>CM060942.1:264661440-267061440 GCA_030765085.1 Allium cepa | reverse complement strand
CTACCATAAGGCCTTCCGCCACACACACCATGCAAACGCAGAATTGGAGGAGATTTCTCCTTATGATAGTAAATATGCTTACTACGCAAAAACCTTTTTTTTATATCATATTTCGTTATATTCCTACTATAGCTACCATGTTCAATAGCAGGTTACCTCCACATTCCATGGCCGGTTATACAACTAAAACCGTACAGGGCGCGTATTGTTTCTTTGGATTTTTCCAACAAATGTTTAGGCTAAGGAACTTCCTATTGCCACATGGAAACGCCTCTGGCGGGACGCCCTGAGAACCTACCCGAATCTCTACCAACAGAAGGCTGGTTACCCACTTCCTTGGAACTATAACGTCAGATATGCCACCCTTGGTCCTTTGGGACCTTTATACGAGGTACCTCTACACCAACAACATCACACAGTAATGAATATACTACAGTGCTCACATGAGTAAGTATCTGGGCTCCATACCATGATACTACCCTTTTCCAGAAGGAATGGTCACACCCTAGGGGAGCTACCCCTGAAACATTACCGTATCTTTCCTGTTTTGACCATTACCGGTTTGTGAGGCTTGATGAGGTTTCATCCACAAAGCTACGCTTTACACGAAAGCCATGCTTTGGTCACAAATGATCAACCAATGATCAACACACAGCAGCACTTAGCATGCCACATTACCAAATTGGAAGTATATCGCTGATAACCTTCAACTACATAACCTCTAAGCTCGTACGTCTCAGAGAAGGGTGTTAAGCTAAGAGAATAAATTCTCCGCCACCAACAGATATGTATTTGAAAGAAATCTGCTTTACATCTCAAAGTGTAATGTCAGACATACAACCATACATGTCTGTCTCGGGTTCGAATAGAACCGAAGGCACTTCCTAAAAAGCCCTTGCAAATCCGGGTATTCACAATCCCGATCGGACTTTCCATCACTTAGGAAATCTCTATACCGTAGCTACTCAGTGCAGAGACAATCGATAGGTCATCCTATCGTTCTCGTAAATACCCGGTCTTCACCACCAGTCTTTAAATGCTATGAATAACGACGTATCATTATTTGGAATGGGTTATATGACACAAAGTCCTCTCCCAGCTAAACCGAATAATGAGCACAATATTTAAAAACATATGGATATGGAATTTCAATTAAGTCACAACTTTGAATTCAAAACTTTCCTTCAAATGGTTAAACCAATTACCATTTCAAATCTTTTAAACAAAAAGATTTGTTTCACAAAGTTCACCCAGTTTCACAAAGACCCATTCATGGATTTCAAAACAATTTCCATTTCAATTGGATTAATTCATTTAAATCTTTAAATCAAGATTTAGTTTATAGCTTTCAAAACTCATTTCCAAAGATCCACCCATAATTTGGAAAACTATTTCAATTCAAACTTGGAATTGCTTTAATATAAATTGGAAGTTATTATTCATATGAGAGCTTTTATTGTTTGAAAACAAACTATTTCCATTTCGGAAAATCCGACTTTTATTTATACAAGTTAACCTCTTTGGGGTTAATTCAAATTCCCACAACAAAACTTTAAAAATGGTTTAAAACCCATATAAACTTGTATAATCCTTTTTAAATCATAAATACCAAATATAAATTCAATTTCAAATATTGAACTCCAATTTGAATCAAATTATTCAAATTTCAAATCTTTATTAAGTTATTGAGAATAACTTCTATTTTTTTGGAATCCCTTTTCAAACTCTTTTTATATTTAATTCAATTCCATTTCCAAAACTATTTGAATTTAAAATTCAAATTCAAAACTATTATAAAAATCTGTGACTTAACCGACTTCCACGTGCAATCCATACTTGTGTCTGCATAGGTGTGGTCCAGAGGTTTTACACAATAGTGCACAACATCAATCATCACAGATATATCAATATCGATAAGCGGTATAACCTATAACGCTTATCTTCATTTACAAATATATAGATAAAGTAAATTTATCAATCATAAAGATTCACTATTACAATTCGTTGTGGGTTTCGGAACCAACTGGAATCCGACTCCCTGTCGCATCGAAATTTAAGTGCCGTTTTACGGGCTAAGGATTTTCAGAAACAAATCACTAATCACAGTTCAGCATAAAGCAATTCACATCACATAGTATCATCATCACAAACAGACATATCAATCCAGTACACAACATTTGATGACAATCAGTCATCTTCAATTTAAGGCGAAGGTGATTTAAAAGAATTAATCATATAACTATTTTTATTGATTTATTTAAATCAACGATTAACTATTCTTAATAATAGATTAATAAAATTTTAATTAATTATCCCTTAATCGATTATCTTAATTAACTACTAATTATAAATTAATTAACCCTGATTATCAAATTAACAATTCTTTAACAACAAATTAGTTAAACACTTAATTGTTAATTAACCAATCTTTAATTTCAAATAGACTAATCTCTAGTCACTTAGTTAATTACAATTATAACTTAATTAACCATTCTTAATTACTTTTTTTTAATAATTAATAATTATTATTATTTGTCTTAATTAACATTCCAAAAATCTTCTTTAAACTTTGAAATTTAAATTATTTCTAACTTGAAAACTTTCGTTTTAATTAAATTTCCACACTTGTTTTACATTAACTACTTAATTAACATATTAATTTGATTTTAAAAGTTTGTTAATTATTTACTCAATTCTTTAACTTATAATAAAGGCTTGACTTAAAATTGTCATACATAAATTTGCCATCAACCCCCTAAATTTGTTTAAATAGCTTACTTAGCCTACTATTATGATTTTACAGCCATGGGAAGTAAGACCCGAGCAATCTCCCCCATTTACTCGAGTAAAACTCGAGTCTCCCACAAGCTTTCCTTGAGACCTCTTCTCTCCCTCACGTTCGTTGTTCTTCTTCCTATTTTTTTATCTGCATTGTTAAACTCCTGTACGTATTAACTCTCGCGCCAACCTCCTGATAACATACCTGAGCAATATGTTTTCTTCCCCGAGCGAAAACACGAGCGAAACCCCTTTTCTTCCCTAACTCAGGGACGCAACGCAAAACATGTCAGAAACCACATGCACGTATACGTGCACATGCACGTATACGTGCACATGCACGTATACGTGCACAAGCACGTCTGTCGTCACTGGTCAACGACGAATGCACAAGAACATCACTAATGATCTCCAGCATCGATTCAAACAATCCAATGCCCCCAAGTATCTCTAATTCGAAATTCGAGCTCCAAGCACCACCCTGAACCATATTCACCTCGACAAAATGTGATCGCCACGACGATCAAGGTGATCAAGAACCACGTCCCTCCAACCGTAACACCTCCTCCCATCCACGCAGCGATCACCCCAGTCGCAATGGCCTCCGATTCCCCCTAGCCTTCCTAATTGCCTCGCGAAGGTAATCGACAAATTCGAACACTTAAACCCTAAATTGAATTCGTTCAACCAATTCATACATTATAAAAATTAATCAACAATTTTGCTGAAATCCTTAATGTTCAAACTTGCTTCACAGAAAATCTCACCACCCAATATTCGATTGATTATCAGAAAATGGGAAAAAACAAATTTCTTTTAAAAACGAACTGCTCTTAAAATACAAAGCTAAAAATTACCGCTCTTGCTTTAAAAATCCTATTTTGCATTGAAGATTCAAGCTATGAACTTGAATTAATATTTTATAACAATCAAATTTATCGAAAATGGTTCTTCATTGCTTGTAAAACATGATTCCAGAAGTATATTCTTCTAACATATTTAAGACCCCTTTACTTGTAAAATTTAATAAAGATGGGAACAGCAATAAGGGTAAACCATTTAGATACGCAGATAATTGGCATCTATTGGAAGGATACAATAAAGCTTTAAGTATAGAAAATATAATACATCCTCTAGGAAATAATATGTACATATATATAATGATGTTAAAGACAATGAAGCAGAGACTCAAAAATTGGAACAGGAAAAGGCCAAAAAATAGAGATTCTATTGTGAATATTCAAAATAAGCTTCAGATTATTCCAAATTCTCTAGACAAAGACCCATTAAGTGAGGAATACAACAAACAAGTTTACCAATTAAAGGGAAAACACAAAGAAGAAATTCAGAAACAATCGATGGAAATCAAACAAAAAGCAAAAGAAAATTGGATAACTCAGGGGGATGAATGCACTAAATATTTCTATACCAAAATGTCCCAAAGAACACAACAAAATAATATATTGAATTGTTTAAATGAGGAAGGAAAACTGGTTACTGATTTACAGGAAATGGAAAACAAAGCTCTTACATATTTCTCAGATCTATACAATGGAGAAACATCTCAAGTTTTACCTGTAGTTCATTGCAGAAGGAAGATTACCCAAGAGGGATGCTCCATGCTCACAGCTAGGGTTACGAAAAGGGAATTGAGAAGAGCTGTTCAATCCATCCATAGTGATGCCAGCCCTGGTCCAGATGGTATGGGGGCAGCTGCTTTCAAAATGCACTGGGACCACTTGGAAAAAATTATGTTGGATGCTTATCAGGAAGCTTTTGACAGTGGTGAGTTTATTCAAGAAATTAACCACACCTTTATTTCTCTTATTCCAAAAATCAAAAAACCAAATAGAATTGAAGACTACAGACCCATATCTTGTTGCAATGTATCTTACAAAATTTTGAGCAAAATTATATGTTATAGACTGAATAAGGTTCTTCCAAATTTGATTGCCCAAAACCAAAATGCTTTCATAAAGGGGAGACTAATTTCAGAAAATTCCTTATTAGCTCATGAAATTATCAGAGATTTTAACAAACCAGGAGCAGACAGATTGTGCCTTAAAATAGACCTGCACAAAGCTTATGATAAAGTGAATAGAAACTTTATTATTCACATGCTCAAAGAAATGGGGGTGCCAGAGAGTCTATTAAAATTGATTAAATGTTGTATTTTTACCCCAACTTTCTCAATTCTAATTAATGGAATTCCTAGAGGTCACATTTCTAGTGAAAGAGGTTTAAGACAAGGAGATCCCCTATCCCCTTATTTATTTGCTGTGGCAATGGAGTGGTTTTCCCTTCAAATGGAAATAGCTTGTCATAATGACAAGATTATCCCGGTGCACAGAAATTTACCTAAGGTAAATCACCTTATATATGCGGATGATCTACTAATTGTCATGAAAGCTACTATATATGCAATGGATGAGCTTAAAGAAATATTCCACAAATTAGAAAAGATTGCAGGCCTGAAACTTAATGAAGGCAAAACTAAATGCTATTTTAACAAATATTCCAAAAATAAGCAGGCTCTGATAGACAAAATTGGAGTAGCAGAGGGGACTCTCCCAGTGAAATATTTGGGCATACCACTATCTAATAACTCAATTACAGATAAAGAGTGTGCAAATTTGATAGACAAAATAAGAGAACAATTACAGGGTTGGAGATCCAAACTGTTATCATTTGCTGGAAGGGTTGAGCTAGTTCACACAGTGATCACTTCTAAAGTCAGATATTGGCTCCAAACGTTTCAAATTCCAGATTGTTCTATAGGGAAAATAAATTCAGTTTGTGCGGATTTCATTTGGAGAGGGAAATTTCACAAAATTAGCTTCAAAGACTTGTGCAGACCAAAAAAGGAAGGTGGGGTAGGTCTTAAAAATCTTTTTGATCTCAAAAAGGTCTATGGCATTAAATTAGCATGGAATATAATATCATCAGAAAATCTATGGCTAAAATGGATGAGATCTAGATACATTAAAACAAACTTTTGGACAGATACAATAGATAATAATGCATCTGTGATATGGAAGAATATCATGAAACATAGAGAAGTTCTGAAACCTTTGATTGAAAGGAGAATAGCGAATGGTAATACAACTGATCTTTGGAGAGATCCATGGTTCGGTGGGAAAAGCCTAATTGACAGATTGGGGATGGAAAGTTTCTTAGACTATGGACAACCAAAATATGCTGTCTCAAGTATAATGGAAAGAGGGGTTTGGAAATGTGAAAAACAACTGGTTACAAGTAATTACACACGAGAAATTCAGAACATTCCCATTCTTTCAGATAAAATGTATGATGTGTGGAGTATGAAACAGTCTAAGACAGGCAAATTTCAATTCAGTAAAATCATGGAGGAAGTCACATCGAAGCATCAAAAAGTAGAGTGGTATAGTTTTATTTGGAGTAAATAAATTACACCAAAAATGATACATACAACATACAGGGTCATACTTGGCAGACTTCCCACGAAAGATAGGTTAAAAAAATGGGGAATTATAGAAGATGACACATGCGGACTATGTACGGAACATACTGAAAATCATGAACACTTATTTTTTGAGTGTAATTTCGCTAAACTAGTCTGGAAACTTCAGAAAGAGAAATGTATGGAAGCAACTGAAATTAAAACAATAAAGGAGGAAATTTGCTACCTGAACAATAGGAGAAATTGTACGAATCTTCTGAACGAAATATTCAAAATTAACTTCGCAGCTACCGTGTGGAACATCTGGCGTGAAAGGAACAACAGGGCTTTTAACAAAAAGGAATCAAATAGTTTATCAGTGAATGCCCAAATTGATCGGGATATTAAAATGATGATTTTGAGAATCAACAAGAAAATGCTTACCAGCCTAAAGGAACAAGAAAAATCACTACTGGCGAAGTGGAAGTGGAAGGCAGACGATGAAGGATGTCTAGCAGAAATTCAGGAGCCGCCATGAATGTCGAACAACTTGCTTTAGTGAGGAGCTCAGAATTGGAATGTATCGAGATATGTATTTAATTTTAATCATTGTAAACAGTTGGATTAGTTTTCGCTGTAATCAATTGGGCTTCGGCCTTTATACGAAGAAATAAAGATTAACCAATTTTCAAAACAAAAAAAAACATATTTAAGACAGCTTTAAAAAATTCTGATTGAAGTTTAAGCATCTTGTTTTGTTGAGAAATTAGAGCTTAACAACGATTAGAAGAAAATAAATTTGAGTTTGAAGAATATTCAACTCTATAATCAATATTCAAAAATAAACATGTACAACCTCAAGTTATCAATGGAATCATCTTTACTGTTTTTAATCAAACTTAAAGCTTTAAAGTTTGTGCTTACTCACATTAATTTGAAGAATAGATCGTTGATGCAGATTGATTTTTCTTTTAATTCCCTTCTGTTTTGAATTTGTATTTGTACAAAATAATGGTATTTTCTTTTTTTTGGAATGCTAAGTTAAGTGAACGAACTGAAGTAAAAGATACACATATATATAGAAAGAGCAGTTGTATAAGAGGAAGGTTTTAATTGGTCAAGTTTTTTCTTTTGTTTTGGTCAGATTTTGTTGCTTTGACTTAAGATATTTTCCTTTGTTACTAAAATGATATGATCTTATTTCGGCTGAGAGGATTTCAATTTGTGCCGAGGAGATGTGGTATTAAATGCAATGTCTTCATTTTTGTTTACTAACCTATGCTATTCGTTATTATGTATGTACAGTTTTTGTTAGTAGATATTTTCTTTTGTTTCATTTCCTTCCTTTATAAGCCTTTGTGTTTTATAGATAAATTTTCCTTGTTCTATAATTATCATCTTTGTAAGCTTTATTACATAGATATTTTTGTTTTATTATTTCCTTTATTTTTTTTATATGTACATAACATCTTTGTTTATTTATTTTCTTGCTTGCCTATTCTATATGCATTTCATTCGCTATCATTTTATGGTTTGATTTTTTTTTATGATGCCATATGACCATATAAATTTTATTATTAACATATATGCATGAATTTTATTTCTATTTATTGTTTAACTATCAAACATTAAACTTATAACATATATTTTACTTTTATATTTTACACTTATATTTTGATAAGATAAATTTTATTGTATACTTCTTATAACTTCATAAAGAAAATGGAGTAAAACACAGTTTATACATTTAGTAATTAATCGTACATATTATTCTTTCCAAAATATAATCTCTAAATCCAATTTATTTATTTATTTTGAATACATTTCGAATTTCCAAACCAAAATGTTATTTAGAATCCACTTCAACTGAAAATATTCTTTTTGAGTTTCAAATCAAATTTTAAAATAAATGAGTATATATATCTCTTATTAAATTTGAAAAAATCAAACAAATCCATAATTTAACCCAAAATTTAAATTTAGTTACAACTTCAAATTCTTCTTTAAATGTGGATCGTTACAGATTCCACCCTAAGAAATTTCGTCCTCGAAATTTTCCAAGGAGACAACCAAGAACGGATAACAGATAGAGAAATAACTTTCCAGGTCAAAGTGAATATCTATTCTGCATTTGGCTTACCAAATCAGAATATCAACAATAAATATGAGAACAACTCAATCAATTACGAAACAATTGGGTTATCTGATCTACGAAGTATGCAGGGGTATTGGTTAGTTCGAAGGTATAACTAATCGTTTGTAGATTTTATCAAAACCCAATGAAACAGACAAAAATAGATTCGATTACAATCTCAGATTCAAAATTTAATTTATTTACGATTTGCCGAGGAATAAAATTATAGGTAGTTCTCATGTCGAACAAATTCGAACAATTTAATCATAAACGAGAAGGTTACCTTATAAAATTTCTTTTCCTTAATTAGCTTTTAAGGTTGAAGAATCGTCTCTAATTGCATACACTTTTGCCACTAGAGCTTGCTTCTTTGCTGCACAGTCCTTGATCCTATGTCCCGGCTTGTGGCAGTAATAGCATCCCGTAGATTCCTGATCTGGCCTCATAAATGGCTCTCTCATTCGTGACTTCCAAGAATTTTTACATTTATCCGAGTAGTGGCATTTCTCCAAGCAATTGAGATAAGTAACATCTTTCAACTTTTTCTTCTGTATATTCTTCTTTCCTTTATCTTTCCTCGATTTCTTTCCACCAAATTTCTTTTTCCTCCAATTTAGATTACTTGTACCTCCATCCTCCTCCGGATCTTTTTGTTTATCCAGAGTATCGTATCTATAACCCATATCAATTTTTTTTAAAATTGATTCCTTAACGTGAGTAGTCATCCTTTCCTGAAACTCCTTGTTCATTCCTCGAATAAACTTTTCATTCATCTTTAACGGTGTATTCACCAATTCTGTACCAAAATGAAATAATTCATTGAATTTGTTTAAGTTCTCCTCAAATGATAAACTTCCTTGCTTCAAATCCATAAAATTGTGTTACATTCTAGAGATGCCAGCATACGGCGTATATCGCTGGTCGAACACTTCTTTGAAGCGACTTCCACGTGCAATCCATACTTGTGTCTGCATAGGTGTGGTCCAGAGGTTTTACACAATAGTGCACAACATCAATCATCACAGATATATCAATATCGATAAGCGGTATAACCTATAACGTTTATCATCATTTACAGATTTATAGATAAATTAAATTTATCAATCATAAAGATTCACTATTACAATTCGATGTGGGTTTCAGATAACCAACTTGAATCCGACTCCCGGTCGCATCGAAATTTAAGTGCCGTTTTACAGGCAAAGGGCTTTCAGAAACAAATCTCAAATCATAGTTCAGCATAAAGCAATTCACATCACACAGTATCATCATCACAAACACACATATCAATCCAGTATACAACATTTGATGACAATCAATCATCTTCAATTTAAGGCGAATATGATTTAAAAGAATTAACCATATAACTATTTTTATTGATTTATTTAAATCAATGATTAACTATTCTTAATAATAAATTAATAAAATATTAATTAATTGTCCCTTAATCGATTATCTTAATTAATTACTAATTGCAAATTAATTAACTCTAATTATCAAATTAACAATTCTTTAACTACAAATTAGTAAAACACTTAATTGTTAATTAACCAATCCTTAATTTCAAATTGACTAATCTCTAGTCACTTGGTTAATTACAATTTTAACTTAATTAACCATTCTTAATTACTTTTTTTAACAATTAATAACAATTATTATTTGCCTTAGTTAACATTCTGAAAATCATCTTTAAACTTTGGAATTTAAATTATTACTAACTTGAAAACTTGAGTTTTAATTAAATTTCCACACATGTTTTACAATAACTACTTGATTAACATATTAATTTGATTTTAAAACTTTGTTAAGTACTTACTCAATTCGTTAACTTGTGATAAAGGCTTGATTTAAAATTGTCATACATAAATTTGCCATCACCCCCCTAAATTTGTTTAAATAGCTTACTTAGCCTACTATTATGATTTTACAGCCATGGGAAGTAAGACCCGAGCAATCTCCACAATTTACTCAAGTAAAACTCGAGTCTCCCACCAGCTTTCCCTGAGACCTCTTCTCTCCCTTTCGTTCTTTGTTCTTCTTCCACCTTTTTTTATTTGCATTGTTAAACTCCTGTACGTATTAACTCTCGCGCCAACCTCCTAATAACACACCCGAGCAATACGTTTTCTTCCCCGAGCGAAAACACGAGCGAAACCCCTTTTCTCCCCAATTCAGAGACGCAACCCAAAACATGTCTGAAACCAAGTGCACATATACGTGCACAAGCACGTCGATCGTCACCAGTCAACGACGAACGCACAAGAACATCACTAACGATCTCCAACAGCGATTCAAACAATCCAATGCCCCCAAGTATCTATAATTCGAAATTCGAGCTCCAAGCACCACCCAGAACCATACTCACCTCGACAAAACGTGATCGCCACGACGATCAAGGTGATCAAGAACCACGCCCCACCGACCGTAACACCTCCTCCCATCAACGCAGCGATCACCCCAGTCGCGATGGCCTCCGATTCCCCTTAGCCTTCCCAGTTGCCTCACGAAGTTAGTCGACAAATTCGAACACTTAAACGCTAAATTAAATTCCTTCAACTAATTCGTACATTTGAAAAATTATTCAACTATTTTGCTAAAATCCTCAATGTTCAAACTTGCTTCACACAAAATCTCACCACCCAATATTCGATCGATTATCAGAAAATGGGAAAAAAACAAATTTTGTTTAAAAATGAACTGCTCTTAAAATACAAAGCTAAAAATTTCCACTCTTGCTTTAAAAATCCTATTTTGCATTGAAGATTCAAGCTATGAACTTGAATTAATATTTTATAACAATCAAATTTATCAAAAATGGTTCTTCGTTGCCTGTAAAACATGATTCTAGAAGTATATTCTTCTAACACATTTAAAACAGATTTTAAAAAATTCTGATTAAAGTTTAAGCATCTTATTTTGTTGAGAAATTAGAGCTTAACAATGATTAGAAGAAAATAAATTTGAGTTTGAATAATATTCGACTCTGTAATCAATAAACAGAGACAAACAGCTTATTCAATATTTCACGGGACATTCCATATATAAACACGACTATATTCAAAAATAAACATGTACAATCTCAAGTTATCAATGAATCATCTTTACTGTTTTTAATCAAACTTAAAGCTTTAAAGTTTGTGTTTACTCACATTAATTTGATGAACAGAGAGCAATTGTTGCTGCAGATTGATTCTTCTTTTAATTCCTTTCTGTTTTGAATTTGTATTTATACAAAATAATGGTATTTACTCTTTTTTTGAATGCTAAGTTAAGTGAATGAACTGAAGTAAAAGATACACATATATGTAGAAAGAGCAGTTGTATAAGAGGAAGGTTTTAACTGGCCATGTATTTTCTTTTGTTTTGGTCAGATTTTGTTGCCTTGACTTAAGATATTTTCCTTTGTTACTGAAATGATATGATCTTCTTTCGGCTGAGAGGATTTCAGTTTGTGGTGAGGAGATGTGGTATTAAATGCAATGTATTCATTTTTGTTTACAAACCTATGTTATTTGTTATTATGTATGTGTAGTTTTTGTTAGTAGATATTTTCTTTTGTTTCATTTTCTTCCTTTGTAAGCCTTTGAGTTTTATAGATAAATTTTTCTTGTTTTATAATTATCTTCTTTTGTAAGCTTTATTACATAGATATTTTTGTTTTACTATTTCCTTTATTTTTTTATATGTACATAACAACTTTGTTTATTTATTTTCTTGCTTGCCTATTCTATATGCATTTCATTTGTTATCATTTTATAGTTTGATTTTTTTTATGCTGCCATACGACCATATAAATTTTATTATTAACATATATGCTTGAATTTTATTTCTATTTATGGTTTAACCATGGAACATTAAATTTATAACATATATTTTATTTTTATATTTTACACTTATATTTTGATAAGATAAATTTTATTTTATACTTCTTATAACTTCATAAAGAAAATGGAGTAAAACACAGTTTATACATTTAATAATTAATCATACATATTATTCTTTCCAAAATATAATCTCTAAATCCAATTTATTTTGAATACATTTTGAATTTCCAAACCAAAATGTTATTTAGAATCCAACTCAACTGAAAATATTCTTTTTGAGTTTCAAATCAAATTTTAAAATAAATAAGTATATATTTATATATCTTATTAAATTTGAAAAATTCAAACAAATCCATAATTTAATCCAAAATTTAAATTTAGTTACATCTTCAAATTCGTCTTTAAACCGAGGTTATTACATTGAATATAATAACAAACTGAGTTTGCAGAAACGACTAGTACATTTGTCCCATCTGTGAGATCTGGGAAGATATAACAAGCTGTTTAACTAAGGTTGGGAATGGAGCAACCAGTGCCCTGAACTTACCAGCCTATATTTTTTCTTCTTAGGTGAGGGGTGGAACATATTGAAATGAAAGCCCGGATGCTTTAAAAGATCAAGAATTAAGTTTATCTAAGATAAAAGAAAAGAAATAAATTCTTTGAATTTATTATAAATGGTCTACATATAAGATTTATAAAATTGATATTTTATACACGAAAGTTATGAAATTATAAAAATGTTTTATAAATATTAAATGGGATTGTAATCAAATTTATATATGGGTTTGCAACTGAAATTTAGAAATGAATTTATAATGGATTTTATAATTAATAAGATTTGAAAGGAATGAATTTGTAAATAAGAGTTTTATAAGTAATTAATTTATAATTGGATTTTGACTTATAAGTGAGATATAAATGGAATTTGTGAGTAAAGAAATTTTGTATATGGAAGTTTATAAAATATAAATGGAATTTATAAACACCATTTTGCAAATCTGAAATCAATTTAATTTGATAAGTTAAATGAGAAAGTTTATTAAAGGAATTATTTCACAATTTTTGACAGTGAATAATCCTTTAAATTAAATGGATATTTTGGAAAGTGATATAATAAAAGGGGAATATTTTCCCTAAGTTAAAAGTTAAGAAGAAAATTTTTTGATTAAGATTTAATGAATGATTTGCATAGGCTTTACTAAGTAAAAGAGAAAATGATTTGGAATTATTCCAGGATTTAAGGAAAGTTTAATAAATCAAACGATTTGATAAATGAGGCTTAATGATTCCATATACTCTTGATAAGAAAATAAAATAAATTGAAAAAATATATCTAAGAAAGATATTTGATTAGATAAAAGATGAAGTAATTGATTGATGATTGATATCCATATATGAATTAAATATCTTTTTAAGCAATGATTGGCTTCGAAGGAACCAGAGTCGAATTTGGAAAATTCCTATACGAAAACCACTTCGGACCAACGTATACGTTCGGAAGTGAAGACATGTTGAAGATGATGATTATTGATGACCGTGGATCTTCATAGCGTGAGGATTTCTTGTTAAACGCGCTCTGGGTCGCTCCCATTATAGAGATACTTATAGCAGTGGACTCCTCATTGTGGGGATTTTTCGAATTGCAAGGACTACTCGCTACTAGTGGCAGTAGGAGAGTGCCTTCGATTTCGTTCAGTCCCAGAACGAACTTGTATGGATGTTTGCCTTACATTGTACTCTAAATCACATTTGAGTGGTTTCTATAAATGTATATCAGTTGGTGGTGGAGAAGGAAACTTCTTTTAGCTTAACACGCTTTTCCGAGACATATGAGCTCAGGAAGTTATACTTTTCTAGAAATCAGTCATGTGACATGGAATGACAATGTGGCATTCAAAGTGGAACTTGTTATGATCGAAGTGTGGTTTTGTATGAAAAGTGTGGCTTTGAAGAAATTGATCGTAGTTTCACGAGCCTCACACCCTGGTTATGATGGGATACTGTGTGGTCTAACAGACGCAAATTTAGAATAAGTGAGTGTGTATGGTGGTGTCAAATATGTTTGGCCCTTTGGGGGATACATCCTCAATGCATTTATTGCCCCATTTTGATAAAGTGGTTAGCTTGAGAAAAGCAGGGAACCACCCGTTATCGGTGGTAGTATAGCAAGTATAGTTCCAAGTGACTAGTTTGAGAAAAGCGATTGTGGAAACTATGTTTGTTATACGTGGATCGGAGAAAAGGTCACTACTTCCCTATCATTTTGGAAATCCAATCCAAATATGAGATTTACGGTTTTTATTGTATTCACAAAATAGCTGTAATGACTTGAAAACATTTCAGCTACCCCCTTTCTGGTATCATATGTTCCGTTCGGTATATTCCGTTGACCCAGTCCAGATATATTACCTTAAACTTAGTCCAGATATTGATACCTTATTCGAATACGTTTATTTGCAAATGTTTACAAAGAGATGACATTAGAAATAATATCAAAGGTTTTGATATAAAAGTGTTTTGGTTATCATAAGGTGAAATCCCGTCCGTGTTTATGTGTGGGCGTGGTTTTATGAGATACCCTTCTTTTCAAGATTTTGATGACAACATCATTTTAAATTTCGACTATCTCACGCTGGTTTATTAAGCCTGATCCGGGTATTTTCAATACTCGGGTCAGATCCGAGTAGTTTCTAGTTGAGTTGAAAATGGTTGGAGTTTCCAGAGGAGAGATGGAGATCTTCATCATCGTATGGACGTATTCTATTATATGTTTCCTCTAGTGTATTTGTTTTATTGTTTGTCAACGTTTGTGAGGGCAGGTATTATAAGTGTCCAAGCTGAATCTAGATTGGACTCTGATATTGTACTTAAATTTTTCCGCTGTAAAGATTATTATTGAAATAATATATGTTATTCCATTCGTGTGAGATTCTGTTCTGTGTTTATTTTTCTTTCTACCCTTAATGATCCGCTTATTCATATAATTTGAGTTGGACATGTGTGGTTTATTGTCGATTCAAAGGGTATGGAATAACGGGCCATTACAGCGTGCGACTTCCATTCGGGTGCTCAGTAGTAGATATAAGTTCCAAGTGCTTAGTATGGGTGTCTTTCATAGACACCATTGCCTTACGTGTTGTGAGCTATATATGTTGTACAGATCCACAGTAGTTGCTCTATGCATCTTTCGTAGATACAATTGGCTGCTGTGTACGGAGTTGTATAGCATCTGGTCCGCAGTGCAGTCTATGGAATAGCAGGCCGATCAAAAATTGTAAAATTAGGGTTACATCCTAAATACAGGATTAGAAATTCAGCCTAATCAGAGCAGAACTCAAGGACAAGTGCAAGAAATCAAAGTTAACATATCTTATAAATTGAAATATTTAATCGTACTTATTTCCAGTTTATTCCTTTCCTATATCCTTCATTATCCTTATTTATGCTAAAACTGTTGTAGAGTCTATTATTTTTATCTTGCTTAAAGACTTTAGTAATTATTATCATTCACTGGACTTTTAATCTGACCCACTCCTCTGTTTTCCCTCTTTCCCCATAGGCAATCAAGGGAGAAGGCAGTAGATTGCAATTTCTTGGCAGTTTCTTGGAGGAGTTCTCTACTATTTATTTCTTTTATTTTTAGCTTTTGTTCTTTTTATGTACTGGCTTATTATGAGGGATATTATGTACTCTGATTTTTGTGACTATGAGTTTTTGTTTCATGAGACATATTGGATTTTCAGACATGTATGTGGTATTTGATATTGACTTATTTATGAAGCAATTATGAAGTTTTGTTTTAATTAATTTATTACTTTAAGTTTCCATTGTTTTTATCTATATTTACCTTGCGAATCCTAGTCTCTGTTAGGTTTAGTTATGCCTACAATGCACCATGCCTTTTAATGTGTCCTTTCGGGTATATTAAGAGATGTTGGGTATTACAATTTTCAAGAATAAATTTATAAACCCACCATTCTATAATTTCATTCAAAAATTCATAATAATCTTTCCAAAGCTTAGAAAATTATCAAACTAAAAACCAAACTCTAAAATCATGTTTTGCATAACATAAAAATTTTCTATGGCGTTTAAACATCAATATCACTTGGTTTTGATCTAAAACCCTATGAATCATTATTTAAATAATTTTGTTTAAATTTAAACAAACCATAATGCAACCATATTATCTTCAAACATCGTATGTTCGAGTTTAAACTTAAATTCGAAACGTATATTTTACAAATAGAGATGGAAATTATCATTCACCATAATCTTTGATAAGGAAAATGGATTGAGACGAGTTTGATTTCCCTTATTACTTTCTCTTCTTTTTCTTTGAATTTCCACTTCTTCTTTTCTTTTTAATGGTCGGTCTTATCTTCTTTTCTTACGTTTTTTATTTTTGTAAGAGTATGAACATTAATGCATATGGCTCAGGGGTAAACATGTATATAAAGGTAAGGTTAGGTGTAGTTAAATCCCATTATACTTTTACATAATTTAATTAGTCTATAACCCATTTTTTTAAAATTCATTCTTATTAATAAGCACGACTGTCTACAATTATTCAAACCTCAATCACCTTGTCACTTAATATTTACATTGTTCTACTTAATTTACCTAATTAAATATTCTGAATAATGTTAAAATTAGGTCTCTTACATAAGAGAACTATTTAATTTTTTCACATAGATATTTTCTTTTTGACCTTAGTTATATTAACCAATAGAAAACTATTGAGTGGGTTATTCCATAGTCATCCAATACCTACAAGTAAGTGACCCCTTGGTGCCTCCAGTAGCTATGACTAATACGCTGTCCAACATGTAGAGAGCGTTACATACTATAGTCTCAGTAGATGTATCGATATCTTGTCTCGATACATTTTGACTAGGAGTATTTTAAATGGTGTTTATTTTATTGTGATAAGTCACTCATGGTTACAACGCGTTGTAACTACTACCACAAATGTACCATTTATGGATTTTCTATTAAATATAATTTAATTAAATAATTAATTAATATATAACTCAATATATAAAGTATATAATAGAATGAATATTTCGAACAAGATTGGTTATTGAGTTAAATTTATGTACATATGGCATACTCATAAGTCTATCAATCTTCCACTTACACTTGGGCCAATTATGAAATCTCAATCTCGTCTTTTCAATTACTTAATGTGAATGATCGATTTAGACCATTCATAAATGGATGTTCCACACTGTTTTAATTATCTACCGTGTCAATCAACTCTCTTCGATGTTGATAAACTCCCTTTATTATGTTGATCTACTCGAAATATGTTCCTTTACCTCCAGTGAGTCTCTTATTATTATATTATTTTCTTATAAAAATGATTACTATTCTTAATCCTTTGAATCACCACCTAGCTAGGTTATAAATTTGTGCATTTATATTTTATTTATACATTGCTTTTATTATGAAACAATCCAAGGAGATGTACTTCGCATTTTCATTGAATCAATCACTGTGTTTTTCATTTGGAACATTTCCAAATTAAAGCTTCTTAGTTAAGGTTTGAATATGAATTTAATATTGGCATATCATACTCAGTATCACTCATAAAATTTGAGTCCTCACACTCCATCATAAGGAGTTCATTGTATCTGCAAACAATTCAATAGTATTTTGTAAATACTCGAGAATACTCTAAACTATCATTTAGTGATTCTTATTTGGATTGGATATTTGCTTCATTCATTAAATATATAACCAAATTATCTTTGTAAATAAACAATGCAACATGTATGATATTTCCTATCGTCAATACATAAGGAATCCATCTTACATATACCATATTAATCATTCTAATACGATGTCTTTGCATTTCATTTGGAACATTCCTGACATCATTAATACATAAGATAAATTATTGAATTTACTATTCAGTATCGAGTACTAAAAAACCAAACTATTGCCGATTTTAACATAAGTACATCATTAACGATCAGAAGTATGTAGTATATTTATAGTCTAGAAATATCTAACGATAAGAAGTATGTAGTATATTTATAGTCTAGACATATCTATGTACCTTTTATGGTTTTTTCTAGTGAAGCGCCATTCCTCTTCATTTTGTTTGAAATTCAACTATTCGATGTTTCTACCAAAACTTATTCAATACTGATGTTTATAGAATGATACTTTCGTACCATTTCTTGGATTATATCCGAAAAACCCACAAACTTAATATTACTCCCACTGACTTCGAGGTGCATTGGTTATTATATGCAAATATTCTATTCTATATCATTAGTTAGAATTTTCCATTTCAATACATATATACCAAAGCATAAAGTCATACCAAGCGATAATTTTGTGAGTAAGATTGAATTAACTTGAGCATGTTGAATAACGAATTGTAATAACCCTAATTTTGATTGACATTATTTTCGACATTTAATTAGATAAATAAAATAAAATAATGTAAATGGTTAAGGAATTTGGATTTGTATATCCATAAGGTAGTTGTGCGTAAGTTAATCTATAAGCCAAAGAGAATAAAAATGGAGTAAGTAGGAGGAATATGCTAACGGAAAAATAGGAATAAACTATGTTCTTACACCCTAAACCCTTCTTACTTTCATTCCTCATTCATTTTAAACTTTTGCAAACAAAATTGAAACATTTAAAAGCTTGGTCGGCCACCACTAAGGGAAATTAAAAGGAAGATAAGCAAGGATTCAAGTAGGAAGTATAATCAAATCAATCAAAAAGCAAATCTCGACCTTCTTAACCCCAAGCTAAGGTGAATAATAGATTTACATCTCATTTTTATTGATTTGGATTTCTAATTAAGATCTGAACTGATTTTGCAAATAATATACCATGCTATGATTTTTTAAATGGAAATATACGCTTGTTAATGATTTATGTTGCTTCATATAGATTTTATGATAAGTTTTGATTTGAAAAACATATTAAATAGCATCCAAATAACTTGCTTTTCTAATATGCGGTCAAAAATATTATTTACAAAGTGTGTTTCAAGTTTCATAATTTTCTAAGCAATTGTTAATTTATTATGAATTTACTATGGAAGAAAATGGCTAATATTGGGTTTAAATTAATTACAGCTATTATACATTACTTTTGGCTCTAAAATTTAAATATGTTATAAAACATAAAAATTGAATCATGGAAATTTCTGGGGAACTTTCCAAAGTATTTTACTATAGACATAAAATTATTGAAATTATAAGACTTAAATGATTTATATGTTTTATCAAAGAGAAGGGTTTCTTTGTTAAATGTTTTAAATTATTAGTTTCTCAATTCGATAGCACTTTTACAAAAGAAAATTTTGAAACGAATTGAACAACCAATTATGTTTTGATAAATAAGGCATGTTACTTGAAAAGAAATTACTTTAAAAGGCTATAAAACAATTTTTTTTAAATTTACCACTTCGCCACTTCCACCTACAAACTTTCGACTCTATACCTTCACTCATGACCAAGTCAAAACCAATGCACATGGTATCAAACACTTGATATGTAGTGAATTGGAGAAAGGCATAAGGTACAGTAACCAAGCTTTTGAAGGGGTGGAAGTTGCTCTTATGAACTTTGAACTATTTGTTCACAAATAATGCTTGGTAGGAGTTAGCTTTCGACTTAACCAAATTGCTTATGTTTATATACAAAGGGCTTTCGAATGGGTTGCCATCTTCAAAAAGATAGCTTTGAATATATTTGAAACCCAGTTGCCGCATTCTACCCTTCGACCTAGTTTTAAAATGGTTTCGAAAGGGTGTTTTCGCCTTTTACTTTGAGACCGCTTCTCAAAGCTTTCAAAAGGGTTGATTTCGAAACTATACTCTTTCTTTTACTTAGGACAAATGCTTTCGAAGGTAATTCTTTCGCCTTTATAACCCTTAGCTATATTAATAGTTAAACACAAAGATTTCGAAAGGAATGGTTTTAAATGATTTTGAAGCAATGTTTCCACAAACTTTTATTGGAACCTAATACTTTCGAAAGGTATGTTTTGAGTGAAGAATTGCAATGTTTTTGAAAGGGTTATTTTAAGTATTTGAATGGAGGTTTTCCAATGCTTTCTATAAACAAGTTTAATGGTTTCGAAAGAGGATGTCTAAAGTTTAAATTAATGATTTCGAAAGGTCTATTTTTATAAGTTTTGAAAGATATGTTTCGGCCTTTCAATCTACTGTTTCAAGGCATAGTAGTTAACTTATTTTGAAATGGGTAATTCTAATGGATTCGAAAGGGATTGTTTAAAGTTTTTGAACAATGGTTTCAAATGGTTTACCTTGGCTTCATGGTCTAAATCGTTTAAGTTAAAAAGGGTTTCTAACTTACTTTGGAGGATGGATAATCCCATTGATTAGATTTCTTCTACATCATTTTGTGTAAAGTATATGTGTATATATATTTATCTATATACACCACGGCGTAAGTATTTTGAGTAAAGCAAAGTATAAGATTTCCTTATTTTATAAAGATACGATGTTAGGGGTAAATCATTTATAAGATTGTTTATAGGGAAATGAAATTTGAACAGGGTAGTTAACCCTAAATTTATGACATGAAATGAAATTTGAAAAAGATAGATAACCCTACGTTTATAAATTAGATATTAGAAGACCCAACGGGACTGGTGTGGCCACGCCATATACTTTAGCTAATAGTCCCTAGCTAAAATAAATCCAAAATTCCAGTGTATAGAGCTTTATCGTAGATGGAATTAAAATAATGATTACACACAGAAAGGAATATATAGAGTGAAAATAGGTTATTGGTAAGCCCGTAAATCCATTAGGTTCAGATGACCCTAGAAAAAAAAAAGTTAAGGGCAGTCAGCCGGTAATGTGTCTAACTGAAGTTAGATAATTAATTGTGTCTAGTAGGCCCATGTCAGCCAATGGTTAATAGTCAGTCAGATAAAACTATAGTGTGGATAAATAGTCCATTGATTTCCTGATCTTTATGCAAATATATATTTGCTTTTATTTGTTATAATCAGTTCGATTGTAGGGTTTTGATTTGCAAAAGATATGCTTTTTAAAGGATATTAGTGAGGGGAAACTCATTCCGCAGAGCGGCATGGTTTCACTTAATATCAGTAAACCAAATGTAATAGTATTACTCACACCTGGCTTTATGTCTGATTCGAAGTCTACGTTTTCCTCTTAAGCGCTTGGTTGCTCAAAATTTAATTTGGGTAGACTGAGAGTTAAGATTTTCAAGTTTAGTAGGTTGGATGAATAAGCTTCTGAAAACGTGCATGAGGCAATGTTAGCTATATAGAGCTACTTAGTTTTATTTCCACTGTGACATATTTATGACAAACATGTTCATTTAGTACTCTTATCATCCAAGTGGCATCTTCCAATGTCGCTTTGGCGTAATTTGTAATAATTATATTTGATCAAAACCTGGAAATCTTTTAAGATTATGAATCTGAATATGAAATATGGATTTAAAATGTAATCAGAAAACTTGTTTTAGACTTTTGTGGATTTTATTTCATATTCATGTGCTTCTGATATTATGGATACCATTAGCAAAACCGTATTTTATCACCCGAAGTTAATGCTATGGATGACTGCAGCGTCTGTGGCGCTTAGCTTCAGGCCTCAAGATAGGGGATGTTACAACTTGGTATCAAAGCATAGGTTTATGAAAACTTAAAAGGAAATTTCAAAAATAAAATGATTTAAAAGCATAACCCTAAGGAATTAGAAAAAAGATTGTTGTATGTGATAACACTATAATAATGTACTTGTATTTTCTATATATACGTATATGCTCTATCTCTGTTCTTCATTTTCTTAGGCTATTCTTCTGTATGTTACAAAAGATCGAACGTAGATTTTAAGGACATAATATATGGATGCTAGGAGTGGAAGAGTAAACATTGGTGGAAGCACCATAACCAATGGAAATTCTCGACCCAATAAGAGAAACCCATGTCGATCAGCAAATGCTAACTAGAATACAAATGCCAATATAGGTGCTGGAGTGCCGCAAGCGGATGTGGGAGCTATGTATCAGTTCTTCATTAATATGATGCAAGCTGGAGTTTATGTAGGATTAGTCAGAGGAGATATTAAAGGAGGAACTCAGGGAGCTTTGGTGGTCAATAACTATGCAATATTGAGTAGAGACTATGCCAGGCTTGGTGCAAAGCCATTTATCGGGACTGAAGACATAATTGTAGTAGGGAATTGGTTACTTCATTGAGAGAGGATCTTTGCTTATTTAAGGTTTAATGATGATCAAAAGAGGAGGCTTGCTTCTATACAGTTGCAAGGAGCAGCACTATATTGGTGGAACAGTGTTATTGTGGGAGATAATGAGGAGACCATAACTTAGACTGAATTCGGAAGGAGGTTTGAGGAAAGATTCATGTTAGAGATTGCTAAGTCAACTCTAGTTAGGAAGTTTATGGAGTTGGAGCAGAGAGACATGACATTGCTTGAGTATGCTACTAGATTTGGAGAATTATCAAGGTATGGTATGTTACAATTGATATGATATCAAAAGAAACGAGAAGTTCATCCGTGGACTAAAACCTGAGCTAGCTAAAGCGACTCTGACAGATATTAGGGATCAATGTGATATAGTTGTTGACATGGCTTTGAGGCGGGAGGAGATGCTTACTTTTCATGATGGTATCAAAGCAGGGGAAGCTCAAAGTGTGTAGAACTAGAAGAGAAAGTTTTTTGATAAAAAGGGCACTCTAAAGAGTGGAGCTGCCAAGAAAGGAAAGGCTAATGTAGTATGCTATAAGTGCGATAAAAAAGGACATTATGCTCATGACTGTCGGACATACAAAGGGAATAAAGCTGTTGACAAGAAAGGAGTAAGACGTTTCAACTACGATCAGATCGGGCATCATAAGAACCAGTGCAAGGAGCCGGCTAAGGATCGAAATGGAGAAGTGTTTGCATTGGAACCAGCTACCTCGAGACCAACAGCAGAGGAAAATGGAAAAGCTGTGTTGGGAGGTAGGCTTTTGATTCATGGTGTATCAGTTAGAGTTTTATTTGATACTGGTGCATCACATTCTTTTATTTCTCATTGTTTGGTAGATAAGCTTTACTAGAACCCTCGCATTTAGTTACTTCCTTAAGGGTTGTGAATCCGATACGAGGATATGCAACACATGGGATAAGAAGTGACCACTTAGAATTTGAATTGTTATGTCATATATTTGCTTGCAATTTGCATGTATTTGATTTTGTAGGGTTCGGAATTATTCTGGGTATGGATTGGTTAAGCAAGTATGATGCTAGAATATTTTATCATGATAGGTGATGCAGCGCAATCTGAGATTTCTGAAAATTCACAAGTCTTAGGTCGCTCACGACCTAAGAGAGAAATTTTAGGTCGTTCACGACTTAACAGTAGTGATCTACGACCTAACGGGACACGTGGAGTAGAGCTACGACCTAGGGAAGAAGAGCGACGACCTACTGAAGGTGTTTTGAATCGGCCACGAGATAACATCACTCTAGGTCGTGTGGAAGAAGTTTCGGAGTTAGGTCATTGGGAAGTTTTAAGTCGTTGTCGACCTAAGGAACACTGCTCACGACCTAACTGTAATACTCTAAGTCGTTTACGACTTAACGAGATAAGCGGCAACGAGTTACAGGAACAAAAGCATATTTTAGGTCGGTCCCGACCTAAGGAGGAGAAACTGTGAGTTAATGAAGCCACTTTAGGTCATCTGCGACCTAAAGAGTTCCGAGTTATGACATACCGACTTAACCAAGATGAGTCGTAAGTCGTGGGTCGGCATGAAGATGAGTCGGTCGAAGGTGAGGTGTTGTAATTCATTAAGTCGTTTGATGTTGTAAAGGTTAGGTCGTTAACGACCTATCTTAAGTCGCGTTTGTTTGAGTCGGTCTGTATATATGTTAGGTCGCGTGAGTTGTTTTTAGGTCGTTGTTGAGTGCTGTGTTGTATAAAAGTAGTATGATGTGTCGTTAGGTCGCTGCCGACCTAAGTTAGGTCGTAAGTCGCGGCCGACCTAAGAGCCTGGTGAAGTTTTGTTTGTATTGAGTTGTAACTCCTATAAATACGCGTGTGTTGTACATTTTGTGGTGGTTGATTCTTGAATAAAATTCTCTTTTGTTAGCTTTGTGCTTTCATACAAATTGGTAGTTGAGTGTGATCTCCTATCTCCTCTTTCGGTTAATCGAGTGCGCTCGATTCGACGATCGTAGAAGCCGATTCACGGTATCTAGTGCGCTAGATCAACGTACGAAGAATCGTAGATCTTCTTTCTCGGTATCGTGTGCGATCAACGAGACGAAGATAGCTAGAATCCGGTATCTTTGGATCAACGGATTTGGGCCTTGCAGTATTCTCAACTCACCGATTGCTACATTCCATCGATTGAAGTTTGTTTCGATTTATCCGCTGCGTCAGTTTGGTATCAGAGCCATACTTAGCCAATCATAGCTAAGTTGATTCTTGGAGCCAAGTATTTGAAGTTGAAGTTTGAAGTTGTTCATCGTGTTCATCTTGAAGTGGCAACGAAAGGAGAACTTTCGATCCATTGCTTTTTGGATCAAAGTGTTGGAAGGTGTTTGGAGTTGAAGTTGGGCCGTATATACTTGGGAAGTAGCCGAGCCTTGTGAAGTTGTTTTGAAGGTTGAGCCGCGATTTATTGTTGTTTTGTTGAGGTGTTGTGTTGATTCAATCATGCCACCAAGGAGAGCCAATCGTCATCAAAACGTTGAAGCTTTGTATCGAAGAGAAGAAGCCGAGCTTTTGGAACAACGTATTAATGAGAAGTTCGATGAAGGCATTGGAAAATTGGAGAAATTGATGAATGACTTGAATCAAAGGAGGAGATCACCAAACTCAAACCATGGAGGAAACCGAGTTTCGCCATCGGTTACGGAAGCGAGGAGGGTATCACCACATTCTTTTAGAGATAGAAGAGAAACATCAATTTCATCACGAAGAGATCATCATGACTATGCACATGACGAGAGAAGGAGTCAACGTGAATTTGACCATGAAGCATATAGAGATGAAGAGAGACATAGTCGAAGAAGCATGCATGAGCGAAGGGATGATAATGATCGAGATCGATGTAGGCGTACTTTTGATTTTGTTGAAGAGGGTGATGGAGCTAGTATTCATTATCGAGATCGGGACGAAGTTCGAAATTCTTACCGTAATATTGAAGATGATCGACGATGGGAATCGGGTATGAAGATGGAGATTCCGGAGTTTAAAGGAGGGATGGTAGCTGAAGAATTTCTTGATTGGGTGTCAAATGTTGAAGAGATCTTTGATTTCAAGGAGGTTCCTGAGCATAGGAGAGTAAAGTTGGTTGCTACTAGGTTGAGGGGGAGAGCTTTGGCGTGGTGGCAGCAAACTAAACTTACCAGGGAGAGAATGGGGAAGTCAAAGATAGAATCTTGGGAGAAGATGAAGAAATTGATGAGGGCTACATTCTTACCATACGACTATCAATCACTTATGTACCAGAGATTGCAGAATCTGAGGCAAGGGACGAAGTCTGTTAGTGATTATGCTGACGAATTTTACCAACTCATTGCCAGAAATGATATTATGGAAACGGAAGAACAGCTAACTGCTAGATTCATTGGGGGATTGAGAATGCAGATCCAGGATATGGTTAATATGTTTGATCCTAGATCAGTGGCAGAGGCACATCAGAAGGCGTTGGCTTGGGAGAAGCAAGGAAGGCGTGGAGGTGGTGTGTTTACTAATTCCAATAATCAAGCGAGGGGTGTTAGTGGAAGTACTAATGTTCCTAAACCTGTCAATAAGCCAGTGGTGAAGGAAGATGAAAAGGCGAAGGTTAACAGTGTTTTCAAATGTTATAATTGTCAGGAGTTGGGTCACAAAAGCAATGAATGTCTGAAGCCAAAGAAGAGAGCAATGGTTGCAGAAGTTAAGGAGGATGATAATGAGGAGGCAGATGTTCAAATGCACCTTATGTTGAGGAGGAAGAAGAATTATCTGGAGATGAAGGTTGTAATCTTATGATGAGGAGGTCATGTCTTACACCAAAGCAAGAGGAGGATTGTAGTTGGTTGAGGAGTAACATATTTCAGTCGACATGCACTATTCTGGGAAAAGTTTGCAAGTTCGTTATTGATGCTGGAAGTTGCGATAATATTATTTCTACCGAGGCTGTGAAGAAGTTGAACTTGAAAACTGAGAAACATCCTAAACCGTACAAGTTAGCATGGTTAAGGAAGGGTGGTGAAGTGAAGGTGTGTCGAAGGGCTTGTGTTAATTTTTCTATTGGGAAGAAGTACAAAGATGAAATTTGGTGTGACGTTGTAGACATGGATGTGTGTCATCTATTGTTGGGCAGACCATGGCAGTTTGATAGAGCAGTGCAACATGATGGTCGTGCTAATAGCTATAGTTTCATGTTCGAGGGTACTAAAATCACTTTGGTTCCCAAGAAGCAACAACAGAAGGAGAGCAAGTTGGAGGAGATTGAGGAATTGAAAACTCTGTTGACTTTGAAGGAGTTTTTTAAAGAAGTTTAAGAGGAGCCTGAAGTCTATCTGTTGATTGGGCGAGAGAGCAGTGAAGAGGTTGAAATTCCTAAAGAAGCAAAGCCAGTTTTGAAAGAGCTTGAAGATGTATTTCCAGAGGAGTTGCCTAAGGAGTTACCACCATTGAGAGACATTCAACATCAAATTGATCTTGTTCCAGGAGCAGTGTTACCACATCGACCACATTACCGAATGAGTCCGAAGGAACATGAGGAGTTACGAAGGCAGGTGGAAGAGTTACTTGAGCAGGGACGTGTTCAGGAAAGCTTGAGTCCTTGTGCAGTACCAGCTTTTTTGGTGCCGAAGAAGGATGGAACATGGAGAATGTGTACCGATAGTAGAGCTTTGAACAAGATTACTGTTCGTTACAGATTTCCTATGCCGAGGTTGGATGATTTGTTAGACCAGTTGAGTGGGGCAACTATATTTTCGAAGATTGATTTTAAGAGTGGTTATCACCAGATTCGAATTAGACCGGGAGACGAATGGAAGACAGCTTTCAAGACAAGAGAGGGGTTATACGAATGGTTGGTAATGCCATTTGGTTTATCAAATGCACCTAGTACATTCATGCGGGTGATGAATCAAATCTTTGGACCATTCATTGGGAAGTTCGTGGTGGTTTATTTCGATGATATTCTGATATATAGCAGGAGTATGGAGGAGCATGTTCTACATTTGAGGGAAGTATTGATTATTCTTCGTGAGGAACAATTTTATGCTGCTACGAAGAAATGTGTGTTTATGACAAGAAGTGTTTTATTTCTGGGGTATGTTGTTTCAGGAGAAGGTATTCAAGTTGATCAGAGTAAAGTAGAGGCAGTCAGGAATTGGCCACAGCCAAAGACAATTACGGAAGTGAGAAGTTTTCATGGGCTAGCATCATTCTACCGAAGATTCATTCCACACTTCAGTAGCGTGATGGCTCCAGTTACTGATTGCATGAAGGGGAAGCAGTTTGTATGGTCAAAGGAAGCGGGAGTTGCTTTTGAACGAATCAAAGAACTATTGACGACAGCACCAATTCTTGTTTTACCGAATTTTCAGTTGTTGTTTGAATTGCACACTGATGCGTCGAAGGTGGGAATTGGAGGAGTCTTGAGTCAGAATGGAAAACCCGTTGCTTATTTCAGTGAGAAGTTGTCAGGGGAAAAGATGAGATACAGTACATATGACGTTGAATTCTATGCTGTTGTGCAAACGATTAAACATTGGAGACATTATCTATTTCAGAAGGAGTTTGTTCTGTACACTGATCATGAGGCGTTGAAGCATTTGCAGGGACAGGACAAGATTTCAGCAAGACATGCATCATGGATTGCTTATTTACAGCAGTTTACTTTTGTCGTTAAGCACAAATCAGGGGTGACGAATCGGGTAGCTGATGCTTTAAGTAGGAGGAGTCATTTGTTGACAACATTGAAAGTTGAAGTGACGGGGTTTGAATTACTGCCAGAGATGATTTAAGAAGATCCTTACTTTGTGAAATATGTTGAGAAAGTGAAGGATGGGAGTACCGATGAATTTATGTTGATTGATGGTTTTCTGTTTAAGGGGAGTCGTTTATGTATACCGGATTGTAGTTTGAGATTGAAAATTATCAAGGAGTTACACGAGGAAGGGCATGTGGGCCGTGATCGTACCTTGCAATTGATTACACAATCTTACTTTTGGCCGTCGATGAGAAAAGAGGTTGAAAGATTCGTGGAGAGATGCCATATTTGCCAGGTGTCAAAGGGAACAGCGACGAATACAGTGTTATATATGTCGTTGCCTGTACCGTCTAAGCCATGGGTTGATATTAGCATGGATTTCGTTTTGGGTTTGCCTAGAACTCAAAGGGGAAATGATTCGATATTTGTTGTAGTGGACAGGTTTTCAAAGATGGCACATTTCATTGCCTGCAAGAAGACAGCGGACGCAGTGCGAGTGGCGCAGTTATTTTTCAAGGAGATTTATCGACTTCATGGATTGCCAGAGTCTATCGTGTCGGATAGAGATACTCATTTTCTGAGTCACTTTTGGTTGAGTTTGTGGAAGATGGTGGGAACGAAACTGAAATTTAGTAGTGCTTATCATCCGCAGACTGATGGACAGACAGAAGTTGTTAACAGGTCATTGGGAAATTTGTTGCGATGTCTGATACAGGATAATTTGAAAAGTTGGGACATGAAGTTATGCCAGGCAGAGTTTGCTCATAATCGTGCAGTGAACCGTAGTACAGGATTCAGCCCATTTCAGATTGTATATTCAAATTTACCCAGGGGACCATTGGATTTGGCAGTAGTACCACAACCGAAGGGGATAGTTAAACGAGCTGTTGATTTTGTTGATGAGTTGATTGAATGTCATAAGATCGTTCAAGAACGATTAGAAAAGTCAAATGAGAAGTATAAGCGAGCTGCTGATTTGAAACGTCGGAATGTTGAATTTATGGAAGGTGATTTGGTTTATGCCGTGTTGACAAAAGACCGTTTTCCGGTGGGAACATACAATAAATTGAAAGCGCGGAAAATTGGTCCAGTTAAAGTTTTGAAGAAAATCAATGAGAATGCTTATCGATTAAAGTTACCAGATGATGTTTATACTTCTGATGTTTTTAACGTCAAACATTTAATTCCATATCATGGAGGAGAGATTGAGGTGAAGGAATTTACAAATTCGAGGTCGAATTTTTCTCAACCAGGGGAGGATGATGCAGCGCAATCTGAGATTTCTAAAAATTCACAAGTCTTAGGTCGCTCACGACCTAAGAGAGAAATTTTAGGTCGTTCACGACCTAACAGTAGTGATCTACGACCTAACGGGACACGTGGAGTAGAGCTACGACCTAGGGAAGAAGAGCGACGACCTACTGAAGGTGTTTTGAATCGGCCACGAGATAACATCATTCTAGGTCGTGTGGAAGAAGTTTCGGAGTTAGGTCGTTGGGAAGTTTTAAGTCGTTGTCGACCTAAGGAACACTGCTCACGACCTAACTGTAATACTCTAAGTCGTTTACGACTTAACGAGATAAGCGGCAACGAGTTACAGGAACAAAAGCATATTTTAGGTCGGTCCCGACCTAAGGAGGAGAAACTGTGAGTTAATGAAGCCACTTTAGGTCATTTGCGACCTAAAGAGTTACGAGTTATGACGTACCGACTTAACCAAGATGAGTCGTAAGTCGTGGGTCGGCATGAAGATGAGTCGGTCGAAGGTGAGGTGTTGTAATTCATTAAGTCGTTTGATGTTGTAAAGGTTAGGTCGTTAACGACCTATCTTAAGTCGCGTTTGTTTGAGTCGGTCTGTATATATGTTAGGTCGCGTGAGTTGTTTTTAGGTCGTTGTTGAGTGCTGTGTTGTGTAAAAGTAGTATGCTGTGTCGTTAGGTCGCTGCCGACCTAAGTTAGGTCGTAAGTCGCGGCCGACCTAAGAGCCTGGTGAAGTTTTGTTTGTATTGAGTTGTAACTCCTATAAATACGCGTGTGTTGTACATTTTGTGGTGGTTGATTCTTGAATAAAATTCTCTTTTGTTAGCTTTGTGCTTTCATACAAATTGGTAGTTGAGTGTGATCTCCTATCTCCTCTTTCGGTTAATCGAGTGCGCTCGATTCAACGATCGTAGAAGCCGATTCACGGTATCTAGTGCGCTAGATCAACGTACGAAGAACCGTAGATCTTCTTTCTCGGTATCGTGTGCGATCAACGAGACGAAGATAGCTAGAATCCGGTATCTTTGGATCAACGGATTTGGGCCTTGCAGTATTCTCAACTCACCGATTGCTACATTCCATCGATTGAAGTTTGTTTCGATTTATCCGCTGCGTCAATAGGAAATTATCACTTAGACATCTTAGTTGTAGTGATCGGATTATGTACTCCGTAGAAAACTCTAGTTTTAGGGTAAATGCTTTTTTGGGTGTTATGGAGGAAGACAAGTTGAATCGAATTTTCTTTGTTAGAGAATTCGCATTCATCTTTGAGCCCATAGAAGAACTACGGTTGAAATGAGCCACTGAGTTTTGAATAGATTTAGTACCAGGAGCAGAACTGGAGAGTCGACTGCCAAGCACATTGACATCTACCAAGATAAAGGATTCAAATGTGCAGTTGGGGGATTCTGAAAGCAAGAACTTTATCAGATCCAGTAGTTTGCCCTACAGAGTAGCCGTAGTGTTTACAAAGAAACCGGGTGGATTGTTAAGATTGTGTATCCATTATCATCAGTCGAATGAGAAGACAATAAAGAATCGATATCCATTACCTAGAATTGACGATTTGTTCGACCAGTTGAGTGGAGCGAAAGTATTTTCCAATTGGATTTGGCAATATGGTTCCATCAGCTTAGAGTGCCTGAAGATAGTATTCCTTTGACAATGTTTAGAACAAGATACGGATCTTACGAATGGTTAGTAATATCGTTCGGACTAACTAATGCCCCAACATTTTTCATGGACTTGATGAATAGAATCTTCCGGGAGCATCCAGAAAGATTTGTGTTAGTGTTCATAGATGACATTTTGATATACTCTAAAGATGAAAGAGATCATGAAGTTCACCAAATGGTGCTTGTTACGTTGAGGCAGCACCAACTAAAAGCATAATTTTCAAAGTGTCATTTCTGGAAGAAGGAAGTGAAGTTTCTTTGTCATGCAGTCTTAGAGAAAGGGTTGTCCATAGATCCGGCTAAGATCAAGGCGGTAAATAATTGGAAAAGACCCCAGACAATGACCGAGATAAAGAGTTTTCTTAGATTAGCTGGTTATTATCGGAGATTCATTATGCATTTTTCATGGATAGCGGCACCGTTGACCAGGTTAACGTAGAGAGATGTGAAGCTTGTCTAGACTAATAAGTGTGAGAAGGCATTCTAGAAATTGAAACACTTATTGACGAATGCGCCTGTGATAGCTGTTCCAGAGGGGAATCATGACATAGTGGTGTACATGAATGCATGTGGAATAGGGTTCGAAGCTGTGTTAATTCAAAGAGGTAAGATTTGTAACAACCCGCAAATTTTAAAAATACTTTAAATGAAAATTCGTAGAAATGTTGAATATAATTATTTTAAAATTGATAAATTTGGTAATTTAATGTATAATTTTGTGATTTGATGTGAAATGTTCTTCCAAATTTAATAAAATAGAGATTTTTCTTAAATTTCAAATTTTGGCCAACTTTGGTCAAAGTTTGACTTTCTGTGAAAATTTTAAATTTTGAATTTTTACTTTTATTTTTTATGAAGGTGAATTTAATTCTAACATTTTCTATGTTTTTTGTTTTGTAAAATTTTGATTCTACTTCTCAAAATTTAGGACTTTTGGCATATTACATGCAGTTATTTTTCCTTAACGTTCATCTTATTTACATTGTGACTTGGGCTTGTACTAATGTGTTAGGAATTCCTTCAGTAGATGAGAAGCCACAAGATTGAGTAGCCTATATAATATCCTAGGGTTTTGGCTAGACTCCTCATTGTTATTTGCGCCTCCGTAGAAAGGAATCAATGTAATTTTTTCTTCTTCATCTTCCTCCTCAAAACCCAAGACTTTCGTCCTCTTTTCCTCTATATTTTTCTTCCTCCTCACCTCAACAAATTTCGGCCATGCTTGTCATTAACTCCATCTCCTCTCCCTCCAACCAAAAACTCTAGTCAAGTCCTCTTCTCCTCGTTCCTTTTCCCCTCTTCCTCTTCATAAATTTAGGCCTCCACCTTCTCATCCTTCAACCAAAACATATAGCCGAACCATCTCACCCCTTCCCTTGCTTTGCCTTGGTCGTGACCATCACCTCCACTACCAAAACCTTAACCCTAGGCCGAGCCTTCTCCACCAAAACCCTAGCCTAACCTTTTCAAAACCCCTATGGTCAAACCCACCTAACTCAAAACCTAGCCATGGCCGAGCATAGCATAGTCCAAACCCTAACCCTAGCTTATAGCCGAATCCAAACAACCCTAGACCGAGCCTATGTGTCCCCTGGACAAGCCTTTTCACATGTTTACAAATATATATGTATATTTGTACATTTATATTTATACTTTTATTTTTCTATGTGAATTATTTTTTTACATATGCAATTTATTTTATTTTTCGAAGCGTCGGATTTGGATTCTTCTCTCACTCAAGCTTGTCTGTAATTTGTTATGCTTGCCGTAGTCGTTGTGTTGTGTTTTGAACCACTTCTCTAACAAAAAAAATTGAGTAATCACTCTTGACAACATACTTATATTTTGGTGAATTGATGACAATGGAATTGAATGGATATGTATATGCAAGGTTGAAATTCCACCTATGTTTATATTATGTTATTTCATATGATTTTATTATGTTATTTTATATCATATTATACTTTTTTGATCATATGCCATGATATGTTGAACATTTTTATGTTTATTTAGTATTCTGTTCTCACACTGCAAATTTCTTCACTGTGGGTTGAAATGATACATACTCGAATGATCTTTAGATTAAGGAAAATTGTTATGGGCTAAAATGATAGGCCTGAGCAATTTTATTTGATTGGGATTGCGGGTTTGTAATGATATAAAACCCTGAAAATTAATAAATTGTGGATTGAAATGATATATGTCTGTATTTACTTGACCATAGGGTAGAGAATTTTATACCGTCTCCATGGTTGATTTAAAAAGATTTTTCTCAAAATTATTAAGCATTTTGGATTTTTATATTTATCAATCTCAACTGAAATTTAATGTAATGATTTCTATAAATTTATTAATACGTGTTAAAAAAATTATGAGAAATAAATAGTTGGAAATGTAAATTTTGGAATTTAATTTTCAATATAAAGGTAAACTGAAATTTAATAATCCGATTTGACTTCATAATGGTATTTTATTCTAACCTATAAATTGTAAGTTTTAATTCATGTAATAATGATTAAAAAACCAATGTTAGTTACTGTAATGATAAAATGTAAGTTAAAATAATTTTAACTGAGCATAAGGATTTTCAGCTTTAAAATTTGATATTATAATAACAAATTTATTTAACTAATGTTATGGTTTCTTTAATGACCAAATAGCTAAATCAATATGATAAGGATGATGTAATGACTATGATAAAAACTGTAAATATCTATACTATTTCATTATATAAACTGTTGTAGTAGGAAGTATTGCAGTAACAATTCAAAACCACTGCGATTTCTTACGATAGAAATTCAAAACTGCTGCGAATTTTTACTATAACTATTCTACGTTGCTGCGGATTCTTATTGTAGCAATTCTGCACTTCTGCGGATTCTTACAGTAACAGTTCTGCACTGTTGCAAATTCTTACGGCAACAATTCTACACTGTTGCGAATTCTTATAGTAACAGTTCTACACCATTGCAAATTCTTATACTAGCGTTTCTATACTGCTGTGTTTTCTTAAAAGTGACATTTCCAGAATGCTAAAAGATTTTCGAAAAGGGTTGTAGTTCCCAATGATATGGTTCTAAAGGATACATTTTTAAAGTGCTATGATCTCTAAAACTTTATCTTCCAAGGGGTCATAATTAAATGAATCTAGAAGTGTTACGACTTTGGAAAAATGAATATTAATCTAGAAAGAATAATGATATGGAATTTATATGGTTTGAAAGGAAAATGTTTGATATGAGATATAAACCATTTGAAATTTATATAACCACAGGTTATAATAACGATTGTTTTGTTAAAGAGATAGGGAGCAGATATAGGAATACACACTGTAGATACCGAAAACCGCTTTAACAACTGTGTACGCGGTGGAGATTCTAGAATGAAGTAGGATGGTGGCGACGATCCTAAAGGTATATCTATACGGACCTAACTCCTATGAGTTAGTATAAGGTGGATAAAACAGGAGCAATTGACGAGCCAGGTTAGGTAGCTCCTCCTATCATGCACACTTCATCGTTATCCATTCTATTACATTGTGATTGATTTGGTGCGCACCTTTGATTCAGGAGTGTAGATCGAGTTGGGTGGTAGTTGAGGTTATGGATTACCAATAGTCTGGAAGTGTAATTGGTATATCTACCCTGGCGTTGCCTAGTTGTGCCATGTCAGCTACCCTAGCGCGCCTTTTACGAGTTGGTTTTATGTCCTACCTATGGGGTATCTTCTGGCAGCCCTAGTTTACAGGGAATTACGGTACTTTATAGACTATTGGCATTATAAAATATGCTAAAGGGGAAATGGGAAACGCCTTAACACCATTTTAATAGTTTACTTTACTTTAGACATTATTATAATAGCCTTTATTACTACATATTAGATTGTTTAATGGATCCTCAAAGGATAGACGATCCCAAGCATCCTTTAAGTTACGGATGCATTTCCTTTACAGTTCACTTGAGTTGATTTACATTTTATAAGTATGTATGTCCTGACTCGAGTGTTTTGTATTTTGCTTTACGCTCGGGTCAGCCTGAGTTTCATAGATTTGGATTCATCCTCTTTTGGAGCTAGAGATCCACCGGAGATTTAGCTGCCTACTTGATATTTTCATTCCAGTTATTTCCACTTAGCTTTTGCTTTTGTAGTAGAGAACTTATGTATCTAGACTTTCCAAGTGTATTTGTTTCAAGAATTTGGTATTATGTATTAGTTTCGAGACTCTATATCTAGTAGCCTCATGAACTACTATAGTTATTTTATTTTGCTGCGAATTATTCTGATATTCTGTATCTGGGATTATATGATTGATTTTATTTTCCCCATGTTTTATTAACAATATGTTGTTTTGAATTATTCAAGTCTAACTTGTGTGGTTTTATTGTTGATTTGATCCAAAGTGGTAGGATGTTACAAGATTATTGCCTGCGCTTCACAACAGCTTAGACGACATGAAATTAGATATCCAATTTATGATTTGGAATTAGCTGCAGTAATTTTTGCATTGAAGGTGTGGAGACATTACCTTTTGGGATAAAGATTCGAGTTATATACGGATCATAAGCCACTAAGGTACTATTCTCTCAAATAGAGTTGAATATGAGGCAGCAGAGGTAGTTAGAGTTTTTAGTCAGTTATGACTTTGGAATTGAGTACACGCCGGGGAAAGGTATAAGGCTGCAGATGCACTTAGTAGAAAACATAAGAATGTGGTATTAGCAATGATAGATGAGTCAAAATATTTAGAAGTTTTGAATACATGCGGAGTACAATGGAGATCTAAGATCGGTTCCATTCAAGAAACTGCTATGTTTTATGTTTAGAAGTTCAAATGGTGATGATCGAAAGGGTTTCTTCTAAGCAATGAGAGGACCCATTATTAGCTGAATGTACCTGAAAGTTAAGGGATGGAACGAAGAGCAATGACTTGAAAGATTTTAGTCTTGACCAGAATGGGTGGTTGAGGAAGAAAGAACGACTATGTGTTCCAAATGTGGGAAACATTAGGAAAAAATCCTTGCAGAATGTCGTCGTTCAAAGTTCACTATTCATCCGGGAGGAACTAAGATGTGTACAACATGAAAATAAGTTTCTTTAGGAAGGTATGAAGAGAAATATAGGTCATGGGTGAAGGAGTATTTGAACTATAACCTGGTAAAAGCTAATCATCAGAAACCAAGTGGGTTACTTAAGCCATTAGATGTTCCAGTCTAAAAGTGGGACTGTATCTCAATATATTTTATAGAAGAATTGCCAAGGTCAAATCGAGGAAATAAAAGTATATAGGTTATAGTAGACTGACTGACCACAAGTGCCCATTTCATTCCAATTAAGTCAGCCATGATGGCACCTTTTGGCTAAATTATTCATGAAGAATATATTTAGGCTGCATGGAATTCCTAGTAGTATAGTAAGTGACAAGATTCCTTATTCACAAGCGAGTTCTAGAAGAGTCTACAAGAGACTTTAGGTACCATGCTCAGGATGAGTACTGCTTACCATCTCTAGATAGATGGGCAAATAGAAATAGTTAACAAAATCTTAGAGGATTTGTTAAGAGCTTGTGTGCTAGACTTTGGAGGATCATGGGAAGATCACCTACACTTAGTCGAGTTTTCGTACAACAACAATTATCAGACAAATATAGGGATGGCACATCTTGAAGCTTTATATGGAAGGCTATGAAAATCTCCCATTTATTAGGAAAAGACCGGGGTAGGTTAGTTCTTGGTCTAGATTTGGTTAGGAAAGATTGAGTTAATTCGAGCTAGAATGAAGGAAGCTTAGTCTAGGCAGAAGAGTTATGTTGAAAAAAGACGGAAAGACTTAGAGTTCTCGGTTGGAGATCATGTTTTCGTCAAGGTGTGGTCGATAAAAGGTGTAATCAGATTTGGAAAATTAAGAAAATTGACACCAATATTTGTTGGAACATTTCCTATTGTAGAAAGGATCGGGAAACACACATATAGAGTAAATTTACCGAATAATTTGGCAGGAGTCCACAATGTCTTTCATGTTTCTCATCTATGAAGTGTATTCGAGATCTAGAAACTACTATCCACTAACTACATTAGATAATTTAGTAGTCGAACTGAATATAACCATAATCAGAAAAACAGTTTGTATAAGTCCCAAGGGATTTGATAGTCAGATTAGTCAAAGTTCAGTGGAGTGACGACGAGATAGACTGTACTCGAAAAATTAAGAGCAGGACTAGAGATACTTATCCTGGCTTATTTTATAACACATTCTACCATTATGCTTGATTGTTATGGTTACCTTATCGTAATTTCGAGTACGAAATTCTTTAAGGAAGGGAGTCTATAATGGCCCTAATTTTGATAGACATCATTTAGGATATCTAATTAGATGAATAAAATAAAATAATGTAAATGGTTAAGGGATTGAGAATTGTATAACCATAAGGTAGTCGTGCCTTAATTAATCTATAAGCCGAAGAGAATTAAAATGGAGTAAGTAGGAGGAATATACTAAGGGAAAAATAGGAATAAACTATGTTCTTATGCCCTAAACCCTTCTTACTTTCATTCTTTATTCATTTTAAACATTTGTAGACAAAATTAAAACATTTAAAAACTTGACCGGCCACCATTAAGAAAAATTAAAAGGAAGATAAGCAAGGATTCAAGTAGAAAGTTTAAGAAAATCAATCAAAGAGCAAATCTCGACCTTCTTATTGCCAAGCTAAGGTGAATAATAGATCTACATCTCATATTTACTGATATTGGTTTTCTAGTTAAGATTCGAATTGATTTTGCAAATAATATTCCATGTTATGATTGTTTGAATGGAAATATATGCTTAATGACGATTTATTTTGCTTTATGTAGATTTTATGATAAGTTTTGATTTGAAAACTTTATAAAATGGCATCCAAAATGACTTGTACTTCTAATATATGGTCGAAAACATTATTTATGAAGTGGTTTTCAAGTTTCATAATTTTCTAAGCAATTGTGGATTTATTATGAATTTTCTATAGAAGAAAATAGCAAATATTCGTTTTAAATTATTCATGGTTATTATATATTGCTTTTGGCTTTAAAATTTAAATATGTTATAAAACATATTAAAAATGAATTATGGGAGTTTTTAGGGAATTTTCCTATGTATTTTACTATGGATACAAAATTATTTAAGGTATGGGACTTAAATGTTTTATATGTTTTGTCAAAGAAAAGGTTTCTTTGTTAAATGTTTTAAACTGTTAATTTTTTAAATTGTTAATTTCTGAATTCGATGGCACTTTTAGAAAAGAAAATTTTGAAAGGAATTAGGCAACCAATTGTATTTGACAAATAAGACATATTAGCTGAAACAGTTTTGTTCAAATTTACTACTTAGCCCTTTCATATGCAAGCTTTCGACGCTATACCTTCTCCCATGTCCAAGTCAAAACCAATGCACATGATATCAGACAATTGATACGTAGTGAATTGGAGAATGGCGTAAGGTACAGTATCGAAACCAATCTTTCGAAGGGGTAGAGGTTGCTCTTACGATGCTTTTATAGAGATTAGAGTTTTCTTTTGACTTAATCATCATGCTTCTATTTATTTAAAAAGGGCAATTGAATGGGCTGCCACCCTCTATTTTAAAACAAGCTTTTGAAAGGATAGCTTTGAACATATTCAAAACCTAGCTGTAGCATTTTACCTTTCGACCTAGTTTTAAAATGGTTTCGAAAGGGTGTTTTCGCCTTTTACTTTGAAGTCTCTTCTCAAAGCTTTCGAAAGGGTTGGTTTCGAGACCATCCTTTTTCTTTTCCTTGGTACAATTTCTTTCGAAGGTAATGATTTCGCCCCACTTCTTTATAACCCTTAGCTATATTAAAAGTTAAACCCAAAGGTTTCGAAAAGAATGGTTTTAAATGGTTTTGAAGCAATGTTTACACAAACTTTTGCTGGAACCCAATACTTTCAAAAGGTAGGTTTTGAGTGAAAAATTCCAATGTTTCCGAAAGTGTTATTTTAAGTTTTGAATGGATATTTTCCAATGCTTTTGAAAGATAAGTTTAATGGTTTCGAAAGAGGATGTCTAAAGTTTAAATTAATGATTTCAAAAGATCTATTTTCAAAGGTTTCGAAAGTTATGTTTTGGCCTTTCGGCCTAGTGTTTCAAGGTATAATAGTTGACTTATTTTGAAAGGGGTACTTCCAACGGATTCAAAAGGAATTGTTTAAAGTTTTTAAATAAAGGATTCGAAGGGTTTATCTTGGGCTCATGGCCTAAAATATTTCATGTTAAAAAGGGTTTTTAACTTACTTTAGAGGGATGGATAATCCCATTGATTAGATTTCATCAACATCATTTTGTGTAAATTATATGTTTGTATGTATGCCTATATATACACCATGGCATAAGTATTTCGAGAAAAGCAAAGTATAAGATTTCCTTGTTTTATAAAGATATGATTTCAGGGGTAAATCATTTACAAAGATTGTTTGCACGGAAATGAAATTTGAATAGGGTAGTTAACCTTAAAAGTATGGCAAGAATTGAAATTTGAAAATGGTTGATAACCCGAAGTTTATGACTCAGATATTAGAAGAACGGATGGGACTGGTGTAGGGTCGTGCCCTATACTTTAGCTAATAGCCCCCAACTAAAATTAGTCCAAAATTCTAGTGTGTAGGGTTTGCCACATATGGGACTAAAATAATGATTACACATAGAAAGGAATATGCAGAGTGAAGATAGGTTATTGGTAAGCCTACAAAACCATTAGGTTCAGTTGTCCTTAGGGAAAAAAGTTAAGGGCAGTCAGCCCAGTAATGTATCTAATGGAAGTTGGATAATTGATTGTGTCTGGTAGGCCCGTGTCAGCCAATGCTAACAAATTAGCCAAATAAAACTATAGTATGGACAGATAGTCCATTGATTTTCTGATATTTATCCATATATATATATATATATGCGCTTTAATTGTTACAATCGGTTTGATTGCGGGGTTTTGATTTGCAAAAGATATGCGTTTTAAAGGGTATTTGTGAAGGGAAACCTATTTCGCTAAGCGCCGTGGTCTCACTTAATATCAGTAAACCGAGATGTAATAATATTATTCACACTAAGCTTTATGTTTGACTTGAAGTTTATGTTTTCCTCTTAAACTCTAGGGTGCTCAAGATTTGATTTGAGTAGATTGAGAGTTAAGGTTTTTAGGTTTAGTAGGTTTGACGAACAAGCTTCCAAAGATGTGTAGGAGGTAAAGTTAGCTTTGTAGGAGTTACTTAGTTCTATTTCCACCGTGACATATTTATGACAGACATGTTCATTTATCATCAAAGGGGCATCTTCATATGTCATTCTTGGGATAATTTTTAATAATTATATTTGATCAAAACATGCGAATCATTTAGGATTATGTATCTGAATTATGAAATATGGATTTGAAATGTAATCAGAAAAGCTGTTTTAAACTTGTGTGGATTTTATTTCATATTCATGTGCTTCTGATATTATGCATACCATTAATATTACTGTATTTTGTCATCAGAAGTTAATACTATGGATGACTGTAGCATCTGTAGAGCTTAGATTTGGGCCTCAAGATAGGGGATGTTACTCGAATCTACTTTGCTAATTTCAATAACTCAAATTTATGTCAATATTGCTCATTATGCTCCAATTGCGTTAGTCTTGCTCCTGAAGACACGTTCATAGCCAATAGATCATATCCTTTTGGGTACAATTACAAAAATCATATTTTGATAAAATAGTTGGAATCCACTTCGGATTTGAGCATCATACCATACCGTGGAGTTAATACTCTTAATAGTTTAATTGAGATTTAGGGAATACCTTTCTCAAACTGATAAGAAACTCGTAGTTTCTCTTCAATGTACAAGAATATTTATTAGACATTCTAATCCATCATGCTTATTTAGATTTGATAAATTTGATTTCATCCCAAGTTGTTAGATTACTTAGATCGTATCTAAATCCATTTTACTACTAATAATTTCTAAAGGAAATCCCCTTGCTACGAAGAAGGTATTTCTTGAAACAACAAATGTTTCTTTGTGCAACGTAATAGGTATTCATAAACACTTTATGAATCTCCTTATGTATAAAACTAATTTAGTTTTAATTTACAAAACTTATGTTCAAAATATAGATATGTCATCCATTGACAATCATTCCCAATGTTCTTTGAGGTGATTCATATAAATCCTTCATGTACATTATTAAGTGCAATCTTACGACTCAACCCACCAACTCCTTGGCCAAGAATATGTTAGGGTTTTTTATAAACCCTCTTTTGTATGATTTTGTAAACTATTCTTTGGATGATATTTTTTTAACCTCGTGTACTACTCTTAAGTATACAACTTTATAAAAAATGTTAACTTCACCCACCATTAATCATACTTTGTTCGACATTTTCTTGTTATCGATATATCGTTATATATCATAGCGAGAAGTGAATTTTGAAATTGAATCTTTATTCATTTTAAGAACGTCATGAATTCTTTCAAATATACTAACATATTCAATGGAATCAAAAAAATTATTTTTTGTTGCATGTTATTTTATTTACTTCTTTTTTATACTATATAAGCATTGGGCATACCATAGACATACTACATGTGTGTCAAATACACATGTCCATGTCAGCAATAACTCATCGGTGAATAAGACGAAGTGTGTGGAACCGTTTTGGAACTACTAGACTTTCAATTGCATACATCAATATGTGTAAATCTATAGAGTTCATCGACCCTTATCATTCCCCTACTGAATGGGTGTTCTGCCCATGATTGTCTGAGACATAATTTACTAATACAATATGATTCATAATCATATAACAAAAATTCTTTCTTGAAACTATGGCTTAGTCTATAATTCCAAAACAATTGTAAATAAATTTAGATATTTCCATATTTTCCCACGCTTCATAAATTCTAGTACTATAATTTTATTTTATAACGAATATTCATTATGTTTGTATTGAATAAAACTATGTCTATTTTGCAGCCAATACTGAAAAGTAATTATTATTTCATAGATAACATTTGGTATGTTTCATGAAAATAATTTTCATAACTTGATGCGACATGGCATGATCCCACTCTTTCCGTCATTAATATAATAGCATATGAAATACAAATGTAACGATCCCGGATTTTGATTTATTTTAAATTTATAATTAATTTAATTTCTGAATAAAATTGTAAAATTTAATTGGTTAATTGATTTGATTTTCTCCAAAGTTTAAATAAGTATATGTATTAATACAAACAAAATGTACTACAAAAATAATAAAATAAATACACCTAGTTAAGGGTCAAACAAATGAAAAATAATAAGTAACATAAGTATAAAAAAATCAAACTATAGAATGAAAACAAATGAAACACATATACAATAGGTAAGCTAGAAAAAGAAATAAAATTTATAAGTACCTATGTACAAATAAAAAAAATAAAAAGTAAGTATGCAGCCTGTAAATAAGTATGCAAGGCAAGAACAAAGTTTAAAGAAATAAGACATGCCTGAAGTACAAAGGCAATCAATGCAACATCTCTAGCATCAAACTAGAAAAGTAATTAATGCAACATACCTCATGCATTTAATGCAAGCCTCTTCAGCATGCCTATTGTACAAATTGCATTACCCTGTAAACCCTCTTATATTATCACCTTCCTCATGTGATGTCCCGGAAATTTGGGCAATATTTATTTAATAATTTCATTTATAATTATTTTAAAATGTGAAATATTAATTTAATAATCTAATTTAAACATTATTTTCGTTTGAAATTTTATAATTATTTAGTTTGGATAAATGATATTCTTTTGAAAATTTATATTAATAATTGAGTTTGAGAATCTTATTGTTTTAAAATGTTAAAAATATTTTAATGATAAAATTTCCTTTCCAAATTGATTTAAAAATATTTTATTTATAATGTATATATGTGCATACATTATAAATAGGAGTTTTAATTTTAATTTTAAATTTAAATTTAATAAAGGATATTTTCAAATTTATAACATATATATATATGTATAATTTATGAATTGATTTAAATTAAATGGAAAATAGTATTGAAACTTTTTATAAGTCAATTTATAAATCTATCTTGTATTTTCAAAAAGAAATTATAGTAAATACTTTGTTATAAATATATAATAGTTAAAAATTGTATTTTATAATAAAGTTTATTTTGTTTTATCTTAAAATTATTTTGAAATAAATTTAGTTTATTTATATTAAAGTATAATATTTTGATTTGAAACTGTTGAATAACATGAATTCAACATTTTTCTTTTCTTTTTAAAAGTTTCTCTTTTGAAAATGGTTTTAAATAATTTTTAAAAATATTCAAGCAAATATTTAAAAATGTAAAGATAATTCATTTGTAATCATTTAAAGACCAAATATAAATAAACATACAAAACATCTTAAATTAAATTAGATTGGTTTTATCTTAAAACATTTTTATAAACAAAGAAATTTCTTTATATTAAAATCTTACATGTGTTAAGCTTCATTTTTTTTAAAGTAGACACATGTAATTAATTTTCACATCTAAACAACAAGTGGCATTTCTAAATCAATATTTGAATTTATTATTTTAGATAAAAACTTTAAAAAAATCTTTTGTTTCAAACATTTTATCTTCTATAATGAATCAAAATTCAGATCTATAGAAACTGAAAATCCATTTCACTCTAAAAATTCCACAACCCAAATTCTATCAAGTTCTACAAACAAAAGTTTTGAAATCTGCAATAAAGAAAACCCAAATTCTGTTAATTTGCAAACCAACTTCTTCAGTCTGTAAAATCAACTCAGCAAAGATGAAAAGGGGAAGCATGCAGACCAAATCATCATCAAATGCAATTCCAAGGCCTGCAAGCATCAAGATATAACCAACTTCAAATAGCATGCAAATCAGACTTCAGTGAAACTTGCATCTGGAATTCAGGCTGCAGGGATGAATTGAATCTGGATGCTTTCTGTTTTTCTTTTAAGGTGAGTAAATTTCTGTTTTAAAAACAGTTTCTACTTTTAAAAACTAAGCTAACAAGATTTGCAGTGCTTAAAGTTAATTCAAATGCCTTTCAAATATGAAACTGTAAAACAGTGGTAAATGAAATTAAAACAACCACACTGTTTTTCTTTTTAGCAAGTAACCTCAAAAGTTTATAGGATGTATTGAATTTATCTGTGCATGAGTTTGTATATATGCTTGAATATTGTGTGGTTATGCCTGCATACACTCTTGTATAGGCAGATAGTTGTGATGAAAATTTCTACAGGCTTGCTACTGTTTTTATTAAGATTCTAAATACAAATTCACTTCTTTAGGTCTGAATTTTAGTTAGAATTTATTTTGTAAACATATGGTGTTGTTTAGCATAGAATTAGGATTGTAAAATTTTATTTTAGAAGGATAAAAAAAAGCCTGTTACTTCTGAAAATAAAGAACAACGGTCAATAGTTACCAGAAGTGAAATTTGTAAACATCTTTAAATTATTCAAACAAGTTTAAAGCTTTAATACATGTTTAAAACCATGATTATTAAAACAAGCATCATTTTTTTTAAAAACCAACTGAGGGGATAGGAAATTAAGACTGTGCAGTATTATGGGAATTTGGGAATATCAAACCATTTAGTAAATTTTTGGATTTGGAATTACTTCTGGAGGTGTATGATTGACTGGAGAGAGTGGGAAAATGAGGGGAAGTTGGTCAGAGATTAAAGGTGATGACAGTGGGGTATTTTTCTCAGGTTAGAATTCCTAGTTTTAGTGTAGCAGAGGTTTTGTACTACCTGAACTTTGTGGTGATCTGAGTGTTGCCATATTTTGGGGTTTGGCAGAGGGGGTTTAGGTGGTGCATTGGCTGGAGTTGGAGGTCATGAAATGGCCGGAGTAGGGTGTTGTGATGATTGACAGGTTTTGGTATGTGGTGGTGAAGCTCTTCAGGTGGGTGTTTTTGCTTGAATCTGTTTTCAAGCAACAGAGAATTTGTTGATGATTGTTAACAAGTCAAGGGGTGGATGGACATTATCAAGTAGAGGGGTGGATGGTGTATTGGAGAGTTTGGTGAAGGGTGTTGGAAGTCGCCGGGGTAGTGGTGCATTTGCACAGTGGAGTTTGGTCTCTGGTGAACTCTGGTGTGCAGGGTTGGAGTGACTCGAAGATGCTCCCGTGCAGTTTTAGTTGTGTCTCGAAGTGAAGGTGGAATTGACCGGAAGTATTTAGTTGGTGGTCTCGGGTTTGTGGAAGTGCAGGTCTAAGTGTTTTTTTTAAAAAAAATCTGGGAAACTCAAATCTTTTTAAAACTATGATTTAAATTTAAGTATAGTTTGAATTAAATTTAAGTGAGTTTATGAATTCAAAAGGTTTAAATGATGAATTTAAATTTAAAATGAGGTTTAAGTTCAAATTTGAAACCAAGGGTAATAAAGGTTTCAGGATTCTTTGAATCCAGATATTAATTAAACCAGTTTATTTCTTTTTAAATTTTTTTTAAAGGGGATTCAAATGTTAAAACAGAGATCCAAATTTAGGTGTAAATTTGAATTAGATTCAAGAATACTTTTGAATTCAAAGTTTGAAAAATGAAACTTTTAAATTTCAAGCAAGATTTAAAATTGGTTTTGAAATCAGGTTTTAAGTATGATTTCAGTTTTGCTTTGAAATGAGTTTGAATTCAAAACAGTTTTGATAATTTTTAAAAAAAAAATTGGACAGAAAATGTTCTAAGTAGAATTTAAATACACTTTTGATTTCAAATAAGGTTTAAATTTAAAGAATTCTTTCCTTTAAGTATTGGAGATAAAATTATGATATGTTTAACTTTAAATTGAAAAGTTAAATAATCTATCTATTTTCAAATGTTTGATTTCTTAGTAAAATTTATAAATATAGATTTTTAAACTTTTCTTATATAATAATGTTAGTTCTTTACTTTTAGGTTTATTAAATTATTTAAATTTGGATAATGTTTATATGGTTAAACATTTTTAAATCTTAAATTTTAAAATAAAAGTTGAATTAGATTTTAGAAATGTATTATTTAAATACATTTTATTAAGTAAGTTATAAATAAGTAAATGAATTATTTTGGAAATAATTAAGAATATACTTATTATTTGATTTTAAATAATTACTTGAATTAATTTATAATTAGAAATGATTAATGAATAATTAATCTAAGGTAATTTACTTAAGTAAGGAATTAATGAAAATGTTGTTAATTATCTAAGGATAATTAAATAATTAATTAATTTGATTAATTTTGGTTAATTAATTAGATTAATTAATTTAAGATAATCAATTGTAATTTGATAAGTATAATTACTTTATAAAAATAATTAAGGGTTAATTACTTATTGTAATTAATTCTGATAATGTGCTTTGTTAAATTAATTAATTTAGTTTAATTAATTTAGGAAATAATTTAATAATTTAATGGTAATAATTACTTGATGTAATTTATGGAGCAGGATTTCTTAGAGAAGTTTTAATTGATAATTACTGGAATGTAATAAAGGAAAGGTGATTCATTTTAATAGTAATTTGGATAATTACTTTTGTAATTAATCAAGGATTAATTAATAAAGATAATTAATTATTGGATAATTAATTTATTAATAAGTAATTAAGGTTAGTTAATTACTGGGTTAAAATATTAATCAGGGTGATTAATAATTGTATTTTAATTACTAAATGTAATTAATTTTTAATTGAGTAATTAATTTAAATATTAATTAGAGATCATTAATTATTATAATTAATGATGTAATTAAGAATTGTTTAATTAAGTAATAATTAAATAATTAAGTGATTAATTAATTGTAATTAATTAAGGATAAATGTAATTAATTATAGTTAATTAATAAATGAAGTAATTAAATGTTAATTACTTATGATTAAGGTTAATTAAATTGTGAAAATTAATTAAAGACTAATTACTTATTGTAATTAGTGAATGATTAATCAAGGTGCTTAAGCAAGTTAAATACTTAATGAATGATTAATTAACTAGGTTGATTAATCAATAGAATTATAAGTAGGATTTATAGATGAGTAATTAATTTAATTTATTTTAAATTAATTAAGAATAGAAGTAATTAATTTAATTCATTTTAAATTAATTATAAATAATGGATAATATATCATTGCTTATGGATGATATTGATATACCTTTGGATGATTGTGATCTCAGAAATGAGATGAGTAGTATCTATAGGATATGGATGCTTAGTTATAGTATGATGGATTATTGTGGTTGTGATGATTGACTGTTGTGATGATTATCTGTTGTGATAATATAATGGGTTATCTGTTAAGATAAATGTAGTTTATCTATCTGTGTGGAATAGATACAAATAAAATGAGTTAATTGTTTAAAACCCTTAAGTATAACTTGGACATTAAAATGGCATTTGGTTTCGGTGAGACCGGGATCGGGTTTCCATATTTGGATATCCGAAAACCACATCGACTCCAATTAAACGTTAGGTCGTTAATCCAAGTGGAGCAAGTGAAGACTCGAGGTGTAAGGGCTATACGTCGGTATAAATCTGTGGGTGATTCCGTAATGAGTTTGACGGAATAGTACTTATAGATTCGAGATGGTGGTTCAGAGTGCAAGGGTTATCGTCGTTAACTCTGAGGGTGATTCCAAAATGAATGTAACAAGATAATGCCTTCGGTTTCGTTCGAACCTGGAACGAACTTGTATGGATTGAATGCTTTCAGAACATCGTCAGATGGACGATGAGCATTCTAAGATAGATGTGTTCTTTAAAGGTAATCGTAGCCTCAAGCCTCATCAACCGAGAATGGCAAAAACAGGGGAGGTGCAGCAAGGCTTCGTGGGTAGCCCCCACTTGAGAGTGAGATTTACCCCTGTCTAGAGGTCCCTTTTATTTCGGCTGTGTGGACGGTTGAGAGCTCCAACTGTCGGGGTGGTCTTGTTCGGAACTATTCAGTAAGGAATGGGTCCGGCCTTGTGTTGCAGGGGATTGGGAGTAATCCTCGGTACGGTGATCTAGGCCACGTACTGTGACGGGCGGTACCCCAATAGCCCTGCCATTGATGGAATCCAAAATCCAATAAGTGCCTGTACGGTTTTGATTGTGCCCAACTATGTTGGAACGTGAGATGTAAGCATTCCAGCTATTTCTGTACTTTATTTTGAAAACCCTAGACACTATTATAATATCACTGGATTTCCTATCAAATGTTTTGGTTAACGTAAGGTAAAAACTTTTCCATGTTTATGTGTGGAAAGTATTATGTGATACCTTTTGTTTTCAAAGGATTTTCTAAAAGTTAAACAACTTTTAAACCGTTTACTCACACCAGACCCCTGTCTGACCCGAGTGTTTATTTTCTGTTTTATTAAACTCTTGGGTACTCATATTACGTATGAGTAGTCAAGTGATTCAGGATTGCTTTGACGAGTTCTGGAGGAGATAATGGAGCAGGAGGCTTCAGCGTGTAGATATATATAGTGGTTCCGCTGTCTTTGAGTTGTATCTGTTTTTCTCTGATGTTCTTGAATTGTAATCGCTAGACAGATGTTTATAACTGTCTAGTTTGTGTTGTATTGGCTGTAAAACTCTTATGTATATGATACTATATAAAGTATTATGTGATATAATATAATTTATTCGTTCCGCTGTGAGATTCTGATGTGTTGTTTTCTTCTTCTTTTCTTTCTATTCTCTTTTCTATCCCTTTCTTTCTTCTTAACGGTGCGACTTCCTGGAGTTTGGAAGTTGGGTCGTTACACCTCACTTCAGTTTCATCCATCATAACTGACAGAAGAAAAAAACTGAGCAACCTCTAAAATGAATACCATCTCAACTTTAAAACAATAGTCTACTTCAATACAACCAGAGGAAGAAAATATTCAGCTACCAATTTCAAAATCAGTTCCAACATAAAAGAAGCTCTGTCATTTTTCTCTGGAAACAACATGGTGAGTAACTTCTTTTTAAAATGGATCTGTTGCAAGTTAAAGTTTAGATAAGTATGTTTATATACATATATTTTTAAGCCCTCTGTGTACAAGTGAATGGTAGATGGGTTGTGTGCAGGCTTTTATTCACATGTATGTTCTGTATTTTAAAACTCTGGACCCAAGTTTGCTTCAAAGAAAAAAAATCAACCTCTCTTGATCTATTAACATTTTGAACTTGGGATTAAAGCAAAAGTTGTTTGTTGCATTATATATTCAGTTTAAAAATGCATACATGTTAAAATAACTTGTCAATGTCTCTGGAAAACAAAAAACCTGAGCACATCCTCAACTTTGTCAAAATTCAAACTACTTAATCCACAAATTCAGATATGGGGATTGAATTCGCATACCAAAACATGATTTTTAAAGATTAAATCGTAATTTTTAGTGTTAGGAGGTAAGAGCAGTTCGTATTTATTTGTAATTCATTTACTGGGCAATTTCCGGCGATCGGCTAGTTCATGGACCTTGGGGTTTTGTGTGGAGGTAGAGGAGTCTACGGTGGTTGCAGAAAAAATGGTGGATGGGGGTGCAGATGGTCGAGGTGGCGTCGGCGAACGTTGGATGTTCCTAAACCTAGTTTCACTAAGCCTAAGAAATTTGATTCGCAAGGCCCCTATAGTTGACCGAGTTCGTCGTGGTTCAAGGGGAAGGTAGAGGAGAGGTAGTCGAAGCGGTAGCCGGAGGTGGTGGTATTCCGGTGGTCGAAATTTGACGTACGGCGCATTGACAGGTTTGGAGGAGGTGGATATTCTTGTTCCAGGTTTCGAGTTTTATATTCAAACTCGAATTCGCGAGGACGATGGCGTTCTGATGATCGGAGGTTGGGTTTTAGGTGATTGTCGTTGTGCTCGATGAAGGGGCGGCGACTGGAGTTGGTCACTGGCGATGTGCACGTGCACCATGTAGTTGAAGTTCTGATGAACCTATTTGTGTGCAGAGGTATTTGACTCGGGAAAGACTCGAGTCATTCGGGTGCCTAACTCGAAGCAGAAGAGAATGACTCGAAGCAATTTCGGTTCGACTCGAGTCAATTGCTTGTTTCAAGGTTTTTGTAAAAACCTGGCAGTGTTTGATTTTTAATCAAATTTAAATGCAATTTAAATTTGTATACGAGATTTAAACAAAGTTTAAATCCAGGTGAAGTATGAATTCAAATTTAAATCTTTGAATTCAAATATGAAATGAAATAAAAGTTCAAAAATATTTAGAAATAGTTTTCAGGTTTTAAATACCTGACAGTTTCATATTTTTCAATTTAATTTAAAATTTTGAAACCAGAATTTAAACAGTGGTTTAAATTCAAAGTTAATGTTTAGATGCAACTAAAATTTTAAATCTTAAAGTTTTAAAATGAAATTTGGATTTTTAAATCAAGATTTAAAATCAAGGCTTTAAAACAAAGTTGTAAATCAAATGTTTAAATTAATGGATTCAAGTTTTTCTTTGTGTCCAAATCTAGAAATTTAAATCAGTTTCAAAACCTGGCTTGTTTTAAAAACAAGTTTAAATAAAAATAGCTTTTTAAAAGTAAATTTGTTTTCAAACAAATGCTTAAACTTGATTTTTGATAACTTCCTTTATAAAAGGTTTTTTTAAAATGAAAGTTAAATAATTTATTTTAATTTAAATTTGTAAGTTAAAATTGTAATGTAATTTGAAAGCTTAAATTTTAAATAAAAATTTAAGTAAATTAGTTAGAACTTTTCTTATATAGGTTTATAAGTTGATATTTAAATTGGTTAATATTTAAATATATAAGCATTTGGAATCTTAAATTCAAAAATGAAATTTGAATTTAAAATTGGAAGTGTAATGTTTTAGATACACACGAATGTTAATGAAGCCGTTAATAAAGTAAATGAATTATCTTAGAAATAATTAAGATAATAAAAGAATTTAATTTATAAGAGAATTAAGGAATGACTTATTTATCTGATTCTAAGTTAATGATTTAGATTAATTTATAACTAAAGATGATTAATAATGATTAATTAAGATAATTTCTTAAGAAAGTAATTAAGGAAATGTTATTAGTTAATGAAGATAATTAACTAGAGATTATTAAGTAATTAAATTAATGTGATTAATTTTTGATAATTAATTGGATTTATTAACTAAGATAATCATTTTAAAATGTTAATTAGTTAATAAAAGTAATTAAGGGGTTAATTTCAAATTGTAATTTAAAATTGGATATTTTGATTTATTTATTGGTAAAGATTAATTGGTAATTAATGATTTATTTGTATGAGATGATCGCTTAATAGTAAGAAATTAAAGATTTAATTTCTTAAAATTATTTAATTAAGGGGTTAATTTATCATAAAATTGGTTTAAAGGTTAGATTAATATAATTAATTAAGAACAATTTAATTATTTAAGGTGATTGATTTATTAATTTATATCAAATGATTTGTAATTGATAAATCAGGATTGGATAAATAATTCATAAGTAATCAATTTAGTTGGAAAAAATTGAATTAATTAGGAGTTAATAATTAATTAATCCTACTTTTAAATGACTATTGAATACTTGACCTTACTTATGAATGATCGTATGATATGAGTTGCCTTGAATTGATTGTCTTATCTAATCTGTGATATTTTTTTCTGTGGATTGAGCTATGTATAATTTGTTCATTTATTTACATTTGTCTATTATCTATGTATCTGTGAATGGACGATAAGTGTTATAGTTTATATCGCTTATCAACTATATTTCTGTGTTTTAATCTGTGATGATTGAATGATGTTGCACTATTGTGTTAAAACCCCTGGACCACACTTATACACACACTAATATGGATTTCACAAGGAAATCGATTAAGTCACAGATTTTTGAAGTGATTTTAAATAGACAAATTGAATTCAAATGTTTTGGAAATGGATTGGGTTTAAAAGTGAAAAGCTTTTGAAATAGAGTTTCAAAGATGAAATTTATTTTGAATAACTTGTTTGAGTTTTGGAAAGGCTTTAACTCGTGTAAATAAAATTTGATCTTTCTGAAATGAAACTATTAGTTTTCAAATAATAAAAGCTTTCATATAAGAAGTAAACTTCGAAAATTTGTTAAAAGAGATTTCATGTTAAAAATGAAAAAAATGATTTTCCAAGTTATGGAAACGATTTGAAAACTATAAGTTAAATCTTTAATTTAAAGATTTTAAACGAGTAAATCCAATTGAAATGGAAATTGTTTTGAAATCCGTAAATGCATCTTTGTGAAACTAGGTGAACTTTGTAAAATAAATCTTTTTAAAGGATTTGAAGTGGTAATTGGTTTAAACCATTTGAAAGTAAGTTTTGAATTATTAAGTTGTGACTTAATTGAAATCCCATATCCATATGTTTTAAATGTTGCGCTCACTATTTGGGATAGCCGAGAAAGGACCTTTGTGTCGTATAACCCATTCCGAATATGTGATTCAACGTATATGGATAGAATTTGAAGACCGGTGGTGAAGACCGGATATTTGCGAGAACGATAGGATGACCTATCGATTGTCTCTACACCGAGTAGCTACGGTATAGAGATTTCCATATGTGATGGGGAGTCCGATTGGGATTGTGAATACCCGGATTGCAAGGGCTTCTTTGGAAGTGCCTTCGGTTGTGTTCGAACCCAGAACAGACTTGTATGGGTTGTATGTTTGATATTACAAATTGAGATATAAAGCAGATTTCTTTCAAATACATTTCCGTTGGTGGCGGAGAATTTATTCTCTTAGCTTAACACCCTTCTCTGAGACGTACGAGCTCAGAGGTTATGTAGTTGAAGGTTATCAGTGATACGTTCCTAATTTGGTAATGTGGCATGCTGAGTGTTGCTGATCATTTGTCGATCAAAGCATGGCTTTTGTGAAAAGCGTAGCTTTGTGGACGAGACTTCGTCGAACCTCACACCCCGAAATGGTCAAAACAGGAAAGACGCGACAAGGTTATTGGGGGTAGCGCCCTTTAGGGTGTGTGCAATTCCTTCTGGATAGAGGTGGTATCATGGTTTGGATCCCAGATATTTAACCTATGTAGTTACTGTGAATTTATTACTTTGTGGTTGTTGGTTATCGGGATCCCAAGAAAGGTCGGTTGCGACCGGGGGATGGCATACTCGTGTCAGTAGTTATCTAGTTAGGGGTAACCCGGCCTTGTGTTGGCAGAGATCCGGTTAGGTTCTTGGGGCGTCTTTCCAGAGGCGTACCCATGTGGCAATGGGAAGTTCCTTGGCCTGACCATTTGTTGGAAATCCAAAGAAACAATACGAGCCCTGTACGGTTTAGTTGTAGAACCTGCCATTTAAAATGGTAGTTATAGTAGGCATACTATAATGGTACCTATGCTGGCTAAGATTTATATTCTACTTTCGAAATGGTTTTCCACATTTTGCACTTATAATAATAATATTGAAAAGAAATTTGCATATCAAGCATCTTTGACTTTCATAAGGAGAAATCTCCTCCAAGTTCTGTGTTTGCATTGTGTGTGGCGGGAGGCCTTATGGTAGTTACATTTTCTAAAAGCATTGTGGGTCTATTTTAAAATATTTCTTTGTTTGTTTTTTTTAAAGATAAATTGTTTTTGTTACTCATACCAGTCTCATAACTGACCTGGAGTTTATTGTTTCTTTCCTAAACTCTAGGTGCTCAAAATTTTTTCCACACAGGCAGTCTAGAGTTGGGTTTTTTAGATAGTCAGGTTTAGTAGATTATCTGGAGCTAGTTCAGTCTTTGAACGTGGATGAGAGATGCTTGTGTTAGTGCATCATGATGGTGGTTCGAGCTGTTGTTGGAGTTCTTCCTCGAAGACTATCTTGAATTATTTATTCCACTGCTAGTGTTATCTATTTTTCCTTTCCGCTGCTGTTTTATTGTATGATATCTCTGATGTATATTGATATCTATTGTATCATCTGTTGTAACAGATATTGTATCAATGCTGTATATCAATGTATTATTCTTTTTCTTCTGCTGTGTTGTTTACTTAATTGTGTTATAAGCTCCGGCGACTCGGATTTGAATGGTCGAATCTACGGCATTCGAGTACGATGTAAAGTATGGATGTCGATTTTCGAACGCGAAAAATCCCACTCGTCACATTTGGTATCAGAGCTAAGGTTAAACTTTAGCTCAGGAGTATAGCACATTAGGTAGCTCATTAGAGATAGGATGAAGTATGCCCTAGAATGAGTAATCCCTACGATATCCGTTTGTATGCCTCGGTAAATTCTCTTACTATCCACTGATAATGAGTATGAGTGCAAGAGGAGAACGAGATAGGGGACAGGGGAATACGATTATAAATGGTCAATACCCTGCGACAGTGGAAATAATTTTCTCTATCAATCTCCTTTGATTTTTCTTTTCAAATTCTTTAATTTGCTTCGTGACAGCTCCAGAAAGAATTTTGCTGTGATGATGCCCTACGAATCGTTGTAGGAAATCCTTACTTCGTATATCACCGGTTTCGTATCAGTTTTTGATTTAAACCTTAATGAATATGAATTGGAAATTTGGAAATTTGGAATTGAAAATTTAAATAAATTAGAAATTTTAGATTGAGTTAAATTGATTACTAGAATATGAAGCTAAATTTGAATTGTATCGATAAAACGATTTTGTTTAAAACCAAATTTGAAATTCTATTATAATTTCTTGGGTTGATAGAAGTCCGAAGAGGGAGAAATTGGTATATATTTTAAGATATCCCGACTTGAATTCAGAATCCATATCTATTTTTTGGGTCTCGATATATTCTACGGACGGTTAGTTATCCCTTTGGACTAACCAATGCTCTGCATAATCGTAGATATGGTGACCCGAGTATCTTGTGTATTATTGCATGAGTTAGTTCTCATATTGCGGATATTCTGTTTTGGCAAGCCAAATACAAAATAGTTGTAACGACCCGGAATGTTGGGCAATATCACTTTAATAATCTGTAGTAAAAATTAATTTGGTTTGATAATTTTTCTTTATAATTTTAATTTTAATTGATAAATTTAAACTTTTAAAGGTTAATAAATTTTTAATTTGGTAATATTGATCAATGTCTTTTTGACAATTTGAAACTTATTAAGATTTATTTTACAAGCAAATAAAATTTTATTCTATTTATAATATATATATTTAATGCATATTGTGAATAGAATATCTTTTGTTTTAAATAAAGATTGTATTTTTCAAATTGTAATATATATGTATGTATATGTTATAATTTGAATTGTTTTGAAATTTAGTTTAATCAATTGATGATTTATAATTGTAACTTAAAGCTTTGTTTTAAAACTTAATATTTTTCAAAAGTTAATTTAGATTAATTAAATTGTTTTCAATAATAAGATGATTGTTTATTTTAATGATAGTTTAAATAAGTTTTGTTTTTGTTTTCTTTTAAAATGCTTGAATTTAAAATGGTTATAAATGTATAAAAATAAATGTTTTAGATTGTAAATACATGTATAAGGAATTTATTTTATAATTAGTTTTAGCATATTTCTTTAAAAGGTAAACTTACATTTATTAGTATGGTAAATCTAATAAGTAAGTGAGCTTTCTATTATCTTTTAGATTAAGTAAAAATTTATTAAAAATTTCTTAAGTAACATGTGTAATATGCTAGGATATCTTAATAACATTTGTAAAACAATCAAACAACTTTAACGACAAATGCAAAAAAATGATAAAAAGTGGCAACATATTAATTTTAAATTAACATAATTCATTTAGAACATAAAGAAAACTTGTTTTTCTCTTTTGATTTCCAACTTTCTTCTTTTTTTCTCAAACTCTTTTTCTTCCTTGTTTCAAATTAAGCTCAAACCAGAATTTCCTCAAATCTGAAATGAAATCTGCAAAATCAAATTTGCAAATCTACAAAATAAAGTTCTTCTCAGAAAAAATGAAATCTACAACTAAAATGAAGACTCAAGTTATCTGCAATCAACCTGCAACTTCAAATTTTCAAACCTGCAACATCATATCTTCTGCAAGTTCAACCTATATGTCAAAAGGAAGATCGAGATTTGTTCAATCCTTTAAAAAAAACAATAAATCTGTAAGCATGCATGAGTTTAATTTCATCAGCTAGCAAGATCAAAGATTTTCCAGATCTAAAGTTATTCAAAGCCTGGAATAAAAATAAAACTGCTCTGCAACTTTATAAAGGTGAGTAAATTCATTTTTGAAAACAGTTTTTTTTCAAATTTGTAGATGAATTTATTGTTGCAAGTGGAAGTTGCTATGGTATTGGATAATGGTTTATATGAATATTGTTGTATATCCATGGTTGAAGGTATGGAGTGCAGGGTATTAGATGAAAACTGATTTTGTACATCTTTGTATAATTACAGAGGTTGTTTTTCTTGATGAAGAAAAAAAATCTTCAAATCTATAACTTATTTGAACTGGTTATGAGAATGAAAAATGTATGTAAATGCTTCTTAGTAATTTTACAAATAGTTTCATAATTTTAAAAACAACAAATAATTTTAAATAAGGAATTTACAGTAAAATTAGGATTTTTGAAAAAAATCAGCTGCTTTAAAATTTAATTTGAATCACATGCATGTAATCACGATTGAGAATCGTGAATTTTTATATGAGATTTGTAATTTTTAGTTTGGTATTTTATGCGAATTTTGGGTTTTTGTGTTTTTGGGAGCTTTGGTAATTGCCGATTATCCACGCGATAATTTGGTTTGAAAACTTGGTTGAAGCCTGTGCATGGGTTGTAGATTATAGGAAAAATGCTATGAAATTTTTCAATTGAGTGAATTGTTCATATTGGATCAAACTAGGGTTTAAGGTTGTTTTCGGCTGGACTTGGTTGTCGTGATCATTGCGACTTGAATATGTGATCGAAGGCGTTCGCATTTTGGGGAGACGGAGTTCGTGACATGGCAGTTCTATGGTGGCGTTGGCGGGAACCATCAATGTCGATGGTCGGCGTTGGTAGGGGATTTGTGATCAAGCTGTTCTTCAATTTCGTGCAATGAGGTCGAATTTCGATTCGAATTCAAATTGATGGATCTGGGTTTGTGGAGGGGTTGTAGTGGTCACCGTTGACTAGGGGATGGCCGAAGAAGAGATCAGCGATGCTTGGTTCGTCGTGCAACGTGCACTCATTATGCCGTGTACATTGGGAATCAGGGTGTTTGGGGAAGACGAGATCGACTCGGGTTGCTCTCGCGTTTTCGTGGTTTGGGCTCGAAGTAGTGGGGTTGGGTTTTACTTTAGGGTAGGCACTGGAATTTCTACGTTTTGGTCTCGAGTTTGTTGGGTGATGATTTTTAGCTAGGTTCTGATTAATAATATGTTGCGAAATTTACGTCTCGTTGAAATAAAATCAAATATTAAACTATAAACAAGTTTATATAAAAAGGTAAATTAATTTATAAAAGTAAAACTTGTTGTTTGAAATAAAGTTGTAAATCAAACTTTAAAAGTATTGATTGAATTTATTTTTAGTTTTAAATTTACATAAAATGATTTCCTTTCGAAGTATTTAACTTCATTTAATTTTGAATGTTAATTTAAAAGGGAAATGTTTGAATTTAAATATTAATCAAAGTTTTAAGTAAATTGTTAAGTAATGTTTTAAAAACTAAGGTATTCAAATTTATATTGAAAATAAGTAGGTTTAAAATTAGATAATTTAAGTATTTTTAAATTTTAAATTTGATTTCTAAATGCTTTAATTTCAAATAAAATTTAAGTTATAATTTATAAACCAAATTTAATAATTTGTTTTTGAGTAGTTAAAATTTGATCAATTTCAAATAACTTATTTATGAAGATAAATGATGTTAAATTATTTGATATGAATTTGAGAGTACTTAATAAATATGATTTGTTAATTAAGATTAATGTTTTCTTAATTAATTAAGGAGTTTCTTTAAATATAAGAAGTTAATTAATTAATTGTTTAATTAATTATAAATAATTAGTTAATTGTTTATTTAATTTTAAATAATTACTTAATTATAAATTAATTAAGTTTAATTACTTAATTAAGTAATTAATGGTTGATTAATGAATGTAATTTAGGAAAAAGGAATTACTTATGGAAGTAATTAGTGAATAATTACTTTTGAAGTAATTGGTGGAAATTACTCATGTGAGTAATTAAAGTGAGAGTGATTAATAGTAAATCACTAGAAGTTATTAATTTAAGAAATTGGTTAATATAATTGTTTTGAAGTTAATTAATTACGGAGTAATTAATTAATTAATAACTAAGGGTCATTAATGATGAAATTAATTATCGTTAAGTAATTAATTAAGGAAGTAATCAAGATTTATTAATGGAAGTAATTAGAAGATAAATACTTATGTAATTAATTAAGGGTTAATTACTTAATTATTTTAGTTAATTAATTAATGTGATTAATTAATTAGTGAATGTGATTAATTTAGGATTATTTACTAAGTATAATTAATTAAAATGTAATTAATAAAGTAATTAATTAAGGATTATTTGTTAATTTAATTTATTAATAATTACTTAATGGAGTAATTCGAGACTTATTCAATTAGATTAATTAATCAAAGGTTTATATAATTAATTAAGAAGTTAATTAATTAAGATAAGTAATTACAAGTTGTTAATTACTTATTATGATTAATGAGATGATTAATTACAAGTCAATTATTTAATTAAAGAAATTATTAATTAATAAGTTTCATTAATTAATATGTTAACTTCTATGTTCAGCGACTCAGTGACACAAAGGAATTGGCGACTCAACATATGAAGCGGGCTAAGCGACTTAACTTCTGAAGTGAAGCAGCGACTCAAAAGGTAAACGACTTAAGGAACTCAACAACTCAAAGAGTTGGACGACTTAAGAACTTAACGACTTAAGAGGGTTGGACGACTTAAGGACTTAACGACTTAAGAGGGTTGGACGACTTAAGGACTTAACGGCTTAAGTGCGGTGAGCGACTTAAGGGGAGCAGCGATTTAACTAGTAAGCGACTCATGGAGTTATCGAACTAACGGCCTAAACACTCTGCGACCTAAAGTGCTAAAGCAATAGCGACCTAGCATCTTCTACAAGCTAAAACCAGGGTCTCACAGCCACTAAGTCGCTCGCGACTTAGGTCGGCCACGACCTAAGTTATAACCGGCTTATCCCTAAGTCGCCTAACTCCTTAGTTCGTTCGAGAAAGGATTAGGAGCCACCCTGTTCTACCGTGACCTTAGGTCGCGTCCGACATATCCCTAAGTCGCCGTTGACCTATGACCTGACTTAGGTCGCTCATGACCTAACACTTGGGGAATAAATAGAGCCGCTTTCCCAGAGGCAGAGGGGATCTACAAAATGACTAGGTGCGAACCTGTTAAGTCGTGACACGTACCTTCTTAACTCGCGAGCGAGTTATGGTATACCCTAGGTCGCGCGCGACCTATAGCTCCATCCAAAACTCTCTATAAATACGGCATGAGCTCCAACATGAGGGGGACTTTTGGATCATTTTTTTCGAAGCATCAAGACTCTTCCATCTCCAAACCAAGCCTTACTCCAACACTTGATACTCACAAAAAGCTTCAATCAACTACAAATAGGGATTCAACACATTCAACCATGATTTTCTGAGAATTCTCTTGCATCGAAATTTTTCTAGCTACTTGTCTTTTGAAGTGAATTGTAATTGAAGGAAATTGTAAAGGATTGTAATCATATTAGCAATAAAGAAGGATTGAAGTGGACGTAGGCTTGATCATAAGCCGAACCACTATAAACTCTGTGTCTCTTACTGTTTTTTCAAGGAATTACTGCTTTTTCTATTTCCCGTGTTAACGGGTGGTGCTTTCATTCAAATCTCTATTTGCATCGAGGTGTTAGCGTCTGACTTTTACGTTAACATTTTTGGTGCTTTCACTGAGAATTGAACTCAGGATACTGTCATCATAGCTTCACAGAAATTTGTAGAAAGGATCTCTCTAAAAACCAGAAGTTTGTCAGAAATAATGGCTCCCGGAAGAAAGTGCAAGTCTGTTAGATCCGACGATGTTCGCGAGACTACCGCAACCTCTCCTCCTTTAAGTCAAACAACTCCAACTGTCGGAGTTACTCGAGAAGAGCTAGATGTCGTTGTGTTCGGGCTACATCGGCAAATGGAAGCTCAGAATAACCTAATGATGGAAAGGTTGAATGCTTTATTTGAGGCAAACCGCCAACCGGCAGCTAAGGAGGGAAACCTTGCCAATGAAGTGCAGAATATGGAAGGAAGGAATATCCCTCAAAGGCCAGCCGACCCAGTGGAAAGGACACCTCCCCAAGCCGGAGGATCAGGGCCGCAACCAACCCTCCGTGAACGATTGTCAAGACATAATTCGGAGAGAATGGCTGATGTTTGTCCCGCTGAGCCTCAAAATGATGAAGAGTATTTCTCAGGCATGGTTCGTCAGATTATGAAAGAAAGTATGCAGAGAAATGAAGATGAGAAAGAATGGGGTTTTGCTCCGAGCAAAACTCCATTCACTGAAAAAATCCTAAAGGCAGAATTCCCAAGGAAGTTTGTCCCTCCAACTATTCCAGCTTACAAGGGAACGAGCGATCCTAATGAGTTTCTGTCTAAGTATGATTGGCACATGACGGGTGCCAGAGCCTCTGATGAAATCAAATGCCGGTATTTTCCGGTATACCTAGAAGGAGTTGCTTTACTTTGGTTCACAAAGCTGCCGATTCAGTCGGTAGACCAATTTTTTGATTTGACTCGGAAGTTCAAAGAACAGTTTAGATTGTATGCGTCAAAGGAAATGGATATAATGTCGTTATCCAGCTTGAAGAAGAATCCTGGAGAATCCATTAGAGCTTTCTTGAATCGCTTCAATTTAGCTTTGGCCGGGGTGGATAATGCGGAGTCACGCATGATTCTGACATACTTGATGAGGGCGATTGATAAATCAAGTGAATTTGGAAAGTGGTTGAAAATGAAAGAACCAAATTCACTTGACAAGTTTTATAAAAAAAACCGATGAATTCATGCGTCTGGAAAGCCTCCAAGAACCGACTAAGGTGGTATCGACAGGGGCTGGAAATAGTAATGCTGCTCCGAATAAGACGGAATCTGGCAATCAAAAGAGGGGGAACGATGGTCGAAAGAGGCAGGAAGATGCAAAGAAAGGTCGTCCCTTCAACTTCACCCCTTTGACCGATACCCCGGAAAACATCTACTTTGCAAACAAAGACACGGTTGAATTCCCCGCACCAGCTAAGCAAAGAGTTAATGGGAGAGCTGAGAAGAGTGGAAGGTTTTGCCGGTTCCACAACCAACCCGGACATGATACTAACGAGTGCCGTCACTTGAAGGAGGTTATTGAGGAACTGCTGAAGGAAAACAAGCTCCAACAATATGTAAGAAGGAACAAAAATGGCCCAACCTCGTCAACTCAAGGACAACAGGTTCCTGTTCATCGCCCCAGTTCGAGTGAAAAGGTGACAGCTCATGAATCAGAAAGGCCTGTTATAAATGTGATTACAGGGGGCCCTCATCCAGCTGGCAGGAGTTGGGGTGAGATGGAAAGATACGCTCGTGCTTTGAAGTATGCACCGGCAGATGAAAATGTCTTTGTGTTAGAAAATGCTGCACCCCCGAAGCAGCAGAAGACTTTTAATGATGACATTATATTCAGTACTAGGGATTCAATGGGTGTTGAAGCTCCTACCATTGATCCTTTGGTTATCTCTGCTGGCATTGGGCCAGCTACTGTGAAAAGAGTTTTGGTCGACTGTGGAGCTTCGTGCAACATTCTCTTCAAGAAGACTTTCAATCAGATGAAGATTCCAATGGCTGACGTTCAAGCTTCATCACTAAAGATTGCTGGCTTTACTGGGGAGCCAAAACAGCCAATTGGGATTATTGATTTGTTCGTGGAACTTGGAGATGGGCAGAGAAAAGTCGCTCGAAAACAGACCTTTGTTATTGTTGAAGAGTTTTCTGCCTACAATGCCTTCTTAGGCCGACCAACTCTGGCAGCATTTAAAGCTATTCTTGCCCCGTGGTGCCTGACTATAAAATTCCCCATAGATAATGGAGTCGGTGTGGTGAAAGGGGATCAGAATGCTGGGCGAGAATGTTATCTTACAGAGTTGCGTGAAGCGAGGAAGAGAGAAATGGGAAAAGATGCGGCAGCCCCAGTCCGCATCAAAGAATCAACCTTGTAGCAATTACAGGGTGGACCCTGCACAGGCAAACATAGCGGTGCACAAAGAGAGATGGATCCAAGAAAAGCCAGTGCAGGGGAAAATAGAGTGGTACCAGTTGAAGTGACAGTCCCGGTACCTGTTGACCCGAAAGACCCGAATAAAGTGCTGAATGTGGGTTCGCAGCTTAGTGCAACGGTTCAAAATGTTTTGATATCATTTTTGAAAACGAATCAGGATGTATTCGCTTGGACTCATGCCGATATGTGTGGAATATCTCCAGAAATTGCGGTGCACACCTTGAATATTGATCCGAAGTTTGCACCGGTGAAGCAGAAAAGAAGAACTCAAGGTCCTGAAAGGTCGGCAGCATTGAAAGAAGAAGTTGATCGGCTCATGGAGAATGGTTTTATCAGGGAATCTACTTATCCGAATTGGGTCTCAAATCCTGTACTTGTTAAAAAAGCTAATGGTAAATGGAGAGTATGCATTGACTTTTCAGATCTAAACAAAGCCTGCCCCAAAGACTGCTTCCCGTTACCCAGGATTGACCAGTTGGTGGATGGAACGGCAGGGCATGAATTGTTATCTTTTATGGATGCCTATTCCGGATATAACCAGATCATGATGCATGAGCCAGATCAGGAGGACACGAGCTTTATCACTGATGTTGGTCTCTACTGCTACAGAGTCATGCCTTTCGGACTTAAGAATGCAGAGGCAACTTACCAAAGACTTGTGAATTCCATGTTTAAACCACAGATTGGCAAGACTATGGAAGTTTATGTCGATGATATGCTGGTAAAGTCAAAGAAAGCAGTGGACCACATGGATCACTTGGCAGAGATGTTCTCAATCCTCCGAAAGTACGGTATGAAGCTGAACCCTTTGAAGTGTTCATTTGGAGTAGAATCTGGAAAGTTTCTGGGTTTCATTGTGAGTGCAAGGGGCATTGAAGCTAATCCTGCTCAGATAACTGCCTTAAGAGAAGTCAAAGCTCGTAGAACGAAGGAGTTGCAAAGTCTCAATGGAAAGGTTGCTGCCTTGAGTCGGTTCATTTCCAAAGCTACTGATAAATGCATTCCATTCTTCGATGCTCTAAAGAAAGGAAGAAAAAACTTTGACTGGACTCATGAATGCCAGAAATCTTTCGATGAGCTAATTCGTCATATGGAAACGCCTCCTATACTTTATAAGCCTGACAATGGTGAAGATCTTTTTGTATATTTGGCAATCTCGTCTCATGCCCTCAGCGCAGCTTTGGTACGAGAGGATGCGAAAATTCAGCACCCGTTCTACTACATCAACAAGAGATTCACTGGGGCAGAATTGAACTACTCGAAATTGGAAAAGCTCGCCTATTGTCTACTGATTGCATCAAGAAAATCGATGCCATATTTCCAAGCTCATCCCATCATGGTCCTCACAGATCAGCCTTTGAAGCAAGTCCTGTTTCGTCCTGAGACTTCGGGTCGTCTTTTGAAGTGGAATATTGAGCTCAGTCAATATGACATCACTTATCACCCCCGAAGAGCAATCAATGGACAAGCTTTGGCAGACTTCATTGTAGAGTGTACAGACAAAGGCGATAGTGAGGATGTGGTGACCGATAATCCTTCAATCCGGTGGAAATTGTATGTTGATGGCGCAAGAAACGATTACTGTTCCGGGGCCGGGGTCGTCCTTGAAACCCTTGAAGGGCGATCATTGTGTTATGCTTTAAGATTGGAGTTCCCTTCGACAAACAATGAAGCAGAGTATGAAGCTCTTGTTGCCGGTTTAAGAATTGCTAAAGAACTGAACATCAGAGCATTGCAGATCTTCAGTAATTCACAGCTTATCGTGTGTCAAGTCAAGAAAGAGTTTCAAACCAATGGGGGAAATCTGCCCGCCTACTTGTCAAGAGCCTGAGAGCTTCTCGAAGACATGGACCATTATACAATAAACCATATACCTTGGGAAGAAAACATGAAGGCAGATTCACTCGCGAAGTATGCAAGCACTGGAGAAGCTCAATTATGGGATTAGTTCCTGTGGAAGTCCTGTCAACTCCAAGCACTGATGAAATGGATATAGACTGGATTATGACCATATCTCAAGAACGGGAATCATGGATGACTCCGATAAAGAATTATCTACTCAACGGATCTACGCCAGAGAGTTCAAAAGAACGTCAGAAACTGTTAAGAAAAGCTTCAAGGTATATAATTCAGGATGGCCGATTATTCCGACGAGGATTTTCAATGCCATTACTCCGATGTGTGACTGAAGAAGAAGCTAAGACAATTCTAGCTGAGGTACATGGAGGGGAATGTGGAGATCATACAGGTGGTCAAACTTTAGCAAAGAAAATTCTCCGCTATGGATACTTTTGGCCGAATATCAACCGAGATGCTGTAGACTACTCCCGAAAGTGCGACAAGTGCCAGAGATTTGCTAAAATCCCAAGAGCACCTTCCACTGAGATAACGCAGATGGTCAGTCCGTGGCCTTTGCTATTTGGGGAATGGATCTCATCGGGCCTTTGCCAACTGCAAAATCCGAAATCAGATATGCTATTGTTGCTGTGGATTATTTTACTAAATGGGCTGAATCTGAACCCTTAGCTACTATTACCTCTAAGAAAATGATAAAAATTTTAACTAAGAGTATCATTTGCAGGTATGGAGTACCTCAAAAGATAATCACGGACAATGGAACCCAATTCGAAAGTAAAGAGTTCCAAGATTTTTGCAAGAAATTCAAGATCCAGAAAAGCTTCTCAGCAATAGCTCATCCACAGGCAAACGGGCAAGTGGAAGCGGTAAACAAAATTATCAAATCGACCATCAAAAAACAACTGGAAAAGGCGAAAGGTGGTTGGGTCGATAAGCTTCCACTAGCACTATGGGCATATAGAACTACACATAAAACTGCGACGGGGCACACTCCATTTTCATTGGCATATGGATCAGAGGCAATGATTCCGGTAGAAATAGAGGTCCCTTCACATAGAAGAATCCATTTCAATCAAGCCGAAAATGAAAAGTTGCAGCTTGAAGCCCTTGACTTCCTTCATGAGAAAAGAGAAGAGGCTGAACTCAGAACTGCAGCTCACCAGCAAAGAATAGCCAGGTACTTCAATTCCAAAGTTCACCGGCGTAGCTTTGAAGTGGGCGATCTAATCTTAAAAAGAATTATGACACCTACAAGAGTGCTTGGACCAAACTTGGAAGGGCCGTATGTTATAAGCCAAAAACTTCTTGATGGCACATTCAAATTTGTAATTGTCGAAGGAGACCCAATTCCAAGAGCTTGGAACAGAAATCATTTGCGCCCATATTTTACTTAAAGGCTTTAATGAAATATTGTAAAAGAATGATGAATGTATGATTCTTGTAATGAAAGCCGTTGTAAAGTCAGTGCAAGTGAATAATAAGAGCTATAAAGTGGATGTAGGCCCAGTTCTTGGCCGAACCACTATAAATCTTGTGTTCTTTAGTGTTATAACCTCCTTTGTTTTATTTTGACATATAAAATACGTTAATTGTATTACTAAAATGTCGATTTAATAATGCAGGCCATAAAAACAAAGCTTACCCGTCATAAGACCGAGCAATCTTCAACATCACCCAACAAGCAAATGCTAAGCCGTTCAAAAATTTCCACACTCAAATCCTACGAAAGAAGTGCTTCGAACAAAAGTTAGCGATTCGGCTGGAAGTAGGCCATTGCTGACTAACTGTGAATGTTTGTACAAACGAGCATCCAGTTAAATAGCCTGCGTCTACCACCACCAACTCGCTTAACTATGAAATACACTTCTTTGGATAAGGGAAATTACTGGCAACTAAAAAGGAAGGGTATTTAAAAAAAAATATAACGGGGATCGCCGATATGAATAGATGGCAAAGAGACATGGGCGGGCAAGCATCAAACAGCAAAAGACCTCTTCGGAGGCACAAGCCCTCTTCGGAGGCACAACTCTTCGGAGGATAAAGACCTCAAACGGGGCATGCCAAAAGACTTTCTCAACATGGTATGGAATGATCGGAAACACCTTCCCAACAGGAAGGCAAAGATCTTGTTTACTAGTTGAGACAGTTTGCGTAGACAAGCGTCCAAGTAACTTGCATCCGCCCCGTGAGTCCATGAGACGACCGGAGGCACCTTCCCAAGTGGAAGCAAGGCGCTCGTTCACTAGTTGCGACAATCTACGTAAACAAACGTCCAAGCAACTTGCGCTCGCCCCGTGAATCCAACCAACAACGAGGAAGAAACTTCCAGGCATCCTCGGAGGCACACGTCTCACCGGGATCTGTAGTAAAACTTCACAAGTGCTGAGATGTAAAAAGCCCTCTTCGGAGGCCCATTTCACCATAATTGAAATGTCAAAAGACCTCGAGCAGGCCGCGCCGGAAAAAGAGAGTTCTTTCTCGACATAAAGTTGCGGACTGATCGGTGGCACAGGACACTTGTGTCCGCCCCGTGAATCCATCCAACTAAGAGAAAGAAAATCCAAACTTCCAGGTAAAAGCCCTACTCAGAGGCACACATTTCACCGTGATCTGAAATAAAACTTCACACGAGTCGAAATGTGAAAAGCCCTCTTCGGAGGCCCGCTTCCCAGCGAACAGGGAAAAGATTAAAGCCTCTCCCAAGAGGCAGAAACAAAAAGCCCTCTTCCCAGAGGCACAATCAAACAAAAATCCCTCTTCCCAGAGGCACAATCAAACCAAAAGACCTCTTACCAGAGGCACAAGCAAGTCAAAGCCCACTTTACTGCGAAAGAAAATTCACTCAAAATAAAAGTGATTTTCTCCAAAAAGAGAAGTGTAAAAACTTCGTAACAAAAAAGAAAAAGAGAAAAAACTCCTCCAAAATGAGGCACATCCTATCAAATACGGAAAATATTTCCTTAAAATGGGAATATTATCCTATAAAGTACAGATGCAAGCCTCCTTCAAATGGAAAAGTTGTTCTCTAAAGAAAGAGTATAAGTCTTCTCGAAATAGAGGAATTGTTCTCTAAAAAACTTTGCCAATGTGAAAGAGATTGCAATAAACCATGGTATGGGGGTAGCGAACAAAGAAAAACTGGTTCAAGAAGCCATGTGCGCTTTCGGAAAGATCGGTAATGAGTTTACGATTCCTAGCGCTTCTTACAACAGTAATGGAGGGATTATCTTTATTCTTAGCAAATGAGCATAAGTAGCAAATTTCTTCGAAGCTCGACAAACGATCAAGAGTTCTCCTAAATAAAACACATAACCCCATCAAGATAGCATAGCCATTGGGATGTAGTTGAAACGGAGAAATGGTCGAACGAAGGAGAAGCGTTCGAAGAAAGTCGTTAAAAGGAGGAATTGCTCCACTTAGGCACATCTGGCGATTGACTGCTACAAAACCATAAGGTGGATTATCGACAGTATCTTTCGGCCCGGGAAGTAGAGCATCACTCTCAGCAAGGCCAAATTGAATGTGTGACTGGTTAAATGCTCTCTGGGTTAAGGTAGTCGGAGTTCTTTTTGGAGGATTCACTATGGGAATAGATGTCGGAAGGGTCTCTCCAGCTTGAGCAACCACTTCTTCTTGATGTGAAGCCATTCTACATAAATAACTGGATATTCAAACATGAAGGTGCATGTTTCCTAAATGTGTGAAGTGCTGTGTAGAGCTAACAAAGCAACAAGCAAATATAGTTGAAATTAAACATGTGTCAATTGCAATATTTCAAGACTTGTCGCTTTAAGTCCAAATACAAGTGCAATATTAATGCAAACAAATCGACTTTAGTTGATTAACATTATTTTAATGCTTCACTTGAGTTTGTTGATTCACAGCATTTCATACAATTTCTTTAAGTTAATTATCCATTATCGACTAATATGTCATTTGATGTGGGCAATCGGTGGCAGTATATTTGCCCTAGTTTTCTGCAAATGTTGTATTTAACAGATTATTAGCATCAAATTTGATATAATCTGTTAAGAAAGCATAACAAAGTCATGCAAGTTATTTCGGCAATTCAAAGTTCGAGTTGGGGGTACAATCAAGTTGTATCAACGTCTCGAAGTTTTCAAGTTTTGTTCAAGCCATGTAGTCACAGTCCAAAAGTCCTCTAAGTCCTAAGTCGTTCATGATCTAACAAGATGAGATGAAATTGGCTTAGGCTGAGGGAAAAAGTTCGGCAGTGAAAAATTGTCCAAGTGCTGAGTCGTCCACGACCTAAAGGTTGAAGTCGTCCACGACCTAAAGGTTGAAGTCGTCCATGACCTAAAGGTTAAGTTGTCCATGACCTAAAGTTTAAGTCGTTAACGACCCAAAGGAAAAGTCGCGTTAAGGACCTAGAGGCTAAGTCGCTCATACGACCTAGAGGTTAAGTCGCAAAAATTGTCAGATCGGCCAAATGTGTTAAGTCGCCTGGGTTCCTTAGGTCGTTTTTGGAAGATGCAGCGATCCAAGGCTATCTCACGTTGGAACCAATAAGCCCTACTACTCACCAATTACACGTTGCCACGTGTTTATCTACCATTGTGTCGTTTGAAGCACCGTGTCTAAACCCAAAGCCCACTAACCCGTTAACCAAGTGTTTCTTCGTCTCCTCAAAACATCTAAGATCCCATCACCTCCTCCAAATCTCCAGAAACTGTTGCTAACTACACGAATTCAAACACTTGCCAAATAACTCCATAAGATCCTAAGCCGATTCATTTTTTAAGGTAATTGCCAACAGTCGACGATGGTTAGAGGACGAATCGGGGTGTAATCTCACAGCATGGGAACAAAAACTATATTGAAATGGTTATGGAAGGGTTGGTGACAAACACAATGGAAAGATGATCAGAATTACCTAAACCTGATGTTGAAATAGCAGTCAAGGATGCAAAGAGGAGGATTTTGTGTTAGCTTTTGAGCTTGAATGCAACAATGGCGGCAGAATAATAAGCAATGAAGTAAAGAGGAAGAAGCGACTTAACGGCTTATATTGGAAGTAGAGGAGAAGTTGGATGGACGCGTGAGTTAACAAGCTTTTTGAGTCGCCCACGGCTTAGGAACTAGATCGAAGCACACGACCTACGACCCAGGCATGTACTTCGAGGGGCAAATGTTAACTTCTATGTTCAGCGACTCAGTGACACAAAGGAATTGGCGACTCGACATATGAAGTGGGCTAAGCGACTTAACTTATGAAGTGAAGCAGAGACTCAAAAGGTAAGCGACTTAAGGAACTCAACAACTCAAAGAGTTGGACAACTTAAGAACTTAACGACTTAAGAGGGTTGGACGACTTAAGGACTTAACGACTTAAGAGGGTTGGACGACTTAAGGACTTAACGGCTTAAGAGGGGTGAGCGACTTAAGGGGAGCAGCGATTTAACTAGTAAGCGACTCATGGAGTTATCGACCTAACGGCCTAAACACTCTGCGACCTAAAGTTCTAAAGCAACAGCGACCTAGCATCTTCTACAAGCTAAAACTAGGATCTCACAGCCAATAAGTCGCTCGCGACTTAGGTCGGCCACGACCTAAGTTATAACCGGCTTATCCCTAAGTTTCCTAACTCCTTAGTTCGTTCGAGAAAGGATCAGGAGCCACCCTGTTCTACCGTGACCTTAGGTCGCGTCCGACCTATCCCTAAGTCGCCGCTGACCTATGACCTGACTTAGGTCGCTCACGACCTAACACTTGGAGAATAAATAGAGCCGCTTTCCCAGAGGCAGAGAGGATCTACAAAATGACTAGGTGCGAACCTGTTAAGTCGTGACACGTACCTTCTTAACTCGTAAGCGAGTTATGGTATACCCTAGGTCGCGCGCGACCTATAGCTCCATCCAAAACTCTCTATAAATACGGCATGAGCTCCAACATGAGGGGGACTTTTGGATCATTTTCTTCGAAGCATCAAGACTCTGCCATCTCCAAACCAAGCCTTACTCCAACACTTGATACTCACAAAAAGCTTCAATCAACTACAAATAGGGATTCAACACATTCAACCATGATTTTCTAAGAATTCTCTTGCATCGAAGTTTTTCTAGCTACTTGTCTTTTGAAGTGAATTGTAATTGAAGGGAATTGTAAAGGATTGTAATCATATTAGCAATAAAGAAGGATTGAAGTGGACGTAGGCTTGATCATAAGCCGAACCACTATAAACTCTGTGTCTCTTACTGTTTTTTCAGTGAATTACTACTTTTTCTGTTTCCCATGTTAACGGGTGGTGCTTTCATTCAAATCTCTATTTGCATCGAGGTGTTAGCGTCTGACTTTTTACGTTAATATAATAAATGATATTAATCAAGGTTGATTAATATAAGTAATTAATTTAAGTGTGATTAATTAATTGTAATTAATTGAGGTTTAATGTAATTAATTATAGTTACTTAATTAATAGAAGTAAACATAGGATCATTAATTATTGTAATTAATGATGGTAATTAAAGATTAATTACTGTATATGGTTAAGGATAATTACTTGAATGTAATTAAGTATAATTAATCAAGGAAGATTAATTAAAGTAGATCATTAAGAGATGATTAATTTATTTATTTGGGAAAAATTAATGAATAAGGATTTAGGTAATCTAACTGATTATGAGTTGATCAATTCTGTTGTAGATGGTTGATTGATATTGGATGGTTGATTAATATTTAATGATTGATATTGGATGATTGGTTGATATTGGATGATTTAGATATCTCTGATATATGTGGTATGCTGCTTTATGAGATGAATGCTTGTTATGAATTATCTATAGCGATAATATGATTCATCTATCTGTTTATATCATCCTGTATATAAGTTAACTATTCAAACCCTTAAGAACAACTTGGACATTAAAATGGCATTTGGTTTCGGTGAGACGGGGATCGGGTTTCCAAATTTGGATAATCCGAAAACCACATCGATTCCAATTAAACGTTAGGTCGTGAATCCAAGTGGAGCAAGTGAAGACTCGAGGTGTAAGAACTATACGTCAGTATAACTCTGTGGGTGATTCCGTAATGAGTTTGACGGAATAGTACTTATTGATTCGAGATGGTAATTTAGAGTGCAAGGGCTATGATCGTTGACTCTGAGGGTGATTCCAAAATGAGTGCAACGAGATAGTTCCTTCGGCTTCGATCGAACCCGGAACGAACTTGTATGGATTGAATGCTTTCAGAACATCGTCATGTGGACGATGAGCATTCTAAGATAGATGTGTTCTATAAAGGTAATCGCAGCCTCAAGCATCATCAACCGGGAATGGCTAAAACAGGGGAGGTGCAGCAAGGCTTCATGGGTAACCCTCACTTGAGAGTGAGATTTACCCCTGTCTAGAGGTCCTTTTCTATTTCGTCTTAGTGTGTGGTTGGTCACGCCAACCACGGGGTGGTCTTGTTCGGGACTGTTCAGTAAGGAATGGTTTCGGCCTTGTGTTGCAGGGGAGTTAGGGTGGCTCCTCGGTATGTTGATCAAGGCCACGTACTGTGATGGACGGTACCACATTAGCCCTGCCATTGATGGAAACCCATTCTTCCTACGAGACCCTACAGTTTTGTTTGCATTACCCACTTTTGTGGCTAGTAGCTGGAATTTAATGATTGTAACAATTTCGGCTATTTCTTATTTACTTGAAAACCCCAGACACTATTATAATATCACTGGATTTCCTATCAAATGTTTTGGTTAGCGTAAGGTAAAAACTTTTCCATGTTTATGTGTGGGAAGTCTTACGTGATACCTTTTCTTTTCAAAGGTTTTTCTAAAGTTAAGCAATTTTAACCCATTTACTCACACCAGACCCCTGTCTGACCTGAGTGTTTATTTTCTGTTTTATTAAACTCTTGGGTACACATATTATGTATGAGTAGTCAAGTGATTCAGGTTTTCTTGACGAATTCTAGAGGAGATATGGAGCAGGAGGCTTCCATTTGTAGATGTATTATGGTTCCGCTGTGTTGTATGGTATCTGTATCTTGTGTACTTGAGATTGTATAGTTAGACAGATATTTGTAACTGTATAATATCTGTTGTATAAGTTGTGTACTCTGATGTAATATGATACTATGTAATAATTTATGTGATATATTATATTTCGTTCCGCTGTGAGTTATCTGATGTTGTTGTCTTTCTCCTCTCTCTTTCTTTTCTTCTTCTATCCCTTTCTTTCTACATTAGCGATGCGACTTTCTAGAGTTAGGAAGTCGGGTCGTCACAGTTGGTATCAGAGCCTAAGGTTAAGTGAATACCCAGGCTCTGGAATGTGTCTTTCTTGATAGAGCATACTTGTAATTTTTATATATAACTATATATTTATATATCTATATCTACCTGGATTGTTGGGTTATCTGTTCGGATTTTCCAACATAAGTTTTAGAGGTAGATGGAGTGGTGGTGTGTGTGTAACACGACTACCACTAATGGAAGAGGTCCATATGTTTGAGGTTGGAAGTATATTTGTCGAGACTTTAGACCTAATACCGTCTCGAGTGAGATTTGTAGTTTGGAGTAAGGATTTCTCTGATATCCGAAGGAAATATTCTTAAAGATTCGGAGTTTATCTTTGAAGTGCAAGTATGGATCTGTCGGAAGTGAAGAAGTAAGTGATGGTTTCTTGGTAACTGCGTGATGAAATGCAGTATCCATGAATATTTTCTAAAGATGTTTTCTCTTAAAGCAGTTTTAGAAGTAGTTGAGGAGCAGTCTTTACTTGCCGTAGGGAAGATTCGTCTACATGGAAGTTGTCTGGATCTTTAACATGGAGGTTGGCTGTTTTGGAATATGAGACTACGGTCTATAAGTTGTTTGCATTGGCATGGTCTCATTTGTCATTTCTTAAGGAGAGCGAGATGTTGATGCTTGTTTTGGAGCCCGAATTTTCTTGAAAGGTTGTCTGCCATCTCGAAGGTCCGTTGTGTGGTTTACTGATAGTTTTGGATTTTGAGAAGCCTTTGGATTAGAAGTCTTTGGTTAGCTGTGGTAGCAGTGTAACTCGAAGTGTTCGATGTACTGGCGAGAAGGTCTTTTGGCTTCGCAGTATCATCGAGGTAGAGTTTGGAAGCAGCAGTGTGGCTCGTTTCTCCGATGATTCAGGAATCTTGGTGGTTCTTCTATCAGCGGTCAGTGTAGATGGTGAAAGTTTTCTTGAAGAGTTAACCTTGTTTGGAGAAGCTCAAAGTTGTTCTATTTGGTAAAGAGAGGACAGTTTCTTTGGAATCCGAACTAGGTTGGATCGCAAAAGTGACTTGCGATTTGTTTGGAAATTTCATCTTGGGCAATCTTTTATTTGAGACTGAGGATTCTCATCTGAAAGTAGGAGCTACTGAGGTAGTCAGAAGTTTGTCTGCATCTGGGGTTGAATTCCAAATTATTTTGGTTCCAGAAGCGATTTTGGTAGTTAGCCTAGTAGAGAGAGTTGGTATAGCAGCTCAGAAATTTTTGGAACTTGGATTGGTCCGATCCAGTTTTTGAGTTGGATTCTGTAGTAAGGTTGTGTGACCGAGTCAGATGGGTTGCTAAGATTTTATGGATTTAATGAACAAAGTTCCAGGATATATTGGATGAGTTTGTATTCGTGTTCATCAACAGTATTCTTATCTATTTCAGAATCAGAGTTACGCAGCAGAAGTGAGGTAGCAGCTGTGCGAGGAAAGAAGTAAGTTCAGTTTGCTATTGTTTGAGAAGTAGAGTTTTTGTTCCAGATTTCGACGGATCTTGGAAGACTTTTCTGTTGAATAGGATCCAGAAACTGGTGTGCTTTGGTCAAGTTGTTTCTGGAAGTATCAGCATAGGTCGAGATGATCAGGAAGAAGATTGGCAGCCCAGGATTGTCTTTTGAGTTATGCTGATATAAGATAAGGAGTTTAGAATTCGAAGTTGGAAACTTCATTGTTGTTAATATTTCTCTGGTTAAGAGAGCGGTAATTGGATAAGATTGGATCGCGAGTTCTGTGGCATTTGAGATATCTTATCTGTGTTTTTGATAGGATAAGATTGAATTTCCAGTTTGGATTACTGAAATTCATGGTATTTCACGTATCTCTGAGGGAGTACGTGTATGATTCATTGTTGGTTGTTGAATCTGCAGTTCAGTTGGATTTGGAAGCTGTGTTAGACTTTAGTATAATCTGATGTTCTGTTCAGTTTGATGGATCTAGAGGTGAGAGGAGCTCTGGATTTTGGTGGTGTAGTTGGTTTAGCTTCTGTAGAGCGAGTCTCCCAGTGATTTATACTTGGGAAACTCCAGATAGTTAGAGAGATTTATTCTGATTTGTGTCAGGATAATTAGTTAGTTTTGTTTGTTTGATTGATTGCTATGGTTGTTAATAACTGATTGATAGGTTTGCTTTGCTGATTGAAATTAAAATCTTTGCTGGTTATTAAATTATCTTTGCTTTTAAATTTCGGGAAGAAATTCTTTTAAGGGGGGAGGATTGTAACGACCCGGAATGTTGGGCAATATCAATTTAATAATCTGTAGTAATAGTTAATTTGGTTTGATAATTTTTCTTTATAATTTTAATTTTAATTGATAAATTTAAACTTTTAAAGGTTAATAAATTTTTAATCTGGTAATATTGATCAATGTCTTTTTGACAATTTGAAATTTATTAAGATTTATTTTACAAGCTAATAAAAATTTATTCTATTTATAATATATATATATATTTCAGGAAATTATTGTCAAGGACAAAATTTCACAGCTTTTTAACCTTAAGGACAGGCCTTCAATATTTTATCCTAAAGGACAACTTTCTGTAGGTATCAGTTTTTAGTTATTGATAGCAGTTTTTAGGTATCAGTTTGTAGTTATCGGTAGCAGTTTTTAGGTATCAGTTTTAGCTCGGTGTCAGTTTTGTTGTCCTTATGAATAATTTTGAAAAATGTTTGTCCTTATGAATAATTTTTAAAAGATGTTTGTCCTTGTGGTAAAAATATTAAGGTCGTGTCCTTAAAACAAAAAATATACAAATTTTTGTCCTTTAAGTTAATTCCCCCTATATATTTAATGTATATTGTGAATAGAATATCTTTTTTTTAAATAAAGATTGTATTTTTCAAATTGTAATATATATGTATGTATATGTTATAATTTGAATTGTTTTGAAATCTAATTTAATCAATTGATAATTTATAATTGTAATTTAAAGCTTTGTTTTAAAACTTAATATTTTCAAAAGTTAATTTAGATTAATTAAATTGTTTTCAATAATAAGATGATTGTTTATTTTAATGATAGTTTAAATAAGTTTTATTTTTGTTTTCTTTTAAAATGCCTGAATTTAAAATGGTTATAAATGTATAAAAATAAATGTTTTAGACTGCAAATACACGTATAAGGAATTTATTTTATAATTAGTTTTAGCATATTTATTTAAAAGGTAAACTTATATTTATTAGTATGGTAAATTTAATAAGTAAGTGAGCTTTCTATTATCTTTTAGATTAAATAAAAATTTATTAAAATTTCTTAAGTAACATGTGTAAATATGATAGGATATCTTAAAACATTTGTAAAGCAATCAAACAACTTTGACGACAAATGTAAAAAAATGATAGCAAGTGGAAACATATTAATTTTAAATTAACATAATTCATTTAGAACATAAAGAAAACTTGTTTTTCTCTTTTGATTTCCAACTTTCTTTTTTTTCTCAAACTCTTTTTCTTCCTTGTTTCAAATTAAGCTCAAACCAGAATTTACTCAAATCTGAAATGAAATCTGCAAAATCAAATTTGCAAATCTACAAAATAAAGTTCTTCTCAGCAAAAATGAAATCTACAACTAAAATGAAGACTCAAGTTATATGCAATCAACCTGCAACTTCAAATTTTCAAACCTGCAACATCATATCTTCTGCAAGTTGAACCTGTATGTCAAAAGGAAGATCAAGATTTGTTCAATCTTTTAAAAAAACAATAAATCTGTAAGCATGCATGGGTTTAATTTCATCAGCTAGTAAGATCAAAGCTTTTCCAGATCTAAAGTTATTCAAAGCCTGGAATAAAAATAAAACTGCTTTGCAACTTTATAAAGGTGAGCAAAATCTTTTTTAAAAACAGTTTTTTTTCAAATCTATAGTTGAATTTATTGTTGCATGTGGAATTTGCTATGATATTGGACAATGGTTTATATGAATATTGTTGTATATCCATGATTGAAGGTATGGAGTGCAGGGTATTAGATGAAAACTGATTTTGCACATCTCTGTATAATTACCGAGGTTGTTTTTATTGATGAAGGAAAAAAAATCTTCAAATCTATAACTTATTTGAACTAGTTATGAGAATGAAAAATGTATGTAAATGCTTGTTAGTAATTTTAAAAATAGTTTCTTAATTTTAAAAACAACAAATAACTTTAAATAAGGAATTTACAGTAAAATTAGGATTTTTGAAAAAAAATCAATACTTTTAAATTTAATTTGAATCACATGCATGTAATCACGATTGAGAATCGTGAGTTTTGATATGAGATTTGTAATCTTTAGTTTGGTATTTTATGCGAATTTTGGGTTTGTGTGTTTTTGGGAGTTTTGGTGATCGCCGATTATCCACGCTATAATTTGGTTTGAAAACTTGGTTGAAGCTTGTGTATGGATTGTAGATTATAGGAAAAATTCTATGAAAATTTTCAATTGAGTGAATTGTTCATATTGGATCAAACTAGGGTTTAAGGTTGTTTTCGGCTGGACTCGGTCGCCGTGATCATTGCGACTTGAATATTTGATCGATGGCGTTCGCATTTTGGGGAGAAGGAGTTCGTGACGTAGCGGTTCCATGGTGGCGTCGACGAGGATCATCAACGTCGATGGTCGGCGTTGGGAGGGGTATTTATGATCGAGCTGTTCTGTAGTTTCATGCAGTGGGGTCGAATTTCGATTCGAATTCTAATTGATGGATCTGGGTTTGTGGAGGGTTTGTAGTGGTCGCCATTGACTAGGGGATGGCCGGAGAAGAGATCGGTGATGTTTGGTTCGTCGTGCAACGTGCACGCGTTATGCCGTGTACTCTGGGAATCAAGGTGTTTGGGGAAGACGATATCGACTCGGGTTGCTCTCGCGTTTTCGTGGTTTGGGCTCGAAGTAGTGGGGTTGGGTTTTACTTCAGGGTAGGCACTGGAATTTCTGCGTTTTGGTCTCGAGTTTGTTGGGTGATGATTTTTAGCTAGGTTCTGATTAATAATATGTTGCAAAATTTACTTCTTGTTGAAATAAAATCAAATATTAAGCTATAAACAAGTTTATATAAGAAGGTAAACAAATTTATAAAAGTAAAACTTGTTGTTTTGAATTAAGTTGTAAATCAAACTTTAGAAATATTGATTGAATTTATTTTTAGTTTTAAATTTGTTTAAAATTATTTCCTTTCGGAGTAATTAACTTCATTAAATTTTGAATGTTAATTTAAAAGGGAAATGTTGAATTTAAATATTAATCAAAGTTTTAAGTAAATTGTTAGGTAATGTTTTAAAAACTAAGGTTTTCAAATTTATATTGAAAATAAATAGGTTTAAAATTAGATACTTTAAGTATTTTTAAATTTTAAATTTGATTTATAAATGTTTTAATTTCAAATAAAGTTTAAGTTATAATTTATAAACCAAATTGAATAATTTGTTTTTGAGTTGTTAAAATTTGATCAATTTCAAATAACTTGTTTATGAAGATAAATGATGTTAAAGTATTTGATATGAATTTGGGAGTACTTAATAAATATGATTTGTTAATTAAGATTAATGTTTTCTTAAATAATTAAGGAGTTTCTCTAAATATAAGAAGTTAATTAATTAATTATTTAATTAATTTTAAATAATTAGTTAATTATTTATTTAATTTTAAATAGTCACTTAATTATAAATTAATTAAGTGTAATTACTTAATGAAGTAATTAATGGTTGATTAATGAATGTAATTAAGGAAAAAGTAATTACTTATGGAAGTAATTAGTGAATAATTACTTTGGAAGTAATTGGTGGAAATTACTCATGTGAGTAATTAAAGTGAGAGTGATTAATGGTTAATCACTAGATGTTATTAATTTTAGAAATTGGTTAATATAATTGTTTTGAAGTTAATTAATTATGGAGTAATTAATTAATTAATTAATTAGGAATTAAGGGTCATTAATGATGAAATTAATTATTGTTAAGTAATTAATTAAAGAAGTAATCAAGATTTATTAATGGAAGTAATTAGAAGATAATTACTTATGTAATTAATTAAGGTTAATTACTTAATTATTTTAGTTAATTAATTAATGTGATTAATTAATTAGTGAATGTGATTAATTTAGGATTACTTACTAAGTGTAATTAATTAAAATGTAATTAATAAGGTAATTAATTAAGGATTATTTGTTAATTTAATTTACTAATAATTACTTAATGGAGTAATTCAAGACTTATTTAATTATATTAATTAATCAAAGGTTTATATAATTAATTAAGAAGTTAATTAATTAAGATAAGTAATTACAAGTTGTTAATTACTGATTATGGTTAATGAGATGATTAATTACAAGTTAATTATTTAATTAAAGGAATTATTAATTATAAGTTTCATTAGTTAATAAATGATATTAATCAAGGTTGATTAATATAAGTAATTAATTTAAGTGTGATTAATTAATTGTAATTAATTGAGGTTTAATGTAATTAATTATAGTTACTTAATTAATAGAAGTAAATGTAGGATCATTAATTATTGTAATTAATGATAGTAATTAAAGATTAATTACTGTATATGGCTAAGGATAATTACTTGAATGTAATTAAGTATAATTAATCAAGGAAGATTAATTAAAGAAGATCATTAAGAGATGATTAATTTTTTTATTTGGGGTAAATTAATGAATAAGGATTTAGGTAATCCAATTGATTATGAGTTGATAAATTCTGTTGTGGATGGTTGATTGATATTAGATGGTTGATTAATATTGAATGATTGATATTGGGTGATTGGTTGATATTGGATGATTTGGATATCTCTGATATATGTGGTATGCTGCTTTGTGAGATGAATGCTTGTTATGAATTATCTATAGTGATAATATGATTCATCTATCTGTTTATATCATCCTGTAATAAGTTAATTGTTTAAACCCTTAAGAACAACTTGGTCATTAAAATGGCGTTTGGTTTCGGTGACACCGGGATCGGGTTTCCATATTTGGACAATCCGAAAACCACATCTATTCCAATTAAACGTTAGGTCATGAATCCAAGTGGAGCAAGTGAAGACTCGTGGTGTAGAACTATACGTCAGTATAACTCTGCGGGTGATTCCATAATGATTTTGACGGAATAGTACTTATACATTCGAGATGGTGATATAAAGTGCAAGGGCTATGGTCGTTGACTCTGAGGGTGATTCCAAAATGAGTGCAACAAGATAGTGCCTTCGGTTTCGTTCGAACCCGGAACGAACTTGTATGGATTGAATGCTTTTAGAACATCGTCAGGTGGATGATGAGCATTCTAAGATAGATGTGTTCTATAAAGGTAATCGCAGCCTCAAGCCTCATCAACTGGGAATGGCTAAAACAGGGGAGGTGCAGCAAGGATTCGTGGGTAGCCCCCACTTGAGAGTGAGATTTACCCCTGTCTAGAGGTCCCTTTCTATTTCGGCTTAGTGTGTGGTTGGTCGCGCCAACCACGGGGTGGTCTTGTTCGGGACTGTTCAGTAAGGAACGTTTCCGGCCTTGTGTTGCAGGGGAGTTAGGGTGGCTCCCCAGTACGTTGATCTAGGCCACGTACTGTGACAGGCGGTGCCCCAGTAGCCCTGCCATTGATGGAAACCCATCTTCCTACGAGACCCTACGGTTTTGTTTGTATTACCCACTTTTGTGGCTAGTAGCTGGAATTTAATGAATGTAACAATTTCGGTTATTTCTTATTTACTTGAAAACCCTAGACACTATTATAATATCACTGGATTTTCTATCAAATGTTTTGGTTAGCATAAGGTAAAAACTTTTCCATGTTTATGTGTGGGAAGTCTTACGTGGTACCTTTTCTTTTCAAAGGTTTTTCTAAAGTTAAGCAATTTTAACCCATTTACTCACACCAGACCCCTATCTGACCCGAGTGTTTATTTTCTGTTTTATTAAACTCTTGGGTACTCATATTATGTATGAGTAGTCAAGTGATTCAGGTTTGCTTGACGAATTCTAGAGGAGATATGGAGCAGGAGGCTTCCACGTGTAGATATTTTATGGTTCCGCTGTGTTGTATGGTATCTGTATCTTGTGTACTTGAGATTGTATAGTTAGACAGATGTTTATAACTGTCTAATATCTGTTGTATAAGTTTTGTACTCTGGTGTAATATGATACTATGTAATAATTTATGTGATATATGATATTTCATTCGTTACGCTGTGAGTTATCTGATGTTGTAGTCTTTCTCCTCTCTCTTTCTTTTCTTCTTCTATCCCTTTCTTTCTTCATTAGCGACGCGACTTTCTGGAGTTAGAAAGTCGGGTCGTTAAAATGGATATCCAGTTCAACTTGGAAAAATGTTTCTCTGTCTTTGTGTATCTATCTTTGTTGTTTCGTGCCTGCGAATTTTGAGGACGAAATTTCTTAAGGAGGGGAATCTGTAACGATCCCGGATTTCGATTTATTTTAAATTGATAATTAATTTAATTTCTGAATAAAATTATAAAATTTAATTGGTTAATTGATTTTATTTTATCCGAAGTTCAAATAAGTATATATGTATTAACACAAACAAAATGTACTACAAAAATGATGAAAATAAATACACCTAGTTAAGAGTCAAACAAATGAAAAATAATAAGTAACATAAGTACAAAAAAAATCAAACTATAGAATGAAAACGAATGAAACACATATACAATGGGAAAGCTAGAAAAAGAAATAAAATTTATAAGTACCTATATACAAACAAAAAAAGTAAAAAGTAAGTATGCAGCCTGTAAATAAGTATGCAAGGCAAAAACAAAGTTTAAAGAAATAAGACATGGCTGAAGTACCAAGGCAATCAATGTTACATCTCTAGCATCAAACTAGAAAAGTAATTAATGCAACATACCTCATGCATTTAATGCAAGCCTCTTCAGCATGCCTATTGTACAAATTGCATTACCCTGTAAACCCTCCTATATTATCACCTTCTTCACTTCAGTTTCATCCATCATAACTGAAAGAAAAAAAAACTGAGCAACCTCTAAAATGAATACCATCTCAACTTTAAAACAACGGTCTACTTCCATACAACTAGAGGAAGAAAATCTTCAGCTACCAATTTCAAAAGCAGTTCCTACATAAAAGAAGCTCTGTCATTTTTCTCTGGAAACAACACGGTGAGTAACTTCTTTTTAAAATGGATCTGTTTCAAGTTATAGTTTAGATAAGTGTGTTTATATACATATATATTTAAACTCTCTATGTACAAGTGAATGGTAGATGGATTGGGTATAGGCTTTTATTCATATGTATGTTCTGTGTTTTACAACTCTGGACCCAAGTTTGCTTCAAAGAAAAAAAGATCAACCTCTCTTGATCTATTAACTTTTTCAACTTAGGATTAAAACAAAAGCTGTTTGTTACATTATATATTCAGTTTAAAAATGCATACATGTTAAAATAACTTGTCAATGTCTCTGGAAAACAAAAGAACTAAGCACATCCTCAACTTTATCAAAATTCAAACTACTTGATTCACAAATTCAGATATGGGGATTTAATTTGCATACCAAAACATGATTTTTAAAGCTTAAATCATAATTTTTAGTGTTAGGAGTTAAGAGCAGTTTGTATTTGTTTGAAATTCATTGACTGGGCAATTTTCGGTGATCGGCTAGTTTGTGGAGCTTGGGGTTTTGTATGGAGGTGGAGGAGTCTATGGTGGTTGCAGGAAAAATGGCGTATGGGGGTACAGATGGTCGAGGTGGCGGCGGCGAATGTTGGATGTTCCTAAACCTAATTTCACTAAGCCTGAGAAATTTGATTCGCATTGCCCCTATAGTTGATCGAGTTCGTCATGGTTCAAAGGGAAGGTAGAGGAGACGTAGTCGAAGCGGTAGCCGGAGGTGGTGGTACTCCGGTGGTCGAAATTTGACGTACGGTGCATTCACAGGTTTGGAGGAGGTGGATATTCTTGTTCTAGGTTTCGAGTTTTGTATTCAAACTCGAATTCGTGAGGACGATGGCGTTTTGATGATTGGAGGTTGGGTTTTAGGTGATTATCGTTGTGCTCGATGAAGGAGTGGCGACTGGTAGTAGTCGCTGGCGATGTGCACGTGCACCGTGCAGTTGAAGTTCTGATGAACTTATTTGTGTGCAGAGGTATTTAACTCGGGAAAGATTCGAGTCATTCGAGTGCCTAAATCGAAGCAGAAGAGAATGACTTGAAGCAATTTTGGTTTGACTCGAGTCAATTGCTTGTTTCAGGGTTTTGTAAAAACCTGGCAGTGTATGATTTTCAAAGAAATTTAAATGCAATTTAAATTTGTATACCAGATTTAAAGAAAGGTTAAATCCAGTTGAAGTTCAAATTTAAATCTTTGAATTCAAATCTGAAACGAAATAAAAGTTCAAAAATATTTAGAAATAGTTTTCGGGCTTCAAATACCTGACAGTTTCAGATTTTTCAATTTAATTTAAAATTTTGAAACCAGAATTTAAACAGTGGTTTAAATTCAAAGTTAATGTTTAGATGCAACTAAAATTTTGAATCTTAAAGTTTTAAAATGAAATTTGGATTTTAAAATCAAGATTTAAAATCAAGGCTTTAAAACAAAGTTGTAAATCAAATGTTTAAATTAATGGATTCAAGTTTTTCTTTGAGTCCAAATCTAGAAATTTAAATCAGTTTTAAAACCTGGCTTGTTTTAAAAACAAGTTTAAATTAAAATAGCTTTTTAAAAGTAAATTTGTTTTCAAACAAATGCTTAAACTTGATTTTTGATAAACTTCCTTTTGTAAAAGGTTTTTTTATAAATGAAAGTTAAATAATTTATTTTAACTTAAATTTGTAAGTTAAAAATGTAATGTAACTTGAAAGCTTAAATTTTAAATAAAAGTTTAAGTAAATTAGTTAGAACTTTACTTATATAGGTTTATAAGTTGATATTTAAATTGGTTAATATTTAAATATATAAGCATTTGGAATCTTAAATTCTGCTAACGCTAAAATTGAACACTAACACCTCGATGTAAGTAGAGATAAAGTGAAAGCACCACCCGTCAATAAGGGAATTAGAAGTAAGTCGAAAAGTCACAGAAAAAACAGTAAAGGGACAACAGTTTTATAGTGGTTCAGCTTCAAGTTAAGCCTACGTCCACTTTAATCTCCTTTATTGCTGATTCAATTACAACTTGTACAACAATCTCCGAGTACAACACCACTTAGACAAGTAGCTAGAACTCCTTTATTGCTGATTCATTTAAATGTATTTGGTAATGTACTATTTTATTTTTCATAGATTAAATAAATATTTGTTGAATTCATTTACATTTTGAAACCAGAATTTAAACAGTGGTCTAAATTCAAAGTTAATGTTTACGGCCTCAGTTATTTGGGTTGTTCGTAAATCATTTACATTTGAATTCATCACACACGAACAATGTGACATGCACAGTGAATCACTGTACATGCCACAAGGCCGTGCATACCGATATACACTTGATAATGCTACAGGGACAGGTGAGCACAAGGTCAAACCCAAATAAAAAGACGGGTTCAACTCAGGTGCAACATAAATAAAATCTCGACTTCAGCACAAGGTCAAACCCGAGTTGAGAAACTGAATTCAACACAGGTGCACTTAGAAATGTGCAAGTATGGAAAAACAGTCTCGACCAAAAATCAGTGACATAAGTCAAAGCCCGAATCCAAACTATATCAAACAGTGACAATATGTATAGGGCAATGCACAAGACAGTGTACAACATCAACTACACAAAGCCAAGCATGATACAGGAGGACAGTGAAGACAGCTACTACCACAATGAACAGAGGCAACAAAGGTCAAGTAAGTGGTAACTTCAAACAACTCAAAGTGAACAGAGCCAAGAAACTCGAGCTTCAAAAAGCTACAGCAACAATGCAGCAATAAAGTCGAGACAAAGCAATGCCAATAACTAAAGTACAGTGCAAACTTAACTCAATGCAATTCAAACTGCAAGTCCAAAACAAGTGCACATATGTCAAGTAAAGACTCAAGACCACATAAGTCGACGGTGCAAACAAATAGCATAAGCAAATGACTTAGTAAAAAGCAAAGCATATACAGGAATGCACCAGAGTATAGGCAACAGGGCTAACGCAATTCAGATCAACACAGCAACAATGGTGATAAATATCCAGATGTCAATGAAGCATGCAAACAGCAAAAATGAAAACCAAAACCAACAGCAACTACAAACTACTCACAACAATGCTCAAAGACTCGACACTCAAATAAACACAGTGAATGCAGACTTGAATGTACAGTGACTCAACAAACACAGTGACACAGTGCCACGGCGAACATGGTTCGAAACAGCATACCAAATGAAACAACTCAGTAACCAGAAGCAACAACATGTACAGTGATATGCAGCAAGGTAAACAACACTTTGAATAAAACGAGCATGTGTACAGTTCGAACAATATCCAGAAGAGCAGTTTAAAATATTCAAAATGGCCGAAGTAAACATTCAGTGTCAAGGCCGAAGTCATCAGGTAAAAGAAGTTGAATTCACGATTCAAAGTCAGAGCCTTGGCAATAAAGGAATCAAACCAAGTCGGAATTCAACGAAAAAAAATATGTCTTTGAAAAAGTCCAAGCAAAGTAAAAGAGGAAAGTGTTTGCCGTATCAACCAAGAAAAATTGAGCGTTTCATAATCAAAGCCGTGTGCATTAAGTCAGGAAAGAATGAAATAGGAAAGTACAGAATTCATATAAATGCAACACCCAAATCATCATCGGCAAGTGTGGAAAAATCGATCGAGTTCAAGCACTAAAATCCCAATCGTCATCATCGGCAATTTAAAAAGCATCAGAATTCAAGCAAGCATCAAACTAGAAAACAAAAGGAGAAAATCATATACCGAATCGAAGTCGAACTCCATCAACTCGAAGTAGCCAGAGAGAGAGCAACGAGAAAGCGATCGAGCAAGGCAACTCTCGAACAACCACAGATTTGATCGAAATAAATTGGCATTCGAAAGCCCTAATCTAGATCGAGAACAAAGCCCTAAATTCACAAAGAGGAACGAACGAGAGAACGGCCGCAATTTTCCCAAAGGAAAGAATAAAAAGGATCGGGTCGAAAAAATAAAAGGGGTCGGCCATTAATTTTTAGGGTCTTTAGTTTTAAAATAAGGGTTTTAGTTTTTTTAACTAAGGGCTTTAGTTTTAAAATAAGGGTTTTATCTTATTATTTGTTTTAAATTTGTTTTTAGTTTTAAATCTCTTTTCAAACCGTTGTATTTGCTAGTCGTGTGACTAGGGGACAAGCTACGTGGCGTAGCTTGAGCATTCGCAACTCAGTGGCTGAGTTGTGGCAGGGTTTTGAGAGTAGAGATAGGTTAGTCAGTAGCGGGTGTCGCGAGTTTACGTGTGTAAGTGAAGGACTATCTAATTTCTAATAGAAACCTTGGGGGCAGCACGTAGGCAGGGTTTTGCCGAAGCTGGGTAAATTCTGTGTCGTTCTATTTCAGCATTTATTATTCTGCTATTATCTGTGCTGCTATTGTTCTGTGATCTGTGTTGAAATTATTTTATAAGCTTCCACAATTAATTTTATAATTTATACCATCACCCTATTCACCCCCCCCTATAGGGTGAAATCGATCCTACAAGTGGTATCAGAGCTAGGAATAGAAGTCAATTTTTTTTTAAAAAAATTCTTTTTTCGAAAATCAATTTTTTGTTTTAAAAGTTTGAATTTTTAAAATGGCTTCTTTTAGTAATGCTTTTGCTGAGGGTCAGTCCATAGTTAGACCACCAATGTTCAATGGTGAATATGCTTATTGGAAAAATAGAATGAAAATTTTTCTGAAAACCATTGACGCTTGGAACATTGTTGAGACAGGTTATAGAGCACCAACTATAATTGTAGATAATCAGGAAATAGATAAACCGATGGATCAATGGACAGAACTAGAAAATAAATTACAAAATGCTAATGCTAGAGCTATGAATTCTATTATCTGTTCATTGGATCAATTTAAATTTAATCGTGTCTCACATTGTCTAACTGCACAGGAAATATGGCACACACTAGAAGTGACTCACGATGGAACATCTCAAGTCAAAGAATCTCACCTTGCTATGCTAAGCAGCGAATACGAGAATTTCACAATGGCAAAAGAAGAAAATGTCAAAGAGATGCATGGACGACTTTCCAATATCGTATACAAATCAAAAGCTCTTGGAAAACCATATAAAGAGTTGGAGATAGTCCGAAAAATCCTCAGAGTCCTTCCACGAAGTTTTGAAGCCAAAGTGACTTCCATTCAAGAATCAAAAGATTTGAAACAAATGAAATTGAAGAACTCATCGGAAGTCCCACCGCTTATGAGCTAGAAATGAAATTCAAGGAAGAACGTGAAGGAGGTGATACTCGAAAGAAATCAATAGCTCTTAAAGGAACAACAGAAAGTGATAGTGATGATAATGATGATGGAGCAGCAGAATTGGAGCTGATAATAAAGAAAGTCAAAAGATGGAATTACAAATACGGAATTTCAGCTCTAAATCGAAAATTGAAAAGCAGAATAAATAAAATATTAGACAATCCAGAAGAACCAAAGATCATTTGTCATAAGTGCAACCAACCCGGACACATAAAGCCCAATTGTCCTCAAACTCGACGTGACTTTTAAAAGAAATCAAAAAGGAGAAGTTTTGCTGCCACGTGGAATACAAGTGATGAAGATAATCAAAGTGCTAACAGTGAGGATGAAAAAGCAGACTTGTGTCTTCATGGTGAAATAACTGACAGTGATGATGACGAGCCAAGTGAGGTATCAAAACATTCTCATTCGGAATTACTTATATATTTCCACGAAGTGAATGGTTGTTTTGAACGACTTAGGGAGAAGTATGCCAAACTTGAATCACAAAAAGATACTTTGATATATTTAAATAAACAACTTGACCAATTAGTTAAAACCTATCAAAGTAGGATCCCTAAGTGTGGTAAGTGTCCAACATTCGAAGAAGAAATCAAAAAATCAGAAACTAATATAAAATCACTTGAAAATGAAATTCTGATTTTGAAAGAAAGTGAAAAAACGAGGAGAGAGAACTCTATTAAAAAGTGCACACAATTGTTAAACAAAAATGAATCTCTCAAAACACAAGTCCAATAATTGTCGACGACCTTAGATAAATTTTCAAAAGGTGAAAAATCGTTGAATATACTATTAGGAAAGCAAACTGGGAATACAATTAGACGAGGACTTGGATATAGTCAATCTGAAAATGTTGAAAGCGATATTAATCAAGAAAATTCCATGTGTACAATTTGTAGAAAATATGGACACGATCACAATAATTGTTGGTATAGACCCAAACATGTGAAAACCATACCAATTTGGTCCAAAAGGCACAAATATAAAATCTCTCAAAGTTAAACAAATTTGGGTGCCAAAAGGAACATATATAAATAGTTTTGGGTCTCCACAAAATTATTTTTCTAAATATCCTGCCACTAACAACCATGGACCTATAAAAACAAATAGGTCACATAAATCTTTTACCGTGTAGGTGTGGTGGCAGGCTAAGGAACAACAACATTGTTTTCTGCATTTTTTGGCTATTCCAGAAACACAATGGGCGACAAAGCAAAGTTCCTTAGCCTATTATAAAGGTGACAGAATCACAATGGGTAAACAACGAAAAATATCGTAAAGGTAAAACAGGTAATGGTATATTTATTTGAACGATATATTAAATGTGATGATCCGCACCTTAGTCTGAATTAAAATCAGCCAACATTGAGATGGTGGAGAGATGATGATTTTGATTCTGACTTGTTTCAACATAGTTGGCCAGTTACATTTATGCCAAAAACACTATTCTTTGATTTACTTCATATATATTAGTTTGGATATAGTGTTTTGTTGGATGATAATATTTTTGGTTATAATACGGCTAACTCTATATTCACGATTTTCTGATTATTTACACGGCTTCAATTTAAATTCAAGAGAATGCCATTTGAATTGCTGTTAAAATTGAGTTTGAAATTTTTTGGTGCACACTTCATGGTTTGGTCAATCAAATTCAAGTAATGATGATTTTGAGTGAAAAATAAATTCAAATGCAGATTACACTGGTAATCTAGTTGATAGAAAAATTACTAGTTGAACGTGATTTTTGAGACATTTACTAACTGCATCGTTTTTTAAAGAAAACATCTGCATATTTTCCATTACAAATAATTTTCAAATAGCAGAAATTTTTTAACCCCTTCAAGAAAATCATTTTTACCATATTTTCAGATTAGTCATTTTTATTTGATTTTAAATGACAAATTTTTGACTAATCCGATCCCCTACTAATTATCAAAAAGATAAATAGTGTTTGAAAAGGTGATAAGTGTTGATATTTAACATGCATTACTCAAGAGAGTATATTTGGAAAATTTCTTTAGGAATTCAAACAAGAGTTATAGAACTTTTTGTTGGGTAAAGATTCCATGACCATTTCTATATTATCATATTTCTATCTACCATTGTTTATCAAAACTTAAATATAGTTGGTCGATATGTGGTACTAAAATCAGGGATCATTTGTTTTTCATTTCATATTTTTTTTGTAAAAATAAATAAATATCCAAAGTATTCGCTCTCATTTAAAAGTCCTCACGGTTATGCATGGGTGAATTACTTGGATTTTTGATTATGTGATTCCATGCTCATTTAAAAGTCCTTACGGTTATGCATGTATGGAACGCATATCAAAATTAATTGATTAAATAAACAAGTTGATTCTAATCTCATTTAAATGTCCTCACGGTCATGCGTGGTTAGAAGATACTTGATTTCATTTTTAAAAATTAAATTGGAATACTAATAATCTCATTTAAAAGTCCTAACGGTTATGCATGATTAGTAGATATTCATATTCCTGAAATAAGTGTACCACAAGTTGATACAATTGTATGATTTTATATTAGAACATCATTTGCATTCTTTCTAAAAGTGGAATATGCGCCTAACATGGGTAGTTATGATTTTTGTTTGATTTTTTGTTGAAGTTTAATATTTATATTCAATTTGAGTTTGATGTTGGATTAATATTGATCACTTTATCTTTATTTTTCTCTAACACTATTATTCTTTTGCTGATAACAAAAAGGGGGAGAGAAAAGTTAAGATTTTGTCAAATAGAATCAAGCAAAGATCAAATAATTTTCCATTTGCATCTAGGCTTATTTATATATTTCTATTTGTATGCATATATGTAGGGGGAGCATCATGTAGAGAGGAAGCACTTAAATAGGGGGAGCAATTAGAGTATATCATTGATCAAATACATTTAACTCGGTCAAAATCTTAAATATATGTTTGTTATCATCAAAAGGGGGAGATTGTTGAATATGTGCTTATATGATTTCTGTTTGATGATAATAAACATACATATATTCATTTAAATGTATTTGGTAATGTACTATTTTATTTTTCATAGATTAAATAAATATTTGTTGAATAAAATAAATTACACAGAATTTGAATTCAAACAGAAATTTTATTCAAACAAATATTTATTACATGTTTGAATAGTACAAATTCAAGCTCTCACTATACATATACAATTTTGATTCTAATTACACCACAATTCAGTTTACATAATTTCCTCACTACATATCACTCACACTCGTAGTTTATCTTCAACTTTATTCAAGTTAGAATCCAGCATCTGAGAAATCTGCAAACATATTCACTAACGCATTAAAATTGAAAAAGAAATATTTTTGCAATATAAAATGAAATATGATTTTTGAAAATATGATTTGCCTCAGTTATTTGGGTTGTTCGTCATCATTTACATTTGAATTCATCACACACGAACAATGTGACATGCAAAGTGAATCATTGTACATGCCACAAGGCCGTGCACACCGATATACACTTGATAATGCTACAGGGACAGGTGAGCACAAGGTCAAACCCAAATAAAAAGACGGGTTCAACTCAGGTGCAGCATAAATAAAATCTCGACTTCAGCACAAGGTCAAACCCGAGTTGAGAAACTGGATTCAACACAGGTGCACTCAAAAATGTGCAAGTATGGAAAAACAGTCTCGACCAAAAATCAGTGACATAAGTCAAAGCCCGAATCCAAACTATATCAAACAGTGACAATATGTATGGGGCAATGCACAAGACAGTGTACAACATCAACTACACAAAGCCAAGCATGATACAGGTGGACAGTGAAGACAGCTACTACCACAATGAACAGAGGCAACAAAGGTCAAGTAAGTGGTAACTTCAAACAACTCAAAGTGAACAGAGCTAAGAAACTCGAGCTTCAAAAAGCTACAGCAACAATGCACTAATAAAGTCGAGACAAAGCAATGCCAACAACTAAAGTACAGTGCAAACTCGACTCAACTCAATGCAATTCAAACTGCAAGTCCAAAACAAGTGCACATATGTCAAGTAAAGACTCAATACCACATAAGTCGATGGCGCAAACAAATAGCATAAGCAAATGACTTAGTAATGCAATGCCACAGCAAACAAATGCCACAAAGCTAACAACACTCAGATGAACACATGGCCGAGGTAAATGAAGGGATGACTGAAGTGCAGCCACAAATGTTCACTGACTCGAAGTATGAATCAAAATACACAGCAATGTACAACAGCAAATGCTCACATGATATAAGATGAAAACAAGCTCAAGAATCAGAACACATATACAGATTGAACAACAAATGCACATGTTAACATCAGTGGCAATTATTCATTCGAGTTAAAGCAACAAAACAGAGTTTCAAAAATGCATGAACCAATGAAAAGAAAAGCATATACAGGAATGCACCAGAGTGTAGGCAACAGGGCTAAAGCAATTCAGATCAACACAGCAACAATGGTGATAAATATCCAGATGTCAATGAAGCATGCAAACAGCAAAAATGAAAACCAAAACCAACAGCAACTACAAACTACTCACAACAATGCTCAAAGACTCGACACTCAAATAAACACAGCGAATGCAGACTTGAATGTACAGTGACTCAACAAACACAGTGACACAGTGCCACGGCGAACATGGTTCAAAACAGCATACCAAATGAAACAACTCAGTAACCAGAAGCAACAACATGTACAGTGATATGCAGCAAGGTAAACAACACTTTGAATAGAATCGAGCATGTGTACAGTTCGAACAATATCCAGAAGAGTAGTTTAAAAAATTCAAAATGGCCGAAGTAAACATTCAGTGTCAAGGCCGAAGTCATCAGGTAAAAGAAGTTGAATTCACGATTCAAAGTCAGAGCCTTGGCAATAAAGGAATCAAACCAAGTCAGAATTCAACGGAAAAAAAATACGTCTTTGAAAAAGTCCAAGCAAAGTAAAAGAGGAAAGTGTTTGCCGTATCAACCAAGAAAAATTGAACGTTTCATAATCAAAGTCGTGTGCATCAAGTCAGGAAAGAATGAAATAGGAAGGTACATAATTCATATAAATGCAACACCCAAATCATCATCGGCAAGTGTGGAAAAATCGATCGAGTTCAAGCAATAAAATCCCAATCGTCATCATCGGCAATTTAAAAACATCAGAATTCAAGCAAGCATCAAACCAGAAAACAAAAGGAGAAAATCATATACCGAATCGAAGTCGAACTCCATCAACTTGAAGTAGTCAGAGAGAGAGCAACGAGAAAGCGATCGAGCAAGGCATCTCTCGAACAACCACATATTCGATAGAAATAAATTGGCATTCTAAAGCCCTAATCTGGATCGAGAACAAAGCCCTAAATTCACAAAGAGGAACGAACGAGAGAACGGCCGCCATTTTCCCAAAGGAAAGAATAAAAAGGATCGGGTCGAAATAATAAAAGGGGTCGGCCATTAAGTTTTAGGGTCTTTAGTTTTAAAGTAAGGGTTTTAGTTTTTTTAAATAAGGGCTTTAGTTTTAAAATAAGGGTTTTATCTTATTATTTGTTTTAAATTTGTTTTTAATTTTATATCTCTTTTCAAACCGTTGTATTTGCTAGTCGTGTGACTAGGGGACAAGCTACGTGGCGTAGCTTGAGAATTCGCAACTCAGTGGCGGAGTTATGGCAGGGTTTTGAGCGTAGAGTTAGGTTAGTCAGTAGAGGGTGCCGCGAGTTTACGTGTGTAAGCGAAGGACTATCTAATTTCTAGTAGAAACCTTGGGGGCAGCACGTAGGCAGGGTTTTGCCGAAGCTGGGTAAATTTTGTGTCGTTCTATTTCAGCATTTATTATTCTGCTATTATCTGTGCTGCTATTGTTCTGTGTTCTGTGTTGAAATTATTTTATAAGCTTCTGCAATTAATTTTATAATTTATACCATCACCCTATTCAACCCCCCTCTATGGTGAAATCGATCCTACATTGCAATGTACTGTTAGGTCGTCGTATACTTAGGTTACTTACCATATTAGTTCATTAGGTCGCTTACTTCTTCAAGTCGCAGGGTCGTGAAACAGAACGATATTAACACTTGCCCCTCGAAGCACACGCCTATGTCATAGGTCGTGTGCTTCGATGTACTTGCTCTAGGTCACGGGCGACCTAACGAGCTAATTATCTCACATGCCGATACGCCTTCCTCTTTCCCACCTATATAATCCATTAGCCCGCTTCTCCTTCCTTACTTGATCGCTTACTTCTGCCGCCCTTACCATACTCGAGCTTGCAAAATTTGCTCTTTTCCATCCAATTGTTAACTCCGATTAGTGAATTTAGGTAATTTCAAGCACCTGTTTGCTGTGTTTACCATTGATTCCTATAATCTTCTCCGCACCATTCTTATTATCCCGTTGTAAAAGCACACACGGATTTGTCTTTGATTTTCGTCGAATCGCCGACGATTGCTTTGAAGTTAGTAAGTGCTTTGAATTCGAGAAGTTTAGTGATGGTTCTTGGAGACCCAAAGGAGGAGATGAGGCTTTCGGCGGTTCGAGGAGAGAACGGGATTTATGGTTAATCGGGTTAATGGGTTTAATCATAATGCTTCAGGCGATGTGATGGTCAATGGATGCGTGGCAAAGTATAATTGGAGAGTAGGGCTCAGCGGTTTTGACGGGAGATAGCTTGAGATTGCTGATTTGATTCAGATGCGACCTAATAAATCTGATCGACCTAACAACCTTTATAACCCAACAAATTTGGCCGACCTATCCATATTTACGACCTAACTTCCTGCGACTTAAACCACTTACGACTTAAGCTACTTGCGACTTAAGCTCTCTGTGACTTAACTTCTTAGGTTGCGCGTGCATTCAGGCGACCTAGGACTTAACCATATTTGCACTGCCCTGCCTTGAATTCTTTGACTTGAACAATGTGACTTAAGAAAGTTCCCCTTGGACATTTGCAAAATTTTGACAGAACTTTATTGAATTTCCAACTTGAACGGCTAGAATGAACTGTTTGAACTCATTGTACTTCTTTACAGACTATATTAACTTTAATGCTAATAACTTGTTAAACACAACATTTGCAGAAAACTAGGGCGAATATACTGCCACTGACTGCCCACATCGAATGACAGATTAGTCGATAAAGAATAATCAACTTAAAGAAATTATATGAATAAAGTGCTATGAATCAACAAGTTCAAGTGAAGTATTAAAGCAAAGCAAAATTAATCAACTAAAGCTGATCTGTTTGCATCAACACTGCACATGTACTTGGACCTAAAATAACAAGCCCTGAAACTTTATAATTGACAAATGCCTATTAGTTCAATTTCAGTTATATCTGCTTGTCATTTTATTAGTTTTGCACAACACTTCACACATTTAGGAAACGTGCACCTTCATATTTGAATATCCAGTTCCTTGTGTAGAATGACTTCTCAAGAAGAGATAGTAGAGAAAGCTGGAGAGGTCTTTCCAATAGCTAACTCCTTAAATGATCCCTCGGAAAGAACTCCAACTACTCTGAATCAACGGGTGTTCAATCAACTATGTATCCAGTTTGGTATTGTTGAGGCTGACGCTTTGCTTCCTAGGGATACTGCTGATAGGCCACCTCTTGGTTTCATCGCAATTAATCGTCAGATGTGCTTGAGTGGAGTTATTCCTCCCTTTAACGATTTTCTTCAACAGCTTCTTTTCCGATTGACTATCTCTCCCTTTAAGTTGCACCCCAATGACTACGCCATCTTGATGGGACTGTGTGTACTGTTCAGGTGGACACTCGACCGTCTTCCGAGCTTTGAGGAAATTTGTTACTTATGCACATTTGCGAAGAACAAACACCATCCTCCCATCATGCTTTTGAGAAGTGCAAGGAAATGTAAATTGATCACCGATCTTACCGAAAGCGCCCACGGGTTTCTGAACCAATTTTTCTTCGTCCATTGCTCCCCAGGATTCTACAGCATTGGAGAGTAGGAAGTAAGCATGCCTATTTCCGTTCTTTCCGTTTCTGAGCTTTCCAAAATCCGAGTAGTTAAGTGCTAATTTCATTCTTTACTTTTACAGTACTTCCTCCTCTTTCTAAAGATTCCAGCCATAAGCCGACTTTTGAAAGACTAAGTGCTGTGGCGGTTGAGGAGAGAAGTATCAAATTTCTGCTGAAGGACAAATTTTTCCATCAATTCGCACTTTTGCATTCTTCCCGATCTACCCAGCTTCATGATGCCCCTGGTTCTCAAGAAGAGACTTCAGATGCCCCAGTTTCCGCCGAAGAACTTACACCGAAGGAACCTACTACTGAGGCTTCATTGGTGAAGTGTTATGCTTCTGTTGATGTTGCGGGGTCATTTGGAAAATTTGCACTTCCCTCGGTTATTGAAGAAGAGGAAGCTCCTCAATATTCCGGGAAGGCTGCTAATGCAGGAGCTGAGAGAAAGAGTCCCGCCAGGCATGACGGTGACGACACTTTTGAGGGATTGAGCAACTTGATGGTTACTTCACATGAACTCTTCAAGGATGATTCTACCGCTTCTAAACTTTCTTCTCTAGCAGTTGAAGTGACATTAGTTTTGCAAACAACTCCATCAACTCAAGAAATAACCCTTAAGCCGAAGAGTGGTTTGTAGTTTAACGCGCGTAGTTCACACGCCACACACACTTAGGAGTTCAACAACTTTGTACACTTAACTTTTTACTTTGAAGATTTCTGAACTTTTCTCTTCTTCATTTTCAGGTTTTCCAATGGGACGTAGCAGCTCATACTATGATGACAGCATTGTGGAAGATGCGACTCTTATGATCCAAAGTGGTATCTTCCTACCTCTAGGGAGACTGACGAAGAAAGGGCTGCAAGAAAAGCTCGCGAGAGGCGGGCTTATGAGGAGCGCTATGGGAGAAGGGATGAATGACATGATTCTTCCCAAAGAGATGATGATTCCCACAAAAGAAAATCTCATGATGACAAAGGAAAAAGTCATATCGCTGAAGACCCAAGTAAGCGGGCCAAACATAGTGAAAGGCCGGCGTCCACAATTTCTAAAAAGCCCGTTGCTCCCATCTCTTTGGAAATCCCTTCCATCTCTCTTGCCCTTCAAGGAGCTGATATTCAAACGATCATCAACAGGCCTCCATATCAAACTCAGAATGCCCTGCCTATACTTCAAAGCCGGTTTCCACACTGGTGTTCAAAAGGAGTGCGCTTCGACTTGGACTTGATTCCTATTGACAAGCAAGCCATGCTAAGGAATCTCGACGCTATTAAACTTGACATTGAGAGAATGTCTAGATGGCAGAAGCTAGTTGATGAGCTTCAACGGGTGAACCGCTTAAATCTTGAAGCTATGTTAACCATGGAGGGCGATAAATCCGAGTGGAAGAAAACTCTCAACCAGCATAATGCAGAGATGAAAAACATCACCGCTTACAATGAGAAGCTCGAAGCGGAGATTGAAAAACTCAAAGAAGAGCTTGCCACTTCTTCCACTTCCTATACTCAAAAGGAAGAAGTGCTTCAAAAATAGGTGAGAGATGTTCATGCTGGGCAAAGAGACGCTGAAGCTAAATTCGAAGCACAGCAGAAAGTTGTAGAAAGCTACCGAACTGATGTTGATCAGTTGCGAGAAAAAACTAGCTCCCAGAACTTGGAGATTGAAATATTAAGAGCTCGACTTTCTGAAGTTGAAAAAGAGCGTGATGAAGCTATCGCCGGCAAAGCAGCAGTCGAAGAATCTCATGAAGCAACCAAAGCCAACATCAGCTCCACCTTATTCGATTTCTATATACATAGCGTCTTGGGGCATGGCAGCCTTTCCTTTTTATGCCCGAAGTATGAGATTACCTTGGCCGAAGTGTGGGAGGCCGCACTTGATATGCTTGGAGGCGCTGCCTATGCGAAGGCAGATCTTGAGGTGCATTATCTGGATGATGATGCATGTGCCACCCTTGCCGGGGGAAGGAGCAACTTGCAAAGAGCGAGCCGGAATGGGGGAAGAAGAACATTTAGGGAAGGCACCCTTGACCGACCCAACTCTTCCATCGGTTTCGGCCGACATTGATATCGTTGGCTCAAGTTCCCACTCTCCGCCTCCTGCCCAAGCTGACATTGAAGTTGTAACCACTCATACTGGAGATGAGGCTCAAGAGAGTGCTGAAGCATAAGGCTTTGAGGTTGACGTGATAAAGCCAACTTCTCCAGGTAACTTCAACGTTGATTTAGCTCAAGTGGATTACTTATTCACTTCACATGAACTTGACGAACTTTTTGATTATTACTTAAGCCTTGGCGCACCACTATCTCCTCTTTTTGTAGGGAATACTGATTTTAACTTCTCTTCTTCTGTAGTGAAAATGCCAAGTGCCGCACAGACTTCTCCTCTTCCAGCTGTTCCACCTCCGTCTCTTCAAGTTACGCCTCCTTCTGCTTCTCAACAGGGGTCGCAAGAAGAATTAATAGAAGCTCTTCAAGGCTTGGATGACCCGGCCGCTTTATAAGAGCAGAAGGCTGAGGAACTTGAAGAAGGTGAAAAGACTTAGGAAAATTTTCATGATGACAATAAACTGTCTGCACTTATCACTCCGGGCTGCGAGTCTTCTTCAAGGAAGAAGGGGAAGAGTGCAGTTTCAAAGAAGAGAAGGAAAAGCACTTCTGCTAACGAAGAGAAGGTGGAAGTAGACCCAGCTGCACCTCTATCTCCTTCTTCCCCAACTCGTCCAGGACGGCTCCCAAAGTTAACCATTAGGCCAGGCGACGGCTCTAAAGGTGGCGGGAAGAAGAAATAATGAGTCTCGCTCTACCCTTCTTGTTTTGCTTTTTGCTTGTACATAAAGGCTTGTATTGACCGGGATTTGTGCGGGCACCGATCGCCGCTCTTTTGAAACCTGCACATGTATAAAAAATTTATAGTATGGAATGAAATTATTCTTTTTACTTGTAAAATCTTTTGACTGTATTTGTGAATGCATTTATTCCTTATTTTCACACAAGTTTCTTCACTGTGACATTGCAATAAGTTTGTGATATGCTGCTTGAGCGTTGCTTTTATTAATGTAGCTATATTATATTGTATTGCCCCCATACCACGGCTTATTGCAATTTCTTTTACTTGGTAAAACTTTGGAGAACAGTTCTTCGCCTTCGAGAAGACTTGTACTCTTAAGTTGGAGAACAGTTCTTCGGCTTCGAGAAGACTTGTACTCTTAAGTTGGAGAACAATTCTTCCATTTTGAGAAGGCTTGCACTCTTTCTTTAGAGAATAATTTTTCCATTTTGAGGAAATGTTACTCTGCTTTAGTAGAGTGTGGCTCGTATTGGAGAATTCTTCTCTTTCTTTTGTTTGGAAATATTACACTTCACTTTCGGAGATAGTCACTTTTATTTTTCGATAAGGATACTCTCCTACGCGGTGAAGCGAGTTTCCAAAGAAGGCTTTGAATTGGCACTACAACTCCTGGGGAAGAATATTTTTAAGATGGAGAAATTGACCTTCCCTTGAGAGTTGTAGTATGCCTTCGAAGAGGGCTTTCTTCTTCTTCTTTTATTCTTGTTGTGCCTCGTTGAGGGGCTTTTTTGCTTCGTTTTCTTAAAAATGCTTTTCTTGGGACGTGCCTCCGAAGAGGTCTTGTGCCTCCGAAGAGGTCTTATGTCTCCGAAGAGGTCTTGTGGTGCCTCGGGAGAGGGCTTCTGCTTCCGAAGAGGGCAGGTGTGCCTTTGGCGAAGGCGAGTGCCTCTTAAGAGGGCTTGTGGTGCCCCGGGAGAGGGCTTCTGCCTCCGAAGTGGGCAGGTGTGCCTTTGTTGAAGGCTTGTGCCTCCGAAGAGGGCTTGTGCCTCCAAAGAGGTCTTTATTTGATTGCCTGGGAGTTACTTTCTCATGGTTGAATGGATTCACGGGGCGGACACAAGTTACTTAATTGGATGTTCGTTTGCACAAACGATCGTAGCTAGTTAACGAGGGCCCTCGGTGATTCCACCAATCTTTTTTGGTTGAGAAGAGAACTTTTTTTTTCGGCGTGCCTCGTTAGAGGGCTTTATCCTCCGAAGAGTTGTGCCTCCGAAGAGGGCTTGTGCCTTCGAAGAGCTCTTTTGCCTCCGAAGAGGTCTTTGGGGTGGTTGGCTTGCCATGAAGGTTGCATCTCACGGTTAAGTGGATCCACGGGGCGGACGCAAGCTATCCAACTGGTTGTTCGTTTGCACAAACGATCGCAATCAGCTAGCAAGGGCCTGGTGCCTTCGCTTTGGGAAGGTGCCCCTCCAGTGGTTCCACCAACCTTTTTGTTGAGAGGCAGGACTCCTTTTTGGCTGTTTTCTGTCTGCTCGCCCTTGTCTGTTTGTCATTTTCTCATCAGTGATTCCCTGCTATCATTTCCAAGCACGTGTTCCTTTCCTTTGCAAGTAGTTTGTTTTATCCAAAGAAATGTACTTCATTGTTAAGCGAGTCCAACGGAATCACTAACTGTTTGCATGAAGCACTCCTTATGTAGGATTTGGAATCTGGGATTTTTGTGGCTTGACACTTGTTTATTGAGTGATTTTAAGGATTGCTTGGCCTTGTGATGGGTAAGCTTTGTTTTAATGGCTTGCAATATTAAATCGATATTTTAGCAATACATTTAAGGTATTTACACATCGAAATAAAACAGGCATTTTATAATAGTAGAGAACACAAGATTTATAGTGGTTCGGCCAAGAACTGGGCCTACATCCACTTTATATTTCTTATTATTCATTCATACTGCTTTTAAAATGGTTTACAATGCAGCAATGATACATCCATAATCATTTTACAAACTTAAGCAAAGCTTTTAAGTAAAATATGGACGCAAGTGATTGCTGTTCCAAGCTCTTGGAATTGGATCTCCTTCGACAGTTGTCGGCTTGAAAGTGCCATCAAGAAGTTTTTTGCCTATGACATACGGCCCTTCCCAGTTTGGCGCATACGCTCCTGTTGCTGTCATGATCCTTTTCAAGACTAGATCCCCAATCTCAAAGTTTCGTTGGCGAACTTTGGAATTGAAGTGCCTGGCAATTCTTTGCTGAAGAGCTGCAATTCTGAGCTGAGCCTCTTCCCTTCTTTCAACAAGGAAGTCTAATGCTTCAAGTTGCAACTCTTCGTTTTCGGTTTGGTTGAAATGAATTCTTCTATGTGAAGGGACTTCTATTTCCACCGGAATCATTGCTTCTGATCCATATGCTAATGAGAATGGAGTGTGCCCAGTCGCAGTTTTGTGGGTAGTTATGTATGCCCATAGTGCTAGTGGAAGCTTATCGACCCAACCACCTTTTTCTTTTTCCAACTGTTTTTTGATGGTTGACTTGATAATTTTGTTTACTGCTTCCACTTGCCCGTTAGCCTATGGATGAGCCACTGCTGAGAAGCATTTTTGGATCTTGAATTGCTTGCAAAAATTCTGGAACTCTTCACTTTTGAATTGGGTACCATTGTCTGTGATTATCTTTTGAGGCACACCATAACTGCAAATGATATTCTTAGTCACAAAGTTAATAATCTTTTTAGAGGTAATAGTAGCTAATGGTTCAGATTCAGCCCATTTAGTAAAATAATCAACGGCAACAATAGCATATCTGATTTCGGACTTGGTAGTTGGTGAAGGCCCAATGAGATCTATTCCCCAAATAGCAAATGGCCATGGACTGACCATCTGCGTTAGCTCGGTGGAAGGTGCTCTTGGGATTTTTGCAAATCTCTGGCATCGGTCACACTTTCGGGCGTAGCTAGCAGCATCACGATTAATGTCTGGCCAAAAATACCCATAGCGGAGAATTTTCTTTGCTAGAGTTTGACCACCTGAATGACCCCACACTCTCCTCCGTGCACTTCAGCTAAAATTGTCTTAGCCTCATCCTTGGTTACACATCAGAGTAATGGCATTGAGAATCCTCATCTGTACAACCGACCGTCTTGAATTACATATCTTGAGGCTTTCCTTAACAGCTTCTGACGGTCCTTTGAATTTTCTGAAAGGGAGCCATTAAGTAGATATTCCTTGATTGGAGTCATCCACGATTCCTGCTCTTGAGAAACAGTCATGAACCAGTCAGTCTCCATTTCATCAGTACTTGGGGATGACAAGACTTCTGCAGGAACCAATCCCAGTAATTGAGCCTCACTAGTGCTTGAATACTTTGCGAGAGAATCTGCCTTCATGTTCTCTTCCCGGGGTACATGACTTATCGTGCAATGATCGAAATCATCGAGAAGTTCCCATGCCTTTGACAAGTAAGCGGGCAGATTTCCACCTTTCATTAGAAACTCTTTCTTGACTTGGCATACAATAAGCTGGGAATCACGGAAGATCTGCAACACTCTAATATTCAGTTCTTTAGCAATTTTCAAGCCGGCAATAAGAGCTTCGTATTCTGCTTCATTATTTTTCGAAGGAAATTCCAATCTCAATGCATGGCACAATGATCGCCCTTCAGGGGTTTCAAGCACGGCCCCAGCTCCAGAACAATAGTCGTTTCTTGCGCCATCAACATATAATTTCCATCGGGTCGGGATGTCCTACCTAACTTCTTCCTCGCTGTCACCTTTATCTATGTATTCTGCAATGAAATCTGTTAAAGCTTGTCCATTGATTGCTCTTCGGGGATGGTAAGTGATATCATATTGGCTGAGTTCAATATTCCATTTCAGTAGACGACCCGAAGTCTCAGGGCGAGATAGGACTTGCTTTAGAGGCTGGTTAGTAAGGACTTTGATAGGATGAGCTTGAAAGTATGGCCTCAACTTTCTGTAAACTATCAGTAGACAATAGGCGAGTTTTTCTAGCTTTTAATAATTCATCTCTGCCCCAGTGAATCTCTTGCTGATGTAGTAGACCAGACGCTGAACTTTTGCATCTTCCCGTGCTAATGGTACACAGAGAGCATGAGACGAAACTGCTAAATATATGAAAAGATCTTCACCGCTGCTAGGCTTAGAAAGTATTGGAGGCGCTTCCATATGATGAATTAGTTCATCGAAAGCTTTCTGACATTTCGAAGTCCATTCAAAGTTTTTCCTTCCTTTCTTCAGAGCGTCAAAGAATGGAATGCATTTATCCGTGGCCTTGGAAATAAACCGACTCAAAGCAGCAACTTTCCCATTGAGGCTCTGCAATTCCTTCTTTGTCCTAGGGGCTTTGACTTCTCTCATAGCAGTAATTTGAACAGGATTAGCTTCAATGGCCCTAGCACTCACAATGAAACCCAAGAATTTCCCGGACTCTACCCCGAATGAACATTTCAAAGGATTAAGTTTCATTCCACACTTTCAGAGAATTGCGAACATTTCTGCCAAGTGATCCATATGGTCCACTGCCTTCTTTGATTTCATCAACATATCATCAACGTAAACTTCCATAGTTTTGCCAATCTGTGGCTTGAACATAGCATTAACAAGTCTTTGGTAAATTGCCCCCGCATTCTTCGGTCCAAAGGGCATGACTCTGTAGCAGTAAAGACCTACATCGGTGATGAAGCGCGTGTCCCCGTGATCTGGCTCATGCATCATGATTTGGTTATATCCAGAGTAAGCATCCATGAAAGACAACAATTCATGACCGGTTGTTCCATCCACCAACTGATCAATCCTTGGTAATGGGAAGTAGTCTTTAGGGCAGACTTTGTTTAAATCTGAAAAGTCAATGCATACTCTCCACTTTCCATTTGCTCTTTTAACTAGCACCGGATTAGAAACCCAATTTGGATAAGTGGACTCTCTGATGAAACCATTCTCCATGAGCCGATCTACTTCTTCTTTCAATGCTACTGACCTTTATGGACCTTGGGTTCTTCTTTTCTGCTTCACAGGTGTAAATTTCATATCAATATTCAGAGTGTGTACCGCGATTTCTGGAGATATTCCACACATATCGGCATGACTCCAAGCGAATACATCCAGATTTGCTTTCAGATATGATATCAAAATATTCTGAAACTTCACACTAAGTTGCAAACCCACATTTAGCACCTTGTTTGGATCTTTCGGGTCAACAGGTACTGGCACCGTTACTTCCACTGGCACCACTCTATTCTCCCCAGTACTGGCTTTTCTGGGATCCATTTCTTTTCGTGCTCCACTATGGTCGCCAGTGCAGGGTCCACCCTGTAATTGCTACAAGGTTGGTTCTTTGATGCGGAAGCTGCCGCATGCATTCCCATCTCTCTCTTCCTTGCTTCCCGCAACTCTATCAGATAACATTCTCGCCCAGCATTCTGATCTCCTTTAGTAACACCAACGCCATTTTCCGTGGGAAACTTCATAGTGAGGCACCACGGGGCGAGAATTGCCTTGAATGCTGCAAGAGTTGGCCGGCCTAGGAAGGCGTTGTAAGCATAAAATCCGTCAACAATCACAAAAGTCTGCTTTCGAACCACCTTTTTCTGCCCCTCTCCAAGTTCAACAAACAAGTCAATAGTTCCAATTGGCTGCTTTGGTTCCCAGTGAACCCAGCAATCTTCTACGATGAAGCCTGAACATCAGCCATAGGAATCTTCATTTGATCGAATGTTTTTTGAAGAGGATATTGCAAGAGGCGTTGTAATCAACAAGCACCCTTCTTACAATAACAGGCCCGATACCTGCAGAGATGACCAAGGGATCCATAGTAGGATCTTCAACACCCATAGAGTCCCTGGCCCTGAACAAATGTCATCATTAAAAGTTCTTTGCTGCTTCAAAGGTGCAGCATCTTCCAACACAAAAACATTTTCTTCTGCTGGGGCATATTTCAAAGCATGAGCATATCTTTCCATCTCGCCCCACCTTCTGCCTACCAGATGAGGACCTCCCGTGATTACATTAATAACTGGCCTCTCTGCTTCATGCGCGGTAGTCCTCTCACCGAGCCAGATGGATGAGCAGGAAATTGCTGGCCCTCAGTAGATGAAGTTGGGTTGTTCCTATTTCTCTTAACATATTGCTGCAGCTTGTTCTCTCTCAGCAGTTCTTCAACCAAACTTTTCAAATGACGACATTCGTTAGTATCATGACCGGGTTGATTATGAAACCGACAAAATCTCTCACTTTGAACAGCCTTTTTCCCAAGCTTTATCACAGGTGGTTTAGGATATTCCACGGTATCTTTGGCAGTGAAAAAGATATTCTCCGGAGTATCAGTTAAAGGAGTGAAATCTGAAGGCTTTGAGAAGCGAGGTTTCTTCACATCCTTATGATTCTTCCAATTGTTATTCTCCCTCTTTTGACTTCCAGATTCCTTTTTGGTAGAAGCAGCAGTGTTATTCTTAACCTTTGTCAATGCCACTTTCGTCGGCGCAGGAACGCTTTCCAAGCGCATGAACTCGTCAGCTTTCTTATAGAGTTTCTCAAGCGAGTTTGGTTCCTTCATCTTCAACCATTTCCCAAACTCACTCGATTTGTCGATAGCCCTCATTAAGTAGGTCAAAACCATTCGTGGCTCTGCGTTGTCGACTTCAGCCAAGGCTATGTTGAAGCGGTTTAAGAAATATCTAATAGATTCTCCGGGATTCTATTCCAGGCTGGACAATGACATTATGTCCTTCGCCTTTGAAGCATACAACCTAAATTGTTCTTTAAACTTCCGAGTTAAATCGAAGAACTGGTCTACAGACCGGACCGGTAGCTTTGTGAACCAGAGTAGAGCCACTCCTTCCAAGTATACCGGAAAGTACCGGCATTTGATCTCATCCGATGCTCTAGCACCAATCATGTACCAGTCATACTTATATAGGAATTGGTTAGGTCACTTGTTCCCTTATAAGCCGGGATGGTGGGGGAACAAACTTCCTTGGGAATTCTGCCTTCAGAATCCTTCCGGTGAAAGGAGTTTTGCTTGGAGCGAACCCCCACTCTTTTTCATCTTCTTCCCTTTGCATACTTTCTTTCATGATCTGTCGAACCATACCTGAGAGGTATTCCTCGTCGTTTAAAGGCTCTGCAGGCAGACTTCAGCCATTTTCTCGGAAGTTTGCTTGGACAAAAGTTCGCGGAGAGTCGACTGTGGTCTTGATCCTCCAGCTTGGGGAGGTGGTTCTTTGGCGGGGCTAGCTGTCTTTTTAGGAATATTGCTCTCTTCAGGATTATGAACATCATAAGCAAAGTTTTCTTCATTATTCACTGGTTGACGGTTAGCTCCGAGCAAAGCATTGAACCTATCAAGCATTAAAGTGTTCTGGGCTTCCATTTGCTGATATAACCCAGAAACGCAGCATCTAACTCTGCCGGTGTAATTCCAACACTTGGAGTTTCTTGACTTAATGAAGGAGAAGTGGCCGTATTTACATGGACATCACCGGGTCTAGTAGATCTGTGCTTTCTTCCAGCAACCATAATCTCTGATAGACTTCTGGTTTTGAGAGAGATTCTTTCAATAAACTTTTGCGAAGCAATGATGAAAACACCCTGAGTTCGATGTCTTCTCAGTGAAAGCACCAAAAATGTTAACGCTAACACCCCGGTGTAAGTACAGATAAAGCGAAAGCACCACCCGTCAATACGGGAATTAGAAGTAAGTCGTAAAGTCACAGAAAAAACAGTAAAGGGACAACAGTTTTATAGTGGTTCGGCTTCAAGTTAAGCCTACGTCCACTTTAATCTCCTTTATTGCTGATTCAGTTACAACTTATACAACAATCTCCGATTACAACACCACTTAGACAAGTAGCTAGAACTCCGATGTAGGAGAATTCTTCGAATTCATGTTGAATGTATTAGATCTCTTCTTGAAGTTCGTTGAAGTGTCTTTCGTGTTTGAAGTGTCGGATGAGTCGAGAAATCAGCAGAGTATAGGCGTTCCAGAAATGAGCCCAAAGTCCTTTTTCAGTTGGAGTAGGTGGAGTATTTATAGGGAAAATTCGGGCTAAGTCGTAGATCGCGAACGACCTAAGGGTAGGTCCCAGGTCGCTAGCGACCTAAGGGATATGAGCTACGGCTCATCCTTGTTACACTAGGTCAATCTGAGTGGGTCAGTAGGTCGCAGCGACTTATGGAAGAGAGGTAGGCGACTTAGTCATGCTGAAGTACCTAGTAGAGCGACCTAGGCTAGTTGTAGGAGTAGTAGCGACTTAGTACCGGCTCGACCTATAACTGGTGATATAACAACGGGAAGTTTGTAGCTCGTTAAGTCGCTAACTCGTTAGCTCGCTATCTCGTTAGCTCGTTAGCTTGCTATCTTGTTAGCTCGTTAGCTCGCTTACTCGTTAGGTTGCTTAGGTCGTCTTAGTTACTAGGTCGCTAGGTCGCTATTCCTTTAGCCTGGTAGGTCGCAACCTTTATGGAATCACTATGTCGTTAACTCGTAGGATTTCTTGAGTCAATCTTTAGCTCGCCTAGTCGTAGTTCGATGGTCTGTCGAATCTTTGGAGTCTTTTAGGTCGTTAAGCCATTGAGTCTTTCTCTTGCAATGTACTGTTAGGTCGTCGTATACTTAGGTCGCTTACCATATTAGGTCGTTAGGTCGCTTACTTCTTCAAGTCGCAGGGTCGTGAAACAGAACGATATTAACAAATTCAAAAATGAAATTTGAATTTAAAATTGTAAGCGTAATGTTTTAAAGGCACTCGAATGTTAATGAAGCCATTAATAAAGTAAATGAATTATCTTAGAAATAATTAAGATAATAAAAGAATTTAATTTATAAGAGAATTAAGGAATGACTTATTTATCTGATTTTAAGTTAATGATTTAGATTAATTTGTAATTAAAGATGATTAATAATGATTAATTAAGATAATTTCTTAAGAAAGTAATTAAGGAAATGTTATTAGTTAATGAAGATAATTACCTAGAGATTATTAGGATATTAAATTAATGTGATTAATTTTTGATAATTAATTGGATTTATTAACTAAGATAATCAATTGTAATTGTTAATTACTTAATAAAAGTAATTAAGGGGTTAATTTCAAATTGTAATTTAAAATTGGATATTTTGATTTATTTATTGATAAAGATTAATTGGTAATTAATGATTTATTTGTATGAGATGATTACTTAATGGTAAGAAATTAAAGATTTAATTTCTTAAAATGATTTAATTAAGGGGTTAATTTATCATAAAATTGTTTAGAGGTTAGATTAATATAATTAATTAAGAACAATTTAATTAATTAAGGTGGTTGATTTATTAATTTATATTCGAATGATTTGTAATTGATAAATCAGGATTGGATAAATAATTCATAAGTAATCAATTTAATTGGAAATAAATTGAATTAATTAGGATTTAATAATTAACTAATCCTACTTATAAATGACTATTGAATACTTGACCTTACTTATGAATGATCGTATGATATGAGTTGCCTTGAATTGATTGTCCTATCTAATCTATGATATTTTGTTCTATGGATCGAGTTATGTATAATTTGTTCATTTATTTACATTTGTATATTATCTGTGAATCTGTGAATGGACGATAAGCGTTATAGTTTATATCGCTTTATCAACTATACTTCTGTGTTTTAATCTGTGATGATTGAATGACGTTGCACTATTGTGTTAAAACCCCTGGACCACACTTATACACACACTAATATGGATTTCACAAGAAAATCGATCAAGTCACAGATTTTTGAAGTGATTTTTAAATAGACAAATTGAATTCAAATGTTTTGGAAATGGATTGGGTTTAAAAGTGAAAAGCTTTTGAAACAGAGTTTCAAAGATGAAATTTATTTTGAATAACTTGTTTGAGTTTTGGAAAGGCTTTAACTCGTGTAAATAAAATTGGATCTTTCTGAAATGAAACTATTCATTTTCAAATAATAAAAGCTTTCATATAAGAAGTAAACTTCCAAAATTTGTTAAAAGGGATTTCAAGTTAAAAATTAAAAAAATGATTTTCCAAGTTATGGAAACTATTTGAAAACTATAAGTTAAATCTTTAATTTAAAGATTTTAAGCGAGTAAATCCAATTAAAATGGAAATTGTTTTTAAATCCGTAAATGGATCTTTGTGAAACTGGGTGAACTTTGTAAAATAAATCTTTTTAAAGGATTTGAAATGGTAATTGGTTTAAACCATTTGAAAGTAAATTTTGAATTATTAAGTTGTGACTTAATTGAAATCCCATATCCATATGTTTTAAATGTTGCGCTCACTATTCGGGTTAGCCGAGAAAGGACCTTTGTGTCGTATAACCCATTCCGAATATGTGATTCGATGTATATGGATAGCATTTGAAGACCGATGGTGAAGACCGGATATTTGCGAGAACGATAGGATGACCTATCGATTGTCTCTGCACCGAGTAGCTATGGTATAGAGATCTCCATATGTGATGGGGAGTCCGATCGGGATTGTGAATACCCAGATTGCAAGGGCTTCTTTGGAAGTGCCTTCGGTTCTGTTCGAACCCAGAACAGAATTGTATGGATTGTATGTTTGATATTACAAATTGAGATATAAAGCAGATTTCTTTCAAATACATTTCTGTTGGTGGTGGAGTATTTATTCTCTTAGCTTAACACCCTTCTCTGAGACATACGAGCTCAGAGGTTATGTAGTTGAAGGTTATCAGTGATATGTTCCTAATTTGGTAATGTGGCATGCTGAGTGATGTTGATCATTTGTCGTTCAAAGCATGGCTTTTGTGAAAAGCGTAGCTTTGTGGACAAGACTTCGTCGAACCTCACACCCCGAAATGGTCAAAACAGGAAAGATGCGGCAAGGTTATTGGGGGTAGCGCCCTTTAGGGTATGTGCATTTCCTTCTGGATAGAGGTGGTATCATGGTATGGAGCCCAGATATCTAACCTATGTGGTTACTGCGAATTTCTTACTTTGTGGTTGTTGGTTATTGGGATCTCGCGATAGGTCGGTTACAATCGGGGGATGGCATACTCGTGTCAGTAGTTACCCAGTTAGGGGTAACCCGGCCTTGTGTTGGCAGAGATCCGGTTAGGTTCTCGGGGCGTCTTTCCATAGGCGTACCCATGTGGCAATGGGAAGTTCCTTGGCCTGACCATTTGTTGGAAATCCAAAGAAACAATACGAGCCCTGTACGGTTTTAGTGGTAGAAACTGCCATTTAAAATGGTAGTTATAGTAGGCATACGATAATGGTACCTATGCTGGCTAAGATTTATATTCTACTTTCGAAATGGTTTTCCACATTTTGCACTTGTAATAATAATATTGAAAAGAAATTTGCGTATCAAGCATCTTTGACTATCATAAGGAGAAATTTCCTCTAAGTTTTACGTTTGCATTATGTGTGTGGCGGGAGGACTTATGGTAGTCACATTTTCTAAAAGCATTGCGGATTTATTTTAAAATATTTCTTTGTTTTCTTTTTTCTTAAAGATAAACTGTTTTTGTTACTCATACCAGTCTCATGACTGACCTGGAGTTTATTGTTTCTTTCCTAAACTCTGGGTGCTCAAAAATTTTCCACACGAGCAGTCTAGAGTTGGGTTTTTTAGATAGTCAAGTTTAGTATATTATCTGGAGCTAGTTCAATCTTTGAACGTGGACGAGACTTGCTTGTCTTAGTGCATCGTGATGGTGGTTCGAGCTGCTGTTGGAGTTCTTCCTTGAAGACTATCTTGAATTATTTATTCCACTGCTGGTGTTATCTATTTTTCCTTTCCGCTGCTATTTTATTATTTGATATCTCTGATGTATATTGATATCTATTGTATCATCTGTTGTAACAGATATTGTATCAATGCTGTATATCAATGTATTATTCTTTTTCTTCCACTATGTTGTTTACTTAATTGTGTTATAAGCTCCGGCGACTCGGATTTGAACAGTCGAATCTACGGTATTCGAGTACAATGTAAAGTATGGATGTCGATTTTCGAACGCGAAAAATCCCACTCATCACAACAAAGTTCCAGTCTACCATTTAATATAGGCTATATATTTCGCTTATTGTAACTGGTACACTATCGAGAATTTAATGTATAAATATACATACCAATATTGTTTAGCTACCATTTCACGATGCCTTAAGTATAATGTATAAATATTAAGGAAAGCTCAACAGATATGTGCATTTATCTTACCTCATCTATTATAATATTAATAGTACTATACATAAAATCCATCATTTAAGGAAAGCTCAACAACTAAGGAGTATGCAAGTAATCTATTGATACATAAATGGTGGAGGACAACATTTATATTAAAGATTCAAAAACTTTAATATATATTTAAATTGAGTGATATTGACTTATGGAATTTCTTACGAAAAATCCATGTGATTCATGTGTCGGACACATCAAAATTCACGGTATACGTACTATATGCATTGTAACACCCTTAATTTTCAATAACGTTGTCCAGGAGATTTAAGTAGATTAATTAAATAGAAAAATGCAAATGTTAAGTGATAAAGGGATTGAGACTTAAATTAATTAAATAAGGGTCGTGCCTAATAAACTAACAAATGAGCTTAAGAATGGGTTTTGGTTAATTAAGTCACGTAAGGGTATAATTGGAAATTATCGTCCATAACTTCCACTTATATAGTTTCGTTCCTACCCTTTTTTATTACTCATGCCATTAAAAATTAAACGCAAGGGGGAGGCTAGCCATTAACAAGAAGAAATCGAAGTAAAAGCTAGAGAATCGAGCTTAGGGGAAATCATTCTCAATCCAATCTCCTTATCTAGATCAAGGTGAATAATAGTTCCATCTCTATTTTTGTTTCGAATCATATAATCTCGAATTTAAGTGCAAATTTGTTTTTATCATGTGTTGGTTGATGATATGCTTGAACTATGACTTATTTGATTAAAACAATAATGTTTAAAGGAGTTTTTATATATATTTTCAGGTCAAAACCGAGATTTAATTTTGATCAAATGCCATGGGAAAATTATATGTTATGAAAAACATAATTTTGGAGTTGGTTTTCAATTTTGAGATTTTTTCAAGCTTTTGAAAGATAATTATGAATTTTTAAAGGACAATATGGTTATTTGGGTTTATAAATTGATTTCAAAAAATATATTTAGAATTTGGGTCTAGAATTTTGATATGTTTGATAACATGATTAAAGTGAAATTCTAGAATTTTTAGGGGCTTTTCTAAAATGATTTGTTATGAAAAATAGATTGTTTTAGAAGAGGGACTTCTTTGAAAAATTGGTATTGTCTAATGGAAGGGCTTAATTGATTAACTTAACCATGGTTTAGATCTAATTAAGGGCGGTTAATTTTGAAAAAGAATATGAAAAGGTTAAAGAAACAAATCTGATGTTGAAACGCAGCAGGTTAGATAGAGAAAAGTTTTACTTTAACAAGAATTAAACCTGGTTTGCTCAGAGAATAGGTTCCGCCTGCTTTAGAAAGTACCTTTCGACACAGATGCCTCCGCCTTTATCTTAATCGAAATCTATCATGTCGAAACCAATACACAAGGTATCACCCTAGTGGTACGTAGTGAATTGGAGGAAGGAGATGGTAAGATGTTGAAAGCATAACATCCAAAGGAGTCAAACCCTTGGTTTCTTATTAAAATGAAAAGCCCTTGCCTTTTTTTTGGTTTAGCCTTCGACAGAGTTGAAGCAGATGATTTCGAAATAAGTTTTATAAAGGTTTTGAAAGGGTTGCCATTAACTTATAATTGCTTTCGACTAGGTTCATTTACTTATGAAAGAATGTTTTAAAGGAAGGGGTGCCGACCAAGTCGATACCCTACTGCCGTTCTTTAACCTTTCGATGGATTTGAAGATATCAACATTGTCAAAAGGGTACTTTGTTTTAAAAAGCCACCTCCTATAACTTTTGAAAGGGGTTAGGGGTTTCGAAGGTGATGGTTCATAAAGGGGTTTCGATAGGTTTTATGCTTTCAAAAGAGATGGTGTCGATGCCATTATGTTTTCCTAATATTTTATAAATGATGAAGTATGGTTTCGAAAGAATTTCTTTTGCCTATATTCACTTTGACCCAAATTATGTTTTAAGTATATACCAAATGCTTTCGAAAGGGGTACTTTCAATGTTTTCGGAAGGGTTACTTCCAATGGTGTCAAAAGGGATATTTTCAATGTTTTCAGAAGGGTTACTTGCAATGGTGTCAAAAGGGGTACTTTTAATTGATTTCTAAGCTAAGCTTCCAAAGTTGAACGCTAATACTTTATATATTCGAAAGGTAGATTTTAAAGTATTATAAGGTAAGAGCGTAATGTTTTTTAGAGCTTTTGATGGAGGTCATCCTACGAAGTCAAAACTTAGGTGTCAAAGATATTGAAAGGTTTTATAACCCAAACTCTATTTTTAAAGGAAAAAATCATGGCTACATTAAAGGAGTTTTTATAATGGTTTTAAGAAGAAGCTATCTTTGATAAATTTAAACCTACTGGAGCGGTATTGCTATGTTGTTATGTTGCTTCTTCAAATAAGAATATATTCACTTTTATAATGGACCCATAACTGCATTTTGGGGGTAAAGGGTAGACGAACCAGTTAGGTTAACCTATAAGTAAATATAGATTGATTAAACTCCTGAATGAGTAGAATTGCATCCAGGAGGCTAGGCACTCCATGATATAGGATGCTAAAATATAAAAGAAAGATACCAGCAGGGGCCAATAAATTCTCAGTAAGCCCTTGAAAATTGTGTAAAGGGAAAGATATTGGCAGGGGCCCATAGGTTCATAGTTACCCTATGAAAACTACGTATAAATAAAAATGTCAAAAACAAAAGTTCATAGTTAGCCCATGAAAACTATATATAAAGGAAGATGTCAAATAGACAGGTTCATAGTAAGCCCATGAAAACTATGATTGGATACTGGCAGGGGCTAGTAGGTTTGTAGTTATCCCATGAAAACTATATCCGAATGAATTATTGACAGATTTCAATAGGTTCCTAGTCAATCCACGAAAACTAGGGTAAGAAGAAAGTATATTGGGGTTACTAATAGGTTCCTAATCAACCTATGAAAACTAGGAAAAGAGAAGTATTGGAGTTACCAATAGGTTCATAGTAATCCCATGAAAATTATGTAATTGGACAGGAAGTCCTTAAATTATTTAACTAGTTATTAGTCCTCCCATGAAAACTAATAGGTTAATAGTAATCGTAGAAACTATTATTAAGACAGATAAACTAAAATGAATAGGGATTAGTAAACTGGAATTTATTCATTTATTTTTTACATATCATCATATTATGTCATTTTGAATTGTTTTAACTATTATGGTTGCAGGAGCATGGTATATGGTTTTACAAAAAGGTTTTGAGATACTAGTGAGGGAACCCATTCCGCTAAGTGGCGTGGTCTGACTAGATATCTAAATGATTGAGATGGTAGATTATTATTCATATTAGGCTTTATGTCTGAATCGAAGTTTATGTTTCCCCATAAACTCTCAGGTACTCAATTGATTTTGAGTAGTTTGAGAGTTGAGTTTTTCAAGTACCTCTTAAGGCAAATAAGCTTTTGAAGATGTGTAGGAGGCATGATAACTATTTAGAGTTCTCTTTTCTTTTGATTCCGATGTGTTCTTTGTAATGGAAAAGTTGTTATATTTCCTGTATATACTCTGATCTACCAAGGAGGCATTTTCTTATGTCAGTCTTGGTGTACATTGTAAAAAACATATTTTTTATGAATGTGGTCTGCGAGTTAGGGATTATGTAATGAATTGAAAATATTTTGAAATGATATGTGAATTTGTTTGAAGTTTAAATTTTTTCCATATTCATGTTTTATGTGTATTAATGAATCTAACTTCGCTGTGTTTGATCGCCGAGGATTAATAACTATGGATGACTGCAGCATCTGTAGCCGTTAGTTTAGGCCTCTAAGCAAGGGGATATTACAAGATGGTATCATTGTATAGGTTTATGAAACTTTAAAAGAAAGTTAAACCTAAAAGTTTCGAAACATAATCCAATGAATTTGAAACACGATCGGGTTTGTGTTGACGCTATAGTAACGCACTTGTATTTGGTATACACACACACACACATACACACATATATGTACGTGTTTCCCTCGCTCTTAGACCTTTCTTCTATATCTTACTAAGGCTTGTATGCAGATCTACGAGAAAGAAGATATAGAAGTAGGAAACGAAAGAGGAAATCTGGGTGGAGGAAGCACCACAACCAATGAAAATTCTCGACCTAATACCAGGATGTATCAAGGTTGACAAGCTAATGCTAATCCAAAATGTTGAAGCCAATGTAGGTGATGGAAATTTGCAAGTAGATGCGGTGATGGTTTACCAGTTGTTAGCCATACTTTTGCAAGCTGGAGTTGCTGGTAGTGTTCGAGCACCTAATTCTGTGGCTCCAATTGGGAATAACCATGCTAAGCTAAGTAGAGACTACACTAGTTCGGGTGGAAAACCATTTGTTGGAACAAAGGATGTTGTTGAAGTTAAGAATTGGCTATTGAGTTATGAAAGGATTTGTTCTTATTCGGCTTATATGATGGGAAACAGAGAAGGCTGGCCTTTAGGTAGTTGCAAGGGGCAGCGCTTCACTAGTAGAATAGTGTAACCACTGGAGTTTCGAAGGAAGAGTTGACATAGGCTGATTTCAGGAGAATGTTTGAGCGGAGGTTTATGTCTGAGGTTGCTAAGTCTACGTTGATGAGGAAGTTTATGGATCTTGTCTAGGGTGAGATGTTACTATCGAGTACGCTGCTAAGTTTGATGAGCTATATTGATATGGATATGCTTTAGTTGACGAAGATGTCAGAAGGAATGAAAGGTTCATTCGAGGACTAAGCCTTGAGCTTGCCAGGATGACCATGACCCATATCCGAGAACTTTCTAATATGATAGTGGACATGTCCATTCGCAATGAAGAGATGCTTATTATTTCTAGAGAGAAGCCAGTTGAATCCCAAGGTCCTTCGAGAAAAAAAAGAAAAAGTTTAAGAAGAAGGGAGCCTTGAAAGGGGATGTTGCTAAGAAGGAAAAGGCTGATTTAGTATGTTATAAATATGATAAGAAGGGTCATTATGCAAATGAGTGCCGCTCAGGCAAGGGAAACAAGCTTGCAGATAAGAAGAATGTGAAATTCTTTAACTATGATCAAGTTGATAGGGTGTGCGGATTAAGGATCTTAAGGCTAATTTAACACTAGATGGGGGATGAGTAGGGTTTAATGGATTCTAATACTTATTTGAACTAATTTAAAATTTTGATATAAAAAAATGCAGAACTTGATTAAGGAACGATCATAGAATCAAACAAAGAGGCATAAAGTAAATAAAAAGCAGTAAAAGGAAAGAACGCATTGGATTTTATACTGGTTTGGAGTTACCTTACATCTGGTCCTTACCAAGTCAAACCACCTCATACAGATTTTTATTATACCAATGTCGAGATTATAATCCTCAATTTTTAAAGGCTTTGTGGTACCCTTCTATCTCAATAGTCCGGGGTAAACTCTCTTGATTTACGGGAATCAAGATCACCAATTGATTTCCAGGCACAACCACACCTTATAGAGAGACTCGATAAACTTTTAATTACAAATTGATCCTATAACTCTGAATAGTACTTTGATCTTCGAGAGAGGGCAGAGAATCAAACAAGAATGAGATTCTAGTTTGATTCACTTGAGAAATTTGGCAGAACTTTGGCACGATCTTAAAAATATGAAAATTTTAGAATATGGATTTGTGGAGAAGCAGAAGTGAAGAAAATACGAAAAAAATAGTTAGTTAAAAAATTCATTTGTAAAGGCTATTTATAAAGCACCAACGATCATGACCATTCGTGAAGAGATTTAAACAAATAGACACTTCTTTTGAAAATTGAAACTTTTGAATTCAACGGCCACCATGTCGACATAGTATATCCCATGATGTCGACATCCCTAGTTAAAAAACAATGTAAAATTTGTTTTGAAAAAAAGTTAAAAACAAGAGTTTATTTTAAAACAAAAAAAATAATATTTTTAAAACAGAAACATCCTTTTGAAAATCATTTGAAAAGACAATTTTAAAGCTAAAATATTTTGAAAAAAAATTTTGAAAATCATTTTGAAAAATCATTTTGAAGTAGTCTTGCAAGCTTCTTCCTGCAAAATATCTCATCACATCAGGACTCGGGAACGTGTACAAAACCAGGATGTTCGTGGGTTTGTAAGCCATTTGTCGTAGGTATGTGACCTACTTGTCATGGGTTTGTAAGCCACTAAGAAGGTAGAAACGGGTTCCATCCCAAATGAAATTCAAAGCGAAGATTTCTGCGCTATTATGAAGTTGTAACAAAAATTAGACACTAATCTTGAAACCTTGATCTTGATACTCATGAGTCTTCAAACTTGATTTCTTCATTCTTGATCTTTATATTTTATAGTCTTCAATAATCAGTACCTGCCTTATATATATATATATATATATATATATATATATATATATATATATATGCTACATAATAACATTCATATATATCTAGACAATAGTGTTACTATATAAGTTATAATAAAATAAGTTAAAAAGGTTGTCATCAAAACCACTGTCTCCGGTTCCTAACACAAGTTGGGCATTTAAAGAACTAGTGTCTAGAGCCAGCCAGGGCGAGAAAGGGGAAAGTTTTTGCTATTGGATCATCAGCTAAGCCCACTGCAGCTGATAAGGGAAAGACTGTTATGGAAGGTAAGTTTTTGATTTAGGGTATACCGGTTAGGATACTTTTTGATACCGGTGCATCACACTCATTTATATCCTAGTATTTGGTTGATAGGTTGTGAGAAGAACCCACATACCTTGTTACTTAATTAAGGATAGCGAATCCAATAGGAGGGTATGAAATTCTGGGGATAAGATCTGACCAACTAGAACTTTATTTGTTAGGTGTTAAGTCTGCATGCAGTTTGTATGTTTATGATTTCGTAGACTTTGGAATCATTCTGGGTATGGATTGGTTGAGGAGGTATAAGGCTAGGATATTCTACCAAGATGGAGAGATATCTTTGAGACACCCTGATAGTCATAACCAAATTATATTCTCAGTAGAGAATTTTGATCGGAGTTTTTGTGTTTTTTAAGTTCAATGGAAGTGGGAGAACTCTTTAGTCGGGTTCGAATTGCAAGAGAGTTTACAGATGTCTTTGAGCTAGTCACAGGGCTACCATCGAAATGAGCTGTTGAATTTTGGATAGATCTTGTGGCAGGAGCTGAACCTGTGAGTAGTCCAATTAGCAGGATGACATCGATAGAGATGAAGGAACTAAAGGTGCGGCTATTTGATCTAGAGGGAAGGAATTTTATTATTCCAAGCAGTTCCTCTTGGGGAGCAGCTATGGTATTCGTGAAGAAACCATATGGGTCATTGAGGATGTGTATCGACTATCGTAAGCTAAACAAAAGAACGATAAAGAATAAGTATCCTTTGCAAAGAATCTACGATCTGTTTGATTAGTTGAGTGGAGCCAAAGTGTTTTTCCAGTTGGATTTGGCAACAAGGTTCAATCAGTTAAGAGTGCTAGAGGACAGTGTTAGTCCGTGAGATGTTGGTTTTGATGACAACAACCTTAGAATAGATTATAAAATATAAACACTAACAGTATAAGTTTAGATATATATGTATATGCAGGATTTAACCATACAAGTACGAAGATTGAAGACTGTACAGTGTAGAGATTCAAGATATCAAGATTGAAGACTCATGAGTATCAAGATTATCAAGAATTCAAGAATTCAAATAATTTATTCTTTAATTAGAAATTTTGTTAAAACTCCTAGAAAAGCACTGGCATCTTAAAATCCAATTTATTCGTGGAATGGAATCCACTTCAAGCCTATTAAAGGGATGGAACCTAAGTAGGATGGAACCTATGAAAAATCTAATGGAATATTTTTTTGTATTCGCTAACCTTTTATTCAAAACGATTTTTCAAAATTATATCTTGTTTTCAAAATGATTTCAAAACCTTCCTTTTAGAAGCATCAAAAACATCTATTGATTTCAAATACTTTTAGCCTCAAAATAATCTTTAGTTTCAAAATCAAATTATCCTTGTTTTTAAACTATCTTTTAAATATAATATATTTAACTTTTAATATTTATACTTAGATTTTAAATATAAAATGATAGTAAAATTTTGTACATATTGTTCTTTATACTTACTTATGTATTTTAAATATAGTCAAGTATATTTATAAAGTTTAAAATAGTTTTAATATAAAATAAAGGTTATTTCCAAAGAAAATCAAAACACCAAAAATCCCTTTGGGATGTCGACATACTCATGTACCCCATGTTGACATGATGTCAGTTGAGTTCAAAATTTAAATTTCAAAAGAAGTGTCTATTCGTCATAACTCTTCACGAATGGACATAACTGTTGTTCCTCTATAAATAGGGGTTAGTTTCAACAAATTTTAAAACAGTTTTTCTGGTTTTTCACTCCTCTTCTTCTTCCACATTTCTACATAAAAATTCTTATCACTACTCGGCCGAAATCAACATTAAATCTAACTAGATTATCTCTGGTTTGATTCACTATCACTATCTTAACAAGATCCTCGATGCTATTCCGAGTTATATGCTTTTTGTAATCAACTTAGCGAGAAAAGGTGTGATTGTAGCCTTGAAAATCAATCAAGTGTAAAAGGTGTGATTGTAGTTTTGGAAATCAATTGGGTGAACTTATTGCCCGGGAAATCAAGTATCTCTACTCAAAGAATTGTGATTCTGGAGGGTGTACCTCGTAGCCTTAAAATTGAGGGTGTTATTATAAAGATTGTTTTTGAAAGTAAATCCGTACTTGTGTCCGGGACTGGATGTAGGGTAACTCTGAACTAGTATAAAATCCGTTTTGTTTTCCTTTATTGCTTTTACTTTATATTTGCATTTGTGTTTGATTCTGTGATAGTATCTATGTCTGAATATTGCATACATTTGTGTTTAAATTAACAAAAACTCAAATAGATTTAACAATTCTCTAAAACACTATTCACCCCCCCTCTAGTGTTTGTCCTTAGCCTTAAGATCCTTAATCCGCATTTCTCGCATTTGGTATCAGAGCAAGGTTTTCAAAGTTTCATAATCTGATTTTTGAAAAAAAATTAAAATGGCTATGTTTGTTAATACTAGTTTAGAAATATTCATATCATCATTGTCTTTTGAGTCTGCCTTTAATCAATGTTCAAATTTAAGTTGTCTACCAAAATTGTTTGGTACGCAGGAATCATGCTTTATGGCTATTGAGGAATCAATACACAATGGACAAATTGTGTAGATCAAAAAGGACACATAGATACTCGATAGTGGATGTTCTTGACACATGACTGGTAATCCAAATATGTTAAATGATATAATATACAAAGATGGAGGATTGGTTAACTTTGGGGACAATTCAAAAGGATATGTGATTGGCATCGGCAAAGTCGGTAACTCTGAAACTCCTATTATTACTAATGGCTTGCTAGTTAAAAATCTGAAACATAATCTGCTAAGTATAAGTCAACTTTGCGATAAAGGACATAAAATTAAATTTGAAAAAGATAAATGTCACAATGAAGATAACAATTCAAACATAATATTTGAGGGAGTTAGGAAAAAGAATATTCATATTTTTAGTATGAAAGTTCCAAATGATAAACTTATGTCTTTTGGCAAATACAAGTGACCTTTGGATTTGGCAAAAGAGATTTGGGCATTTGAATTTCAAACTCTTATCTAGACTGTCAAAACATGATCTAGTAAGAGGTCTCCCTAAAATGAATTTTAAAGTAGATAGTTTATGTGATGCATGTCAATTAGGAAAACTTAGAAAAAGTTCCTTTAAATTAAAAGATATGATTTCAACTTCCAAACTTCTTGAATTACTTCACCTTCATTTATTTGGTCCATCTCAAATTCTGTCAATAAATTATAGTAAATATGTTTTTGTAATTGTAGATGATTATTCTAGATTTACATGGACGATATTTTTGAAACATAAAAGTGATACTTTTGAATGTTTTAAGAACTTTTCAAAAAGAATTCAAAATCAACTTTCTCTAAAAATTGTAACCATCCGTAGTGATCACGGTGGTGAATTTGAAAATGAAAAGTTTGAGGAATTCTACAATAAAAAGGGAATAACTCACAGTTTTTCATTTCTAAGAACTCCACAACAAAACGGAGTAGTAGAACGTAAAAATAGGACGATTCAAGAGCGTGTGAGAACTATGCTTTCAGATAGTAAATTACCAAAGAACTTTTGGGCAGAAGCAGTTGCTACCGCCTGTTATATTTTAAATAGAATTTTAATTAGACCATTAACTAATAAGACTTCGTATGAACTTCTTCACTCAAAGAAACCTAAAGTGTCTTATTTTAGAATTTTTGGAAGTAAATGTTTTATTTTAAATACTAAAGATAACTTAGATAAATTTGATCCTAAATCCGACGAAGATATCTTTATCGGATGTTCTAATAGAAGTAAAGCGTACAGAGTATTTAATTTAAGAACTAACACCATCGAAGAAACAATGCATGTGTCACTCGATGAAAATTTCAAAAACGTTGAAGATACAAATGATGAAGATGATTTAATTACTCAAATTCAAGAGTTAACTGAAACTAATAATGAAATTAATCATCCTAATAAAAGGACTAAACTTTCGAAAGATCGTCCTATTGAAAATATACTAGGAGATATGCAATCTGTAGTTAAAACTAGAAATCAACTAAGTCAAATGAGTAATGTATCTTTATATCAACTATTGAACCAAAAAAATTCAAAAGAAGCATCAACTGATGATTCATGAATTTTGGCTATGCAAGATGAACTAAATCAATTTACTAGAAATGAATTTGGGTACTTGTTCCTAGACCTGAAAATAAAACTATAATTGGAACTAAATGGGTTTATAAAAATAAATTGAATGAACAAGGAGAGGTAGTTAGAAATAAAGCATTTTTTGTCGCTCAAGGTTTTTTTAAGAAGAAGGAATAGATTTTGATGAAACCTTTGCTCCCGTAGCAAGATTAGAAGCCATTAGGATCCTACTTGCTTTCGCAAATCATGATAATTTCAAATTATTTCAAATGGATGTTAAAAGTGCCTTTTTAAATGGATTTGTAAAAGAAGAAGTGTATGTTGAACAACCACCACTTTTTGAAAATGATAAATTACCAAATCATGTTTACAAACTTAAAAAACTTTATACGGTCTAAAACAAGCTCCTAGAGCCTGGTATGATAGACTAAGATCTTATCTATTACAATCAAATTTTGAAATCGGTAAAGTAGATAATACTCTTTTTATTAAATAAAAATGATATTCGTCTAGTTCAAGTCTACGTAGATGATATCATTTTTGGATTAAATAATTTTGAAATGAATAAAGAATTTTCTGAAATAATCACAAAAGAGTTTGAGATGAGCCATATGGGTGAACTAAATTTCTTTTTAGGATTACAAATAAAACAATTGGATAATGGTATCTTTATTAGTCAAGAAAAATATGCTAAAGACCTAATTAATAAATTCGGTTTGACTACTGCAAGTGGAAAACACACTCCCATGGCAACCAATGAGTACCTTAGTAAAGAAGATCTCTCGAAAGATGTAGATCAAAAGTTATATAGAGGAATGATTAGATCATTACTCTATATTACTGCTAGTAGACCTGATATCATGCATAGTGTTTGTCTCTGTGCAAGATATCAATCCCAACCTAAAGAGACCCACTTAAAAGCCGTAAAATGTATCATAAGATATGTTAAACACGCCTCTGATTATGGCTTATTTTACCCTAAAGATGATTCTTTTGACTTAATATCTTACTGTGATGCTGATTATACTGGTCGTAAATCAGATCAAAAAAGAACGAGTGGAAATTGTCACTTTTTGGGGCATTCTCTGATTTCCTGGTTTAATAAAAAGCAAAACACAGTTTCTTTATCAACAACTGAAGCAGAATATATTTCTGCTGCTTTGGCTTGTTCTCAAGTAATATATATGCAACAAACTTTAAAAGATTAGGTTTAAATTTTTCAAAATCTCCGATTTATTCTGATAATATAAGTCGATAAATTTATCCAAAAATACTACTCAACATGCTCGAACTAAACATATTGATATCAGACATCATTTTCTCGGAGATAATATAAGTAAGGAAGTAATCACTCTAGATTATATAATTTCTGAGAATCAAATTGCTGATATCTTAACAAAACCATTAAATGAATCTATATTTACTAAATTAAGAAGAGAATTAGGTATTTGTTCAATAACTGAAATATAAAATATAAATAAACAAAGTATAATTCAAAATTAATTCAAAATAAATTAAATAGGCAAAAATTCAAGAACCATGTCGACATACCCCTCTACCCTATGTCGACATACAACATTTTTAAATTTTTGAAATTTTTTCCACCAAAATTCAAATAATTGGTTATATATTCTTCACGTTTTCGAAATTTTATTCATCCTTTCTGTAATATCTCTGTTCCTTTCTGTGAAATCAAATAATCTATTGCCTCCTCTTCCAAATCAAACATAAAATCAACCTTTTCCTTCCCCTTTCCGACGTCTGGTCCATTTCAACGTACTACTCTCCCTCGTGTGACTAAAATGGAGGATTCTCTAAAGGATGCACTTCAGTTAATGACTGAAATTCAAGTAATTCAACTTCGAATGGCCAAAGAACAAGAGAGGCAAGGCCAAATCCTTAGGAATTTGCAAAAATTCCTAGTGGACAATCATGTTAAACCAATCTTGATTGATGAAGACTCTTTCGGAGATCAAGAACAAAAGGCCAGCAAATAAGAAGAAGAAGAAGAAGAACCCATGGAAGAAGTGCATGCGGAAGATGACAACAAAATCATGTGCGTTGGAGAAGTGTGTTTTGACAAAGATAGGAATCTTGTCGAACAACGTGGAAATTTCTGTTTCCACTATCCAAACTGTTCGATTCATAGATCTCCTATGTTCAAAAACACACACTAGTTTCTTCTCTTTCTTTACCATTGTTGTTTATTCCTTCTTAGTTTACAACGAAAATGTAAATATAACTATATGATTAATAAATAAATTGTGTTCTTATATTTTTCATCCCTATTAAAAAATTTGACTATATGTTTATCATATACTTAGAATAGTTAGTAGTTTAGGATTAAGTTTATTATTAGACCTAAGTATTGATTATTTATGATAACACTATCATTATAATCACACATCATGGAGTATTAGATTTGGGGGATTTATATAGTTTAGTGTTATATAGTTTAGAGTTAGTTTTTTTTGTTTATGACAAAAGGGGAGAAGTATAAAATAGGGTAGTTAGGCATAGATTAAGGGGGAGTTATTTGGATAGAAGTAATATTTTATAAACTAAGTTTGTCATCATTAAAAAGGGTGAGATTATTAGTCCATGAGATGATGGTTTTGATGACAACAACCTTAGAATAGATTGTAAAATATAAATACTAACAGTATAAGTTAAGATATATATGTATATGCAGGATTTAACCATACAGGTACCAAGAATGAAGACTGTACAGTATAGAGATTCAAGATATCAGGATTGAAGACTCATGAGTATAAAGATTATCAAGAGTTCAAGAATTCCAGTAATTTATTCTTTAATTAGAAATTTTGTTAAAACTCTTATAAAAGCAGTGGCATCTTAAAATTCTATTTATTCATGGAATGGAATCCACTTCGAGCCTGTTAAAGAGATGGAACCCTAAGTAGAATGGAACCTAAGAAAAATCCAGTGGAACATTGTTTTGTATCCGCTAACCTTTTAAAATGACTTTTCAAAATTATATCTTGTTTTCAAAATGATTTCAAAACCTTCCTTTTAAAAGCATCAAAAACATCTATCATATTTTAAATACTTTTAGCCTCAAAATAATCTTTAATTTCAAAAACAAATTATCCTTGTTTTTAAACTATCTTTTAAATATAATATATTTAACTTTTAATATTTATACTTAGATTTTAAATATAAAATTATAGTAAATTTTTTTATATATTATTCTTTATACTTACTTATGTATTTTAAATATAGTCAAGTATATTTAAAAAGTTTAAAATAGTTTTAATATAAAATAAAGGTTATTTTCAAAGAAAATCAAAACACCAAAAGTCCCTTTGGGATGTCGACATACTCATGTACACATGTCGACATGGTGTCAGTTAAGTTCAAAATTTAAATTTCAAAAGAAGTGTCTATTCGTCATAACTCTTTCTGAATGGACATGACGGTTGTTCCTCTATAAATAGGGGTTAGTTTCAACGAATTTTAAGACAGTTTTTCTGGTTTTTCACTCCTCTTCTTCTTCCACATTTCTATATAAAAATTCTTATCATTACTCTGCCGAAATCAACACTAAATCTAACTAGATTATCTCTGATTTGATTCTCTATCACTATCTCAACAAGATCCTCAGTGCTATTCAGAGTTATAGGCTTTTTGTAATCAACTTAGCGAGAAAAGGTGTGATTGTATCCTTGAAAATCAATCAAGTGTAAAAGGTGTGATTGTAGCCTTGGAAATCAATTAGGTGAACTTGTTGCCCGGGAAATCAAGTATCTCTACCCAGAGGATTGTGATTCTTGAGGGTGTACCTCGTAGCCTTGAAATCGAGGGTGTAATTGTAAAGATTGTTTTTGAAAGAAAATCCGTCCTTGTATGCGGGACTGGATGTAGGGTAACTCCGAACCAGTATAAAATCCGGTGTGTTCTTTCCTTTTGTGATGTCCCGGAAATTTAGGCAACAATTATTTTAAAATGTGAAAATATTGATTTAATAATTTAATTCAAACTGGAATTTTCCTTTGAAAATTTGTAATTATTTAATTTAATAAATGATATTCTTTTCAAAGCTAAAAATATTTAAGTAATAAATTTATCTTTTTAACTAATTTAAAAATATTTTATTTATAATGTATAAATGTTTATACATTGTAAATAGAGGATTTGGATTTAATTTTAATTTATATTAAATAAAAGATATTTTCTAATTATTTTATATTAATGTAAATGTGTAAATTGATTTAAATTAATTTAAATTAGTATTGTAAACTTTCCAAAAGTTTGTTTTAAAAAGATATATCTTATAATTTTCATAGAAAGTAAGTAAGTATTTATTTTGTTTATAAAAATAAATATAGTTTAAATTTTATTTTATTTTGTTTATTTTAAAAATTGTTTTTCTTGAATAAGATAAACTCAACATCTTTCTTCTTTTAAAAATCTTTTCTTTTGAAATTTTGTTTTATAAAGAATATTATTTTGAAAAATAATTAAACAAACATTTAAAATGTATAGTTTTATAAAGAAGTTTATATGTTTTTATTTAAAGACTAATGTTAATAAATCATTTGAAACTTGCTAAAACTAATTAAAAATGTTTTAAGATAATTCAAATACATTATAAATTTAGAATTGCTTTTTATATTAATATGCATATGTGTTAGTCATTTAAACTATTAAATGGACACTTGTAGTCACATAACAAATTAACATAACAAGTGTCAAGCAAATTCATTTTTGAATTTTAATTATATTGACAATAAAACATAGCTTAAGCATTTTGTTAAAAACATTTTTTTTCTTCAGATTGAAAACCTGAAATTAGATTTCAGTAAAACTAAAACCCCAAAACAAAGCATGTTAAAATCTGCAACATTTAAAACCAAGTCTGCAAATCGATCTTCAAAACTTCAAGCTAGTAATTTAGTATTCAAATTGGAAATGGAGTCTGCATACTATTTTTCAACATCAATTGGAAGCTCAAATTCAACTACAGATCTGTGCAATTGAAATTGGATCTGCATGCCATATTTCTGCATCAAACTGGAAGTTCTACTTCAATTCAAATTTGAGAGGTCTGCATGCATACATCAACAAGTAAAGCATCTTCTATTTCAAAATTCAAGCCAGGATCAACATGCATTTCAATATGCATTTCTGGACAATGGAATCTGCACCTAAAAGATTTGTTTCTGCATTCTTCTAAAAGGTGAGTAAACCTTTATTTTTAAAAAACAGTTCTTCTTTCTAAAATCAGTGCTAAAGTAAAAACTAGAACATAAGTTCAAATGCAAACTGTTTTCATAAAAAAAAGAATAATAAGTAAACCTTCTGTTTTTCGAAATGCAGTTTTTTCTGTCTGGATGAATTTTATTGCATATGTGAACTATAGTCTCTAATGATTGCTTTGAGATTGAATATAAATGTGTGTTTATAAGTATGATAATGCCTGCATATTGGTTTCTGAGTATTATATATATTTGTTGCTCTGTGGTTGATAACAGCCCCCTTTTTCACAAGATAAACTGATAATTTCCTGTACAATGGGAATTTGACAATGATCACTGAAGAAAATTGGTTAATAACATCGTATTCTTGGTTTTAAAAATAGTTTAAGATAGTATTGTTTAACAAATGGACTATAAAAATTTAGATTACAGATTTAAATAAATTGTAGGGGAAAGGCATTTCTGTTTCAAAACAGAAATAGGAAGATTTGAAATTTGTCTATAGGCTAGTGTATTTGGAGGTTAAGGTGCCTACTGTAGTGGAGTTTTTATGTAAGTATGTAGGGGAACTGTCAGTAGTTTATGACAGTGGAGGTGGTGATATGAATTGAGTGTTCCAGGTTTTCAAAACCACTATTTTCAGTATTGCAGCATTGAAGTTGTGAAGGTCTCCACATTCACTCTGTTGCAGCGAGTGGGGTAAGGGTTTGAGAGGTTTTAGAGGGGGTGTAGAGGGAGCTATAGCCGGAGTTGTAAGTGGACTGGTGATCGGTGAGTTGATTTCGAGATGATGAGAGGTTGTGATTGGGTTTGGAGTCTGGTGGTTATTTGGTAGTGTGCATGGTATTTTACTCGGGTAATCTTCGGGTAGTTATGTTTTTGACTCGAAGTAGCAGGGATGAGAACTCGAAGTAAAAAACATGGTTTCTCGGGTATGTTGTTTTTCAGGTTTATATACCTGTAGTTTGCATTTTTTTTAAGAGTTTGAATAAAATTTATAATTTAAAGATCTTAATTTGATTTAAATATAAGTTAAGTCTGAATTCAAATGGAGTTTTGAGTTCAAGGTTTAAAATGAAACATTTAAATTTAAACAAGTTTTAAGTTTTGGTTTAAATCAAGATTGAAAAACAGTTTCAGGTTTTAGTTCTGTAATTTTGCAGTTTGAATAGAATTCATTTTGCAACTTGATTCAAGTATGAGTTGAAACTGAATTCAAATGAAGTTTTGAGTTCAAGTTTTTGAAAATGGAAATCTTATATTTAAACTATATTTAATTTAGTTTTAAGTTTAAAAATAAGTTCCAGGTTGCTTACAAATTCAGACATTAAGCTAAAACAGTTTGTTAGTTTTTAAAATTTGAACAGATTGGAATGTTTCAAACAAGATTTAAATTGGTTTTGAGATTAAGTTAAAGACAGTTTTCAAATTTTCTTTGGAAACAGTTTTGTTTTCAAAATAGTCTATAAATTTAAAGTAAATAAAAAAATGAATAAACATATTCAAATGTTTAAAAATAGATTTGGAAATGAAATTTGATTTCAAATAAGATTTAAAACTTGAAGAATTTATTTCTTTTAATATTGAAATTAAGCTATGAAGTGTTAATTTAATTTTGAGAGTTGAAAATAATCAATTTATTTTCAAAGTTTAATTTACCAAATAATTTAGTTTTAAATCTTTCTTTATATTTAAGTAATGAATGTTGTTTAAACATTCATTTTTATTTTAAGGTTTATAATTTTTTAAATTGGATTAATGTTTATATTTTGAATCTTTAAGTAAATTGGAATTTGAATTTAATTTTTAGAAATGTATTGTTTTAATACATTTTGAATTTAAATGGGTCATTTGATAAGTAATCTAAATTACTTTGAAAATATTTAAAATAATTAAGGATTTTACTTAATTATTTGATTTTTTTTTAAATAATGATTTAGATTAATATTAAGTAGAAAGGATTTATTGATAATTACTCTAAATTAAATTTTCTTAAGTATGTAATTAGTGGAATGTTGTTCATTAATAAGTGATGACTATTATCTAAGGATAATTTAGTAATTAATTAATGTAATTAATTTTGATAATTAACTAGATTAATTAATTGAATATAGTTAATTGTTAAAGTAATTAAGGAATTAATTACTTATTGTAAATAAATTTTAATATTGTGATTTGTTAATTAATTTATTTTAATTAATTTAAATAAATCATCTAATGATTTTTAGAGAGTAATTACTTAATTTAATTAGTGGAGCAAGATTACTTAGAGAAGTAATAATGATAATTACTGGAATGTAATTAGTAATTTGGATAATTACTTTTGTAATTAATTAAAGAATTAATTAATGATTAATTATTGGATAATTAATTTGTTAATGAGTAATTAAAGATAGTTAATCACTAAATTTTATATTAATCAAGGTGATTAGTAATTAGATTAATTTCTAAATGTAATTAATTTTAATTAAGTAATTTATTTAAATATTAGAGATCATTAATTGTTATAATTAATGATGTAATTAAGGATTGTCTGATTAAGTAATAATTAATTAAGTGATTAATTAACTGTAATTAATTAAGGACAAATATAATTAATTATAATTAGTTAATAAATGAGTAATTAAATGTTAATTACTTATGATTAAGGTTAATTGATTTATGAAATTAATTAAAGACTAATTACTCATTGTAATTAGTGAATGATTAATCAAAGTTGTTTAATCAGGTTGAATACTTAGTGATTAATTAATTAACTAGGTTAATTAATTAATGGATGTTAAGCAGGATTTAAATGAGTAATTAATTTAATTTAATTTAAATTAATTAGAGATGGTTGTAATTAATTTAATTCATTTTAAATTAATTATAATTGATGGTTAATTAAATCATTGCTTATGGATACTATTGATTGAATGGTTGTGATCTCAGTAATGAGATTAGTTGTATCTGTATGATATGGATAATTGGTTTAAGTATGATGGTTTGTGATGGATTATTTGGTTGTGATGATTATCTATTTATGGATAATACAGATTGTCTTCTATGTTATGAATGTGATTATCTATTGTGATATATATAGTTTATCTATCTGTGTGAATTAGATAATAATGAAATAAATTAATTGTTTAAAACCCTTAAGTACAACTTGGACATTAAGATGGCGTTTGGTTTCGCTGAGACCGGGATCGGGTTTCCATATTTGGATATCCGAAAACCACATCGATTCCAATTAAACGTTAGGTCGTTAATCCAAGTGGAGCAAGTGAAGACTCGAGGTGTAAGGGCTATACGTCAGTATAACTCTGTGGGTGATTCCGTAATGAGTTTGACGGAATAGTACTTATAGGTTCGAGATGGTGATTTAGAGTGCAAGGGTTATCGTCGTTAACTCTGAGGGTGATTCCAATACGAGTGTAACGAGATAATGCCTTCGGTTTCGTTCGAACCCGGAACGAACTTGTATGGATTGAATGCTTTCAGAACAACGTCAGGTGGACGATGAGCATTCTAAAATTTGATATGTACTATAAAGGGAATCGTAACCTCAAGCCTCATCAACCAGGAATGGTTGAAACAGGGGAGGTGCAGCATGGCTTCGTGGGTAGCACCCACTTGAGAGCAAGAATTTCCCCTGTCTAGAGGTCCCTTTTTATTCGGCTGTGTGGGCAGTTGGAATCGCGCGCCAACTGCGGGGTTGTCTTGTTCGGAACTATTCAGTAAGGAATGGGTCCGGCCTTGTGTAGCAGGGGATTGGGAGTAATCCTCTGTACGGTGATCTAGACCACGTACTGTGACGGGCGGTACCCCAGTAGCCCTGCCATTGATGGAATCCAAAATCCAATAAGTGCCTATACGGTTTTGATTGTGCCCAACTATGTTGGAACGTGAGATGTAAGCATTCCAGCTATTTCTGTATTTTATTTTGAAAACCCTAGACACTATTATAATATCACTGGATTTCCTATCAAATGTTTTGGTTAGCGTAAGGTAAAAACTTTTCCATGTTTATGTGTGGGAAGTCTTAAGTGATACTTTTTGTTTTTCAAAGGATTTTCTAAAGTTAAGCAACTTTTATCCCCGTTTACTCACACCAGACCCCTGTCTGACCCGAGTGTTTATTTTCTGTTTTATTAAACTCTTGGGTACTCATATTACGTATGAGTAGTCAAGTGTTTCAGGATTGCTTTGACGAGTTCTGGAGGAGATAATGGAGCAGGAGGCTTCAGCGTGAAATAAATTTAGTGGTTCCGCTGTGTTTGAGTTGAGTCTGTTTCTCTGATGTACTTGAATTGTAATTGCTAGACAGATGTTTATAACTGTCTAGTTTGTGTTGTATTAGCTGTTTTACTCTGATGTATATGATACATTGTAATGTTTTATGTGATATATTATAATTTATTTGATTCCGCTGTGAGATTCTAATGTTCTCTGTTCTTTCTTTTCTTTCTATTCTCTTTTCTATCCCTTTCTTTCTTCTTAGCGATGCGACTTCCTGGAGTGTGGAAGTTGGGTCGTTACAGGTGGTATCAGAGCATTAGGATGAGTGAATACCTAGGCTCTGTAGTGGTGTTTTCTTGAGAGAGCGTATTTGTAATTTTTAATATATATATATTATCTATTTCTGCCTATTTGATTGGGTTACCTGTTCAGGTTTTCCAATATAAGTAATAAAGGTAGATAGGGTAGTGGTGTGTGTAACACAACTACCAATGGTTAGAGTTCGAGTGTTTGAGGTTGGAAGTGATCTGCTAGGGCAGTTTGGGCATCTTGAGTAGTTCTGCTGTTGGTGAAGGATTTCACCAATCTCTGAAGGAAATCTTTTCAAGATTCGGAGTTCATCTTTGGATTGTAAGCTTGATAGCACTCGTGAGAGTGGTTTTTCTTGAGTTTGGATTAATTGGAAGTTCTGAAGCTAGAAAGGTATCTTAGCAACCTTAGGAAGGAGTTCTGTCTGTTTTTGAGATGAGACTCAGTTTGGCAGAGTGTTTTGAGGTTGGTTTGGGAGCGAGTTTCCTGAGAGATATCTGTCTATTTGGAAGGCTCTATTGTGAAGAGGCTGGTGTAGCTTTGAGGTTCGATGAGTTTTTGGATAAGGAAGTTTTGACAGCAGTAGCAGTAGTGAGTGGCCTGTTCTTCGATGGTTCAGAAATCTCTGTGATTCTTCTGTCAGTGGTCCGGGCATATGGTGGAGCTTGTCCATTTCTTCTGGAACTCAGTTGGGTGTGATGTTAGTAAGAGGTAGACCACTAGTTTCTTCTTTTGAAGGCTTTAGCTGTTCTGATTGTTGAAGTGAGAACGATTTCTTGGGATCTGAACTAGGTGGAATCGCAAAAGTGACTTGCGATGATTCGGAAGTTCTCTGAGTAAGCTTTATTTGGATTGAAGCATCTTTGGAGGATGCTTGAGTTATCAAAGGGATATTTTCTGGATATCTTCAAAGTAGTTAAGATTTGCATCCATCGAGAGTTTGAGTTCTGTTTCGACTTGGCTCTTGAAGCTTTTCAGGTGGATAAGCGTAGTAGGAAGTTCTTCGAGAAGAGATCTGTTTAAGTTGGAAGGATTTATCGGATCTGTTTCCTGGATTGAATTTTTGCTGTGTGTTGTGACCGAATCGGATAGATCACTGAGATTTATGGAATTTAATGAACAATATTCCGGGATAAGTTGATCAAGTCTATACTTGTGTTCATCAACAGCATTCTTAAATCAGAGTTGCGCAGTGGAAGCATGGTAGCAGCTATTCCAGAATAGGAACACCCGATTCTTTGGGAATTTGAGTTTTGTTTTGGATCAGAGGATTTCTATAGGAAATTCATTTTGGATCAGGAGACTTGATTGTTTGTATCTGGTTGTTTTCCAGAAAGAATAGTTTGTCTGAAGGCTGCTGATATTTGTGTAGTTGAGTTTGTGTGGTGGATAGGTTTGATCTAGAAGTTGGAGGCAACCCAGGATCGTCAGGAGAGATTTGTGGATATGAGTATTGGATCTTTATGCTTTCTCTTGAGAGTGAAGTGTTTGGTCTACAGGATTGAATTGCCAGTTCGGATGGCTGGAATTTGTTTTGTTTTTCACGTATCTCTGAGGGAGTACGTGTATGGTTTATCCTTGGTTTTAGAATCAGTAATTCTGAGAGATTTGGGAGTTGATCAGGACTTGTCTGTAGTCCTGTATTCTGTTTAGATTTGTAGATCTAGATGTATAGGAGCTCTAGATCTGAGTGGTGTAGCTAGTTTAGATTCTGTAGGGCGAATGTCCCGGTGTTTGTACTTGAGAAACTCTAGGAAATCTTATGCAGAATTTTGTCTGGATAATTTGAATTATTTGTTTGAATTAGATGCTATGGTTGCTAGTATTTTGGCTGATAGCATATGTTTGCTCTTTTTTTAAATTTAAAATCTGTATGGGATTATTGAATTACCTTTGCTTTTAAATTTCGGGGACGAAATTCTTTTAAGGGGGGAGGAATGTGATGTCCCGGAAATTTAGGCAATAATTATTTAATAATTTCTCTAATAATTATTTTAAAATGTGAAAATATTGATTTAATAATTTAATTCAAACTGGAATTTTCCTTTGAAAATTTGTAATTATTTAATTTAATAAATGATATTCTTTTCAAAGCTAAAAATATTTAAGTAATAAATTTATCTTTCTAACTAATTTAAAAATATTTTATTTATAATGTATAAATGTTTATATATTGTAAATAGAGGATTTCGATTTAATTTTAATTTATATTAAATAAAAGATATTTTCTAATTATTTTATATTGATGTAAATATGTAAATTGATTTAAATTAATTTAAATTAGTATTGTAAACTTTCCAAAAGTTTGTTTTAAAACGATCTATCTTATAATTTTCATAGAAAGTAAGTAAGTATTTATTTTGTTTATAAAAATAAATATAGTTTAAATTTTATTTTATTTTATTTATTTTAAAAATTGTTTTTATTGAATAAGATAAACTCAACATCTTTCTTCTTTTAAAAATCTTTTCTTTTGAAATTTTGTTTTATAAAGAATATTATTTTGAAAAATAATTAAACAAACATTTAAAATGTATAGTTTTATAAAGAAGTTTATATGTTTTTATTTAAAGACTAATGTTAATAAATCATTTGAAACTTGCTAAAACTAATTAAAAATGTTTTAAGATAATTCAAATACATTATAAATTTAGAATTGCATTTTATATTAATATGCATATGTGTTAGTCATTTAAACTATTAAATGGACACTTGTAAACACATAACAAATTAACATAACAAGTGTCAAGAAAATTCATTTTTGAATTTTAATTATATTGACAATAAAACATAGCTTAAGCATTTTGTTAAAAACATTTTTTTTCTTCAGATTGAAAACCTGAAATTAGATTTCAGTAAAACTAAATCCCCAAAACAAAGCATGTTAAAATCTGCAACATTTAAAACCAAGTCTGCAAATCAATCTTCAAAACTTCAAGCTAGTAATTTAGTATTCAAATTGGAACTGGAGTCTGCATACTATTTTTCAACATCAATTGGAAGCTCAAATTCAACTACAGATCTGTGCAATTGAAATTGGATCTGCATGCCATATTTCTGCATCAAACTGGAAGTTCTACTTCAATTCAAAATTTGAGAGGTCTTCATGCATACATGAACAAGTAAAGCATCTTCTTTTTCAAAATTCAAGCCAGGATCAACATGCATTTCAATATGCATTTCTGGACAATGGAATCTGCACCTAAAAGATTTGTTTCTGCATTCTTCTAAAAGGTGAGTAAACCTTTATTTTTAAGAAAACCATTCTTCTTTCTAAAATCAGTGCTAAAGTAAAAACTAGAACATAAGTTAAAATGCTAACTGTTTTCATAAAAAAAAGAATAATAAGTAAACCTTCTGTTTTTCGAAATGCAGTTTTTTCTGTCTGGATGAATCTTATTGCATGTGTGAACTATAGTCTCTAATGATTGCTTTGAGATTAAATATAAATGTGTGTTTATAAGTATGATAATGCCTGCATATTAGTTTCTGAGTATTATATATATTTGTTGCTCTGTGGTTGATAACAGCCCCCTTTTTCACAAGATAAACTGATAATTTCCTGTACAATGGGAATTTGACAATGATCACTGAAGAAAATTGGTTAATAACATCATATTCTTGGTTTTAAAAATAGTTTAAGATAGTATTGTTTAACAAATGGACTGTAAAAATTTAGATTACAGATTTAAATAAACTGTAGGGGAAAGGCATTTCTGTTTCAAAACAGAAATAGGAAGATTTGAAATTTGTCTGTAGGCTAGTGTATTTGGAGGTTAAGGTACCTACTGTAGTGGAGTTTTTATGTAAGTATGTAGGGGAATTGTCAGTAGTTTATGACAGTGGAGGTGGTGATATGAATTGAGTGTTCCAGGTTTTCAAAACCACTGTTGTCAGTATTGCAGCATTGAAGTTGTGAAGGTCTCCACATTCACTCTGTTGCATCGAGTGGGGTAAGGGTTTGAGAGGTTTTAGAGGGGGTGTAGAGGGAGCTATAACCGGAGTTGTAAGTGGACTGGTGATCGGTGAGTTGATTTCGAGATGATGACAGGTTGTGATTGGGTTTGGAGTCTAGTGGTTATTTGGTAGTGTGCAGGGTATTTTACTCGGGTAATCTTCGGGTAGTTATGTTTTTGACTCGAAGTAGCTGGGATGAGAACTCGAAGTAAAAAACATGGTTTCTCGGGTATGTTGTTTTTCAGGTTTATATACCTGTAGTTTGCAATTTTTTTTAAGAGTTTGAATAAAATTTATAATTTAAAGATCTTAATTTGATTTAAATATAAGTTAAGTCTGAATTCAAATGGAGTTTTGAGTTCAAGGTTTAAAATGAAACATTTAAATTTAAACAAGTTTTAAGTTCTGGTTTAAATCAAGATTGAAAAACAGTTTCAGGTTTTAGTTCTGTAATTTTGCAGTTTGAATAGAATTCATTTTGCAACTTGATTCAAGTATGAGTTGAAACGGAATTCAAATGAAGTTTTGAGTTCAAGTTTTTAAAAATGGAAATCTTATATTTAAACTATATTTAATTTAGTTTTAAGTTTAAAAATAAGTTCCAGGTTGCTTACAAATTCAGACATTAAGCTAAAACAGTTTGTTAGTTTTTAAAATTTGAACAGATTGGAATGTTTCAAACAAGATTTAAATTGGTTTTGAGATTAAGTTAAAGACAGTTTTCAAATTTTTTTAGAAACAGTTTTGTTTTCAAAACAGACTATAAATTTAAAGTAAATAAAAAAATGAATAAACATATTCAAATGTTTAAAAATAGATTTGGAAATGAAATTTGATTTCAAATAAGATTTAAAACTTGAAGAATTTATTTCTTTTAATATTGAAATTAAGCTATGAAGTGTTAATTTAATTTTGAGAGTTGAAAATATTCAATTTATTTTCAAAGTTTAATTTACCAAGTAATTTAGTTTTAAATCTTTCTTTATATTTATGTAATGAATGTTGTTTAAACATTCATTTTTATTTTAAGGTTTATAATTTTTTAAATTGGATTAATGTTTATATTTTGAATCTTTAAGTAAATTGGAATTTGAATTTAATTTTTAGAAATGTATTATTTTAATACATTTTGAATTTAAATGGGTCATTTGATAAGTAATCTAAATTATTTTGGAAATATTTAAAATAATTAAGGATTTTACTTAATTATTTGATTTTTTTTAAATAATGATTTAGATTAATATTAAGTAGAAAGGATTTATTGATAATTACTCTAAATTAAATTTTCTTAAGTATGTAATTAGTGGAATGTTGTTCATTAATAAGTGATGACAATTATCTAAGGATAATTTAGTAATTAATTAATGTAATTAATTTTGATAATTAACTAGATTAATTAATTGAATATAATTAATTGTTAAAGTAATTAAGGAATTAATTACTTATTGTAAATAAATTTTAATATTGTGATTTGTTAATTAATTTAGTTTAATTAATTTAAATAAATCATCTAATGATTTTTAGAGAGTAATTACTTAATTTAATTAGTGGAGCAAGATTACTTAGAGAAGTAATAATGACAATTACTGGAATGTAATTAGTAATTTGGATAATTACTTTTGTAATTAATTAAGTAATTAATTAATGATTAATTATTGGATAATTAATTTGTTAATGAGTAATTAAAGATAGTTAATTACTAAATTTTATATTAATCAAGGTGATTAATAATTAGATTAATTTCTAAATGTAATTAATTTTAATTAAGTAATTTATTTAAATATTAGAGATCATTAATTGTTATAATTAATGATGTAATTAAGGATTGTCTGATTAAGTAATAATTAATTAAGTGATTAATTAACTGTAATTAATTAAGGACAAATATAATTAATTATAATTAGTTAATAAATGAGTAATTAAATGTTAATTACTTATGATTAAGGTTAATTGATTTATGAAATTAATTAAAGACTAATTACTCATTGTAATTAGTGAATGGTTAATCAAAGTTGTTTAATCAGGTTGAATACTTAGTGATTAATTAATTAACTAGGTTAATTAATTAATGGATGTTAAGCAGGATTTAAATGAGTAATTAATTTAGTTTAATTTAAATTAATTAGAGATGGTTGTAATTAATTTAATTCATTTTAAATTAATTATAATTGATGGTTAATTAAATCATTGCTTATGGATGCTATTGATTGAATGGTTGTGATCTCAGTAATGAGATTAGTTGTATCTGTATGATATGGATAATTGGTTTAAGTATGATGGTTTGTGATGGATTATTTGGTTGTGATGATTATCTATTTATGGATAATACAGATTGTCTTCTATGTTATGAATGTGATTATCTATTGTGGTATATATAGTTTATCTATCTGTGTGAATTAGTTAATAATGAAATAAATTAATTGTTTAAAACCCTTAAGTACACCTTGGACATTAAGATGGCGTTTGGTTTCGGTGAGACCTGGATCGGGTTTCAATATTTGGATATCCGAAAACCACATCGATTCCAATTAAACATTAGGTCGTTAATCCAAGTGAAGCAAGTGAAGACTCGAGGTGTAAGGGCTATACGTCAGTATAACTCTGTGGGTGATTCCGTAATGAGTTTGACGGAATAGTACTTATAGGTTCGAGATGGTGATTTAGAGTGCAAGGGTTATCGTCGTTAACTCTGAGGGTGATTCCAATACGAGTGTAACGAGATAATGCCTTCGGTTTCGTTCGAACCCGGAACGAACTTGTATGGGTTGAATGCTTTCAGAACATCGTCAGGTGGACGATGAGCATTCTAAGATTTGGTATGTACTATAAAGGTAATCGTAACCTCAAGCCTCATCAACCGGGAATGGCTGAAACAGGGGAGGTGCAGCAAGGCTTCGTGGGTAGCACCCACTTGAGAGCAAGAATTTCCCCTGTCTAGAGATCCCTTTTTATTTGGCTGTGTGGGCAGTTGGAATCGCGCGCCAACTGCGGGGTTGTCTTGTTCGGAACTATTCAGTAAGGAATGGGTCCGGCCTTGTGTAGCAGGGGATTGGGAGTAATCCTCTGTACGGTGATCTAGACCACGTACTGTGACGGGCGGTACCCCAGTAGCCCTGCCATTGATGGAATCCAAAATCCAATAAGTGCCTGTACGGTTTTGATTGTGCCCAACTATGTTGGAACATGAGATGTAAGCATTCCAGCTATTTCTGTATTTTATTTTGAAAACCCTTGACACTATTATAATATCACTGGATTTCCTATCAAATGTTTTGGTTAGCGTAAGGTAAAAACTTTTCCATGTTTATGTGTGGGAAATCTTACGTGATACTTTTTGTTTTTCAAAGGATTTTCTAAAGTTAAGCAACTTTTATCCCCGTTTACTCACACCAGACCCCTGTCTGACCCGAGTGTTTATTTTCTGTTTTATTAAACTCTTGGGTACTCATATTACGTATGAGTAGTCAAGTGTTTCAGGATTGCTTTGACGAGTTCTGGAGGAGATAATGGAGCAGGAGGCTTCAGCATGAAATATATTTAGTGGTTCCGCTGTGTTTGAGTTGAGTCTGTTTCTCTAATGTACTTGAATTGTAATTGCTAGACAGATGTTTATAACTGTCTAGTTTGTGTTGTATTAGCTGTATTACTCTGATGTATATGATACTATGTAATGTTTTATGTGATATATTATAATTTATTCGATTCCGCTGTGAGGTTCTAATGTTCTCTGTTCTTTCTTTTCTTTCTATTCTCTTTTCTATCCCTTTCTTTCTTCTTAGCGATGTGACTTCCTGGAGTGTGGAAGTTGGGTCGTTACAGGTGGTATCAGAGCATTAGGATGAGTGAATACCTAGGCTCTGTAGTGGTGTTTTCTTGAGAGAGCGTATTTGTAATTTTTAATATATATATTATCTATTTCTGCCTATTTGATTGGGTTACCTGTTCAGGTTTTCCAATATAAGTAATAAAGGTAGATAGGGTAGTGGTGTGTGTAACACAACTACCAATGGTTAGAGTTCGAGTGTTTGAGGTTGGAAGTGATCTGCTAGGGCAGTTTGGGCATCTTGAGTAGTTCTGCTGTTGGTGAAGGATTTCACCAATCTCTGAAGGAAATCTTTTCAAGATTCGGAGTTCATCTTTGGATTGTAAGCTTGGTAGCACTCGTAAGAGTGGTTTTTCTTGAGTTTGGATTAGTTGGAAGTTCTGAAGCTAGAAAGGTATCTTGGAAACCTTAGGAAGGAGTTCTGTCTGTTTTTGAGTTGAGACTCAGTTTGGTAGAGTGTTTTGAGCTTGGTTTGGAAGCGAGTTTCCTGAGAGATATCTGTCTATTTGGAAGGCTCTATTATGAAGAGGCTGGTGTAGCTTTGAGGTTCTATGATTTTTTGGATAAGGAAGTTTTGACAGTAGTAGCAGTAGTGAGTGGCCTGTTCTTCGATGGTTCAGAAATCTCTGCGATTCTTCTGTCAGTAGTCCGGGCATATGGTGGAGCTTGTCCATTTCTTCTGGAACTCAGTTGGGTGTGATGTTAGTAAGAGGTGGACCACTAGTTTCTTCTTTTGAAGGCTTTAGCTGTTCTGATTGTTGAAGTGAGAACGATTTCTTGGGATCTGAACTAGGTGGAATCGCAAAAGTGACTTGCGATGATTCGGAAGTTCTCTGAGTAAGCTTTATTTGGATTGAAGCATCTTTGGAGGATGCTTGAGTTATCGAAGGGATATTTTTTGGATATCTTCAAAGTAATTAAGATTTGCATCCATCGAGAGTTTGAGTTCTGTTTCGACTTGGCTCTTGAAGCTTTTCAGGTGGATCAGCTTTATAGGAAGTTCTTCGAGAAGAGATCTGTTTAAGTTAGAAGGATTTATCGGATCTGTTTCCTGGATTGAATTTTTGCTGTGTGTTGTGACCGAATCGGATAGATCACTGAGATTTATGGAATTTGATGAACAATATTCCGGGATAAGTTGATCAAGTTTATACTTGTGTTCATCAATAGCATTCTTAAATCAGAGTTGCGCAGTGGAAGCATGGTGGCAGCTATTCCAGAATAGGAACACCCGATTCTTTGGGAATTTGAGTTTTGTTTTGGGTCAGAGGATTTCTACAGGAAATTCATTTTGGATCAGGAGACTTGATTGTTTTGTATCTGGTTGTTTTCCAGAAAGAATAGTTTGTCTGAAGGCTGCTGATATTTGTGTAGTTGAGTTTGTGTGGTGGATATGTTTGATCTAGAAGTTGGAGGCAACCCAGGATCGTCAGGAGAGATTTGTGGATATGAGTATTGGATCTTTCTGCTTTCTCTTGAGAGTGAAGTGTTTGGTCTACAGGATTGAATTGCCAGTTCGGATGGCTGGAATTTGTTTTTTTTCACGTATCTCTGAGGGAGTACGTGTATGGTTTATCCCTGGTTTTAGAATCAGTAATTCTGAGAGATTTGGGAGTTGATCAGGACTTGTCTGTAGTCCTGTATTCTGTTTAGATTTGTAGGTCTAGATGTATAGGAGCTCTAGATCTGAGTGATGTAGCTAGTTTAGATTCTGTAGGGCGAGTGTCTCGGTGTTTGTACTTGAGAAACTCTAGGAAATCTTATCCAGAATTTTGTCTGGATAATTTGAATTATTTGTTTGGATTGGTTGCTATGGTTGCTGGTATTTTGGCTGATAGCATATGTTTGCTCTTTTTTTAAATTTAAAATCTGTATGGGATTATTAAATTACCTTTGCTTTTAAATTTCGGGGACGAAATTCTTTTAAGGGGGGAGGAATGTGATGTCCCGGAAATTTAGGCAATAATTATTTAATAATTTCTCTAATAATTATTTTAAAATGTGAAAATATTGATTTAATAATTTAATTAACACTGGAATTTTCCTTTGAAAATTTGTAATTATTTAATTTAATAAATGATATTCTTCTCAAAGCTAAAAATATTTAAGTAATAGATTTATCTTTCTAACTAATTTAAAAATATTTTATTTATAATGTATAAATGTTTATACATTGTAAATAGAGGATTTGGATTTAATTTTAATTTATATTAAATAAAAGATATTTTCTAATTATTTTATATTAATGTAAATGTGTAAATTGATTTAAATTAATTTAAATTAGTATTGTAAACTTTCCAAAAGTTTGTTTTAAAAAGATCTATCTTATAATTTTCATAGAAAGTAAGTAAGCATTTATTTTGTTTATAAAAATAAATATAGTTTAAATTTTATTTTATTTTGTTTATTTTAAAAATTGCTTTTCTTGAATAAGATAAACTCAACATCTTTCTTCTTTTAAAAATCTTTTCTTTTGAAATTTTGTTTTATAAAGAATATTATTTTGAAAAATAATTAAACAAACATTTAAAATGTATAGCTTTATAAAGAAGTTTATATGTTTTTATTTAAAGACTAATGTTAATAAATCATTTGAAACTTGCTAAAACTAATTAAAAATGTTTTAAGATAATTCAAATACATTATAAATTTAGAATTGCTTTTTATATTAATATGCATATGTGTTAGTCATTTAAACTATTAAATGGACACTTGTAATCACATAACAAATTAACATAACAAGTGTCAAGCAAATTCATTTTTGAATTTTAATTATATTGACAATAAAACATAGCTTAAGCATTTTGTTAAAAACATTTTTTCTCTTCAGATTGAAAACCTGAAATTAGATTTCAGTAAAACTAAAACCCCAAAACAAAGCATGTTAAAATCTGCAACATTTAAAACCAAGTCTGCAAATCAATCTTCAAAACTTCAAGCTAGTAATTTATTATTCAAATTGGAAGTGGAGTCTGGATATAATTTTTCAACATCAATTGGAAGCTCAAATTCAACTACAGATCTGTGCAATTGAAATTGGATCTGCATGCCATATTTCTGCATCAAACTGGAAGTTCTACTTCAATTCAAAATTTGAGAGGTCTGCATACATACATCAACAAGTAAAGCATCTTCTATTTCAAAATTCAAGCCAGGATCAACATGCATTTCAATATGCATTTCTGGACAATGGAATCTGCACCTAAAAGATTTGTTTCTGCATTCTTCTAAAAGGTGAGTAAACCTTTATTTTTGAAAAAACAGTTCTTCTTTCTAAAATCAGTGCTAAAGTAAAAACTAGAACATAAGTTCAGATGCAAATTGTTTTCATAAAAAAAAGAATAATAAGTAAACCTTCTGTTTTTCAAAATGCAGTTTTTTCTGTCTGGATGAATCTTATTGCATATGTGAACTATAGTCTCTAATGATTGCTTTGAGATTGAATATAAATGTGTGTTTATAAGTATGATAATGCCTGCATATTGGTTTCTGAGTATTATATATATTTGTTGCTCTGTGGTTGATAACAGCCCCCTTTTTCACTAGATAAACTGATAATTTCCTGTACAATGGGAATTTGACAATGATCACTGAAGAAAATTGGTTAATAACATCATATTCTTGGTTTTAAAAATAGTTTAAGATAGTATTGTTTAACAAATGGACTGTAAAAATTTAGATTACAGATTTAAATAAACTGTAGGGGAAAGGCATTTCTGTTTCAAAACAGAAATAGGAAGATTTGAAATTTGTCTGTAGGCTAGTGTATTTGGAGGTTAAGGTACCTACTGTAGTGGAGTTTTTATGTAAGTATGTAGGGGAATTGTCAGTAGTTTATGACAGTGGAGGTGGTGATATGAATTGAGTGTTCCAGGTTTTCAAAACCACTGTTGTCAGTATTGCAACATTGAAGTTGTGAAGGTCTCCACATTCACTCTGTTGCATCGAGTGGGGTAAGGGTTTGAGAGGTTTTAGAGGGGGTGTAGAGGGAGCTATAGCCGGAGTTGTAAGTGGACTGGTGATCGGTGAGTTGATTTCGAGATGATGACAGGTTGTGATTGGGTTTGGAGTCTAGTGGTTATTTGGTAGTGTGCAGGGTATTTTACTCGGGTAATCTTCGGGTAGTTATGTTTTTGACTCGAAGTAGCTGGGATAAGAACTCGAAGTAAAAAACATGGTTTCTCGGGTATGTTGTTTTTCAGGTTTATATACCTGTAGTTTGCAATTTTTTTTTAAGAGTTTGAATAAAATTTATAATTTAAAGATCTTAATTTGATTTAAATATAAGTTAAGTCTGAATTCAAATGTAGTTTTGAGTTCAAGGTTTAAAATGAAACATTTAAATTTAAACAAGTTTTAAGTTCTGGTTTAAATCAAGATTGAAAAACAGTTTCAGGTTTTAGTTCTGTAATTTTGCAGTTTGAATAGAATTCATTTTGCAACTTGATTCAAGTATGAGTTGAAACGGAATTCAAATGAAGTTTTGAGTTCAAGTTTTTAAAAATGGAAATCTTATATTTAAACTATATTTAATTTAGTTTTAAGTTTAAAAATAAGTTCCAAGTTGCTTACAAATTCAGACATTAAGCTAAAACAGTTTGTTAGTTTTTAAAATTTGAACAGACTGGAATGTTTCAAACAAGATTTAAATTGGTTTTGAGATTAAGTTAAAGACAGTTTTCAAATTTTCTTTAGAAACAGTTTTGTTTTCAAAACAGTCTATAAATTTAAAGTAAATAAAAAAATGAATAAACATATTCAAATGTTTAAAAATAGATTTGGAAATGAAATTTGATTTCAAATAAGATTTAAAACTTGAAGAATTTGTTTCTTTTAATATTGAAATTAAGCTATGAAGTGTTAATTTAATTTTGAGAGTTGAAAATATTCAATTTATTTTCAAAGTTTAATTTACCAAGTAATTTAGTTTTAAATCTTTCTTTATATTTATGTAATGAATGTTGTTTAAACATTCATTTTTATTTTAAGGTTTATAATTTTTTAAATTGGATTAATGTTTATATTTTGAATCTTTAAGTAAATTGGAATTTGAATTTAATTTTTAGAAATGTATTATTTTAATACATTTTGAATTTAAATGGGTCATTTGATAAGTAATCTAAATTATTTTGGAAATATTTAAAATAATTAAGGATTTTACTTAATTATTTGATTTTTTTAAATAATGATTTAGATTAATATTAAGTAGAAAGGATTTATTGATAATTACTCTAAATTAAATTTTCTTAAGTATGTAATTAGTGGAATGTTGTTCATTAATAAGTGATGACAATTATCTAAGGATAATTTAGTAATTAATTAATGTAATTAATTTTGATAATTAACTAGATTAATTAATTGAATATAATTAATTGTTAAAGTAATTAAGGAATTAATTACTTATTGTAAATAAATTTTAATATTGTGATTTGTTAATTAATTTAGTTTAATTAATTTAAATAAATCATCTAATGATTTTTAGAGAGTAATTACTTAATTTAATTAGTGGAGCAAGATTACTTAGAGAAGTAATAATGACAATTACTGGAATGTAATTAGTAATTTGGATAATTACTTTTGTAATTAATTAAGGAATTAATTAATGATTAATTATTGGATAATTAATTTGTTAATGAGTAATTAAAGATAGTTAATTACTAAATTTTATATTAATCAAGGTGATTAATAATTAGATTAATTTCTAAATGTAATTAATTTTAATTAAGTAATTTATTTAAATATTAGAGATCATTAATTGTTATAATTAATGATGTAATTAAGGATTGTCTGATTAAGTAATAATTAATTAAGTGATTAATTAACTGTAATTAATTAAGGACAAATATAATTAATTATAATTAGTTAATAAATGAGTAATTAAATGTTAATTACTTATGATTAAGGTTAATTGATTTATGAAATTAATTAAAGACTAATTACTCATTGTAATTAGTGAATGATTAATCAAAGTTGTTTAATCAGGTTGAATACTTAGTGATTAATTAATTAACTAGGTTAATTAATTAATGGATGTTAAGCAGGATTTAAATGAGTAATTAATTTAATTTAATTTAAATTAATTAGAGATGGTTGTAATTAATTTAATTCATTTTAAATTAATTATAATTGATGGTTAATTAAATCATTGCTTATGGATGCTATTGATTGAATGGTTGTGATCTCAGTAATGAGATTAGTTGTATCTGTATGATATGGATAATTGGTTTAAGTATGATGGTTTGTGATGGATTATTTGGTTGTGATGATTATCTATTTATGGATAATACAGATTGTCTTCTATGTTATGAATGTGATTATCTATTGTGGTATATATAGTTTATCTATCTGTGTGAATTAGTTAATAATGAAATAAATTAATTGTTTAAAACCCTTAAGTACACCTTGGACATTAAGATGGCGTTTGGTTTCGGTGAGACCTGGATCGGGTTTCAATATTTGGATATCCGAAAACCACATCGATTCCAATTAAACGTTAGGTCGTTAATCCAAGTGAAGCAAGTGAAGACTCGAGGTGTAAGGGCTATACGTCAGTATAACTCTGTGGGTGATTCCGTAATGAGTTTGACGGAATAGTACTTATAGGTTCGAGATGGTGATTTAGAGTGCAAGGGTTATCGTCGTTAACTCTGAGGGTGATTCCAATACGAGTGTAACGAGATAATGCCTTCGGTTTCGTTCGAACCCGGAACGAACTTGTATGGGTTGAATGCTTTCAGAACATCGTCAGGTGGACGATGAGCATTCTAAGATTTGGTATGTACTATAAAGGTAATCGTAACCTCAAGCCTCATCAACCGGGAATGGCTGAAACAGGGGAGGTGCAGCAAGGCTTCGTGGGTAGCACCCACTTGAGAGCAAGAATTTCCCCTGTCTAGAGATCCCTTTTTATTTGGCTGTGTGGGCAGTTGGAATCGCGCGCCAACTGCGGGGTTGTCTTGTTCGGAACTATTCAGTAAGGAATGGGTCCGGTCTTGTGTAGCAGGGGATTGGGAGTAATCCTCTGTACGGTGATCTAGACCACGTACTGTGACGGGCGGTACCCCAGTAGCCCTGCCATTGATGGAATCCAAAATCCAATAAGTGCCTGTACGGTTTTGATTGTGCCCAACTATGTTGGAACATGAGATGTAAGCATTCCAGCTATTTCTGTATTTTATTTTGAAAACCCTTGACACTATTATAATATCACTGGATTTCCTATCAAATGTTTTGGTTAGCGTAAGGTAAAAACTTTTCCATGTTTATGTGTGGGAAGTCTTACGTGATACTTTTTGTTTTTCAAAGGATTTTCTAAAGTTAAGCAACTTTTATCCCCGTTTACTCACACCAGACCCCTGTCTGACCCGAGTGTTTATTTTCTGTTTTATTAAACTCTTGGGTACTCATATTACGTATGAGTAGTCAAGTGTTTCAGGATTGCTTTGACGAGTTCTGGAGGAGATAATGGAGCAGGAGGCTTCAGCGTGAAATATATTTAGTGGTTCCGCTGTGTTTGAGTTGAGTCTGTTTCTCTAATGTACTTGAATTGTAATTGCTAGACAGATGTTTATAACTGTCTAGTTTGTGTTGTATTAGCTGTATTACTCTGATGTATATGATACTATGTAATGTTTTATGTGATATATTATAATTTATTCGATTCCGCTGTGAGGTTCTAATGTTCTCTGTTCTTTCTTTTCTTTCTATTCTCTTTTCTATCCCTTTCTTTCTTCTTAGCGATGTGACTTCCTGGAGTGTGGAAGTTGGGTCGTTACAGGTGGTATCAGAGCATTAGGATGAGTGAATACCTAGGCTCTGTAGTGGTGTTTTCTTGAGAGAGCGTATTTGTAATTTTTAATATATATATTATCTATTTCTGCCTATTTGATTGGGTTACCTGTTCAGGTTTTCCAATATAAGTAATAAAGGTAGATAGGGTAGTGGTGTGTGTAACACAACTACCAATGGTTAGAGTTCGAGTGTTTGAGGTTGGAAGTGATCTGCTAGGGCAGTTTGGGCATCTTGAGTAGTTCTGCTGTTGGTGAAGGATTTCACCAATCTCTGAAGGAAATCTTTTCAAGATTCGGAGTTCATCTTTGGATTGTAAGCTTGGTAGCACTCGTAAGAGTGGTTTTTCTTGAGTTTGGATTAGTTGGAAGTTCTGAAGCTAGAAAGGTATCTTGGAAACCTTAGGAAGGAGTTCTGTCTGTTTTTGAGTTGAGACTCAGTTTGGTAGAGTGTTTTGAGCTTGGTTTGGAAGCGAGTTTCCTGAGAGATATCTGTCTATTTGGAAGGCTCTATTATGAAGAGGCTGGTGTAGCTTTGAGGTTCTATGATTTTTTGGATAAGGAAGTTTTGACAGTAGTAGCAGTAGTGAGTGGCCTGTTCTTCGATGGTTCAGAAATCTCTGCGATTCTTCTGTCAGTAGTCCGGGCATATGGTGGAGCTTGTCCATTTCTTCTGGAACTCAGTTGGGTGTGATGTTAGTAAGAGGTGGACCACTAGTTTCTTCTTTTGAAGGCTTTAGCTGTTCTGATTGTTGAAGTGAGAACGATTTCTTGGGATCTGAACTAGGTGGAATCGCAAAAGTGACTTGCGATGATTCGGAAGTTCTCTGAGTAAGCTTTATTTGGATTGAAGCATCTTTGGAGGATGCTTGAGTTATCGAAGGGATATTTTTTGGATATCTTCAAAGTAATTAAGATTTGCATCCATCGAGAGTTTGAGTTCTGTTTCGACTTGGCTTTTGAAGCTTTTCAGGTGGATCAGCTTTGTTGGAAGTTCTTCGAGAAGAGATCTGTTTAAGTTAGAAGGATTTATCGGATCTGTTTCCTGGATTGAATTTTTGCTGTGTGTTGTGACCGAATCGGATAGATCACTGAGATTTATGGAATTTGATGAACAATATTCCGGGATAAGTTGATCAAGTTTATACTTGTGTTCATCAATAGCATTCTTAAATCAGAGTTGCGCAGTGGAAGCTTGGTGGCAGCTATTCCAGAATAGGAACACCCGATTCTTTAGGAATTTGAGTTTTGTTTTGGGTCAGAGGATTTCTACAGGAAATTCATTTTGGATCAGGAGACTTGATTGTTTTGTATCTGGTTGTTTTCCAGAAAGAATAGTTTGTCTGAAGGCTGCTGATATTTGTGTAGTTGAGTTTGTGTGGTGGATATGTTTGATCTAGAAGTTGGAGGCAACCCAGGATCGTCAGGAGAGATTTGTGGATATGAGTATTGGATCTTTCTGCTTTCTCTTGAGAGTGAAGTGTTTGGTCTACAGGATTGAATTGCCAGTTCGGATGGCCGGAATTTGTTTTTTTTTCACGTATCTCTGAGGGAGTACGTGTACGGTTTATCCCTGGTTTTAGAATCAGTAATTCTGAGAGATTTGGGAGTTGATCAGGACTTGTCTGTAGTCCTGTATTCTGTTTAGATTTGTAGATCTAGATGTATAGGAGCTCTAGATCTGAGTGGTGTAGCTAGTTTAGATTCTGTAGGGCGAGTGTCTCGGTGTTTGTACTTAAGAAACTCTAGGAAATCTTATCCAGAATTTTGTCTGGATAATTTGAATTATTTGTTTGGATTGGTTGCTATGGTTGCTGGTATTTTGGCTGATAGCATATGTTTGCTCTTTTTTTAAATTTAAAATCTGTATGGGATTATTAAATTACCTTTGCTTTTAAATTTCGGGGACGAAATTCTTTTAAGGGGGGAGGAATGTGATGTCCCGGAAATTTAGGCAATAATTATTTAATAATTTCTCTAATAATTATTTTAAAATGTGAAAATATTGATTTAATAATTTAATTAACACTGGAATTTTCCTTTGAAAATTTGTAATTATTTAATTTAATAAATGATATTCTTTTCAAAGCTAAAAATATTTAAGTAATAGATTTATCTTTCTAACTAATTTAAAAATATTTTATTTATAATGTATAAATGTTTATACATTGTAAATAGAGGATTTGGATTTAATTTTAATTTATATTAAATAAAAGATATTTTCTAATTATTTTATATTAATTTAAATGTGTAAATTGATTTAAATTAATTTAAATTAGTATTGTAAACTTTCCAAAAGTTTGTTTTAAAAAGATCTATCTTATAATTTTCATAGAAAGTAAGTAAGCATTTATTTTGTTTATAAAAATAAATATAGTTTAAATTTTATTTTATTTTGTTTATTTTAAAAATTGCTTTTCTTGAATAAGATAAACTCAACATCTTTCTTCTTTTAAAAATCTTTTCTTTTGAAATTTTGTTTTATAAAGAATATTATTTTGAAAAATAGTTAAACAAACATTTAAAATGTATAGCTTTATAAAGAAGTTTATATGTTTTTATTTAAAGACTAATGTTAATAAATCATTTGAAACTTGCTAAAACTAATTAAAAATGTTTTAAGATAATTCAAATACATTATAAATTTAGAATTGCTTTTTATATTAATATGCATATGTGTTAGTCATTTAAACTATTAAATGGACACTTGTAATCACATAACAAATTAACATAACAAGTGTCAAGCAAATTCATTTTTGAATTTTAATTATATTGACAATAAAACATAGCTTAAGCATTTTGTTAAAAACATTTTTTCTCTTCAGATTGAAAACCTGAAATTAGATTTCGGTAAAACTAAAACCCCAAAACAAAGCATGTTAAAATCTGCAACATTTAAAACCAAGTCTGCAAATCAATCTTCAAAACTTCAAGCTAGTAATTTATTATTCAAATTGGAAGTGGAGTCTGGATACAATTTTTCAACATCAATTGGAAGCTCAAATTCAACTACAGATCTGTGCAATTGAAATTGGATCTGCATGCCATATTTCTGCATCAAACTGGAAGTTCTACTTCAATTCAAAATTTGAGAGGTCTGCATACATACATCAACAAGTAAAGCATCTTCTATTTCAAAATTCAAGCCAGGATCAACATGCATTTCAATATGCATTTCTGGACAATGGAATCTGCACCTAAAAGATTTGTTTCTGCATTCTTCTAAAAGGTGAGTAAACCTTTATTTTTGAAAAAACAGTTCTTCTTTCTAAAATCAGTGCTAAAGTAAAAACTAGAACATAAGTTCAGATGCAAATTGTTTTCATAAAAAAAAGAATAATAAGTAAACCTTCTGTTTTTCAAAATGCAGTTTTTTCTGTCTGGATGAATCTTATTGCATGTGTGAACTATAGTCTCTAATGATTGCTTTGAGATTGAATATAAATGTGTGTTTATAAGTATGATAATGCCTGCATATTGGTTTCTGATTATTATATATATTTGTTGCTCTGTGGTTGATAACAGCCCCCTTTTTCACAAGATAAACTGATAATTTCCTGTACAATGGGAATTTGACAATGATCACTGAAGAAAATTGGTTAATAACATCGTATTCTTGGTTTTAAAAATAGTTTAAGATAGTATTGTTTAACAAATGGACTTTAAAAATTTAGATTACAGATTTAAATAAACTGTAGGGGAAAGGCATTTCTGTTTCAAAACAGAAATAGGAAGATTTGAAATTTGTCTATAGGCTAGTGTATTTGGAGGTTAAGGTGCCTACTGTAGTGGAGTTTTTATGTAAGTATGTAGGGGAACTGTCAGTAGTTTATGACAGTGGAGGTGGTGATATGAATTGAGTGTTCCAGGTTTTCAAAACCACTATTTTCAGTATTGCAGCATTGAAGTTGTGAAGGTCTCCACATTCACTCTGTTGCAGCGAGTGGGGTAAGGGTTTGAGAGGTTTTAGAGGGGGTGTAGAGGGAGCTATAGCCGGAGTTGTAAGTGGACTGGTGATCGGTGAGTTGATTTCGAGATGATGAGAGGTTGTGATTGGGTTTGGAGTCTGGTGGTTATTTGGTAGTGTGCATGGTATTTTACTCGGGTAATCTTCGGGTAGTTATGTTTTTGACTCGAAGTAGCAGGGATGAGAACTCGAAGTAAAAAACATGGTTTCTCGGGTATGTTGTTTTTCAGGTTTATATACCTGTAGTTTGCATTTTTTTTAAGAGTTTGAATAAAATTTATAATTTAAAGATCTTAATTTGATTTAAATATAAGTTAAGTCTGAATTCAAATAGAGTTTTGAGTTCAAGGTTTAAAATGAAACATTTAAATTTAAACAAGTTTTAAGTTCTGGTTTAAATCAAGATTGAAAAACAGTTTCAGGTTTTAGTTCTGTAATTTTGCAGTTTGAATAGAATTCATTTTGCAACTTGATTCAAGTATGAGTTGAAACTGAATTCAAATGAAGTTTTGAGTTCAAGTTTTTAAAAATGGAAATCTTATATTTAAACTATATTTAATTTAGTTTTAAGTTTAAAAATAAGTTCCAGGTTGCTTACAAATTCAGACATTAAGCTAAAACAGTTTGTTAGTTTTTAAAATTTGAACAGATTGGAATGTTTCAAACAAGATTTAAATTGGTTTTGAGATTAAGTTAAAGACAGTTTTCAATTTTTCTTTGGAAACAGTTTTGTTTTCAAAACAGTCTATAAATTTAAAGTAAATAAAATAATGAATAAACATATTCAAATGTTTAAAAATAGATTTGGAAATGAAATTTGATTTCAAATAAGATTTAAAACTTGAAGAATTTATTTCTTTTAATATTGAAATTAAGCTATAAAGTGTTAATTTAATTTTGAGAGTTGAAAATAATCAATTTATTTTCAAAGTTTAATTTACCAAATAATTTAGTTTTAAATCTTTCTTTATATTTAAGTAATGAATGTTGTTTAAACATTCATTTTTATTTTAAGGTTTATAATTTTTTAAATTGGATTAATGTTTATATTTTGAATCTTTAAGTAAATTGGAATTTGAATTTAATTTTTAGAAATGTATTGTTTTAATACATTTTGAATTTAAATGGGTCACTTGATAAGTAATCTAAATTATTTTGAAAATATTTAAAATAATTAAGGATTTTACTTAATTATTTGATTTTTTAAAATAATGATTTAGATTAATATTAAGTAGAAAGGATTTATTGATAATTACTCTAAATTAAATTTTCTTAAGTATGTAATTAGTGGAATGTTGTTCATTAATAAGTGATGACAATTATCTAAGGATAATTTAGTAATTAATTAATGTAATTAATTTTGATAATTAACTAGATTAATTAATTGAATATAATTAATTGTTAAAGTAATTAAGGAATTAATTACTTATTGTAAATAAATTTTAATATTGTGATTTGTTAATTAATTTAGTTTAATTAATTTAATCATCTAATGATTTTTAGAGAGTAATTACTTAATGTAATTAGTGGAGCAAGATTACTTAGAGAAGTAATAATGATAATTACTGGAATGTAATTAGTAATTTGGATAATTACTTTTGTAATTAATTAAGGAATTAATTAATGATTAATTATTGGATAATTAATTTGTTAATGAGTAATTAAAGATAGTTAATTACTAAATTTTATATTAATCAAGGTGATTAATAATTAGATTAATTTCTAAATGTAATTAATTTTAATTAAGTAATTTATTTAAATATTAGAGATCATTAATTATTATAATTAAGGATTGTCTGATTAAGTAATAATTAATTAAGTGATTAATTAAATGTAATTAATTAAGGACAAATATAATTAATTATAATTAGTTAATAAATGAGTAATTAAATTTTAATTACTTATGATTAATGTTAATTGATTTATGAAATTAATTAAAGACTAATTACTCATTGTAATCAGTGAATGATTAATCAAAGTTGTTTAATCAGGTTGAATACTTAGTGATTAATTAATTAACTAGGTTAATTAATTAATGGATGTTAAGCAGGATTTAAATGAGTAATTAATTTAATTTAATTTAAATTAATTAGAGATGGTTGTAATTAATTTAATTCATTTTAAATTAATTATAATTGATGGTTAATTAAATCATTGCTTATGGATGCTATTGATTGAATGGTTGTGATCTCAGTAATGAGATTAGTTGTATCTGTATGATACGGATAATTAGTTTAAGTATGATGGTTTGTGATGGATTATTTGGTTGTGATGATTATCTTTTTATGGATAATACAGATTGTCTGCTATGTTATGAATGTGATTATCTATTGTGATATATATAGTTTATCTATTTGTGTGAATTAGATAATAATGAAATAAATTAATTGTTTAAAACCCTTAAGTACAAATTGGACATTAAGATGGCGTTTGGTTTCGGTGAGACCGGGATCGGGTTTCCATATTTGGATATCCGAAAACCACATCGATTCCAATTAAACGTTAGGTCGTTAATCCAAGTGGAGCAAGTGAAGACTCGAGGTGTAAGGGCTATACGTCAGTATAACTCTGTGGGTGATTTCGTAATGAGTTTGACGGAATAGTACTTATAGGTTCGAGATGGTGATTTAGAGTGCAAGGGTTATCGTCGTTAACTCTGAGGGTGATTCCAATACGAGTGTAACGAGATAATGCCTTCGGTTTCGTCCGAACCCGGAATGAACTTGTATGGATTGAATGCTTTCAGAACATCGTCAGGTGGACGATGAGCATTCTAAGATTTGATATGTACTATAAAGGTAATCGTAACCTCAAGCCTCATCAACCGGGAATGGCTAAAACAGGGGAGGTGCAGAAGGCTTCGTGGGTAGCACCCACTTGAGAGCAAGAATTTCCCCTGTCTAGACGTCCCTTTTTATTCGGCTGTGTGGGCAGTTGGAATCGCACGCCAACTGCGGGGTTGTCTTGTTCGGAACTATTCAGTAAGGAATGGGTCTGGCCTTGTGTAGCAGGGTATTGTGAGCAATCCTCGGTACAGTGATCTAGACCACGTACTGTGGCGGACGGTACCCCAGTAGCCCTGCCATTGATGGAATCCAAAATCCAATAAGTGCCTGTACGGTTCTGATTGTGCCCAACTATGTTGGAACGTGAGATGTAAGCATTCCAGCTATTTCTGTATTTTATTTTGAAAACCCTAGACACTATTATAATATCACTGGATTTCCTATCAAATGTTTTGGTTAGCGTAAGGTAAAAACTTTTCCATGTTTATGTGCGGGAAGTCTTACGTGATACTTTTTGTTTTTCAAAGGATTTTCTAAAGTTAAGCAACTTTTATCCCCGTTTACTCACACCAGAACCCTGTCTGACCCGAGTGTTTATTTTCTGTTTTATTAAACTCTTGGGTACTCATATTACATATGAGTAGTCAAGTGTTTCAGGATTGCTTTGACGAGTTCTGGTGGAGGTAATGGAGCAGGAGGCTTCAGTGTGAAATATATTTAGTGGTTCCGTTGTGTTTGAGTTGAGTCTGTTTCTCTGATGTACTTGAATTGTAATTGCTAGACATATGTTTATAACTGTCTAGTTTGTGTTGTATTAGCTGTATTACTCTGATGTATATGATACTATGTAATGTTTTATGTGATATATTATAATTTATTCGATTCCGCTGTGAGATTCTAATGTTCTCTATTCTTTCTTTTCTTTCTATTCTCTTTTCTATCCCTTTCTTTCTTCTTAGCGATGCGACTTCCTGGAGTGTGGAAGTTGGGTCATTACAGGTGGTATCAGAGCATTAGGATGAGTGAATACCTAGGCTCTGTAGTGGTGTTTTCTTGAGAGAGCGTATTTGTAATTTTTAATATATATATTATCTATTCCTGCCTATTTGATTGGGTTACCTGTTCAGGTTTTCCAATATAAGTAATAAAGGTAGATAGGGTAGTGGTGTGTGTAACACAACCACCAATGGTTAGAGTTCGAGTGTTTGAGGTTGGAAGTGATCTGCTAGGGCAGTTTGGGCATCTTGAGTAGTTCTGCTGTTGGTGGAGGATTTCACCAATCTCTGAAGGAAATCTTTTCAAGATTCGGAGTTCATCTATGGATTGTAAGCTTGGTAGCACTCGTGAGAGTGGTTTTTCTTGAGTTTGGATTAGTTGGAAGTTCTGAAGCTAGAAAGGTATCTTGGAAACCTTAGGAAGGAGTTCTGTCTGTTTTTGAGTTGAGACTCAGTTTGGCAGAGTGTTTTGAGCTTGGTTTGGAAGCGAGTTTCCTGAGAGATATCTGTCTATTTGGAAGGCTCTATTGTGAAGAGGCTGGTGTAGCTTTGAGGTTCGATGAGTTTTTGGATATGGATGCTTTGACAGCAGTAGCAGTAGTGAGTGGCCTGTTCTTCGATGGTTCAGAAATCTCTATGATTCTTCTGTCAGCAGTCCGGGCATATGGTGGAGCTTGTCCATTTCTTCTGGAACTCAGTTGGGTGTGATGTTAGTATGAGGTGGACCACTAGTTTCTTCTTTTGAAGGCTTTAGTTTTTCTGATTGTTGAAGTGAGAACGATTTCTTGGGATCTGAACTAGGTGGAATCGCAAAAGTGACTTGCGATGATTCGGAAGTTCTCTGAGTAAGCTTTATTTGGATTGAAGCATCTTTGAAGGATGCTTGAGTTATCGAATTGATATTTTCTGGATATCTTCAAAGTAATTAAGATTTGCATCCATCTTCTGTTTCGACTTGGCTCTTGAAGCTTTTAAGGTGGATCAGCGTAGTAGGAAGTTCTTCGAGAAGAGATCTGTTTAAGTTGGAAGGATTTATCGGATCTGTTTCCTACATTGAATTTTTGTTGTGCGTTGTGACCGAATCGGATAGATCACTGAGATTTATGGAATTTGATGAACAATATTCCGGGATAAGTTGATCAAGTTTATACTTGTGTTCATCAATAGCATTCTTAAATCAGAGTTGCGCAGTGGAAGCATGGTGGCAGCTATTCCAGAATAGGAACACCCGATTCTTTGGGAATTTGAGTTTTGTTTTGGGTCAGAGGATTTCTACAGGAAATTCATTTTGGATCAGGAGACTTGATTGTTTTGTATCTGGTTGTTTTCCAGAAAGAATAGTTTGTCTGAAGGCTGTTGATATTTGTGTAGTTGAGTTTGTGTGGTGGATATGTTTGATCTAAAAGTTGGAGGCAACCCAGGATCGTCAGGAGAGATTTGTGGATATGAGTATTGGATCTTTCTGCTTTCTCTTGAGAGTGAAGTGTTTGGTCTACAGGATTGAATTGCCAGTTCGGATGGCTGGAATTCTGTTTAGATTTGTAGATCTAGATGTATAGGAGCTCTAGATCTGAGTCGTGTAGCTAGTTTAGATTCTGTAGAGCGAGTGTCTCGATGTTTGTACTTGAGAAACTCTAGGAAATCTTATCCAGAATTTTGTCTGGATAATTTGAATTATTTGTTTGAATTGGTTGCTATGGTTGCTAGTATTTTGGCTGATAGCATATGTTTGCTCTTTTTTTAAATTTAAAATCTGTATGGGATTATTAAATTACCTTTGCTTTTAAATTTCGGGGACGAAATTCTTTTAAGGGGAGAGGAATGTGATGTCCCGGAAATTTAGGCAATAATTGTTTAATAATTTCTCTAATAATTATTTTAAAATGTGAAAATATTGATTTAATAATTTAATTCAAACTGGAATTTTCCTTTGAAAATTTGTAATTATTTAATTTAATAAATGATATTCTTTTCAAAGCTAAAAATATTTAAGTAATAAATTTATCTTTCTAACTAATTTAAAAATATTTTATTTATAATGTATAAATGTTTATACATTGTAAATAGAGGATTTGGATTTAATTTTAATTTATATTAAATAAAAGATATTTTCTAATTATTTTATATTAATGTAAATGTGTAAATTGATTTAAATTAATTTAAATTAGAATTGTAAACTTTCCAAAAGTTTGTTTTAAAAAGATCTATCTTATAATTTTCATAGAAAGTAAGCAAGCATTTATTTTGTTTATAAAAATAAATATAGTTTAAATTTTATTTTATTTTGTTTATTTTAAAAATTGCTTTTCTTGAATAAGATAAACTCAACATCTTTCTTCTTTTAAAAATCTTTTCTTTTGAAATTTTTTTTATAAATAATATTATTTTGAAAAATAATTAAACAAACATTTAAAATGTATAGTTTTATAAAGAAGTTTATATGTTTTTATTTAAAGACTAATGTTAATAAATCATTTGAAACTTGCTAAAATTAATTAAAAATGTTTCAAGATAATTCAAATACATTATAAATTTAGAATTGCTTTTTATATTAATATGCATATGTGTTAGTCATTTAAACAATTAAATGGACACTTGTAATCACATAACAAATTAACATAACAAGTGTCAAGCAAATTCATTTTTGAATTTTAATTATATTGACAATAAAACATAGCTTAAGCATGTTGTTAAAAACATTTTTTCTCTTCAGATTGAAAACCTGAAATTAGATTTCAGTAAAACTAAAACCCCAAAACAAAGCATGTTAAAATCTGCAACATTTAAAACCAAGTCTGCAAATCAATCTTCAAAACTTCAAGCTAGTAATTTAGTATTCAAATTGGAAATGGAGTCTGCCTACTATTTTTCAACATCAATTGGAAGCTCAAATTCAACTACAGATCTGTGCAATTGAAATTGGATCTGCATGCCATATTTCTGCATCAAACTGGAAGTTCTACTTCAATTCAAAATTTGAGAGGTCTGCATGCATACATCAACAAGTAAAGCATCTTCTATTTCAAAATTCAAGCCAGGATAAACATGCATTTCAATATGCATTTCTGGACAATGGAATCTACACCTAAAAGATTTGTTTCTGCATTCTTCTAAAGGGTGAGTAAACCTTTTTTTTAAAAAAACAGTTCTTCTTTCTAAAATCAGTGCTAAAGTAAAAACTAGAACATAAGTTCAAATGCAAACTGTTTTCATAAAATAAAAAAAAGAATAATAAGTAAACCTTCTGTTTTTCAAAATGCAGTTTTTTCTGTCTGGATGAATCCTATTGCATGTGTGAACTATAGTCTCTAATGATTGCTTTGAGATTGAATATAAATGTGTGTTCATAAGTATGATAATCCTGCATATTGGTTTCTGAGTATTATATATATTTGTTGCTCTGTGGTTGATAACAGCCCCCTTTTTCACTAGATAAACTGATAATTTCCTGTACAATGGGAATTTGACAATGATCACTGAAGAAAATTGGTTAATAACATCATATTCTTGGTTTTAAAAATAGTTTAAGATAGTATTGTTTAACAAATGGACTACAAAAATTTAGATTACAGTTTTAAATAAACTGTAGAGGAAAAGCATTTCTGTTTCAAAACAGAAATAGGAAGATTTGAAATTGGTCAATAGGCTAGTGTATTTGGAGGTTAAGGTGCCTACTGTGGTGGAGTTTTTATGTAAGTATGTAGGGGAATTGTCAATAGTTTATGACAGTGGAGGTGGTGATATCAATTGAGTGTTCCAGGTTTTCAAAACCACTGTTGTCAGTATTGCAGCATTGAAGTTGTGAAGGTCTCCACATTCACTCTATTGCATCTAGTGGGGTAAGGGTTGAGAGGTTGTAGAGGGGGTGTAGAGGGAGCTATAGCCGGAGTTGTAAGTGGACCGGTGATCGGTGAGTTGATTTCGAGATGATGACAGGTTGTGATTGGGTTTGGATTCTGGTGGTTATTTGGTAGTGTGCAGGGTATTTTACTCGGGTAATCTTCGGGTAGTTATGTTTTTGACTCGAAGTAGCTTGGATGAGAACTCGAAGTAAAAAACAAGGTTTCTCGGGTATGTTGTTTTTCAGGTTTATATTCCTGTAGTTTGCATTTTTTTTTAAGAGTTTGAATAAAATTTATAATTTAAAGATCTTAATTTGATTTAAATATAAGTTAAGTCTGAATTCAAATGGAGTTTTGAGTTCAAGGTTTAAAATGAAACATTTAAATTTAAACAAGTTTTAAGTTCTGGTTTAAATCAAGATTGAAAAACAGTTTCAGGTTTTAGTTCTGTAATTTTGCAGTTTGAATAGAATTCAATTTGCAACTTGATTCAAGTATGAGTTGAAACTGAATTCAAATGAAGTTTTGAGTTCAAGTTTTTAAAAATGGAAATCTTATATTTAAACTATATTTAATTTAGTTTTAAGTTTAAAAATAAGTTCCAGGTTGCTTACAAATTCAGACATTAAGCTAAAACAGTTTGTTAGTTTTTAAAATTTGAACAGATTGGAATGTTTCAAACAAGATTTAAATTGGTTTTGAGATTAAGTTAAAGACAGTTTTCAAATTTTCTTTGGAAACAGTTTTGTTTTCAAAACAGTCTATAAATTTAAAGTAAATAAAAAACTGAATAAACATATTCAAATGTTTAAAAATAGATTTGGGATGAAATTTGATTTCAAATAAGATTTAAAACTTGAAGAATTTATTTCTTTTAATATTGAAATTAAGCTACGAAATGTTAATTTAATTTTGAGAATTGAAAATAATCAATTTATTTTCAAAGTTTAATTTACCAAATAATTTAGTTTTAAATCTTTCTTTATATTTAAGTAATGAATGTTGTTTAAACATTCATTTTTATTTTAAGGTTTATAATTTTTTAAATTGGATTAATGTTTATATTTTGAATCTTTAAGTAAATTGGAATTTGAATTTAATTTTTAGAAATGTATTGTTTTAATACATTTTGAATTTAAATGGGTCATTTGATAAGTAATCTAAATTATTTTGAAAATATTTAAAATAATTAAGGATTTTACTTAATTATTTGATTTTTTTTAAAATAATGATTTAGATTAATATTAAGTAGAAAGGATTTATTGATAATTACTCTAAATTAAATTTTCTTAAGTATGTAATTAGTGGAATGTTGTTCATTAATAAGTGATGACAATTATCTAAGGATAATTTAGTAATTAATTAATGTAATTAATTTTGATAATTAACTAGATTAATTAATTGAATATAATTAATTGTTAAAGTAATTAAGGAATTAATTACTTATTGTAAATAAATTTTAATATTGTGATTTGTTAATTAATTTAGTTTAATTAATTTAAATAAATCATCTAATGATTTTTAGAGAGTAATTACTTAATGTAATTAGTGGAGCAAGATTACTCAGAGAAGTAATAATGATAATTACTGGAATGTAATTAGTAATTTGGATAATTACTTTTGTAATTAATTAAGGAATTAATTAATGATTAATTATTGGATAATTAATTTGTTAATGAGTAATTAAAGATAGTTAATTACTAAATTTTATATTAATCAAGGTGATTAATAATTAGATTAATTTCTAAATGTAATTAATTTTAATTAAGTAATTTATTTAAATATTAGAGATCATTAATTGTTATAATTAATGATGTAATTAAGGATTGTTTGATTAAGTAATAATTAATTAAGTGATTAATTAACTGTAATTAATTAAGGACAAATATAATTAATTATAATTAGTTAATAAATGAGTAATAAATGTTAATTACTTATGATTAAGGTTAATTGATTTATGAAATTAAGTAAAGACTAATTACTCATTGTAATTAGTGATTGATTAATCAAAGTTGTTTAATCAGGTTGAATACTTAGTGATTAATTAATTAACTAGGTTAATTAATTAATAGATGTTAAGCAGGATTTAAATGAGTAATTAATTTAATTTAATTTAAATTAACTAGAGATGGTTGTAATTAATTTAATTCATTTTAAATTAATTATAATTGATGGTTAATTAAATCATTGCTTATGGATGCTATTGATCGAATGGTTGTGATCTCAGTAATGAGATTAGTTGTATCTGTATGATATGGATAATTAGTTTAAGTATGATGGTTTGTGATGGATTATTTGGTTGTGATGATTATTTGTTTATGGATAATGCAGATTGTCTGTTATGTTATGAGTGTGATTATCTATTGTGATATATGTAGTTTATCTATCTATGTGAATTAGATAATAATGAAATAAATTAATTGTTTAAAACCCTTAAGTACAACTTGGACATTAAGATGGCGTTTGGTTTCGGTGAGACCGGGATCGGGTTTCCATATTTGGATATCCGAAAACCATATCGATTCCAATTAAACGTTAGGTCGTTAATCCAAGTGGAGCAAGTGAAGACTCGAGGTGTAAGGGTTATACATCAGTATAACTCTGTGGGTGATTCCGTAATGAGTTTGACGAAGTAGTACTTATAGGTTCGAGATGGTGATTTAGAGTGCAAGGGTTATCGTCGTTAACTCTGAGGGTGATTCCAATACGAGTGTAACGAGATAATGCCTTCGGTTTCGTTCGAACCCGGAACAAACTTGTATGGATTGAATGCTTTCAGAACATCGTCAGGTGGACGATGAGCATTCTAAAATTTGATATGTACTATAAAGGTAATCGTAACCTCAAGCCTCATCAACCGGGAATGGCTAAAACAGGGGAGGTGCAGCAAGGCTTCGTGGGTAGCACCCACTTGAGAGCAAGAATTTCCCCTGTCTAGAGGTCCCTTTTTATTTGGCTGTGTGGGCAGTTGGAATCGCACGCCAACTGCGGGGTTGTCTTGTTCGGAACTATTCAGTAAGGAATGGGTCCGGCCTTGTGTAGCAGGGGATTGGGAGTAATCCTCGGTACGGTGATCTAGACCACGTACTGTGACGGGCGGTACCCCAGTAGCCCTGCCATTGATGGAATCCAAAATCCAATAAGTGCCTGTACGGTTTTGATTGTGCCCAACTATGTTGGAATGTGAGATGTAAGCATTCCAGCTATTTCTGTATTTTATTTTGGAAACCCTAGACACTATTATAATATCACTGGATTTCCTATCAAATGTTTTGGTTAGCGTAAGGTAAAAACTTTTCCATGTTTATGTGTGGGAAGTCTTACGTGATACTTTTTGTTTTTCAAAGGATTTTCTAAAGTTAAGCAACTTTCATCCCCGTTTACTCACACCAGACCCCTGTCTGACCCGAGTGTTTATTTTCTGTTTTATTAAACTCTTAGGTACTCATATTACGTATGAGTAGTCAAGTGTTTCAGGATTGCTTTGACGAGTTCTGGAGGAGATAATGGAGCTGGAGGCTTCAGCGTGAAATATATTTAGTGGTTCCGCTGTGTTTGAGTTGAGTCTGTTTCTCTGATGTACTTGAATTGTAATTGCTAGACAGATGTTTATAATTGTCTAGTTTGTGTTGTATTAGCTGTATTACTCTGATGTATATGATACTATGTAATGTTTTATGTGATATATTATAATTTATTCGATTCCGCTGTGAGATTCTGATGTTGTCTGTTCTTTCTTTTATTTCTATTCTCTTTTCTATCCCTTTCTTTCTTCTTAGCGATGCGACTTCCTGGAGTGTGGAAGTTGGGTCGTTACACCTTTACTGCTTTTACTTTATATCTGCATTTGTGTTTGATTCTGTGATCATATCTATGTCTGAATATTGCATACATTTGTATTTAAATTAACAAAAACTCAAAAATATTTAACAATTCTCTAAAACACTATTCATCCCCCTCTAGTGTTTGTCCTTAGCATTAGGATCCTTAATCCGCATTTCTCACAGACATTACTCCTTTGATTGCATTCCATATTAGATATGGTTAGTATGAGTGGTTAGTGATGCCATTTAGGTTGACGAATGCTTCTTTCTTTGTAGATTTGATGAATCGAGTCTTTCGAGGGTATTTGGATAGATTCATGTTGGTTTTTGTAGATGGCACTTTGGTATACTCTAAGGATGAGAGAGGGCATGAAGAATAACTTAGAGTTGTGCTAGAGAGGCTGAGGCAGAATCTGCTGAAGGTGAAGTTTTCCAAATGTCATTTTTGGAAGAAAGAAGTTAAGTTTCTTAGTCATGTGGTTTTAGAGAAAGGATTTTCAGTCGATCTAGATAAGATCGAAGTTGTGGACAATTAGAAGAGACTAGAGACGGTGATCGAGATCATAAGTTTTCTTAGACTTGCTGGCTATTATCGGATATTCATTAAGGATTTCTCATGTATAGCAACGCCTTTGACTAAGCTTATCGGGAAGGAAGTGAAGTTTATTTGGTATGACAAATGTGAGGAAGCATTCATTAAGTTAAACAATTTGTTGATCGATGCTTCAGTGTTAGTAGTTCCAGATGGTAACTAAGGATTGGTCGTATACATAGATGCATGTGGCACTGGATTGGAAGCAGCGTTGATGCAAAAGGCAAAGCAGGCAACTTTGACTGCACGAAGTAAGGTATCTTACACATAACTTGGGGTTGGCTGCGATGACATTTGCCTTGAAGATTTAAGGGCGTTACCTCTTGGAGGAGAGATTTTAGTTGTATACCGACCATAAGTCATTAAGTTACTTATTCTTTCAGAAGAAGTTGAATAGGCGATAGCAGAGGTGGCTGGAATTTTTGGCTGCTTATGATTTTGGTACAGAATATACCCCAGGGAAAGGAAATAAGGTAACGGGTACTCTTAGGAGAAGACATCAGAATGTGGTGTTGGCTATGTTGGCAGAGTGGAAATATCTAGAAGCTTTGGCCAGTAATGATGTGCAGTTAAGATTGACAGCTTGTTCTAGTCAGATACTGCTATGTTGTCCTGTTTAGAAGTTCGACCAATGCTGATCGAGAGAATTGCTTTTAAGCAGAGGAAGGATCCATTATTAGCTGAAAGGATCAGAAGGTTTGAGGTTGGAACTGAGTTTGATGATTTGAAAGATTTTTTTCTTAACCAGAGAGGATGGTTGAGAAAGAACGGATGGTTATGTGTACCAGATGTGGAGAACTTGAGATGAGGATTTCTTGAGAAATGTCATCGATCCAAGTTTACGATTCATCTTGGAGGGACCAGATGTATCAAGATATGAAGAGGAGCTTCTATTGTGAAGGCATAAAGAGAGATGTTGGCTTGTGGGTTAGGTAGTGTGTAAACTGTCAACAAGTGTAAGCCAAACATTAGAAGCTGAGTAGGTTACTTCATCCTCTATATACTCTAGTTTGGAAATGGGATTCGATATCCATGGATTTTATAGATGGGTTGCCAAGGTCAAGGAGAGGAAATGAAAGTATATGGGTTATTGTGGATAGGTTGACAAAGAGTGCCAATTTCATTCCAGTAAAGTCGACCAAGATGGCATCGGTTTTGGTGAAGTTGTTCATATAACATAGTTAGACTTCATGGAGTTCCTAGTAGAATAGTCAGCGATGGAGATGCTTTATTCACTAGAAAATTCTGAAAGAGTCTAATGGAGTGTCTGGTGCTAAGCTTAAGATGAGTACCGCATATCACCCATAGATGGATGGGCAGACAGAAAGAGTCAACAAGGTGCTCGAATATTTGTTGAGAGCTTGTGTGTTAGATTTTGGTGGATCTTGGGAGGATCACCGACATTTGGTTGAGTTTTCCTATAATAACAGTTACCAGACTAGTATAGGAATGACGCCTTTTGAAGCATTGTATGGAAAGCCATGAAAATCCCCTACATGTTGGTTAGAGACTAGGGATAGATTGGTCTTAGGTCCATATTTGGTTAGGGAGGCGTCAGAGAAGATTGAGTTGATCCAAGAATAAATGAAGGAAGCTCAATCCAGGTAGAAGAGTTATGAAGATAAGAGGCGTAAAGACCTAGAGTTTTTAACGTCTCAGATTTTTTTGTCATTTGATTTTGAATATTTATATGGTTTGAGTATTGGATTTTGAATTATAATTTAGTTAGTAAGATTTTAAAACTGGAATTTCAAGTGGTTTCGCAAATTTTGGGAACCGTTGATTTAATCGGCGCGTTAAAATTGCGATCCAAGACATAGTCTCGAAATTCGACGAAACCAATTCCATTGGGTCCGTAATAGTGTATTATTATCGGATTCCAAATTTCGAAGTGTTTGGAGTCATCTCTTGATTGTACGGGAGAGAAACACCTTGAAATTAATATCGAAATTTAATACAATAATTAGGTCCAAAAAGCTATATTCTCCATACAATCGAATTAGGACTCAAAACTTGTTCCATTGCATTCAGAGTAGGGTATAACATTATAAACGCCTAGCGGCACGCCTCGGTAGGGGTCCAAAATTTTAAGATATGTATAATGTAATAATTAAATGATATTGTAAATTGGAAAGGTCAAAGTCGTTCCTTTCTTCTAAAGCAAGCTCATTTTATACGCAAGCTCTCCCTTCTTTCATTTAAATCAGATCATGCCTCCTTCCTCTTTAAAATAACGTACCTATCTCTTCGTTTCAATCAAAAAAATCATGAATTCTTTTCTTTTCCCTCTCTTTTTTAGAACAGAATTCAAATTCACACAAAAAGGAAAAATGATATCGAATTCAATAAAGTTAAGAAGCCTGGGGTCGACCGATGGAAGTCGTTCCTTTCTTTTAATGGAAGCGCGCTAGCAAAGCATTGCATGTGTGCACGTACATGCTGATGGAGGCGGCGTTTTAGGGTTTTTGTTCTTTGTTGGCATTAGGCGGCATCGTTAGGCCGGAAGTAGGTGAGGGCAGGAGGTCGCACATCGCTTGGCATATGTGGTGATTGGTCCGGCTGCTGGAGGGAGCAACGGTGAGCCAAGGAACAACGCTTTGGTCATTTTTCTCATTGCCTGGGAAGAATGTTAGGAACAATTGTTCTTTTTATCAAGGTAATTAAGTTGTTAATTACTGAAAGTTAGTGGAATTGATTATTTTAAATAATTCGATTTCTTATATAAAACTATACATTTACATACGAAGTTCGATCGAAATGAAACTAGAGGAATCGGAATCGTATTGAAGAATATTACGCACAAGAATTGGTTTGGAATTTTTTTGAAGCCAGCTGGAATTTTAGATAATTCAAAAATCTAGAGGTTTGGCAAAATTAAAAATCAAGGCGAGTAGATCTCACTCATTTGGATAAATTAGTTTTACGTTAAAATAGTTGAATTAATTTATTGAATGATTGGATGAATTGATGATTATTATTATCAACGCGATGCTATATTATATATAGTAGTATACATTAGTAATTTGATATATTACCCGCTTATTGGAGCGGATGAGAACCTACGCACCCCGCATAATAGTGAATGATCCTATATTATCACGATATCCCCCTCGAAGGGGGATTGTTATTTTTATGTTGTATTAACCTCTATGGACATAGGGAAACATGTTAGAGAGATCCAACTGGATTTCTCAAACTTACATTGGTTTTTTTTATATACAATAATATATGATGTGCTAGAGTAATCTATTATAGATTATTGTTGTGATTTAAATAATTGGATGTTATAGTAGCACTGGTCTGAATTTTGGCATTTTAACTACCACAAATGTTATTTTGAATTTGAAGGGATTAAAGGGATTTCAGATACAAAAATATCTCTATTGGAATTTGATTTATTTTAAATGAAATCAAGTTGGATAAAATAATAATTTAATTTTTGGGTTTGTACTTAACTTTTCAAAAAAATATTTTTAATAGAGATTTTAAAATAAATTACATAAAGGGATTTTTAAGACTGAATTTTAAAATGTTATTCGAGAAAGAATATGAGAGAAGTTAAAAATCGATACTAAAAATAGATTTGAAAAATAAATGGAATTTGTAAGGCAATGGATTTATAGAAAGGGATTTTATAAATAAGATTTGATTTTTATAAACAAATAAAACCAAGGCAGTTTGTAAACTTATAAATGATGTATATATATAGGGGAAAAGATATAAGTGATAAATTGGAAATTTAAATTTCACAATGTGAATTTATGTCAGGATATGAAAATAGCTTTTGAGGAAAAATAGTAATGTTTATTTTTGTAAAGGGAATTGGAAAGAAAATCGATGTGTTTTGAATTGAGAGGAATTTATAAACTTAAATTGGTTATTTGAATTTTAAAAATATATTTTTTTAGAAGTCAAGTTTTGTTTTTAAAAAGAAAGGAAAATTTATTTATTAAACAATGAAATTTTAAAACTAGTTAGCATTGGAATATTTCAGAAAATGGGTTATTTAAATATTTTATGTTAGTGAAAGAAAAATTACTTTATACTAATATGCTTGTAAACGAATTGATTTTATTTAAAATGGATTGGAAATGAGTTATGAATGCTTAATTAAAGCTGCTTTGATATTTTGATAGTACTTGACCATGTTTTGAAATTTTATTATTTTTGTTTAAATATTTATTATATATATATATATATATATATATTTGGTTTGAAGGAAAAAGATTGAAGCGATTTATAATTACCTCGAGATTTTTAAGTTAAGTTGATAGATGGAGAGTGGTTTGAAAAAGTAATGTTATAGTGAAATGTTGAAATTTAAGTTAATTTCCAAGATGATTAAATATAGAAATTCAAAATGAATTTAGAATTCATAAAAGGAGTTTCAAATTGGAATTGGGTGTTTACGCGAGTGAAATTGACTTGGAAAAATTAAAAAGAAGTTAACTAACGAATTCTGAGACTTATAGAATTCGTTAAAAATGAGCCAGGAGATTTACAAATGAAATTTGTAAAGAATTTTTGAATTGTGAAATAAATGGAATATTCCCTAAGTATTAAAGATAAATTGATTTTTAGAAAATATAGCTATAATTATTTCCTAAGTATTGAACTGGCATGATTTGAAATATTTCTCCTATGAGATTGCTATTATTATAAAAATATTTTCAAGTATTGAATTGTAAATGGAATCGAAGAAAAATATTTCTAAGATATTGAGATAGTTCGAGAAAATCCTGTTATGGGTGTTAAAATTTGAATTCGTTTTCAAATTTTGAAATATTGGAAGAGATTTGAATATATATCTTATATAGATATTTTGAAAATCAATTTGGAAAATTATAAATAATGGCTTAGTGACTACTTATGATGTTATTTGATAGTTAAATAGCCGACTATCAATATTGGCCAATTTCGCTAATGGTTTCGAAGAGATCGAGAAAGGAGTTAATTATCCGAAAACTACTTCGATCCGGTTTATGCTTTATGAATGGATATCGTGAAGATAGTAAAAATGGTGATTCGGTTTGTTCAGACCTAGGACTACTTATATGGACAAATGCTATCAGAACATCATCATTGGAGGACGATGAGCACTCTAAGTGGAATTGTTCTTGAAAGGTAATGTTAATCTCATGCCTCATCATCCGGGAATGACTAAAACATGGAAGATATAGCAAGGCTAAGTGGTTTGCACCCAATTAGGGCATGTTATCACTTTTCTAGATACCTTTGGATATATATAAAATATGGAAATGTTTCTACATGAAAATGGGAGCGCTCGATTTTTAAGGGTGGAAACACCCAAGATGATAACATATTCGGTACTATCTAGATTAAGGGTAGGCCAGTTTTGTGTAGCAATGGATCCCGACGAGGTCCTCAGTATAGTTTTCTAGAGATGTATTATGATGGGTAGTACCCTAGTAGCCCAGTCATTGTATGGAATCCATTCTCCAATACGAGCCTTTATGGTTTTGTTTGTAGAGCCTGGTATGTTGGAATTTAATTAATGTAACAATTTCGACTATTTGAATAAGTATTTGTACTTAGACACTATTATAATATCACTGGATTTTCTATAAAATATTTGGTTATCGTAAGGGAAAAACCCGTCGTTTTAATGTACGACGCGGTCTTACGAGATACCTTTGTATTTCAAAGGGTTTTGATAACTTTAATCATTCAAACTGAGTATGTTTCCCACGCTGGTTTTCCAGACTGAATCGAATGTTATTTATTATAATACTTCGATCAAACCAAGTATTATTGGTTAAGGATAGGATGCTATGGAGCTCAGGAGACGAGATGGATGACAGAGATGTATTTTCATACTTGACTTATATTTCCGCTGTATGAGGACATGTTATTTTAACTGTCCGGATTGATGTATTGATTATTGTACTCTGATGATTGTAGTATAAAACAGTTACAGATTCATTTGCATAAAAATATGTTATTATATATTATATTTTGTTCCACTGCGATTGTGAGATTCTGTGTTGTTATTTATATTTTTCTTCTACCTTTTTCTTCTTCATCCCAAAAGATTTGTATTTCCGTTCAATTTGAGTTAAAGTGATGTGAATTATGGTCGACTCAATGGGTACGAAGATACGGGCCTTTACATTTGGTATCAATGCTGAAGGTTAAGTGAGAACCTTGGCTTTAATGGGAATTACTCATTGGAGATATGGTCAGTAGAACCCTAAAACGAGTTTGAGTGTATTAATAGATATGTGCGCGTATTTGTTAGTGAATATAAAATGCTTTATATTGTGTTTATTTATCTGTTGAGTGGCACATAAATTCCATTCGAGTAGTGGGATGCTACTAAATCGATAGGAGTTTCTAAACCTTAAATACGACAAACCCACATGGTATGGTTTTGAAGCGGGTAAATGGAAATAACTTTACTCGGATTAAATTTGGATATAAAACAATTAATTTTCTAGGAATTATTATAATATATTGGTGTGTTTGGATGATATTATTATAATCGAAACAAGACTATAAAAATTAAAAATGTTATATATAACCAAATGGAAATTTGTATAAGTATGGATTATACAAGTGAATTATAATTAATTCAAACCCGAATTCAGGAAATTAAAAATCCCGAAATGTTTGGAAAATATTTTCAGAAGTGTTATGGAAATGAAATTGGTTTTATTTTGAAAATATTTTTGAAATAAAAATAGTTTAAAATGGATTTGGAAGGGATATAGCACTAAACTCAATACAGTTGCTGGAAAATAATTCCAATGATGATCGCGACATCATCATTGTTCATTTTCGAGTTTCTAAGTGATGGGTTGCTACCATATTAAACTGATATGGAGATTTTTGATGAATACGAGTGTTGTTTCGAAAATTCTAAAGGGAAACTATTTTGGATTGCAACCAACTGAATTTTGAAAATTCCAATGAAATGGTTTGTTAGCCAAAGGAGCTATATCTAATTTCGAAAATGATTTGAAATAGATATCGGGTGTTTGAATTCTATAAGTTCTTATTTAAATGTTTTCGAAAAACAAGAGAAATAGTTTATGAACTTATAAATTGAGAATGATAGGAAAGAAAAGTATGGAATTTGAGTTTTGAAAATAAATTTTAACTTGAGTGAGTTAAAATGAACAAAATTTCAACTTAAGGCAAGTTAAATTAAATTGAATTGGAATCGAAATTGAATTTTAACTTAAGTACGTTAAATTGAATTGAATGAATTGAAATTTAACTTACGCTAAGTTAAATAAAAGTGACTGGATTTGAAAATAAAATTGATTGAATTATAAATGATACTAAATAGAGTTGAATATAGAGTTTGAATTGTAAAGTGGCTATATAACTATGAGTTATAGGTTAGTGAATGGAGTAAAAATTTAAGCGGAAAAGAAAATTCTAGAATTAGCAATAAGTAAGTTTGAATAGCTCACAAAACTGGAGTAAATGAATAAATATATATTTAAGCTATAAAGTGTTGTGTTACCTTGAGTTGATAATATAATGTGAATATACTCGAGTATAAAATTGATTGAAATGTGAGAAATAAGTTGTGTAACATATAAAATTGAAAAAAATGATATGGTAAAACCAAAATAAAAATGGGTTGATATTTTGGTAACGAAATAAAAATCCAAACTTGAAGTATAAAATATATTTGAACCCAAGTAACTTAAATGAAGTGATTTTTGAAATAAAAATCAGATGTTGAATTATAAATTGGAATAGAACTAATCAAATAAATAATTACTTAATCGGATGTAGTAATGGAGCTTAATTTGATTAAGTAAATTGGATTATGGATTAAAAGTGGAAATTTGGAAATGGAACTTGAGCTATAAATGAGAAATCGACTTAATTATAAGCGAATTTAAAATAATTGGAATGTTGTCGAATAAAATAGAATTGGATTGAAATAGCAATGACTTGAGTTATAAATAAATTTAATATAAGTTAAAATATATTAAATATGGACTGGGTATTTTCTAAATGAATTCGAGAATAAATTTGACTAAGGAAATAAAAATTTGAAGTAGAGTTTGACTACAATGGACTTAAGTAATATAACTGAATTGATAGGAAATAATGAATAAATTAAGTTAATGTTTTGGATGGAAACTAGGCTTAAATAAATTTATGGATTGAATGTCGTTGACGCAAAAATAATTTAGCGAGCTAGGTTTTTATTGAAAAATTGATTGAAAATAAATTTGAAATGAAATTATTTCAACGGAAAAGAACATAAGTTATATTGGAATAAATAAAAATGAACAAATTAACTTGAGTTGATATTTTTGTGTGGAAAAATTATTGTTTGACATAAACAAAAGTACATAAAATTATACAATATATGTGGGAAATGAATAAATTGATTTAGAATTGATTTGGAATGGATATAAGTATAATGTGTGTGCGTGTGTGTATGAAGTGAATGCAAGAAAATGGAGTTTTAAATCATTTGAATTGAATGAAATGGTATATGGATTCATTGAAAGTAATTAAATTGATGTTGGATTTATAATTGCTTGTAGACATATGTTTAGCATGCATTGCTTATGAAATTCATGTGTTAACTAGTTGAATTAATGAAATGTTATTAGAATTTCATGTTTTGGTACTTACATGTTTAAAATTGAGTAAGTACAGGTACAGAAGGACTATTTGCCTAGATTTGGGTTGCGAAATTGCTTTTGAAATAAACTTTCGTTCTTAATAATGCTAAAAATTGCTAATATAAGGTACGTATACAATTTAAATACCACAAAGATATAAATATTTACATATATTGTGTTTTTCCACCATGTAGGTCGATGTATATATTTTTATCTCTCTTATCATTTTGCAAAAGGCTATCCGTATAAGGGAGACCATGCCTCGAAAACTTAGTATGTTAGAAAAAAATTTGGAAATTTTTTTTAACCAAAATTTGATTTTGAATTGAATTTAGAATAAGGGATTTTAGTTTTGAAATGGAAAATAATGTTTTGGGTGAAACTAAAGGGTTTAGGAAAGTGGAATGTAGGGTTTTAACTAAGTGGGTTCTGTTAAGTTAATGGTTTAAAGCGTTTTTTTCTGCCTTAGCAATTTCGAGGACGAAATTCTTTTAAAGGGAGAGGAATGTAACGACCCAGTTTTTTCATCATTTTATTTTAAATATTTAAATGGTTTAAATATTGGATTTTGAATTATAATTTAGTTAGTAAGATTTTAAAACAGAAATTTCAAGCGATTTTCTAAATTTTGGAAATCGTCGATTTAATCAATGCGTTAAAATTGCGATCCGGGACACAGTCTTGGAATTCGACGAAACCTGTTACATTAGGTCTATAATAGTGTATTATTATCGGATCCTAAATTTCATAGTGTTTGGAGTTATTGTTTGATCATATGGGATAGAAACGCATTGAAATTAACATCGAAAATAAATATAATAATTGGGACCAAAAAGCTATCTCCTCTACACAATAGAATTAGGACTCGAAACTTGTTCCATTGCGTTCGAAAAAGGAGTATAACATCATAAATTCCTAGCAGTACGCCTCCATAGGGGTTCAAAATTTCAAGATATGTATAACAAGATATTTTATAATTAAATGATGTTATAAAGTAGAAAAGTTAAAGTCGTTCCTTTCTTCTTAAGCAAACCCAGTTTATATGTAAGCTCTCCCCTCTTTCATTTCAATCAGATCGTGCCTCCTTCCTCTTTAAACTCACATCCTTATCTCTTTGTTTCAATAAAAAAAATCACGAATTCTTTTTTTTCCTCCCTCTTCTTTAAACCGGAATTCGAATTCACACAAAAAAAGAAAAAATATATCGAATTCGATAAAGTTGAGAAGCCTGGGGTCGGCCGAGGGAAGCTAGGATTCATCGTCAAGGGGTTTCGAGCTCGACGGAGGCAAGCTGGCAAAGTATCGTGTGTGCGTTCATATGTGCAAATGAAGACGGCGTTTCAGGGTTTTCATTCATTATTGGCATTAGGCGGCGGCGTTAGGCCGGAAGCAGGTGAGAGCAGGGGGTCGCGCGCCGCTTGGGATATGTCGTGATTGGTCTAGCTGCTAGAGGTAGATGCGGTGAGCCAAGGAATGACGCTCTGGTCATTTTTGAAAGTGTGCTATGGATCATGTAATATGGATATGAATGATGCAAAGTATAGTGATGATAGTTATATGGTAAATAATGCGGAATATAAAAGTAGTAACGTAAAATGACACGAGGATTTTTATACTGGTTCGGAGCACCGCCCTACGTCCAGTCCCAGACTCCTTCTGGAATTTTACTAAAACAGCTTCTTCATATACCTATGAATTCCATTGGACCTAGAAACTTCCCTCACCTAACCTGGAGGAACAGGTCTATACACCCTTGAGCAGCCGAACAGGGACCTGAGCAACAGAACGGGATTTCGCCTCAACAGCCGAAGAGGACTTGGCTTGCCTGAGCAGCAGAACAGGACTTCAACAAATACAGAAAATAATTTTGAATTTTGTGTGCTTTGATAACACGGATTTGTCACTTGTAGTACACCCTTCCTATATTCTTCTCCTCGAGTGTGTGTGTGTGTGTGTGTGTGTGTGTGTGTGTATTTGCAGTATATGAAGAATAGAAAGATATAGTATTGCTTCAATGCAGAATAATTGAAAGTATGTTAGCAAATAGATTCCAGAGAATTAGATCGAAGAGATAAGAAAATTCGATTATGATTAAGTGATTTGAAATCAAGTTAGAGTTTGTATTTGTGAAGATTAGAAAGAAACGACTGTTGGTGAAGAGTTTCGATTGAAATGTTGCATCCAAATCTTTTCGTTAGAGGTTCGCAACTCTTCACATAAAGTCGTGTCTTGTTATAGAAATCCAGTCAACTGAGCCTCTGGTTAAGTCAATTCAATATTGAAAGTAATTTTTAAATTTAAATTCGTATATATATGTATCTGTGCATGTTGCACAAAATTTCCAGTGTCAGTCGACTGGACCTCTGGGTCAGTCAACTGACCTGGTTAAATTTGTGACATAAGCACAGTTTATATAGGTATATTAATTTCTACAACTTTAAAATATTTTTATAATTTAATTATATGCTTATATATGTATAAAATATTTATGAAATAGAATGATTAAGTATATAAGCTAATATATACGTAAACGAGGAGAGATTTTAACAATATTGACCTAAGACTTAAAAAAAAATAGTTGATGCATCGGTTTTAAAGTCTCGTCTCCTTGTCTCTTTTTGTCGTAGAAGTTGTCAAATCTATATGTCATAGTGATAGCTTCGTGTCATGAATCAAAACCAAGTCTCAACATTCTCCTCCTTTTTGGTTGATGACAACCTGTAAATAGATATAAATTTTGACTGTATATATATAACATAAATACTAACTCCCCTTGAATCTTTGATAACTCTATATCCTGCATTCTTAACGTTAATAATAATATTTCTCCCCATTTGTCATCGACAAAAAGGAATAAAGAATATAAAAAAAATAACTACTACTTATAATGTAAGGTATCACGAAAACAATGACATTTAAAGCATGCGATAACCAAGGTTCTTATAATTTCCTAATTTTTAGGAAACCATACCCATTTGGGTGTGGTTGAACCTTTATAAATATAATTTTCATTATTAACTGCCATATCAAAATAATCATTAATGCATTTTTCTCTATTTTTCCAATTAACATAAACCCAAATACTTAGATAATTTTTATTCATATTTACCGTCAACGAACTTGTACTTCTACAGAAATTATAAACATTATTGGTCCTAACAGTACTTGAATTTCTGTAAAAATTGGACTTCGACTTTTCTTGAAATTTAGTAGTAGCGCTAACATTTTTACTATACATAAAAGGGTATCTAGTGCTATTTCTATGATTAGTTTTATCATATCTTAAACCACTTTTATCATGTCAAGGTCTAGAAATAGATAAAATCATGTTCTTTTTGACCTTCATTAAATTTTGTGACTTTTGTGTTAACTTTATCAAATTTAGTTTTAAATTCACAATTATTATTTATATCCATATTACATGATCCATAGCACACTTTTAATTTTTTCGTTGCTTGGTAAGAATGCTCGGCACGATTGTTCTTTTTATCAACGTAATTAAGTTGTTAACTACAGAAAGTTAGTGGAATTAATTATGTTAAATAATTTGATTTCTTATAAAAAATAATAACGTTGTCATACAAGATTCGATTGAAATGAAACAAGCAGTACCAGAATCGTATCGAAGAATATTATGCATAGGAATTGGTTTGGAATTTTTTCAAAGTCGGCTGGAATTTTAGATAATTCAAAAATCTAGACGTTTAGCAAAATTAAAAATCAAGGTGAGTAAATCTCTCATTTGGATAAATTAGTGTTATGTTAAAATAGTTGAATTTATTTATTAAATAATCGGATGAATTGGTAATTATTATTATCAATGGGATGTTATATTATATATAGTAGTATGTATTAGTAGTTGGATATATTTCCCGCCCGTTGGAGCGGTTGAGACCCTATGCACCCCACATAATAGCGGATGATCCTATATTACCGCGATATCTCCCTCGAAAGGGGATTGGTATTTTTATGTTCTGTTAACATCTATGGATGCAAGGAAACAGGCTGGAGGGTTCCAACTGGATTCCTCAAATATATATTGGCTGTTTTTATATAAAATATGTGTTAGAATAATCTGTTATAGATTATTGTTGTGATTTAAATAATTGGATGCTATAGTAGCACTGGCCTGAATCTTGGTATTTTAACTGCCATAAATGTTATTTTTGAATTTGAAGGAATTAAAGGGATTTAGACATAAAAATATTTATATTAGAATTTGGATTATTTTAAAGTAAATTGAGTTGGATAAAATAATAATTTGATTTTTGGGTTTGTACATAACTATTCGAACAATATTTAGAGATTTAAAATAAATTATATAAAGGGATTTTTTTAGACTAGATTTTGAAAGATATTCGAGAAAGAATATAGAAAGAAAATTAAAAATCGGTATTGAAAATAGATTTGAAAAAAAATGGAATTTATAAAATGGGATTTTATAAATAAGACTTGATTTTTTATAAACAGGTAAAATAAAGCGAGTTTGTAAACTAATAAACGAGGCTTATAAATAAGGGAAAAGATATCAGTGATAAATTGAAAATATAAATTTCGTAGTGTGAATTTATATCAAGACATGAAAATAGTTTTCAAGGAGAAATAGTACAGCTTATTGTTGGAAAATGAATTGGAAAGGGAATTGGAAAGGAAATCGATGTGTTGTGAATCGAGAGGAATTTATGAATTGAAATTGGTTATTAGAATTCTAAAAGTATTTTTTTTAAAAGTTAAGTTTTGTTTTTAAAAAGAAAGGAAATTTTATTTATTAAACTATGAAATTTTAGAACTCGTTAGTATTGGAATATTTCAAAAAGTGGGTTATTCAAATATTTTATATTAGTGAAAGTACATTTAAGTTTTATTAATAAGCTTGGAAACGAATTGGTTTTATTTAAAATGAATCGGAAATGAGTTCTCATTACATAATTAAAGGTGATTTGATATTTTAAAGTACTTAGCCATGTTTTGAAATTTAACTATTTTCTTTAAAATATTTATTATATATATAATTGGTATGAAGGCAAAAGATTGAAGCGGTTTATAATTAACTCGAGATTTGTAGGTTAGGTTGGTAGATGGAGATTGGTTTGAAGAAGGAATGTTATAGTGAAATGCTAAAATTTAAGTTAATTTCCAAGGTTATTAAATATAGAAATTCAAAATGAATTTAGAATTCATATAAGGAGTTTGAAATGGGAATCGGCGGTTTAAGCGAGTGAAACTGATTTAGGAAATTTAAAAGGAAGTTAATTAATGAATTCAGGGACTTATAGAATCCGTTAAAAAAGAGTCAGGGGATTTACAAATGAAATTTGTAAAGGATTTGTGAGTTGTGAAATAAATAGAATATTCCCTAAGTATTGGAGTGGGGATAAATTGATTTTTAGAAAATATACTTATTATTATTTCCTAAGTATTGAATTGGAAGGATTTGAAATATTTCTCCTACGAGATTATTATTATTATATAAATATTTTCAAGTATTCAATTGTAAATGGAATCGAAGGGAAATATATCTAAGATGTTAAGATGGTTCGAGAAAATCCTGTTATGGGTATTAGAATTCGAATTGGTTTTCAAATTTTGAAATATTGGAAGAGATTTGAATATATATCTTATAAAATATTTTGAAAATAAATTTTGAAGACTATAAATAATGGCCTAGTAACTTGCTATGGATGTTATTTGATAGTTAAATAACCAACTACGGCTATATTCCCATTTCTTTAATCATTTCGAAGAGACTGGGATTGATTTAATTATTCGAAAACCACTTCGATTCGATTTGAGTGTGACGAATGGATAGTGAAGATGGTGAATTAGTTTGTTTAGACCTAGGACAATTTGTATGGATGAATGCTATCAAAACATCGCCATTGGAGGACGATGAGCATTCTTCGTGGAATTTTTCTTGAAAAATAACGTTAGCCTCAAGCCTCATCAACCGATAATGACTAAAACATGATAGATGCAGCAAGGCTAAGTGGGTTGCACCCATTGGGTATGTTATCACTTTTCTAGATACCCTCGTAAATATATACAAATTATGGATATGGTTGTGCGTGAAAAGGGGAGCACTTGATTCTTAAAGGTGGGAACACCGGGGTGATAACATATTCGGTACTATCTTGGTTGAGGGTAGGCCAGTCTTGTGTAGCAGGGGATCCCGGTAAGGTCATCGGTACATTTTTCTAGAGGTGTACTTTGATGGGTGGTACCCCAGAGCCCAGTCATTATATGGAATCCATTCTCCAATACAAGTCTTTATGTTTTTGTTTGTAGATTCTAGTATGATGGAATTTAATTAATGTAAAAATTCAGCTATTTTAAAAAATATTTTTACTTAGACACTATTATAATAACATTGGATTTTCTATAAAATGTTTTTGTTATCGTAAGGGAAAAACCAGTCGTTTTTATTTGTGACACGGTCTTACGAGATACCTTTTTTCAAAGGGTTATGATAACATTAATAATTCAAATTGAGTGTGTTTTCTCACGATGGTTTTCCAGACTAACTCGGGTGTTAATTTACAATAATACTCGGGTCAGACCGAGTATTACAAATTTAGGATAGGATGCTATAGAGCTCGGTAGATGGGCTGGATGACAGAGATGTATTTCCGTACTTGATTTATATTTCCGCTACATAAGGACAAGTTATTATAACTGTCCAAATTGATTTATTGATTGCTGTATTATGATGATTGTAAGTACAAAACAGTTACAGATTCTTCTGTATAAAAATTTGTTATTATATATTATATTTTGTTCCACTGCGATTATGAGATTCTGTGTTGTTGATTATATTTTTCTTCTACCTTTTTCTTCTTCACACCTAAAGATTCGTATTGCCGTTCAATTTGAGTTGAACTGATGTGAATTATGGTCGACTCAAAATGGAGATTTGGGCATTTACAAGTCTCAATGGGAGATTGGGTTTTCATAAAGGTATCACCGATGAAGGGTGTGGTACGGTTCGGTAAGTTAGGAAAATTGGCATTGAGATATGTTGGTCCACTCTAGATTATAGAGAGGATTAGAAAGCTCGCATACGTAGTTGACTTGTCGAACAGTATGGCAGGTGTCCATAATGTATTTCATGTGTCTCATTTTCGCAAGTATGTGCATGATCCATAGGCTACCATTCCTCAAACAGAGTTGGTGGACTTGTTAGTGGAGCCGGATTTGACTTTTATGAGATAACCAGTTCGAGTAGTTGCGAGAGATGAGAAAAAATTGAGGAAAAACATAGTCAAGTTTGTGAAAGTTCAGCGGAGCGACAACGGGAAGGACTGTACTTGGGAGATAGAGGATAGGATTCAAGATATTTATCCTGATCTGCTATGAGAGCATGTCTATATTTGATTTACATAGATATTTTCTAGTCAGGTAGACTAGTATGGTTGTTAGGAGTCATTACAGATGATTGTTATGTTTAGTATTTGGTACTTACTGAATTTCGAAGATAAAATTCTTTAAGGAGGGGGACCTGTAACACCCATAATTTTTGATAACATTACATAGGAGATTTAACTTGATAAATTAAATAGAATATTTAAATGTGAAGTGATAATGTGATTGAGACTTGAACTAATTAAATAAGGGTCGTGCCTAATGAACAAACAAATGGCTTAAGAATGGGTTTTGGTTTTGAGTCACATAAGGGTATAATTAGAAATTGTCATCCATAACTTCCCTTTATATATTTTCATTCCTACCCTTTTCCTTATTAGTCGCATCTTTTTACAAATTAAACGCAAGTGGTAGTTCAGCCATTAATAAGAAGAAATCAAAGCAAAAGCTAGAGAACCAAGCTTAGGGAAAATCAGTCTCAATCTAATCTCCTTATCTAGATCAAGGTGAATAATAATTCCATCTCTAATTTTGTTTTGAATCATATATTCCTGGATTTAAGCGTAAATTCGTTTCTATGATATGTTGGATGATGATATGCTTGAATTATCATTTTATTTGGTTAAAACAATAATGTTTCAAGGAGCTTTTATATGGTTTTAGGTCAAAACTGAGATATAATGTTGATTAAATGCCATGGGAAAATTTTATGTTATTAGAAACACGATTTTGGAGTTGGGTTTCAATTTTGAGAATTTTCCAGGCTATGTAAAGATTATTATGGATTTTCAAAGGAAAAGATGGTTATTTGGATTTATTAATTTATTTTGGACATTAAGAATTTGGTTCTGGAATTTTCATATGTTGGATAACATGATTAAATTGAACTTCTGAAATTTTTGGGGATTTTTTCAATGTGATTTGCTATGACAAATAAATTATTTTAGAAGAGGGACTTCTTTGCAAAATTGGTTTTTTTCCTAAAGGAAGGGATTAATTGATTAACTTGACCATGGTTTAGATCTAATTAGTAGCAGCTAATTTTGAAAAAGTAATGGCAACCAATCAGATGTTGACATGTGGCAGGTTAGTTTGAGAAAAGCTTACTTTAACAAGAATTAAACTTGGTTTGCTCAGAAAATAGGTTCACCCGCTTTAGAAAGTACCTTTCGACACAGATGCCTCCGCCTTTATCTTAGTCGAAACCTATCATGCCGAAACCAATACACAAGGTGTCACCTTGATGGTACGTAGTGGATTAGAGGAAGGCGAAAGGTAAGGTGTCGAAGGCATAGCTTCCAAAGGAGTCGAAACCTTGGTTTATTTTTTAAAATGAAAAGTGCAAGCCTTTGTTTTGTTTTAGCCTTTGACAGAGTCGAAGCAGATGGTTTCGAAAGAGGTTTTATAAAGGTTTCGAAAGGGTTTCCATTAACTTATAAATGCTTTTTACTGGGTTCCTTTACTTATGAAAGAATGTTTTAAAGGAAGGGGTTCTGACCTAGTCGATACCCTGCTGCCATTCTTTAACCTTTCGATGGAGTTGAAGATACCAACGTTGTCAAAAGATTACTTTGTTTTATAAGCAAAAGCCACTTCCTATAGCTTTCGAAAGGGGTTAGGGGTTTCGAAGGTAATGGTTTCGAAAGGGGTTTCGACAGCAACCTTCTAATATTTTACCCAGATGTTTTATGCTTTTGAAAGAGATAGTGCCAACGCTAATCATGTTTCCCTAATATTTTATAAATGATAAAATTTGGTTTCGAAAGAGTTTCTTTCTCCAATATTCACTTTGACCTAAATTATGTTTTTGGTATAAACCCAACGCTTTTGAAAGGGTTACTTTCAATATTTTCGAAAGGGTTACTTCCAATGGTGTCAAAAGGTGCAGTTTCAACGTTTTCGGAAGGGTTACTTCTAGTGGTGTCGAAAGGGTACTTTCAACTGTTTTCGAAGCTAAGTTACCAAAGTTAAATTCTAATGCTTAATATAGTAAAAAGATTTCGAAAGGTAGATTTTAAAGTATTACAAGGTAAGAGCCTAATGTTTTTTAGAGCTTTCAAAGGAGCTCATCCTATAAAGTCGAAAGTTAGGTTTCAAAGGTATCAAAAGCTTTTATAACCCAAACTCTACTTTAACGGAAAACCTCATGGCTATATAAAAGGAGTTTTTATAATGGTTTTAAAAAGAAGCTATCTTTGATAAATTTAAACCCACAGGAGCAGTATTTCTATGTTGTTGTCTTGCTTCTTCAAATAACAATATGTTCACTTTTACAATGGACCAATACTGCATTCTGGGGGTAAAGGGTAGAAGAAAAAGTGAGGTTAACCCAATAGTGAATATAATTGATTAAACTCCTAAATGTGTAGAATTGCGTCCAGGAGGTTAGAAAAACTAGAATATAGGATGTTAAAACATAAAAGAAAGATTTTGGCAACGGCCAATAGGTTCTCGTTAAACCCTTGAAAATTGTGTAAAGGGAAAGATTTTGGCAGGGGCTAATAGGTTCATAGTTAGCCCATGAAAACTATGTATAAATGAAGATGTCGGAAAGACAGGTTTATAGTGAGCCCATGAAAACTATTTATAAAGGAAGATGTCAGATAGACAGGCTCATGGTAAACCCATGAAATTGGATACTGGCAGTGGCCAGTAGGTTTATAGTTAGCCCATGAAAAAGATATCCGGATGAAATATTGACAGATGTAAGTAGATTCCTAGTCAACCCATGAAAACTAGGGTTGGGGTCACCAATAGATCCTAGTCAATCCATGAAAACTAGGATAAGAGTAAGATATTGGAGTTACCAATAGGTTCATAGTAATTCCATGAAAACTATGTAATTGGACATGGAGTCCTTAAATTATTTAACTGGCCATTAGCCGGTCCATGAAAACTAATAGGTTAATAGTAATTTTAGAAACTATCTAACAGATAGTCTAAAATGAATGGGGATGGGTAATCCAGAATTGATTCATTTGTTTCTACATATCATCATATTATACTGTTTTGAATTGTTTTAACCATTATGGACACAGGAACACGGTATATGGTTTTATAAAAGGGCTTTGAGATACTAGTGGGGAGAAACCCATTCCGTTAAGCGGCATGGTCTCACCGGATTTCTAAATTATTTAAGATGGTAGACTATTATTCATAGCAGGCTTTATGTCGGACTTGAAGTTTATGTTTTCCCCATAAACTCTCGGGTACACAAATGATTTTGAGTAGCTTGATAGTTAAGGTTTTTAGGTACCTCTTAAGGCGAATAAGCTTCGAGATATATGCAGGAGGCATGATAGCCATTTATAGTTCTATTTTCTTTTGATTCCGCTGTGTTATTTGTAATGGCAAAGTTGTTATATTGCTTGTGTATACTCTGATCTACCAAGTGGGAATCTTTATATGTTGCTTGACGTATGTTGTAATAAACATATTTATCTAAATGTGGTTTGCGAGTTTGGGATTATGTAATGAATTGGAAATATTTTGAAATGATATTTAGTTTTGTTTGAAGATTAAATTTTTTCCATATTCATGTGTTTCTGTGTATCAGTGAATCTTACTTCGCCGTGTTTAGTCGTCGAGGATTAATAACTATGGATGACTGTAGCATCCAAAGTCGTTAGCTTTGGACCTCCAAGTAAGGGGATGTTACACGTGTGTATCTATTCCTTAACTTAATTAGGTTTCTTACCATTCCACCTTAAATTTGTACATTTATATTATATAAGTACTATTATTATATAACTTTTATACTTTATCTAACTTATACAATATTTTATGTAAAACATTGTATTATATAATATTTTATGTATAACATTGTATTAATTAAATCTTATTTAATTGATTTAATTAATTGACCCTTTAATTAACTATAAATCATTCAATTGTAACACATTATGTTGAATATATATATATATAGCCTTTATATAATATAACCTTTATAATACTACATACACACACAGATATATATATATACAGATATATATTTTAATTTATTAACTTAAACAATTTTAATTAAATTTTATTAATTTCAAAGATGCTTTTATACACACATGTATACTCGTATTTTCTTAAACAATTGAAGACAACATAACATATATCATTATATATATACATGTATATTATGCACGTGCGTGTGTGTGTATATATATTTATATTTAATTAATTCATTTATTTTAATTAATGCATTTAATAAATAATATTTTCGAAATTAATTTTATAACATTTTCAAACAATTTAAAAGATTATATTTTGACTTTTATAATATATGTTTTATTTTAGATTTAAATTTTGAATTTAAAACTTCTATTTTAATTTTCTAAATAATTTAAAAATCTATATTATAACATTTATAATATATTTCTTATTTCCAATTTAAATTTTAAAATTTAAAAATTATTTGAAACGGATTTTGAAAATTAGCCCAGTGCCAAAATTAGGTTGGACCTTTATATTGGAGATGGGCATATCTCATCATTTTGGACCAGGCTATTAACCAAGTACGACAGAGTACTTGATTATCCAAACCTAAACTTAAAACTACTATTTTAGACAACCTATTATATGGTAGGTTAAAGTCTGCCTTTGTAACATCCCGTACCTGGATGTCAAAAGCTAAGCGCTACAGATGCTGCAGGCATCCACAGTATTTACTTCTGCTGACAAAATACGACAATGATAATGATATCCATAATATCAGAAGCACATGAATATGAAAAAATCACAGATTAAAAACAACATTTTGCTGATTACTTTTCTAAACAATAATTCATATCAATGTTACATGATCTCTTAACGTTTCCCATACAATGATTAAATATATCATTACAAAATACGCAAAGAGCGACATATAAAAATGCCCCCACGGTTGATCAAAGTAGTATCGTCATATCTGGCATAATGTACACAGCGGAAAAATACATAGAATAATCTATAGTTCTAGTTAGCCATCCGTCAGCCATCTCCTCGTCTTCGGAAGCTTTATTCGCTAAAAGACTAAAACCTGCAAACCTCAACCCTCAGCCTACCCAAATCAATTTTGAGCACTTGAGAATTTAAGGGGAAACAAAAACTTCGAGTTGGACATAAAGCCTAGTATGAATAATTCTGTCACATCACGTCGCTTAGTGGAATGGGTTTCCCCTCACTAATATCCTTTTCAAAACATATTTATTTTGCAAATCCTTTTATGCAACCAAATTGGTTAGTCAAATTGATTATATCAAAATAGCAATATCCTTTATGCTAATAAATGGACCGTCTGTCTACAAAACATGCAATATATGAGCTATCTGCCCACAACATAATAGCAAGATCCATTATGCTAAAAAAAAAGGACTATCTGTTCAAAAATAATAAGAAAGTCTAGTATGCTAAAATGGACTAACTGTCCATAAAACTGGGCAAACAATCGCTAACTGGACTAACTATCCGAATCAAAATGGACCGACTATCCGAAATTTAGGTAGACTGGCTGCAAAATGGACTAACTCTCCAAAATCTTTTCTTAGGGTTAACTGCCTTTTAAATTTTATTTGAAAACCTTTTTCAAAATGATTTAGTCCTTCAAATCACATATATACAAGGAAAATATACCTTTAGCTTTTTACTCTAATCCATTGTGTCATGATATATATATATACACACACACATATATATACACTTTACTCAAAATAATGTTAATGAATTTTAATGAGGATTTACTATCCTTCTAAAAAAAATTAAAACCCTTTTTAATTTTAAAATACTTAGGCTATACTGCCTATTCAACATATTTGAAACCTTTGTTTAAACCCTTTAAACACCCTTTCGAAACCCTTGAAGGTAACCCCTTCGAAACCATTAAAAGTGACCCTTTTGAAAGCTTTAAAAACCTTTGATATCTTTCCTTTAAAAACCTTTAAACATTGCCTTTCAAAACCCCTGGAAAACCTTTCCTTTTGAAACCATCAGAAAACAACACCTTTCAACTTCTTCGAAACTTCTAGGGAACCATCCCGTTCGAAACCTCTTTTAAAACTATCGAAAGCATTAAACTTAAACCTTTCGAAAGCATTTAGGTTCAATTTGAAATATATGGTTGCCTTTCAAAACCTGTGATATCCCGGAATTTCAAACCCAATTTGAATATGATAATCTTTATAATAAACTAATTTAAATTGATAAATTTGTTATTTTATTCAACAGCAAATAAATGAATTGTAAATATACATTTATTCTAATTAAAACTAATACATATATAAGGGTAATGAATGTGTTAAAATTTTATTCATATCAAATTTGATTTTTGAATTGGATTTTAAAATATAAATTGAATTTGAATTGATAAATTAAAAGATTTAAAATATGATAATTTTTATTCTAAATTTTACTTTGAGTATTAAGTAATATTCTCATGATTTTATTTAAGTTATAACATTTGTTTTATATTCATTCTTTAAGGGAAATTGATTTTATAGGAATTAAAATGACTTTAAAATCAGAAAAATCAATTAAGAAAAACATTTTGATTCTTTTTGCATGAATTAACACTTGTTAAACATTTAAAATCCTACTAATAACTTGTGTTAGAGAACTAGGCTAAATTGTGACAAGTGTCATAATTCAAATTTATTTTCTTTAAATTTTTGTGAAAACAAAATTTCAAATAAAAAGCTATTCCATATTCTTCATCAAAATTTTCTCATCCTCATTTTCTAAAGCAAGAAAAAAGGAAACACTCCTTCATCTTCAAATCTGAACTTCATAAGTTTCTACTCTTTCAACCAAATTTAATCAAGCATTCAAATTTTTTTTACAAAGCAAAGTTCGCAACAAATTACAGTAAAGAAATCTGCAAATCAGAGTTCCTGAATCTTCAAAGAAATTTCTGAAACAAACTCAAGCTTTAATCATCTATTAATTCAAGATTTGAAGCATAATCAAAGTAAGCAAGTAATTTCTAGTAGAGGGTAGAAATCTGCAGTCCAAATCCTTTTCCTGCAGCTTAAGTCTTCACAACATAAACTGTGAGCAAATTTTAAATCAAAACTTTAAGTATAAAAAAAATTGTTGCATGTTCAATGTTAGCTCTGAAATGCTTGCATGCTAGTTATTTTGTGAAGTATTTGTTTACAGATTTAAATTTTTGACTGTGCATGTTTAAAAAGGCAATTGTAACTCCTCTGTTATTTCAAGTTCAAAGTAGATTTCTGAACAAACTTCAAATTTAAATTCAACAAGATAATACTGCGTTGATATCTTCAAGTGTGGAGGTTTGATTCAATATGAATTAAGTGTTAGAAGTAAATATGTAAATGAATCGGTAAAAAAAACAGCAGGAAGTAGGATATGCAGTAAAAATAATAATTATATCATGTAAATCATATTCGAATTTTAATGAATCAAATGTATATCCTAAATCTACTATGCATGATATGAATTTTAAGACAAAAACTAGAATTTTTAACTTGAGATTGAAGATGAATTTTGGGATTAACGGAATTTGGGGGTTTTGTCAAATTCTTATGGCTGGGTTGTTTATAAGTGTTGAAATTTAAATCGAAGTTAGGTTTAATGTTGCTTAACACTAGAAAAATAGTGGCTGAATTTATCCTGCATCACCGAATTTAAAATTGTGATTTTTAGGGTTTGTGCTCTGTGTGTTTTTTGAGTTGAGGAATTCGTTCGTGTGAAGCTTTGGGTTGACCGAGTTACATTTGGTTTGAAGTGGAAGCGTGTTGGAGTTGTGAGAATGCATGGCCGAGGTTTGGAGGCCATCGGTGGTCAACTCGCCGAGGATGATGGAGTTTTCCTGGTGACTATAAGTTGAGTTTGGGTTCGAACAACCCAATTTTCATTCGAGCTTGAATTGATGAGTTCTGGGTTTTGGAATTAGGTCGTGCGATGGTTTGGGGTTTGCGAGTGAGGTCGGCGGCGGCGGTGGAGGCACCGGAGCACCGTACATGTGCACGGGGTGCGTGCTGTGTCAGTGGGCTTCGTTTCGAATGCGCGTGGGTTTCACTCGAAGCAACGCTCGTGTTTTGGGTCGTGAGGCTCGTGAGTATGCTCGGGTGTGTGAGTGGTTGATCGTGTGATTGGTTGGGTTCAGGTAGATGAAGGAGGAAGGGAGGATGGAGTATAGTGTTAATATTAGTTGGGTTTTGGTCGAGCTTATAACAAAATAAATGAAGCAGGTTTTAAACTTGTTTTAAATTTCAATTTTTGTTTTAAGTTTAAAATTTTAACACTTTATATTTTCACTACTTTATAAAATGTCAAATATTTTATTTCAAAAGTAAATCACATTTTATTTGGTGAAGTTTTGAAATGATTTTACATCTTTAAATCTAACTTTTTCAAAAGGCAATTAGTTTTAATAAATTGAAATGTTTAAATATGTAAGAGTTCTTAATGAATGATGAAATTGTTTTGTTTTGAAAGTTATTTAAATTTTGAAATTAAAGTTACTTAAATTAATTAGTAATTAAGGTTGGAACTAGTTAATCAATTTAGGTTAATTAATTTATGAAGATTTAATTAATTACTCATGGATTAAATGGATAATTAAGGATTAAATTATAATAATTAATAAATTATTAATTAATTTATTAATTAATTTAAGATTCATTCATAAGTGATTAATAATTGATTAATTAAGTGATTAGTGATTAATAAATTAGTGATTAAGAAGTTAATTAGTTAATTGATTAAGAGTTAATTAATTAAGTAATTAAACATTAATTAATTTATAATTAATAGTAAATTAATTAAGGGTTAAGATTTAATTAATTAAATAATTAATGTTAATTAATGAATAATCAATTAAGTAATTAAGATAAATTAATTTGTGATTAATTAAGAATTAATTAAGGTTAATTAATTATAAATTAAGGGTTAATTAATAATCAGTTAAGGAATGATTAATCTTAAATAAAATTTTAATTAATAAATAATTATAGTAATTAATTGATAATTAAATAAAGAATATTAATTAATTAAAGATTAATTAATTAATGGGATAATTAAAAGATGGTTAATTAATTAAATGATTGTGATTAATTAATTAACATTTGGTTAAGCAAGATTAAGTGATAAATTCTTAAGTAAGTAATTTAATTTAAATTAATTAAATTAATTATAATATGAATTTAAGTAGTGCTTGCTTGTGGATGATTGTTTGAATTGAATATCTGAATATGGTTGATATCTGTTGAATGGTAGTTGAGATATTTTGTGATGAGATATTGTATATCTGTGATAGATATTGGTTATTATCAGTTGATAATGTTGTGGATGCTATGTTTAAATCTGAATTGAATTGTTTAAATCATAAAACAACTTGGCCTTTAAGACACGTTTGGATTTTGATGAGACTGGGATCGGAAATGGAATTGATTTTCGAAAACCACATCGATCCAAGTTAAACGTTAGGTCGTGACATCTTAGGTGAGGATCGAGATGGAGTTTTAGAATGCAAGGGTTATTGTCGTTAACTCTGAGGGTGATTCCAAAATGAGTGTAACGAAATAATGCCTTCGGTTTCGTTCGAACATGGAACGAACATGTATGGATTGAATGCTTTCAGAACATCGTCAGGTGGACGATGAGCATTCTAAGGGATGTGTTCGCTAAAGGTAATCGTAGCCTCAAGCCTCATCAACCGGGAATGGCTAAAACAGGGGAGGTGCAGCAAGGCTTCGTGGTTAGCCCCCACTTGAGAGTGAGATTTACCCCTGTCTAGAAGTCTCTTATTTATTCGGCTGTGTGGGCAGTTGTTGGCCACAACTGCGGGGTTGTCTTGTTCGGAACTGTCCAGTAAGGGATGGGTCCGGCCTTGTATTGTAGGGGATCGGGAGTGGTCCTTGGTACGGTGATCTAGGCCCCGTACTGTGACGGGCGGTACCCCAGTAGTCCTGCCATTGTATGGAATCCAATCTCTAATAAGTGTCGTACGATTTGATTGTGCCCAACTATGTTGGAATGTGAGATGTAAGCATTCCAGCTATTTCTGTATTTTATTTTAAAACCCTAGACCCTATTATAATATCACTTAATTTCCTATCAAATGTTTTGGTTAGCGTAAGGTAAAAACTTACCCGTGTTTATTTGTGGGGAGTCTTACGTGATACCTTTTGTTTAAAAAATGATTTTTAAAGTTAAACAATTTTAACTGATTTACTCACACCAGACCCATGTCTTACCCGGAGTTTATTTTGTTTTTCATAACCTCTTGGGCACTTAAATTTTTATGAGTAGCCAAGTGATCTAGGTTTGGATTAGCAAATGTTTTGGAAGCTGGAGCTGGAGTCCGAACGTAGTATCTATCTATATTCGCTGTAGTAGCATTTTGATGTTGTGCTTTGAGTTGTATAGTTAGGAAAAACTCTTATGAATGTCAGATGTAATGGAGTAGTATTATTTTGTGTACTCTGATATGTAAAACTATGTAAGGGATATATTTAATATTATATTATGTTCATTTACGCTGTGAGATTCTGATTATTGTTATTTCTTTTCTTTCTATCTTTCTATTTCTACTTCTTTCTTTTCTTATTGATGATACATCTTTCTGGATATTGAAAGACGGGTTGTCTCTGTTGGTATCAGAGCAATGGTTGAGAAACACCTAGGCTCTGGAGTAGTATCTATCTTGAGAGTGCGTATTTGTAATTTTCTTATATAACTATATCCCTATCTAAATTGGTTGGATTACCTGTTCAGGTAGCCAATATGAGTTCAAGAGGCCGAAGGGGAAGAGTTGTTGGAAGTGCATCAACTGGTAACAGAAGAGAGCAGACTGATAATGAGACTGTTAATCCAGTTACGCCTCCAGTCAGTTATGCCGCATTATGCATGGACTTTGTTCATCTTGGAGGAAAACCATTTCAAGAATCAGAAACTATAATAGAAGTTCAAGCATGGATTTGCTCGTGTGAGAAGAGTTTTAAGAGCATGAGGTTATCAGATGAGCAGAAGAGAATAATGGTTGCGTGGCAATTACAAGGTGGTGTCGCGGTATGGTGGAATTCAGTGACTGCTAATATCTCGCAAGATGGTATGTCTTGGGATGAATTTAAGGAGATGTTTGAAGAAAAGTTTATGCCTACTGCAGGAAGAACTCGGCTTTATCAAGACTTTCTGAATCTGAAATAAGGAAATATGTCTATAGCTGAATACGAGACAGAATTCAACAAGTTAGCTTGCTACAATCCAGGACTTATAGACACTCCTCTTAAGAAGAATGAGATGTTTGTCCAAGGGTTGAGGCCTGAGTATCATGAGAGAATGACTGCACATCTGAAAGGGTCTTTTGTGGAACTTATTGATATGGCATTAAGGTATGAAGATTTGATGAAGAAGAGGTCAGTGGCACAAGTTGCTGCATCAGGAGGGAATTCTTCTGACCAGAATAAGAGAAAATTCCATCCTAATTGGAAGAAGCAAAACAAAAAGAAGTCTGGGAACAAAAAATGAGCCTCGCAAATGCTATATTTGTCATCAAGAAGATCACCTGGAAAATAAGTGTCCCAGCAAAGGATCTCAGCAACAGCAACAGCGACAGTGGTATAGTGGACCAGGGTCAGCCTTAGTTCAGAAGTCTCTTTGCTTTAACTGTCACCAACCGGGACACATGATTAAAGACTGCCCGCTCCTTCATAAAGTCCAACAGAACAAAGTATTTGCTTTAGAAGGTGCACCATCGAACTCGTCGAAGGGCAAGGGAGTTTTAGAAGGTACCTTACTTTTAAATGGAAAATATATTAAAGTCTTATTTGATTCTGGTGCTTCTTTAAGTTTTATTTCCCTGAGAACTGTAGAGAATTTCTTACTTACCCTTAGTATCGTAGACAATCCCATTTGTGTGTCAAATCCTATAGGAGGGGTAACCAAATTGGATAGGATTTGTAAAGATTTGAGAATCTCCTATCTATCTCATAGTTTTTCCTGTGATCCGTATGTATTGGATTTTAAAGGCTTTGACCTTATATTGGGAATGGATTGGCTTGACAAATATAAGGCTATTTTAAATTGTGATGAAAGAACAGTTTCGTTGGAAACTGATCTGGGTAAAACTGATCTGGGTAGGATTGCCAGAGTAATGTGTGATAACTCTGGAATTCGCTTGAGTAGTCTTTTACATGGAATAGAGACTTCTCAAGAGGAGGTTGTAGATATTGAAGTAGTTCGGGATTTCTCAGATGTATTTGAGGAAGTTAAGTGTTTGCCACCGCACCGGGAAATACAGTTTCGTATAGATTTGGTTCCTGGAGCAGTACCTGTAATTCAACCTAGTAGGAGAATGGCTCCAAGGGAGAGGGAGGAATTAGTGAAGCAAACTCAAGATTTGTTGGAGAAAGGTTTGATTAGACCAAGTTTTTCCTGCTGGGGTTCTGCTGCAGTTTTTGTCACCAAGTTGGATGGGTCGCTAAGGATCTGTGTAGACTACCGTGAATTGAACAAAGTGACCATTCGGAATAAGTATCCTCTTCCTCGCATTGATGATCTCTTCGACCAGCTTCATGGTGGATCAGCCTTTTCTTAGTTAGATCTAGCATCAGGTTTCCATCAGTTAAGGGTAGCTGAAGACAGTATCCCCTTAACTGCATTTAGGGGACCTAATTGTTTCTATGAGTGGTTGGTTATGCCTTTCGGGTTAACCAATGCTCCTGCCTATTTTGTTGATCTTATGAACCGAGTCTTTAGAGATGTTCTGAATAAATTTGTTTTGGTCTTCATCGATGATATTTTGGTTTATTCTAAATCGGAAGAAGAGCACAAGCAACACTTGAGAATAGTTTTGGAAACTCTAAGAAGGCACGTTCTGAAGGCAAAATTTTCTAAGTGTCATTTTTGGAAATCAGAAGCAAAGTTTTTGGGCCACATTGTTTCTGGTGAGGGAATCTCTGTTGATCCAGCTAAAGTTGAGACTATTCTGGAATGGAAGCAGCCTCGGACTCCTACAGAAGTTTGCAGTTTTCTTGGATTAGCCGGTTACTACAAGAAGTTTATTAAGGATTATTCTAAGATCTCTTCTCACCTAACGAAGCTGAAAAGGAAGGGAGCTAAATTCAAGTGGACACCGGAATGTGAGGAAGCTTTCCAGAAACTGAAGACAAAATTGACAAGTGCTCCTGTATTGGCTATTCCTGATGGGAAGAGCAAGTTTGAAGTGTATACTGATGCCTGTATTATTGGATTAAGAGCTGTGCTTATGCAGAATGGTAGGGTTATTGCGTATGCGAGTTGGCAATTGAAGCCACATGAGAGGAACTACGCTATGCATGATCTAGAGCTATTGGCTATTGTTTTTGCTTTAAAGATATGGAGGCATTATCTTTTAGGAGAAAAGTTTGAGTTATTCATGGATCACAAACCATTGAAATATCTTTTCTCTCAAAAAGATCTTAATCTGAGACAACAGCGATGGGTTGAATTCTTGGCATCGTACGATTTGGATATTCTGCATACTCCGAGGAAGGAGAACGTTGTGGTAGACGCTCTTAGCAGAAATGCGGTTCTTTCTCTTTTGGAAGCTGTTCCATCTCTCCAGGAAAGAATAGTAAGCAAGAAGATGGAGGATAGGTCTTTTGAAGAATTGATTCTTGGAACTAAGGATGGCCGATATTCGGATTTAAAGATAGACAATCAAGGGCATTGAGAATTAATGGTCGATTGTGTGTACCGGATATAGATGGATTGAGACACGAAGTATTGACAGAAAGTCATCGCTCCAGATTGAGTATCCATCCAGGAATCTCGAAGATGTACAAGGATATGAAGAGAGTTTTCTGGTGGCCAGGCATGAAGAATGATGTAGTCAGATTCGTCAATAGTTGTGCAATCTGCCAGCAAGTTAAAGGAGATCAGCAGAAACCAGCCGGTTTGTTACAACCTTTGGAGGTCCCGACATTTAAATGGGAGATGATTTCGATGGACTTCATCGACGGATTGCCTAGTTATAAGAAGGGGAATGAAGGAATATGGGTAATTGTGGATCGTCTTACCAAAAGTGCCCATTTTATACCAGTTAAGGCAACCCGTACTGCAGCTTCTTTGGCAGAAATTTTCTTGAAAGAGATTATGAGATTGCATGGTGTTCCAGTCAGTATTGTAAGTGATCGAGATCCTATCTTCACCAGCAAATTTTGGGAGGCATTGCAATCAGCTTTAGGAACTAGCTTGAGATTGAGTACAACATATCATCCACAAACAGAAGGACAAACGTAAAGGCTTAATCGAATTCTAGAAGATATGCTGAGAGCCTGTGTATTAGATTTTGGAGGATCATGGGAGGACCATCTACATCTAGTGGTGTTCTCTTATAATAACAGTTACCAAGCAAGTACCAAGAAGGCTCCTTATGAAGCATTGTATGGAAGACCGTGTAGATCCCCAGCTTGTTGGATAGAGTCGAAAGACCGTATTGTGCTTGGACCAGATCTGATCCGTGAAGCATCTGCTAAAGTCGAGCTTATCAAGAAAAGGATGAGAGCTGCTCAGGATCGTCAAAAGAAATATGCGGATAAAAGACGAAGACAATTGGAGTTCGAGATTGGTGATTTAGTCTTTGTCAAAGTTTCCCCTATTAAAGGAGCTGTAAGATTCGGGAAGACAGGGAAACTCGCTCCGAGATACATTGGTCCATTCCGAGTTCTCGAGAGGATTGGTGCTGTAGCATACAGGGTTGAATTGCCAATCCGGATGGCTGGAATTCACAATGTTTTCCACGTATCTTATCTACGGAAATATGTGCACGATCCATCTCTTATTGTGGAGCCAGCTGTGCAGGAAGACTTAGAGGTTGAGCCGGACTTATCAGTTGTCAGACATCCTGTTCGAATTGTTGATCAAGACAAGAGGCAACTGAGAAACATGATAGTGAAGCTCGTTAAAGTCCAGTGGAGTGAGGATCCCAGAGATTGTACCTGGGAGACTCTGGATTGTTTTAGGAAGGCTTATCCGGATATGTGCCCGAATAGCTAATGGTATTTGTATTGGGTGTATGGTCGTTTGGATGTTTTGTTGATGGTTGCTTATGTATGGATGTTATGTATGCTTGGACTGTTGAAATAAAATGAAATTTTTGGATTATCTTTTGTTTAAATTTCGGGGACGAAATTCTTTTAAGGGGGGAGGAATGTGATATCCCGGAATTTCAAACCCAATTTAAATATGATAATCTTTATAATAAACTAATTTAAATTGACAAATTTGTTATTTTATTCAACAGCAAATAAATGAATTGTAAATATACATTTATTCTAATTAAAACTAATACATATATAAGGGTAATGAATGTGTTAAAATTTTATTCATATCAAATTTGATTTTTGAATTGGATTTTAAAATATAAATTGAATTTGAATTGATAAATTAAAAGATTTAAAATATGATAATTTTTATTCTAAATTTTACTTTGAGTATTAAGTAATATTCTCATGATTTTATTTAAGTTAAAACATTTGTTTTATATTCATTCTTTAAGGGAAATTGATTTTATAGGAATTAATAATGAATTTAAAATAAGAAAAATCAATTAAGAAAAACATTTTGATTCTTTTTGCATGAATTAACACTTGTTAAACATTTAAAATCCTACTAATAACATGTGTTAGAGAACTAAGCTAAATTGTGACAAGTGTCATAATTCAAATTTATTTTCTTTAAAATTTTGTGAAAACAAAATTTCAAACAAAAAGCTATTCCATATTCTTCATCAAAATTTTCTCATCCTCATTTTCTAAAGCAAGAAAAAAGAAAACACTCCTTCATCTTCAAATTTGAACTTCATAAGTTTCTACTCTTTCAACCAAATTTAATCAAGCATTCAAGTTTTTTTTTACAAAGCAAAGTCTGCAACAAATTACAGTAAAGAAATCTGCAAATCAGAGTTCCTGAATCTTCAAAGAAATTTCTGAAACAAACTCAAGCTTTAATCATCTATTAATTCAAGATTTGAAGCATCATCAAAGTAAGCAAGCAATTTCTAGTGGAGGGTAGAAATCTACAGTCCAAATCCTTTTCCTGCAGCTTAAGTCTTCACAACATAAATTGTGAGTAAATTTTAAATCAAAACTTTAAGTATAAAAAAAAATGTTGCATGTTGAATGTTAGCTCTGAAATGCTTGCATGCTAGTTATTTTGTGAAGTATTTGTTTACAGATTTAAAATTTTGACTGTGCATGTTTAAAAAGGCAATTGTAACTCCTCTGTTATTTCAAGTTCAAAGTAGATTTCTGAACAAACTTCCAATTTAAATTCAACAAGATAATACTGAGTTGATATCTTCAAGTGTGGAGGTTTGATTCAATATGAATTAAGCGTTAGAAGTAAATATGTAAATGAATCAGTTAAAAAAATGCAGGAAGTAGGATATGCAGTAAAAACAATAATTATATCATGTAAATCATATTCGAATTTTAATGAATCAAATGTATATCCTAAATCTACTATGCATGATATGAATTTTAAGACAGAAACCAGAATTTTTAACTTGAGATTGAAGATGAATTTTAGGATTAACTGAATTTGGGGGTTTTGTCAAATTCTTATGACTGGGTTGTTTATAAGCCTTGAAATTTAAATCGAAGTTGGGTTTAGTGTTGCTTAACACTAGAAAAATAGTGGTTGATTTATCTTGCATCACAGTATTTAAAATTGTGATTTTTAGGGTTTGTGCTCTGTGTGTTTTTCGAGTTGAGGAATTCGTTCGTGTGAAGCTTTGGGTTGGTCGAGTTATAATTGGTTTGGAGTGGAGGCGTGTTAGAGTTGTGAGAATGCATGGCCGAGGTTTGGAGGCGATCGGTGGTTGAGTCGCCGAGGATGATGGAGTTTTCCTGGTGATTGTAATTTGAGTTTGGGTTCGAACAACCCAATTTTCGTTCGAGCTTGAATTGATGAGTTCTGGGTTTTGGAATTAGGTCGTGGGATGGTTTGGGGTTTGCGAGTGAGGTCGGCGGCGGCGGTGGAGGCGCTGGAGCATCGTGCATGTGCACGGGGTGCGTGCTATGTCAGTGGGCTTCGTTTCGAATGCGCGTGGGTTTCACTCGAAGCAACGCTCGTGTTTTGGGTCGTGAGGCTCGTGAGTATGCTCGGGTGTTTGAGTGGTTGATCGTGTGATTGGTTGTGTTCAGGTAGACGAAAGAGGAAGGAGGATGGAGTATAGTGTTAATATTAGTTGGGTTTTGGTCGAGCTTATAACAAAATAAATGAAGCAAGTTTTAAACTTGTTTTAAATTTCAATTTTTGTTTTAAGTTTAAAAATTTAACACTTTATATTTTCACTACTTTATAAAATGTCAAATATTTTATTTCAAAAGTAAATCACATTTTATTTGGTGAAGTTTTGAAATGATTTTACATCTTTAAATCTAACTTTTTCAAAAGGCAATTAGTTTTAATAAATTAAAATGTTTAAATATGTAAGAGTTCTTAATGAATGATGAAATTGTTTTGTTTTGAAAGTTATTTAAATTTTGAAATTAAAGTTACTTAAATCAATTAGTAATTAAGGTTGGAACTAATTAATCAATTTAGGTTAATTAATTTGTTAAGATTTAATTAATTACTCATGGATTAAATGGATAATTAAGGATTAAACTATAATAATTAATAAATTATTAATTAATTTATTAATTAGTTTAAGATTAATTCATAAGTGATTAATAATTGATTAATTAAGTGATTAATGATTAATAAATTAGTGATTAAGAAGTTAATTAATTGATTAAGAGTTAATTAATTAAGTAATTAAACATTAATTAATTTATAATTAATAGTAAATTAATTAAGGGTTAAGATTTAATTAATTAAATAATTAAGGTTAATTAATGAATAATCAATTAAGTAATTAAGATAAATTAATTTGTGATTAATTAAGAATTAATTAAGGTTAATTAATTATAAATTAAGGGTTAATTAATAATCAGTTAAGGAATGATTAATCTTAAATAAAATTTTAATTAATAAATAATTATAGTAATTAATTAATAATTAAATAAAGATTATTAATTAATTAAAGATTAATTAATTAATGGGATAATTAAAAGATGGTTGATTAATTAAATGATTGTGATTAATTAATTAACATTTGGTTAAGCAAGATTAAGTGATAAATTCTTAAGTAACTAATTTAATTTAAATTAATTATAATATGAATTTAAGTAGTGCTTGCTTGTGGATGATTGTTTGAATTAAATATCTGAATATGGTTGATATCTGTTGAATGGTAGTTGAGATATTCTATGATTAGATATTGTATATCTGTGATAGATATTGGTTATTATCAGTTGATAATGTTGTGTGATGCTATGTTTAAATCTGAATTGAATTGTTTAAATCTTAAAACAACTTGGCCTTTAAGACACGTTTGGATTTTGATGAGACCGGGATCGAAAATCGAAATGATTTCTGAAAACCACATCGTTCCAAGTTAAATGTTAGGTCATGACATCTTAGGTGAGGATCGAGATGGAGTTTTAAAATGCAAGGGTTATTGTGATTAACTCTGAGGGTGATTCCAAAATGAATGTAACGAAATAATGCCTTCGGTTTCGTTCGAACCCGGAACGAACTTGTATGGATTGAATGCTTTCAGAACATCGTCAGGTGGACGATGAGCATTCTAAGAGATGTGTTCTCTAAAGGTAATCGTAGCCTCAAGCCTCATCAACCGGGAATGGCTAAAATAGGGGAGGTGCAGCAAGGCTTCGTGGGTAGCCCCCACTTGAGAGTGAGATTTACCCCTGTCTAGAAGTCCCTTATTTATTCGGCTGTGTGGGCAGTTGTTGGCCACAACTGCGGGGTTGTCTTGCTTGGAACTGTCCAGTAAGGGATGGGTCCGGCCTTGTATTGCAGGGGATCGGAGTGGTCCTCGGTACGGTGATCTAGTCCCCGTACTGTGATGGGCGGTACCCTAGTAGCCCTGCCATTGTATGGAATCCAATCTCCAATAAGTGTCGTAAGATTTGATTGTGCCCAACTATGTTGGAATGTGAGATGTAAGCATTCCAACTATTTCTGTATTTTATTTTAAAACCCTAGACCCTATTATAATATCACTGACTTTCCTATCAAATGTTTTGGTTAGCGTAAGGTAAAAACTTACCCGTGTTTATTTGTGGGGAGTCTTACGTGATACCTTTTGTTTAAAAAATGATTTTTAAAGTTAAACAATTTTAACTGATTTACTCACACCAGACCCATGTCTGACCCGGAGTTTATTTTGTTTTTCATAAACTCTTGGGTACTCAAATTTTTATGAGTAGCCAAGTGATCTAGGTTTGGATTATAAAATGTTTTGGAAGCTGGAGCTGGAGTCCGGACGTAGCATCTATCTATATTCGCTGTAGTAGCATTTTGATGTTGTGTTTTGAGTTGTATAGTTGGGAAAAACTCTTATGAATGTCAGATGTAATGGAGTAGTATTATTTTGTGTACTCTGATATGTAAAACTATGTAAGGGATATATGTAATATTATATTTTGTTCGTTTCTGCTGTGAGATTCTGATTATTGTTGTTTCTTTTCTTTCTATCTTTCTATTTCTACCTCTTTCTTTTCTTATTGATGATACGTCTTTCTGGATATTGAAAGACGGGTCCTCTCAAAACCATTCAAAGTTAACTCCTTCGAAACCCTTTGAAAATATCCTAGTCAAAACCTTTGGTTTATGCCTTCAAGTAGAGCAAAAGGACATAACCCATTAAAGATGAAAGCACTTCCTTTGAAATCATTCAAGTCATCTCTTTTGAAACCGATTTGGGTTTTGCTATACTTATAGAAAAAGGTTCTTAAAACATTTGAGTCGAAAGCAACTGCTTCTAAACCATTTCCTAAGTAATGAAGTGATGGTGTCTAAACCATCCCTTTGAAAGCATTGGAGAGATGGGCATATTTTTAGAAAAACAAAACAACCCCTTCGAAACCTACTGGATCGAAAGGTAAAAAGGTAACAGCTAGGCGTTTTGACCTAATCGAAAGCATTCATTTAAAACAAAGATGCAATCTAATCGAAAATAATTCCTTTTGAACCATTTCACCTAGCCGAAACCCAACCAAGTTGAAAGCATCTTAGTCAAAAGCAAGCAGGCGCATTTCTTTAAAACCAAAGCAAAGTCCAACCCTTTCGAAACCCTATGGTTTCGATCCTATACCTTTCACCCACATCTAGTTCATCACGTACCAGTTGCTTATACCACATGAATGGTTTCGACTGTGTCGGAGGTGATAGTATGGAGGCGGAACCTAGTGCCGAAGGAGACAAAACAGTGAAAAACCTTATTATTTGTACTTTTAAACTATTTCTTTTGTACATAACCTGCCATAGTTGTCTAAATCTAATTGGTTACCATATTACTTTTCAAAAGTGCTGCCATTTTCCAGAATTAACAAATTCAAATTATTTACCAGCCCTTTCTCCATTTTAGTACATATAAAACATTAAGTCTCATACCAAAATAATTTTATATACCTATCAAACTCTTAGGAAAAATCTTGAAAAAATCCAATAAAATCTCTTTGAATATGTTTTCTAACATATAAAAATTTCAAACCCAAACCATATATTATTTACCCGTAAATAATTTATAGCACAAATTATCATTTTCTTTACTAGAAAATTCCTATAAAATCCACATTAATTCCAAAAAAATTGAAATTGAAACCCATATCCAAAATATTAATTCTGATCTTTACAAGATTTTGCAAGGCAGAAAGATGTCTTTTAATATGGTTTTTACCTTAAAACATATCATAAATTCAATATGAAAAATCATAATTCATCAACAAGTATATGTATACATTCCTTCATTCAAAGATAGGCAAATCATTGCAAAATATTCGGAATTCATCTTAAAACCAAAATCACACTCAAAAATGAGATGTAAACATTATTCACCTTGGCCTTTTGTGATTAAAGAAATTGAGATAGAATAGATTTGATTTGCTTAAGCTTCTTCCTAGCTTTTTTTTTTCTTCTTTTTCCTTGTAAATGGAGGCCAGCCTAGAGCTTTCAAAATTTAGAATGATAATGAATGTGTACAATATAACATGGCCATGGTTTAGAGGATATAGGAGTGGCCCCTTTCCTATTCTACCCCTCCTCTAATTCATTTTAACTCTTATTTTAATTCATTGTTAAATGACACGGCTACCCCTTTAATAAAATCAAATCTCAATCCCATAATCAACACATTATTTTATTTTATTTAGCTAATTAAATAATCCAAATAATGTTGCTAAAAATCTAGGGTGTTACAGACTCCCCTCCTTAAAGAATTTCGTCCTCGAAATTACGATAAGCTAATAACAAATCAAACAAGAAGGTAAAACATATCATCAAACAAGTTGGGATAAGTATCTCTAATCCTGCTCTCAACCACCCAAGTACAGTCCCTGTCATCCTCACTCCACTGGATTTGACTAATCTGACTGTCATGGTCCTAAGACTCTTATCAAATCTCGCAACAATGCGAACTGGCTTCCTCGCTATGGCCAAGTCCGATTCTCCCACTAAATTATCTAGCATAGTCGGTGCAATAGTAATCTCTGGGTCTCTAACACACTTTCTAAGATGAGAAATATGAAAAACATCGTGGACACCTGCCAAACTACTCCGTAACTCAATTGTATATGCGAGTTTCCCGATCCTCTCAACAATAGAAAAAGTCCAACGAATCTCAGTGATAACTTCTCCAATTTCCTTAACCTAATCACACCCTTCATCGCTGTCACTTTGACGAAAATTTGATCTTCAACTGAGAAATCTAGATCTTTCTGTTTCTTATCTGCATAACTTTTCTACCTAGATTGAGGCTCCTTCATTCTAGCTCGAATGACCTCAATCTTTTCTGCAGCTTCTCTGATTAAATTTGGACCAAGAACTAACCTATCCTCAGTCTCTAGCCAACATACGAGAGATTTTCATAGCCTTCCATACGAAGCTTTAGAGGGTGCCATCCCAATACTAGTCTGATAACTATATGAAAACTTTACTAAATGCAGATGGTCTTCTCATGATCCCCTGAAATCTAGACCACAAGCTCTTAACAAATCCCTTAAGATTTTGTTAACCCTTTCCATTTATCCATCTATCTGCGGATGGTAAGCGGTACTCATCTTGAGCCTGGTTCCCAAAACTTCGTAGACTCTTCCAGAATTCACAAGTGAACAAAGGACCTCTACCACTAACTATGCTACTAGGAACTCCATGTAGTACAACCACATTCCTCATAAACAACTTTGTCAAAACTTGTGCCGTCCTGGTTGACTTAATTGGAATGAAATGGGCACTCTTGGTCAACCTATCCACTGTGACCCATATACTATCATTTCCCCTATTCGACCTTGGCAACCCTCAGTAAAATCCATGGATATAAATGCCGCTTTGATACTTGAATGTCTATAGGTTGAAGCAACCCACTTGGCTTTTGGTGTTCGGCCTTTGCCTGTTGGCAAACCATGCACTGCTTCACACATAAGGCAACATCTCGCTCCGTGCCTTCCCAGAAGAAACTCCTCCTTATATCCTGATACATCTTAGTACCTCCTAGATGAATGGTGAACTTCAAATGATGACATTCCTCAAAGACTTCTTTCCTTATATTTCCTACACTCGAAACATATAATCTTCCTTTCTTTCTCAACCACCCATTCTGGTCAAGACTGAAATCATTCAAGTCATCGCTCTCAGTTCCGTCTCTTAGCTTCCTGATCCGTTCCGCTAACACTGGATCCTCCATCTGTTTAGAAGAAATCTTTTCAATCAAAACTGGTCAAACTTCTAAACAAGATAATATAACTGTATTTCCACTAGATCCAGCCTCGAATCTCCACTGCACTCTGTAATGTACTAATGCTTCTAAACCCTTCCACTCATCAATCATTTCCACTACTGCATTCTGATGTTTCCTGCTAAGTGCATCTGCAACCTTGTTGCCTTTCCTAGTGTGTACTCAATTCTAAAATCATAAGAGCAATAAACTCTAACCATCTATGTTGCCTCATGTTTAACTCCTTCTATGAGAAAAAAATACTTTAGCGACTTATGATCTATACATAACTCAAACCTTTGTCCCAAAAGGTAATGTCTCCACACCTTTAAAGCAAAAGTAATCGCAGCCAATTCTAAATCATGTGTGGGGTATATGACCTCATGCGGTCTAAGCTGTCTAGAAGCATAGGCAATCACTTTACCCCTCTACGTCTGCATAGCTCCTAAATCTATTCCACATGCATTGGTATAAACCACCAAATCTCGATTCTCTTTAGGAAAAACTAACACAGGTGCAGGAGTTAATAAGTGTTTCAAATTTTGAAATGGTTCCTCACACTTATCAGTCCACAAAAACTTCACGTCCTTTCTTGTTAGCTTGATTACCGATGCCGCTATCTGTAAAAAATCCTTAATGAACCTCCGATAATAACCAGCCAACCAAAGTAAACTCTTTATCTTGGTTACTCTTTCAACTCTCTTCCAACTATTTATTGCCTCAATCTTAGTCGGATCTACTGACAATCCTTTCTCTAAGACTACTTGACCAGGAAAATTCACTTCTTTCTTCCAGAAGTGACATTTTGAAAACTTTGCTTTTAGTTGATGCTGCCTCAGCGTCTCAAGCACCACTCTAAGATGACATTTATGCTCTCTTAGAGTATATCAAAATATCATCTATGAAAATCAATATGAACCTATCCAAGTGCTGTCGAAAAACCCGGTTCATCAAATCCACAAAGAAAGTTGGCCATTAATAAGTCTGAGCAGCATGACTAACCATTCGTACGACCCATACTTGGTCCTAAATTCCATCAAAGGTATAATTTCATCTTTACCCTGAGCTAGTGGAAACTTATTGCTAAATTCAACTATGAAAATACCTTATCTCCACTCAACTGGTTGAACAAATTGTCAATCCTAGGCAATGGATATCGATTCTTTATCTTCCTCTCATTCAACTTACGATAATCGATATAAAGCCTCAACGATCCATCTAGCTTCAACACTACAGCTTCTCCCCAAGGTGAACTACTCAGCCTGATAAAACTCTTGCCTTCCAAATCCACCAACTACACCCTCAGCTCCCTCATCTCTAAAGGGGTCATCCTGCTTAGCGGCATACTCACTAGTTCTGCTCCTGGAACCAAATCTATTTGAAACGCAATGGCTCGTTTTGGTGGCAATCCAACTATAGGCTCAAAAAATCTACGAATTTTTTAACCATGAAAACTCGACTCAACTCATCTTCCAATTCCATAGCACCCAAAAAATCATACATCTCACCAAAAGAACCTTCCACGGTATAAACTATCTGATCACAACAATCTGGGTGTTTAAGCGATATTTTTCTATCCTGGCAAAATATCTTAGCATCGTACTTACTTAATCAATTCATGCCAAGAATGATTATGAACCTACAAAATCAAATACATGCAAACTACAAACAAAAGTATGGCCTTCAAACTCTTGCTGGTCACATCTCAACCCTAGAGTTTCATACCCTCATATTGGATTCACAACTCATAAGTAAGTAACTAAATATGTGGGTTCTAGGTTAAGCTTATCTATCAAGCATCTAGGTATAAAAGAATGTGATGCACCGGTATCTAACAGACATACTATGAATTTGAAGCGTACCTCCAAAAACCCCTTTTCTTTTTTCTGAGTTGTTGGCTTAGAAGCAGCAGGCTCCAGTGCATACACCTTACCCTTTCCATCCTTAGCTGGCTCCTTGCTCGGACTCTTATATTGGCCAATTTGGTCACAGTTGTTGCACTGACACCCTTCTTTCCAGCTTCCTTAGCCTTTCCAACACAACACTCATTGGCAAAGTGCTCCTTCTTGTCTCACTTGAAACGGACAATCTTGGACTTTCCCTTCTTGGCTGCTCCACCTTTTTGAGCACCTTTCTTCAGAAAGAACTTCCTCTTTTGACCCTGCCCAACCAGGACTTCTTTAGCCTTACTATTCTCTAGAGAATCAAGCAACTCCTCATGCCTTAAGGCCATCTCCACAATAAAATTAGAAGGGTCTCTAATATGAGGTAATGTTGCCCTAGCTAGCTCAGGCTTCAACCCCTTGATCAACTTCTCATTTCTTTTCATGATTATATCCACTAAAGCATAACCATATCGGGCCAAATCCTCAAACTTCCTAGCATACTCCGGAACTGACATCTTCCCTTGCTCTAGCTCAGCAAACTGCCTGATCAAAGCAGACCGTGCCATTGAAGACATAAACCTCTCTTGGAACCTTCCCTTAAAATATTCCCAGGTCATTGCCTCCTCGTCCACTGCCACAATCACACTTTCCACCGGAACAAAGTAGCTCCCTGAAGCTGTCTGGATGTCAACCTCCTCTTCTGCTCATCATTGAGCCCCAAGTTTGCAAAAATCCTTCCACGGTACAACAACCAGTTCTCTACATCAAGGGCATCCTTCGTCCCAACAAATGGCTTCCCTCCAGGCTAATGTAGCCCCCACTCAACCTAGCATGGTCGTTGGCAATTGGAGCTTGCGGAACACCTCCTCCCACTACTCCAGCAGCAACACCTACCTACACCATATTCATGAAGAACTGATACATAGCTTCCATTCAAACCTGTGGGACTTCAGCATCCACAATCTTTGCTTGTGCCTGACTTTGACCTCTTCTCACATCAGGCCTGGAATTCCCTCCGGTGCCTTCCCCTCCTTGATTAACTCTTCCTCTTCTTCTTTCCATATCTGTATTCTATCCTCATGAGATATAGAAAAATAGCCTAACAAGGATTGGAGACTAGAGATAAAGCATATATCTATATGCAACATATACAAGTATGTTACTATAGCGTTATCCTATACCTCATTCTTACTTTACTTCTTTAGGATTATTGTAACAACCCTGATTTTGGAGATTACCTGTTAACATTAAATTATAACGGTAGTTGTAATTTAATATTGTAATTAAGATAAAATTGGAGATTTTAAATTGTTTATTTGGAATAAACAATGAATTTTGGAAATTAAAATGAGAAAATAAAGTTTGGAACTTTCTTTTATTTGTTTGGTTTAATAATAAATGGAAAATGGTTTTTATTTAGAGAAAATGCAATAATTGTATTAATTATTGCCAATTACTTCTTTTAATAATTTTTAAAGGAGGTATTTGATTTTTAAAGGCTGTTTATTTAAATGAAAAGATGGAAATTGTTGTAAAAATGAGTTTTAATTATAAATTTGAGTTTAGAATGGTTAGTTATATTTTTCTAGGTAAGAAAAATATTTTTGTGGAATTTTAGAAGTTAAAAATAATGTTTTGTGCATTTATTTGTTAAAATTTTGCATTTTTGTAAAATAAGAGATTTTAATAATATAAATGTTTTAAAAATTAAAATTAATCTTTTTATATAGTATAAAATATGTTACTTCATAAGTATGTAAAGTTACATACCTTGTTGTGTGAAAGTTTGAAAGAAAATGACATTTGTTTATTTAAATAGTGTAAATATGTATACATTTCTAATTAAGAGTTGATTATTTAACCAATATGCCATTTTATTTCTTTCTACTAATGGATCCAAGGCCCATTAGGACTTAACCTAGTTGAGAAAATGAGAAACAAAGTCTGTACGTTCCTTTTCTTTTCTTTCTCAACTCCTTCCTCCTTCAACCTAAAACAACAACCAGTAAACCTACATCCATCAAATTAAAATCCAAGCAAATTTCTTTAATAAATTCATCAAATTTGCATGTTTTTCAGGCTAGAGAATAAATCTCAGGTAATCTAACCCCAAACATCACAATTTCATCAAAGTTTCTGATTTGTGAAATGATTTTTCTAATTTTAGTAAAACTCTCCTTTGCATACATTGTTCTCTTGTTCCACAGGCTCTATAAGCGTATAATCAAGCATAAAACATCCAACTTGCAATCAAAATCCAAGTATTTGCCTCCATACAGCAAGGTGAGAACATTATCTCACGAATACTAGCTAAATTGCTTGTGAAATTGCTTGAATTTGCAGCATATGTAAAAGTTAATTCAATGTAGTCTATTTTCGTTTCTGGCCTAAAGTGCCCACTTTGGTCATCCATAACTTTCATCTCCGGCAACGAAATGCTGCCGGATCTTTTTCTGAGTCAAGTTTATATGTTAAACTTCATTTCTGCAAATTTTGGTTGAATAATATGGTCATTTGAGTGTTCAAATCGTCACTGCAAAATCAGTGCACAGCCTGCAAATATCATGTGCACATTTTGTTTTCTGAGTTGTTGCAAACATGGCCTGAGTCAATGTTTGAGACATCATATCTCTTTCGTTTCTTTCTCAAATTGCATGTGTCTTTTTTTTTATGAAAGATGAAATTCTCTTCTTTACGCGTACCAAATTTCAGGTCATTATGGCATAGATAGCTTATATAAATCTACTGCCAAACTTGGACCTGGACCATGTTTTTGCCCAGAGTCCAATAGTGAAACACTGTCGGGGTACAACTTTGAGTGATCATATCTTTCTCATAATTTATCCAAATTGCATCATTCTTTTTCTGTTTAATAGATGACGTTTTGAACTATATGTTTATCAATTTTTAGCTCAATCTGATATCATTTGATCTCCTGTTATATGCCTGAAAGTTGAGTCCAGGAGTGTTTTTAGGCCTACACATTTATTTGGTTTTTGAACTGTCGCAAACATGGTCTGAGTCCATGTTTGAGACAGCATAACTCATTCGTTTCAAATTGAATTTGAGCGGTTCTTTTTGTAGATTGTAGTAGGTGTGTTGATTTACATTTTTTCACAATTTCATGAAAATCTGGGTTGGTTTGCTATTCCTAAACTACTGTCGAACTTGTACTCACAGCTTGCTGTAATTCAGTATTTTAAACTTTGTTTTGGTCCGACTTTGAAACGACGCAGATTCTTCGTTTAAAATCGGATTTGAATGATTCTTTTTGCAAATTTAAGTAGGAATGTTGAACTACATTCCTACCAAATTCCATGTCATTTGGACTCGGTTTGCAGGTCCAAACCTGCTGTCGAACTTTGATTCGCAGCCTGTTATCACCGGGTTTTTATACTTAGAATAATTTTCTGCTTTTTCTGATATTTTCCGCTTTTCTTTGAGATTTTTCTCTAGATTTCGTACACGGGTTTTATAAAGCATTACAAAGTGTTTTTCAAGAAAATTGACTTTTAAAATTATTATTTAATATTATTTTTAAGTATTCAATTAGTTACTCCATAATAGGAGAATTTCAAATGCAATTTCTAAAGCGATTTTGAAGCGTTCCTAAAACTCGTTTTCTTCAAATTAATTTCTATATAAAACACACAATTTTGCACTTCGAGCGAAGAGAGAGGAGAATTAAATGATTAGATAAAACGCGTGCTATGAACACGTGTGTTTATCTTTTTAGTTAATTCCTAATCTATTCGTTTGATTGTTTTGACCTTTGGGTCTGGTTTACCAATGAGATGAGGTAAACTTTGTATTGCTTTAAGTGTGGAATTGACTAACGGTTAGTAAATCGTTTAGTGCGAACGTGTGGTATGGGACACACGTTAACACTTTTCGGGTTCCTTTCCGAGAGTTTGTGACACATATTGCCAGTTAGTGGTGTCCAGTACTGGGCCTCCGGACCTTCGCCACTATGGTTTGTTGCCTTCGGGTTTGTGCCTTCGGGTTTGTTGCCATATAGTATCGCTTTTGGAGTTGGTCCATCGTCACCGCTCGAGAGATACTTGGGTTTGTTGCCTTCGGGTTTGTTTCCCTATAGTATCGCTTTTGGAGTTGGTCCTTCGTCACCGCTCGGGAAATACTTGGGTTTGTCGCCTTCGGGCTTGTGGATCCTTGTTTATACAGTACTGAGCACGTGCATATTTTGTTTCATTGATATTTATATTTCCCTAGAGTATCGCCTTTCGGAGTAGGTCTTTTGAACCACTCGATACATAGCGATTACCTTGTGGAAACTTGTGTTACCTTCATTGGTATTTGTTATTGCCTTTTTGGCTTGATTTGGGATATTCAATTCCTTTGTTTATTGAGTTGCCGATGATATGAGGCTTGTTATGATTCATCTTTTGTAGATGATTGAGTTATCTCATTTAGAGATATTTGTGGTACTTTATGACCTTGCATGTTCATTATTGTTTAGCTTGTCTAACTGATTTGTTTAGCTAGACTGACCCGTGTATTTTATACTCGGGTCAGACCGAGGTGTTTCAGGTTAGGTACCTTTGGACTTAGCCTATTCTGCTTCCGCGTGGACTATTCTGCTAGCCTCTTTTGTTATACCTTTTTGTGTAGTCCCTCTTGGTTGTAACTCTGATATGTATATTCTTTTGACTCGCCTGTATATTGTGGTTGCTATACCACTTGACATGTATCATTTTGTATACTCTGTGATGTATCTGTATATGTGTATATGTATGTGATGATCTACTGTTTTGTGATGTGGTTTACATTTGAGTTATTATATTTTGTTATGTTAGATCTTATAGCCATTATAGTTTTGTATTAAGTATCTATTGGATATGTCGATCCACATAAAAAAAATGCTACATTTATCGACGTATTCAATAGATAGTTAAGACAAGGCTATAGATGGTCGCTCCTATCCAGCTCTATTCTCCGTATTAGCAGACGGTATTACCTTGTAATACTCTTTGCTAATGTGGGTCTCGGAGTGGGGCGTTACAATTATGTTTCAAAAAGCATTTTTGGTTAAAATTCTCATAAACCTATGCTCTGATACCAAGTTGTAACATCTCGTATCTAAAGGCCAAAAGCTAAACGCTACAGATGCTACAGCCACCCATAGTATTAACTTCTTGTGAAAAATATGATAATCTCTTAACGTTTCCTAAGCAATGATTAGATCTATCATTACAAAATACACCAAGAGCAACATATGACGATGCCTCCTTGATTGACTAAAGTAATATTGTCAAATTTGACATAATATACACAGCGGGAAAATACACAGAATAATCAGTAATCCTAATTAGCTATCCGTCAACCACCTACTCGTCTTCGAAAGCTTTATTCGCTAAAAGAATAAAACCTGAAAACCTCAACCCTCGGCCTACTCAAATCAATTTTGAGTACCCAGAGTTTAAGACGAAACAAAAACTTCGAGTCAAACATAAAGCATAGTTTGAATAATTATGTTACATCTTGATTTACTGATATTAAGCAAGACCATGTCGCTTAGCAGAACAGGTTTCCCCTCACTAACATCCTTTTCACAACATATTTATTTTGCAAATACTTTCCTGTAACCAAACTGGTTAATCAAATTGATTATATCAAAATAGCAATAACCTTTATGCTAATAAATGGACAATATGTCCGCAAAACATGTAATATGTGAGCTATCCGCCCATAACACAATAGCAAGATCCATTATGCTAACAAAAGGACTATCTGTTCGAGAAACAATAGCAAAGTCCGTTATGCTAAAATGGACTAATTGTCCATAAAAATGTGCTAACTACCGCTAACTAGACAAACCGTCCAAATCAAAATGGGCTAACTATCCAAAATTTAGGCTGACTACCTGCAAAACGGACTAACTGTCCAAAATCTTTTCTTAGGGTTCACTACCCTTTAAATTTTCCTTGAAAACCTTTTCCAAAATGAGCCAATCCTTCAAATCATATATATACAAGGAAAATATGTCATTAGCTTTACTCTAAGCCATTTTGCCATGATACACACACACTTTACTCAAAATAATGCTAATTGATTTTAATGAAGATTAACTATCCTTCCAAAACCAGTCAAACTGCTTTTTAACTTAGAAAAACGTAGGCTATACTGCCTATTCAACACATTTGAAACCTATGTTTTAACCCTTTAAACACCATTTCGAAACCCTTAAAGGTGACCCCTTCGAAACCATTGAAAGTGACCATTTCGAAAGCTTTAAAAACATTTGACGTCTTTCATTTAATAACTAAACATTTCCTTTCGAAACCGCTAGAAAACCTTTCCTTTCAAAGCTGTCAGAAAACAACACCTTTTGACTTCTTTGAAACCTCTGGAGAACCACCGCTTCGAAACCTCTTTTGAAATCTTTCGAAAGCATTAAACTTAAACCTTTTGAAAGCATTTGGGTTCAGTTTGAAATATGTGGATACCTTTCGCAACCATTCAAAGTTAACTCTTTCGAAACCCTTTGAAAATGTCTCGGTCGAAACCTTTGGATTATGCTTTTAAGTAGAGCAAAAGGATATAATCCCATAAAATCGAAAGCACTGCCTTTTGAAATCATTCAAATCATCTCTATTGAAACCAATTTGGGTTTTAATTTACTTACAGAAAAAGGGTCTTAAAATATTTAAGTCGAAAGCAACTGCTTTGAAATCATTTTCTAAGTAATGAAGTGATTGTGTCAAAACCATCCCTTCGAAAGTATTGGAGAGATGGGCTGATTTTTAGAAAACAAAACAACCCCTTCAAAACCTATTGGATCGAAAGGTAAAAAGGCAGTAGCTAGGTGTTTCAACCTAGTCGAAAGCATTCATTTAAAACAAAGATGCAGCCCAAACGAAACCATTTTCTTTTAAACCATTTGACCTAGTCAAAACCCAACCAAGTCGAAAGCAAGCAGGCGCATTTTTCTTTAAACCAAAGAAAGCTTCAACCACTTCAGAACTATGGTTCCGATTCGACACCTTTCACCCACATCCAATTCATTACGTACCCATTGCCTGATACCATATGCATGGTTTCGGCTGTGTCGTAGGCGATAGTATGGAGGTGGAACCTAGTGCCGAAGGAGATGAAACAGTGAAAAACCTAAATATTTGTACTTTTAAACTATTTCTTTTGTACCAAACCTGCCTTGTTTGTCTAAATCTGATTGGTTTCCATATTAATTTTCAAAAGTGAGGCCTTTTTCCAGAATTAACAAATTCAAATTATTTACAAAAAGCCCCGTCTCCATTTTAAAACATATAAAACATTTATGTCCTATACCTTAAATAATTTTATATACCTATCAAAACTCTTAGGAAAAATCTGGAAATTTTCCAAAAAATCTCCTTTAATATGTTTTCTAACATACAAAAATTTCAAAACCAAACCATATATTATTTATCCATAAATAATTTATAACATGAATTATCATTTTCTTTACTAGAAAATTCCTATAAAATCCACGTTCATTCCAACAATTCTAAAAATTGAAACCCATCTCCAAAATATTATTTCTGATCTTAATAAATATTCGCAAGTCAAAAAGATGTCATTTAGTAGCGTTTATACCTTAAAACATATTATATTCAACATGAAAAACCACAATTCATCAGCAAGTATATATAAACATTTCATCATTCAAAAACATGGAAAATCATTGCAAAATATTCAGAATTCATCTTAAAACCGAAAGCATGATAAAAAATGAGATGTAAACATTGTTCACCTTAGTCTTTGTGATTAAAGAGATTGAGATATGAATAGATTTGATTTGATTTGCTTAAGCTTCTTCCTAGATTTTCTTCTTCTTTTTCCTTGTTAATGGTGGCCGACCGAGAGCTTTCAAAATTTAGAATGATAATGAACGTGTATAATTTTACACGGCCAAGATTTAGAGGATATAGGAATGGCCTCTTACATATTCTACCCCTCCTCTAAGTCATTTTAACTCTTATTTTAATTCATTGTTAAATGGCACGGCTACCCCTATAATAAAATTAAATCTCAATCCCGTAATCAACAAACTATTTTATTTAATTTAGCAAATTAAATATTTTAAATAATATTACCAAAAATTTGGATTGTTACAGTCCCAATATTGCTAATTTAGAACATATAGGCTATTTGCTTTAATATCATTATTGGAACTTGGCCAGCCCGCAATAGGGAAATTTTGTAAATTTCATATTTTTTCCATTATTGGACCTTTAGTGGGCTTATGTAGTCTAATTCACTCAGAACTTTTCTAAATTTTATATTAAATAAAACCAACATTTAATTTAAATTTATTAAGAATGTTTTATTTTATATGATTTGCACTATATTAAATATATGTGTGTTATTTACACGTATGTGTGTGCGTGCACGGGCAATAGGGTGATGTGTACGTGGTTTGACATGTTCGTATTTAGAAGTTGGGATTTTCACCGTAATGGATATGTAAACGCATCTTATACAAATAGATTGTCTGTATGTTTGCGTGCGTGTGCATAAAATTATTTATAAACACACACATATATACACATGTGAAAATACAATTATACAATTATCGTAAAATATTAGTTGAATATTATTTACATAAAACATTAATTAAAGTACACACAAACATATATATGAATAGATACAATTAAATTACAAATTTGTTTTGAACATTAATTTATAAAATAATTATGAACATTTATACTGTAAATATTCAAACCATAAATTTGTATATTTTAATATATATATTAACTACATATTACATATAAACATATAACTAGTTATAATTATAAACATAAGTAAAATTCATAGTTAAAAATATATTTTGATGCAACTTTTGGCCTGATAATAAAAGTATTTTTTAAAATCTAGTTTTTGATTTTTAAATAATTTATCACTTAGAAACTTATAATTAATTATTAGACCATAAATAATAAAAAATGTTTAAATTTATTTTCAAAGCCATAATATATATTTTGTATTACAAAAAATTTTTCCAAAATTTTTTATTATTTATAAATATATATACATACATTTTATGTATATAATCATTTTTGAATTAAATAATAGCGTGTATATATGTATTAAATATCCAAAAAATTATATTTTTTATTATTGTCGAAAACCATATCGAAAAATTAATATATTTTTTAGTTTTGCATATAGATTATATAGTTTCAAACTTCTAAAATGAGATTTGATATTTAAATCCATATAACTATTGTTATTTAAAATTTCAAAAATAAAATTTTTGTTTTTTTGGTTGAAAGCGTGTAAAGGAAATATGCAAAAAAAATCATTTTATTTTATTACATATTCACTTATATATATATATATATATATATATATATATATATATATATGTATATGTGAGGACCGCCCATGACCCCCGCACCAAAACAAGAGAATAGTGCGCTGAAAGGTGTGCCAGGAAGCCATGGACGATAGTCAGGGTAAATTAAAACAGCGGAACCTCTATCGTACAACTCACAGCGCATGGATAAAATACAATAGAGAACTATAATATAGTGAAGCTCCATAGAACAGAACATCATCATATAAGCATCATAATAGCTTTATACAAACATATGAATCATCCGTACATCAAAGCCTCACTACATATCACTCAAACCAAATACAGCAGCGGAACACCTAGTACATAATATGAAATAATATGCAAAAGCCTCCTACTCGTCTTCATCATCATCAGCGTAGATCTCCAAGAACAGCACCTGTCACCTGCTACCTAGTCTGCCCATCCCAACATGGATGAACAGCCCAAGGTAATAAGAGGAGACATAAAACCTTGAGTCAGACAAAGTCTTAGTGAGCAGTAAATCAACTATCAAACATACCAAAAGAGCATATGGGATAAAAGGAATAGGAACCAAACCATCCCACTCCACCTCTTTCTACAGTGATAGCCCCCAGACACACACTAAAGAGAAACAAGCATAACATAGCAGACAATTAAGGTAAAGCAATAATCACTCGAGTCAAGGGCGATGTTTTCCAAATACAAACCCCCAAGGCCTAAACCAAGATCAGATAAGCACCCAGAAAATACCGCTCTTGAGACTGAATGATGATACAACCAAACATCCAAACATCCATGACTCTGGCTATCACTGTTATCATTGCCTTGATTTCACCGTTAATTGAATAACCACCTGTCAAGGGCTAATGGTAACCCCGATTCTAGACATAGCTCTGCACGTCATCGTGACCCGTGCCTAGGACTTACCTACTCTGCCCAGAGTACTCAACTACCTACCTGTAGTCTTTTGGGTGTCCCGACTACCTACCTGTAGTCGTTATGGGCGCCCCATGTACTCTTGCTTTTGAGCATGCTAGAACCTTCAACAACGATGAGATCCAAGCCTCCTAGTCATCCTCCTCGACGACTATTCTAATACTAGCTCAAGCTACCTCTCGAGCAATCCATTATCCACCAACTCGAACCATCCCTCGAGTTATCAACATGCTTGGAATGATCCCTGCCTGGATTATGCCAAGACTCATCACATCATAGTTCGCTTTATCACACCATAGCAAAGTCTCAACTCAACAACATGGTTTGCCTCATTGCATCATGGCAAAGTTCCATCTCAACCTCATCCAATTCATACATATGAGCTTCAACATCCGTTACATATGTCTTAAGCAGCTTTCATCATTCAAGAGCCTCTTCCGTAGCTTTTGAATCGTCTTTAACCATACTTGTCCAAATCTATCAACTAGGTAACTCATTCACATCAATCAAACAAGGCAAACATTAATCCAAACAAATAAGTAGTCAATCAAGATCTAAATAGGCATTTATAACTAAAATGGCAATTTCGTAAATAAATGAGCATAGATCTAACATACATGAGTCATGGGTTTTTAGCATAGATCTAACAAATATAAATCATGGGTTTTGCCTCTACAATTAGATAAATGAACTTGCAAAGGTAAACATCTTCATAAGTAATGGATCTACACTTGGATCTAAGGAAGAATGCATAAAATCACTATCTACAACACTCCAACAAACCATCAATCCAATACACTCCTTTGGGTCCGCGTGAGAGATAACTACCACTCACCGAATCACTCAAACACTTCAAAAACTAATCACTTCAGATCTGGACAGCGAAGATCCAAGCTTGATTCGTCGAAATCCCGCTTGAAACGATGAAATCTCGCTTCAACGGATGAAGATCTTCAACTTTGGTCCTTGAATCTTCGATCTCGATCTTCGATCTTGGATGGATGTTAGAACTAGATTGGAATGGAGAAAAGAAGATGAAGAAATGTTGTGGTCGAGTTCCCAAAATGGCAGCACTTCGTCGCTTCAAAAACCGGTGCCAAAAAGTGAGCCAAAGCCCTCTATTTATAGGCAGATCACCCCCTTAGGTCGCCTGGCCCTTAACTCGCGTGCTCGGTTTTAAGTCGTTGCCGACCTAAAGATCCCCGACCTAACTTAAGTCGGTGCCGACCTATACACTCCAACGACCTAATGGCCTAACCAACCCAGAGTCATACGAGCTAATAAACACGGCCGACCTATTTCTATGCCGACCTAAAACCATGCCGCCCCTAACGACTTACGACCTAAGACACACTGACTCAACCGACCTTACGTCCTTCGACTCATCAGGTCCTACGACTTAACTCGTTCGGATCCTTAAGTCGCTTGCGACATAGCGACCTAGTAACCCACGCGACTTAACACTAAGTCGCTCAACCGACTTAACACGAAGTCTCCCACGCGACTTATCTACATACGTGGTTTAACACACACGACTCAAGCACGAGCCGACCTAACCAAAACAACAACCCTAACTCTAAGTCGCTCATGCGACTTAACTCAAATCGACCCAACACTCTTAGGTCGCTCCAAAATGCCTCCTACCTAACAACCATACGACCTAACCCCCTTAGGTCGTTAACTCCACTAACTCGCCAGCACGCTATCCTCACTAACCCGCTAACTTGTTAGCTCGTCCCAGCCCCTAAGTCGCTAACTCCTTAAGTCGGCCATACCCTTAACTCGCCAACTTCTTAACTCGGCAACTATCCTATAGGTCGGTCACGACTCATCCCATGAGTCGTTCGCAACTCAATCCCCTAACACGCTAACTCGTCCAAACCCATAGGTCGCTCTACTCGACCTAACTCTCACACGACCTAAGCTCAAGTTGCCTACACGAGTTAACCTCCCATACGACTTAGGCTAGGGATAAGACAAACAACACTAACGACCTGTAAATTTTACGATTTATCGACACGTAAAATACGGGTCGTTACATTCTCTCCCCCTTAGGAATTTCGCCCCCGAAATTCCAAACAAACAACAGCAATCAAAGCTATTCTGCATGCCTACCATCCATAACAATCAACAAACCATGCATCCAATTCTAGCCTAGCATGCAGAATTCTAAGATTAGAACAAAGTACAAATTCATGAGATGTCACGACACCTTAGGGCCATACCTCGAAGAGTTCAGGATGTGCTGCCTTCATCCTCTCTTCCTCCTCCCACGTACAGTCGTTAACATCATCACTCCATTGTACCTTGAGCAACGTAATCGTCTTCCTCCTAAGCTGTTTCGTGTTAGCTTCAACAACACGAAGCGGCCTACGGGGTCTTCTAACAACTGGATCAACCTCTAAATCTTCACAGCTATCAGCAGGAACCACAGTACTTGGGTCGTGCACATACTTCCGTAGATAAGATACATGAAAAACATTGTGCACTCCCGCCATCTTTTCCGGTAACTCCAATCTATAAGCGAGCTTTCCAATTCGCTCGATAATCGGGAATGGTCCAACAAATCTCGGAGTCAATTTCCCTTTCTTCCCGAATCTGATTACACTCTTCAATGGAGAAATCTTCACAAAAACCATATCACCTACGTCGAACTCCAAATCCTTACGACGATTATCGGCATAACTTTTCTGACGATCTTGGGCTGCCTTCATTCGTTGCCGAATGATCTCTATACAATTCGAAGTCTGTCGAATCATCTCTGGCCCAAGTATCAACTTTTCTCCAGTTTCTAACCAACATGTCGGAGAGTTACACGGTCTTCCATACAATGCCTCATATGGTGCCATACCAATACTTGACTGATAACTGTTATTATACGCAAATTCCATCAAATGAAGGTGATCTTCCCATGATCCTCCGAAGTCCAAAACACATGCTCTGAGAAGATCTTCCAAAACTCGGTTGACTCTCTCGGTCTGACCATCTGTTTGGGGATGATAAGCTGTACTCAAACACAACTTAGTTCCCTAAACTTCCTGGAAGCTCTTCCAAAATCCACTAGTGAACAATGGGTCTCGATCGCTCACTATACTCTTCGGAATACCATGGAGTCGAACTATCCACTTAACATAAAGCTCAGCCAACTTCGATGCAGTCCTAGTCGATCGAACAGGAATGAATCTTGCACTTTTAGTCAAACGATCTATGATGACCCAAATCCCTTCATTCCCTGCCCTAGTTCTAGGTAGACCATTGATAAAATCCATCGACACTTGCTCCCACTTCCATGTAGGAACCTCTAATGGCTGAAGTAACCCACTGGGCTTCTTCTGCTCAGCTTTCACCAACTGGCAGTTCATACACTTGGAAATAAAATTTCCAACATCCTTCTTCATGCCTTCCCAGTAGTAAGTTCTCTTCATATCCCGATACATCTTATTTCCACCTGGATGAATTGTCAACTTCGAGTGATGACTTTCCCTCAGAACTTCATCTCTCAATCTATCTATATCGGGAACAACTAATCGTCCTTGCTTCCGAAGCCAACCCTCTCGATCGACCTCGAATCCTTTATCCTTCTCTGTGTCTAATCCGGATTCCAAATCACAGATAATCTTGACAAGCTTATCATCTCTCTTTTGGCTCTCGCCAATCCTTTCCACAAGAGTAGGTCTTATTGATAAGTTTGCCAAAATTTCAGGTTCCAATTCACATCTAGGCCTGAAGTCAAATCCAGCCAAATACTCGAGACTCTTCCATTCTAAAAACATGGCTCCCAAACCTGCATGTCTTCGACTTAACGCATCTGCCACTGCGTGACCTTTTCCCGGAGTATAGGCTATACCAAAATCATATGATGCTAAGAACTCTAGCCACCGTTGCTATCGAAGATTCAAATCCTTTTGGGAGAACAGATACTTCAACGACTTATGATCTGTAAACAACTCGAAGCGAACTCCCAATAGATAATGTCTCCACATCTTCAAAGCAAACACAATCGCCGCTAACTCCAAATCATGAGTTGGATAATTCCTTTCATGCGGCTTCAGTTGTCGACTAGCATACGCAACAACTTTATGCTTCTGCATTAGCACTGCTCCAAGTCCAGTACCACATGCATCGGTGTAAACCACCATCTCATCATTCCCACTTGGAATAGTCAAAACTGGAGCACTTGTCAGTCGCTCTTTCAGGATTACGAAAGCTTGCTCACACTTATCATCCCATTTGAACACTTGGTTCTTTTTCGTCAATCCTGTTAACGGTGCAGCTATCTTGGAAAAATCTTTGATAAACCGACGATAATATCCTGCTAATCCAAGAAAACTTCTCACATCGGATGTATTCTTAGGTCTAACCCAATCCTGGATTGCTGCCACCTTAGCGGAATCAACCGCGATTCCATTTCCAGAAATAACATGACCTAAGAACCTCACTTCACTCTTCCAGAAGTGACACTTCGAAAACTTAGCCTTCAGCTGATGTTTCCGCAGGATTTCCAAGACAATCCTCAAGTGTGTCCCGTGTTCTTCTTCAGTTCTGGAGTAAACCAAAATATCATCCACGAACACAAGCACAAACTTATTCAACTGATCTCTGAACACTCTATTCATAAGATCCACAAAATATGCTGGTGCATTGGTCAATCCAAACGGCATTACCAGCCACTCATAAAACCCGGATGGTGTCCTAAAAGCAGTCTTTGGCACACTATCCTTAGCCACTCTCAATTGGTGAAATCCTGTTGCCAAATCCATCTGAGAAAACACCTTAGCCTCGTGAAGCTGATCAAACAAGTCATCTATTCTCGGCAATGGATACTTGTTCTTCTTAGTCACCTTATTCAGTTCACGATAATCGACACACAACCTCAACGATCCATCCGCTTTGGTTGCGAACACAACTGGTGCACCCCATTCGGACACACTACGCCGAATGAATCCTTTCTGCAAAAGGTCATCAACTTGCACCTTCAACTCTAGCTGCTCCCTAGGCGCCATCCGCCTAAGAGGCATCACAACAGGTCTGGCTCCCTCAACTAGATCGATACGAAACTCGATCTCCCTATGCGGCGGTATCCCTTTGACTTCGTCAAAGACATCCTCAAATCCATTCACAATAGGCACCGATGACAGTCCATCCCGTGGAACAACCAGCGAATACATGAAGCTCATGAAGACACCCTCCTCATGCTTACATCGTATCACAACCTTTCGCCCTTCCACATTCCCGACTGTCACCTCAAGCCTCTCACAATCAATCCTTGCCGCATACTTCCTAAGCCAGTCCATACCCAAAATAATTCCGAACCCCACAAAGTTCAGAACAAAACAATCACAAACAAACGAGCAATCATGACTCGACACAACTAGGCCACGGCATAACATACACAAACAAGACGAACCTTCAACTGGATTAGTCACAACCAATGGCCTATCAACCATATCCGGTTTCAAACCTAACCGGCCTACCAAATCATCACAGACAAAAGAATGCGACGCTCCAGTATCAAACAACACTCTAACTGGAACACCACAAATAGAAAGAGTACCTTGAACCACCACACTCTTCCCCTTCTCTTCAGCAGTAGGAGCTTTCGAAGACGATGGAACAGCCCCCAAAGCATAAGCTTTCACAATCTGCCTGTCTTTCCTAGGTTCTGGGCAATCCTTCTTGATATGTCCCAGCTTATCACAGTTGTAACACTTTCCCGGTACCTTGGGATTCTTACAATCTCTAGAGAAATGGCCCTTCTGCTGGCAGTTGTAGCAGGTCACTTCGCCCTTTGGCTTCTTCTGGCCATCCTTACCCCTCTGATGCTGCTGCTGCTGCTTCCTCTTCCTGTTCCCATTCTGCTGTGGTTTAGATCCTTCCTTGGTTACAGCAACAACAGATACTTCCTTAGGAAACAAACTCTCGTGCCTGAGAGCTTTCTCCACAAGCTTCTCAAACGGATCGTCCAAATGATCCACCAACTGCCTTCCAAGATAAGCGTCCAAACCGGTCACAAACTTCTCGTTCTTCTGGTAGGGAGAATCAATATACGATCTGGCATACTTGGACAAAGCCTCAAACTCAGACACATACTCAAGAACCGATCTCCCACCTTGCTTGAGCTCCACAAACCTCCTAAACAAAACAGATTTCTGGGCCGTAGAGATGAACTTCGCCTCAAATCTGACTTGGAATTGCTCCCAAGTAATCTCTTCTTCTGGAGTATCGATGGTGATAGAATTCCACCAATCATGAGCTCTTCCCTGAAGCTGTCTCGATGCAAGCTTCCTCTTAGTTGCATCCTCAATCCCTAAGTCACCAAAGATCCTTCGACATGCATCTATCCATCTTTGCACTTCAATAGTCGATTCCGTTCCCAAGAAAACCTTTCCTCCAAGAGAAGTATAATCCTTGCAAAGCTTAGCAAAATCCACCGGTCTTGGAGCTTGGACTTGAACTCCCACATCCACTGATGATCCTGAAGCCGGTATCCTCCTCATGATCGAAGTCATCATTGCTTCGAACATAGTTCCATAATCAACAGCTTCTTCAGTAGCACGGCCTTCCCTTGCAGCTGGTCTCCTCTTCGACTCATTTTTAGTATCTACAAAAAGAAATGATTAGAACACCTTTGAGAAACAACTGCATAAGGAGTTCAAATCCATCTAAACTACTATATTATATATAGTAATCATCCATCAAAATACAATTACGTCTCTCATACGTAGTTACGTCAGCGAGCGTTGGCTAAAATCGATTAACCAAAGCTCTGATACCAAATGTGAGGACCGCCCATGACCCCCGCACCAAAACAAGAGAATAGTGCGCTGAAAGGTGTGCCAGGAAGCCATGGACGATAGTCAGGGTAAATTAAAACAGCGGAACCTCTATCGTACAACTCACAGCGCATGGATAAAATACAATAGAGAACTATAATATAGTGAAGCTCCATAGAACAGAACATCATCATATAAGCATCATAATAGCTTTGTACAAACATATGAATCATCCGTACATCAAAGCCTCACTACATATCACTCAAACCAAATACAGCAGCGGAACACCTAGTACATAATATGAAATAATATGCAAAAGCCTCCTACTCGTCTTCATCATCATCAGCGTAGATCTCCAAGAACAGCACCTGTCACCTGCTACCTAGTCTGCCCATCCCAACATGGATGAACAGCCCAAGGTAATAAGAGGAGACATAAAACCTTGAGTCAGACAAAGTCTTAGTGAGCAGTAAATCAACTATCAAACATACCAAAAGAGCATATGGGATAAAAGGAATAGGAACCAAACCATCCCACTCCACCTCTTTCTACAGTGATAGCCCCCAGACACACACTAAAGAGAAACAAGCATAACATAGCAGACAATTAAGGTAAAGCAATAATCACTCGAGTCAAGGGCGATGTTTTCCAAATACAAACCCCCAAGGCCTAAACCAAGATCAGATAAGCACCCAGAAAATACCGCTCTTGAGACTGAATGATGATACAACCAAACATCCAAACATCCATGACTCTGGCTATCACTGTTATCATTGCCTTGATTTCACCGTTAATTGAATGACCACCTGTCAAGGGCTAATGGTAACCCCGATTCTAGACATAGCTCCGCACGTCATCGTGACCCGTGCCTAGGACTTACCTACTCTGCCCAGAGTACTCAACTACCTACCTGTAGTCTTTTGGGTGTCCCGACTACCTACCTGTAGTCGTTATGGGCGCCCCATGTACTCTTGCTTTTGAGCATGCTAGAACCTTCAACAACGATGAGATCCAAGCCTCCTAGTCATCCTCCTCGACGACTATTCTAATACTAGCTCAAGCTACCTCTCGAGCAATCCATTATCCACCAACTCGAACCATCCCTCGAGTTATCAACATGCTTGGAATGATCCCTGCCTGGATTATGCCAAGACTCATCACATCATACTTCGCTTTATCACACCATAGCAAAGTCTCAACTCAACAACATGGTTTGCCTCATTGCATCATGGCAAAGTTCCATCTCAACCTCATCCAATTCATACATATGAGCTTCAACATCCGTTACATATGTCTTAAGCAGCTTTCATCATTCAAGAGCCTCTTCCGTAGCTTTTGAATCGTCTTTAACCATACTTGTCCAAATCTATCAACTAGGTAACTCATTCACATCAATCAAACAAGGCAAACATTAATCCAAACAAATAAGTAGTCAATCAAGATCTAAATAGGCATTTATAACTAAAATGGCAATTTCGTAAATAAATGAGCATAGATCTAACATACATGAGTCATGGGTTTTTAGCATAGATCTAACAAATATAAATCATGGGTTTTGCCTCTACAATTAGATAAATGAACTTGCAAAGGTAAACATCTTCATAAGTAATGGATCTACACTTGGATCTAAGGAAGAATGCATAAAATCACTATCTACAACACTCCAACAAACCATCAATCCAATACACTCCTTTGGGTCCGCGTGAGAGATAACTACCACTCACAGAATCACTCAAACACTTCAAAAACTAATCACTTCAGATCTGGACAGCGAAGATCCAAGCTTGATTCGTCGAAATCCCGCTTGAAACGATGAAATCTCGCTTCAACGGATGAAGATCTTCAACTTTGGTCCTTGAATCTTCGATCTCGATCTTCGATCTTGGATGGATGTTAGAACTAGATTGGAATGGAGAAAAGAAGATGAAGAAATGTTGTGGTCGAGTTCCCAAAATGGCAGCACTTCGTCGCTTCAAAAACCGGTGCCAAAAAGTGAGCCAAAGCCCTCTATTTATAGGCAGATCACCCCCTTAGGTCGCCTGGCCCTTAACTCGCATGCTCGGTTTTAAGTCGTTGCCGACCTAAAGATCCCCGACCTAACTTAAGTCGGTGCCGACCTATACACTCCAATGACCTAACGGCCTAACCAACCCAGAGTCATACGAGCTAATAAACACGGCCGACCTATTTCTATGCCGACCTAAAACCATGCCGCCCCTAACGACTTACGACCTAAGACACACATGACTCAACCGACCTTACGTCCTTCGACTCATCAGGTCCTACGACTTAACTCGTTCGGATCCTTAAGTCGCTTGCGACATAGCGACCTAACTCGTAAGTCGTTCACACATCCTTAGCGACCTAGTAACCCACGCGACTTAACACTAAGTCGCTCAACCGACTTAACACGAAGTCTCCCACGCGACTTATCTACATACGCGGTTTAACACACACGACTCAAGCACGAGCCGACCTAACCAAAACAACAACCCTAACTCTAAGTCGCTCATGCGACTTAACTCAAATCAACCCAACACTCTTAGGTCGCTCCAAAATGCCTCCGACCTAACAACCATACGACCTAACCCCCTTAGGTCGTTAACTCCACTAACTCGCCAGCACGCTATCCTCACTAACCCGCTAACTTGTTAGCTCGTCCCAGCCCCTAAGTCGCTAACTCCTTAAGTCGGCCATACCCTTAACTCGCCAACTTCTTAACTCGGCAACTATCCTATAGGTCGGTCACGACTCATCCCATGAGTCGTTCGTGACTCAATCCCCTAACACGCTAACTCGTCCAAACCCATAGGTCGCTCTACTCGACCTAACTCTCACACGACCTAAGCTCAAGTTGCCTACACGAGTTAACCTCCCATACGACTTAGGCTAGGGATAAGACAAACAACACTAACGACCTGTAAATTTTACGATTTATCGACACGTAAAATACGGGTCGTTACAATATATATATATATATATATATATATATATATATATAGACACACACACACACACAACCACTAACATGTGAAAATCCATCGATTTACCTTTTCATGATATTTTAATAAAATAATATATAGAACAATAATCATATAATTAACAGTAAACAAGAAGACTACCTTTCACCAAATCCCCACGCTCACATATTGAAATGGAGAAGTGAACTTCTTGAATCGAATTCCAATCTCTTAAAGTTAAAACTTCTACCTTACTACCGATGATTGATTGATTTTAACCTGTATTTAGATTGCTTGAATATTTTAAGAGAAGGAGAGGGAGTATCTGATCAACAAAGAAAAGGATGGAGGTAGTAAAATGGTCTAATCTAAAGTAAGGGATAAGATGTTTATATAAGGAAGAGGCTAGAAAGCAAAAGAACGATTAAGATCCTTGAATATCTCTTACCCATTTCCCTCTTTATAAACATTCAAAACCCCTTCATTCTAGCCATCTTATGGCCGGTATCTGTAACAATCGAGCAATTTTTAACCCTCGAAAATCGACACTAATACGTTCACTGTATAGAGTGCCGAGAAATCGAGTGCCGAAAACTTGGTTGTTAGGGTTAAGAAGAAAAGAGATAGAAGAAGAAACAGGAATAACAACGCAGAATCTCACAATCGTAGCGGAATACAATATAATATACAATAATACCTTTTTATGCAAAAGAATAACTGTAACTGTTAATATACATACAAATTACCATAGTACAATCATCAACATATAAATCTGGATAGTTATAATAACTTGTCCTCAATACAGCTTACAATATACAGCAGAATGTATTCAAATACGTTTAATACGTCTTTGTCATCCAGCTCGTCATATGAGCACCAAAAGCATCCTAACCTGGAACTGTAATACTCAGCGAGCATTACAATAAAGTAACACCCAAGTCAAGCTAGAAACCAGCGTGAATAAGCGCACTTAAATTTGAACTTCTAAAGTTACCAAAGTCCTTCAAAAAAACAAGGTAACTTGTACAAACACGATGAGTCTTTTGTTATTACAACCAAAACACTTTTACAGAAATCCATCGATATTTTTATAGTGTCCAAATACAATACTTGCGCAAAATGGTCGAATTTTTCACATTTAAACAAAATTTAGTAAATTAGACTCTAACATTTAACCTGTAAAGTTTCGTGGTGGTTATTGGGTCAAAGTGGTTTCCGATAATCCAGATATCTGATCCATGTCTCTTTAACTCAAAATGAAAATTTTAAAGGTCCAACTGTTTTAAATAAAAAGTTCATGTTCAGGGTGATAATATTCACATATGGAAATTTATTACATATGTTTATTTCAAATAAAACGTACTAGCGTTTACTAGCGTTTTATTCCAAAATTTTAATTCGTTTGTCTACTTAATGGCATAGAAAAGAACAACTAAAATAAATACTCAAGAGCAGAAGCATAGATCATTTACAAATTTGACGATTAAGAACTCAAATAGTAACAATTCAAAATCATAATTTAAACAACTTAAATTAAGCTAGATTGCCTTATATTTTTAATCCCAAATTACTTATAATTTAAAAAATTATAAACAATTTATTATTAGTTAATTGAAATTAACTAATCCAATTGGTAACAGATTTTATTAATCACCATAAGATTTTAAACACTTAAGAATCTAATTATTTATTAATCAACATATGATTTAATCAAATAAGCTTTAATTAATAACTCGCTTTAATTATTAAAAATAATTAAATTTTAGATTACAGAATGTTGAATATGCGCTTATATGATTTTTGTTTGATGATAATAAACATATATACATTCATTTAAATGTATTGTTAATATACTATTTTAATTTTCACAGATTAAATAAATATTTGTTTGAATAAAATATTCATTTGAATATTTTATTCAAACAAATATTTATTACAATTTTGAATAGTACAATTTCAAGCTCTCACTATAACTATACAACTTTGATTACATCACTTTTTTTCACATTTACAATTCACCTCACTACATATCACTCACACTCGTATCTATCTTCAACTTCATTCCAGTTTGAATCCAACATCTGAGCAATCTGCAAAAATATAAACTAACGCAGTAAAATTGAAAAAGAAAAATTTTTGCAATTCAAAAATAAAAGATAATTTTTTAAAATATGATTTGCTTTAGTTATTTGGATTGTTCGTCATAATTTAAATTTGAATTCATCATACACGAACAACTTGTGACATACACAGTGTATTACTGTATATGCCACAAGGCCGTGCACGCCGATATATACACTTGATTGATTTATAGGGACAGGTGAGCACAGGTCAAACCCAAATGAAAAACCGGGTTCAACTCACGTGCAATAACATAAAAGTCACAACTCTCAGCACAAGGTCAAAGCCGAGTTTTTAAAACTGGATTCAACTCAGCGGCAAAACTACAGACAAATACATATGGCCAAGCAAAGCATCACATACATATATACCTGAGCAGATACACAAATATACATGTATGCGCTGACACAGCAGTTTTGAACAAAGGAACCAATACACAGTGAATTAAAGGAAAATGGAAAGCCTGCACCAAAATCAATATAACCAAGACCAAGATGCAGTATACAAGTACAAGACCAACTCAGTGACAATATGTATGGGGGCACTGGACTACAGCACAACCAAACCAACATGATGACAATGCAAGCAAGAACAACAGAGTTTCAAAAATCCAATGCTCAACATCATATGAATCCAAATCAACTGTACTGGACAATACAAGGAAATGAAAAGACTCAGCAATGCTCAAGATCAACACAAGACAGAGTAAATATATATGCACAGCACAATTCAGATAACATGTCAAAGACCACAAGTAATCAAACCAGAATGCTTCAGTGTACAGTGAGCCCGAGCACAAGTAACTCATGGAAAGGAAACTACAACAATGTTATACACAGCAACAATCATCAATGCAATAAACAACAAGTACAGGCCGCAACAGTATGCACCAGTCCAGGCTACGACATAGATGGAGCTACAGGAATGTACCAAGCTAACTACACTGAAACTCGACCAAGTACACATTACAACAGACTCAAGGCAACAAAGACTGAACAAGATAGCAAAGAAGTACTGATCAATGAATGCAAATAAATTCGAATCAAACAGTGGCACATGCATGTACAAACTGTAGTGAATGCAGATGGTAAACCAGAGATCAGACAAGACCGAACGAGCAAGCTAACCGGCATATGAACAACTACAACGATGCACAAAGATACAAGGCAAACTGGCACTCAGGCAAATGTACAGACAACAAGTTTTGCAGTGATACAAAACAAGTTCGACAGGCAACAAGCAAAAGTTCACAGTGAAGTCGAAATCATGGAAAGTGGCACAGCAATTTTTGAGAAGAACCAACAGAAATCGCCATGTCAATGTTGAACAAGTCAAAATAAAAAAATGCCAAGAAATCAACATGAAATATACGAATATGACAAAGTCAAATTAAAGTCGTGCTCATCACAATTTTTAAAGCCGTGTCAATCAAGCAATCGAGTATTTACACAAATGAATTAGTCAAGGAAAAATCACGAGCATCCAAGTATAATCGAATGGCCAGAGCAAATAATTTGACAAATTCAAATATATTCGTACGAACGCAAATCTAGGGTTACAAACCCTATATAAAGAAATCATCATCGGCAATTTCATTCATGGAGTTCAATGAAGCATAACAGAACAGCATAAACAAAAATCACATACCGAATCGAAGTTGAACTCCATCAACTCGAAGTAGCCAGAGAGAGAGCAACGAGAAATCGATCGAGCAAAGCAATTCTCGAACAACCACATATTCGATCGAAGCAATAACGGCTCTTCGAAAGCCCTAATCTGAATCAAGAACGAAATCCCCAATTTTGCAAAAGGAACGGTTACTCAAGCAAAAAAGGAACCAGGCCGATAAAATAAAAAGGAGAAAAGGGGGACGTAATCTTTTAATTAGTGGGCCGGTTATTTTGGGCTTAGTTGTTTTAAATTAGGGATATTTTATTTTTAATTTGTTTTTTGTTTTGTATTTTCATTTTTAAACCGTTTAAATTTCTAGTCGTGTGACTAGGGGACAAGCTACGTGGCGTAGCTTGAGAATTCGCAACTCGGTAGTTGAGTTGTGGCAAGGTTTTGAGCGTAGAGTTAGATTAGTCTATAGCGGGTATAGCGAGTTTACGTGTGTAAGCGAGGGACTATCTAATTTCTAGTAGAAACCTTGGGGGCAGCATGTAGGCAAGGTTTTGCCGAAGCTGGGTAAATTCTGTGTTGTTCTATTTTATTCTGTTATTTATATTCTGCGATATCTGTGCTGCTATTCTGTGATCTGAATTGAAATTAATTTATAAGCTTCCGCGATTAATTTTTATAATTTACACTATCACCCTATCCACCCCCCTCTAGGGTGAAATCGATCCTACAAGTGGTATCAGAGCTAGGAACAAAAGCCATTTTTGTTTTAAAAATTTTTTTACAAAAATCAATTTTTGTTTTAAAAATTCGTGTTTTAAAAATTGGTTTTTGTTTTAAAATTTTGAATTTTTGAAATGGCTTCTTTTATTAATACTTCTGTTAAGGGTCGCTCCAATATTATTCCTTCTATTTTCGATGGAACAGATTTTTTGAATTGGAAATTAAAAATGGAATTTTATTTAAAATCTGTTAATATTAAATGTTGGAATATTATTGAAAACGGGTGTGATATAACAGATAAGAAAATTATCTCGATTAATGCTCTTTCTATGCATATATTATATTCTTATATTAATCAAGATAATTTTAATTTCATTTCTCATTGTGAAAATGCACAGGAAATCTGGAATACTTTCGATACAATATATGGTGCAAAAGTCAACAGCAATGAGAAGTCCTCCACAACTGACTCAGTTAAAGAGATGTGCTTAACAGGATTGGTAAATAGCAGTTGTGATGAGGATGATGATGATGGAGCAGCCGAGCTGGCATTAATAATGAAGAAATTCAAAAGGTGGAATCACAAATACGGAAATCCAGCTCTAAATAAAAAATTAAAAAGCAGAATAATCAAAGCACTGGACAACTCGGAAGAACACGGGATCACTTGCAACAAACCCGGTGATATCAAGCCCAATTATCCCCGATTTCAACGCGATTTTGAAAAGAAATCAAAACGGTGTTTTACAGCCACGTGGAATAAAAGCGATAGCAGTGAGAGTGAGAAAGCAGATATGTGCCTTCATGGGAATATAACCGATAGCGACGATGACGAGCCAAGCGAGGTATCAAAACTTACTCACTCTGAATTACTCATTTATTTCCACGAAGTAAATGGCTGTTTTGAACGACTTAGGGAGAAATATGCCAAACTTGAATCACAAAATGATACTTTGATAGATTTAAATAAACAACTTGACCAATTAGTTAAAACCTATCAAAGTAGGATCCCTAAGTGTGATAAGTGTCCAACATTCGAAGAAGAAATTAAAAAATCAGAAATCAATATAAAATCACTTGAAAATGAAATTCTGATTTTAAAAGAGAATGAAAATACTAGGAGAGAGAATTCTATTAAAAAGTGCACACAATTGTTAAACGAAAATGAATCTCTCAAAACACAAGTCCAATAATTGTCAACGACTTTGGATAAATTTTCAAAAAGTGAAAAACCGTTGAATATGCTATTAGGAAAGCAAACTGTTAATTCGGTTAGACAAGGACTTGGATATAATAAATTGAAAATTGTTGAAAGCAATATTAGTCAAGCTAAATCCATGTGCACAATTTGTAGAAAATATGGACACAATCACAAAAATTGTTGGTATAGACCCAAACATGTGAAAACTATAGCGATTTGGGTTCCAAAAGGCACAAATATAAAATCTCTCAAAGTTAAACAAATTTGGGTGCCGAAGGGAACAAATATAAATAGTTTTGGGTCTCCACAAAATTATTTTTATTCTGCCACTAACAATCATGGACCTATAAAAACAAATAGGTCACATAAATCTTTTTCCATGTAGGTGTGGTGGCGGGCTAAGGAACAACAATAGTGTACTCTGGATTTTTGGCTGTTCCAGAAACACAACGGACGACGAAGCAAAGTTCCTTAGCCTAGTATAAAGGTGACAGAATCACAATGGACAACAACGAAAAATATCGTAAAGGTAAAACAGGTATATTTATTTGAACGATATATTAAACTTGATAATCTGCACCATATTCTGAATTAAAATTCAGCCAATATTGAGATTGATGAAAAGATGATGATTTTGTTTCTGACTTATTCAAAATAGTTGGCCAAATTATATTCTTATGCCACAACACTATAAAATTCTCTAGATTCTTTGAATTACTTCATATATATCAGTTTGGATTAAAAATAGTGTTTTGTTGGATAATACAATTGGTTATAATACGGCTAACTCTTTATTCACGGTTTTCTGATTATTTACACGGCTTCATTTCAAATTCAAAAGAATGTCATTTAAAATGCTTTTAAAATTGAGTTTGAAATTTTTGGTGCACACTTCATGGTTTGGTCAATCAAATTCAATTAATGATGATTTTGAGTGAAAGAGAAATTCAGATGCAGATTACACTGGTAATCTAGTTGATAGAAAATTACTAGTTGAACGTGATTTTTGAGACATTTAGTAACTGCATCGTTTTTCAAAGAAAATATCTGCATATTCTTCATTTCAAATAATTTTCAAATAGCAGAAAATTTTCTTTTAAAAATCCCCTGGAGAACATCATTTTTGACCATAGTTTCAGATTAGTCATTTTAAAAAAATTAATTTCATAATTATTTTTGAATTTGATTTTAAATAACTATTTTGACTAATCGGACTCCCTAATGTTTATCGAAAAGAAAAATAGTGATTGAAAAAGTGATGAGTGTTAATATTGATCAAATATTATGACTCGAGACGGTATAATTAATAAATTTCTTTAGAAATTTAAACAAGAGTTATAAAACTATTTGTTGGTAAAAATTCCATGACCATCTCTATATCTATCATATTTCTAACAACCATTACTCATCAAAATTCTATATAGTTTGTCGATATGTGGTACTTTAAACAGGAATCGTTCGTTTTTCATTTTTCACATTTTTTTAAAAAAAAAGAAAAAGAAAAAAGAGGGTAATAATAATAATAATAATAAATACCAAAGTATTCACTCTCATTTAAAAGTCCTCACGGTTATGCATGGGTGAATTACTTAGAATTTGTTATGTGCTTCCATGCTCATTTAAAAGTCCTCGCGGTTATGCATGTATGGAACGCATATCAAAAGTTGATTTTTTTTTTGTAAAATAAACAAGTTGATTCTAATCCCATTTAAAAGTCCGTACGGTTATGCGTGGTTAGAAGATACTTGAATTCCTTTTTTTTTAAATAAAATTGGAATACTACTAATCTCATTTAAAAGTCCTAACGGTTATGCATGGTTAGTAGATATTCAAATTCCTGATATAAATATGCCACAAATAGACACAACTGTATGGTTATATATGATGACATCATTTCCATCATTCTAAAAGTGGAATATGCGCCTAACAAAATATTTATGATTTTTGTTTGATTTTTTATTGAAATTTAATATTTATATTCAATTGAGTTTCAATGTTGGATTAATATCGATCACTTTATCTCTATTTTCTCTAACACTATTATTCTTTTGCTGATAACAAAAGGGGGAGAGAAAAGTCAAGATTTTGTCAAATAAAATCAAGCAAATGTCAAATAATTTTCCATTTGCATCTAGACTCATTTGCATATTTCTATTTGTATGCATATATGTAGGGGGGGTATTGTGTAGAGAGGGAGCATTTAAATAGGGGGAGCAATTAGGATATATCTATGATCAAATACATTTAACATATTCAAAATCTTAAATATATGTTTGTTATCATCAAAAGGGGGAGATTGTTGAATATGCGCTTATATGATTTTTGTTTGATGATAATAAACATATATACATTCATTTAAATGTATTTGTTAATATACTATTTTAATTTTCACAGATTAAATAAATATTTGCTGAAAAAAATAAATAACACAGAATTTGAATTCAAACGAATATTTTATTCAAACAAATATTTATTACAATTTTGAATAGTACAATTTCAAGCTCTCACTATAACTATACAACTTTGATTACATCACTTTTTTTCACATTTACAATTCACCTCACTACATATCACTCACACTCGTATCTATCAACTTCATTCCAGTTTGAATCCAACATCTGAGCAATCTGCAAAAATATAAACTAACGCAGTAAAATTGAAAAAGAAAAATTTTTGCAATTAAAAAATAAAAGATAATTTTTGAAAATATGATTTGCCTCAATTATTTGGGTTGTTCGTCATAATTTAAATTTGAATTCATCATACACGAACAACTTGTGACATACACAGTGTATTACTGTGTATGCCACAAGGCCGTGCACGCCAATATATACACTTGATTGATTTACAGGGACAGGTGAGCACAGGCCAAACCCAAATGAAAAACTGGGTTCAACTCACGTGCAATAACATAAAAGTCACAACTCTTAGCACAAGGTTAAACCCGAGTTTTTAAAACTGGATTCAACTCAGCGGCAAAACTACAGACAAATACATATGGCCAAGCAAAGCATCACATACATATATACATGAGCAGATACACAAATATACATGTATGCGCTGACACAGCAGTTTTGAACAAAGGAACCAATACACAGTGAATTAAAGGAAAATGGAAAGCCTGCACCAAAATCAATATAACCAAGACCAAGATGCAGTATACAAGTACAAGACCAATTCAGTGACAATATGTATGGGGGCACTGGACTACAGCACAACCAAACCAACATGATGACAATGCAAGCAAGAACAACAGAGTTTCAAAAATCCAATGCTCAACATCATATGAATCCAAATCAACTGTACTGGACAATACAAGGAAATGAAAAGACTCAGCAATGCTCAAGATCAACACAAGACAGAGTAAATATATATGCACAGCACAATTCAGATAACATGTCAAAGACCACAAGTAATCAAACCAGAATGCTTCAGTGTACAGTGAGCCCGAGCACAAGTAACTCATGGAAAGGAAACTACAACAATGTTATACATAGCAACAATCATCAATGCAATAAACAACAAGTACAGGCCGCAACAGTATGCACCAGTCCAGGCTACGACATAGATGGAGCTACAGGAATGTACCAAGCTAACAACACTGAAACTCGACCAAGTACATATTACAACAGACTCAAGGCAACAAAGACTGAACAAGATAGCAAAGAAGTACTGATCAATGAATGCAAATAAATTCGAATCAAACAGTGGCAAATGCATGTACAAACTGTAGTGAATGCAGATGGTAAACCAGAGATCAGACAAGACCGAACGAGCAAGCTAACCGGCATATGAACAACTACAACGATGCAAAAAGATACAAGGCAAACTGGCACTCAGGAAAATGTACAGACAACAAGTTTTGCAGTGATACAAAACAAGTTCGACAGGAAACAAACAAAAGTTCACAGTGAAGTCGAAATCATGGAAAGTGGCACAGCAATTTTTGAGAAGAACCAACAGAAATCGCCATGTCAATGTTGAACAAGTCAAAGTAAAAAAATGCCAAGAAATCAACATGAAATATACGAATATGACAAAGTCAAATTAAAGCCGTGCTCATCACAATTTTAAAGCCGTGTCAATCAAGCAATCGAGTATTTACACAAATGAATTAGTCAAGGAAAAATCACGATCATCCAAGTATAATCGAATGGCCAGAGCAAATAATTTGACAAATTCAAATATATTCATACGAACGCAAATCTAGGGTTACAAACCCTATATAAAGAAATCATCATCGGCAATTTCATTCATGGAGTTCAATGAAGCATAACAAAACAGCATAAACAAAAATCACACACCGAATCGAAGTTGAACTCCATCAACTCGAAGTAGCCAGAGTGAGAGCAACGAGAAATCGATCGAGCAAAGCAATTCTCGAACAACCACATATTCGATCGAAGCAATAACGGCTCTTCGAAAGCCCTAATCTGAATCAAGAACGAAAGCCCCAATTTTGCAAAAGGAACGGTCGCCATTATACTCAAGCAAAAAAGGAACCAGGCCGATAAAATAAAAAGGAGAAAAGGGGGACGCAATCTTTTAATTAGTGGGCCGGTTATTTTGAGCTTAGTTGTTTTAAATGAGGGCTATTTTATTTTTAATTTGTTTTTTGTTTTGTATTTTCATTTTTAAACCGTTTAAATTTCTAGTCGTGTGACTAGGGGACAAGCTACGTGACGTAGCTTGAGAATTCGCAACTCGGTAGTTGAGTTGTGGCAAGGTTTTGAGCGTAGAGTTAGATTAGTCAATAGCGGGTATAGCGAGTTTACGTGTGTAAGCGAGGGACTATCTAATTTCTAGTAGAAACCTTGGGGGCAGCACGTAGGCAGGGTTTTGCCGAAGCTGGGTAAATTCTGTGTTGTTCTGTTTTATTCTGTTATTTATATTCTGCGATATCTGTGCTGCTATTCTGTGATCTGAATTGAAATTAATTTATAAGCTTCCGCGATTAATTTTTATAATTTACACTATCACCCTATTCACCCCCCTCTAGGGTGAAATCGATCCTACACAGAAAATTAGTAACATTAATTCAGACTAAAATATTGGTCGATAGGATTTCAATTACCGAAATTTATCATGTTGATTGGATTTAAATAAATAGAAGATAATGTTTATAGGTTATTAGGTAAATTAATTAATAAATTTCATTTTCCTTCTTTTTGTCTTTTCGCTTTTTTTCCTTTTTTTCATTTCTCTCTCTCTCTCTCTCTTTTCTTTTCCTTCTTTCCTTTGGCCCAAGTCCACCCAGCCGAACTCCTTCTCCTATCTTCTCTCTTATTTCCAGTTTTCCCCTTTCTTCTTTCTATCACCAGAGACACCCAACGTGCATGATACCGTGTACGTGCACACGGCCTCCCTTCCCCGAAACAATCCCCTGACCCCTCGAGCAAGTTCTCCCACATCTCCATGTTATACCTGACCACCTGTAACCCACGACAACCCTCTAGCTCGCCATTTCGAACATCACCCAATAGCCTAGAACAACACCGCCTAACCAAATCACCTCTCCCCATCACCTCAAGCTATCGTTCATTATCAAACTTGGCCCAAAGATTCGTCGCGACCATCTCCACATTTTCCCCTTAACTGCACCTTCCTAGTTGCCCCACGATGTCACCATTAACTAGAAACCGAACCATCCACAATCACGTACCTGAACCCAAAAGACGCGTCGAACCCCCGCCACACACCACCGGAAGCCATCGCACCATTTTTTCTAGCTTTCCCATCGTCCCCGTCACCTCCACAATCAATGTCGAGCCAAGCCATCAACTCGACTATCGAAATTTCACCGAAAGCTAAAATTTGGTCAACTCCCTTTGTCTCACTCGATACAAAATTAAAATTCTCCAAACCACCACCAAAAATCACTATTTTTAGTAATGAACACATTTATATAATCAATTGATAAAAAAATGAAACTTGATTTTTGGTCTTTTATGAGTGGTTTACTGTAAAATGTTCTTTTCTTCCTCTATGTTACATGACAACAAACGAAATGAATTTTAGAATAAACTAAACTAAAAAACACGCAACATTGTTTTTTGAATAACCGTCCAAAACTAACTAGATTGAGAGCTACTGATTTTTGAAGTTGGAAGATCTTTTTTTCCAAGAACAAAGATGTTTTATATGTTACTATGAGTTTCAGGTATACAACATGACTAACCCTCATATATACAGCTTATTAACACATGAACGCTTGACAAAAACAAAGAGTTCATTCAAAATTTACAAGAATGCATTTGCATACAAAGGTTACAGTAAGTAAAAGATGTTTTTTACTCATTGATCTTGTTGAGATGAACACTGGCTTCTCTCTTTTGTTCTAGCTTCAAGCTTTTACTATATTGATTCTTTTTTTTTAAAAATGGTAGCACTTTGTTCATTTTATTTATATAAGAAAGAATAAGGCATGGCTATACATAGATATGAACGGAAGTGTACAGTGCAAGCCAAGGAAAGAAGATGTATAACTATACATCCCCCCCCCTCCTCGTTTTTTCTTCTTTAATTTGATTTGAAGATTGATTTAATATTATGGAATAATTTGGCTTTTTATTCTGATTTGAAATATTGTGGCTTGATTTTAAGTTTTATGTATGGTTTGAAGTTTTTCTATAATGATGTTTTTCTTAGGTTTATTCATACATTATGTGTGTGTGTATAGATATGCATACATTTACACTATTTTATATTCGCATATCTAGTCGCCTATCCATTATTATATCTAACATATATGCATATCAATTACTTATATTTGTCATCATATATATATTCAAACTATTCCCTATTTACATATAAATTACTTTTTTTATAGATACATATATATTAACTTATTCACTATTTCACATATATATGTCTATCTATATGTACTTACGTATATTTCTGTTATATCTACATATACATATACATAGTTATATATACCTATATTTTTTACATATTTGCCTACATTTACATATGTATCATATTTACACTTCTACATGTTTACTATTTCATTATTTTTATAAACATATATCCGTATATATGTAAATATACTTATATATTTTTTTATCAACATAAGTTTGAAATTTTACTACTATGAAATTTTATACATTCATGTATATATATTAATTTATATATACAATTTTTTATATATAAGCATATATATCCATCCTTATATATATTTCATCAAAATGGAGTTTGTATATACATTTGTATACGGATATATAGATATTTTATCACGAGTTTGAAATGGTGAAGTTCACATGCACATATATACTTATATACTTATCCCAACTTTCGGCAAAGTTAAGATACCCAAAAATTAGCTGAAAATCAATGATTACTATTCTTGAACATCAACTGTGCATCGCAGGATAACCATGGATATCGATGAATTTTGTCCGAGTCCAGATTGTTCTACAATTGATAGGACATGACAGGAAAGATCATAGAAGTCCGCATCTCAAATTTCAAGTCAGTCCGAGTTCATATGCTCAAGTTATGATCGTTTCAATCAAAGGAAAGGGCATCATGTTTCGAACCCATCTTCAAAGCCTCGTTTCGAATCGATCCCGATCATATCGATCGAAGGAGCGGTCCCGCGTTCGTAGCCATCGAAGTGTGTTCACTTCGTATCGATCGAGCCGGCAGCATTTGAACCCATCGAGTTCGTACCGATGGGCTTCAAATCCATCAACAGGGCGTGTGCTCTGTGACGAGTGGCTAGAGTCCACTTTGTATCCATCAAGAAGCTATATAGCCCGTATTCATCGAGTGAAGGACTGTTCAAAACCATCGACCTTTGTTTGTTCGTTCGTATCCATCGATATAACTACTGTTCGAATCCATGGCCCATAGCCTATTCGAATCCATCGGAAGTCCTTCATACCCATCAGGTGCTGGCCATTTCGAACCCACGAACAATCATATGTTCATCCACTAGGTCAATAGGCATGGATGACATGTCGTTCCACGATACGAAGTAGGTGAGATCTAAGGAGTTGATGCGTTCAACTAGGAGAAAAGACCGGATCGACTCGAAAGGAAGCGCGCCAACTCATCACAAAATCACGTGAGTTCATGGAGTCAAAGGCATCGATTCGAAGCTATGGATTCGAAGCCGACAGCCACACGAAGAACACCATTTCGAATCCACGATTTCTAGAGATCTACTGATCGAAATGCCATGAAATTTTCACAGGAGCTTGAATGCATGATGAAGAATGTCTCCACCAAATTTCAGCCCAATCGGACATCATCTTGATCGATACGAAATGACTTCGTATCGATCACAGATCGAGCCGAAATTTATATATTTGTCATCATATATATATATTTTCACATTATTCCTATTTGCATGTACATTATTTTTTATATAAATACATATATATTTACTTATTCACTATTTTACATATATATGTCTATCTATGAGTATTTACGTATATTTCTGTCATGTCCACATATACATATACATGAACATAGTTATATATACCTATATTTTTACATATTTGCCTATATTTACATATGTATACATATTTATGAAAGTGCGGTGTGTATACAATTATATGTGCTAATATAGTACACACGGATCGTGTAATATGGACTACAATATAAATGCGGAAATAGATGATAATAGCATAGTAAATAAAAAATAGAAAAATCACACCAGAGATTTTTATACTGGTTCAGAGCACCGTCCTACGTCCAGTCCCAGACTTCTATCTGGATTTTCACTATTAACTACCTCGCTTCACCCGAAGGAACAGGTTTACAACACCCGAACAACCGAACGGGATTTCACGCCTCTAATACACTGAGGACTTCAACACTTGCCTCTTACAACACAGAGGACTTCAACATAAGAACAAATACAATTGTTGTTGACAACTTGTGTTCTTGAAAACACGGATTTGTCACTAGTAGTACACCCTTCCTATAATCTTATCCTCAAAGTATGCGAATGATGTTTTGAAAAGATTAAGGAAAGTATATTACTTATTGAATCAAAAGATATGAAATAGTTTCAATGATTTAATAAATAATCGAGAGCTTTTAGAATGCAGGAGTATGTAGAAAGTAAGATCAGAGATTAGATTAAAAAGCATATATAATCATGTTGTGTTAATCAACGAATTAGATGAGTTTATATAGATAAGAATGATTGTAACTCTTTGTGAGCAGTTGCCATTAAGAGATATGATCTTTGGTGAAAGGTAAGAGATGCAACCTTTGGAGAAGAGAAGTGTCTTTTGGAAAAATTGCTTTCTGTTTAAAAACGGTCGACAGGTTAAAAAGTGACCAGTAGACAGGAATTTAAATATATATACGTTATGTGCATGTGTGCACGTTCAGTGTGCAAATTATGCAGGAACGGTCGACCGCCTATATTGTGACCGGTCGACCGGTCCCTATAAAGTCGCACACTGAATGTGCAACTACATTCTAATCGTATATATATTAATTTTCTTGAAAATGCATGATTATTTGAAGATAGATTTTAACAAGTTTATCACTAATATAATATCAAATAATCAATCTACAATCTAGAGTACCATATGTAGCTCTTTATAGCCATAATGACCTTGTTTTGTCGATCGCCTTTAGTTATTTGTCAGAAATCAAAACCTTCATAAAACTTGTGACTCAACATTCTCCCCCTTTTTGATTGATGACAATATATATCTGCAAATCTGAATCTCCCCCTGAATATGTGATCTCTCTCTTTGAATTCTTATATATGTACATTCCTGCAAACAATTGTTAGCCCTTTCTCCCTCTTTGTCATCGACAAAAAGGAGTAACAGACACTAGAATAGTAGAAGGAATATGATATGCATAGCAAAATAAATCATTAAAACAGCCAAAACATAACAGAGTATACTACAGATCATAATGTCAAACGAAAAATAAGAATAACGACACTATTTAGTACAAGTGTCGATGAATGTTTTTAAAGTGCTAAACCATAATAGAATCTAAGATGAAGCAGATCGTATCTCCTCTTCATCATCATCATCGTCGTCGTCATCATCATCATCTTCTTCTTCTTCCTCATCATTTTTCCCTCTAGATGATTCTCCATGTCCATGACCACTCATACCAGTAGACTCGTCAGATGATGTCCAGGTGAAAACAGGAGCAGCAAGACGTTTTCCTGGGTCTTGTGCTTGAACAGAGGTGGATGTGGAACATGATATAGCATCCCATAGCATACCAAAGAATGACTTGACCTTATTGAAGCGCTTATCAATTTTAGAGTCCATTCGCTTGAGACATGATTCAAGCAAAAATTGGTTACGCGCAATGGTTTCAAGTGATTCTTTTGTGGATGATTTTGATTTTAATAGTTTCACTTCATCGGAACGAGGACGAGAGGAAGTTGCTCTTTGTTTTCTTGGTCCTCTTTGTTGCCATTCTTCAAAAGACATAATCTCAAGATAAGGTGGAGGAAGCTTCATTCGTTTGATGGTTATTGAATCAATGCATTTTGGTTTTGAGGTTGCAGAATCAGGAGGATTTACTCCACAAGCTAACAAAAGTCGCATGATATATTCATTGTAGAAGAAATGAGGCCGTGTAGAGTTATTTACCTTGAGAATTTCATCAAAAAGCATGTGTACCCAATTGATTTGGATTTCACCATAAATAGCATAGAGTGCTTTGAAGTTTTCTTTATATACTGCATCATAATTTCCAAGTCTAGGAAAAAGAGAATGCATCAAAACACGATGAAGTAGTCTAGCTGTCGGTCGAAGTCCAATAGACTTTGTGCCATTACTATTGTCTTCTATGAATTGATGACTAGTACTATTTCGAGTGAAGACTTCGCAGAAGGTAGATGAAAACTCGTCGCCTCGATTTGGTATACCAAGTATAGAAGCAATTCTAGCATGAGTAAGAAAAATTTGCTTACCACAGACCACAGACCAGATGACTCCATTTGGATTATCAGGTTGATATTCATCGAGATTCATGTTGGCGTAAAACAATTTGATCATCAAATGATTTATCTCCACATTATTTTCTGAAAAATCTATCAATGGAGTAATGTTGGCATTATTGGCTAACCTCCGAACGCCATAAGCCGTGAAATCATCAAATTTGATAAAAGAGCCTGGATGAAACTTGTAATTTGTCATCTGATTCCATCTTGTTCAGCAATTGGACTTTGAAGCCACTTTTTGGCGGAGATGCTTAGAGATGAAGTTTCAGAGGTTGTTCCTTTCTTAAATTTCTTTTGAGGAGGAGCCATTGTTGGAAGATTTGAGATTTGGGAATTGAAAATAGGAAACTAGGGTTTGTGATTTTGGGAAAAAGAACAGCTTGAGTCAAAAGAGAAAGAGGGTAGAAGGAAAAATGACGCATAGGTATATATAAAAACTGAAAATACGTCAACCGGTCGACCTATGAAATATGGCCGGTCGACCGTTTTCAACCAGGGAGCAAACGGTCGACCGGCTATAACAGGGGCGGTAGACCGGTTTTGGTCTGCTGAGAAAAAACATGTTATTATGCAATTTTTTTTTTATAATATATCAACCTTTATATATTATATTTTATTCTTAATACAAAATATAACCGTTATTACACAAGTGATAGATAAAGATATAATAACTATATATAAATCTAATGAGAAGGTTCGTCATTAGAATTATCGTTGTTTCCTTCAATACGTTTTGACCATGGACTCCATTGTTTCTGAGCTCCTTCATTCTTCTCATAGTTCCGATCCCACGAGTTAGGACTTTTAGATGTTGATGGCCTAGACGGCATTGGTTCATGCACGTCATGCTTGTTGGAACCGCAGAAAAATGTTGCCAACTTTTCTAAAACGGATAATCGTGCCGATGTCCGTTGTTGCTCGTGATAAAGTTGACTTTGCCCATAATGGAGCTGTCTCTGAAGGTCTATCTTATGTTTCTGGTAGTGGTGTATTTCATCGATTTGTGCTTTGGTACGAGGAGAAAAGAACAGTGTCCTCTTCACTCGTTTTGAATTTGGAGTTTTATCAGACATACAAGAGCATTGATGATGACAACTTGGTTTTTGTTTTGGTGTAGTAGGAGAACAATATTCCTCCGACTCAGAACTTGTAATAGAAATGTATGATTCTTGAGCACATTTATCACAAATGTGAGCCATAGGGAATGTTGTATAGAATATTATGGTTAGATAAAAAAAGATGAACAAAATATGAAATTTTTTGCAAGCTTATATACAAGTTTCTTATGTATAAACCTATGGATGTAAGTTAATGGAAAATTTTAACCAAGAAAACATAAGCAGAAATTTTTATTTTAACTCTAAAAATAGCTTTCCTTTTAAAACTGAAATTATAAATTAAGAAAGGAAAGGATGATCACTAAAAGAAAAGAATGAAAAAATGAGTAAAGAGAATTAACCATTAAATCAAGCAGTGGCTTATATTTAATGTAAAAAAAAAGTTTATGCAAAAGTTATGGTTAAAGAATAACTAAAAAGAAGACGTTCTTTAGAAATTACTTAGTCAAGATTTTTCCTTGAAATTAAACCAAGCTCTCTTCATAATCTAATAAAATTAGATTCGAGCAGAGGCTTAGTAAAAATGTCCGCTAATTGATTGTCAGTATGGACATATTCAAGACATATATTTCCTTTGTCAATATTATCTCGAAGGAAATGATGACGGATATCAATGTGTTTGGTTCTAGAGTGATTTACTGGATTTTTAGAGAGATTTATAGCACTGGTGTTATCACAGTATATAATAGAATTTGATAAATGAATATCAAAATCTTGAAGTGTTTGTTGCATATATAGTAGCGAGAGCTGCTGATATATATTCAGCTTCACATGTTGATAGTGAAACACAATTCTGTTTCTTACTGAACCAGGAGACAAGTGATTTTCCAATAAAATGGCACGTACCACTTGTACTTTTTCTATCCGTTCGTGAGCCACCGAAATCAGCATCACTATATGATACTAATTCAAATGGACATTCTTTTGGATAAAAAAGACCGAAATCTTTGGTATTATTAAGATAACGAATTATACGTTTCACTGCTCGTAGATGTGATTCCTTTGGATCGGCTTGAAAACGAGCACATAAACAAACACTCATTATTATATCCGGACGACTAGCTGTAAGATAAAGAAGAGAACCAATCATGCTTCGATATAATTTCTGGTCAACATTCTTACCACTTTCATCTTTTTCAAGATGTGTAGTTGTACTCATAGGAGTTGGTTTACCAGATGTATTTTTTAATCCGAAGCGTTTGATAAGGTTTTCACAGTATTTTTCTTGAGTGATAAAAATACCGTTTGAAAGTTGCTTTATTTGAAGTCCAAGAAAATAAGATAGTTCTCCCATATGAGACATTTCGAATTCTTTGGTCATAATACTTGTAAATTCTTTGCAGAGTTTATCGTTTGTTGAACCGAAGATGATATCGTCTACATATATCTGGATAACTAGAATATCTTTTTGAGAATGTTTAATAAACAAGGTTTGATCGACTTTGCCTATTTGAAATCCTGAGTTAATAAGATAGCTACGTAGTCGTTCATACCAAGCACGAGGTGCTTGTTTTAAACCATACAAAGCTTTCTTAAGTTTGAACACATGGTCAGGATATTTTTCATGTACGAACAAAGGAGGTTGTTCGACATAGACATTCTCTTTGATAAATCCATTGAGAAAAGCACTTTTGACATCCATCTGATAATGTTTGAAATTATGGTGACAAGCAAAAGATAATAGGATTCTAATAGCTTCTAGTCGAGCAACTGGTGCAAAAGTTTCTTCATAATCGATACCTTCTTCCTGATTATATCCTTGTGCTACTAATCTTGCTTTATTTTTGGTGATATTTCCTTGTTCGTCGGCCTTATTTTTATAGACCCATTTAGTACCAATTACTGACTGATCAGTTGGTCGTGGAACAAGTTCCCAAACGTCATTGAGCTCAAACTGATTTAGTTCTTCCTGCATGGCAATGATCCAGTAATCATCTGTAGCAGCTTCTTTTGGATTCTTAGGTTCGATATTTGAGAGAAAAGCGACATGACCCATTTGATTGAGTTGACTCCTTGTTCTGACATGTGATGTTATTTCACCGATTATATTTTGAGCCGGATGGTGTCTTAATATTCTTGGTGGTGATTGTAACTCACATGTTTGAGGAATATTCTCAATAATTATTTCCGAGTCAGAATCAATATTTGTGATGATTTGATTGTCAGTGACTATTGATTCGTCATCATCTGATATAGTGTGAGGGTGCTGATAGATTTCATCAAAAGAGACATGAAGTGATTCTTCAATAGTTTTGGTTCGTTTATTAAATATCCGATAGGCCTTACTTCGTTCCGAATAACCGACAAATATTCCTTCATCGGCTTTTGGATCGAATTTGCCAAGCTGGTCTTTCGTATTTAAAATAAAGCACTTGGAACCAAAAACTTTGAAATATGAGATTTTAGGCTTCCTTTTGTTAAATAATTCATAAGGATTATTCTTGGTAAGAGGTCTTATGGATACACGATTTAAAACATAACAGGCAGTTGCCACAGCTTCCGCCCAAAAATGTTTTGGTAAGGTGGTTCCATTCAATAATGTTCTTGCACATTCTTGTAAAGTTCGGTTCTTCCGTTCTACAACTCCGTTTTGTTGTGGAGTTCTGGGAAACAAAAAATTATGATATATACCTTTCTTTGTACAAAAATGTTCAAATTCATTATTTCAAACTCTCCGCCATGATCACTTCTTATATTTTTAACTTTAATCCCTTTTGATTTTTGAATTCTTTTGACGAAAGATTTGAAATGATCGAAAGTGTCACTTTTATTTTTTAAGAAAATTGTCCATGTATAACGAGAGAAATCATCAACAATTACAAGCACATATTGACTGTGATTAATTGATTGAACCCTAGTAGGTCCAAATAAATCCATGTGTAGTAACTCAAGTGGTTGTAATGTTGATATGACTTTCTTGGATTTAAAAGATGATTTGGTCAATTTTCCTAATTGACATGCATCACAAATGTTGTTAACTTTAAAACTCATTTTGGGTAGTCCTCTAACTAGATTGTTTTTGGCTAGCTTGTCAATAGTTCTGAAGTTTATATGACAGAAGCGTTTGTGCCATAGCCATGGATCATTGTCATTAGCCACAAGACACATATCTGAATTATGATTAATATTCATATTCAGAATATATATATTTCTGTCTCTATAACCTTCGAAAACCAAATTATGGTCTTTATCTAAAATACTACACTTATTATTTGAAAATGAAATTATAAATCCCTTGTCACATAACTGACTAATACTAAGCAAATTGTGTTTTAAATTTCTAACTAGCATGACATTAGTAATAAGAGGTAAGTTAGATGTACCGCAATTGCTCACATCGCCTTTGCCGATGATATAGCCTTTTGAATTGTCTCCAAAAGTGACGGAGCCACCATCTGAATATGTAATATTTGTTAATAGACTCCTGTCTCCTGTCATGTGCTTTGAGCAACCACTGTCCAATATCCACTTTCCTCTTTTCTTAAGTGGGACCTGCAAAAAATAGAATTAAGTCCATGGTACCCACTTTTTATAGGTTCCTAAGAGTTAGGTCTTAGGAGTCCAAACCCATATGGGTCCGGTATCCCCTTTATATATATAATTTTTATTAAAATGCACAGTATTCATGAATTGTTGAATGTATTTGTTCCTAATCAAATTGTTATTTGTTTTAGGAACCCATATTTTGATAGTCTTGACATTTTTCTTTTGAAATTTCACAACTGGTTTTGTTTTGGAATATAATAAACTAAGATTTTTCTTAGCTTCAGTTTTTTGTACTTTCTTCTTCCGTTTATTTCCAAGATGTTTCTTGGTTTCTTGTTTGTTATATCCCAATCCTTGTTTGTCTGAAATAGATTGTGAACTTTCAATTATTTTTGTCAAATTTTCTCGACCTTTGTTAAAGTTAGAAAAATTTTGAGTAATGTCATCAAACTTTGTTTGTAAGCTAGCTTTTTCTAGGTCTAGAATTTTGACTTTTGCTTTAAGCTCATGATTTTCAGTAATGAGAGCATTATTTTTCTCTTTTTGAGCTTCTATTTCTTGACTCAAAAGAGATATTTGAGAGTCAACATTAGATGATGATTCTTGAATATTTTCAAGTTCCTCTTCTAATATTTTCTTCTCATCTTTTAACATATCTCGTTCAAACTCTGCTCTACTTAAATCTGCTTTGACTACTTTTAATTGACGTTTTATGTCTTTATATTTGACTATTAATTCAGCATTAATATCAAGTAATTCATCAAATGTAGGAATTTGTACCTCATCTTCTGTTGCCATAAAACAAACATTAGCTTGTTCATTCTCTGAATCACTTTCACTTTCTGATGAAGATGACTCTGAATCATCCCATGTTACTGAGAAAGCTCGTTTCTTAGATTTGTCCTTCTTATATTTGAATTTGTCATTTTCTGACTTCTTCTTTTGTTCTGGACAATCTTTCTGCATGTGTCCCTTTTTGTGGCAGTTGAAACATTCTATAGCAGATGAAGATGGTTTGTTTGATCCAGGTTTCCTTTTATTGTAACGACTGGCTTTTCGATATTTTAGGAATTTTTTAAATCCTTTCGCAATGAATGCCAAATCTTCGTCTTCAGAATCTGATTCATTTTCATCTTTCTCAACATGAAATGCTACATTTTTCTTTTCTTCTTTCTGTTCTTTTCTAGCCTGCAAATTTGCTTCATAGGACATTAAATTTCCTATCAATTCATCTGGCTTCATGACGGAAAGGTCATTAGCTTCTTCAATTGCTAATACTTTTCATTCCCATTCACTAGTCAGAGAATGTAGGACTGCTGAAACAACATCGAAATCAGAATACTTTTGTCCTAAGCCAATAAGTGCATGGTGAATAGTTTGAAACCGTGAATACATGTCATTTATTGTCTCATTTGGTTTCATTTTGAAATTTTGAAATTGACTTTTCAGCATGGCTATTTTGGCTTGTTTAACCTTGTTAGTACCTTCATGAGTGATTTTTAGCGTTTGCCAAATTTGATATGTAGTAGTGCAGATACTAACACGGTTATATTCATTTTGGTCTAATGCACAGAACAACATATTTATTGCTCTTGCATTTACGGCTGCTGCCGTTTTCTCAGCTGCAGTCCATTCTGAATAATCAGTTGTTGGATTCACTATTTCTCTTTGAGTGGCATTCCAAGCATCATAGCTATTTGATTGCATAAAGAATGACATACGTGTTGCCCAATAACTATAGTTAAGACCATTGAAAAATGGAGGTCTTTGTGTCGATTGACCCTCCGTGTAAGTAGTGTTTTGAGTGCTAGTACTTACGTTATTTGCCATATTACTATAATATATCAAATAACTATGTTACGGTTATATGATGACCGCGCTCTGATACCAAATGAAAGTGCGGTGTGTATACAATTATATGTGCTAATATAGTACACACGGATCGTGTAATATGGACTACAATATAAATGCGGAAATAGATGATAATAGCATAGTAAATAAAAAATAGAAAAATCACACCAGAGATTTTTATACTGGTTCGGAGCACCGTCCTACGTCCAGTCCCAGACTTCTATCTGGATTTTCACTATTAACTACCTCGCTTCACCCGGAGGAACAGGTTTACAACACCCGAACAACCGAACGGGATTTCACGCCTCTAATACACTGAGGACTTCAACACTTGCCTCTTACAACACAGAGGACTTCAACACAAGAACAAATACAATTGTTGTTGACAACTTGTGTTCTTGAAAACACGGATTTGTCACTAGTAGTACACCCTTCCTATAATCTTATCCTCAAAGTATGCGAATGATGTTTTGAAAAGATTAAGGAAAGTATATTACTTATTGAATCAAAAGATATGAAATAGTTTCAATGATTCAATAAATAATCGAGAGCTTTTAGAATGCAGGAGTATGTAGAAAGTAAGATCAGAGATTAGATTAAAAAGCATATATAATCATGTTGTGTTAATCAACGAATTAGATGAGTTTATATAGATAAGAATGATTGTAATTCTTTGTGAGCAGTTGTCATTAAGAGATATGATCTTTGGTGAAAGGTAAGAGATGCAACCTTTGGAGAAGAGAAGTGTCTTTTGGAAAAATTGCTTTTTGTTTAAAAACGGTCGACAGGTTAAAAAGTGACCAGTAGACAGGAATTTAAATATATATACGTTATGTGCATGTGTGCACGTTCAGTGTGCAAATTATGCAGGAACGGTCGACCGCCTATATTGTGACCGGTCGACCGGTCCCTGTAAAGTCGCACACTGAATGTGCAACTACATTCTAATCGTATATATATTAATTTCCTTGAAAATGCATGATTATTTGAGGATAGATTTTAACAAGTTTATCACTAATATAATATCAAATAATCAATCTACAATCTAGAGTACCATATGTAGCTCTTTATAGCCATAATGACCTTGTTTTGTCGATCGCCTTTAGTTATTTGTCAGAAATCAAAACCTTCATAAAACTTGTGACTCAACAATTTACACTTCTACATATTTACTATTTCATTATTTTTATAAACATATATCTACATAATATATATGTACTTATATATTTTATTATCAACATAAGTTTGAAATTTCGCTACTATGAAATTTTATGCATTCACGTATATATTTATTTACATATATAATATTTTTTTATAACCATATATATCCATCCTTATATAGATATATGTATATATGTGTGTGTGTTTCATCAAAATGGAGTTTGTGTGTGTATATATATATATATATTATCACAAGTTTGAAATAGTGAAGTTCACATCCATAAATATACTTATATTTTGCTTTTTCTTGTTCAGATATTTACATTTTGGAAAAAAATTAATATAGTTTAATCAGTTTATATATTCAGATATTTTAAATACTAGAAAATTTATCTATTTGACTTATAAAAATTGATATTTCCATAATTAAAATCATTTAATTACCCCCAATATCAGATGGATAAAAAATCCTGGTCTTTACATTCTCTATGTCCTTATCACATCCAAAGTTATCATGCCTCATATGGGCCTTGAATCTATTTTCCAAAAAATATTTATTACATTTAAATCCAATTTATATGCGTATTGATATCGAATATCGATTAGTGTTTATATAACTATTATATATACACTATTTAATATTGTTCAATACATGTCAAAGATGATTTTATAATTAATATTTCGTATATATTAATTAATTTATAATAGTTACAAATTAATTAAATTGGGCGGAAAAGGAGTATTTAACATTTTGGTAGTATGACTTTTAGGGATAAATTTGGTCAGTGATTAACATCAAACATTTCGAAGAATAACGTTCATACTTCACTTAGCATGTGGTGTGACATTATGGTCAAGTTTTTCACTTTCTTATTTTCGGTAAAAATCCAATTTTACTTTATTAAGCTTATTTAGTAGTGATAATTATTTACACTAATTCTCTTCCTTAAAACCATATCACATTTGATTTATGGAATCTGATAATGGTAAAAAATCAAATATTATCCACATTCAACTCCACGGTCCAAATACAAAGTCCTTGGTTCAATAATAATAATAATAATAATTAACCAAAATGCTCTGGTCAGAGACTTTGATTTTGAGTTGACTTTAGTTGACAGTGATATTGACCTCATATAATCGAGGAGACAAATCCTCTCTTGAATAGTGTTTAACTTTCAATGCTTCCACTCGACCCAACCATAGTCGCTCATTGGAAGCCATATCACAATTTAAATATAATCAAAGTGGAGCTTCCATATTGAAGATCTATATTATTCTAAAGTCAAGAGAACTGTATAATTTTTTCATATTGGTATTTTCTGTTTAACCTTAGTTAAAGTAATAAACAAAAAACTATCGAGCGAGTTATTTCATATTTATCAAATAACTATCAGTACATAACCCCTTAGTGCTCCACCAACCATAAGTAATACACTGTCCAATATTTAAAGAGCACTATGTACCCTAAGCCTCAGCTGATGTATCGATACCCAGCCTTGATACATCTTGACTGGTAATATTTCAAATGACATGCTTATTTTATTATGTTAAATCAGTCATGTTCACAACGAATTATAGCTACCATTACAAACATACCATTAATATATTTTATATTGAATATAATTTTAATTTAATTAGTTAATTAATATATAACTCAATATATCTAGTATATAATAAAAAGAAAACACCTTTTGTTTCGAACAAGATTGGTTATTGAGTTAGATATATGTAATAATTACATGATGCCCATAAAGCATACCCCTATATATATATATATATATATATATATATATATATATATATATAACGACCAAAAAAATTCGATCCCGAAAATTCCAGATGGTTAGGGAAAAGAAGAACAGATACAACAACATCTCACATTCGCAGCGGATAAAATATAATAACAAATAATAACAGTTATACAAAGGAAAACTGTACTTATCAGATTACATTTAATACATCAGAGTTACACAAATACACAAACACCGGACAGATACAACCATGTCCAAGATATACAATGATATATCAGAGCGAAAGCACTCCAAACGTTCCTGCCATCCAGACGCCTCTTGAGCTACCGAACGTCCTTATCTGAAAAGCTGTAATACTCGGTCTGACCCGAGCATTGCATCAAAGTAACACCCGGGTCAGGCTAGAAACCAGCGTGAGTAAACCAATCTAACATGGAATGCAAAAACATACAGCTTATATAAACCCGGGTAACTTGTATCAATTTACAACTTCACAAGTTGTTATAGACATCACTATTTCACATATAAATTTCTAAGTACCAAAACTTAGATTAAATGGTCTAATTCACTTAAATCATTCCATTTCAGCCTATTTATTCCACATATCAAATCTGCGCAGAATTTTATAGATTATAAATCGAAGTGGTTTCGGGTATTTACAAATACCCGACTCTGGTCCCTTCTAATTCAATGCCATCTTAACCCACACTAATTAAGTGAGACACAATTTAACCTTTAATCACGAGATGTCACTCTTTTACACAACAATTCATCATCTACAGAGAACCACATAATCACTATTCAAGACAAACATATCATGTCTCAAACATTTCATATCAGAAATATCAACTAATCATTTATAAGCAAGATAAATTAGCCACACATTCCTAATTAAATCGAATCGAATTCTTTAATCGCTTTTAGTCTTGCTTATTTAAAAATAATTAATCACAAACCAAATAATTAATCATCATCTTAACTAATCACCCTAGATTAATTATCCTTTAATTACATCAAGTAATTAACCCTTAATTAATTACACAACTTAATTATTTTAACCATTCACGGTAATTAACCTTTAATTACCTTCATTGATTAATTATTCTTCTAATTACATTTAATAATTAATCTTTAACTTTAATTACATTCATTACTCAACCTTGATTTATCACGTTAGTAATTAACTTTCTTTAATTACTTATATTGATTAAATCAACTCCTTAATTAATTACTTAAATTAATTATCCGATAATTACTTACATTGATTAATTATCCTTTAATTAATCTTACATATTAATTTCTAACCCATAATTAATCAATCCTTAATTAATAAAATCCTTTAATAAATCACACCAAGTAATTAATCCTTAATTATTTCCACTTATAATTATCCTCTAATCTCTCCCTCAAGTTATTAACCCTTTTATTAATTGCATTTTGTAATTATTCATTTATCACTATGTATTTATACTTTATTAATTACATTAAGTGATAAAATTTCATTATGTGATTACCTCAATTAATTAAACTAATTAATTTTTTTAAACAAATTTCATTAATTGATTATCTTTAATAAATTAAGTAATTATACTTAATTACTTTTACTAATAAGATTAAGATAAACCATTTATCTTAGTTAGATTCTTAACATATATATTCTCTAAATGTAGATGTTTGAAAACATCATCATCTGAGAACACATTGGTAGCGACCCGACTTTCTATCGCCAGAAAATCGCATCACTAATTGAGAAAGAAAGGGATAGAAGAAGAAAAGAAAGGGAAGAAAGAACAACAACACGTCAGAATCTCACAGCGGAACGATTGAAATATAATATAGAACATATACATAGTATCATATACATCAGAATACACAACTTATATCTCAATTTAGACAGTTATAACAACTCTGTCTAATTTACAATACAAGATCAACTATACAGAATAACACACACAGCAGAAATTCTACCTATATATCTACACACTGAAGCCTCCTGCTCCAAAGCTCCTCCAGAATTTGTCAAGGATAACCTAAATCACTTGACTACTCATACAGATTATGAGTACCCATGAGTTTAATAAAACAGAAAATAAACACTCGAGTCAGACAGGGGTCTGGTGTGAGTAAATGGTTTAAGATTGCTTAACTTTAGAAATTCCTTTGAAAAGAAAGGTATCACGTAAGACTTCCCACACATAAACGTGGAAAAGTTTTTACCTTACGCTAACCAAAACATTTGATAGGAAATCCAGTGATATTATAATAGTGTCTAGGGTTTTCAAATAAATATGAAATAGCCGAAATTGTTACATAATTAAATTCCAGCAATTAGCCACAAAAGTGGGTAATACAAACAAAACCGTAGGGCCTCGTAGGGAAAATGGGTTTACAACAATGGCAGGGCTAATGGGGTACCGCCCGTCACAGTACGTGCACTACAACAAAAAGTGTATTTTATAGCGGCATATAGCCGCTATTAATCACAACCATAGCGGTTTGATAAGCACTGTATATCGACATGTTATAAAAAACTGTTGAATATTTATAACACAAAATATGCCGCTATGGTTGAGCTTAGTTTTATAATGCAAATTCGCCGCTATGGTACGTTAATTCAATAGCCCATTATAGCCGCTATAATACAGCTAAATCTCAACGGAACTGGAAATCTTTATAAACCATTTTGCCGCTATAAAATATTTATTCAATAGCTCATTGTAGCCGCTATAATATAGCTAAATCTCAATGGAATTGGAAATCTTTATAACACTATTTTGCCGCTATAAAATATTTATTCAATAGCGGTCATTTCGCACTATTAAATCAACATGTTATAGTGTGCTTGTTTACTAGTTGCATTTGCATTTGCATTTCTAATTTTAAAAAAAAAATATACACAATTTCATTTGAAAAGAAAAAAATTGCATTGCATTTTTTTAATTTACATTTCAATTTTCAATTACAATTTACAATCCAATTTACAACTCAATTTCTTTTACAAACTTGATTGGCAAAAAAAACTGTCTGTGCACTTCCTTCAACTCCCCCCCCCCTCTGTTACTGCTACTGCACAGCCTTCGCACCTGCACACCACCCTGATCACCACATCAACAATCCCAATCCCCAACCTTCCAATACAACTCACCACTTCACCATCTAGCACTGCATCACTTTCTGCTTCAACCAAGACAAATTCAACTAGCTTATATAACTGTCTTCACCTTACTGCCTTACTGACATTCTTCCACAAACATCACTCAATCACCTCAATTCATACAAAACTGCCTGACAGCCTCCCTGCCTCATCAGAAATACAGTCATTACCAATCTGGTGCACCTACAAACCATCCACTACAGAGCATACCACACTTCTCATCCACCATAACTTTCCTACCACTTTTACATTTCACAGAACAAACTGTCAACACCCTCCACCATCAACAGTTCACATCAATCTTCTATTCCAACCATCAAAACAAGACCACCAAACATCAAATACACTGTTGCATTGCTTTCACTAACCACATAACTGTGCACAGCCTCCTGCCTTCCAAAACCAGGGTACAAGTCAGAAGTACCCATCCTACACATCACCATCACCACCTCCTACACAAAACAAATCATACATGCAACTAAAGCCTGCCATAAGCTATTCCTTTCTAGATCTCTTATGCGAATTCTCAACCTTTGTTCTTGGATTTCCACTCTCTGGAACCACCTTTTGTCATGCATTTGAAAGCGTAAAACAAATAAATAAATAAATAAATACGAGATGCAAAGTTAAGTAAAATTCAGAACATGTCATATTTTATTGCAGGTGAGCTACAAACACATACATTATCAAGCAAACTATGCTGAGTCCAAAAATTACTAAAGCAAGGGTACCTGATTCTGCAATTTGCTACAATGAAAAGGTAGACAACGCCTCTTTGCAGTACCATTGATGTATTTTGCTGCAAAATGATCACAGTTACAATAGCCTTAGGCTCCATCAATACATAAGCATTATATCTTAGCCGAATCAATATAAAATGAAGGTCAATATTACTATAAAGTGATTCAGAATTGTGGTGAATAAAACATAACATTTGATTGCTTCAGATTTGGTTTATCAGTGAGATTAGTATTTTCCTAGAGAACGCTTGGATAATTTGAAAGAGCATCTATGAAAAGCCATAAAGCAATTGCAACAAATAAATATGCTAAAATCGTGCAATATTATAAAGCATAACATATAAATATAGTAACCTATGTATCTGAGTGCCTTGTTCTTCCTCATGATCCGGAAAGTAAGCATCACATGCTTGCATATGCACATACATACACACACAAACACATTGGTCCATGTCACCGTGATGTATCATTCATCCATTATCTTCTACCTGGAATCTAAGTACTTCCTACTTAAAATTTACAAATTACAGTCTTCTATCCTTTTTTAATTTCTAATGTGGACACATTCCATAAATTTTGAATAACAGTCCTTGATTGGCACAACTGTTTTTGATCTTGCATAACTGCCAGTTTACAATTCAGTTACATCGACGATTTACATCCTTTCGATTTTCAAGTTTTTTTTCTTTTTTCTTTTTGGCCATAATAAACTCAAACCCCAAGGTGCATATGGAACATGCACGTTAGGAAGATTTATGATCAAAGCTAAACAACAAATAAATGCTAAAAATGAACTATGGCCTTTAAGGTAGCTGCACTGAGAATAGAAAACAGATAAAGCAACTCAACAGCAAATTGGTGAATACGATGGGCATGAGAACAGTTAAATAAATAGAATGGTGTTCAATAAATAAGTTAGACAGGTAATGTTTGTTACCGACTACATCTGTTCCACATAAATATGCAAGGCTTTCAAATCCAAGAGATTGGATAGTAGAATCTTGACTTTCTATGCATGCCTGTTAATAAAAAAAGAATGATAAATTTTAAACATGGGCTTGTCAAGAAAACTTATTGTGAAAATAGGCTTTGTTGAAAATTTATTAAAAAAGCCTATTTTTGTAGTGGCAATAGGCTGTCAACGCCTCTATCAGGATTATGCATGCAAACATCTCTTAATGTACTGGCAATACTGATGTAAATTTGCCTCTCAGATATGAAATTCACCAATGCTTTTGGATGCAAGGCCTCCGGCATTTGTAGAAACAAGACCAAATCAAAACTTTTAGTGTATAATTATTTTATTTGAAATATCTGATGTACATGTAAATGATGTTTAAAGTTTGTAACTGCAAAGTCAAGCTAAGTGACCACTCTCTTCTCTAGCCACCTCCTTATTAGCCTTGCATCATACACCTGATGATCACATTATCATGCAAGTTTAGCATACTCTGTATATATATATATATATATATATATATATATATACAGCAACAGTATGATATTATGTAACATGAACAATATCTTCATGAAAGTGGAAAAACTTATAGGATCATAATATTCAGAGAGAACCACATCCAAGGTAGCATCAGTGACGGCCAGAGCGACCCCTCTCTTCGCCAATCTAACAGCAACATCCTTCATCTGAAGCCTAACTACCTTTCTCAGCTGCTCATGGGACAGTGGATCGAACACCACTATTTCATCAAGCCTGTTCAGCAGCTCTGGTCTGAAATGCTTCCTCACCTCCTCCATCACTCTCTCCCTTGCTATCTTCATCAAATATTTTCCCACCATGTCAGCAAGCAAGTGTTCAGCACCCAGATTCGATGTCATTATTATCACACAGTTTGTGAAATCAACTGTTCTGCCTTGCCCATCCGTAAGTCTACCATCATCCGGAACTTGAAGCAGTGTATTGAACACAGCAACGTGTGCTTTCTCAACTTCATCGAATAATATCACACTGTAAGGCCTTCTTATCACAGCCTCAGTCAGTTGGCCACCTTCTTCATGGCCAACATACCCAGGCGGTGCACCAATCAGCCTGGACACAGAATGCTGCTCCATGTACTCAGACATGTCGATTCGGACCAAAAGGTCCTCATCATCGAACAACTGCTTAGCAAGTGCCTTTGCAAGCTCTGTTTTACCAACACCGGTAGGACCCAAGAACAAAAATGAGCCAGTAGGCTGCTGTGGCCTACCAAGCCCGGCCCTTGATCTAAGAACAGCCTCAGCCACTGCATCTACAGCCATATCCTGACCGACCACTCTCTTGTGTAGCCTCTCTGCCAAACCAATTAGTCTTTCCTTTTCGTTTTGGCCCAGTCTTGTTACTGGAATGCCTGTCCATTTACTTACAACCTCTGCAAATCCAGACCATTTGAGCTATGTAAGAAACAATTATAAAAAGATTTGGCTACATAACAACCTTGACGAGAAGTTCTTTAGGTATGAAACCAACAATACATATCTAAAAGACATGTAAACTTTATCTAAACCTGAAGGTCAGACTTCGTATAAATATGCTACTTGAACTCAAAATTCTAGCCTTCTTACGCAGCACATCAACTGTCTATGACAGAATTCCTCTTATTTTGTATTATTATTATTTCCTTCTAGTTTCAAATATAGTACATCTGCTAAACTAAGCTGATCATTTAGGATTTATTAATGAAGTATAATATAACTAAAAGGGTTGCCATAAAATACTCACCATGTTTGTATCAAATAATAAGCTTATAGTGTGTTATATTTTCTTAATGCATATTCACATTTACAATGTAAGTACCCTGATGCTTCTCAACATGCCCATCATTGTCAACCTATATTTTAACATAAAAACATGGCATCAGCCAACAATCACAAAACAATTGGTGTATAGACGAATATCAGTCGATTCAAAAGAAGCTAACCTGCGATTATATGGAACATTAGGACTTTTGAGGAAATTTAGATGAACGCAGTTACAATTGCATACTCCAGTTACGAATCTAAACAATTGACAGAAGAATATATACATCATGAAAGATACACTGTTTATTCTAAAGAAAATGTTGGAATGGATGTGCATGAAGGAAATTTACTATAGACCAACAATCTAAAATAATCTTGCTCACCTCCGGCTTTGATTTCTTTAAAGTTCATTTTCTCATCTTCCATTACAATTCATGAGTAAACCTTCTTGTGGAATTCACCACCTTTTTCAGGGTTATCATTTACTATAATTTAGAAATACAACTTCAATGTAAAAACAGAACACCACCATTGGCAATAGTTTCAACAATCAAGTTCAACATATCAATTCACCTACGTGAGTAAAAAATAATTACTAAATGGCCATCACAATCTTCTTTTGTGAGTTTTCTTAAGAAGAAATTGAATTGTGCAAAAATATAGTAATCTGCGAATGTAAAAGGAAAACAAAAATTAATCCATTGTCATTTGTGAAAAAAGCGGAAGCAACATAGATAGAGAAAAATTATTATTTAAGCGATTAAATTTAATCAGAAAGTTGGGAGTGGGAGGGAATACTCAGGGCATCAATTGGATAATACTCAGAGCATCGATTAAAAAAAGCACGCAGCACATTTCGATAATACTTGGAGCTACCAATCATTTCAACAATACTCGAAGCATCAATTAAAGAAAAAGGTACATCGATCTATTGAGAATCATAAAACCTAATTGCAAAATCAGGAGCGGAAACAGATTATAACAACGTGATGTTCAATAATCAAAACACGGCAATAGTTTATTGCATAAATCGATTAAAAGTTAAAGCAAATCGGCAGATAAATAAAAAGGAGAAACATACGAGATCCAGACTCAGCCCCAAAATAGCATGCTTGCTCTCATCAGCTTTTCCATGCGAAGTATGCGAAGGTTGCTATTGAACCGGAACGATATTTAGGGTTTGCAGGAGAGAATTAAGATATCTTTAAGAGCTAGAAAACAGAAGGGAACGAAAATGAAGAGAGAAGTGGAAAATAATTTGAGGAAGAGGCGGGCAAGCAAATTATCGTGCAAGACCACTTTATCCAAATGTGTTACGTACCTGATCCTTGCTTGAATAAAAGAAAATAGAATAAATAATAACACTTTGAGATAACACGTTATCTTTTTGCGTTATAAAAGACAACTTTTCTTGTAGTGTTGGCCTAGATCACTGTACCGAGGAGCCACCCTAACTCCCCTGCGACACAAGGCCGAGACCATTCCATACTTAACAGTCCCGAACAAGACCACCCCGCAGTTGGCTGCAGACCAACTGCCCACAAAGCCGAAATAAAAAGGGACATCTAGACAGGGATGTATCTCGCTCTCTAGTGGGAGCTACCCACGAAGCCTTGCTGCACCTCCCCTATTTTAGCCATTCCCGGTTGATGAGGCTTGAGGCTGCAATTACCTTGGTAGGACACATTTATCTTAGAATGCTCATCGTCCACCTGACGATGTTCTGAAAGCATTCAATCCGTACAAGTCCGTTCCGGGTTCAAACGGAACCAAAGGCACTATCTCGTTGTACTCATGTGGGAATCACCCTCAGAGTCAACGACCATAGCCCTTGCACTCTGAATCACCATCTCGAATCTATAAGTACTATTCCATCAAACTTATTACGGAATCACCCACAGAGTTATACTGACGTATAGTTCTTACACCTCGAGTCTTCACTTGCACTCCACTTGGATTCACGACCTAACGTTTATTTTGGATCGGTGTGGTTTTCGGATATCCAAATATGAAAACCCGATCCCGGACTCACCGAAACCAAACGCCATTTTAATGTCCAAGTTGTACTTAAGGGATTTAAACAGTAGATATTCAAAAATATCACTTAACATGAATGGATGATTCACAACACACAGATAGAAAATCCACTATTATCACATTCATCCACACATATCACAAAACAGCATATATATACATATATCACATCTCGGATATATCACATTCATATCAACACATATCAACCAATGATATCCAATATCATCCAATATCATTAACTCGTCCAAGGATACTTATCAACCAATCATTAATCATCCCTATACAAGGTTGATCCAACTTAATTAATTTAATTCATCCTTAGTTAAATTAATTCTTACTTAAACACTTGGATTATCATCAATCCATCTTACCATTCATTAATTTATTCCAAATTAGTTAATAAACATCACTTAATTATTCTCTTTAATTAATCATTCTTGATTAATTATTACTTAATTACTTTAAGTAATTATTTCTTAATTACAATATTAATTAATCACCCAGATTAATTACTTCTTAATTATCTTTTTAAATTAATCACACCTGATTAATTATCACTTAATTACCTTAATAATTATTTAACTCATCACACCTGATTAACCACCCTTAATTAATCATACTTGATTAATTACTCTTGATTAATTACCTTTAATAAATCATGCTTGATTAATCATTTATAATTAATCATATTTAATTAATTACTTTTAAAGAATCATATTTGAATAATTACTTCTAATTACATTTAGTAATTTAAAGCTTAATTATCCTTAAATTATTAGTTAACAATTAATTAATTATTTCCATTAATTAATGATTACCTCATTAATTAAATTTCTTTTTAATTAATTTCTTAACAAGTAATTAATCACATAATTAACTACTCTTAATCCTTTTATTAATTAACCATTAATTAAATAATTTAAACCTTTAATAAATTTTATTAATTAATTCCTTAATTAATAACTCAAGTGTTTAATCCTTAATCAAACCCACCAAATACTTTTATAAGTAATTATCTTTTACTTAATTACTTCTAGTAATTAACCACTTAATTACTTTACCCAGTAATTATACTTAATTAACTGCAAGTGCTTATCATCAATTAATCTCAAATTAATTACTTAATTAATTACTTAACTTAATCATTTATTTTAATTAAATGATTCTTAAATTCTTATATTATAAAAATTCTTAATTAAGAAAACATCATCTTAATCAAATTATTTATATTAACCAATAACTTCCAAGGGTCAATAAATTTAATTTCCTTAGTTATCTTTACAATTATTTATCTTTAAATAATCAAAACTTATAATTTCTTAAATTAAAATTGATTTCTAAACTTTAATCATTAATTCTTATTTGAAAATAAATATTTTAAAAGTCAATTATAATTAAAACAATTTTAAATATTTAAATCAAACTTTTTTTAAATCTTTAAAACTTCCCATAGTTACTAAATAAAAGTTAATACAAACTTTATTCAAACATTCACTTATTTTATTTAAAAACTTTTCTAATTTTATATATATATAAACATGTTCAACTTGAAACGAATTACTATATTATTATTTTTTAAATAAAAACTTGTTAAACTACTTTAAACTTGAATCATTTACAAATCATTTACAAATATCAGAGTTTCTTTGTTTAAACCTTTTAAAAACAAAATTTACAGTTAAATTTTAAAACCCTTAAAACTGTTGAACTCAAATCAAAACCCCTGCTCAACAAACCCGAGCAACACTCTGAAATCGCTCGCGTTAAACTTCAAGTCACCACTCAATTCATATGCTTCGAGCCAAAATAGCAGTTAAACGAAGACGTCTTCGAGCTCCCCTCTTTTCTTCCCAAAACCCATAGCAGAAACACACGATCGTGCACGTCAACGTGCACATCGCCGTCGGTCGACGGCGAGCTCCTCTCCGACCTTCACCAAGTCGCACTCGACCACTACATTGTATCGCACAATTCAGAATCTAGAATAAGATCGTGAATCAAAATATCCCTATCGAACCCATCAGTTCGAAACTCCATCACCAGTAAATCCAACATCCATGGCAACACACACCTCAAGAAGACCCACCGGCACCACCATAGCTACGCCACATCCTCCAGATCCTTCGGCCACAACCCCAATCGCCTCTAGTTGCATCACGACGTCGCGAATCCCATTGGAACACTCATGACATAAACAGCATACAAAACCCTACTACCTCAACCAACGATCACCCTACACATCAATAAAATACACGACTATTTTTCTGATGATCGCCATTGTCTCCTCCACCTTCGAGCACAACCTCGTCCATTGATTCGTCGCCGTTCGTCCCAAATTGACCAAAGTGCACAAATCAATCAAATCCCAAATTCTCGCAAAATAAATCTAAAATTCATGATTCAAGTTTCAAAAATCATGTTTTCTTATTTGCGGTATGATCATAAATTCAAAACTCAAGTTTGCATTCAAAATTTTTTGACCCAATTTATAATTTTACTGTAAATATTAAAATTTTGAGCTAATTACTTATTTTAACAACCTATAATTATTTTTAGGTGTTAGATGATTTGATTACAATCATCTTTTCTTTACAAATCCAAGTCCAACTCGATATCAAAATCAAGTTAATGAATTTACATGAGATTGAAATTGTTTTTATAAACATAGTGACTCATTTTTTTTTTACAGGCAATTCATAAACACAATCCAAACATGCATCAAATCTAAACCCAATATTTCTTATAACATCATGATATTATCATACTACTAAGTTGAAATCAAGATTAAACTGTTTTTAAAAGATTCAATTTACTCACCTCTATTTTGCAGAAAATTAGAACAGTCTCTTTTTTCTATCAGGTTTGATTTCACTTCATGATGAAAGCAAGCAGCCTTGTAGTTGATTTCAATTCTGCATGCAAATGAATCTGAAGTGCATGTTGATGAATTCCCTGAGTTATTTTAGATTGCATTGATGTTGTTTTTTTACATCCTGTTGTCGATTGAACTTGGATATCTTCTTCTTTTGTTTCAGATTTTATACAGATTTCTTCTTTCATTTTTGAACTTTGTTTTTGATTTGCATTCATTTTGTGTTTTGGTTCAGAATGAAGAAAAGAATAGCTGAAGATTAAAATTCTTCTTTTAATTTACAATTACATTTTAAATTTTATTTTATTAAAAGATGACATTTGTCACTATAAAGCTCTAATAATTTTACACCTAAGCTCAAAGATTCACAAGTGTCTTTAATGTTTACTAAATGTTTTACAAGTGTTATTATGTTTAATTAATATTTACAAAAGTTATTTCTAATGTTTTATAAATGTTTTAAATGTTATTTTATTTTTAATAATTTAATTAAGCCTTATATACATGTATTTATGTAATATTCATATAAATTCAAGTAACTTATATTTTTGATTCCATTCTAAATAACATGTGTTTATAAATTGAGAAATTAAATTTAACACCTTATATAAAAAATTTAAAACAATCTTATCTTATGATAAAATTAAAATGAAAGACTATTAAAATAATTGAAAATGAACTTCAAATTTTATTCTTATTTAAAACAAAAGCCAAAATATATGTTTATAAAATAAGAAATTAACTTTGTTATTAAAATTTAAAATTTCAAATATCATTTCAAAAGCATTAAATCAAATTAACCTTTCAAATTACAAAACTATATATTTATTAAAGTTTGAAAATACTTATTTAAGTTCAAATTAATAAAACTCCCATTTCAAATATATATACAAATATATACATATTTCAATTGGAAATCATTTTAACATTAAATTTGAAAATTACTGCGTTGAATTTTAAAACACAAACCAAATCATAATATATATGTACATTTTTATATATATTACAATTTTGAAAATAAAATTTTTATTACATTAAAAGCTTCCATTTTACAAGATATATCAATATATATATATCATAAATAGAAAATATTTTTGATTAGCTTCTGGAAAATAAATCTTGTCAATTTTAAATTGCCAAAATAAATATTTCTAAATTAAAATACTATAAATTTTCAAAAGAGTTAAAATTGCAAAATTTTATACTGTTAAGAAAATTATTGATAGACATCATCAAATTATTATTATTAGCCTTTAAAATAATTTTAACTTGTCAATTTATAATGTAAAATGATCAATTCCATTTAATTATTAACAAAGGTTATTAAATTGATATTGCTCAAAATTCCGGGTCGTCACATTCCTCCCCTCTAAAAGAATTTCGTCCCCGAAATTTAAAAGCAAAGATAATTTAATAACCAAGCAAAAGAATTTACATTTCAACCAGCAATCACACATTCAAATATAACAACCAATTCAAACAAATAATTTTATCTATCCAGACAAAATTCTGAATAGAACTTCCTAATATCATCAAAAGTTTTCCAGGTACCTATTCTAGAATACTCGTTCTACAGAATCTTATGTAACTATACTACTATAACCAAGAACTTCCTCATCTAATCCTTCAAATCCGAACAAGATATCAGACTAAACTCAAATCAACTCAACCACCAGATTCTTCTAAACTGCTGATTCTATCACTCGATGAATCATACACATATTCCTCAGAGATATGTAAAATACAATGAATTCCAGTTATCCAAACTGGCAAATCAATCCTGTAGATCCAGAAAACACATGAATCTCAAAATACCTCCGGAGCTAGCTCTCCCGTTTTACCCAGTCTTATATCTCCTTTAATCGGATAAAACTAAAATAATATCCAAATTCCAACTTCACATTCCAAATCACCTCAATTATTAACCACATAACTCTTCTGATGATCCTGAGTCACCTCCAATATTCCTGATCAGCTTACCCCTTACTGATTGCTTCATGCTACAATCTGGACCAAAAATTAAACTAATTTCTAGATCCTACTCAACAAAATGACTCTCCCAAAATTTGCTGAAATCCAATACACAACTCTACTCCACAAGAATTAGTGGACCTAAGACCTACTTCTCTTATCTGGAATAGCCAAGCAGTTGCACTTGACAACCTTACCTTCAAAATCCAGAAAATTTATTTATACTTGAATTTCCTGTAGAAATCCTTAAATCCAAGAAAACTGCAATTTCTGGTTTCTCCCACTCTAGAACCACTGCTATCTCACTTCTGTTGCACAACTCTGATCTGGAGTAGATAAGAATGCTATCGAAGAACACAAGCACAATATTCCTCCGTACACTGTTCATCCAATCTATAAAATCTTAGTGACCATTCCACTTGATCAAAACATCGCAACAGAATCTCAACTTAGAATAAGATGATCAATCCTTCTCCAAAGAATCCTGAGTTGCCTCACCAAACTGTTCTCGCTCTAAGAGTCATCCCACTATATGGTTGAACCATCAATAATGTTTCAGGAATCCAAGTCGATAAGGAAACTCAATCTCCAATTCGGGTAAACTCCTGATTTCCTCAAAAACATCGGGAAAATCTCTGACTACTTAAGTAGCCTTTACCTCCATATGAGATGCCTCGATCTCAAACCAAAGAATACTCAAAGATTCCCAAACTAATCGCAAGTCACTTTTGCGATCCCTCTCAGTTCAGACTCCAAAGAACTATCTCCCCAACTATAACAGCTTCCCTAATCAAGATCAATTCTTCCAGAAAGGCTTGCCTACCAGAAAAACTGAAAGATCACTCCCATCAAATATCCTACTCTTCTGAGCTTCCCGAAGAAATGGATAAACCTTCACTATCTGCCTGCTCTGCCGATAGTAGAATCCCAAAGATTACAGAATCATCGAAGAAACGGATCCACGCTGTTGCTTCCAAACTTCACTTCAAAGATACAGCTAAGCCAAAAGATCATCCTTAACCACAAGCTTCTTGAAACTCAAAACTAACACCCAATTCCACTAAAAATCCTTGAGATGAGTAGACATCTTCTCAAGAAACTCGGCTCCAAACCAAACACCAACCACTTGTCCTTCTTAAGGAAAACAATTGAGACCATGTCCGAAATGAGATAACTCATCGACCTTAGCCTCATACTTCAATATAGACAAGATATCCTTACTTAAGATCCAAATCTTCACTGCAGTAGGCATCACTGTTCCTTCAACACTATCTTAATATTTGCTCCAGAAGAACATCTTCAAAACCATCTATGGATAGTGCCTCTCATCACACAGCTATCCCTCCTGAAGCCACCAAGATACCATCACCTGCTTCCGCTCAGCTGACAGATTCAACTCTTGAAAATCCTTGGTCACTCGAGAGGAAATCAACCCCACACTCCAAGAATATACTCCAATTCTTGCAAAGACTTCCTCTGGAATCCATGAAATCTTTTCACCAATCTACAAAGCTTATTCGAGACGGTATTAGATCTACAATCTCGACAGACACACCTTCAACCACAACATATGAGCCTCTACCATTAGTGGTAATCGTTTTACACACACTCCTACCTTATCTACCTCTATAGCCTATGTTGGAAAATTCGAACAGATAACCCAATAGATTAGGTAGTTATATAAATATATATATAAATTACAAGTACGCTCTCTCAAGATAGACACCACTGCAGAGCCTAGGTATTCACTCAACCAAATGCTCTGATACCAACGGTAGCGACCCAACTTTCTATCACCAGAAAATTGCATCACTAATTAAGAAAGAAAGGGATAGAAGAAGAAAAGAAAGAGAAGAAAGAACAATAACACATCAGAATCTCACAGCGGAACGATTGAAATATAATATAGAACATATACATAGTATCATATACATCAGAGTACACAACTTATATCTCAATTTAGACAGTTATAACAACTCTGTCTAATTTACAATACAAGATCAACTATACAGAATAACACACACAGTAGAAATTCTATCTATATATCTACACACTGAAGCCTCCTGCTCCAAAGCTCCTCCAGAATTTGTCAAGGATAACCTGAATCACTTGACTACTCATACAGAATATGAGTACCTAAGAGTTTAATAAAACAGAAAATAAACACTCGAGTCAGACAGGAGTCGGGTGTGAGTAAACGGTTTAAGATTGCTTAACTTTAGAAAATCCTTTGGAAAGAAAGGTATCACGTAAGACTTCCCACACATAAACATGGAAAAAAAATTACCTTACGCTAACCAAAACATTTGATAGGAAATCCAGTGATATTATAATAGTGTCCAGCGTTTTCAAATAAATATGAAATAGCCGAAATTGTAACATGATTAAATTCCAGCTACTAGCCACAAAAGTGGGTAATACAAACAAAACCGTAGGGCCTCGTAGGGAAAATGGGTTTCCAACAATGGCAGGACTACTGGGGTACCGCTCGTCATAGTACGTGGCCTAGATCACCGTACCGAGGAGCCACCCTAACTCCCCTGCAACACAAGGCCGGGACCATTCCTTACTGAACAGTCCCGAACAAGACCACCCCGCAGTTGGCTGCAGACCAACTGCCCACAAAGTTGAAATAAAAAGGGACATCTAGACAGGGATGTATCTCGCTCTCCAGTGGGAGCTACCCACGAAGCCTTGCTGCACCTCCCCTGTTTTAGCCATTCCCGGTTGATGAGGCTTGAGGCTGCGATTACCTTTGTCGGACACATTTATCTTAGAATGCTCATCGTCCACCTGACGATGTTCTGAAAGCATTCAATCCATACAATTCCGTTCTGGGTTCAAACAGAACCGAAGGCACTACCTTGTTGTACTCATTTTGGAATCACCCTCAGAGTCAACGACCATAGCCCCTGCACTCTGAATCACCATCTCGAATCTATAAGTACTATTCCGTCAAACTCATTACGGAATCACCCACAGAGTTATACTGACGTATAGTTCTTACACCTCGAGTCTTCACTTGCACTCCACTTGGATTCACGATCTAACGTTTATTTTGGATCGGTGTGGTTTCCGGATATCCAAATATGGAAACCCGATCCCGGTCTCACCGAAACCAAATGCCATTTTAATGTCTAAGTTGTACTTAAGGGATTTAAAAGTAGATATTCAGAAATATCACTTAACATGAATGGATGACACAACACACAGATGGAAAATCCACTATTATCACATTCATCCACACATATAAAAAAACAGCATATATATATTTATATATACATATATATCACATCTCGAATTTATCACATTCATATCATCGCATATCAACCAATGATATCCAATATCATTAACTCGTCCAATGATCCTTATCAACCAATCATTAATCATCCCTATACAAGGTTGATCCAACTTAATTAATTTAATTCATCCTTAATTAAATTAATTCTTACTTAACACTTGGGTTATCATCAATCCATCTTACCATTCATTAATTAATTCCAAATTAATTAATAAACATCACTTAATTATTCTCTTTAATTAATCATTCTTGATTAATTATTACTTGATTACTTTAAGTAATTATTTCTTAATTACAATATTAATTAATCACCCAGATTAATTACTTCTTAATTATCTTTTTTAAATTAATCACGCCTGATTAATTATCACTTAATTACCTTAATAATTATTTAACTCATCACACCTGATTAACCACCCTTAATTAATCATACTTGATTAATTACTCTTGATTAATTACCTTTAATAAATCATGCTTGATTAATCATTTATAATTAATCATATTTAATTAATTACTTTTAATTAATCACATTTGATTAATTACTTCTAATTACATTTAGTAATTTAAAGCCTAATTATCCTTAAATTATTAATTAACAATTAATTAATTATTTCCATTAATTAATGATTACCTCATTAATTAAATTTCTTTTTAATTAATTACTTAAAAAGTAATTAATCACATAATTAACTACTCTTAATCCTTTTATTAATTAACCATTAATTAAATAATTTAAACCTTTAATAAATTTTATTAATTAATTCCTTAATTAATAACTCAAGTGTTTAATCCTTAATCAAACCCACCAAATACTTTTATAAGTAATTATCTTTTACTTAATTACTTCTAGTAATTAACCACTTAATTACTTTACCCAGTAATTATACTTAATTAACTCCAAGTGATTATCATCAATTAATCTCAAATTAATTACTTAACTTAATCATTTAAATTTAATTAAATGATTCTTAAATTCTTATATTATAAAAATTCTTAATTAAGAAAACATCATCTTAATTAAATTATTTATATTAACCAATAACTTCCAAGGGCTAATAAATTTAATTTCCTTCATTATCTTTACAAATTTATTTATCTTTAAATAATCAAAACTTATAATTTCTTAAATTAAAATTGATTTCTAAACTTTAATCATTAATTCTTATTTGAAAATAAATATTTTAAAAGTCAATTATAATTAAAACAATTTTAAGTATTTAATTCAAACCTTTTTTTAAATCTTTAAAACTTATATAGTTAGTAAATAAAAGTTAATACAAACTTTATTCCAACATTCACTTATTTTATTTAAAAACTTTTCTAATTTTGTGTATATAAAATGTTTAACTTGAAACGAATTATTATATATATATTTTTAGATAAAAACTTGTTAAACTACTTTAAACCTGAATCATTTACAAATCATTTACAAATATCAGAGTTTCTTTGTTTAAACCTTTTAAAAAAAAACTTTACAGTTAAATTTAAAAACCCTTAAAATTGTTGAACTAAAATCAAAAACCCCTGCTCAACAAACCCGAGCAACACTCTGAAATCGCTCGCGTTAAACTTCGAGTCACCCCTCAACTTCATATGCTTCAAGCCAAAATAGCGGTTACACGAAGATGTCTTCGAGCTCCCCTCTTCTCTTCCCAAAACCTATACAGAAACACACGATCGTGCACGTCAATGTACACATCGCCGCCGGTCGACGGCGAGCTCCTCTCCGGCCTTCACCAAGTCGCACTCGACCACTACATTGTATCGCACAACCCAGAATCTAGAATAAGATCGTGAATCAAAATATCCCTATCGATCCCATTAGTTCAAAACTCCATCACCAGTAAATCCAACATCCACGGCAACACACACCTCGAGAAGACCCACCGGCACCACCATAGCTACGCCACATCCTCTAGATCCTTCGGCCACAACCCCGATCGCCTCTAGTTGCATCACGACGACGTGAATCCCATTGGAACACTCACGACATAAACAGCATACAAAACCCTACTACATCAATCTACGACCACCCCACACATCAATAAAATACACGAGTATTTTTCTGATGATCGTCGTTGTCTCCTCCACCTTCGAGCACAACCTCGTCCATTAATTCGTCGCCATTCGTCCCAAATTGACCAAAGTGCACAAATCAATCAAACCCCAAATTCTCGCAAAATACTAATCTAAAACTCGTGATTCTAGTTTCAAAAATCATGTTTTCTTATTTTCAATATGATTATAAAATCAAAACTCAAGTTTGCATTCAAAAACTTTTGACCCAATTTATAATTTTACTGTAAATATTAAAATTTTGAGCTAATTACTTATTTTAACAACCTATAATTATTTTTAGATGTTAGATGATTTGATTACAATCATCTTTTCTTTTAAAATCCAGGTCCAACTCGATATCAAAATCAAGCTAATGAATTTACCATGAGATTGAAATTGTTTTTATAAACACAATGACTCTTTTTTTTTTTTACAGGCAATTTATAAACACAATCCAAAGATGCATCAAATCTAAACCCAATATTTCTTATAACATCATGATATTATCATACTATTAAGTTGAAATCAAGATTAAACTGTTTTTAAAAGATTCAATTTACTCACCTCTATTTTGCAGAAAATTAGAACAGTCGCTTTTTTTTCCTCTCAGGTTTGATTTAACTGCATGAAGAAAGCAAGCTCCCTTGTAGTTGATTTCAATTCTGCGTGCAAATGAATCTGAATTGCATGTTAATGAATTCCCTGAGTTATTTCAGAGTGCATTGATGTTGTCTTTTTACATCCTGCTGTTGATTGAACTTGAATATCTTCTTCTTTTGTTTCGGATTTTATACAGATTTCTTCTTTCATTTTTGAACTTTGTTTTTGATTTGCATTCATTTTGTGTTTTGGTTCAGAATGAAGAAAAGAATAGTTGAAGATTAAAATTCTTCTTTTAATTTACAATTACATTTTAAATTTTATTTTATTAAAAGATGACATTTTTCACTATAAAGCTCTAATTATTTTACACCTAAGCTCAAAGATTCACAAGTGTCTTTAATGTTTACTAAATGTTTTACAAGTGTTACTATGTTTAAGTAATATTTACAAAAGTTATTTCTAATATTTTATAAATGTTTTAAATGTTATTTTATTTTTAATAATTTATTTAAGCCTTATATACATGTATTTATGTAATATTCATATAAATTCAAGTAACTTATATTTTTGATTCCATTCTAAATAACATGTGTTTATAAATTGAGAAAATAAATTTAACTCCTTATAAAAAAATTTAGAACAATCTTATCTTATGATAAAATTAAAATGAAAGACTATTAAAATAATTGAAAATGAACTTCAAATTTTATTCATATTTAAAACAAAAGCTAAAATATATGTTTATAAAATAAGAAATTAACTTTGTTATTGAAATTTAAAATTTCAAATATCATTTCAAAAGCATTAAATCAAATTGACCTTTCAAATTACAAAACTATTTATTTATTAAAGTTTGAAAATACTTATTAAGTTCAAATTAATAAAATTCCTATTTCAAATATTTATACAAATATATACATATTTCAATTGGAAATCATTTTAACATTAAATTTGAAAATTACTGTGTTGAATTTTTAAACACAAACCAAATCATAATATATATATATATATATATATATACACACATTTTTATATATATTACAATTTTGAATATAAAGTTTTTATTACTTTAAAAACTTCCTATTTACAAGATATACCAATATATATATATCATAAATAGAAAATATTTTTGATTAGCTTCTGGAAAATATATCTTATCAATTTTAAATTGCCAAAATAAATATTTCCAAACTAAAATACTATAAATTTTCAAAAGAATTAAACTTTCCAAATTTTATACTATTAAGAAACTTGTTGATAGACATTATCAAATTATTATTATTAGCCTTTAAAATAATTTTATCTTGTCAATTTATAATGTAAAATGATCAAATCCATTTAATTATTAACAAAGATTATTAAATTGATATTGCTCAAAATTCCGGGTCGTCACCACATTTATTTATTTTAAAGTTCAATTACTCTTCCTTTATCACCACTTATTTCAAACATCATCTTTTCATTTGGAAAACACATGGTAATTTAATTTCAAAATTAACCTAATATATACATAATTATTTTAAAATCCAACTATTTAAAATCATTTAAACTTTACATTTAAACTTGAAACTTGTTTAACAATTTCTTTACTCGAAACCTCTGTTAATACTCTTTTGACAATAATAATTAATTAAAATTACCTTGGCAAAATATCCCATTATCTAATAAAACTAGACCGAACCCTAGATAAAACCTTTTGACAACACTCGAGTTTCCCTCGCAGAATCGCGAGATTGATCCCCGACAAACAAACAGAATACTCGAACAATCTCCAAGTACCCCATCCTCTCTCTTTCATCTTCTTATGGGTCTAGATTTCCAATGAACCCAGACATATGGTGATATGTGTGCACATGCACATCCACTCGCCGTCGCTCCGGCCAAAGTTTCTTCCTCCAGGAAAACGGCGTTGACCCTCGAAGTCGCTTCCACTACCCAAAACCTAATGCCTCCAACCACAATCGAAAACGACATATCCACCATACCTGAAAACAACATCGTACCACAAAAGCTTCATGCTCTGACCATCCACGTCGACTGCAAACCCTGCTATCATGACCAGAACTTCGCCAAGAACCACGATTCCATTCCCTTATTCCCGATCGAGTTTGACTCGATGTCGAAGCTATGCTAGCTTCGAATTCGTCAATATCTCAGACAGGGTTTTAAACCCTAAATTAACTTTGCCAGGTTACTCCGGCGATCGAAAAAATGTTAGACTATTTTTCCAAAGATCCTTGCCACTCAGCCCTTCTTCACTAACGAGCTCAACCTCCTTCCTATCGCCAATCACCGACATTTAAACGCAGAACCATTTGCGTTCAAATCACCAATTCTCGACATTCCCTATCTTAAAATCACCATATTATTACCAAAATTAATCGATCTCGTAGACGAATTCAATTATACATTCAAAGCATGAAAATTTAAAGATCAAAATTTGGATCTTAATCTGTTTCCCACTGTAATATTTGATTTCTGTGATAATTGCTAAATATCTTTACCTGAATCATATTTAAGAAATGATGTTGCTTATACAAACAATTTTTGCTTGGAAATCAAGGCTTAATAATCATTTAAGTGAAATTTTTCAGTTATCAAACCATGTTTTACAATCTGTAATGGTTTAAATAGAGGCCTGTTATACCAACAAAATCATACAAATGGATATTCACTGACATATACCAATATATTCTTGTATATATACTTATGATCATATAAAACAATCATGCAATCACTAATTTACTTCAAGAACACGGCATGTAACATGACTAAAAACAGGGAACAACTTGTTTACTCGCCTGTACATGCAAACAGAGAACAACTTGATTTTGCTCTGGAAATTTTTTTTTGAATTTGCTTGCTAATCTTGATTTTAACTGTTGATTTTCAATTTTCAAACTGAATTGATCTAGTAGAAGAGTTGCTGCTTGATCCAGGCTTTGATTTGTTAATTTGAATCCAAAGTTTGATTTCTTTTCATTTGAATCTGGTCTGTAGATCTTGTTTTTGAGATGTTGTATTAGTTTTGATCTGATTTTGATTTCTAATCAAATTTTGAGTTTAAATTGGAAAAGAGTTATGTTTTGCAAATCTTATTTCTATTCTTGTTTTTTTTTCTCAGATCTGATTATTTTTTAATGGCTTTGTTTTTCTTTGATTTTTTTTCCTCTTTTCTTTTTTATTTAGAAATAATGACACTTATTGATTTCCTTACATTTGTCATATGAATGCTAAATAAATTTACACTTGTTACTAACATTATTTCATACATTAACACTTGTATCTTTTCCATGTGTTTATATTTTCCAATTTCATAAACCATCTTTCTTAAATTAACATATGTATTATATTTGTTTACACTTAATTAGATACATTCTTATGCTTCCATTTGTAATTATGTAAACATTTAATTTACATTTGTAATCCCATGAATTAATGAATCCTTAAATGATTTTTTTTTATAAAACTTATATTATATATATATATATATATATATTTCTATTAAGTAAATACATTATCTTAATTTTTATAAATAAATCTTTTAAAGAAAATAATGTAAAACCAATCATATAAAAGAAATAAAATCATAAAATATATTTTCAAAATAACTTAAGATATTCATCTTTTGAACTTCTAATTTAAATTCAATTTAACACAAATATATATGTATAGATATGAATAATATCAAATTTATTTTTTAGTCTCTAAATCAGTATTTCAATATTTTTAAATCTGATAATTATAAAATTATCTGATGCCAAAGAAATTCGGGTTATCACATTCCTTCCCCCTTTGAATCTTTTCGTCCTCGAAAAGAAACGAAGCCAGAATTTATAAAAATACTTCATGTCAATTATTTCGCTTTCTGAGCATTTTTAAAACACTTTAAAATCTATATAATATTTATAAAATAGTTTTATAAAAATACCATTTTATTACTCGATGTTTCAACCAGTCCATCCTTGTTCTCACAGAAATTTGGTCATACGTTGATCAGGCGTAGGACTGAAAATCTATAAGTACTTAGCAGACTTATTTTCAACACCTAGCAAAAATACTTGGAAAATAATTTTATTGAAATTATAGAAAACATTTTTGAAAATAGAGGAAATATCTTTGGTGAGAATGCTCTGGAAATCATCACCCCCCATCCATGGTCGTAGTTACATCCTGGGTTATGTTTCCATCACAGTAAAAGTCCATGTAACTGTAGGCACTCCGCGCCTCTCGATTACTCCATGGAACCCACAACAGATCGTAGTTACATTCCAAGGTTACGTTGCCATCGCAGCAAAAGTCCATGTAACTGTAGGCATCAGCGCCCTCGATTTTCGCTGCCAAAAATGAAACTTCTCCACTCCCACATTGGTCGCAGTCTACTGATATAAAATCAAACGTAGACTGTTGGCTTTCAGCGGCACTCACGACTTTCGCTGTGTTACCATAGGTCGTAGTCTACCGATATAAAATCAAACGTAGACTCTTGGCTCTCAGCGGCACACACGACTTTCGCTATGTTACCATAGGTCACAGTCTCCCGATATAAAATCAAACGTAGACTGTTGGCTCTCAGCGGCACACACAACTTTCGCTATGGTCTACAGTAGATCGCGGTGACATCGAGTTACATTGTCTTCACGGCATAACCCAAACGCCTTTGTAGGCATCAGCGCCATCGACTTTCGCTACACACTACAGATAATCCTTGGGAACTAGTTTTGTCCGGACTCCTCATAGGATCAACTTTAGAAATCCCCCATAGGGTTCAAGGCAGTACCAACCTATTGTACTCCCGATAAGTTCATTTTCAAGGGAGCGCCTTTTTCTCCAGAGCCATTTTCAAAACACTTTATACTATACACATATAGTATCTTCCAAATCATACACTGTTAACGTAAAAATCAGACGCTAACACCCCGGTGCAAGTAGTGTAACTGTGAAAGAACCACCCGTCAATACGGGACTTAGAAATAAGCAGAATTTAACAGTAAAACGATAAAAGACACAGTTTTTATAGTGGTTCGGCTTATAGTCAAGCCTACGTCCACTTTTAAATCTCTTTATTGCTGACTCAAGTACAACTTATACAACATTCTTCAATTTCAACACCTTCTAGACTAGTAGTTCAAACTTCGATGTAAAATAATCTTTCGAATCCATGTTGAATGATGTAGATTTTCTCTTGAAGTTTGTCGTAATGTCCTTGGTGTTTGGAGTGCTTGAAGTGCAGTTCGAGTTGAGAAAATGGCAGAGTGTCAGTGCCTTCAAGAATGATCCCAAAAGTCCCCTGAATGTGTGAGCCCATGCTGTATGTATAGGAGATTCTGGACGGGCCTTAGGTCGTGAACGACCTAAGGTAGGTCATGGGCGACCTAGAGGGTACGGCTATGTGGATAGACAGTGTTGCATCTGAGTGTTTGGGCTGGCAAGTTTTAGGTCGAAGGTTGCGACCTAAGATAGGTCGTGGATTACATATGAGCGACCTAACAGATGAAACCTTCGGCCCTTGCCGGTAGCACTGGTCTCTTCTGAATGAAGTACTAGGTCGTGGACGACCTAAGAGAATAGTTGGCGACCTTTACAACGCTGAGGTTATCCAATGTAGTGACCTAGGCTAAGTCGTTAACTCGCTATGTTGCTTAGCTCATTAGGTCTTAGGTCGTTCCACTCTTTAGGTCGTTAGGTCGTCCCACTTTTAGGTCGTTAGGTCGTCCCACACTTTAGGTCGTTAGGTCGTCCCACTTTTAGGTCGTTAGGTCGGTAGGTTCTCTAGGTCATTGTGCTTATGTAAGTCGCTAGGTCGTTTCATCTTGTTAGCCTTTTTGAGTCGCTCCGGTTGTTGAGTCGCTAAGTCGCATAACAAAGGAATTAACATTTGCCCCTCGAAGTACACGCCTAGGTCGTAGGTCGTGTGCTTCGACTTAGTTCCTTAGGTTGTAAGCGACTCATTGGGTTTGCTAGGTCGCGTGACGATATGCCTTCCTTTCTTTTCCCATATAAATTGCTTAACCCACTCCCTCTTTACTTTATCTGTTCCAACATTCTAAGCCGCCATTAACAAACCTCCGAGCTTAAAGACTTAGCACGAAATCTTTTCCTCTTTCAACCGTCAATTCCATCAGCGAATTTAGGTAATCTTGAGCATTTACTCGTTGCACTCGTTGCTGATTCCATCATAACCATTTCCACACAATTTTGTTGTTACGATGCAATTTGGCATTCGAATTCGCCTTTCGATTCTCTGTCGAATCGTTAGTGGTTTTTGTAGGAACGAATCGGCCTAGGGTTTCATGGGGTTCCTGGAAACTTGGAGAGGACGATGAGGTTTCAGGAATTTGGAGGAGGCGAAGAGATTCTTGGTTATTGGGTTATTGGGTTATTGGATAGTGGGTTATGTGATTTTCTAAGTGGAGAGAAGCGAATGGGTTAGAGAGGGATCGGAAACGACCGGTTTAAGAACCTCAGGCGACCTTTTGGTTTGGATGTGAACTACCCGACTCATCTTCCTTGCGACCTAACTCACATGCGACTTATCATATCTGCGACTTAGGTCTTAGGTCGCGGCTGAGCTAGGAACTAGATAATTTTGCCCTGCCGAGCAGCTTCTTACGGCTTATACCGACCATACATACTTGTTAGGTCGCGAACGACCTAAGACTTGAGCAAATTTTCACTGCCTTGATTTGAAGCTTTGTGACTTAACCTTTAATTAGATCGTGTGAGTGACTTAGGACTTGGATGCACACTGCCATGCCTTGTATTCTTTAACTCAAACCATACGGCCTAGGACTTGAACAACTTGAGAGCTTCAAAATTTTGATAGAACTTGATTGCACTTCCAACTTGAACTTTGAACTGCCGAGATAACTTGCATGACCTTGCTATGCCTTCTTAACAGATTAAATCAACTTTAATGCTAATAACCTGTTAAATACAACATTTGCAGAAAAATGGGACGAATATACTGCCACTGACAGCCCATATCAAATGACAGATTAATCGATAAAAGATGTTCAACTTAAAGAAACTATATGAAATGTTGTGAATCAATAAATTCAAGTAAAGTATTAAAGCAATGTTAATCAACTAAAGCCGATTTGTTTGCACCAATACTGCACTTGTACTTTGACTTAAAGCGACAAGTCTTGAAATTTTACGATTGACACATGTTTATTAGTTTAATTTCAGTTATATTTACTTGTCACTTTGTTAGTTTTACACAACACTTCACACATTTAGGAAACGTGCACCTTCACATTTGAATATCCAGTTTCTTGTGTAGAATCTCTTCTCAAGAAGAGATAATCGAGCAATCCGAAGAAGTCTTCCCGATAGCTGACCCACTGGTCGATCCTCCGGAGAGAACTCCAACTACCTTGAGTCAGCGAACATTCAATCAACTACGTATTCAATTTGGGATTGCTGAAGAGGATGCTAGATTTCCTAGCCTAAATGATATTGCCGACAGGCCACCTCTTGGTTTCGTCACCGTCAACCGTCAGATGTGCCTTTGCGGTGTCATTCCTCCTTTCAATGAATACCTTCATCAACTCCTTTTCCGGCTAACCATCTCTCCCTTCCAACTACATCCCAATGGCTACGCCATCCTGATTGGATTGTGTGTTTTATTCAGGAGGACACTTAACCGTCTTTCGAGCTTTGAAGAAATTTGCTACTTATGCTCATTTGCAAAGAATAAAGACCACCCCTCCTTTATACTCGTGAGAAGTGCCAGAAATCGCAAACTTATTACTGATCTTTTCGAAAGTGCTCACGGCTTTCTGAATCAATTCTTCTTTGTTCGCTGTCCTCTAGGGTTTTATGCCATCTGGAGAAAAGGAAGTGAGATTGCTCATCCCCGTTTTTTCCGTTTCATCTTTTCAAGATTCGAATTGCTAGGTGCTAACTTCATTCTTTTCTTTTACAGCAATTCCTCCTCCCTCTAGAAATCCCAGTCACAAGACGACTTTTGATAGATTAAGTGTCGTGCCGGCTAAAGAAAGAAGTATCAAGTTTTTGCTGAGAGATGAACTTCTGCACCAATATGGGCTTTTGCACCCTTCTCGCACTACTCAACCTCACGAAGTTCCCGATTCTCCAGCCAAATTGCCAGATGCCTCAGTTTCTGCTGAGGAACCTATACTGAAGGAACCTACTTCTGAGGCTTTACTAGTGAAGTGCTCTACTTCTGCTGATATTGCGGGGCCATCTGAAAACTTACACTTGCCCCGATCATCAAAGAGGAAGAGCCTTTTCATCATTCAGGGAAATCCGGTGATGAGGGAACCGAGAGAGCGAGTCCTGCCAAGCAGAGTGGGGATGATATTTTTGAAGGGTTGAGTGATCTGATGATCACTTCACAGGAGCTCTTTAAAAACGACCCTGTTTCTGCTAGAGTTACCTCTTCAGCAGTTGAAGCAACATCCACTTTACAACGGACTCTGTCAGCTCAAGAGTTGACGTTAGCTATAAAACCCATCATTTCCCCGCAACCGAGGAGTGGTTCGTAGTTTGACGCGCGTAGTTTGCACGTTACACACACTTAGGATTTTTAGCATTCTTATGCACTTACATGCACTTTACTTCAAAGATTCTCAAGCTTTGCCTCTTTTCCATCTTCAGGTCTTTCGATGGGGTGACACTCTTATTACGACGACTTTCAGAGCTACGGGAGGCACGGCTCCTTTGATCCTAAGAGATATCTTCCTTCTTATAGGGAGACTGATGAAGAAAGAGCCACACGAAAAGCTCGTGAAAGACGTGCCCATGAAGAACGCCATAAAAGACGGGACGAGCGACATGATTCTTTCCAGAGGGAAGACGATTCTCATAAACGAAAGTCCCGTGACGACAAGGGGAAAAGTCATGTTGCCGAAGACGTGAGTAAAAGAGCCAAACATGGCGAAAAACCAGCATCCGAGATTTCCGAACAACCCGCTGCTCTCGTACTATCTCAATCTCCTTCCCTGGCACGTATCGATATTCAAACAATCCTTAGAAGGCCCCCATATCAAGTTGGTCTAGGCCCGGCTACTCTTCAGAGTCGATTCCCGAACTAGTGCCTGAAAGGAGTGCGCTTTGATCTTGACCTGGTCCCGATCGATAAGCAGGCTATGCTGCACAACCTTGATGCTGTCAAACTTGATATCGAAATAATGTCAAGTTGGCAAAAGCTTGTCGATGAGCTCCAGAGGGTAAATCGCGCGAATCTTGAAGCCATGTTAACAATGGAAAACGAAAAATATGAGTGGCAGAAGATTCTTGAGCAACATGATACGGAAATGAGAAGCATTGCTACTTATAATGAAAAGCTCGAAGCGGAAGTTGAATAACTTAAAGAAGAGCTTGCCACTTCCTCCACTTCCTATTTGCAAAGGGAGCAAGTGCTTCAACAACAGGTGCGATATGCTCATGCCGCTCAAAGAGATGCCGAAGATAGGCTTGACGAGCAAAAAAGAATTAATGAGGGCCATACTACTGACATCGTGGAGCTGCGAAAGAAGACTAGCTCCCAGTACGTGGAGATCGAAATGCTAAAACTTCAACTCTCTAAAGCTGAAAGAGAGCGTGATGAGGCTGCTGCCGGCAAAATTGCAGTTGAAGAGTCTCATGAGGCAAAGAAGGCCAATATCAGCTCAACATTGTTTGACTTCTACTTGCATAGCGTCCTGGGGTGTGGTAGTCTCTCCTTTCTAGACCCCAAATACGAAATAACACTGGCCGAAGTGTGGGAGGCCATACTTGACATGTTTGGCAGTGCTGGCTATGCTGAGGCGGATTTAGAGGCAAACTATCTTGATAACGATGCTCGCGCCGCTCTTGCCAGGGGAAAGGAGCAACTTGCCGAAGAGAGAGTCGGAATGGCCGAAGGAGAACATGTAGGAAAGGCAACTTTAACCGACCCAGTTCAACCCTCGGTTTCAGCCGATATCGACATTATTGGTTCCGGTCCCCATTCTCCGCCTCCTACTAAAGTTGTTACCGAAAGCACCACCGCCCACACTGGAGATGAGGCTTAAGGAAGCGCCGAAGCGCAGGACTTCGAAATTGACATAGTGAAATCTACTTCTCCAGGTAACCTCAATGTTGATCTCGCTCAAGCGGGCTGCTTGTTCGCTTCGACTGAGTTCGATGAGCTTCTTGCTTATTTCTTAAGTGTCGATGAGCCATTATCCCCTCTTTTTATGAGGAACGCTGACTTTAAATTTTCTTCTCCTGTAGAAAAAGCACCAAGTATTGTTCAGACTTCCCCTCCTCCAGTTATTCCTCCTCCGTCTCTTCAGGTCACTCCTCCTTCTGCCTCTCAACCGGGATCACAAGAGGAGAAAATAGAAGCTCTCCGAGACTTGGACGATCCCATTACTTCACAAGAACATAGGGGAGAAGAACCTGAAGAGGGTGAAAAGACTCCGGAACCAACTGGTTCGGACGATACGCCGTTAACCACACTTTTCACTCCAGGAAGCGGGTCTTCTTCTAAGAGGAGGGGGAAAAGTGGAGTCTCAAAGAAGAAGGAAGCTTCAGCCGGCGAGGAAAAAGCAGAAGAAAGTCCAATTGTTCCCCTTTCTCCTTCTTCCCCTACTCTTACAAGCCGGCCCAAGAAGTTGGTCACCCAGCCAGGTGCAGGCTCAGAAGGTGGAGGGAAGAAGAAATGATGGCTTTGGTCCTGTGCTTTTTATCTCACTTTTTGCTTGTATATAAGCTTGCGTTGACTGGAGATTGTGCGGGTACCTGTCCCCGCCTTCTTTTATTTTGAAACCTATGCATGTAAAAAAAATTATAGTATGGAATAAAATGATTCTTTTACTTGTACAAACTCCTGTCTGTATTTGAGAATGCATTTATTTTATATACACAAGTTTCTTTATTTTCTCTGTGTGATGTTGCAGTAAACCTATGGTATGTTGCTTGAGCGTTGTTTTTATTTTTGTGACTATATTATATTGCCCCCATACCATGGTTTATTGCAATCTCTTTCACATTGGCAGAATTTTGAAGAACAACTCTTCTGTTTCGAGAAGACTTGTGTTCTTTCTTTAGAGAACAACTTTTCCATTTGAAGGAGGTTTGCATTTGTACTTTATAAGATAATATTTCCGTTTTAAGGAAATATTTTTTCTGATTTAGTAAAATGCGCCTCATATTGGAGAAGTTCTCTCTCTTTTCTTTTTGTTGCGAAGTTTTTACATTTCTCTTTCGGAGAAAGTCACTTTTATCTTGGCAAGTGAATTTTCCTTCGTGGTAAAGTGGGCCTTTGAAAAAGGGATTCAACCTGCTTGTGCCTCCGAAGAGGGCTTTTGTTCAATTGTGCCTCTGGGAAGAGGGCTTTTTGTTCGATTGTGCCTCTGGGAAGAGGGCTTTTTGTTTGTGCCTTTGGGGAGAGGGCTTTTTGTTTCTGCCTCTAGGGAGAGGCTTTTATTTCTGCCTCTGGGGAGAGGCTTTTATTTTTTTTCCTGTCCGCTGGGAAGCGGGCCTCCGAAGAGGGCTTTTCACATTTCGACTCGTGTGAAGTTTTATTTCAAATCAAGGTGAAATGTGCGCCTCTGAGTAGGGATTTTGCCTGGAAGTTTGGAGTTTCCTTCTCTCGGTTGGATGGATTCACGGGGCGGACACAAGTTACTTGGATTATTTGTTTACACAAACGTTCTCAGCTAGTGAACGAGTGTCCTATGCCACCGATCAGTCCACAACTTTCTGTCGAGAAAGAGAGCTCTCTTTTTCTGGCTAGTCCCATTAAAGGCCTTTTAGCATTTCAACTATGGAGAAATGGGCCTCCGAAGAGGGCTTTTCACATTTCAGCTCTTGTGAAATTTTATTTCAAATCTCGGTGAGATGTGTGCCTCCGAAGAAGACTTTTTATCATTTCAGCTCCAGTGAATTACTTCAACTCCTGGTGAAATGGGTCTCCGAAGAGGGCTTTCACATCTCAGCTCTTGTGAAGTTCTATTTCAGATCTTGGTGAGATGTGTGCCTCCGAGTATGCCTGGAAGGTTCTTCCTCATGGTTGGCTGGATTCACGGGGCGGACGTAAGTTACTTGGATGTTTATTTGCGCAAACTGTCTCAGCTAGTGAACAAGCGCCTTGCCTTCCACTTGGGAAGGTGCCTTCGATCATCCCATGGATTCACGGGGCTGACGCAAGTTACTTGGAGGTTCGTCTGCGCAAACTGTCTCAGCTAGTAAACAAACGCCTTGCCTTCCAGTTGGGAAGGTGCTCACGGTCATTCCATACCAATCTTTTTTTTATTGAGAAAGAAAACTTTCGTTTTCTGGCATGCCCCGTTCGAGGTCTTTATCCTCCGAAGAGTTGTGCCTCCGTAGAGGGCTTGTGCCTCTGAAGATGTCTTTGGCTGTTTGATGCTTGCTCGTCCATGTCTCTTTGCCATTTATTCATATCGACGATCCTCGTTATCTTTTCCAAACATACCTCCCTCAGTAATTTCCTTTATCCAAAGAAGTGTACTTCATAGTTAAGCGAGTTTGCGGAGGCAGTCACAGGCTATTTAATCGGATGCATGTTTGTACAAACAACCACAATTAGTTAGCAAGGGCCCACTTCTAGCAGAATCACTAACTTTTTTGTTTGAAGCACTTCTTGCGTAGGATTTGAGTATGGAAATTTTGAACGGCTTAGCATTTTCTTGTTGGGTGATGTCAGGGATTGCTTGGTCTTATGATGGGTAAGCTTTGTTTTAATGGCCTGCAGTATTAAATCGACATTTTAGCAATACAGTTGACGTATTTTATATATTGAAATAAAACAAGCGGTTTATAATAGTAAAGAACACAAGATTTATAGTGGTTCGGCCACCGAACCGGGCCTACATCCACTTTATAGTTCTTATTATTCACTTGCACTGGCTTTACAATGGCTTTCAATACAAGAATCATACATTCATCATTCTTTTACAATATTTCATTTTGTTGTTCCAAGCTCTTGGAATTGGATCTCCTTCGACAGTTATTAGTTTGAAAGTGCCATCAAGAAGTTTTTTGCCTATGACATACTGCCCTTCCCAGTTTGGCGCAAACACTCCTGCTGTTGTCATGACCCTCTTCAAGACTAGATCTCCAATCTCAAAGCTGCATTGGCGAACTTTGGAATTAAAGTGTCTGGCAATTCTTTGCTGATGGGCCCCAATTCTGAGTTGAGCCTCTTCCCTTCTTTCATCAAGGAAGTCAAGTGCTTCAAGTTGCAACTCTTCATTTTTCACTTGGTTGAAATGAATTCTTCTATGTGAAGGGACTTCTATCTCTACCGGAATCATTGCCTCTGATCCATATGCCAATGAAAATGGAGTGTGCCCCGTCGCAGTTTTATGTGTAGTTCTATATGCCCATAGTGCTAGTGGAAGCTTATCGACCCAACCACCCTTCGCTTTTTCCAGCTGTTTTTTGATGGTTAATTTGATAATTTTATTTACTGCTTTCACTTGCCCGTTTGCCTGCGGATGTGCCACTGCTGAGAAGCTTTTCTGGATCTTGAATTTCTTGCAAAAATCTTGGAACTCTTCACTTTCGAATTGGGTTCCATTGTCTGTGATTATCTTTTGAGGCACACCATACCTGCAAATGATATTCTTAGTTACAAAGTTTATCATCTTCTTTGAGGTAATAGTAGTTAATGGTTCAGATTCAGCCCATTTAGTAAAATAATCAATAGCAACGATAGCATATCTGATTCCGGATTTGGCAGTTGGCAAAGGCCCGATGAGATCTATTCCCCAAATAGCAAATGGCCACGGACTAACCATTTGTGTTATCTCGGTGGAAGGTGCTCTTGGGATTTTTGCAAATCTCTGGCATCGGTCACATTTTCGGGCGTAACTTGCAGCATCACGACTAATATCTGGCCAGAAATACCCATAACGGAGAATTTTCTTTGCTAGAGTTTGACCACCTGAATGATCTCCACACTCTCCTCCGTGTACTTCAGTTAGAATTGTCTCAGCTTCTTCCTTGGTCACACATCGGAGTAATGGCATTGAGAATTCCCGCCTATACAATCGGTCATCTTGAATTATGTATCTGGAGGCTTTTCTTAACAACTTCTGCCGTTCTTTTAAGGTTTCTGGTAGAGAACCGCTGAGCAGATATTCCATTATCGGAGTCATCCATGATTCTCGTTCCTATGATATAGTCATGATCCAGTCAATATCCATCTCATCAATGCTTGGAGATGACAGGACTTCCATAGGAACTAATCCCAACAGTTGAGCTTCACCAGTGCTCGCATACTTTGCGAGGGAATCTGCCTTCATTTTTTCTTCCCGGGGTATATGATTTATTGTATAATGGTCAAGGTCATCGAGAAGCTCCCAGGCTCTTGACAACTAAGCGGGCAGATTTCCTCCTTTAGTTTGAAATTCTTTCTTGACTTGACATATAATAAGCCGTGAATCACTAAAAATCTGCAACACTTTGACCTTCAATTCTTTAGCAATTCTCAAACCGGCAAAAAGAGCTTCATACTCTGCTTCATTGTTTGTCGAAGGGAATTCCAATCTTAAAGCATAGCACAATGACCGCCCTTCAGGGGTTTCAAGCACAACCCCAGCTCCGGAACAGTAATCGTTTCTTGCTCCATCAACATACAATTTCCATCGAATTGGGGGATTATCAGTCACCACTTCCTCGCTATCACCTTTATCCGTACATTCTATGATAAAATCTGCCAGAGCTTGTCCATTGATTGCTCTCTGGGGATGATAAGTTATGTTGTATTGGCTGAGTTCAATATTCCACTTCAAAAGGTGACCCGAAGTCTCAGGGCGAAATAGGACTTGCTTCAGAGGCTGATCAGTGAGGACTCTGATTGGATGAGCTTGAAAATACGGCCTTAATTTTCTTGATGCAATCAGCAGACAATATGCGAGCTTTTCCAACTTCTAATAATTCATCTCTGCCCCAGTGAATCTTTTGCTGATATAATAGACCGGGCACTGAATTTTTGCGTCTTCCATACCAGGGCTGCACTGAGAGCATGAGAGGAGATTGCCAAATATACAAAAAGATCTTCACCATTGTCCGGCTTAGAAAGTATTGGAGGCGTTTCCATATGACGGATCAACTCATCGAAAGCTTTTTGGCATTCAGGAGTCCAATCAAAATTCTTCCTTCCTTTCTTCAGTGCATCAAAGAACGGAATGCATTTATCAGTAGCTTTGGAAATGAATCGACTCAGAGCAGCGACTTTCCCATTGAGACTCTGTAGTTCCTTCTTTGTCCTAGGGGCTTTGACTTCTCTTAAGGCAGCAATTTGAGCAGGATTAGCTTCAATGCCCCTAGCACTCACAATGAAACCCAAGAACTTTCCTGACTCCACGCCAAACGAACATTTCAAAGGATTAAGCTTCATTCCGTACTTCCGGAGGGTTGCAAACATCTCTTCCAAGTGATCCATATGGCTACCGCTTTCTTTGATTTCACTAACATATCGTCAACATAAACTTCCATAATTTTGCCAATCTGCGGTTTAAACATAGCATTAACGAGTCTTTGGTAAGTTGCCCCTGCATTCTTAAGTCCGAAGGGCATGACTTTATAGCAGTAGAGACCAACATTGGTGATGAAGCTTGTGTCCTCCTGATCCGGCTCATGCATCATAATCTGGTTGTATCCGGAGTAAGCATCCATGAAAGATAACAACTCATGTCCCGCCGTTCCATCTACCAACTGATCTATTCTGGGTAATGGGAAGCAGTCTTTGGGGCAGGCTTTTTTTAAATCTGAGAAGTCAATGCAAACTCTCCATTTCCCATTAGCTTTCTTAACCAGTACTGGATTTGAAACCCAACTCGGATAAGTAGACTCTCTGATGAAACCATTCTCCATAAGCCGGTCTACCTCTTCCTTCAACGCTGCTGACCTTTCAGGATCCTGGGTTCTTCTTTTCTGTTTTACCGGTGTAAACTTTGGATAAATATTCAGAGTATGTACTGCAATTTCTGGGGATATTACGCACATATCAGCATGAGCCTAGGCGAATACGTCTAGATTTGCTTTCAGGAATGATATCAAAATATTCTGAACCGCCGTATTAAGTTGTGAACCCACATTCAGCACCATGTTTGGGTCTTTTGGGTCAACAGGTACTGGTACCGTTACTTCCACTGGCACCACTCGATTCTCCCCTACACTGGCTTTTCTGGGATCCATTTTTCTTCGTGCTTCGCTACATTCGCCAGTACAGGGTCCACCTGTAATTGCTACAAGGCTGATTCTTTGATGCGGACTGGGGCTGCCGCATCCTTTCCCATCTCTCTCTTCCTTGCTTCACGCAGTTCTATCAGATAACATCCCCCCCCCCCCGGCATTATGATCCCCTTTAACAACACCAACTCCATTATCTGTGGGGAATTTCATGGTAAGGCACCACGGGGTGAGGATTACTTTAAAGGCTATAAGAGTTGGACGGCCTAGGAAGGCGTTGTAAGCAGAAAATTCATCAACAATTACAAAAGTTTGCCTTCGAACGACCTTCTTTTGCCCCTCTCCAAGTTCCACGAAGAGGTCAATAGTCCCAATCGGCTGCCTGGGTTCCCCAGTAAACCCAACGATCTTTTGCGACGAAGCTTGAACCTCAGCCATTGGGATCTTCATCTGATCGAAGGTCTTTTTGAAAATAATATTGCAAGAAGCACTGCAATCAACAAGTACTCTTCTTACAATAGCTGGCCCAATGCCAACAGAAATAACCAAGGGATCTACGGTAGGGGCTTCAACACCCATAGAATCCCTGACTCTGAAGACAATGTCATCATTAAAAGTTTTTTGCTGCTTCGGAGGTGCAGCATCTTCTAACACAAAAACACTCTCCTCTGTTGGTGCATACTTCAATGCATGAGCGTATCGTTCCATCTCACCCCAACTTCTGCCAGCTGGGTGAGGTCCTCCTGTAATGACATTAATAATGGGCCTCTCTGATTCATGAGCTGCCGCCTTTTCACTTGAGCTAGGACGATGAACAGGAACCTGTTGCCCTTGAGTTGACGAAGTTGGGTCATTCCTGTTCCTCTTTACATATTGCTGGAGCTTGTTTTCCTTCAATAGTTCCTCAATTAACTCCTTCAAGTGATGGCACTCATTAGTATCATGGCCGGGTTGGTTATGGAACCGGCAAAATTTTCCACTTTTCTCGGCTCTCACTCCAACTCTCTGCTTAGCTAGTGCGGGGAGTTCGACCGTGTCTTTGTTTGCAAATTAGATGTTCTCCGGGGTATCAGTCAGAGGGGTGAAGTTGAAGGGACGACTTTTCTTTTCATCTCCTTGCTTCTTCTGGCCATCGTTTCCCCTCTTCTGATTGTCAGATTCCTTCTTATTCGGAGCAGCATTACTGTTTCCAGCCCCTGTCGATACCACCTTAGTCGATGCTTGGAGGCTTTCCAAGCGCATGAATTCATCGGCTTTCTTATAAAACTTGTCAAGTGAATTCGGTTCCTTCATTTTCAACCACTTGCCGAACTCACTTGTCCTGTCAATAGCTTTCATCAAGTACGTCAAGATCATTCTCGGCTCTGCGTTGTCTACTTCAGCCAAAGCTATATTCAAACGATTCAAGAAAGATCTAATGGATTCTCCAGGATTCTGCTCCAAGCTGGATAACGACATTATATCTTTCGCCTTCGAAGCGTACAATCTGAATTGTTCCTTAAACTTTCGAGTCAAATCAGAAAACTGGTCTATCGACCGGACCGACAGCTTTGTGAACCAAAGTAGAGCAACTCCTTCCAGGTATACCGGAAAATACCAGCATTTGGTCTCATCAGAAGCTCTAGCACCCGTCACGTGCCAATCATACTTGTACAGAAATTCATTAGGGTCACTTGTCCCCTTATAAGCCGGAATGGTAGGAGGAACGAACTTCCTAGGAAATTCTGCTTTCAAAATCCTTTCAGTGAATGGAGTCTTGCTCGGAGCGAACCCCCATTCTTTTTCGTCTTCTTCCCTTTGCATACTTCCTTTCATGATTTGTCGGATTATCCCTGATAAATATTCCTCATCATTGAGGGGCTCAGCAGGACAGGCATCGGCCATCTTCTCAGAAGTTTGCCTCGACGGGCGCTCACGGAAAGTTGGCTGTTGTCCCGATCCACCTACTTGGGGAGGTGTGTCTTTGACTGGGGCAGCTGCCCTTTGAGGAACATCTCTTTCTTCAACATCATGTTATTAGCAAAGTTTGGTTCGTTATTCAACGGTTGACGGCTAGCCCCGAGCAAAGCGTTCAACCTTTCCAACATCATATTGTTTTGGGATTCCATCTGCTGATACACCCCAGAAACCGCAGCATCCAATTCTGCTCGCGTTACTCCAACAGTTGGAGTTGTTTGACTTAAAGGAGGAGAAGTGGCAGTAGTCTCGCGATCATCGTTGGATCTAACAGACTTGCGCTTTCTTCCAGGAGCCATTATTTCTGATAAACTTCTGGTTTTTAGAGAGATCCTTTCCACAAATTTCTGCGAAGCTATGATGACAGTATCCCTGAATTCAATTCTCAGTGAAAGCACCAAAAATGTTAACGTAAAAATCAGACGCTAACACCCCGGTGCAAGTAGTGTAAGTGTGAAAGCACCACCCGTCAATACGGGACTTAGAAATAAGTAGAAGTTAACAGTAAAACGATAAAAGACACAGTTTTTATAGTGGTTCGGCTTATTGTCAAGCCTACGTCCACTTTTAAATCTCTTTATTGCTGACTCAAGTACAACTTATACAACATTCTTTAATTTCAACACCTTCTAGACTAGTAGTTCAAACTTCGATGTAAAATAATCTTTCGAATCCATGTTGAATGATGTAGATTTTCTCTTGAAGTTTGTCGTAATGTCCTTGGTGTTTGGAGTGCTTGAAGTGCTGTTCGAGTTGAGAAAATGGCAGAGTGTCTGTGCCTTCAAGAATGATCCCAAAAGTCCCCTGAATGTGTGAGCCCATGCTGTATTTATAGGAGATTCTGGACGGGCCTTAGGTCGTGAATGACCTAAGGTAGGCCTTAGGTCGCAAGCGACCTAAGGTAGGTCGTGGGCAACCTAGAGGGTACGTCTCTGTGGCTAGACAGTGTTGCATCTGAGTGTTTGGGCTGGCAAGTTGTAGGTCGAAGGTTGCGACCTAAGACAGGTCGTGGATCACATATGAGCGACCTAACAAATGAAACCTTCGGCCCTTCCTGGTAGCACTGGTCTCTTCTAAATGAAGTACTAGGTCGTGGACGACCTAAGAGAATAGTCGACGACCTTTACAACGCTGAGGTTATCCAATGTAGCGACCTAGGCTAAGTCGTCAACTCGCTATGTTGCTTAGCTCATTAGGTCTTAGGTCGTTCCACTCTTTAGGTCCTTAGGTCGTCCCACTTTTAGGTCGTTAGGTCGTCCCACACTTTAGGTCGTTAGGTCGTCCCACTTTTAGGTCGTTAAGTCATCCCACACTTTAGGTCCTTAGGTCGTCCCACTTTTAGGTCGTTAGGTCGTCCCACTTTTAGGTCGTTAGGTCGGTAGGTTCTCTAGGTCGTTGTGCTTATGTAAGTCGCTAGGTCGTTTCATCTTGTTAGCCTTTTTGAGTCGCTCCGGTTGTTGAGTCGCTAAGTCGCATAACAAAGGAATTAACATACACCTAGTATGATCTCATAGAAAGCTCCTTTAAACAAAATCGATTATCCCAAAATCAATAATTCTCAAACTAGGCTTTCCAAATTCCAATATTGATTTTACCTTAAAATCAAAAGCCTTTCCAAATCCAAAGGTTCCCAAAACCTTTTTCCAAAATTCTCATATGATCCTTTATATATATGTATGTATGTATGTATGTATGTATGTATGTATGTATAGATATATATAATTTTTAAGAACTTAACTTGTATAAACTCCTTTTATACTTCAAACATTTTCAACATCCTTTTCTTCTGGCAATAGATCAATAAGGGGAGATTTATCTTATATAACATATGTATATATGTATAACTTTACCAAATCAAATATTCAAATTTGATTACTCTATAACGTCACTTACCAATTTACTTATGCCATAGAAATATCCAATTTCTACTTTATTTCGTCATATATTTTACAAAATATATTTTCACTTCAAAAACCATTATAGTTCTTATCCATAAATTTTCAATACCAATTTCATTCAAACCCATACGATGTGCACATATCATCTGTACGCTATATCATTCTGATCGCTCACCCGATCACACAATCTCACTTCCGAACTAGTATCGTCCACCCGACTTCCCAGTACGGACTCAGATCTGGTTTCTTGATCAGAAACCGTCACTCTCCTTGCATAGCATATCTATGACAGAGAATATCCAGAACCAATCAACAATCCATATCCAGGTTCGCCGTCGAAAATCGAGTGAAAAATCCCAACTCGAATCGATATAACTATCTCGAAATTCTATGCTTGAATCTGGATCAAATCACTATGCGAATAGAATAATATACGTACATCCTACGTATTTATCTTCATTGATTATTAGCTAAATCAATTTCTCCTTTTCTATTCACATTTCCTTTAATTTTATTCACTTGTCCATAATTTCTTCAATCCCAAAGGGATTATTAGTCAAATTATAAACAGTTTGTACTCTGACTATCTTGAGTTTAGAAAATAGCTTGAAAAAGTTTAAAATAGATAAGTAGTAGAAAATACTTATTAGTTTGTAAAATAGCTGTAAAGTAGTTAAGAAATTGTAAAATATTTGGAAAATAGTCAAATAATTATAGAAATTTTAAATAATTACATAATAGTTTTAAAATAGTAATTTAATTTGTAAAATAGTTGAAAAATAGTAATTAGTTTATAAGACAGTTGAAAAAGTGTTAAATAGTTCCAAAAATAATTGTAAAACAAGTATAAGATAGTTTTAACTTTGAAAAGAAAAGTTGTATAATAAATAGTTTGGAAAAATAGATTTATATTAAAACAATTTATTTTGAAAATAGTCCAGAGTCAAACTGTTCAATTCCCAACCTCCACAAGGCCGTATACTACCCCGGGGACATGTAGGGGTAAGAGTCTCCCGTTCGCCACCTAACGCAAAGCGAGAACCCCCTATCATGTTGTACTGTAGCAAACCCGATCCTGAATTATATAAATTTGAGTTAAATTCTTAAATGTTGATTTAATCCTTTGAATCAAATCAATTTATATCTTTAAACCATTTAATTCTGAATCCAAATTCCATTTTTAACTTATTTCAAAGTTCAAACAATAATTCAAACCCTTTTTAAACAACTAAATCTTTGAAATTCAATTTATCATCAAATTTCAATTTTGAAGCCAAACCTTTGAAGTTTTATCTTAAACATTCAAACCTTAAGTCCAAAATGATTCCATTTGATCTTAATAATGGATATATTACCATACCCCATTTCTTTAAACAAATCTAGTTCACAATTTAGAGATTATTAATAATAACAGGATATTATCATCCAAAATTTAAAACATCCATCCAATTTCAATTTCTAGATCTCAAACCCATTTTGAGATCATACAAACTCCCAATTCAAATCAACCATTTAACTTCCCAAATCAAATTTCAATTTCATCTTGAAATTTCCAATTCAGGTTGCTTGTTAAATTATTTAACTTTCCCAAAGTTACATTCAATTTACTTAATCCAGTCAACCTTACCCAATTTGAATTCCCATTTCAAATTTTAAACTTCACATTAACAATCTTCCCTATAAGTTCAAAAACTTATCACTTTGGGTATCACATCTCATTCCAAATTTAAAACTCAACATTTAGAGTATATTTCAAATTATCTTTGATACTATGTATATCCCTCATCTATACATATTTATTTCCTTTACACACCAAGTTATCCTCAGATTTTAAACCACCTTTGGTGTTAATTCAAAACAAATTCCTTTAAATTTCTAACAGCTCTTGTTTGAAATAGGACCCTTTTATTCAAATACATTAAATAATATTATTTATTATTTCTTTATCACTTTGAAACCATTTTCAAATTCTGGACCCGGATTTAAAACTTCACAATTTAAAACCCAATTCTATTTAGAATTTATACTCATCTTAAAAGTTTACTTCATTAATACACATTTTATTATTAAACACAACAATCATTTATGATAATAATGAAGATTATCATATCTAGAAACCAATTTATTATTATCTTATTTTGAAACTCTTTCCCAAATTCAAGATTTCAATTTCAGTTTGAATCCATTTCAAACTTGTCTTTATTTAATTTCAATTTGGTTGTATTTTTATTACCACTTAATTTAATTCCAACAATTTAACGACCAAATTACCTTAATATTTATTATAAAGAAATATTGCTTTATATATCAAAATATATTCTTATATAAAATCATTTAAAATCCTTATATAAGAAAATAACAAGTACGCTCTCATACATATATACACTCAACTCATTCTAGGGTACCATCGACCCTATTCTTAATGAGTAATCCCACCAGAGTCAAGGTTCTCGCTTAACCTTCACTCTGATACCAAATGTAACAACCAAAAATTTTCGATCTCGAAAATTCCAGATAGTTAGGAAAATGAAGAAAGAGATAGAAGAAAAGGAAGAACATAAACAAAAACATCTCACATTCGCAGTGGATAAAATATAATAACAAATAATAATAGTTATACAAAGGAAAACTGTACTTATCACATTACACTTTAATACATCAGAGTTACACAAGTACACAAACACCGGACGGATACAACCATGTCCAAGATATACAACGATATATCAGAGCGAAAACACTCCATCCGTTCCTGCCATCCAGTTGCCTCTTGAGCTCCCGAACGTCCATATCTGAAAATCTGTAATACTCGGTGTGACCCGAGCATTACATCAAAGTAACACCCGGGTCAGGCTGAAAACCAACGTGAGTAAACCTATCTAACATGGAATACAAAAACATACAACTTATATAAACCCGGGTAACTTGTATCAATTTACAACTTCACAAGTTGTTATAGACATCACTATTTCACATATCAATTTCTAAGTACCAAAACTTAAATTAAATGGTCTAATTCACTTAAATCATTCCATTTCAGCCTATTTATTCCACATATCAAATCTGCACAGAATTTTATAGATTATAAATCGAAGTGGTTTCGGGTATTTACGAATACCCGACTCTGGTCTCTTCGAATTCAATGCCATCTTAACCCACACTAACAAGTGAGACACAATTTAACCTTTAACCACAAGATGTCACTCTTTTACACAACAATTCATCATCTACAAGTAACCACATAATCACTATTCAAGACAAACATATCATGTCTCAAACTTTTCATATCAGAAATATCAACTAATCATTTATAAGCAAGATAAATTAGCCACTCATTCCTAATTAAATCAAATAAATTTCTTTAATCGCTTTTAATCTTGCTTATTTAACAATAATTAATCACAAACCAAATAATTAATCATCATCTTAATTAGTCACCCTAGATTAATTATCCTTTAATTACATTAAGTAATTAACCCTTAATTAATTGCACAACTTAATTATTTTAACCATTCACGGTAATTAACCTTTAATTACGTTCGTTGATTAATTATTCTTCTAATCACATTTAATAATTAATCTTAACTTTAATTACATTCATTACTTAACCTTGATTTTATCACGTTGGTAATTAACTTTCTTTAATTACTTATATTAATTAAATCAACTTCTTAATTAATTACTCAAATTAATTATCCGATAGTCACTTACATTGATTAATTATCCTTTAATTAATCTCACATATTAATTTCTAACCCATAATTAATCAATCCTTAATTAATAAAATCCTTTAATAAATTACACCAAGTAATTAATCCTTAATTATTTCCATTTATAATTATCCTCTAATCTCTCCCTCAAGTAATTACCCCTTTTATTAATTGCATTTTGTAATTATTCATTTATCACTATGTATTTATACTTTATTAATTACATTAAGTGATAAATTTTCATTAAGTGATTACCTTAATTAATTAAACTAATTAATTTTAAAAAAAAATCATTAATTGATTATCTTTAATAAATTAAGTAATTATACTTTAATTACTTTTACTAATAAGATTAAGATAAACCATTTATCTTAATTAGATTCTTAATATATATATTCTCTAAAAGTAGATGTTTGAAAACATCATCATCTGAGAACACTTTTATTTATTTTAAAGTTCAATTATTCTTCCTTTATCACCACTTATTTCAAACATCATCTTTTCATTTTGAAAACGCATAGTAATTTAATTTCAAAATTAACCTAATATATACATAATTATTTTAAAATCCAACTATTTAGAATCATTTATTCTATACATTTAAACTTGAAACTTGTTTAACAATTTCTTTAGTCAAAAACTTTGTTAATACTCATTTGAAAAAAATAATTAATTAAAATTACCTTGCCAAAATATCCCGTTATCTAATAAAACTAGACCGAACCTAAGATAAAACCCTTCGACAACACTAGAGTTTCCCTCCCAGAATCTCGAGATTGAACCCCGGCAAACAAACAGACTACTCGAACAATCACCGAGTACCCCATCCTCTCTCCTTCATCTTCTTCTGGGTCTAGATTTCCAGTGAACCTTGATACACGGTGATACGTGTGCACATGTACATCCACTCGTCGTCGCTCCGGCCAAAGTTTCTTCCTCCAGCAAAATGGCATTGACCCTCGAAGTCGCTTCCAGTACCCAAAACCCGATGCCTCCAACCACAATCGAAAACGACATATCCACCATACCTGAAAACAACATCGTACCACAAAAGCTTCACTCTCTGACCATCCACGTCGACCGCAAATCCTGCCACCATGCCCAGAACTTCGCCAAGAACCCACGATGCCATTCCCTTATTCCCGATCGAGTTCGACTCGATGACGAAGCCATGCTAGCTTCGAATTCGTCAATATCTCAGACAAGGTTATAAACCCTAAATTAACGTTGCCAGGTTACTCCGGCGATCGGAAAAATGTTAGACTATTTTTCAAAAGATCCTTGCCACTCAACCCTTCTTCACTAATGAGCTCGACCTCCTTCCTATCGCCGATCATTGAAATTTGAACGCAGAACCATTTGTGTTCAAATCACCAATTCTCGACATTCCCTATCTTAACAATCACCATATTGTTACCAAAATTAATCAATTTCGTAGACGAATTCAATTATACATTCAAAGCATGAAAATTTAAAGATCAAAATTTTGATCTTAATCTGTTTCCCACTGTAAAATTTGGTTTCTGTGATAATTGTTAAACATCTTTACCTGAATCATATTTAAGAAATGATGTTGCTTATATACAAACAATTTTTGCTCAAAAATCAAGGCTTAATAATCATTTAAGTGAAAGTTTTGATTTATCAATCCAAGTTTTACAATCTGTAATGGTTTAAACAGAGTCCTGTTATACCAACAAAATCATACAAATGGATATTCACTAACATGTACCAATATATTCTTATATATATATATATATACACACACACACACACATACTTATGATCATATAAAATACAATCACTAATTTACTTCAAGAACACAGCATGTAACAAGACTAAAAACAGGGAACAACTTGTTTACTCACCTTTACATGCAAACAGAGAACAACTTGATTTTGATCTGGAATTTTTTTTTTGAATTTGCTTCCTGATCTTGATTTTAACTATTGCTTTTAAATTTTAAAACTGAATTGATCTAGTTGAAGAGTTGCTGCTTGATCCAGACTTTGATTTGTTAATTTGAATCCAAGGTTTGATTTCTTTTTATTTGAATCTGGTCTGCAGATCTTGTTTTGAGATGTTGTATTAGTTTTGATCTGATTTTAATTTCTGATCAGATTTTGATTTTGAATTGGAAAAGAGTTTTGTTTTGCAAATCTTATTTCTATTCTTGTTTTTTTTCCTCGGATCTGATTATTTTTTTATGGCTTTGTTTTTCTTTGATTTTTTTCCTCTTTTCTTTTTTATTTAGAAATAATGAAACTTGTTGATTTCCTTACATTTGTCATAAGCATGCTAAATAAATTTACACTTGTTACTAACATTATTTCGTACATTAACACTTGTATCTTTTCCATGTGTTTATATTTTCCAATTTCATAAACCATATTTCTTAAATTAACATATGTATTATATTTGTTTACACTTAATTAGATACATTCTTATGCTTCCATTTGTAATTATGTAAACATTTAATTTACATTTGTAATCCCATGAATTAATGAATCCTTAAATGAGTTTTTTTTATAAAACTTATATATATTTATATTAATTAAATATATTATCTTAATTTTTATAAATAAATCTTTTAAATAAAATAATGTAAAACCAATCATATAAAAGAAATAAAATCATAAAATATATTTTCAAAATAACTTAAGATATTCATCTTTTGAATTTCTAATTTAAATTCAATTTAACACAAATACATATGTATAGATATGAATAACATCAAATTTATTTGTTTAATCTATAAATCAGTATTTTCAATAATTTTAAATCAGATAATTATACAATTATCCGATGCCAAAGAAACCCGGGTTATCACAATATCTATATGTTTGCATGTATATTTGTGTATATGTGTGGAAACATATATATGTTGCCTAAATTCAATTCATAATATGGACTTTATGCAATAATGTAATTCTTGATTTCAAACATTTCCGTTATTGAAAGTAAATTCATTAAAATCATATAAATCTACCAAATATAATTTTAAGATATATATATATATATATAACACTCCGTATTTTGGCGTTAGTTATTTAATTAGTTAGTTGATTAATTTGGCTTTGAAAATGGTATGTGTGTACACGGTGGAATTTGACTATGAAACTTGCACCATTGCATTTATAGAAAAGTTCTGAGCAACTTTTATAATTGGATTTTTGCGATTGGAGTCCAAACGAAGAAGCCACGGACGAAAAACGAATCCGAAACGAAATAATTAAATAAGAAGAAATTAACATTTTTGTATAATTACCCGAGTCCACAGGTCGCCCATTATTGGGGATGGTCGACAGGCGGCGACCAGGTGTCTCCAATAAATCAAGACCGCAACGGTTTGGATTCAATATATTTCGATCTAATAGTTCTGGTTGATTCTAGCGCATGAAAATTTAGGCCTAACCCCCCATTCTCTTCTCATATTTCTATGGAGGCGGCAACAAAGCTCTGCCATTTTTTCTTCTCCACTTTCTTTCTAAATTATAAAGATAAGATATTTGTATCTATATTCATACTAATCAAAGGAGAAGATAAGAGAATCAACCACATGCGTATTTGAGGTAATTTATATATATTTGTATATATTTTCTCTCCCAATCTCAAATATCTTCTGGGATTTGTAATTCTAATATATGTATATACCCTTTTATGCACATCTCTTGGATTAAAAAGGATTTAGAGATGAATCAACGGTTCTACTTCAGATCTGGAGATTTGGATCGCTTTTAAAAGGTGAGTGGGAAATTTTATAAATTGTTATAGTATGAAAATTATCCCATTGGTTTTTATTTGAATTTTTATGCCTAATTGGATAATTGTATATGAATTGTCGATAACAAATTTAATACGATCTGAATATAATAAATATCACCTATATATACTTATTTATAAATTAATTTAGCATTGTATACAACCTGATCTAGAAATAAGTCTCAAAAGTATGAATTTAGAATAGTAATTTGAATGAAATTTATCCCAGATCTAAAATAGGTTGTATAATTATGTTATAAATTTGGATTATTACCCTGATCTTGTTTGAATATAAACTATTCTATATTTGGAATTGTTGGAATTTAGATCCGTTAATATTTTGTAAATTAGTTTGATTTCTTTCCCTTTTAGAAAGATATAACGTTTGACCTAACAAGGAATAAATACGAATAGAAATAGAAAGAGATGTGTAAAGTATGAATTCATTATATTTTACACTATCTATTTCAATAATAAAAAAGAATTGATTATTCCTTGTAATTTCAAACGATGCAATCTTTTATATTTTAAAGTTTAATATTTTGTTTTAGACTAATTTACTGAAATTATAATGGATAATTTTTTTAGATATGATTCCAATAATTTAACATGGGAAAATATATTCTAGTAAAGGTATTTAATAAGAACATATATGATAAAAGTAAATATTTATACATAATTACTATGCTTATAATAATTAAATAAAAGGTTGATGATGATGCTTGCACGTAATATTTGCATTTAGGATAATTAAAAAATGAGAAAAGAATTTAAAAAGTTGTAACTTTAATAAATGATAATAAATATGGGAGTTGCAATAAATTAATATGGTAAATGGATTATTAGGACTAATAAAAATAAAATAGATGTAAAAGGTTACTAATTTGAAATTAGTAATCATACATAAATGTCCTAGGAAATGTCCGTTAGGATATTATGGATGAATTAACATTTATGAGAATTAAATGGGAATTTATGCACAGCTAAATAATTAAGGTAAATCTTGTTGCCTTAAATAAAAGGTGAATTGGTAAGGTAGGTCCAATGTCTACCTAAGATAATATAAATAAAGACTTAGGATGGTTAATTGGATTTAGTAGGGTAGTGATGCGAGGTCAGTAGAGTCACTCGACAGAAGATTGCCCTTCACTTTGAGGCTACCCAGGGTCGAATGTACTTACTATTGATGTGAGATATCACTAATCCTAGGACCCCTGACGATGTGAGGGATTGGGCTTGCTTTCTTAATTGGAAAATACTAAATGGTCCAAATTTGAAATTAGGAGTGGTGAGGGATATCTATATAGGGGTTCGCTTCTAGTTTGGGGTTTTAAGTGGCTGAAGGGTCAGCCTCTTTCCTAAATGGAAGTATTAAGTAATCTAGTTAGATTCCAAATAAATAAAAAGGATGTCTCTATAAAGGGTTTACTTCAGTGTTGAGGTCTTAAGTAGTTGAAGGGTTCGCCTCCCTACTGAAAGAAGTAGGCTAACGAGATGTCATGCTTATAATTAAAGAGCGACAATGGACATCTCGGGAAGGGTTCGCTTCAGATTTGAGGTCTTGAGTGACTATAAAGTCCTCCTCTTTCCTATAAAAGAAGTATTAAATAACCCACTGAGATTTCCAAGCAATGACATTTACATAATACCTTTGAGGTGCATGCTTCTGGAAGTAGGTCTTAAATGACGGGGTCTGCCTATTTTCCACTGGAAAGTATTAAGTGACTTGGTATAGTCTCTTACATTTCTAAAGCCATAACAATAATACTACCATTTAGAATCATGCTTTAGGAATAGGTCTTAAATGATGGGGTCTGCCTTAGTTAATATCTTGAATGACCAAAGTCTGCCTATTTTCAAATAAAAGGTGTTACTCGGTTGCTTGGCCCGGCAACAAGAGGAAAATATTGAGCATCGTTCGGCCCACAAGTATCGCTCGGCCCAAGTATCGCTCGGTTTAGGTATCGTCTGGCCTAACTGCATCGTTCGGCCTAAGTGCCACTCGGCCTAAGTCCATTGTTCGACATCCTGATTTCAAGTGCCACTGCTCGGCATTCTTTGGTTCAAAAGCTTTCGCTCGGCATCTTGAATTCAAGCGCCATCGCTCGGCATTATTTGGCTTCGAATCAACTACCCAAAGTTCACCGTTCGATCAATTATCGCTTGGTGTAAAATTGTTCAAACCTTAGAAGCGCAAACATCTCAGTTATCGCCGCTCAACATCTATCGTTTGGCTAATACCATTCTGCAACCTTCTTTGGCAACATCGTTTGGCAAAGCCACTCAGCAAGGTCGCTCGACAACTTCCGTTCGGCATCCTTGGCTCGGTGCATACTAGAGGTGTTAACTAATTTTCAAGCCCACAACAAAGTAAGGACACTTGGCATAACTTTGCTTTGAGTCAACTGGCTACTTGCTTCGGTTCTCCTAAGGGCTTACTTCAAATTACTTGATGATCGACTAGACAATTCTAGACCGGCATTCCTAGCTCGGCACAACTCGTTCGGTATGCCTGGACTGGTGCACAGAAGTCACCTACTATGGGAAGAGTTACCTCGTTCCTGAGCCCGTAAGGGAAGTCCAGCCTATCTTCGTCTATAAATAGAAGGGCAGGAACACAGTGAAATGGACCTGATTTTTGGAGAACACTGGTGCGACTCTGCCATTTCCAAGACTTATTCTTTTTCATTTAAAAATTATATTCAAGTTGTTGGTGTACGGATTGTATCTGTATTCAATTACCTAAAAAATAAAGATTAAACACAAAGTGGATGTAGGCAGTTACACCGAACCACTATAAATCTGATGTTCTAGTTTTTGCAATTAATTCTCCACATATTCCTCTATTTTAATTTTCTATCTTCATTAATCTCTCTACACAAATCCTTCTTTGGGTGTTAGTGACCAATTCTGGTACTAACATTTTGGTGCTTCTACTGAGAACGCATTCTCAGGTTATTAGGATCTACTTGAAATCCTCTGAAGGAGATCCAGGTCAATCACAGGAAGTCTGTTGATTCTACTCATAGCTCTTACCAATGACTCTATAATGGGAAGACATCGTACCAGATTAGCCTCATACAACACATACGTCAACGAGACAGCTAGTGTCCAGCAAGTAGGACCTAGCAATCAATAAGTTAATCTAGGCATAAGGATTGTCGCTGCCCAAAACCAAATGGAAGTTGCCACAAGAACAGAGTTCAACAACCTAACGAGAGAACTCATGGTGAGCAGGAGACAACTTAACGAACATATTCAAGCTAACGCCAACCTCCTGACTCAGCTTACTCAACAACGGCATCAGAGTGCTAGAGGTAGCCCCACTCCTTATTCCTCATCTGACAGCTCAACTTCGTCCGATGAACCTCTTAGGCACAGACACCGCAGAACTGAAACTACACAAGCCATCTTCCATACAAACCCCAGACCTTTCGGCTATGGTCAGAGAGCTGATAAGAGAAAATCAAGGCTTGACTAATGATGATTGGGGGATATCCATGAGTCATACTCCATTCACAGATACTATTCTATAGGCTGAGTACCACAGGATGTTTAACATGCCAACTATTCCAGCCTATGAAGGGAAGATTGATCCCCGACAGCATGTAATGAGATTTGAATGGATGATGGATTCAGCTAGGGCTAATGATGCAACTAATTGTAGATGCTTCCCAATAACTAAATCTGGAATCGCTACTATATGGTTCACCTGACTTCCTCCATGGTCTATCTCCAACATTGATGAACTAGCGACGAAATTTTTGGAACAGTTCGGGATTCATACCACTCATCCCAAGGTTGTGATGTTCTTATCCAGTGTGGTTCAGGCTCTAAGGGAGTCTTAAAGGAGTACTTACAAAGAGTTCACGTTGTGGCTACTGAAGTTAGCAACCCAAATAGCCATGCCATTCTTATGGCCGTGATGCGAGGAGTAGATGCGGATTTGGAGTTTGGCGATTGGCTAGCGGGAAACCTCCGATTACACTAGAACATTTTTATTCGAAAGCACATCAATTCATAAGAAGAGAGGAAGCCGGGTGGATGAGGTGGGACAATGCACCAGGGCCTGGCAAGGAGATTGTGAAGAGTAACATTGCTATAAAACAATCTGGTGAAAACTCGGGGAAGGTCCAGGTCAATGTCCAAAACAAGCCAAACCAATCTAAAGGATCCAGAGGAGGAAATCCCAGAAAGAAAAGGGAAGCAGGAAAATGGAAACCAAGGATTACAACTTATAATGAATACACTCCTTTGAATGCATCTCTAGAAAATATTTACCTATCGACTTGTAATATTTTTCAATATTGAAAGCCACGCCCAAAAGAGTACACTGAGGAACAAAAGTGGACTGGGAAGTATTTCCACTTCCATGAGACTTACGGGCATAATACCGAGGAGTGTAAGCACCTCCACGATGCTGTAGAAAATCTGATTCGACAAAAAAAGTTATAGGAGTTTGTCAAGAATCCACAGGAAGGTAGACAAGGAGCATCGAACCTCGATCGCGGGCAGACTCCACGACATCCAGAGGAACCTGCTCGGACTGTAGATAGACTAGTCACAAACATGATAGTTGGTAGCCCTCACCCTGCAGATAAGAATTGGCAAGAGATGGAGCGGTATACTAGTTCCCAAAAGAATACAGATTTTGAATGTTGTTCAAACATGGAGGATGGGCCCCATCTAAGCAGCAGCGAATGATGACCGATGATATAGTGTTCAGGAGCAGAGATGCTGATCAATTGGAGGCGCCTACCATTGATCTGATGGTCATCTCTGCCACTATTGGGCCAACGTTTGTGAGGAGAATACTGATTGACTGCGGAAGTTTCATTAACATTATCTCCAAAAAAGCATATAACCAGATGAAGATGGAGACAAAGGATCAAAAATCATCTAAAGCCCATATTCATGGATTTAATGGTGCAGCTACTGATGCAGTGGGTTTTGCTGAATTGCCTGTTGAACTTGGAGAAGGTGAACGTAGGAGGGTGCAGATCCTACCGTTCGTCGTTCTGGATGTCGAGTCTCCATATAATGTGTTTCTGGATTGACTGGCCCTGGAAAAGTTTAGGGAAGCTTTGGTCCCTTGTTGGTTAACCTTGAAATTTTTGACAGACAAAGGAGTTGGTGTTGTGCATGGCGATCAGACGACTGGTCCTGCGTGTTATGTGACCGATCTGAGAGAGTCGAAGCGAAGTGAGAAAGGAAAGGTTGCAGACAACTCCATCTGTAGCTGAGTCACTGAAGATTGATAAGTAATTCCCAAGACTTGGCTCGGGCAGCATGATCGAATCTATTGAGACATAGATCCAAGGGAAATAATGAGGAACCCTCGGAGGCAAAAGCAGCATTGGCTGGACTGACGGTTGATATTCCAATCAGCTGTGATGACCCATCGTGGGTACTTAAGATTGGATCACAACGCAAACCCTGGATGATTGAGGATCTTACTGATTTCCTCCGGGTGAATCTGGATGTTTTCGCCTGGACACATTTCGATATGTACGGGGTTTCTCCCGCTATTTGCGAGTTTTATGTTGAATATAGACTCGAAATACATTCCGATGAAGAAAAAAGAGGAGGCATGGACCTAGAGAGGTCCGCTGCTCTCAGAGAGGAGGTGGACAAACTCAAAGCCAACGGGTTCCCTCGCAATGCCCTCTACCCAGAATGGGTCTCTAACCACGTACTACTGCAAAAAGCGAATGGGAAATGGAGGACATGCGTAGATTACTCAGACCTTAACAAGGGACGCCCTAAAGACAGTCTCCCTTTACCCAGTATTTATCAGCTCAGGATTAATACCACTCGTTCCAAGACGTGATGTCCTTATCCAGTGTGATTCAGGTTCTAAGGAAGTCGTTAAAGGAGTACTTACAAAGATTTCACGTTGCGGCTACTGAAGTTAGCAACCCAAATGACCATGCCATTCTGATGGTTGTCATGCGAGGGGTAGATCTGAATTCGAAGTTTAGCGATAGGCTGGTAGGAGAGCCTCTGACTGCGCTAGAGCATTTTCATTCAAAGGAACATCAATTCATAAGAAGGGAGAAAGCCAGGTGGATGAGGCGAGATAATGCACAAGGGCCTGGCAAGGAGACTGTAAAGAGAGACAATGTTGTAATACAATTCGTTAACAACTCGGGGAAGGTCCAGGTCAATGTGTAGAACAAGCGTGGGCAATCTAAAGGGTCCAGAGGAGGAAATCCCGAAAAGAAAAGGGAAGCAGGAAAATGGAACCAAGGATTCTAACTTACAATGAATACATTCCTCTGAATGTATCTCTAGAAAATATTTACCTATCAACCTGTAATACTTTCCAATACCGAAAGCCATGCCCAAAAGAGTCAATAAAGGAACAAAAATGGACTAGGAAGTATTATTGCTTCCATGAGACTTACGGGAACAACACCGAGGAGTGTAGACACCTCCGCGATGCCATAGAAAAGCTGATTCGACGGAAAAGTTGCAGAAGTTTGTTAAGAACCCCAGGAAGGTAGACAAGGAACATCAGACCCCAATCGTGGGCAATCTCCACGCCATCTAGAGGAACATGCTCAAGTGGGTAGACTAGTCATAAACACGATAGTCGGTGGACCTCGCCCTGCAGATAAGAATTGGTAGAAAAATGAAGCGGTATGCTAACTCCCTAAGGCATGCAGATTCTGAATGTTGTTCAAATAAGGAGGATGGGTCCTCGGCTAAGCAGCAGCGAACGATGATAGATGATATAGTATTCAGGAATAGAGATGCTGAGCAGGTGGAGGCTCCTACCATTGACCCGATGGTCATCTCCGCGACAATCGAGCCAGCATTTGTGAAAAGAATTTTGATTGATTGTAGAAGTTCTGTTAACATCATCTTCAAAAAAGCATATGACCAAATGAAGATGGAGATAAAGAATTTAAAACCATCTAAAGCCTATATCTATGGCTTTAATGGTGCAGCAACCGATGCAGTGGGTTATGTTGAATTGCCAGTTGAACTTGGACAAGGAGAATGTAGGAGGGCGCAAATCCTACCTTTTATCGTTTCGGACGTCGATTCTTCATACAATGTGTTTCTGGCTCGACCGGCCCTGGTAGAGTTCCGGACAGCTTTGGCCCCTTGGTGTTTGACTTTAAAATTTCCAACAGACAAAGGAGTTGGTGTGCATGGCGATCAAGTGACTGGTCGTGCGTGTTATGTGGCTGAGCTGAGAGAGGCCCAATGAAGAGAGAAAGGAAAGGCTGCGGACAGCTCCATCCGCACCCGAGTCACTGAATATTGACAAGTAATGTCTGAGCCCTGGCTCGGGCAACGCGATCGGATCTATAGAGACATAGATCTGAGAGATGATAATGAGGAACCCAAGGAAGCAAAACAGCACTGGCTGAACTGACGACTGGCATTCCAATCAGCCGAGATGACCCATCGCGAGTACTTAGGATTGGATCACAACTCAACCCCTCGATGGCCGAGGATCACACTGATTTCCTTCGAGCGAATTTGTATGTTTTCGCTTGGACACATTCTGATATGTATGGGATTTCTCCTGCCATTACGAGTCATATATTGAACGTAGACCCGAGGTATGTACAAGTAGAGCAAAAAAGGAGAGGCATGGACCTGTAGAGGTCTGCGGCTCTCAGAGAGGAGGTGGACAAACTCAAAGCCAATGGGTTCGTTCGTGATGCCCTTTACCCTGAATGGGTGTCAAACCCCGTGCTAGTGAGAAAAGAAAATGGGAAATGGAGAACTTGCATTGATTACTCTGACCTGAAAAAAGCATGCCCTAAGGATAGTTTCCCTTTACCCAGAATTGACTAGCTGGTCGACTCAACGACGGGACACGAGTTATTTTCATTCATGGATGCGTACTCAGGATATAATCAATTCTCGATGCACATTCCAGATCAAGAACACACTAGTTTTGTCATGGATGTTGGGCTATATTGCTATGTAGTGATGCCTTTCGGACTGAAAAATGCGGTAGAAACTTATCAGCTCCTAGTGAATCGAATTTTTAAAGACCAGATCAGTAGAACAATGGAAGTCTATGTGGATAACAAGCTCATGAAGTCACGACAGTCAAACGACCACATTCGAGACTTAGCGGAAATGTTTGATATACTCAGATATTATGGAATGAAGATCAATCCTCCAAAGTGTTCCTTTTGCGTTGCGTCGGGGAAGTTTTTGCATTTCATTGTTAATGCACGGGGAATTGAAGCTAATCCAGAAAAGATTCAGGCTATTCGAGACATACAAGTGCCTAGAAATATAAACCAAGTAAAAAGCCTGAATAGGAAAGTGGTCGCGCTGAGTCGATTCATATCCAGAGTGATAGATAAGTGTATTCCCTTCTTCGATGTCATAAAGAAAGGAAAGAGAAATTTCGAACGGACGCCCAACTATGAGGACGCATTCAGAGCTCTGGTATTTGGAAAGTCCCCCGGTGCTGTCGAAGCCTGTATACCATGAAATGTCCTATGTGTACTTGGTTATACCCCCCACATGCCATCAGTATGGCTTTGGTTCGCGAGGAGGACCGAGTTCAAAAGCCAGTGTACTGTGTCAGTAAACGTCTAACGAGGGCAGAAAGAAATTATACTAAAATTGAAAAGCAGGTCTACTGCTTGGCGATTGCATCACGCAAGCTTCGTCCGTACTTTCAGGCGCACTCAATCAGTGTTTATACAGATCAACCTTTGCAACAGGTACTCCAATGACCAGAAACCTTTGGAAGGATGTTAAAATGGAATATCGAGTTGAGTCGGTTCTATATTACCTACCTGCCACGAAGGGCCATACAAGGGCAAGCGCTAGTGGACTTCATCGCTGAATTTACTATATCAGATGAACCAAATAGTGACGGTGTTATCCCCTCTGATCGATGGAAACTATACACCAATGGGGCATCCAATGACCATTGTTTTGGGGCTAGTATAATTCTTGTGACTCTCGAAAACCGATCATTTTGTTATGCTTTGAAGCTCAATTTCCCAGCTATAAATAATGAAGCTGAGTATGAAGCATTGATTGCTGGCTTGAAACTTATCGGGGAATTTGGAGTAAAATCAGTTGAAATCTTTTGTGACTCACAATTGGTGGTATATCAGGTGCGGGAAGATTATCAAGCAAAGGGGCAAAGGCTTGCTCCGTACCTTGCCCGGGTTCATGAACTATTGGCAGACCTTGAGTATTACGATATTTCGCATATCCCGCATGAACAAAATGGAGAAGCGATTCATTGGCCAAATTTGCAAGTACTGGCGATGCACAGCAAATGGGATTAGTTCCCATTGAAACCTTACATTCTCCGAGTTCAAATGTGATGGAGGTAGATTTCGTATTAGAAACAGAAATCGAGAAGAAGTCATGGATAACACCATTCAAACAATACTTATTACACAGGGTCTTACCCGAAAGAAAGAGCGAAAGGCGACAAGTCATTCATAAAGCTTCATGATATGTAATGCATGACGGAATAATGTATCGACAGGGATCTCGGTCCCCTTATTCTGGTGCATTGCCCACGATGAGATAAAACGAGTCTTGAGGGAAGTTCATGAAGGAGAATGTGGTGTCCATACTGGGGGGCAAACACTGGCAAAAAAGATCCTCCACTATGGATACTATTGGCCAACTGTAAATCGGGATGTTGTAGACTACGTAAGAAGATGTGGCAAGTGTCAAAAATACGCGAATATCCCAAGAGCTCCACCAACGAAACTCACACAAATGGTTAGTCTCTGGCCATTTGCAATATGGGGAATCGATATAATCGGTTCCTTGCCTATATCCAAAGGTGGTGTGAAATACGCAATAGTTGCGGTCGATTACTTTACCAAATGAGCGAAAGCAGAGCCCTTAGCCACAATCACTACCAAGAACGTCATTAATTTCGTTATGCAAAACATAATATGCCATTTTGGCCTCCCGCAACAATCATTATGGACAACGAAATTCGGTTCGAAAGAAGGGAGTTCAAAGACTTTTGTCAAAAGTATGGCATTGAGAAAAGGTATGTACCAGTTGCTCATCCAAAAGCCAATGGACAAATAGAAGCCGTGAACAAAATAATCATGCCCATATTGAGAAAACATTTGCAAAAGGCTAGAGGCAAGTGGGTGGATGAGCTTCCAACAACACTTTGGGCTTATAGAATCCCCCACAAGTCCACGACTAGCCACACTCCATTCGCATTGGCATATGGCACGGAAGCCGTTATACCTATGGAACTTGAAGTTCCTTCACATCGTGTAACTCATTATGACCCTAAAACGAATCGGGATCTCTTGTTGGAATCACTGGACTCCCTTGATGAAAAACATGAAAGACGTGATTTAAGGGCGGCCGCATATAGGCACCGAGTCACTCAATATTATAATGAAAAAGTCCTTGGAGTATGGACTGGAGTACTCTGTGTTCCCAGAGTGAGGACTAGAGTATAAACGACTTAAAGTCTCCAAGTCCCAGGAGTGTGGACTGGAGTACTCTGAGTCCCCAGAGTGTGGACTAGAGTATAAATGACTTAAAATCTCCGAGTCCCTATAGTGCGGACTGGAGTACTCTGAGTCCCCAGAGTGTGGACTGGAGTATAAACGACTTAAAATCTCTAAGTCCACAGAGTGCGGACTGGAGTACTCTGAGTCTCCAGAGTGCGGACTAGAATATAAACGACTTAAAATCTCTAATCCCTGGAGTGCGGACTGGAGTACTTTGAGTCCCCAGAGTGTGGACTAGAGTATAAATGACTTAAAATCTCCTAGCCCCCAGAGTACGGACTGGAGTATAAACAACTTAAAATCTCCAAATCCTCGAAGTGCGGACTGGACTACTCTAAGTCCCCAGAGTGAGGACTAGAGTACTCTGAGTCCCCAGAGTGAGGAATAGAGTATGAACGACTTAAAATCTTCAAGTCCCTGGAGTGTGGACTGGAGTACTCTGGTCCTCAGAGTGCGGACCAGAGTATAAATGACTCAAAATCTCTAAGTCCCAAGAGTGCAAACTAAAAGTATTCCAAATACCCAAAGTGCGGAATTGAATATCAACGATTCTAAAAAATACCCAAGTACATAGAGGTGAACTAGAGCTTATGTAACTCACCGAATTCTGAGTTATGGAAACAAGTTAGACAATAAGCTGAAAAGCGAAAGTCATGGAAAAAACGAAGAAACTACGTTTTATTCACAAATCCCAAAAACAAAGTTCCCTCCTCCCAGACTTAGAGTCAAAAGTTTATTTACATTGGTTACGAAAATGAATAGGAAATAATTACATAATCTAAACTTATTCTCATTGAACGAGGCATGATAGTTACTTCTTTGATTTCTTCTCCCTCCTCAGTTTCTCAAACGACTCCTCTTCCATGTGTTTTCGCTTGGATGCTTTGCTAGCAAGGGAAGTGACATCCGAGGAAGGAAGAGGAACTTCCAATGGCATGGACCCATAAGGGAGAATGACTTTCAAATGTCTGTTCAAAGGATCATCTAGTTCCACTACTTGGGGCTCGACCTTGATTTCAACTTTCTTCTTCTCCTACATAAGTTGCTCCTTCACGCTCAATTTTGAAGTGTATCCAGAGGCGCCTGTAATTTCAACTTCATCGTGTTCCTCAACGGGTGATGGATTCTCAGATTTGTTTTCATTAAGCACCTCTATCACCTGAGTGTCAGGACAGGGAGTCTCTCCCGTTTGAATTGTCTCTCCTATGATCTCTTCCTTCGCTATAGTGACATCGCCCCTTGGAGTTGGCTCGGGATTAGGACGGCCTACACAAAATCATAAGAGGCAAACGTTAGAATACATTAACTACTCGCCGAAAACGATGGCCCTTTGATCTTTGAGAAGAAAAGTTATGTACCGTTTTTTAGCTAACTCTCAACCATCAGGGGAGTTTCACCTTCTAGAATGGGAGATAGAACGTGAATATCAAGGTCAGGATCTTCCAGTCATAGCCATTGTGTTGCTCGAAGGGGTCAAGTGATGGACGAACAGTCTATTGAGTAGGGGAAGGAACTGGAGATTCGGTTCCGAACGGGCTGGTAATGTCATTCTTTCCTTTCGACGAGGAGGAGCCTCTGTAATAAAGAGCCTTCGCTGTAGACAAGTCCACAGGCTCGTTCCCTAGAGAAACTCCTTCACTAGAGCTTCTTCGTCAACCTCTACAGTGCCCGACTCAACCTTTTTGATCTTTATCAAAGTCTCCCATGCTTCGACCAAAGATTCTAGGTGACCCTCTCCAAGAAATGTTAGATCACGATGCATGAGAACCCGAGCGTTGTACTCGGCTATGAGCAGGTCACCATGCACTTAATCTCCTCTCTACCATCCTCAATAGCCGCCTCAAGGCGAGAATTAATATCTGTGAGTGCTATTCTTTTTCCCTCCTCACGGGCTTCATTTTTCAGCGTTTCAGCCTTGGAGAGTTCTTCATCGAGCTTCATTTTTAGGAGTCGTGTAGCAACAATCTCTTTGTAATATCGTTGCGACTCCTCCGGAGCAGCAATCTTTTCTGACTTTTCTTTGGAAAGTAGTTCTTCCAACTTTTAGATTCGTTGAGCAAATGCATCTCTCTCGTTGTGAACGGAGTCTTTCTCTAAAGTTAAGGCACCGCAGCATTGAACCGCTTCATCGAGCTCTTTCTTGTGCATGGCCTCCAGATGACTAACTGCCTCAGCTGTGTCTTTAGCATTTTTTCGAGCAGTTTCAAGATGGGACTTGTATAAGGAAATCTCTTTATCCTGGGATTTCATAGTGTCTTTGTCATGGATGGCTTCGAGTTTCAGACGATCAATTTTATGTTGGCATGCGATAGAGACTTATGAAACATTTTCTACCAAATGAACGAATGTGTCGTGTTGAACGTAGACATTATTGTTGCAAGCAATGGCACTTTGTTTAATGCATCCAGGAATGTGATGAATCGCTGAAAGAAAATTCAGGCCGTCGAAACATATTTTTGGGAACGTGGCCTTAAGATCGGCTAGCTTTTTTGTTATCGACGGATCATGTACGGAGCAGAGGAAGTTTGTCCTGAGACTATGGGTTTTTTGGGAAGTTCCCGGGATTGCCTGGTGCTAGATAAACCCGAGTGTTGGTCGCGAGAAGTATCAAACTAGGATCCCTTATGACCAGATTTCTCCATGCGTTGCTCCAAGCAAGAGGGAGGATCATGATGGTATGAAGTCTGATTGTAGGCTTTCCATCGAGATGATGAGTCCGAGGAGCGATAGTCCCTATAGATATCATCATCTCTATCCCAGCGTATTTCGAAGCCCGCATCCCAGCTAGAATGATGAAAAATAGAGGACCCGCGAAGGTGGTTAAATCCATGAGAATGTCCTATCTCACCTGCACAGAAATTAAGTGAACATGAGTTAGCCAGAATCACATGATGGCTGAAGTTTAAGTGCAAGATGAGATGTAAGTGTTATTATGTGTGTCCTAGTTTTCCCCTCGACGGACCAGTTTCTTTGGCTTTACTTATCGGTGTTTTTTCTCCTTGATTATGGGCTTGAACGCCTTCATCGCCTCTCGCGGGCGAATGAAGTTTTAGGGTAGGGCTTCTAGATCATTGAAGCCATAATTAAGCAAGTCATCGGGAATAGTTAGGTCAGATAAACTTTTACGTGAACCCTCTAAGTGTTGTGAAGATGGCTCTTTCCCCACTGGAGTAACTGTGACCTTTGAAGTTTCGTCTATTGTTTTTTTTCCCCAGCTTGTAAGCCAGTTTCTTTTTTCCCTTCGAAGGGGGAGGTGTTACATCAGTGCCATATGCCTCAACTGTTGAGACTTGGTTTTGATTCATGACACGAAGCTATCACTACAACATACAGATTTGACGACTGCTACGACAAAAAAGAGACAAAGAGACGAGACTTTAAAAACCGGTGCATCAACTACGGTATTTTGTTTTAAGTCTTAGGTTAATATTTGTTAAAATCTCTCCTCGATTATGTCTATACTAGCTTATATATTTAATCGCTATATTTAATAAATATTTTACACAAATATAAGCTAATATTTAGATTATTAGAGTAATATAAAGTTATAGAAATAATATATACATGTAAATTATTCAAACTGCACAGAAATGATCAGGTCAATCGACTGACCTACGGAATCAGTCGATTGACACTGAAATTTTTGTGCAGCATGCACATTTACATAAATATATACGAATTTAAATTTCAAATTACTTTTGAATCTTGAGCCGGCTGACTATGTAGCTTAGTCGACTGAATTTCTATAATAGCCATATTTTTGAAAGGACACGACTTTTGTGAAGAGTTGTGAACCTTTAGCGAAAAGATTCGAATGCAACACTTCGATCGAAACTCTTCACCAATGGTCATAGTTATCTAACTCTTATAAATACGAACTCCAACTTCATTTCAAATCACTGAATTACAGTCGATTTCTCTTATTCTTTGATCTAACTTTCTGAAATCTATTTGCTATCATACTCTCAATTATTCTACATAAAAGCAATACTATACCTTTCTATTCTTCATATACTTCAAATATAAACATTTATACTCGAGGAGAAGATTATAGAAAGGGTGTACTACAAGTGACAAATCAGTGTTATCAAAACACATATTAGTCAAACTATTTTCTGTATTAGTTGAAGTCCTGTTCTACTGCTCAGGCGAGTGAAGTCCTCTTCGGCTGTTGAGGAGAAATCCTGTTCTACTACTCAAGTCCCTGTTCGGCTACTCAGTGGTTGTATAGACCTGTTCCTTAAGTGAGGGTTATTGTTTTAGTGAAATTTCAGAAGGAGTCTGGGACTAGACGTAGGACGGTGCTTCGAACCAGTATAAAAATCTCTGGTGTCATTTTACTATATTGCTTTTTATTCCACACTATTTAAAGTATTATTATCTTTATTACACTCTGCATTATCATATATCCATATTACACGATCCATGGCACACTTTCATTTGGTATCAAAGCAAGGTCATCATATAACCATAACACATTTATCTGATAATCTAATAATATGGACACTAACACTAGCACTAGCATTAACACTAGCTTTATTGAAGGACAATCCACTGCGCGTCCATCACTATTTAATGGCATGAATTATAACTATTGATCCACGCGTATGAGAATATATATGCAAGCAAATAGTTTTGAGTCATGGAATATAACTCAGACAGAATATACTATTCCTACTAAAAAATATTCCACTTGGTCAAATACACAGAAATTAGATGCCACAATTAATGCAAAAGCCATGAATATGTTGTTTTGTGCCTTAGATAAAAATGAGTTTAACCATGTTAGCATGTGCAATACTGCATATGAAATATGGCATACACTCAAAATCACACATGAAGGAACCAATAAGGTTAAAAAAAGCAAAATATCCATGCTCAAGAGTCAGTTTTAAAACTTTAGAATGAAAGAAAATGTATCCGTAAATGACACGTACTCAAGATTTCAGGATATCTATCATTCATTAGTAGGACTGGAGAAAAATATTCAAATTTTGATAACATATCCAAAATCCTTAATTTTTATAATGGAAGAATGGGAAAGAAAAGTTCTCACTATTGGAGAAGCGAACGATATTTCAAAGATAACTCTAGAAGAATTAATAAGAAATCTAATGTCCTAGGAAGTGAGTTTGCAGGCAAAAAGAGTTCAGGCTCAAGATAAAAAGAATATAGCATTTCATGCAGAACAAGAAGAATCAGACTCAGACAAAGACGACCTAGCTTTTATTGCAAAGAACTTCAAGAAATTTTTGAAATACAGAAAAGGAAACAGAAACAATGGCAAGAGATGCTCAACCAGCAATAAACCACCATCTTTATCAGTTATGGAATGTTTTAACTGTCACAAAAAGGGACATATGCAGAAGGACTACCCAGATCAAAAAAAGAATACCGAAATAAAAGGAAGGACAAATTCAAAAGAAAAGCCTTTTCAGTCACATGGAATGATTCAGACTCCTCATCCTCTTCATCGGAAAGTGAAAGTGACAGCGATAATGAACAAGCTAACGTATATTTTATGGCTAAAGCTAATGAGGCTAATGATTTTACTTTTGATCACATGATAGACATAAACTCTGAATTATTAGGTACTTTAAAAAGTCTTAAAAGAAAATATAAAGAAGCGGTAGAAAATTAGAAAAAGGCAGAGTTTGAAAGAGATATGCTTAAAGATGAGAAGAAAATATAGGAAGAAGAACTTGAGAAAACTCAAGAATCTCTCTCTAATGTTAATTATCAACTTATATTATTAAGTCACGAAATTGAAACTCAAAAGGAGAAGAATAATAGTCTTGTTTCTGAAAATCATGTTTTAAAAACTAATATTAAAATGTAGAACTAGAAATTCAAGTCTAAAGACCAAACAAGATGGAATCACCAAAAATGTTTCGAATTTCAATAAAGGAAGAGAAAATTTATCTAAGATTATTGAAAATTCACAATCTGTTAGTAATAGACATGGTATACGATATAAGAAGAAAGTTAAAAAGTCACGATCTAGTAATTTGAACAAAATTAATAAAACACCTACGTCATTAAGTAGACTAGTTTCTAATACTATAAGTATATGGATACCTAAAACTAATAATAAACTAATAAAAAAGAAGTATATTAGTTCATTCATAGAAGATGTTCATAATAATAAAAATCATATTTATAAAAGGGATACTAAACCCTCTTAGGTTTGGGTTCCTAAGACCTAACTCTTAAGACCCTATTAAAAGGTGGGTACCAATGATATCTCATGTTTTTTGCAGGTTCCACTCAAGAAAAGAGGAAAATGGATACTCGACAGTGGTTGCTCAAAACATATGATAGGGGATAAGGATATGCTGACAAATATTACATATTCAGATGGAGGTTCTGTCACTTTTGGAGACAATTCCAAGGGATATATCATCGGCAAAGGCGATGTGAGAAATTACGGTACATCTAATTTACCTCTAACTACAAATGTTTTGTTAGTTAAGAATTTAAAACATAATTTATTAAGTATAAGTCAGTTATGTGATAAAGGTTTTAAATTATCATTTTCTGAAAATAAGTGTAGTATTCTTGATCAAAATCAAAATCTTATTTTGGAGGGATATAGAGATAAAAAAAATTATGTTTTAAATATGAAAGTTAATCATAACCTAAATTTATGTTTAATAGCTAAAGAAAATGATCCATGGATATGGCATAAACGATTTTGTCATATCAATTTCAAAAATATAAGTAAGATTTCTAAAAATAATCTTGTAAAAATATTACCAAATATGAAATTTTAAGTCAATGATATATGTGACTCATGTCAATTCAATCCATAAATCATAATAAATACTATTGGTAATAGTTGATGATTTTTCTAGATATACATGGACTATTTTTATGAAAAATAAAAGTGATACCTTGGAAATTTTCAAAACTTTTGTTAAACAAATTCAAAATTTAAAAGGTATTAAAATTAAAAATATTAGAAGTGATCATGGAGGTGAATTTGAAAATATACAATTTGATAACTATTGTAAAAAGAAAGGAATATTTCAGAATTTTTCATTTCCTAGAACACCACAATAAAATGGAGTTGTAGAACGAAAGAAGCGAACCCTACAAGAATGTGCAAGAACTTTACTAAATGAAAGCACATTACCAAAACAATTTTGGGCAAAAGCTGTTGCAACTGCTTGTTATGTTTTGAATCGCATTTCTATAAGAGCTCTCACCAAAAATACTCCTTACGAACTTTTTAACGGTAGAAAACCAAACGTATCTTATTTTAAAATATTTGGATCAAAATGATTTATACTAAATACTAAAGATCAGCTTGGCAAATTCGATTCAAAATGTGAAAAAGGGATATTTCATGGATATTCGAATCCAAGTAAAGCTTATCGAATTTTTAATAAACAAACAAATACTATCGAAGAATCACTCCGTGTATCTTTTGATGAAAACGCTAAAACTGTTTCTACTACATTTAATGACAATGACTTACTTAATAAAACAAAAACAATTAGAAACAATTCGAGAGACGATGACAATATCATTTTATCTAGAGAAGATGAAAATATTGTTTATAATATAGAAAATAGAAATACTACTAATACGATAAGATCTCCTCGAAGAGTTTTACGAAATCATCCTACAGAAAATATAATTGGAGAAATAAATTCAAATGTTCGAACTAGAAGTTGATTAAATTTAATGAGTAATGTAGCTTTTATCTCTACTATAGAACCTAAAAATACTAAAGAAGCATCATCCGATAAAAATTGGATTATTTCTATGCAAGAATAATTAAATCAGTTTGAACGAAATGAAGTTTGGGAACTAGTGCCCAAACCGACCGATAAAACGGTTATAAGAACTAAATGGGTTTATAAAAATAAAGCAGACGAATTAGGAAATATAACTAGAAATAAAGCAAGACTAGTAGCACAAGGATATAACCAGGAAGAAGGAATAGACTACAAAGAAACGCTTGCTCCAGTTGCTAGACTAGAAGCAATACGAATCTTATTAGCGTATGCATGTTTTAATAATTTCAAACTCTATCAAATGGATGTTAAAAGTGCTTTTTTAAATGGTTATATTAAAGAAAATGTTTATGTTGAACAACCTCCATTATTTATTCATGAAAAACATCCAGATCATGTATATAAACTTAATAAAGCTTTACATCGATTAAAGCAAGCGCTACGTGCTTGATATGAACGTCTTAAAAGCTATCTAATTAATTCTGGATTCGAAATAGGAAAAGCAGATCAAACATTATTTATAAAACATTCTAAAAATGATATATTAATAGTCCAAATATATGTTGATGACATTATATTTGGCTCAACTAATAATGAATTATGTAAAGAATTTTCTGAAATAATGACTAGAGAATTTGAAATGTCTCATATGGGAGAATTATTATATTTTCTAGGACTACAAATTAAACAAGTTTCAAATGGAACATTTATTAATCAAGAAAAATACTGTAATAATCTTATTAAACATTTTGGAATGGAAAACACTTATGCCAAACCAACTCCCATAGTACAACAGCACAACTTGATAAAGATGAAAACGACAAAAGTGTAGACCAGAAATTATATCATAGTATGATAGAATCATTACTCTATTTAACCGCAAGTAGGCCAGATATTATGACGAGTGTATGCTTATGCACATGATTTCAAGCAGACCCGAAAGAATCACATATACGTGCTGTAAAACAAATACTATGTTATCTTAGTAAAGCTACAAATTTTGGACTTTTCTATCCAAAAGAGTGTTCGTTCGAATTAGTATCATGCGGTGATGCTGATTTAGAAGGATCACGAACAGATAGAAAAAGTACAAGTGGTACGTGTCACTTCATTGGTAAATCGTTAATATCTTGGCTTAGTAATAAAACAAAACTGTGTCTCTCTATCAACTTGTGAGGTAGAATATATTTCTACAGCATTAGCATGCAAACAAGTAATTTACAAGCAACAGACACATAAAGATTTTGGAATCAACCTATTAAAATTAACAATTTACTGTGATAATTCTAGTGTAACTAATTTATCTAAAAATCCAGTTAATCACTCAAGAACTAAACATATAGATATTAGACATCACTTTTTACGTGATAATATAGAAAAAGATATAATAAATCCAGACTACGTACCATCAGAAAATCAGATGTCGATATTTTTACTAAACAACTATTAGAGAATACGTTTATAAAATTGCGACGTGAGCTCGAGATAATATCAAGTAAACATATATAAATAGAAATATAAAAAATTTAAACAAAAAAATAATAATAATAAAATAAAAATAAAAACCAGAAATAAATTTTTTTCGAAAATTTTGAAATTCTGACCATGTTATGACTTGAACTCATGACTTGTTGTAAATAGCCCAGGTGTCTTAATCACCTGAGCTATTAATTTTTTCTGTTCTAGTCTCTTATGGTCGTTTTATCATATAGTAACATGTATTTTATACTGCTTTATATGTCACGGTTATCTTTATAATTTACATTATTAATTTTATATATATTAAAACTGTTCAAATTAGCCCAGCCAACAGAAAACCTGTGTCTCTACATTCTTTTAGGCTAGAATTAATATAATCCACAAATTATATTTTATTTTCTCTAAAACTATAAATAGGTGCATATTCCTATTCCAATGCACTCAAAATCAATACATCATTCAATTCTCCGAAGTAATAAATCAATTAACAGCAGCTTTTAAAACAATGTCAACTTTCACTACAACCAACACTATTGAAATCATTGCTTCAACCAACTCTCCAAAAACACCTGACCATAAGGGTTCACCATCATCGGTTTACCACACCGAATAACGCCGAACAAGGAAAAAGGAAAAAGGGCCGTTGATATTTTACCAAACACACAAAAAATCGACGATCTTCACCATTATCAACAGGAGTCGCTAATGCTTCAACGGGAGATGTATTATGAATAGAAAATTAACTCCAGACGTATAGGTATAATCGAGCATATAGCAATGAAATTCTGCGGGGCTTCGTCACACCCAATAGACGAAAATGCCGTTTCTCCTATCAGACGCCCTTCGACTTCGTCTCCTCCATGACCGCCATACTCACCAAATTCATGGGATCGCAACGAAACTTCGAACATTCGTCGTAAACAGCTAAAAGAATTCAAGACACCAAGTCCTAAGAAATAATCATAGTATTTAATAATTTTTGTTGTATTTTTTAAATAAATTTTCTATCTTTATGTACGTTTATATATTTGAAATAAAATTATTTACATTCGTAGAATAAACAAAATATACACAATTCATATCATATAAAAATTTAATGTGCAAAATGCTACAGGTCAGTCGACTGGATTTGAAAATCAGTCGACTGGCAATGCAAAGTTTTTAACTTATATACACAGCTAGTCGACTGTGCAGGACCTCGTTCGACTGGACCAGAAGGTTGAATATTATCAACCTTCAGCTTCAGTCGACTAACGCCCATAGCCAGTCGACTGACGCTGTAAAATAGACGATTATTTAACAGGCCGAGTCGACTATTGCAGGACTCAGTCGACTGGACCAGAAGGTCGAAAATTCACAACCTTCAGCCGACTGAAGCCCTGCACCAGTTGACTGAGCCGTAGATCTGAATAGCTTTTTACCTTTTCACCTATCATTTTACCCCTTTATTTATCACTTTACCTTTTCTCCTCTTTTACAATTCAGTTTTTCAAAATATTCAAAACCCTAAGCTCTCCAAAAATCAGAATTTTCTTCTCAAAATCAAAATTAAATAGCACCAAAACGGAAAGGTCAAGCCTTCTCCTCGTCTCAACCACCTTCTAGTGAAAAAATTTAGCGGTGGCTATTTGACAACACCGCAATGAAGAGGTGGAGATGGATGCAAGATTCAAGAATATTAGAACGTTCCTTCGTCAAATTCCCCGATTTTTCACCCTATCACATTCAAGAATTACCCCGACGAAGCAATTTAGAGTCGTTAAATGATATCGACGACAATAAACACAAAATCAACCAAATTATGGTTAAGTTGTTTTACACTAATCTCAACTTGGGTCATCAAGATGTTCCAAATCAGGAAGATTGCAAATGGAGTCTTGTATGTGGTAAGCCCATCCTCTTTTCTCTAGACCGCATTGCTCATATTCTAAAAACAGAAAATGATGGGGTTGAATTGGCTACTATTGTTGTTGATTTGGTTGTTCGAGATCGCGTAAGCCATTTATTTCTTGAAGACGATGTGCGTCAGTTAAAATCAATGTCTTTACGACCAAAGGCATGAATAATTCATCGCGTCTTAATAAAAACATAACTCCTAGAACCGGGAGTTATGAACTCGTCTATGAACAAAATTTTAGAGCCTTGTATGCAATTTTTGAAAATATCAAAGTAAACTGGCTTCCTTTAATACTTGACGAGTTTTTAAGCTTTAACAGAGTAAGATGAATATAATTTATCACGGTGAATATATTACGCGACTTCTCAAAGCTTGTGAAGTTCCGAAACCGGACTCCCTGGTTTCTACCATTGGTTGTTTGAACGCTCGGACTTTAGCTTTAATGAAATTACCGGTTGCCCGACCCCCTACTATAATATCTTTTGAAGAATGGACCCAAAGTCAAACAACTCAAGTCCACCCTGAACAACAAGGCGAGTCTTCTCACGGACCATCTCGTCAAACATTAACTCGATATCAACAAGATGAACTTACGATTCCAAATGAAGGTCTTCAACCACGTGAGGCCATCAATATCATGTGCCGTAATAAACAAATCCTTCAATCAAACATCCTTAAAGTTGATAAGAAGCTCGATAAAGTCAAAGGATTTTTTACAAAATCGTGGTAAGCTATATCGTGCTCTTTCGATACATCTACTTCTACTATAGGCGCTACGGGTAAGCAACCCGTATTTACATGGTCTTCTTCTTCTTTTGGGGACAATCAAGCTAGTAGTGATGATGATGGTAATGGAGGAGATGGTGGCAGAGGTAAACATCCGATGGAATAAAATGGTCATTTCTTTCATTTAAGACATTTTCTTTTAATATGGCTTGTACTAAATAGCCATTCTAGCTTATTTATTTAAGGAACTCTTGTCTATGGACATTAAATGTTTGGATGATTGTTCTTAGTTTTATTTCATATTATCTTTCACATTATAATATCATATTCCTTAGTCCTTTTTGTCGATGACAAAGGGGGAGAAATATTATTGCAACTAATAAAAATGCAGGATATAGAACGTCAAGGATTCAGGGAGAGTAAGTATTTATGTTTTATATATACAGTCGAAATCTATATCTATTTACAGGTTGTCATCAATCAAAAAGAGGGAGAATGTTGAGGCTTGGTTTTGATTCATGGCACGAAGCTATTGCTACAACATACAGATTTGACGACTGCTATGACAAAAAAGAGACAAGGAGACGAGACTTTAAAAACCGGTGCATCAACTATGGTATTTTGTTTTAAGTCTTAGGTTAATATTCGTTAAAATCTCTCCTCGATTATGTCTACACTAGATTATATATTTAAAAAATATTTTATACACATATAAGCTAACATTTATATTATTAAAGTAATATAAAGTTATATAAATAAATATATACATGTAAATTGTGCAAACTGCACAAAAATGATCAGGTCGTTCGACTAACCTACGGAACCAGTCGACTGACAATGAAATTTTTGTGCAGCATGAACATTAACATAAATATATATGAATTTAAATTTCAAATTACTTTTGAATCTTCTGTCGACTGACTATATAGCTCAGTCGAATGAATTTCTATAACAGCCATATTTTTGAAAGGACACGAATTTTGTGAAGAGTTGCAAACCTTTAACGAAAAGACTCGGATGCAACACTTCGATCGAAACTCTTCACCAACAGTCATAGCTTTCTAACTCTTATAAATATGAACTCCAACTTCATTCCAAATCACTGAATTACAATCGATTTCTCTTACTCTTTGATCTAACTTTCTGAAATTTATTTGCAACCATACTCTCAATTATTCTGCATAAAAGCAATACTATACCTTTCTATTCTTCATATACTTCAAATGTAAACATTTATACTCAAGGAGAAGATTATATGAAGGGTGTACTACAAGTGTCAAATCAGTGTTATCAGAACACATATTAGTCAAACTATTTTCTATATTAGTTGAAGTCCTGTTCTGCTGCTCAGCGAGTGAAGTCCTCATCGGTTGTTGAGGCGAAATCCTATTCTGCTGCTCAGGCCCTTGTTCGGCTGCTCAAGGGTTGTATAGACCTGTTCCTCCGGGTTAATTGAGGGTTGTTGTTTTAGTGAAATTCCAAAAGGAGTCTGGGACTGGACGTAGTACGGTGCTCCGAACCAGTATAAAAATCTATGGTGTCATTTTACTATACTGCTTTTTATTCCGCACTATTTACATTATTATTATCTTCATTATACTCTGCATCATCATATATCCATATTACACAATCCATAGCACACTATCATCAACCGCCTGTTCTAGAGCAGGACTTATATTCTCACCCGATGCTTCCGACACCTCAGTTTCTCTAATCTCACCCTCCTTGGGTGCATCGGGGGCACCATGTGTCAAAGGCCCGGCTTACCTTTGTCCAAGGCAAGTCGTGTCGTGAGGAAGATTTATTCGGCGACCTTCCACCAAAAGCCCAAATTTTAGGAGCGATTCATTGGTAATGATGGATCTGATATCCTGGTCGTCCGTGGGAACAACTCGAATAGCTTTGACGACCTCAGAGTACCCGGAGCCTTCGGGACATGGATTGATACCTGTAAAAGTAGAGAAAGGATTTAGAAAGGATGCAATTTCTACCGCATACAAGTATTGATCCGGAAATGAAACTTACTCCCTTCTAGCCATCTCCTCGCAAAGCCTGCGGGACAACGCATATAAAGCCATTCTTGCTTATATTGGACGAATTTGCTCCAGCTCCCGTTTAGATTTGGCACTTGTTATGTGACTCTAGGAATATAGAAGATGGGTTGTTGGATCATCTCTTGAAATGACAAACATAGCGGATGTCACCGGGAGTGGGGTGCCTAAATAGAATGCTCATGAAAGGAATGCACATGCCATATATGAATGTGTGACTGTTGGGATGTAACTGTGACGGGGCGATCTCAATATACTACAAAAGATCAAGGAGGAAGGAGTTGAATGGTGGCATTCTACCAACCCAGCATATGAATTCGTTGCAGGCAGTATATCTGGTCGGGAGCAGGTGAGGACGATCTTGTCCCGATGGAACCAGTACATCGTCAAATGGAATTCCATGGATTGAGCATAGTCAGCGAAGAGCATTTTCATTGATTCTCAAAGCTTCAAAATTAGCCGGAACGTCTAGGATGATTGCTGCATCTATAGCATTAGGGGCCAAGTCAACAGATGCAGTCGTTGGACTTGGGATGCTCTGTACAGGAGTTGCCGATGGATTTGAAGTTCCCACTACTTCTTGTTGAAAACTTGGCTCAGGTTTATCTGGGACTGAGCAGCGCTCGACTTTCTGGACATCTTCAATGAGCGTCGAAGATTGGATAAACACCTATTTGAACTACACTTGACAGACAATCAATATTATATATAACGACAAAAGTGCTTCCCCCGTGTGATGTGTGGCCTAGTGCAATCGTTTGAGTGTAAATGTAAAACAATTAAAAGTCACAAAGCTGATAAAGTAAAAGTTAAGCATTGAACGGTCATCTTCGAAGACCATCATTGCTGATCGTCTCCGAGAGCCTGCCCTATGACGGTTTTAGTTTTGAACTCAAACATTGGCACTATATGTCGAAGGCTATTGCCTATTTTTTTCGAGTTAAACTCAAGTTTATTGTAGTTGAGATAGGAGAGTTATCGGTCCGGATTAGTTCGATATGCTTCTTTGCTTAAGTCCTTGTCCTTGTTTATTGTCATATGATTAAGCATGGGAAGTAAGTGAATTTGACATGAGTTGCATTCGAGTTGGAATGATTTTGACCTTTGTTGCCTACTTCAAGGCTCAATGCCGAGCGACACTCGAAACATACGGCCGAACGGCCACCTAAACCAGATACACCGAGCCGCTTACTTCCTACCTCCTTAATACCACTCGCACATAAAGACTACTCCGAGCTACTTACTTCCCGCCTCCCTAACATCAGTCTCGCATAAGGATTACTGAGCTACCTACTTCGTAGTTGATCGGTATCCATCTGAAATACAAGTGTCGAATGGTCACACTCATTTCTTCCTCATTCCCTGATCACTGAACTATACTCTCTCTCTCTCTCTCTTTAGACCGAACGACCTTCCATCCCTCTACCTCCCTAACATTGTTTTGACATAAAGACTACCGAGCCACCTACTACGTAGTTGGCAGGTTTCCACCCAAAATACAAGTGTCGAACGCTCGACCAACAATCCAGTTCCGCTTCAACAACCTAACTCTAACGCTCGGTGACCCAGCAGGAACCTACGACCTAGAGACCACCAGTGTCCCTTTCCTTCCTCCTCTCCATTCCACCAGCCATGAAGTTGGTTAAAGTCATACTAAGTTCTAGCCCTGAGGCATGTTCGAACCTTGATTCATCTTCCTCGTCTACACACCTCCTACCGTCCATAATTTAAAGAAAATTCGCGATTTCGAATTTCGTGCTAAACTTCCTAGTTTGGAAAAATGTTTGAAGGAGAAATTCCTACATAAGAGGATGACTAAGGCTTAAGGATCTGTTAGGTTTGAGATTGGAAGTTGTTTAAACTCGATCTGGGGAGGTTTTGTAGGGAGAACTTACTAGATTCAGGGTAAGGAGGGAAGGTTGGAGAAGTAGCCGAAGTTCGAGGAAAGGTAAGTTACGGTTTCCTGAAGGTTCAAAGTGAAAGTAAAAAAGTGATGAGGAGAAGTGTCGGTTTTTATATGCGAAGAAGGGGATGTGAACCGACATCAACCAGTCGACCCTGTCAAGGCATTTCAATGGTTCGGTGAGCAGTTATACCGAGCGACTGAGAACTTGCCGAAGGGGTGGCTCGGTGCGCGAATATCGACCGAGCCGTGTTGAAGACATGGTGGGATGAAGAAACGAATTCCACCCGATAAGAGGAGAAGAGTGGAAGGCATGGTTTGCATATGGTTCAAAGCATATCATGATTGAATCTCACGATACACTTTGGGGGGCAAGTGTTACCCGGTTGCTTGTCCCGGCAACAAGAGGAAAATATTAAGCATCGTTCGGCTTGCAAGTAACGCTCGTCTCAAGTATCGCTCGACCTAGGTATCATTCGGCCTGACTGCATCGTTCGGCCTAAGTGCCGCTTGGCCTAATTCCATCATTTGGCATCTTGATTTCAAGCTCCACCGCTCAACATTCTTTGGTTCAAAAGATATCGCTCGGCATCTTGAGTTCAAGCGCCATCGCTCGGCATGATCTAGCTTCGAATCAACTGCCTAAAGTTCACCATTTGGTCAATTATCGCTGGGTGTAAAATTATTCCAACCTTAGAAGCGCAAACATCTCTGTTATTACCGCCCGACATCTATCGTTTGGCCAATATCGTTCGACAACCTTCTTTGACAGCATCGTTTGGCAAAGCTACTCAGCAAGGACTCGGCAACTGGCGTTCGGCATCCCTGGCTCGGTGCATACTAGAGGTATTAACTAGTTGTCAAGTCCACAACAAAGTAAGGGCGTTCAGCATAACTTTGCTTCGAGTAAACTCGCTACTTGCTTCGGTTCTCCTGAGGGCTTACTTTGAGCCACTTGATGATCAACCAGACAATTGTTGACCGACATTCCTCGTTCGGCACAACTCGTTCCGCATGCCTGGTTCGGTGCACAGAAGTCACCTACTATGGGCCGAGATACCTTGTTCCTGGGCCTGTAAGGGAAGTCCAGCCTATCTTCACCTATAAATAGAAGGGTAGGGGCATAGTGAAATGGACCTGTTTTTGGAGAACACTGGGGGGGACTCGGCCATTTCCAAGACTTATTCTTTTTCATTTAGAATTTGTATTCAAGTTATTGGTGAACGGATCGTATCTATATTCAATTACCTGAAAAAGCAATAAAGATTAAACATAAAGTGGACGTAGGCAGTTACGCCGAACCACTGTAAATCTGGTGTTCTAATTTTTGCAATTAATTCTGCACATATTCGTCTATTTTAATTTTCTATCTTCATTAATCTCTCTACACAAATCCTTTTTTGGGTGTTAATGACCAATTCTGATGCTAACAAAAGGTATTAAGTGGTTTTGATACTGTTTATTACATTACTACGATTTGATCTACGCTAAATGCGATAATAGGTTGACATTAAATTTCGAAATCCTTAAGTAGTGGTCAGAGGTCTTGTAGCTAGGACCCACTAACCATTGACATTATTAGGAAACCACTTCGAGAATAGATCTTAAATGATGGGGTCTACCTCAATTAAGGTCGTAAGTGACAAAGTCTGCCTATTTCACTTTTAAAAGTATTATAGAAGCCCACTTCACATTTAGAAGTACTAAAAGGCTAATGGGTTTGGAAGTATAGGTAGTTGATATGACTTCATTATCATTTCGTACCTTGGAAAGAGACAATATCTTAACGGACATAATAATTAAATGGAAAGCTATCGATATAAGTTTATGTTATGGACAGTTTATATTTTTCTGGTCATCTGAACGTTGTTCTGACCTCTTTCTTATTACAACCCATATGATAGAATTTAGTGGAATATATCATTTTAGTTGGATGTGTTATTTTGTTGGAGAGTCTTCTTTCTCTCATGCTCGATGTTGATGTGACAATCTGATATCCAAGGAATATCATTAATTCCAAGGTAGTAGTGATAGTTAGTATTCTTATCCTATTATTATTTCCATTGTGAGTTTATATTTTGATCGATCTCTGATAATGCTGATGCTTATATGCAGGTGCCAAATTCAACGATTTGTACTTTGATGGACTTGGGTTTTTATTTTTGTTGAAATTTAGTCCCATTAAGGTGTGGGTATGTGTGTATATATGTATATATGCATTATATATACATTTTATTGTACATCTTTTATTATGCATGTGTTTTAATTCAAAACCACAAATAACAAAGGCATATGAAAAGGAGAAATGGATTCGTTGCTGATGTGACAATCTGATATCCAAGTAATATCTTTAATTCCAAGGTAGTAGTGATAGTTAGTATTCTTATCCTATTATTATTTCCATTGTGAGTTTATATTTTGATCGATCTCTGATAATGCTGATGCTTATATGCAGGTGCCAAATTCAATGATTTGTACTTTGATGGACTTGGGTTTTTATTTTTGTTGGAATTTAGTCCCATTAAGGTGTGGGTATGTGTGTGTATATATGTATATATGCATTATATATACATTCTATTATGCATCTTTTATTATGCATGTGTTTTAATTCAAAATCACAGATAACAAAGGCATATGTAAAGGAGAAATGGGTTCGTTGCGTTGTAAATCCCAACAAATACATACGATCACAGCAATTACGTACACTTTTTATTTGTAGCACATGTGTCAATACAATAGATATTGATTTTGATAACAAAATCCACATAAATACAAGTACTAATGTTTTCTTAGTTGTATAGACTATCTTGCAAAATATTACATGGATACAGGATAAATCGAGTATGAAGACTGATCAGTAAAAAGACTAGAGATCAAGATTCGAAGATGCTCAAGATACTAAAGACTCATAAGTTTAAAAACAAAGATATAAAGAGTTCAAGACTATAAATTATAGTTAGTAGACATTAAATAAATTTGTTAAAGTCCTTGAATAACAACTTTCATTTTCTTGAATACTCTATCACCAAAAGAATCATTTTATTTTCCAAAATGTATTTTTACAAATACTTTATAGAAATACTATATACTAAAAGGTATTTAAAAACTATTTTTAAATGATTTTACATAATATCATAATTTTATGACACTTTAAATGTGATTATTGTTTTTTCTCAAAATTTAAGGGTATGTCAACATACCTTACACATGTATGTCGACATATGTACCATCTAAGAGTTGTTTTTAAAATTTTGAATAGTTGTGATCTTTGGCTCCATCTTTTCGCGAATAGACACGTCCCTTCGAACACTATATAAATGGGACTGGAAAATGAATTTTAATAACTATTTTCTCTATATTCTTCTTACTCCAAATTCTCATTATATATTTTACAAAGTCCACTCTTTATATTCCTCAAATTCAATCTCTATTTTACTATATTCATTCTCTATAATCTACTCATTGATTTGCAAGTATTCTCCCATCAATTGTAAGGTAAAAGTGCTATCAAATGGCTATAGGATATTCTATTTCCAAAATATAACTATTTCTGTTTGGAATCACCAATTTTCTACTACTATTTGTGTGGTCGTGCTTATTGCCCGTTTAAATTAAGTGGGTATGCTTGTTACCCATGCAAGTCAAGTGCATGTACTTGTTGCCTGTTTAAATCAAGTAGGTGATCTTGTTGCCCGGTTAAATCAAGAAAATCTACCCTAATCTCGGAAAGTCAGGGAGTGTATCTTGTTGCCTTGAAATTAAGTTTATATTCTGGTTTGCTTGCTACTTGATTAAAATAAATATAGACAAATACTGTATAGGAATGGATGTAGGATTGGTCAATCCGAACTGGTATAAAAAATCAAGTGTGTCATCTCTCTTATTTTTACTTTATTCAACTGCATTTATTTATATATGTGACTGTTTGTTAATATATATCTGTATTTTGATTTAAAATCCTGAAACTGTTTAAAAATTTCTATACTAATTATATACCACCATTAACCCTCCTCGGTATTATAGGAGCCTTAAGATCCATCGACACTAGTTTGATTTATACTACACCGTTTTCCCACAATGTGCATTTCACATAAAAAGTGTATTTGATATACTTGTAGTAATAAAAAAATACAAAAATTTCAAACATATTAAATAAGAAAAAGATATTATTCAAAATATTAAGATTAGATCTAAAATCTATTTAGACTTCATAGGCTCATCAAAGATCAAAATGGATTTGTTTTTTGAAATTATCTCGTTTAACCCGCTTTCTACTGCATTGTTTCTTCATGAAAGAGGCAATGTGGGCCTCAAAATGGATTTTTTTTGGAAACCTCTCCCCATTTTTTCTCTTTGACCGGTCATAATAGAGGCAACATGGCCTTAAAAATTTCCCAAGACCACTTAGCAATTAATTGTATAAATCCAATTTAAATATTATATTGATATTGTGTACCGATACATGCGTATATAAGTTTTAAATACAAACAATATTAAATAATAATGGTATCCAACTAAATCAACCGAAATTTAATAAGTAATATTTCATAAATATTAATTAATTTAATTAATCTACAATGATTATAAATTGATTAAATCGTGTGGCTTTTTGGAGTGTTTATTATTACGGTTGTGTGACTCAAATGTGTAAATTCATTTAACATTTAACATCGAACAATTCTAATATTAACGTTCACATGCCACCTTAGCTAGTGGCACAACGTTTTAACTGAATTTATTGCTTACACACTTTTTCCTTAAAATCCAAATTAACTTATTATAAGCGGTACATGATAGCAATGATTATTTACACCAATTCTTTTTGTCAATGTTATATCGCATTAGGACTTATGAATTTAGTTTTGGTCAAAATTCTAATATTTCCATATTCAACTTGATTAATCTAAACATCAAAACCTTGGTGCATTAATAACAATTATCATTAACCATATTTCTTAAGACTTTGACTTTGAGTTATGTAACATCCCACCTTTTCGTACGCTTTAAATCGACGATAAACCACACACGTCAGACTTAAACCATACAAAATGGTGGATTGTTATGGGGTAAATAAGAAAAATTAGAGAAAGAAAAAACAAAATAGAATCTTGCAGCGGAACGATAAAATATAATAATCAAATATGCAGTTCATGAAGCTGTTTACAAAATATTCAATTATACTTATGTAATACATATCATAGTTACACATACCAGAGAAACAAATAATAACGCAGCGGAACAAATGTGATGCAGTGGACTTATATAATACATAATAGTAATACAAATCTTCGTCTTCTTCCTCCAGAATAAAATCTTCAAATCTTGAAATGCTCGGACTGACCGAACGAATTGAAAAGACAAAACATTCGAGTCAGAACTAAAAGATCTTATGTAAGTTAAATCAACGGTAAAAATATGAGTGTAACGGCGTCAAAGATGTTTACGGGATTTGACATCTCCTATCTAGTGTCTAACGTGAGTGCAGTAACTCAAGAGATGCTCGGGATTCACGTCTCCTAAGGATCCGTTAAACTATTTACTATGTAGTAATATTTCGCTAGGGGTTACCCATATAACCCTTAATACGTAATAGTCCCAGTAGTCCATCCAATATCATAGTCCCTCCTGGTCGGGAAGCCACCAGAGGATACCACACGGGCTACGAGAAAAAACCAAAATCGTACAAGGCGCGATAGGGTAGGTGATAAGGCACAACTAGGCAATGCTAGGGTAGATATACCAATTAAGCTTCTAGGCCGGCGGTAACGCGTAGCGCGCAGCTACCGCCCACCTCGAGCCACACCCCCAAAAAAGAAAATCAAAAGTGGCCACAGAATAAATCCAAAAGTCAAAGTATAATATCGAAGGGATGTGTCCGATCAAAGGTGCTACCTCATTAGTCCGTCGATCGCTCTTGTTTTAGCCACCTTATACCAACTCACGGGAGTCGGGTCCACGTATTTACCTCAAAGGAAACGCCGCCGCCATCATATTTCATTCTGGAATCTCCACCGCGTACACGGTTGTCAAAGTGGTTTTCGGTATCGACAGAGAGTATGTCCATATCTGATCCCGGTCTCTTTGCCAACCAATCGTTATTATAACACCGCGTCATTTCAAAATAATTGTACTTCAAAACCAGGATATAATATTCATTTTAAAACCATATAAATACGATATCATTTTCATTTAAAACCAAACCAATATGATATCATTTATTAAAGCCAAATCAATATAATATCATTTTTATTTCAAATATATCCTTTTCCCAAATTCATAGCATTTTCAAATCATAATGCCTTAAAACCCAAAATTTTGAAACATAACTTCCAATACTTAAATGGTTTAGTATTGAATTATTTTAATAATAAAATAGCTTTTTAAATTTCACAAATAAATTCCAAATACTAATTTGAACCTCCGATTAAACCATTTCAATTTCCATATAATTCAAAGCTTTAAATATTCCACCATTTCAAAGCTAATTCTTTAATAATTCCATATATATCAAATTTAGTTACTATTCTTTGGATTTGAAATGTCTACTTAATAAATCCAATATAATTTAAGTAAAACTTTTAACTTCAACAACTAGATATCCTTTTAATTTATTTAACTTGATATATTCATTTAAATAAACTTGATATTCATTTAAATGGCTCTAAACAAAAATCAAGAACAATCATACCCTTTAAAATTTCTAAATTTTATTAAATTCCAAATAAATTCCATATTCATCTTCCAACCTTATTCTTATTTAAGTCATTATAAACTCAAATTTAACTTAAATAGATGCTTAATCATATTTTATCTTAATAAAATCAAACTTAATTACTAACTTCTTTTATACTTGAAATCAATTTTATACATGCTTAAAACCCAAAATTTAACTATATATAAAATAACATTTATAAAATATCCAAATCACTATCTCATAAAACCATATATTTCTTTACAATACCATAGAAAATCATTTCAAAATATTTCTATATATAGACCACGGTGTCTGTATATAATTTTCTACCCTATGGTCAAGTGATACGGATATTTATCATTTCAATCCGCAATTTAAAATAAAAATACGATTATATATCATTCCAAACCGCAATCCCGAATGAAATAAAGTGCATAACAATTTACAGTTTATAACGATATAAAATGCGACATCCATTCATCCAAAATCAATCATCAACCATTAATCACAATCATCATCCAATTCAAACAATCGGTATCAATATATAACTAATAATATTTAACAGGTAATTATATGACAGTTATATTCAATTATAAATTAAATAATGATTTAACTTAAATAAATGCAATTAACTAAGATGATGATTAAAATATACTAAACGGTCATAAATAAATTCATAATCACAACATAAATTAAATTTAACGAACATAAGAAATTTTAGAAGTTGTGAGTGGGTTAAACACTCACCTTTTGAATTTAAATTGAATTTAAATCCAATTTAAACCCAAAAATTTGAACAGTCTCCAAATCCGTCCAAACCAGCACCAAAAGGTCCAGAATTCCAATACAAACCTAGCGGAGAATACCGCGTGTGAAACGGACCACGTACGTAAAAGTTATATGGATTAGAACAATTAAATTTTAAATCGGAAATATATATATATACACACACACATTACCCTCTACGTAACTTTCTTCCCAGGCAACCTAACCCATACGCACGCTACCCAACGAATGACAACCCATCACCAACGGCCACCGAGGCCCGATCCAAGGGTGTTGGCACGTGTGTCCAAGCATGCACCTCCACCACCCGAAGTCTCGCCTTGGCCGCTACCACCATTCGTCCAAACAAAACCAAAACTCATCGTAACTTCAAGGCCAAGTTCTGGCGATTATGAGAGCATCCAAGACAAATCCACTGTTCAGAACGTAGAGGACGAAGAAATCTACAACTTTCATTTAAGAGTTGATGCAAGTTGATGATCGGATGGAGAGATCTAAGAGGAAGAAGATGCACGGTTCTCAGCCGTTGAGAAAAAGATGGCGGTTGTAGGGGCTCTAGGGTTTTGGAAAATATATTTTTTTCGTGATGCGTGTCGTAATTATATAGTTAGGTCCGAAAACAGCCCGAACTCCGATTGAAGCTTGCCGATAGGCTATCCTAACATAAAATGGCCTTTTGGAAACAATGAAACCGGTTTCGAGGCTCAAATCTATCATTTTCACAGGTTACCCTTAGAGTTGATTTGGTTTGAAATGACAATAACGCCCCCGAAAAGCCCGTTCTGACTCCGGAACTAAATTGGGTATATCAAAATAGATGTTTTAAAATATTTTAAACACGATGGAACAGGTTTCAGGTCCAAATTCAATTATGAAGAAATTATGAAAAAATCAATTTGTTTCAAATTGATTTCAATTGATTTCAATTTCATTGATTTTTGGGCGTTTCGAGTCCATACGTTCACACGACAAGTCCGATCGCTACGAAACTTGAAATCCTACAATAATTCACCATTACGGATCCAATGAAACTAGTTTCGTTAAAATCCGAGTAAGTGGCCAAAATGACTATTTTTACAGTAATTAATTAAATTAATAAATTAACTAATTAAATCAATTTTCAATCTCAATTCTATAGTTCACAAATTTTATCGCTTTTGATTTATTTAGCCATTTATAACAATTTAAACAAATTTCCATGTCGATTCAATGCTAATTATTTCAATAATTACTATCTATGCTTTCAATTTCAAAATTCCAGAAATTACAAATTTTATTTTCAAAATTTCCATTTAATTGACTTTTTATCCTATTATTCAATTAATTATTATCACATGGGTGAAATTTACATTGGTTCATAGTTATTGTATTAATATTCTCTAATTCCACCTTAATTCCCATTAACGTAATAATTTAATATTTGATTCCACTTATTTGCAATAAACCCAATTATTTAACCTTAAATTCAAATAAATTAATAAATTCTGACTCCCATTCTTTTAATTCAACTAATTATCATATTATGAATAAAATTTACATTATTCCCACTTATTGCCCAAATTTACATTAACGTAACATTTAATTTAGATTTATTGCAATCGAATACCCGTTTTAACTTAATATACTAAATAAATGGTTAACCTAAAATAATTTGTTACCATTTAACATTCAATTTGACTTACAAGCTGTTATTAACAACAAATGTTGCCATTGATTTAGATCTATTTAAATAAATTAGATGAATGGGTAAAAATTAATAATTATCACTAATGCCAAATTTACTCACATCCATACTTAATTATCAGCTACAATTTTATTATAATTACTTATCTAGCATTGATCATATCATCTACAATTCATTACGTATTATTACATCAATTTATATAACTTGAATCCATTTCCAATTTACAAATTCCAATCAATTATACCTTTATAATTTTAATGAATTCATTAATTGTCAATTGTCATTCCAATAAATACATTCATTTGATTTTCTTTTCTTATTATGAATCAATTATGAACTTACCATTTATCACAAATATACTCTTTATAATACTTCTATGTTTATTCTCCCCAAACAATTACCATCTATCCTATTACTTCACACATTAATACAATAATTACATTTGTTTTTATTATATTCTATTTATAACTAAGTCCTAACATTTAAATTATTTTATTAAATTGGAATGTTAAATCAAGTTCATAAATGATAACTTGCATTAACATGCTTCATTATTTCCATTTTCATCCAATTCACTATAGTATCAAATTTCAATTTATTAAAATAAACCCATTTATTATAAATTTGAATACCAATTAATTAGTTTCAAATAAATAGATTGATTCAATTCAACTCTTTTATTAAGTCTATATTAATCAATATAATATTTCATTGGTCAATTCAATGCTTACCTTTATCAACTTATTTTCCATTTTATACCCAAGTGCAACAATTTACACTATTTCATTATTACTGTGATTCCACTTCAATTGTCAATAATTAGTTTTAATAACCATTGGTACACTTTATTCTTAACAATTACTACATTATAAATTATAAAAAAATAATTTGTTTCTAAATTAATTACAAAATCTTATTAAATGACAAAGTTAATTATCGAAATTTACGGGTCGTTACACTCTCCCCCACTCAAAAATTTTCGTCCCCGAAAAGGAAAAGGAGGGAAAAGAAGAATCAAGAAATCAATATATCTTACTTAAAATATTAACTTTATAAACAAACAAATTTACAAAACTAATTAATTTAAATAAAATATACCAATTTATAACCATTAAATCTTTGTATACTCAAATTAATAAAGTTTGGAAAACAATTTCAAAATATTTTCTAAGTCCAAAATTTACGGGAAATTTCGGCAGAGTCTCCTTTGTACGGAGAGGCTCGGGAGAAAATATAATATCAGATATAAAAATATACAACATATTTTCCAAAATAATATATATCCCAACCAGGAAAAAATAATATAATAACGCTATAAACCGTGATCCGAAAACGTACCTATTTGTCGGGTAATTTACGCTTAATTACGAAACCAAAAGCAGTAGTAATTGCTTCCATAACCTGTATTTCACTTATATAATCCAGAAGAGTTAATAATTATATGAAATGAAATGTTTAAAGTTGTTTTAACTACAAACAAACAATCAATACATACAACAATCACTTGCAACCAGGTATACAACCATCACATAGAAATCAACATAAATCAATCATTCCTTCATATCAAACAAAACAAATAGTTGTTTGGGTTCAAGACTTTAAATTGTACGGAATGAAAAATAAACTACTAAGTGTACCCTTCACTCAATGTCTTAGGTGAAAATAAATAGATTATTCATTCATTCGAACAATTTTAAAGTTTCTTACCCAAACAACCATAAACCAAAACAAACAACATCAATTTCAAACAACAGATTTAGTTTATCCTTATTAATTCCATTCATACATTTGTTGTTTGATTTCTCTTTTTCATTCATATAATGGCTTATCTGTTTAATTTACATTTATTTCTCACAATTTTATTTAGAAATAGCTTCAACTTATTTACTTAAGTTTAAATTTTTTTTATTTATACTACTTATCTTTCTATCATATTTAATTAATAGTAACATTTTCAATTATACTTAAGTTTATAATAACTACAACATCAACTTCTTATTTATTGAAGAATTTCATTAATTACTTTCATTACCTCAAGTTTATTTCTGGTATAATATCTATTACATTTTCTTATTAACATTTCAACTTTTTATATATTTTGGTAAGTCATATATATGCCTTCAAGAATGTAACTAAAAATTATACAAGTTTTTCTCAATTAATTAAATGTTTAATAATAATCCTTTGTTTTATATGTTACAAATTTAAATTTTCTTTTTATTTAATTTATAACTTAGCATTAAATCTCTTATTTTCTTTAGAGGTTTCAATTATTAATTACCTACGTTCCAATTCACTACAATAATTGAAACTATTAATTAATAAAACTTAAGAACTAAATACCGGATTAAATCTCAAATCATTCTAAAATAATAGATAAATATATTTATATATTCGATTATATTTAAAACGATTTAAAATTTATATTTGTTTATCCAAATAAACCTGTAGTAAATCTACTACAGTGGTCTTCCCACTTTGAAACCCGAAAATGAATGTCGATGATGCGTGCACTCGTCACCGAAATTATTTTCCAACGATAGAGAGGGGAGTACAGAACTTATTTCTTTCCAATATTTCTTTAAAACAATCCTTTCAAATTATATTGAAATATTTATATCAGAAAATACTTCTAAAATATTATTATTATATTTCAAAATCATTCAAAAGAAAGTTTCAAAAACCTCGAAACTTAAGTCCTAACTTTCCAATTTTATTTATTTTAATTTCAAATCCAACTTTACTGATATTTATAGATTACCTTACTTAACAACCAATATATTACAACCAAATAAAATCTTTATAAAATTTATTACTTTATATATAGAAAATATAATAGGCAAAATTATTTCATTCACCTATATTAAAACAGATATTATGTCGGTCTGTCCTATTAAGTGTTTAGAAATCCCTATTGATGTCATAACGTTTCATGCACCAACCAGAATTTATAAATACAAAACGGAACAGACTAACACAATATTAAAACTTTTTTATAACACTACCAAATATGCTCTCTCATATATACGCTTAGCGACTCATCATAGGGTATTACTACCCTATTAGTAAAGAGTCAGACCCCACAAAGCTAAGGTTTATCGCTTAAATCAAAGCTCTGATATCAGATGTAACATCCCGCCTTCTTGTACGCTTTAAATCGACGATAAACCGCACACGTCAGGCTTAAACCATACAAAAGGGCGGATTGTTATGGGGTAAATAAGAAAAAGTAGAGAAAGAAAAAACAAAATAGAATCTTACAGCGGAATGATAAAATATAATAATCAAATATACAGTTCATGAAGCTGTTTACAAAATATTCAATTACACTTATATTATACATATCATAGTTACACATACTAGAGAAACAAATAATAATGCAGCGGAACAAATGTGATGCAGTGGACTAATATAATATATAATAGTAATACAAATCTTCGTCTTCTTCCTTCAGAATAAAATCTTCAAATCCTGAAATGCTCAGACTGACCCGAGCGAATTGAAAAGACAAAACACTCGAGTCGGAACTAAAAGATATTATGTAAGTTAAATCAACGATAAAGATATGAGTGTAACAGCATCAGAGATGTTTACGGGATTTGACATCTCCTATCCGGTGTCTAGCGTAAGTGTAGTAACTCAAGTGATGCTCGGGATTCACATCTCCTAAGGAGCCCTTAAACTATTTACTATGCAGTAATATTTTGCTACTATAATAATGTCTATTTGTAAAATAAACTTACTTTTTAATAGCATTAAAGAGTTACCCATATAACCCTTAACACGTAATAGTCCCAGTAGTCCATCCAATATCACAGTCTCTTCTGATCGGGAAGCTACCAGAGGATACCCCACGGGCTAAGGGAGAAAACCAAAATCGTATAAGGCGCGATAGGGTAGGTGACACGACACAACTAGGCAATGCCAGGGTAGATATACCAATTACGCTTCCGGGCCGGTGGTAACGCGTAGCGCGCAGCTACCGCCCACCTCGAGCCACACCCCCAAAGAAGAAAATCAAGAGTGGCTACCGCATAAATCCAAAAGTCAAAGTATAATATCGAAGGAAAGTGTCCGATCAAAGGTGCTACCTCATTAGCCCGTCGATCGCTCCTGTTTTAGCCACCTTATGTCAACTCATGGGAGTCGGGTCCACATATTTGCCTCAAAGGAAACGCCGCCACCATCCTACTTCATTCTGAAATCTCCACTGAGTACACGGTTGTCAAAGTGATTTTCAGTATCGACAAAGAGTATGCCCATATCTGATCCCGGTCTCTTAGCCAACTAATCGTTATTATAACACCGCGGTCATTTCAAAATAATTATACTTCAAAACCAGGATATAATATTCATTTTAAAACCATATAAATACGATATCATTATCGTTTAAAACCAAACCAATATGATATCATTTATAAAACCCAAATCGATATAGTATCATTTTTATTTCAAATATATCCTTTTCTCAAATTCATAGCATTTTCAAATCATAATGTCTTAAAACATAAAATTTTGAAACATAACTTCCAATACTTAAATGGTTTAATATTCTTTAATAATAAAATAGCTTTTTAAATTTCACAAATAAATTCCAAATACCCATTTGAACCTCCAATTAAACCATTTCAATTTCCATATAATTCAAAGCTTTAAATATTCCACCATTTCAAAACTAATTCTTTGACAATTCCATATATATCAAATTTAATTACTATTCTGTGGATTTGAAATGTCTACTTAATAAATCCAATATACTTTAAGTAAAACTTTTAACTTCAACAGCAAGATATCCTTTTAATTTATTTAACTTGATATATTCATTTAAATCAACTTGATATTCATTTAAATCACTCTAAACAAAAATCAAGTTATAACAATCATACCCTTTAAAATTTCTAAATTTTATTAAATTCCAAATAAATTCCGTATTTATCTTCTAACCTTATTCTCATTTAAGTCATTATAAACTCCAGAAATTTAACTTAAATAAATGCTTAATCATATTTTATCTTATAAAATCAAACTTAATTATTAACTTATTTTATACTTCAAATCAATTTTATACATAGCTTAAAACCCAAAATTCAACTATATATAAAATAACATTTATAAAATACCCAAATCACTATCTCATAAAACCATATATTTCTTTACAAAACCATAGAAAATCATTCCAAAATATTTCTATATATAGACTACGGTGTCTGTATATAATTTTCTATCCTATGGTCAAGTGATACAGATATTTATCATTTCAATCCGCAATTTAAAATAAAAATACGGTTATATATCATTTCAAACCGCAACCCCGAATGAAATAAAGTGCATAACAATTTGCAGTTTATAACGATATAAAATGCAACATCCATTCATCCAAAATCAGTCATCAACCATTAATCACAATCATCATCCAATTCAAACGATCAATATCAATATATAACTAATAATATTTAACAGGTAATTAACTGATAGTTATATTCAATTATAAATTAAATAAAGATTTAATTTAAATAAATGCAATTAACTGAGTTGATGATTAAAATATACTAAACGGCCATAAATAAATTCATAATCATGACATAAATTAAATTTAATGAACATAATAAATTATAGAAGTTGTGAGTGGGTTAAACACTCACCTTTTGAATTTAAACTGAATTTAAATCCAATTTAAACCCAAAAATTTGAACAGTCTCTAATTCGTCCAAACCAGCGCCAATAGGTCCGGAATTCCAATATGAACCTAGCGGAAAAAACCGCGCGTGAAACGGACCTCGTACGTAAAAGTTATGTGGATTAGAACAATTAAATTTTAAATCGGAAATAATAATAATAATAATATACATTACCCTCCACGTAACTTTCTTCCCAGGTAACCTGACCCATACGCACACTACCCAGCAAACGACAACCCACCACCAACGGCCACCGAGGCCCGATCCAAGGGTGCTGGCACGTGCGTCCAAGCACGCACCTCCACCGCCCGAAGTCTCGCCTTAGCCGCTACCACCATTCGTCGAAAAAAAACCAAAACCCATCGTAACTTCAAGGCCAAGTTCTGGCGATTGTGAGAGCATCCAAGACAAATCCACCGCGCAAAACGTAGAGGACGAAGAAATCTACAACTTTCATTTAAGAGTTGATACAAATTAATGATCGGATGGAGAGATCTAAGAGGAAGAAGACGCACAGTTCTCAGCCGTTGAGAAAAAGATGGCGGCTGTAGGGGCTCTAGGGTTTTGGAAAATATTTTTTTTCGTGATGCGTGTCGTAATTATATAGTTAGGACTGAAAACTGCCCGAACTCCGATTGAAGCGTGCCGACAGGCTATCCTGACATAAAATGGCCTTCTGAAAATAATGAAATCGGTTTCAAGGCTCAAATCTATCATTCTCATAGGTTACCGTCAGAGTTGATTTGGTTTGAAATGACAATAACGCCCCCGAAAAGCCCGTTCTGACTCCGGAACGAAATTGGATCAACCCATATATCAAAATAGATTTTTTAAAATATTTTAAACATGATGGAACAGGTTTCAGGTCCAAATTCAATCGTATGAAGAAGTTATGTAAAAATTAATTTATTTCAAATTGATTTCAATTGATTTCAATTTCATTGATTTCTAGGCTTTTCGAGTCCATACGATCAAATGACAAGCCCGATCGCTGCGAAACCTGAAATCCTACAATAATTCACTGTTACGGATCTGATGAAACTGGTTTCGTCGAAATCCGAGTCAGCGGCCAAAATGACTATTTTTACAGTAATTAATTAAATTAATAAATTAACTAATTAAATCAAATTTCAATCTCAATTCTATAGTTCACAAATTTTATCACTTTTGATTTATTTAGCCATTTATAACAATTTAAACAAATTTCCATGTTGATTCAATGCTAATTATTTCAATAATTACTATCTATGCTTTCAATTTCAAAAATCCAGAAATTACAAATTTTATTTTCAAAATTTCCATTTAATTGACTTTTTATCCTATTATTCAATTAATTATTATCACGTGGGTGAAATTTACATTGGTTCATAGTTATTGTATTAATATTCTCTAATTCCACCTTAATTCCCACCAACGTAATAATTTAATATTTAATTCCACTTATTTGCATTAAACCCAACCTATTTAACCTTAAATTCAAATAAATTAATAAATCCTGACTCCCATTCTTTTAATTCAACTAATTATCATATTATGAATAAAATTTACATTATTCTCATTTATTGCCTAAATTTACATTAACGTAACATTTAGTTTAGATTTATTGCAATCGATTGCCCGTTTTAACTTAATATACTAAATAAATGGTTAGCCTAAAATAATTTGTTACCATTTAACATTCAATTTCACTTACAAGCTATTATTAACAACAAATGTTGTCATTGATATAGATCTAATTAAATAAATTAGATGAATGGGCAAAAATTAATAATTATCACTAATGCCAAATTTACTCACATTCATACTTAATTATCAACTACAATTTTATTATAATTACTTATCTAGCATTGATCCTATCATCTACAATTCATTACGTATTATTACATCAATTTATATAACTTTGAATCCATTCCCAATTTACAAATTCCAATCAATTATAACTTTACAATTTTAATGAATTCATTAATTGTCAATTGTCATTCCAATAAATACATTAATTTGATTTTTTTTCTTATTATGAATCAATTATAAACTTACCATTTATCACAAATATACTCTTTATAATACTTCTACGGTTATTCTCCCCAAACAATTACCATCTATCCTATTACTTCACACATTAATACAATAATTACATTTGTTTCTATTATATTCTATTTATAACTAAGTCCTAACATTTAAATTATTTTATTAAATTGGAATGTTAAATCAAGTTCATAAATGATAACTTGCATTAACATACTTCAATATTTCCATTTTCATCTTAATTCCAATTCACTGTAGTATCAAATTTCAATTTATTAAAATAAACACATTTATTATAAATTTGAATACCAATTAATTAGTTTCAAATAAATAGATTGATTCAATTCAACTCTTTTATTAAGTCTATATTAATCAATATAATATTTCACTAGTTAATTCAATGCTTACCTTTATCAACTTATTTTCCATTTTATACCCAAGTGCAACAATTTACACTATTTCATTATTATTGTGGTTCCACTTCAATTGTCAGTAATTAGTTTTAATAATCATTGCTACACTTTATTCTTAACATTTACTACATTAAAAATTATAAAAAAATTATTTGTTTCTAAATTTAATTACAAAATCTTATTAAATGACAAAGTTAATTATCGAAATTTACTGGTCGTTACAAGTTGACTACAGTTGACCGTGATACTAACTACATATAACCAAAGAGACAAATTCTCTACTGAATATAATGCATCAAATAAGACCCAACTATAATCGTTCGATGGTCGACATGCCTCGATTTGATTATAAGCACAGTGGAGTATCCACATTGACGTTCAACAGTATTCTTAAGTGGAGAAAACTATGTAATATCATCCTTTGAGATTTTATGTTTGACCCTAGTTATATCAACCATCAAAAAACTCTCGAGTGAGTCAAATAATGTCAATATATAACGCCTTAGTGTCCTAACAACCACGTGTAATACATCGTCCAACACTTGGAGAATGTTATGCACTTTAATTTAATCTAATGGATGAATTGTTAATCTGACATTAACTAACATTAGAAGAATTGCAAAATACTAATATTTTATGTTTATCATCAAATTTGAAAAAAAATAGTTTTAGGTAAAAAGAAACGAGTGTCAAATTAGTATAAATGTACCGTAACCTTACAAGGGGTTATCATTAATTTAATTTTTTTATTGATAAAAATAGCTATTTGTTTATTAAATTATAGGATAAAATACCATATAAACACGATAATCAAATTTCATTCAGATGTGATCAGTCTTCAACTTTATGGCTTAATCGATTAAAAGAATTGCAAAATACTATTTATTTGTTATAGAATAAAAAGAATGGAGACCATTAGAGAGAGAGAAATTTTATTTAATTGAGAGATAGATCTTACAATACAATCAAGCTCCATATTTATAGACTATTTATGCAGTGCAGATTACAATAATGCCCTTTCTTATTTAGCATATTCATCCCTATTATTAATGTATATTACAACACTCCCCCTTGAATATGCGTATGTAAAGATGATAAGAGTAATTGCCTCATTAAAAACCTTGTTATGAAAAAATCCAGTGGGAAAGAAATCATAAACAAGGAAAAGAGTACAACATGATTTCATCTTTGAGTAGCATATATTTTATAATGTTACCATGAGGGTTGATACTTCTGCATCAAGATAATGCCTCATTAAAACCTTACTAATAAAAACCTAGTGGGAAAAAATATTAGTGAAGGAAAAAGAGTACATTATAGCGTATTGCATACGCTCCCCCTGAATTATAACGCATTATTCAGTTAGTTTGTTGATGCAGCCGACGCATACCAATTTTGTACACCATCTTCTGAAATGTTGATTTTGGAAGCGCCTTTGTGAATAAGTCCGCCGGATTTTCTTGGGATCGGATTTGTTTCACTTCTATCTTATTATCCTTTTGTAGCTCATGTGTGAAGAAAAATTTAGGAGAAATGTGTTTCGTCCTATCACCCTTAATGTAACCCGCTTGAATTTGAGCTACACAAGCTGCATTGTCTTCATAAATAATGGTTGACCTTCCCGTTGCTGATGGAAGTTGGCAGCTTTTTCGAATATGCTCAATCAGTGATCATAGCCAAATACATTCTTTACTTGCTTCATGTAGTGCTAGTATTTCAGAGTGATTGGATGATGTTGCTACCAATGTTTGTTTTGTAGATCGCCATGAAATTGCCGCATTGCTGTTATTAAATACATATCCAGTTTGTGATCTTGCTTTATGTGGGTCAGAAAGATAACCTGCATCAGCATAGCCAACTAGATTTGGATTATAGCCTGTGTTAGAGTAAAATAAACCCAAATTTGTCGTTCCACGAAGATATCTCAAGATATGTTTTATACCATTCCAGTGTCTTTTTGTTGGTTCTGAACTGTATCTTGCTAGAAGATTTACTGAAAATGCAATATCTGATCTTGTGCATTGGGCCAAATATAATAATGCACCAACGACACTAAGATATGACACTTCCGAGCCAAGCACATTCTCATCTTCTTCTTTTGGGCGGTAAGGGTCCTTTTTAATATCTAAAGATCTAACAACCATTGGCGTACTAAGTGGATATGCTTTATCCATTTGAAAACGCTTTAGAATTTTCTCAATGTAGTTTGATTGATGGATTAATATGCCATTAGTACTATGCTCAATCTGTAGACCAAGACAGTGCTTAGTTTTATCAAGATCTTTAATTTCAAATTCCTTCTTTAAATAATTTATTGTTTCATCAATCTCTTCTGGAGTCCCAATCAAATTTATGTCATCAACATAAACTGCTAAGATAGCAAATCCCTTTACCGATTTCTTTATAAAGACACATGGACAAATGATATTGTTTTCGTATCCTTCTTTTACCAAATATTTACTAAGACGGTTATACCACATCCTTCCAAATTGTTTCTATCCATATAGTGATCGTTTTAGTCTTAATGAGTACATGGACTTTGATTTTGCTTCAGGCAATTTATATCCATCTGGAATTTTCATGTAAATGTTGGTATCTAATTCACCGTAAAGATAAGCTGTCACAACATCCGTTAATCTTATATCGAGTTTTTCAGAAACTACAAGGCTTATCAAATATCGGAATGTTATGACATCCATAACAGGGGAGTAAGTTTCCTTAAAGTCAAAACCTGGTCTCTGCAGGAAATCTTGTGCGACAAGTTGTGCCTTGTACCTCACGACTTCATTTTTATCATTTCGTTTTCTAATGAATACCCATTTATAACCTACTGGTTTAACATTTTCTGGTGTTTTCTCTATTGGTCCAAATACACCATGTTTTTGAAGTGAATCTAGTTCCACTTGGATAGCATCTTTCCATTTTGGCCAATCGTGTCTTTTTCGACATTCATTTATGCTATTTGTTTCATTATCATCATTCTCATTATTCTCATTATGGTCATGACTTTCAATTATTTCAGTAGCTACTGCGAATGAGAATACATCATCAATTATTATTTTACTTCGATCCCATATTTCTCCGTAGTTCGTATAAAATATTGAGATCTCATTATTATTAGGTACCATTTTATCGTTGGAATCTTCTTTTGTCTCTTCTGGGATAATATTTCCTTCCGCACTTCTAGGAGAATTGGGATTTTCATTCGAGTGATCTTTTTGATCATTTATAACCTCTTCAGGAGGTTCCTTAATTGATGATTTTTCATTAGACTTTCTTTAATAGGGGCCAAGTCTTTTGAACCAATTGGCCTTCCACGTTTTTGTCTTGCTTTAGATTCATTTGCTGCTATATTTACTTTTGATCCTTCAGGGACATCAATTTTTGCTGGTGCATTTGTTGCTGGAATGTGAGATTTTGTTATTTTTGCAGTGTTATTAAATGCATCTGGCAGTTGATTTGCAATATTTTGAATATGCAAAATTCTTTGTAACTCATATTGGCATTGTTTGGTACGTGGATCCAAATAAGACATAAATAGATTATTCCATAATATTTCACGCCGTTCTACTGGAACGGTCTTTCCTTCCCTAACGGCGGGAAGATCGTCTCATCAAATTTACAGTTTGAAAATCTTGCAGTTAAGACATCACCTGTAAGAGGTTCAAGGTAACGAATTATCAATGGAGAATCAAATCCCACATAAATTCCCAACCAGTTGAAATTGTACTTGAGATTGTACCAAAGAATCAATGTCTTTGTATTTGTAAGCTTCTGGCTCATGTTTATAGAGTGAGATTCAACTATGCCAATTTTTGTAAAATATAAACCAGTTGAAATTGTACCAAATCTTTCTAGGACAAGCTTCTGGCTTTCAATTCTAAAAATAACACAAAGATATTCTTTGTTGTTTTCATTTATTGTTTCAATATGGTATCCATTCATTCTTATATCTTTGAAACTCAGCAAATTTCTTTTAGAGTTGCTTGAGTATAATGCATTCTAAATAAAGATATGCGTATCATTTAATAATATTATATGGGCTCTTCCGGACCCGTCAATTATATTAGCAGATCCAGCTATAGTGGAGACTTTAGCTGAGAAACTTTCAGATAGTTCAGAGAAAAACTTCTGATTTTTCAAAATTGTATGAGTAGTTGCATTATCTAGTAAGCATATACCATCACCTAAATGGTGTTCCATACCTTAAGAATTAAAGGCAATAATTAGTCAATCATTAAAAATTTGTATGCATAAATAAATGTAATGTAAACAAACAAAGTAATATGATTAAAATAGGCTATTGATTAAAAACAACATCCACATTACACATTACTAGTACTGCAAAGGGAAATACAATTAAACGAACACAAACTTCAAACTGATTTATTGATGCAAGTCTAATGAAATAAAACGAAAGTCACATAACAAATTTCAAGACATTTCTAATTCATCAACTCGGTCATATCATTGATCATTGCACTTAGATTTTCATCATTAATGAAATTTCCATTGTCATCTTCGAAGAAATCATCTAACTTCAGGTTAGCGTTTTCAGGTAACTTTTCGGCATTATTTGCCTCAATATTCTTCGAGCGATGATATTTTTCAATTGTTTTCTTTGATGGTCTACATGTACGTGACCAGTGACCAGATCGTCCACATCTGTAACAAACTTCCTCATAATGCCTTCTATTTTCTGAAGCTGAATCATTGTTCTTTACAGGCTTAATTTTCTTTTGTTGCTTTTTAAAGTTGGTGGTTTTGTTACCTTTAACACCACCATAACCACCTCTGCTAGAGTTATATCCACGTCCATGACCATGTCCTTTACCTCGCCCTCGACCCCTACCTCTTCCAGAGTGGGCAAAATTAACATTAACTTCAGGTAATGCAGTTGAGCCAGTTGGTCTTGAGGAGTTATTTTTTTATAAGAATTCATTATTTTGTTCAGCAATTAGTATGCATTCTATGAGTTCAAAATATTTTATAAAATGACGCTCTCGATATTGCTGCTGCAGGAGTATATTCAAGGCATGAAATGTTGAGAAAGTCTTTTAAAGCATTTGTGCATCATCCACCTTTTCTCCACATAATTTCAGTTTAGAAGTGATTCTAAACATTGCAGAATTATATTCTCTTACAGACTTAAAGTCCTGAAAACTCATGTTCAACCACTCTTATATAGTGTCTGGAAGTATGACCGTCTTCTGGTGGTCATAACGCTCCTTCAGGGAGTTCCATAAGTGTAGAGGGTCTTTTTCAATCAAGTATTCTGTTTTTAGATCGTCATGGATATGGCGTTTTAAAAATATTAGAGTCTTTGCCTTGTCCTGTTGGGACATAGTATTGCCATTTTAATGATATTTTCTAAGCATTGAGATTGCAAATGAATCTCAGCATCCAGTATCCATGATAAGTAGTTGTCTCCAGATATATCCAAAGCTTTAAATTCAAGCTTGGCGATGTTTGTCATTTTGTGAACTGTTCATAAAATAAATTGCATAAGGTGAAAATATTCGCCATAACAGCATTCACTATTTGTTTGTTTCCAGCTAAAAAGAAGAAGAAAAAAAGGAAAGTCTTTATTCATGGTATCAAACAACTATACAAAAAAAAAAAAATTGTATCAACAAAACCAAATATTTGGATTTTGCAACTTTCATGTATTTATCAAATAAGAAAGGAAAGTCAGCTTTTGCGTATATTCCATTCCAAACTTTTGAATTTTATTTGGCAATAGATCCGCAAAGGGAAATAATAATAATAATATTGAATTTAGAAGCCAAAGAATAAAAATAAGAGTGATACAAGAAAAGACATGAAAAATATAGAAGCGAACCCCAAACTAGCATGTGCTGACTTGATAGCTTTATCAAAAATAATAATATGATATTGACAATTACCTTTTTGGAGAGAGGAAAAGTAACGAGTTTATAAAGAAATGCAAGAACAATTCCTTTACCTGCTGTTTTAAAGAAAATAAGAAATAGAATGTATGTAGACATATTATAAAAGACTCGTTTGCTCCAATATATAATAGGATTTTGAATATGAATAGCCTTAGAATTGGAATGGTCAGAAGTGGAACAGTCAGAGTAATTAATATCTAATTACTTGTTGAGAAGTTGAAAAATTTGAAGGTGAACGGATTGAGAACAATAATTGATTCGCATTTCTATGTAGAATATTGAGAATGCAGTATATAGAAAGTTCGTGCGGATAACGTGTTACAAAATAAAAAGAATGTGGACCAGTAGAGAGAGAAATTTTATTTAACTGAGAGATAGATCTTACAATACAATCAAGCTCCATATTTATATACTACTTATACAGTGCAGATTACAATAATGCCTTTTCTTATTTAGCATATTCATCCCCGTTGTTAATTTATATTACAAGACTCATTCACGTTTCTCATAAAATTTGAAAGAGAGAGGGAAAAAAAACGATGGTTCACAGGCCGAAGAAAAAATACGCACACGGTTAAAATTGAGTAAAGCAAAGTATCCGACCCTATAACACATTCCTTCAAATTTTCTGCTTGCTTAAACGCTTTATGTCATCTTTAGCTACATCCACCACTTCCAAAATCGACTTTTCAAATCAGTGCCTTTTGATTTCCTTCTTTCCTTCGCTTTGCCGCACGTCACAGAGATAACGCAGTGAAGCTTCCTTTGAATCAAAACACGATCTGGGTGAAGGGTTTCTGTTGCCAACTTCAGGGCTCAAGCGATTAGTAATGGAGAACAAATCCATAAATTTTAAAACCTTGGTTTCAAGAGAATTTACAGGCCACAGGAAAAAGGTAAATTTCCCGTAGGATTCTAATTTCTTTCAACATACTTCTCTATAATTTCCTTTAAAAGCAGACAAAAAATTTGTTGCTAAAATTTTGATGTTTCTCTGTTAAGTGGATCATACTCTTCAGAGTTTTTAATATTTCGACCGAGCTAATTGGTTATGCTTCTTTCGGTTTCTAAACTCATACAATTACCGATGATTCCCATTTTTTCGATTTTCTATTATATATAGTAGAACAACCCAAATTTACCAGCAATTACTGTATTTTGTTTCGATTAAAAATAAAAATGGTGAATGAAGGAAGTGACTGGGCCAATGTTTAATGTAACGATAGGTGTTTAAGTGTTGTTTTCTTGAAATGAAAAAAAGATATTATGATAGTAGAAATGTTATTTTTCATGCTTATTGTTGTTCTCGTTACTTTATAAATAAACAACAGGAAAGCACAAACTTTTGATTGCAAATGGACACCCCAAAAGGTGACCGGTAATAAGTCTACATTTCTTATTATTAATCAATTCAACTTAAGCTTGCTGTTTTTCTTTGCATATTGTGGTTTATATTTAAGGTTCATTCCGTGGCATGGAATTGTACTGGAACTAAGCTTGCATCAGGATCAGTTGATCATACAGCTCGAATTTGGAACAATGATCCAACTGGCCATGTAATGATTCTAGCAGAAATGATAGTTTCTTTATATTTAGTTGTACTTGTGGTTATATTTTTTTTAACTAATATAGGGAAAAGCAAAAGATATTGAATTGAAAGGACACACAGATAGTGTTGATCAGTTATGTTGGGATCCAAAGCATAATGATGTTGTTGCAACCGCGGCTGGCGATAAGACTGTTCGTTTATGGGATGCCCGTAGTAAGTTTTCCACTTTACTTAAATTTGAATAGTTTTCTGGAATAAGTCATAGACTTGGTCGCTCTCCTTAACATGATCTGCGGCACTACCCAAAGTAGTGCAAGGTGCACGATCAAACACATCATCCATAAGATAAATCAATCCATATTCTGATTTTGTATCGGTACTTGTTTGCACAAACGAAACAACTCGGAGGAAAAAAATTCGTTTTGTTCGAAAAATGTTTTGTTTCTAGAGAAAATAGAATGTTGTTCTTCGTTTATGATTTGTACATTCTTTTTATAGATGAACGTACAATGAACAGAATCGTTTTTTGGTGTGAGGGGAGGTGGCAATGTGCATAAAAAATTATGGAGAAAGAATAGGGATGACGGACTCAGTCTCTTCTGATTTGCTTCATAATAAAATAAAACATGTCAGATTTTGAAAATAACGTTTCAAAAAATATCTCAATTTTATCAAATTACTTTTGTCCAAAAAATAGTATCATAAAATACCACCAATCCAACCCGATTTAATTGAAACGATCGAACGAACGGTTCATATGCATGTTTGTTATCAAGTACTCCTCAACACAATAGAAAACATTGGATGTCCAAAGAGTCCAATATAACTCTTGAGAATCATATATTTAAATATGATTCTTCCATAATATCCCAAGATGCGGGCTATTCAAGGTAAAAGCCTTGAGACCCTTCTCAGAAAATGCTTAATAAACCATGGCGTGTACGAATAAGACCATGAGCAAATTTATTTTGTTGTGAAATAATGGTTGCATGCATAGGACAAAAGTAACCACTTCATGCATTAAAAGTATAATGTTATAAGAATGTGGTGAATACAATGTTAAAAACAACCACTTCATGTAGTAAAAATTGTAAAGGGTATTTTGGTCAATTCTAAAGCTTCATTTTCAAATTAAGGTTTCTTCATTATATATAGATATGTAAGGTTTTTGTTCTCAAATAAAAAAAAAATAAAGAGCCTCAAGATCCAACAATCTTCCACTTGAATTATTGAAAAATATTTCTTAGAGCAATGTTCGAATGTATATAAGATTGTGCGTAAATAAATGTATTTTTTTGTTCAAAACATATGTGTAGTGAGTGAGATTCAGATTATACTAGAGGGACACATAGTCTTGGAATATACCTTTGCATCAAACCATAACAATCTTTCCAATGGGTAGTTAGAGGTCCATGCGTTTATGACTATGCACGTCTATTCCAATATAATGAGCATTTTAGAATCTCTTAAGAGTATTCTCGTAATTATGTACTCCACTCTACATATAATATAAATCTCATTAAGAGTGTTTATTAACTCATCATTTTTTCGCTTTGAGATTTCATGCTGATTTATTTTTGAAAATAGCATGCACACATATCACGTTACAACTTGTTATTTACCCGTTGAATATAGTTTATAGATTTTTAGTCCTTAGGTTTTGTTACCATTATGAGTTAATCGTTATTCTAGGGGCAGTTATCTCATAGCTTTTGAAGTTTTATGAACTTCCTCTCTAGCCAATCCTTCCATTAATAGATTTGTCAAGTTTCATAAGTAGGTACAAGATTAGATTTGTCAAGTTTCATTAGTGTGTACAAGTGCAGTTCCTGTAGAGAGGAAGTTTTCAACAATAGCATGCTTACGTGTACTTGTCATCCCTTACCATTGTAATAAAGGCTTTGAATTTTTGCAAAAGCTGTCAGGTGTTATCGCAATGAATCAACACATATGACATTGACTTATCTCATAAAGGGATATCAGCTAGTAGATTTCTTAATCAACCAACTTCATCACATGTCGCTAGTGCTATCATCTTCAACTCCATGGTGGATTGATCTAAATTAGTCACTTTCTTTGATTTTCAAGAAAACGTTTCATCAGCAATACAGAAAATAGTTACTCGTTGCTTTAGAATCATCTAACATAGTGTTCTATTCTGTATCATTATATCCTTCATGAATAGCTGTAAATTTCGATAATGCGGTCGTAGGTTCATGGTTCTTTTAAGTGTCTCATGACTCTTTCAATAGCGTGCCAATGCTTCCCTCTGGATTTACTAGTAAACTTGCATAATAATCGCACGGCATGAGCTATATTAGGTCTAATATAATCATTGGCATATCAAGGCTGCCAATGATGCTTGCGTGGTTAGACCGTATTACATCATTATTAGCATTCTTAAACTGTTTAACACTAGGAGCATATGATGTACAAGTAGGTTTATTGTCAAATTAGTTATATTGTTTTTAGGATCTTTTTGATATAGTGAGATTGATTCAAAGAAATTTCACTTCTAAACCAAGTGATCTTAATACTAAGGATAACACTCGCTTCTTCGAGGTTTTTCATATTGAAGTTAGCACTTAATAGAGATTTACCAATATTTACAACATTAATATTTGAACCACATATAAGAAACTCAACCATATATATGCATATGAAGTGCTTTGTCACATTCATTTACTTCAAAACCATATGAGGCAACTAAATTGTCAAATTTTTTATGTCATTATTTAGGTGTTTGTTTAAGACCGTACAATGATCTATCTAACTTGCAAACTTTATGTTATTGATTTAGATTATATCCTTCATGTTATTTCATATGATTTTCTTCTTCTGATTCACCATCCAAAAAAGCAATTTTAATGTCCTTTTAATGTATTACTAAATCATGAAGGGCAATAAGGATAATTAACACACGAGTAGAGGTTATTTTTGTAACATGTGAAAAAATATCGGAAAAAATCTTTAATTTCTCTTTGCTTAATGCCCTTGGCTGCAAGACGAGCCTTATATTTATCAACAATACCGTGAGGTTTTAATTTCTTTTTAAGTATCCACTCACAACCCATAGATTTACAACCCAGAGATAAATCAACTAAACGTCGGGCTTTATTAGATTCAAGAGAATTCTTTTCATCGTTTATGGTTTCTTGCCAAATGTCAACATCTAAAGAGGATAGTGCTTCTTGGAGATTAGAATAATCCTCCTTTAAGGTATAAACCTTTAGTCACTCAAGCTCTCTTCTTCTGTATTCAGTTCTATATTGTTAGTACGTTCATTACTCCTAATTATAGGAATATTACTAGTTCATGTGCTTCCACTATTCCTTGATTTAAATGGAAATTTGTATTCACAGAAATTAACATCATCTAATTCAATGATAACATGTGAATTTTGATCATAAAACCTACATACTTTGCTTCAAATGTATATAACCAATAAAAACATGTTCGTAGACTCTACTTGCTAGTTTAATTCTTTTAGAATCAAGCATACGAATATAAACCAAACAACTCCAAGTCATAAAATAAGACAAGCTAGGTTGATGATTTTCCATGGTTTCAAATGGTAAAATTTTACGTCTAGAAATTAGGAGTTCTATTTAGCAGTAACAAATGGTTAACAAAATTTCTTCCAACCGTTAAGATGCAACTTCAGAATTTAATAAAGTAGCTACAATAGATTAAACAAAGGTCCTATTTTTTTCTTTCAGTTTTATTATCCATTTCTCACGTATAATGCTATGTGAATTATAAAACTCAATAAACATGCTAGAATCATATTCAGTTTCTCTATCGATACAAAATCTCTTAATATTCTAATTTAATTGATTTTAAATTTCATTCACAAATAGCTTAAACATATCTAATGTATCACTTATTTTTCATGAGATATACATAAGTAAAATCAGAATAATCATCGACAAATATCGTAACTAACATTTATCGTCTCTAGTTTGTACTCTATCAAGTTCACATATATCAAAATGAATTAAATTTAAATGTCATGATTTTCTATCAACGGATTATATGGAGTTTTAGTTTCTTTTGATTGTCTACAAAAATCACATTTTTCAAAATCGTTGACATTTTAAAAATTAAAGCTAAGCCATTTATGTTCTTAATAATGTGTTTGTTAACCGGATAAAATGTAGCATTTCAAAAATTGAAGTCATACAACATGGAAGTAAAACTAGAAATTTTATTCAATTCAACATTTAATTTGTAAATATTATTAGTAGCACAACCCTTCCCTACAAAGATACCAGTCTTAGTGACGGTGGACAAGTTAGCCCCTATGTTTGAGTAAAGTCAACCTTATTATATCAAAAACTAGAAATCAATTTGTTTCTCATCTTTGGAGTACGCATTACATTTTTCAGTAACAAAATCTTTTGGAGAGAAACTTTTGTTCAGCATTTCAAGTTTCAACAACGCGTCGTTAGAGTTCCCCAATCATAGCAATATATGCCTTGAACATAGCACAATCAGCAGATATGGCGAGAAGCACCAAAGTGTACATGCAGTATATGCCTTGAATATAGCACAATCATAGCAGATATGACGAGAAGTATCAATGTACATGCAACCCTTCTGATCCATCAAGGTTGATCTCAAAAATCATAACATGATTTGTAATAGTTGTAACAAATCGTGTCCAGAATCATTCTTTAAAGGGGTTGCTGTTGTATTTTTGGTTCATTATAGGGTTCAATTCTGATTATTATTTTAAATTTGGTTGTTGCCTTTCGGATTCTGCTTGCGATTTAATTTTTGAATTTTTTTTCCCTTAGGCTTCAGAATTGTAAACTTTTGTTTGAGACAACTAACATCTCATTTTTTTTTGATCTTGCCTACGGATTCCTGCTCAATACTAAGATGCATGATCCGACTTTCTAAGAAAAATCCTTAGTCTTATGCCTGAGAAAACTTATAACCTTTCCAAATTGAGGGTAATGTATTAATTAAAACAACTTAAAATTGTTCATCAATGGACATACTTTCTACGTTACTTTCATGTGCAGTTTTATGGAGTGTGTGGGATTGCACCTTCTCGAATTGTCATTTGTCGTCTGATACTTGAGATAGCGACGATAACCTAGTTTTTTTCCAGCCTCCTTGATGTTATTTCTTCTACAACACCTCCCATACCCCCTTCATTGATTTATCAGAGTTTTAGTAGTCGTACAAACTATCACTCAACTTATTCAGTATATAATTTTTACAGATGTGATCATTTTCGTTTCAGGACTGTAGCATAAGTTGGTTTTTTAGACGGAGCCGTTTTTCATATGTTATAACATAAACAAACTTCTTGATAGTCAAATAGAACACGTTTTTTGCTTTCATCATCTGAAATGTAATCCATTAAATTTGAACGACTTATTTGTATCAGCAGAAGCATATCCAGATTGTTCATTAGCAGTAGCCATATCGTCTTGAAATTATTGTTGTAGAAGTTGAAATTTAGCTTTTTAGAATGAATAGATTAGGACGCTCTCTTTAAGACGATTTGTGACACTGTCCAAAGTAGTGCAAGACAAACGATCAACCACGTCATCCATAAGACAAAACATCTCGGATTTAAATTATGTATCGGTGTTTGTTTGCACAAACGAAACAACTCGAAAGAAAATTCATATTTTGATTTTTTATAGAATGTTTGTTATGTTTGTATGATATGTCTATATGTTCTTTTTGTAGATAGAATATACAACAAACGTGTGCGTAGAGGAGGTGAAACATGCAGAAAAAATTGAGAAGGAAAATGAATGTCTGACTCAGTCTCTTTCGGTTCGCTGGATAAATACATATTGAATTTTGAAAATAACGTTTAAAAAGTATCTCAATTTCATTAAATAGTTTTGGCTTAAAAAATAAGGTGTTGCTCTATACCACCAACCTATAGAGTTCATTTCGTCTAGACATCTCGTAATATTAAAGTCCCTGCCAATCAACTGTGGTATTCAGATAAGGTTAGCTATCACATGGCCCATAGATGTTAGAAAAAATGTATAAATTGTTAAGAGGGAATGTGATCGAATGTAAAGGGAAGGGCATGCATATTCTTAACAATTTGGACGAAAGCCATAAAGACTCATCCCAACCTGTTAAAAGAGCCATCATTTACTTCCATCAACGGGTAAAGTCCCCCACACAGTGATAATATTGCCTTTTAGTGATCTAAACAGGTTAATGTTAGGGGATGAGAGTTTGGACTCCTGGATAAATATGACCTCAATTTTAAAGGTCCCATAATTTTTTTGTAGCAAGACACTTGTTCACATTTCTCAAACCTCAGTGTTTCAGATTAAAAGCTTCATTTAGAATTATTAATCCACGCTATTTCTAAACTGTTAATCGTAGCAACATTATTAAGGTCGAGGGTAAACCAAATAAAAAAGCAGAGCAAATTAGATTGGATGCATTTTGGTTATTAAGAAGACAAGGTACTAGAACACCACCTTCAAATGAGTAAGGATTGCATTTAGAAAGAAGACAACTACTGTAACAACCCATATGTTTTACGATTGTATATTTAAATGTTTTATTTAAATATAGCATCGTTAGTCGGATTAAAGTCTGAAATGCTACTTTCTGTAAACAGTCGAATTAGGACTCGAGACCGCTTCCATTGAGTTCAAAATGATGTTTACAATCTTTTTGAGTATAAACATCGATATGTTTGGAGTTGATTAGGATTTTGGTATTTTGTTTGGGCTTTGGGTTGTATTCTAGCCCATAAACCCAATAAGTGAACTCAAACCCCTTATCTTTTACATCCCACTTCACTCCTCTCCTCTTCGTTCATTTTCATTTCCTAACACTCTCAAGCTAAAAGAAAAATGGGGGAAAAGAAATCAAAATTCCTAAGCCCTAGATTCTTAGAAAATTTAAATTCAAGTTCTACAAATCAAGGAGAAGCTTAGCTAAGCATCATTGTGACGCCCCACCTCTATACTCACGCTAGCCAAGGACACTAAGATGTAATGCTGTCAACTAGCACGGAGAATAAGGCTGTTGAGGAGCGACCATCCGTGTAATTGCTTTGCACGAGCACCGATATGTCAGATAGTATAACATGCATTTTATTTCAAGAGGAAATCCGACATACCGATACAAACACAAAGCTACTACACAGTGGCTATAATAATCCTCGGAAACAAATATAGAAATAAACATAACACAAATCAGTCACAGATAATTCATATCACAAAGGCGGAAGAAGATATGAATATATAACTAACACATGGAAGTGTATATCAGAGTAGTGGTCAAAAAGATCCACAATAATACAAAAGAATAGCAACACGTGCTATACAAAAGAATACAACCATGAGTCCATATCTCAAGTGTATACAACAAAATAAACTACTAATCTAAGTAGTTAGCCAAAAGTCAGAGAAGTCAATCCCAAGCGAGAAGTCAAGCAGAAGCACCTATAACATCTCGGTCTGACCCGAGTATTATTTAATAAGAAAATAATAAACGGATCAGTCTAGCTATAAATATCAGATGAAGCGATATAAAATAAGAGATATGATTAAACACATAACAATCACAATGCCAAACTGTGATAACTATGTAATTGAAAATCAACAAGAGATTTATCAATATCACAAAAATCTACTCAAAGATCAAAAAAAATGTCATACTCCTTATTTCGTTCACCAAACCCTAAATATTGACGATTATATCAATATCGTTCACAAAAGTCAATGACACACAAATTCACCAATGCACAAATATTGATAAAACTTATCAATGAAAATCACGAAAATTGGTGAAACACAAATTCTAGAAATCATCTCAAGAAATCCAGAAATCACAAAAAGGGGGAAGGCCTATCACAAACGGGAGCATAAAGCTCACCAACACGTGTATCACAAACGGAACGCTAATTCCATGGTTGCTAACCATCACAAATTGAGCCGAAGCTCCACAAACGGTCCGAAGACCATGGGTTGCTACCTCACCAATTTGAGTCGAAACTCCACAAAACGGGGTTTAGTCTCCCTCGCAGACAAAGAGACATCGCACATTGCTAGTCTAAATCACAAAGATGATCGTCATGATCAACGAGAAGTGTCAATTACACTAAGCTAGTAAATATATGAGTTTAGCTTCATGTCCCATAACCACTTGCTTAACTTAAATATTTACGAACAAACTGTAGATCTCCACTAGAAAATTGTCACAAGAGATTCAATCGAACAAGTCCAAGAATTAACTGACGAAGTAAACGCAAGCGTTTCATACCACTCGTTTTACTAGGTCGTTTAATTAGATTTCTCATACGAGTGAGGTAAAGACTTGTATATACTAATTGATTGGAAACCGGTTTAAGAAACGAGCTTTGTAATAAAATAGTGTTGAAATCGTTTTGATGAAAGAATTTTGATATTTACTACTAGTATTGAAAACCTTTATATTTTCTTAAAGTGACAAATCACAAAGAAGATTGTAGGAACAATCAATCACTAAAATTCACATACGAAGATGTGAATAAAATCCAAAGAAACCGATAAAGAATCCATTGAAATGGATATTCAAAAATCCCTAAAAAGGAGTCATCAAAGTCATAATAAATGATAACAACAAATAGGATCATCACGAATTGCTTTAAATTGGAATTCTTAAACAAATAGGCAAATAGGCAAAGCACTAAAGTTTCAGACGTCTGAAACAAGTGGTTCAGACGTCTGAATCTGGAAAAATAAAAATTTCCAGAACGTGATTCAGACGTCTGAACCAAATGTTTCAGACGTCTGAAATAGGCGTTTTTAGCCTAATTTCTTTCAGTTTGAAAATGAGCCAATTCAGACGGCTGAAATCCCATATTCAGACGTCTGAAACTGGAATTTTGAGGATTTCCTGAATCTCGACCAAAAATGGCCAAACGAATATCGGAAACGATCGAACGAGCAAATGACGACTAAGGATTTACGCCACGCGACAACCCAGCCTTAACGGCTCTTCGATACGCCTCAAATATCAATGTCCAAATATCCATAATAGGATTTTCATAGATTTTGATTTCAAAACACCAAAAATTGGAATATACACCAAATCAATACAAACCAAAATCAATTGCACAAGAATAAATGTTAGGAATTCATACCTAACAATCGAAGATAATTATAGACAAAGATGTGAGATAAAAATCTCATCTTTGAACCCAAACGATTGAAGAAGAAGCTTGAAAGCAAAGGAGAATCATCCACTCTTCAAATCCAACTCAAGAAGCTTGATTCTAAGCTTAAAAGAAGAACATTTCCAAAATTAGGTTTAGGAATTTCTAAAATTGGGAAGAGAATGAGTTGGAGAAGAAGAAGAGAAGGCTTACCAATGGGTTTTTCAATTAGTTTTGAAGCTAGAGTTTGATTTGCAAAAGAAAACTAGGGTTGGAGTTTTAATTTCCCATCTCTCCCACCATTGATGCTTTAGAACTGAAAAGAGGAGGAAGTGAGAGTGAATGGGGGGAGTGGTTCAGATTTGAGTATAAGTTAGACATAGGGCTGAACCAAACCCAAACCCAAAGTGAAAAAGTAGCAAAACTTGACTAACTCCAAACATATCGAAGCTTATACTAAAAAAGGTCGCAAACGACATTTTAAACTAAATGGAAGTGGTCCCGAGTCCTAATTCGACCGTATGCAAAAAGTAGCTTTTCGGACTAAATTCCGAGTATCGATAAAATATTTAAATAAAATATTTAAATATAAAAATCGATAAATATGCGGGTTGTTACAACTCCCCTCCTTAAAGAAATTGCGTCCTCGCAATATTTAAGAAGAAAATATAAAGTAACAACCATAAAAGCATATTCAACACAAAAGAAATTTGAAATAAAAGGTTCACCTTAAAGAGCACGGGAAAACAAGTCCGGATGTGATCGCTCGATGAACTCACTAGATTCCCAAGAACAATCCTTAGGATTTGAAGACCATTGAACTTTCACAAGCGGAACATCCTTATTTCGAAGTCGTTTGACTTCCGAAGCAATAATACGAATAGGATGTTGCTCATAAGTTAAATTAGGTGAAACTTCAATTTCTTCCACAACTCCGGGCTCAAGAATAGAATCGGAATCTCGAAGGCACTTCCGTAATTGAGAAACGTGAAACACGTCATGAATAGCAGAAAACTGAGCCGGTAATAAAAGGCGATAAGCCACGGAACCAATACGTTCGGTGATAGGAAATGGCCCAATATATCTAGGCGCTAATTTTCCCGATCGACTGAAACGTACAACACCTTTCATAGATGACACACAAATGAATACAGGATCTCCCACAGAAAACTCTAACTTCCTTCTCCGGTTATCGGCATAGGATTTTTGTCTACTCTGGGCTTCTTTCATCCTATGTCGAATAAGGTCAATTTTCTCTGTGGAATCCCGAACCAAATCTGGACCTAAAACCAGCTTCTCACCGGCCTCAAGCCAACAAGAAGGAGATCGGCATGGCCTTCCATAGAGTGCCACGAAAGGTGCCATACCAATACCCGTATGTTCGACTGTGCATGGGGCGTATCTTTTTGGATGCGTCGATGTTCAGCTTATCTGTCCCCAAGGGGGACAATACCTGTATTTTCATGAGATAGCGTCTCGTTTGTGATACACGTGTTGGTGAATTTTCATGCTCCCGTTTTTGATAGGCTTACCCTTTGTGATTTCTGGATTTCTAATTGATGATTTCTGGAATTTGTGTTTGACTAATTTTTGTGATTTATATTGATAAGCTTATCAATATTTTTGGTTTGGTGAATAAAATAAAGCATATGACATTCTTTTTTGTGTTTGAGAAAATTTGAGATATTGTATGATTTTTGTTGTTATCTAATGTATACTTATCACAGTATGACATTATCATACGTTTTTGTCATATCTTTTATCTTATCTCATTTTATATGATATTTATAAGTAGACTGATCCGATTATTATTTTCTTCTTAAATAATACTCGGGTCAGACCGTGGTATTTCAGGTGCTTCTGCTTGACTTCTTATATGGGTCCGTCATCTGACTTTTGGCTAACTATTTTAGCTTAGTAGTTTGCTTTTATACATTCGAGATAGAGACTCCTTGTTGTATACATATTCTTTTGTCTAGCACTTGTATTTATTCTTTTGTGATGTAGTGAATCTTGTATGACCACTACTTTAATGTACATTTTTGTGATATATTCATATCTGTTTCCGTCTTAGTGACATGAATATCTGTGGCTGATTTATGTTATGCTTATTTTATATTTGTTTCCGAAGACCACATAGTCACTGTGTAGTAGTTTTGAGTTTGTAATCGATGTGTCAGATTTCCTCTTTGTAATACCATCTGACATATCGGTACTCGCACAAAGCAATTACACGGATGGTCGTTCCTCAACAGCTTTATACTTCGTGCTAGTCGACGGCATTATCCCGTAGTGTTCTTTGCTAGTGTGAGTATAGAGGTGGTGGTCACAGCTTAGTATCAAAGCCAAACTTTGAAACAATATAGAATATTATAGCAAAGATCATCGTCTTAAGTCTTTCTTAAGGAATCGTGCCTTAGGATTTAATTCGAGTCTTAAGATCTGTTCTATCCTATATTCTTTATATGCCTTGTTTTATCAATCAAGTTTGTTTGATATTCATTATGAAAATAACATTTTTCCTCTTCTTTCTTTCTTAAAGAAGAGAGATGGTTAGACCTAGCCGTCCTAGCGTCGGTCAATCCAGTATTACTTCTCAGGATGGTGTATTCATGTTTGTCCGATAGCTTTTGGATCTTGTAAAGAATGCTCAAGCTGCCGGACCTATTCCTGAGCTTACTCATCCTAAATCTGGTTTTGTACGTTTGTGCAGTGATTATACCAATTTGGATGGAAGACCATTCAAGGGTGCCGAAAGCGTTATAGAAGTCCAAGCTTGCCTTAGATTACGCGACCACATCTTTTCTCACATGAATCTTGTTGATCTACATCGAGTCCAAGTGGCTTCTAGCATGCTTCAAGAAAGAGCATTAGATTGGTATGAACTTTTGATTTTGGAAATTATTGAAGCGGGTCTTACTTGGGAGCAATCCGGAAAAGTTTTGAATTAAAGTTTGTGCCGGAAGCTGAAAAGGTAACTTTAGCCTGACGCTTTTTTGACCTTGTTCAAGGTGAATCTTATATGACTGACTATGTCGTATCTTTTGAATCCTTCTCTAAATATGGGGTTGGGTATATTAATACCCAATTGAAGAAAAATCAAAGGTTTATCTATGGGTTGAATAAGAACCTCAAGAAGCCTTTACTTCCGAAGCTATAAGTTTCTTTCGATCAACTTGTTGATATTGCTCTTCGACTTGAAGATGCCGATAAAGAAAGTGACGTTGAAGTTGTGGGCGTCGAACATGACTTCAACAACAAAAAGAAGAGGCATATTAAGTTCAAGCCTAATCCCAACAAGAAAGGGAAGCGAGCAACTTTAGTAGCAAAGATTTCTACCCCTAGTCATGGACAATGCTACAACTGTGGTTCTAAGGACCATTATGCAAATTGGTGCACGAAATCTCTTTATTGCCGGTATTGAAAAAGTTCGGGTCATCATATATCTTCATGTCCCAAAGTTCAAAGAATGAGGGAAATTTAAATGTTGTTCATGTCCCTGGTGACACTTCTCGTGATCAAGGTAATTTTCCTTTTATCCTTGATGGCATTATTGTGTTTCATGATCATCCTATTCGAATTCTTTTTTATGCGGGTGCATCACACTCTTTTATATCAAAAGAACTTGTTGATACTTTGTCTTTAAGTATTATGTGCTTGATAACTTCAATGGAAATTGCGAATCTGGTTGGTGGATCCGTAACACTTAGTTTATTTTGTATAGATGTCGAGATTATTTTATGTAATTACGCTTTCCGTGCCGATTTGCAGGTTATGCGTTACTTAGGCTTCAGAATGATTTTGTGAATGGATTGGCTTAACCGTTATGAAGCTCATATCCTATGTCCTGAGAGGACTATACATTTTCGATATTCTCAATCTGTTAAGCAGATTTCTATTGTTGTTAAAGATTCGGATTTCAATTCGGTGGCATCCTTATATTCTCTAAATCTACATGATGACGATATGATGATGATGAAGATGTCATTTCCCTCATTCACGTTGTTCGTGAATTTTCCGACATATTTGAACCCGTTTTTAGGATAATCACCTAAGCGGGCCATCGAGTTCAGAATTAGTCTGATATCGGGAGCTCTACCTATCACTCGTCCTTCTTAACGTATGTCCAATAAGGAAAATGAGGAGATACGTAAACAATTATCCGAATCGAAAATAAAACAATTTATTCGTTCTAGTTCCTCTCCATGGTGAGCTTCAGCTATTTTTGTGAAGAAATCCGATGGTACACTTAGGCTTTGCGTTGACTACCGCAAACTTAATGACCTCACCGTCAAGAATAAATATCCTTTACCTCAGATTGATGATCTATTCGATCAACTAAACGATGTTAGAGTCTTTTCACAGTTAGACTTAGCAACCATTTTCATCAGCTTCGTATTGTAGAGGATGAGATTTCTTTGACATCGTTCCGTACTCTATATGGATCGTATGAATGGCTTATTATGCCATTTGGTTTAATGAATGCTCTAGCTTATTTCGTTCATCTTATGATTCGGGTTTTCAAAGACTTCCTCAATCGATTTGTTCTCATCTTTATAGATGATATTTTTGTTTATTCTGAAACCGAGGAAGAGCATGAAAGACATTCGGATTGTATTCAAAACTCTTTACAGCAATCAATTGAAAGCAAAATTTTCTAAGTGTCATTTTGGCAATCTCATATGAAGTTCTTAGGACATTATTTCTAAATCCAAAATTTTCGTGGATCCTTCAAAGATTGAGGCGATTTAAAATCGGAAGAGACCGGAGAGTGTGACGGAAATTCGTAGCTTTCTTGGATTGGTGGGCTATTATCGTCGGTTCATAAAAGACTTTTCTAAAAATTTTGTACCTCTTACTAGTTTGACAAAGGAGGGAGTTAAGTCATTTGGTTGGATAAATGTGAAGCTGCTTCTCAGAAATCAAAAGAACTCCTTTCCGATGCTCCTATTCTTGTGATTTCCGAAAGAAACCAAAACTTTATTGTTTATACCGATGCTAGTCGTGTTGGTTTGGGAGCCGTTCTCATGCAAAGAGAACGTGTTATCGCTTATGCTTTTAGACAATTAAAACCTGCCGAGACTAGATATGCCACTCATGATTTAGAGCTCACGACCATTGTTTTCGCCCTTAAAATTTGGCGTCATTGTCTTTTGGGAGAGATGTTTTTTCTCTACACAGATCATAAATCTTTGAAGTATATATTTTTTCAAAATGAACTTAATTTGCTCAACAACGTTAGCTTGAATTCCATTCATCTTATGATCTGGATATTCTTTATACTCTCGAAAAGGGGAATCTTGTTGTCGATGCCCTTAGCCGAAAGCAACAAGCGATTGTTTCTATGATGATATCCGAATGGAATGATCGCAGGACTTTGTTCACTTGCGAGATTTGAGATCGTGAATCCGATTCATGTTCATCTATTGTTTTATGTAGCTTTGAGGCTCATCCTTCTCTCTTTTAGACCGCATCCTTAAAGCTCAAAAGTTAGATCCTGAATTGGCTCTTCTTAGCCAAAGTTGTAGGGATAAAATTGATATTGATGGTTTGAAAGACATTGAAATTGATGCTCGTGATGGTAGTCGAAAATTTGGTAGACTTATTGTGCCAAATATTAGAGATGTTCGTAAAGACATTTTAGAAGATTCTCATCGTTCTAAATTTACCATTCATCCGGTAGTAGTAAGGTGTACACGGATATGAAGCGACTTTATTATTGGGATGAAATGAAATCTGATATTGCTAACTTCATTAAGCGTTGCATGACTTGCCAACTCACTAAGGTCGAACATCAAAGGCCCGGTGGGTTATTGCAACCTTTAGACATTTCTGTTTGGAAGTGGGATCAAGTCTTCATGGATTTCATTGACGGTCCTTCCCGTTCTCGTTCGGGTCATGACAGTTTATGGGTGATTGTAAACAGGCTTACCAAATCCATCCATTTTATTTCCGTTCGGTCTAATCGGACTGTACCTCTTTTAGCCAAACTCTATGTTAGAGAAATTGTTAAATTGCATGGAGTTCCTACTTCTATTGTTAGCGATCGTGATCCATTATTTACTAGTGGATTTTGGAAAGATTTTCATAATGCTTTGGGAACGAAGCTTAATTTTAGCATCGCTTATCATCCTCAGTCCGATGGACAAACAGAGCGTGTGAATCAAACCATTGAAGATCTTCGTGCATGTGTTCTTGATTTTGGTGGAAGTTGGGAAGATCATATTTCCCTTATTGAGTTTTCTTATAATAATAGCTTTCAGTCTAGTATTGGTACGACACCTTTCGAGGCACTCTGTGGAAGGCCATGCCGATCTGCTTGTTGGCTTGAGGCCGGTGAAAAACTGATTTTAGGTCCATATTTTATTCGTGATTTCATAGAAAAGATTGTCTTTATTCGTCATAGAATGAAAGAAGTTCAAAGTAGGCCAAAATCCTATGCCGATAACCGAGGAAGGAAATTATTAGAATTTTTTGTGGGAGATTTGGTATTTATTCGTGTTTCACCTATGAAAGGTGTTGTGCGTATCAGTCAATCGAGAAAATTAGCACTTCGATATATTGGTCTATTTTCCATCACCGAACACATTGGTTTCGCGGCTTACCGCATTTTATTACCGGTTTAATTTTCTGCTATTCCTGACGTTTTCCACGTCTCTCAACTATGGATATGTCTTAGGGATTCCGATTCTATTCTTGAACTCGGCGTTATTGAAGAAATTGAAGTTTCACCTAATTTGACTTATGAGCAACATCCTATCCGTATCATTTCTACGGAGGTTAAACGCCTTTGAAATAAAAATGTTCCGCTTGTGAAAGTTCAATGGTCCTCAAATCCTAAGGATTGCTCTTGAGAATGCAGAGAATTCATCGAGCGAACACATCCGGACTTACTCTTTCGTGCTTCTTAAGGTGAACTTCTCACTTCAAAATTTTCTTTTGTGTTGATATGCTTTTATGGTTGTTACTCTTTATTTTCTTCTTAAGTATTGCGAGGACGCAATTTCTTTAAGAAAGGGAGTCTGTAACAAGCCGTATATTTTATGATCGTATACTTAAATGTTTTATTTAAATGTAGCTTCGTTAGTCAGATTAAAGTCTGAAATGCTACTTTCTGTAAACAGTCGAATTAAGATTCGAGATCACTTCCATTGAGTTCAAAATGGCGTTTACAACCTTTTTGAGTATAAATATCGATATGTTTGGAGTTGATTAGGATGTTGGTATTTTGTTTGGGCTTTGGGTTGTATTCTCGTCCACTAACCCAATAAGTGAACCCAAACCCCTTACCATATACATCCCACTACACTTCTCTCTTCTTCAATCATTTTCATTTCCTAACACTCTCAAGCTAAAGGAAAAATGGGGGAAAAGAAGAGAAATCAAATTTTCCAAGCCCTAGATCCTTAGGAAATTCAAATTCAAGTTCTAGAAATCAAGGAGAAGCTTAGGTAAGTATCCTCTTCATCTTCTCCATCTCAATTCCTATCCAATTTTCATAAATTTCTTATGATCTAATTAGGAATTATTTGTCTATGATCATAGATTGAAGCTTCTAGAGTTGAAGTTGAGGAGAGATTGATCATTGCTTTGTTTTGAGCTTCTCATTTGTTGTTTTTGGGTTTAAAGGAGAGTTCTTGAACCAACATCTATGTCTATACCTTTGATAGTTGTTAGGTATGAATTCCTAACATGTATTTCATGTCCATTTGCTTTTGAATTGAATTAGTTTGGTGAATTTTTCAATTTTTGGTATTTTGAAGTCAAAATCTATGAAAATCCTAATATAGATGTTTGGATATGTTGTTTGGAGTGTATTGATGAGTCTATAGGGCTGGGTTGTCGCTCGGCATAAATCCTTAGCTATCGTCGCTCATTCGAATTGCTCCAAAGTTGATTTGGCCATCAATGGCCTAGGCAAATTATTGCCCTGAGCTTCAGCTCAGACGTCTGGTAATAAGCTCAGACGTCTGGAGCTATGGAATAAAAATTCCAGATGTACAGCTCAGACGTCTGAGCTTATTTCCTAGACGTCTGGGCGATCTGGAAAAATATTCCAGTCTTTTAGCTCAAACGTCTGGGATAACAGCTAGACGTATAGAGCTGTTAAATTCAGCCAATTTGCTTGTTTTATGTGAATTTTCTTTTTTATATTGATTTTTGGTTGATCCGATTAGTTGTTATCACTTATCATTGACTTTGATGACTTATTTTATGGATTTTTTGGAATATCCATTTGATGGATTTGATATCTATTGTTATGGTTTTGATTCACGACATCGTATGAGAATTTTTGATGATTGATTGTTTTTACAATCATTTCTGTGATTTGTCACTTTAAAATACAAAGGTCTCTATACTAGTAATAAATACTCGAATTCTTTCATAAAAGTGATTTCAATGTTATTTTTAATACAAAGCTCGTTTTAAAAAAAAAAAACTATTTTTCAATCTATTAGTATATACAAAACTTTACTTCATTCGTATGAGAAATCCTATTAAACGACGTAGCAAAACAAGTGGTATGAAACGTTTGCGTTTTCTTTGTCGGTTAATTCTTGAACTTGTTCGATTGAAATCTTGTGACAATTTTCGAGTGGAAATCTACAATTTGTTCGTAAATAATTAAGTTAAGCCAGTGGTTATGGTACACGAAGCTAAACCCATTTATTTACTAGCTTAGTGTAATTCACACATTTTATTGATCAACGGTGATCATTTTATGGTTTAGACTAGCGATATGCGATGTCTCTTTGTCCATGTGGGGGACGATACCCAATTTTATGGAGCTTCGTCTCATTTTTAGGGGCTAGCGACCTCTGGTCTTTTTGACCGTTCGTGGAGCAATCAGCTTAATGAGCTAGGTACATGGGGCGTATCTTTTTAGGTGCGTCGATGTTCGGCTCAATAGGTATGTACATGGTGCGTGTCTTTTTAGGTGCGTCGATGTTCGACTGTGCATGAGGCATATCTTTTTAGGTGTGTCGATGTTCAGCTTATCTGTCCCCAAGTGGGGACAATACCCCGTATTTTCATGGGATAGCTTCCCATTTGCAATACACATGTTGGTGAGTTTTCATGCTTTCGTTTTTGATAGGTCTCCCCCTTTGTCTGGATTTCTAATTGATGATTTCTAGAATTTGCGTTTCACCAATTTTTGTGATTTATATTGATAAACTTTATCAATATTTGTGGTTTGGTGAATAAAATAAAGGATATGACATTCTTATTGGTATTTAAGAAAATTTGAAATATTATATGATTTTTGTTGTTATTTAATGTATACTTGTCACAGTATGACATTATTGTTATCATACGTTTTTGTCATATCTTTTATCCTATCTCATTTTATATGATATTTATAGCTAGACTGATCTGATTATTATTTTTTTCTTAAATAATACTCGGGTCAGACCGTGGTATTTCAGGTGCTTTTGCTTGACTTCTTTTCTGAGTCCGTCATCTGACTTTTTGCTAACTACTTTAGCTTAGTAGTTTTTGCTTTTATACATTCCAAATAGAGACTCCTTGATGTATACATATTCTTTTGTCTAGCACTTGTACTTATTCTTTTGTGATATAGTGGATCTTATATGACCACTATTTTGATGTACACTTCTTTGTGATAGATTCATATTTATTTCCGCCTGTGATATGAATATCTGTGACTGATTTATGTTATGCTTATTTTTTATTTGTTTCAGAAGACCGCATAGCCACTGTGTAGTAGTTTTGAGTTTGTAATTGATATGTCCGATTTTCTCTTTATAATACTATCTGACATATCAGTACTCGCACAAAGCAATTGCGCAGATGGTCGTTTTTCAACCGTCTTATTTTTCGTGCTAGTCGACGGCATTACCCCGTAGTGTTATTGGCTAGTGTGAGTATAGAGGTGGGGCGTCGTAACTATTCCTATAAGCTACGAGGGTTGTTTTGGGAGGGGTTGAGTTGGCGGGAGGTTCAAGAACAAGTGGAGTTTGCTTGGAGTTTGGCTTTCGAAAATGGTAAATGCCATATGTTGAGAAGAATATCATCCTCAACGGGGAACATAATTCTGGAAATGGTGGCATGAGAGGTCGAGTGTTTATCGGGTTGCTGTCACCGAAGTTCAATGGAGGGGAACTTCACTAAGAACTTGCTGTCGTCGAAGATGTTGATCTACCAGATCTGCCGTTTGAAGAAAATTTCAAGGCATCTACACATCAGTAATTGTCCAAATTCCCGAGACTATAGTGGAAATGGTACGCAGTCAAGCTTCATGGAGACGAGAAGGGTTTGAATGCATGATGGAATTCCTTTTCTTTTGTGGAAGTAATTTGATGGCTTTTTGTGGGTAGTATTTTTATTGCCAAAAGTAGGTAAGATAGGAGGATATAAATCGTTTTTGCGAAGATCGAGGCATTCTGCTTCTGCAACATGGCGTGTCGAGTGGTCGTTTCCATCATATCAACATCATTACTGTGCTTCGCAGTATGATCCATGAAAAAACAACGGCAACAACGTACTGCATGTTTACAAAATCAGTTGATGTGACCCTTGTCCCTACGTCTAATGCAATCAAATCCTTCCGCTTTGAATCTTTGAAATAGAGTCCTGAAACCGAAAGGTCTTCCACTGGGGCCTTCTTTGATCGACTCTAGGCCCAAAGTTAGAAGCATAACTATTCCTAAGAGTGGCTCCAAGATCATCAGGTCTAGTGAAGCTGATTATACGGGGCTGGTGGGTATGTAAGGGAAAGGGGAAGAATGATACTACAACTTAGGAGAAGGAAGTTTACAGCGAAGGAAAGGGGTGACTGTGACGCCCCACCTCTATACCCACGCTAGCCAAGAACACTACGGTGTAGTGCTGTCAACTAGCACGGAGAATAAGGCTGTTAAGGAGCGACCATCCATGTGATTGCTTATCACACGGTGGCTATAAATAATCTTCGGAAACAAACATAGAAATAAGCATAACACAAATCAGTCACAGACATCCATATCACAAAGGCGGAAGAAGATATGAATATATAACTAACACATGAAAGTGTACGTCAGAGTAGTGGTCAAAAAGATCCACAATAATACAAAAGAATAGCAACACGTGCTATACAAAAGAATACAACTATGAGTCTATATCTCAAGTGTATACAACAAAAACTGCTAATTTAAATAGTTAGCCAAAAGTCAGAGTAGCAAATCCCGGGAAGAAGTCAAGCAGAAGCACCTGTAACATCTCGGTCTGACCCGAGTATTATTTAAGAAAATAATAAACGGATCAGTCTAGCTATAAATATCAGATGACATGGCATAAAATAAAAGATATGACATAAACATAAAATATCCATACTGACATACTACTATAAGTATGCAAATGATGATCAACAGAAGATCAATCAATAAGAGATAAATCAATATCACAAGAATCTTCTCAAAGATCCAAACAGGGCATCATACCCTAAACTTGTACTCATAACAAGTCAATGACATAAATTCTAGAAATCAACACAGGAAATCCAGAAATCACAGAAAAGGGAAAGAGGCCTATCACATGACGGTCCGAAGACCATGGGAAGCTACCCATATGGGTGAGTCGGAATCACCCAGATGAGGTCTAGGCTAACCAAGAAGCAAAAAGGTATGTGTGAGTGGAATCACACAAATGGTGTCTAGCCTAACCTCACAACAAAAAAGTATGTGTGAGTGGAATCACACAAATGGTGTCTAGACTAACCTTGCGGACAAAGAGATATGTGTGAGTCGGAATCACACCAATGAGGTCTAGTCTAACCTTGTAAATAAAGAGACATCGCACAATTGCTAGTCTAAATCATAAAATGATCGTCATGATCAACGAGAAGTGTCAATTACACTAAGCTAGTAAATATAAAAGTTTAGCTTCGTGTCCCATAACCACCTGCTTTACTTAAATATTTACGAACAAACTGTAAATCTTCACTAGAAAATTGTCACAAGAGGTTCAATCAAACAAGTCCAAGAATTAACCGACGAAGTGAACGCAAGCGTTTCAACCACTTGTTTTACTAAGCCGTTTAATTTGATTTCTCATCCGAGTGAGGTAAAGGTCTGTATATACTAGTAAATTGGAAAACGGTTTAAGAAAAGAGCTTTGATATTGAAAATAGGGTTGAAATCATTTTGTTGAAAGAGTTTTGATATTTACTACTAGTATTGAAACCTTCATATTTCTAAAGTTGTTATCCCGCCTTTTTAGCAAGGCCGTGATACCATAAAATCAACCGAGAAGCCAAAGATAGTTTGTCTCGAAGAATGGTCAACTCAGCATCTCAACAAAATAAGTTCTGTTGAATGTTTTTCAGATAAGATCCCCTATGGAGGGGGGTCCAGGGGGTGGCAACCCCCCAAGGTGGGGGTGGGGGCAACACCCCCGCTACGGGGTTCGACCTGTCCGGTCATGTCGCGGGGATCCAGGGGGCAGCGCCCCGTCCAAAACGGTACGACCTAGTGAGTCCTAAGGGAGGATAGGATCGAGCGACTTAAGAAGCTCACGACCTATCATTAGCACGATCGAGCGACCTAAATAGAACGGCGTAAGGTTGAAGGCCTAGCGACCTAATGTCCAGCGACCTACGACCTAATGGGCTCAAGCAGGGTCAATGTGGAACGACCCAACGGCACGGGACCTAAGGGGTTTATCACTCGAGCGACCTAACGGTTTAACCCTCAAGCGACTTAAGGGGTCATGCGACCTAACGGGCTCACGACCTATGGGTTTTCGACCTAACGTGAGAACGACCCAAAGAGGTACGCGACCTAGTGGTTGAACGACCTAAAGTTGCAAAGGCCAAAGTGGAACGACTGTCGCGACCTAGCGACCTAATGTGTCACGCGACCTAACGACCTAATTAGGTCGAGCGAGTTAAGGCCTTAACGACCTAAAGGAATTAAGGCGTCACGACCTAAGGGATAAAGGTCCTGCGACCTAGGGGGAAATAAGGTCTAACGACCTAGGGTGTATAGGTCAAGCGACCTAACGGTTTATAAGGTCACGCGACCTAACTGGGTGAAGGTCATGCGACCTAACGACCTAGGGGTACACGACCTACGACCTAGCGGCACACGACCTGCGACCTAGCGGCACACGACCTACGACCTAGCGACCTAACTCCGAACCACAATTTGCGCCAGTGCGACCTAAGTGCAAAAAATCACCAAAACGCTAAAAATTGAAGTTTTTCGCCAATCCAAACCAAATGCAAATGTACATGCGAAAGTGATAGGAAATCATTCCCAAACATCCATGATAGATATAGGCAAGAATGTGAGATAAAAATCTCACGTTTGCACAAATTCAATGAAGAAGAAGCTTGAAGTCAATAGAGAAGCAACTACAAGCTTGAATCCAATGTCTTTACTTTGATTTTGGAGTTGGATGTTGAATTTGCTAATGAACTTGGGCTTGGAATTTTAATTTCCCTTTCCACTCACCATTAATGTTAAAACTAGAGTTAGGTAGGAATTTATGAAGAGATGAGGAGAAGGGGTTGGAACTTAGGTTTAATAGGCTAAACCAACCCAAAGTTCAAAGCGGGAAAAGTTAGTGAAATTCCACTAACCCCAAACATATCAAAGTTTATACTTAAAAAGAGTGTAAACGGCATTTCGAACTCAATGGAAGTGCTCTCGGGTCCTAATTAGACCGTTTGCAAAAAGTAGCTTTTCGGACCAATATCCGATTAACGACAAAATATTTAAATAAAATATTTAAATATAAAATCGATAAATATGCGGGTTGTTACAGTAACAACCATTAATTGCATTGTTATATGTCAACATTTAATTTTATATATGGGAATCCTATATATTATTTAAATAGGACTATTTCGTATTTCATAATACCCCACGATGTGAGATTATCCCAAAGAGGAGCTTTAAGACACTTCTCGACTTTTTTTTAATAAATTATCTTAATAGTATCTCCAACCGTTCTAAATAAAATAAAATGCAGATATACTGGTGCATCATTACTTGACACTCAGTTAATAATGATTATGAAAATGCATTAAATTTACGTAGAATCCGAAGAATATTTAGTGTATTAATGATAAACTTATAAATCCTTTATATGTGATTGAATAAGATTATCAAGTTGTTCCTAAATTTAATCTAAAGTTGGATATGGAACAAGCTCATTCATTTGTTGGTCTATGTTTCAAATATTTGAAATGAGCATGGTATATATCAAATTAAGCCTATATCAAATGCCTTTGAATAATCATGTGAATTATTGCTTATATTTAGGACTATTAAGGGTGTGTTCTTATGTTAAATGAAAAAATAGTTGAAATGGGCGTTTGAAAGGGGCTTGAAAGCAGACTATTAAACGAAAGAGAATGTATTATTGTGTTGCGAAAGAGACATTTAAAATAGGTATTTTAATTATTTTAATTTGTTTTAATTGTTTTGTTATTATTTTATTTTGCAATAAAAAAGACAATTTTATTAAATACTAGTAGTTTGGAAATGGATACAGTACTACATTCTCCTAAATTTCCCTACTAGATATATTACAAACTGCCTAAGCTTCTCGGGCTTTTCCAATAGAAAACGTATAGATCTTTAGTCTGCCTCCCAACCTTCTCAATGTACGTGGTTTTCCATTTCTCATATGGATCATCCTTCCGCCGTCCAACCATGCATCCAACAATGATATGTGACACCTCCACGTCATGCGAAGAAGCTTCACTCGACTGACGTCTACAAGGAGTGAAAGTGGCAGCAGAGCGATACAGATGTGAATATGCTCGAGAAGTGGGAGTACTAATCTCGGTAGCATCACCCTTGAGAAAGTAGGTTTATGGTGTTGAATTGGACATCGACAGGTGCAGCCTTCGGAACTATGAACTTGCAGGAGGGAGCTCCAACGCAGCCTTCAAATATCACATTCATTCCACTTAATATCAGAGATGAGTAAACTTTGAATTTTTTGCAATCCTTAGCAGCCGTGTCACACCACTTGTCATGTCGTTCGGCGTTCTACTCATTTCAGAATCCACCTTCAACCTGCAACAATCGATTTCAGTGGTTTCAATCGCGCTTTAGGTTATCGAACTTGTTTTTTTAATCCGACTGAGGTTATAATTGATATCCATCTCATCATTGAACACCTTAATGATTTCTTCATAACAATAACCAATTCGACCTTTGCGAGTTTCGATTTTGGTGAGAAAATGTCGATAAAGGACAACATTCTATCATCAAGTCCAATCTACAATGTGGTGGGTAGACAAACCGAAAGATTCATGGGTCGACATTGTAAAAAATAGATGAATAAAAGTTGAGAAAAGTATAGGATATAAATACTAGTATGAAAATCGTAAATTCGACGAAATTTACCTAAAAAATGACGCAGAAGCGACTAAAATTGGAAGAATTTTCGGATTGAAGAAGATGTTTTGTATTTTCGTGGAGAAAAATGAAGAAGGATGGCAGAATGTAAAGATGGGAAGGGGCATGACCGTTGGAAAATAATCTGCGGCGTCCGAGACGTCAGATTCCAACGGTCCATGAGATAGATTAGGATCAACAGTTCATTATCTAATGGATCTTTCCATTCTAAAACTCCATCCGAGAGTTACAAGTATTTATCAAATCTCTTTCTATCTAACGGAACGTTATTGGATCAAATGACACTCCAGTAGACCAAATTGGTGGGACTCACCGTGGACGCATTGGACGTCGTGCCCACTCATCATGACCAAATTTTGACTGCGAACGGTACCTAACTATGAACAAATGACTTTCTGAATTCCAATATTATGTCTAAGAAACTTTTCCTCCTTTTCATTTGATCCAGAATTGTGTCATGGTAACTGTAACATATATAAACATGCTTTATCTATCAGGCCAAAGGATTTTGCAAATCCTCATTTGACCTTGCTTGATGTTCTGTGCTCTCACTGCATGATGCTAAAAGTATCAGCATAACTTCCATTACACTCAAAGGATTTTTGACACTCGATTGATTCGGATTTGTTATTGATAATGTCATAGAGTTTTTGACACTTGAATGATTCATGTTTGGTTAGTGATAGTGTTATCTTGTTAGAAATTATTCAAGGTGCATATTATGTGTAATGAAGCGTTAATAGTTACAATGATTTCCATCAATCCATGATGGTTCATATATTACTTTACACAACTCCCATACTTATCGATGTGAGAAATCTACATTATCAGAACATTCTTGACATTGTGTCATTGATTTCTCACAGGCTAAGAAGCTATGAGTATTATCTAAAGAGAAATATGAACAGCTATGAATTAAGGTGGAAGTTATTGTGGTTTAGAATGTTTTTCGAAGTATATGATATTCCTTAGAAAATTCATAGCAGTAGGAACAATGTTATCAGTGACCAAACTTGAATCGATCGATAACAAAACTTTTAAGCCTAACAGGAGTAGTTTTGCTAATGCTCCAAAGTTGTACAAGAGGGTGCAAAACATCAAGCAAAATCAAATATGTATATGACAATCCTTTGAGTCTATATGAGTTATGTTGATATTTTAGAGTTACCAAGAGAAAGTACAAAACATCAATATCCTTTGAGGCTAATAGGAGTTATGTTGATATTTTTAGAGTTACCAAAAGAAGGTACAAAACAACAATATCCTTCGAATCTAATAGAACTAGAGTTATGTTGATATAGAGCTACCAAGAGAGAGTAAAGAACATCATTCAAGGTTAATCACAGATAAATAGGAGAAGTAGCTTAGACATAAAATTGGAGTTAAGAAAGAGCACCCGTAATTTTGAGCTAAGCATCATAAATTTTGAGCTAATAACTTCTGTAACATGCATCAAATAAATATAGACTCAAGAAAATATGGAGAGTGAATAGATAAGGAGCTTATAAATTCTTTATATCTGATAGAATATGGTTGTCCAGTTGTTCCCTAGTTTAATCTATTAGACTTGGATACATTGTTAGTCCATTTTTCAAATGTTTGAAAGCAGCATGGTGTATATGAAATTAAGTCATATAAGGTACTTTGATTTTCACATTCTTTTCAATTTTGACTTAGATTTGGGCATGACCAATTAACACTAACAAATGACATTGTAGGTGGAAAATGTTCACAATAAGTCGAACTCAGTGCAGAAAACATCACATTACATTCAAACCTGATAGTCTATATAAAGGCTTTTTACGGTCTATATAAGGGCCTTTTATATTTAGCTATGACTATTAAATGCTAACAAAAGGCCTTGTTGTAGGTGGAAAATGTTCCCAACAAGTGGAACTCAGTGGAGAAAACATTAACATTACATTCAAACCGGATGGAACCCACATAGCGGTGGGAAACAAGGTACATGACTATTCATATATAACACACATACGTGTTATATGTATATGAGGAGAGATCTTGATCCTCTTCCTTATAAACACTCTTCCATCTATTTGTGTAAATATGTTTATATTCATTAACAAGATCATCTATGCGAAATTAAGACCGTTTTGAAATTTTTATGCCTTCAAAACTCCATTTCAAAGTACGGACGAAATAAATATTTTTGATGGTTCATACTGAGTTGTTTTTTCAAGAAGTTAAATTTCTGAAATGATTTCAAATTTTACGTAGATGATCTTGCCGACGAATATTAATTGTACATGGATCTCTTCTTTCACACAACACACACATCTGTGTGTGCGTCTCCATTTTTAAAAAAAAAATACACGTGTAAATGATCAAGACCACCCCCCCTTTTATTTATCCCACTTTCATCCCTACGTCTTCTTATGCCAAAACATTTCGGATCAAGATGATTTTTTGTGGATATATTCTATATATTAGTAAGATCATCAATGCAAAATTTTGAATCGTGTCGAAACAATCTACGTCTTCAAAACCGTAAACCAATATGAACCATTGGAAGACATTTATTTGAGCCGCCGATTTTAAAGCCAATTTTAACGGGTTAAATGTTTTGAAATGGTTCAAAATTTTACATAGATGATCTTAGTAATAAATGTAATTTATCTAAAAATAATAATGAACTGATTTTTTTCGTACAACAGGACAAAGGAACCCCCCCCCCCCCCCCCCCAAAACAAAAAAAGAAAAGAAAAAAAGTAACCCCTCTACACACACACTCACGTAACAAGGAGTAATGCCTTGATACATCATGCTGCTGGGCATGTTTTGACAGTACCTAATGTGTGAGCTTGTTCCTTCAGTTATAACGTCTTGATTGATAAGCAATTTAAATTGAACATTGATCATAGTTGCCAAAGAAATTGTTACACACCATTATTTTTATAGTTAATTAGGTGCACATTAGACTGCTGATTTTACTACCATTTGAATATCAGCACATACATATGCACAATATTATGCCTGTTTCTAGAGCTTGCATGGCTTTGTTTGATTTAGTTCACAATTGTTGCTGGTTTAGACTTTAAAGCTAATATGCTGCTTCTTTTTTGTCATAGGAAGATGAACTTACAATTATTGACGTCCGAAAATTCAAGCCGTTGCATAGGCGCAAGTTCAACTACGAGGTGACTTCTCAGCATTAATTATTACATCAATTTCCATTGCTTCAGTTTATAAGACACTTCCCAACCATCTATAAGACTCGATGCTGAAATTTCATTAAATTAAACTAGCAAATCAGGTTGTATATTTGTATTGAACAGCTTTCTTTTGTCTAATATGATGCATCTACTTTATTCACCAGCTTCTACTGACTACACATGCTGATTTCTTACTCTTCTGCAAAATATGATTTCAAAATGAGCAATTAAGCTTTTAAAATGTCAATGATATGCTCTTAACTCTCAGGTAAACGAGATAGCTTGGAATACTAATGGAGATATCTTTTTTCTTACAACCGGGCTTGGTAAATATGTAATAGCTTTATACATCTGCATATATGCATATATACTATACATACACACACACAAGCAATACACACGTGTGTGCGCGTGCGCACGTGCATGCGCGTGCACACATAACACCGGTTCAAATGTTGATTATTTAACATATGTCAATATATACTTACATCTCATATGGACTAAAGGGAAAACTTGTTTTTCTGCAGGTACTGTTGAGGTGTTGACTTATCCATCGCTAAAGGTGCTTCATACTTTGACAGCACATACTGCTGGCTGTTACTGCATTGCAATCGATCCCACGGGAAGGTAATCTATCAAAAATACGAAATATACGCTGTGGTTTCTAGCATCTCTTACACGTAATAAAAATTATAGGTAATATTATTATTCTCTGAAGAAATCGATTCCTATATTGTATTTGAATGCTGCATGTTTTTCATGTCCCGTAAGAAATGGCTATCTTAATATGCACTTTATTTCTTTTCCATGCTCATTTTAGTGCAATAATTCAGAGTTTAAAACTAAAGTGGGATGTAGAATGACATTAGAAAAGCCACTTACTTTAGACTTCAGAGCTTTTCCTTTTAAATAGTCCACAAGCAATAGTTCACAACTTCGTTCTTCTGGATCACTAAATTATCTACAGTCGGTTTTTTAAATTGTAACGACGAGAAGGAGAATACAACTGATATTCAAGCCACACTGTACACAATGACTTAATATTTGTGAATTCATGTTAAAAGAAAACTTGATTCTAGAGTGTTGACAAACTTAAATCTCTTGTAATGACAGATTCTTCGCAGTGGGAAGTGCAGATTCCTTGGTCAGTCTCTGGGACATTTCATCAATGTTGTGTGTCAGAACATTCACAAAGCTTGAGTAAATTTCGCAGTAATCTCCTTAATTAATTCTTGTTTTCAGACAAGAATGAATACTGATTAGATACATGCATTGTGGCTGGTGCAGGTGGCCTGTACGGACCATCAGCTTCAACCATACTGGAGAATATATTGCTTCAGCTAGCGAGGATCTATTCATTGACATAGTTAGTTTTCTATTTGAATCTGCATTTTATTATCTATTATGTTTCTTTGAGATTGGCGAAATAAACATGTTAGTTATTGGTACCTTGTGTATTAGTCTAATGTCCAGTCTGGTCGATCCGTTCATCAAATCCCATGCAAAGCTGCAATGAACAGTGTGGAGTGGAATCCTAAGTATAATTTACTTGCTTATGCTGGAGACGATAAAAACAAGCACCAAGCTGATGAAGGTATTATTATTATTTTGTATGGAACATATACAGTGACGTGGATATGCATTAATAATTTAATAATTAGGACTAGAAAGGAGTGGGTAACAGTATGCTTTGTAAGGTTGAATTGTATCATTGATATTTATTTTAAAGAAATATTCATATTTATGTTGTATTCATTATTATATATAAATAAAGTTGGTTTAATTATTGATTTTGTGTTTTTACATGTTATTTATGTTAATTTTTTTCTTGTTTGGTTTTTTATTTATTTTTTATCCGTTTATAAAAAATTTGTTCTAGGGCTATTATGGTGTTACCGTTACCAATTGGCAAATACCGTTACCCTATCATTTTTACTGGTAAGTTAAAATTGCTTAATGTTACCAATCGTCTGGTAAACCAAAGACTGATATACTGATAATCTGTTGACCACTGCACTGGTAATGGTAAATTACCCGTTGTCCAAAAAAATCTATGACTTGACATGTTTCTACATTGTAGTGCATTTTCATTATACTATTTATAGTGTTACTTAATAAAAGACATAAATAAGAAAGTAAAGAAATGTATTTGGTATTATTTGACCTGATTACTGAACTAAACTTAATTATTTGTTTGGTTATAAATGTCTGTATTAAAACATATTACATGAATATACATGTATTTTAAATCGATTGGTAAATTTACCGTTACTGCTGGTTTTGAAGAAACGTGACCGGTAATTTACCGTGGAAATAATAAATTTACCATTCCTATACCGATTAAACCGGTATACCGATTTCAATAAAAAATGATAACCGATTGAATGGTAATGGTAATGGTATTGGTAATGGTAAATTTACCGTTACCATGAAGCCATATTTTGTTCTGATGCTTTGAAGCATTTTTTTTTCCTTCTCATTTTTCTCTTTTTAGCATTTGAAGAGTAAATCTGGAATTTAGACCTGATCCAAAATTTGGATCAGGATCCATACCGGTTACCTTTCCGGAACTGAAACAGAATTCTCCGAATTCTGTTTGAATTTTGAACCATGGATTTTTACTTCCAGCTTCTAATTTTCTAAACATTTTTCTGTGCTACTCTTTCATGTTAAAACTAACCAGTATTTACCGTACTGGCCCGTTTGTTTCATTTGTAATATTGCAGGTATTTTTCGCATTTTTGGCTATGAGAACAGCTAAGGGATCACAGACTTCAGGCAGGACAGTCTAGATAAAAGTTTTATATCTGGATCATATTGTTATTAAAAAACTTGTAGTAAAATAGTTGGCAATTATTGGAGTATTGCTTGTTTATCTTTTAGATGTTTATGTAATTTATATATATTATAGATTCCAGCTTTTAGATGATTATGTAATTTATATTATAGATTCTGTATTTATTGAATGCTAATAGTGTTACCTGAAATCTTGATTATATTTAATCTTTAGTGCTGGTTTTTGCCTTTTGATTATCCATACCGGCTAAATGGACATAATACGGAACATAATTATGATTGTTAAATTGTATTTCTTAATAAATCAGTGTGGATCTTTGAGAACGTAATCGTTAATCTAGGTTGCTGGGCTTTATTAACCCAATGCTCTTTACAGCAGCGAATTTAACGTGATTTGCCGTTTTCTTTCATCGTGGTCCTCACCGTTTTTTTGTAAAGTTTAGATTTATAAGTACAATGATTAGGTGTGAGCATTTATTAGCTCAAATCAAATAAATTTGATTGGATCGGTCTGGTTTTGTTAATTAATTGATTGTGTTTGGTATTTGTTTTCGTAATTCTTTGGTTCTTTTACTTCTTTCTGTAATTTTCAAACCAAATCGGCTAATTAAACCAAATATAGAACTTCAGTTGAGTATAAATTTTTAATTATCAACGAAAAATTATATTATTTTCTTAACAATAATATTATTCTTTTATTTTATGCTAGTGTGAAAACAAATGCTTTGTTTCATAAAAACTACAACATCATCATTCTTAAAAAGTACGTATGGACTTGCTTTATTTTTATTAATTCATATGTTATGTTAGCAACTTGGACAATACAATCCATTTAAAGCCAAAATAGTTAATCCAACCAAAGCGAGCAGATTATTTCAATTTGTATTGGTTTTTGTTGTTGAATGGTTAGTTCGGTTTTTGATGTTTTTTTTTTGTTTTAAATCAAACCAATTATTTGCTCATCCCTAACAATGATTGTTAAAAATTCCTACTTGAAGGTTGGTTTTTCTAGAATTAAATCATCTTTTTGAGTTTTGGTTTCAACGAAAACTGACTTGATGGTGGTGCTAACGTAGGTGCCTGGTCTATGGAATGCTAGCTATGACAATGGAAGGGTCATATGAGGTATTGAACAAGACGCTAGTGGACTTAGCAACGATAGAATCACGACTCTAAATGATGAGTAGTGGTTGTTAAGGATGATCCTTGCCATTATGCAGTAGTTACTTTTGTGAGCATGGTACATGGCTTAAGTGGTGACCTACCAAACAAATACCCAATTGTGACGATGTGTCCAATAGCTGAGTGATGAGGAAAGTAGAGAAGGGTGATCAAGAAGTAGTTAGTCGAGTACACCGTGGCAAGTTTCCGGTTAGGCATGGCTTGTCATGTGACGCCCCACCTCTATACTCACACCAGCCAAGAACAATACAGAGTAAAACCGTCGACTAGCACGAAAAATAAGGCTGTTGAGAAGCAATCATCTGTGTAATTGCTTTGTGGGAGTACCGATATGTCAGATGGTATGACACGTATTTCATTTCAAGAGAAAATCCGACATATCAAATACAAACTCAAAGCTACTTCACAGTGGTTGTGGCCTTTGGAAACAAATATAAAATAAACATAACACAAATCGTCACAGATATTCATATCACTAAGGTAGAAACAGATATGAATGTAACACATAGAAGTGAACATCAAAGTAGTGGTCATACAAGATCCACTACATCACAAAATAATATATAAATGCTAGACAAAAGAATATGTATACATCGAGGAGTCTCTATCTCGAATGTATAAGAACAAAAACTACCAAGCTAAATTAGTTAGCCAAAGTCAAAAGTTAGTCCCTACTAAAAAGTCAAGTGGAAGCACCTGAAACACCTACCGAGTATTATTTAAAAAGAAAAATAATAAACGAATCAATCTGGCTATAAATATCATACAAGATGAGATATGATAAAAGATATGATAAAAATATATGATAACAATAATGTCATACCGTGGCAAGTATATATTTTATAACAATGAAATCATACAATATCTCAAATCTCTTCGAATATCCAAAAAGAATATCATATTCTTTAGCTTATTCACCGAACCTCAATATTGACAAAACATATCAATGCAAATCGCAAAAATTGGTGAAACACAAATTCCAGAAATCAACAATTAGAAATCCAGAAAACACAAAGGGGGAGGCCTATCACAAACGGAAGCATGAAAACTAACCAACAAGTGTGTTCCATGTTCGCTAACCCATCAAATTTGAGACGAAACTCCACAAATGGCCGAAGACCATGTGTCGCAACCCCACCAATTTGAGCCGAAGTTCCACAGAAACGGGGTTTAATCCCCCACACAGACAAAGAGACATTGCACATCGCTAGTCTAAGTCATAAAACGATCATCATTGATGGATAAGTGTAAATTACACTAAACTAGTAAATAAATTAGTTTAGCTTCATGACTCATAACCACTGGCTTAACTTAAATATTTACGAACAAATTGTAGATTCCACTCGAAGATTGTCACGAGATTCCAATCGAACAAGTCCAAGAATTAATCGACGAAGTAAACGCAAGCATTTCATACCACTTGTTTTGCTAAGTCGTTTAATTGAATTTCTCGTACGAATGAGGTAAATGTTTATATGTACTAATAGGTTGGAAAATGGTTTTAAAACGAGCTTTGTATTAAAAGTAGTGTTGAAATCATTTTTGTGAAAGAGTTTGAATAGTTATTACTAGTATAAAAACCTTTGCATATTAAAGTGACAAATCATAGAAATGATTGTAAAAACAATCTATCATCAAAACCCACATTCGATGACGTATTAAAACCATAAAAATCGATATCAAATCCATCAAATGGATATTCTCAAAAATCCAGAAAAGAAGACATAAAAGTCAATAATAAATGACAACAACTAACCGGATCAACAAAAATCGATAAAAATTGAAAATCCACTCAAAACGGGCAAAATAGACAAAATTCCACAAAACCAGACGTTTGGTTGGTTTGGCCGGACGTTTGACCCGGGGTTCTGGAATTTTATAAAAAAATTTCTTCCCCTTTTTATTTCCTGAATCCTACCAGACGTCTAGTTGGGTATTACTAAACGTCTGGTTCTGGGCTCTGGATTTTATTTTTTATCGTTCTCTTTTCTTTTCTTCTGGTGCCCTAATCAAACGTCTGGATTTTTCAACCAGACGTCCGGTTGCCTGTAATGGGCAACAATTTTCCTAGGCCATTGATGGCCAAATCAATTCGGAAGCGATTGAACATGTGATGAATGTTAGGGATTTATGTCATGCGACAACCCAGCCTAATAGGCTCTTCGATACACCCAAAATAACATGTTCAAACATCCGTAGTACGATTTTCATAAATTTTGACTTCAAAAACCAAAATTAAAAAATTCACCAAAACAATTCAAATCAAAAGCGATTAGACATTAAATAAATGTTAGGAATTCATACCTACCAACAATGAAAGTTATAGACATTGATGTGAGTTCAAGATCTCACCTTTAGATTCAAAAACAAGGAATGAGAAGCTCTGAAATAAGGAAAGATCGATTCCTCTTTAACTACAACTCAAATATCTTCAATCTATTATTACATGCAAAGATTTCCTAAGTTAGGTTATAAAAAATTCTGAAAATTGAAGAGAGATTGAGATGGAGAAGATGAAGAGGATGCGTACCTAAGATTCTCCTTGATTTTGAAACTTGAATTTCCTAAGAGAAACTAGGGCTTAAGAATTTTAGTTTCCTCTTCCCACCATTGTTCCTACGGCTTGAGTGTCAGGAATTTAGAAAATGGAATGAATGAATGAAGAAGAGTGAGTGGGAGCTATTAGGTAGAAGTATTTGGGTTATCTTGTTGGGTTGGTGGGCTAGAACATAACCCAAAGCCCAAATGAAAATACCAAATTCCTAATCAACTCCCAACATATCAATGTTTATACTTAAATAAGTTGTAAAGGTCGTTTTAAATTCAATGGAAATGGTCTCGAGTCCGGATTCGACTGTTTACAAAAAGTCACATTTCGAACTTTAATTCAACTAACATTGTTATATTAACATTTAAATATATAGTTGTAAAATATGTGGGTTGTTGCAGACTCCCCTCCTTAAAGAAATTGCATTCTCGCAATACTTAAGAAAAAATAAAGAGTAACAACCACTCCAAGGCATAACAACACAAAAGAAAATTTTGAAGCAAGAAGTTCACCTTATGGAGCACAAGAGAGTAAGTCCGGATGTGCTCGTTCAATGAATTCTCTAGATTCCCAAGAACAATCTTTAAGATTTACAAACCATTGAACTTTCACAAGCAGAATATCTTTATTACGAAGGAGTTTAACCTCCGTAGCAATGGTACGAAGAAGATGTTGCTGGTAAGTCCAATTAGATGAAACCTCAATTTCTACAATAACACCGGGCTCAAGAATAGAATTGGAATCTCTAAGGCATCTCCGTATTTGAAAAACGTGAAATACGTCATGAATAACAGAAAGTTGAACCGTCAATAAAAGGCGATAAGCCACGGAACCAATGCATTCGGTGATGGAAAATGGGCCAATATATTGAGATACTAATTTTCTCGATCGACTGAAATGCACAACACCCTTCATAGGTGAAACACGAATGAACACAAAATCTCCCATAGAAAATTCTAAATTCTTCATTTGGTTATCAGCATAAGATTTTTGTCTACTTTGAGCTTCTTTCATCCTATGATGAACAAGGTCAATTTTTTTCTGTGGAATCACGAATAAAATCTGGACCTAAAAGAAGCTTCTCACCGGTTTCAAGCCAACACGAAGGAGATCGGCATGGCTTTCCGTAGCGTACCTCAAAAGGTGCCATACCAATGCTAGATTGGAAGATATTATTATAAGAAAACTCAACAAGAGAAATATGATCTTTCCAACTACCGCCAAAATCAAGAACACATGCACGAAGGAAATCTTCAAGAGTTTGATTCACATACTCGGTTTGTCCAACGGACTGAGGATGATAATCGGTGCTAAAATTAAGCTTCGTTCCCAAAGATTTTTAAAGAACTTTTCGAAATCCACTAGTAAATAATGGATCACAATCTCTAACAATAGCAGTTGGAACTCCATGCAATTTAACAATTACTTTAGCATAGAGTTTTTCAAAAGAGGTACGGTCCGATTGGACCGAACGGGAATAAAATGGATGGATTTTGTAAGTCTATCTACAATCACCTATAAATTGTCATGACTCGAACGAGAATGGGGAAGACCGCCAATAAAGTCCGTGGAAATTTGATCTTACTTCCAAATGAGAATGTCTAAAGGTTGCAATAACCCACCAGGTCTTTGATGCTTGGCCTTAACGAGTTGGAAAGTCATGCTACGCTTAATAAAATTAGCAATATCAGATTTCATTCCATCCCAATAATAAAGTTGTTTCTTGTCCGCGTACATTTTACTACTATCGGGATGAATGGTAAATTGAGAACAATGAGTAAGTCTACCAAATTTTCGAATGCCTCCACGAGCATCGATTTTAAAGTCTTTCAAACCATCAACTTCAATTTCATCCCTAAAACTTTGGCTAAGAAAAGCCAATTCGGGATCATGCTTTTGAGCTTCAAGAATGCGGAGCCTCAAGGCTACATAAAACAAGAGATGAACATGAATCGAATTCACGATCTTGAATGTTACAAGTAGACAAAGTCTCGAGATCTTTCATTCGAATATCATCATGAAAATAACTGCTTGTTGCTTAAGACTAAGGGTGTTAACGCTTAAATTTGAACGCTAACACCCCGGTGTATGAGTTGTAGTTGTGAAAGCACCACCCGATGACTCGGGAACAGATTACAAGCAGATAATAGCATAAAAGCGGTAAACAACAACAATTTTATAGTGGTTCGGCTTTAGGGTATAGCCTACGTCCACTTTAAGTACTTTTATTAATAATCTCGTTACAAGCTGATACAATTCTTCCCAAATACAATACACTTTGAATTACAAGAGACTTAGAACAAGTAGCTTAAACTTCGATGAAGATGAGAGTTTTCGAATCCATGTTGGATGTATGTGATCTCTTCTTGAAGTTGTTTGTAGCGTTCTTAATGTCTTGAGAGCTTCAAGTGTTGGATTGGATTGGTTTGGAATGCAGCAGAGTAACGGCGTTTGAAGGAAATGAGCCAAAAGTCCCCCTCTGGTTGGAGCTAGGGTCGTATTTATAGGCAATTCTAGGCAGGAAACATTACCAAGTCCTAAGTCGTAACCGACCTAAGTTGGGTCGTGGACGACTTAAACTAAGTCGTGGGTCAGTTGTCACTTAAATGCTGGGTCGAGACTTCTTAAAGGCATCCTTGCTGAACCCTAGATATATCACAAGTCCTAAGTCGCAAATGAGTCAACCGGTCCTCTCATAAGCGATGCGGCATTGAACCTTAACTTCGTAGTCTTAAGTCGTGTACGACTTACCATATGTCGTAGGTCGTGACCGACCTAAACTGATTCTCGGCTTGTGGCTTAACTAGAGTTAACGAGTCATGATGCGGTATTGAATTTGCCTCTGTAGCCTTAGGTCGTGAACGACCTGGCAAAGGTCGTAAGTCCGTCACGACTTAGGTGTAGTCGTCTTAACTCCTCGTCCCTTGAGTCGTTAAGTCATAGTCCCTTTAGGTTGTTGGGCCATTACTCCCTTGGGTCATTTAGGTTGTAATTTCTTAAGTCGTGAACTTCCTTAAGTCGTGCCATCCTTAACTAGTAAGATTGTGCAGACCTTAGGTCGTCAGGCCGTAATGTTCTTAGGTTGTGAAGGCCTTAAGTCGTAGACCTTATCTCGTAGACTCTTTAACCCGTAGAGGCCTTAAGTCGTAGACCTTATCTCGTAGGCTCTTTAACCCGTAGAGGCCTTAAGTCGTAGACCTTATCTCGTAGACTCTTTAACCCGTAGAGGCCTTAAGTCGTAGACCTTATCTCGTAGACTCCTTAACTCGTAGAGGAAACTGGGTTAACACTTGCCCCTCGAAGCACATGCCTTAAGTCGTAAGTCGTGTGCTTCGACTCATCATAACCCTGGTGTGCCGATTCGATTTCCACTTCCCTGAGGTATAAAATGCTTGGGTCGTTCCTCCTATTTCCTTCTTCTCATTGCTTACCCCTGAGCTATTTCTGCCATTAACACGTCCTCGAGCTTTTGGAAACAAATTCAACCAGTTCATCCTACCGTTGATTCAGTCCCTATAATCCTCATCATCGCATCGCGCAAGTAAATCCGCAGTTCATTTGATTCCGCGATAGCCATTAACTTGCAAATCTGGACCCCTCATTGACGACTTTAATCCAGTTCCTTATACCACGCTTCATCACGATTGTTGCCACGATCGATTGCTGGTGAGCCCGAGGAAGTTTGGTTAGGTTTTGGATAATTCGCGAGGAGAAGATAATGGGTTTCAATCTATTTATATTTTATTTTTATTAGGCTGTTAGGGGTTTGGAGAAGACGAGATAATAGTTAGTGGGTTCATCGGTTTAGGGGTGAGACGGTTTATGGGTTTAGGAGTGGAGATAAGGTTATTCGTCTAGTTGAGGCATGAGTTTTAGGTCGTAACCGAGTTAAGACTTAGAAGAATTCGTATCTTTCTGACTTGAAGTCTTGTCTCTCTTTTATGACTCACGATTCAAAGGATTACCGACTCAAGGCATCAACGACTCAAAAGTGAAGCGACCTATCCTGTCTCTCCTCATAATCCTTTAGGTCGTGGACGAGTCAACCAGAGAACCAACGACTTAACTTAACCCGAAGGAAAAATTCTTAACTCGTAGACGAGTTTGCACTTAAGTTGTTGTCGAGTTATCACTTGAGTTGTTTACGACTTAGCTCTTGAGTCGTCTACGACTCAGCACTTGCATTTTTAAACTCTGCTTAGACCTCGAACTGTTGCATGGATTTTGAACTGTTGAACTTTGCTGCATTCTTTTACAGATTACTTTAACTTGTGGGTTAACAATCTGTTTAATATGATATTTACAGAAAATTGGGACGAATATACTGCCATCGACCGCCCACATCAAATGACAGATTAGTTAATAACAGATAATTAACTTAAATAAATCGTGTGAACGAAGTGCTATCGATTTCAAGTAGAATATTAAAGCAACACTGAAATAGTCAATTGAAACTGACCAGCCTGCACTAATATTATGCTTGAACTTTAAATTAACAAGTTCTGAAATTACCGTAGTCGATCAATCGTCGACCAGTTTAACTCCAGTTATATTTACTTGTTATTTTTATCAGTTTTGCACGACACTTCACACTTTTAGGAAACGTGCACCTTCATATTTGAATATCCAGTTGCTTGTGTAGAATGACTTCTCAGGAAGAAGATGCAACAGTTCAGACGGGAGAGGCAACTGTTCTTCCAGCTCCACTAGTTAATCCTCCCGAAAGAGTTCCTACTACACTATCATATAAAGTCTTTCGCCAGCTGTGTGCTCAGTTTGGCATTGCTGAATCAGATGCCATTCTTCCTGAGAGAAGTAACACTGCTGACATAGCACCTTCTGGCTTTGTGACAGTTAACCGACAAATGTGCCTAAGTGGGGGCGTTCCTCCTTTTAATGACTTTTTCCAACAACTTCTTCATCAATTGGCCATTGCTCCATCCCAACTACACCCCAATGGCTACGCCATTCTAATGGGGTTGTGTGTGCTATTTAGGAGAACACTTGATCGACTTCCGAGCTTTGATGAAATTTGTTACTTATGCTCCTTTACCCGGACCAAAGATCATCCTTCTATTACTGTTGTGAGAAGCGCCCGAAACCGCAAATTAATTGTTGGCCTTCCTGACACTGCTCACGGGTTTCTAACCCAGTTCTTCTTCGTTCGTTGCCCACCGGGGTTTTATGCTCTGTGGAGGGAAGGAAGTAAGATCACTCATCCTTGCTTCGTTTGTTATCTGGCCTTTGTGAGACTGACCTGCTAAGTGTTAATTCTGCTTCTTTTTATTTTCAGCGCTGCCTCCTCCCTCTAGGAATCCCAGTCACAAGTCGACTTTTGAGAGGCTTAAGGCCGTGCCGGTTGAGGAGAGAGATATTCAATTTCTGTTGAAAGATAAGTTTCTGCATCAGTACGGACTTTTGCATACTTCTCGTTCTACGCGTCCTCATGAAATTCCAGACTCCCCAGCTAGAGTGTTGGATGCCTCAGTTTCTACTAGCACATCCATATCTAAAGGACCTGCTCCTGAGGCTTCGCTAGTGAAGTGTTCCACTTCTGTTGATGCTGCGGGGCCATCTGACAAACTTGCCCCGGTTATCGAGGAAGAAGAGCCTCAGGGATCTTCCCATCATTCACAAGAATCTGGTGAAAAAGCTGAGAAATCCAGTCCCGTTAAGCAGAGCAGGGACGATACTTTCGAAGGACTGAGCGACCTTTTTGCTACTTCACAAGAGATCTTTAAAGAAGATCCTATCACTGCCGGGATTCTTCTTCAGTAGTTGAAGCTACTTCTACTTTGCAACATTCGCCGTCGACTCAAGAGTTGACGCTATCTATTACACCCACAACTACTCCCCAATTAAAGAGTGGTTCGTAGATTGATGCGCGTAGCTTGCACATCACACACACTTAGAATTCCTGGCACTTTTATGCTCTCTCTTTTTTTTTAACGTTTGAAGGATTCTCAAGTTTTATTTCTTCTTTTTCAATTTTAGGTTTACCAATGAGGCGAGGCAGCTCGTACTATGATGACTTTCAGCGATATGGGAAACGCAGCCAGTATGGCTATCAATCCTATCCTCCTATTCATAGAGAGACTGATGAAGAAAGGGCAGCCCGGAAGGCTCGGGAAAGACGTGATTATGAAGAACGCTTTGGAAGACCAGATAGTCAACATGATTCCTCCCACAGAGAGAGTGACTCCCTTAAACGCAAATCTCATGATGATAGAGGGAAGAGTCACACAACTGAGGACTCGAGCAAACGAGCCAAAGTTATTGAGGAGCCAATGCCTGTGCCTTCAGAGAAGATTACTGCTCCTACTTCTTCTCAATCTCCTGCCCCTTCCCCTACTGATATCCAAGCAATCATTAATAGGCCATCTTACCAAGCTGGACCAGGTCCAGCCACTCTTCAACGCCGATTTCCTAATTGGTGTTTAAAAGGAGTTCGCTTTGACCTCGATCTGGTTCCCATAGATAAAAGTGCTATGCTACGGAACCTTGATGCAGTCAGAACCGATATTGAGAGGATGTCATCTTGGCAGAAACTCGTTGATGAGCTCCAAAGGGTGAATAGGGCCAATCTCGAAGCTATGCTTACCATGGAGAACGACAAAACTGAATGGCAAAAGATCCTTAAACAGCATGATGCAGAAATGAGGAGTATCGCCGATTATAATGAGAAACTTGAGGCAGAAGTTGGGAAACTTAAAGAGGAGCTTGCTACTTCTTCCACTTCTTATTCTCAAAGGGAGAGTGTGCTTCTTCAATAGGTGCGGGATGCTCATGCCGCGCAAAGGGATGCTGAGGCTAAGGCTGATGAGTTGGAGCAGATTATAGAGGGCAACCGTACTGACATTACTCAGTTACGAGGACAAACTGGCCTTCAGGCTGCAGAGATTGAAAAATTGAAAGCCCAGTTATCCAAAGTCGAGAGAGAGCGGGATGAGGCTGTTGCGGGTAGAATTACAGCTGAAGAGGCCCATGAAGCTACCAAAGCTGATATTGGCTCGACACTATTTGATTTCTACTTGCAATGTATATTAGGGCGTGGCAGTCTTGCATTCCTGGGCCCCAAGTATGAGATTACCCTGGCCGAAGTGTGGGAGGCCGCACTAGATATGTTTAAAGGGGCCGGGTACACTGAAGAGGAGTTGGAGGTGCACTACTTAGACTTTGAAGCTCGCGCAGCCCTTGCCAGAGGGAAGGAGCAACTCGCCAGATCGCGGGTTGAAATAGTGGGGGAAGAGCATCAAGAAAATGAAACAAATTTGACTGTTCCTGTCCCTCCTTCAACTTCGGTCGATGCTGGCATTATTGGCTCTAGCTCTTATGTACCGATCCCTGCTCAAACTGATACCGGGGCCAAAATTACTCAAGTTACAGATGAATCGCAAGAGAGTGCTGAAGCCCCGGACTATGAAATTGATGTAATAAAGACAACTTCTGCAGGTAATTCCACTGTAAATTTCGCTCAAGTGGATTGCTCATTTATTTCACATGGGTTTAATGAGCTCCTTGACTATTTTCTCAACCTTGATGAGCCTTCATCTCCTCTCTTTACTGACTTTAACCTCTTTTCTTCTACAGAGAAAGTATCAAGCACCGCTCAGATTTCTCCTCCTCCGGTTATCCCTCCTCCGTCTCTCCAGGTGGCTCCTCCTTCTGCTTCTCAGCCTGGATCGCAAGAGGAACAATAGAAGCCCTCCACGGTTTAGACGATCCCATCGCTTCACAAGAGCATAGAGACGAGGGACTTGAGGGAGGTGAGATATCTCCGGAGCGGACCCCTTCTGATGACATAACTTTGTCTAAACTTGCCACTCCGGGAAGTGAGTCTTCCTCAAAGAGGAGGAAAAAGCACGGAACGTCAAAGAGGAGGGGGAAGATAATCACTGTTACTGAAGGGGAGCCAGAAGTTGGACCAGCTGCACCTACCCCTCCTTCTTCCCTTGTGCCAACTGACCGGCCTGAAAAGCTAATCATTCGGCCGGGAAAAGGGTCCAAAGGTAGTAAAAAGAAGTGAACATTTTAGCTTTTTGCCTTTTGTATGTACTGGTCGAGAATTGTGCGGGTACCGGCCCCCGCTTTTCTTTATTTTGAAACCTGTTCCTGCATTTCAATTGAATAAAATGATCCTTTGTTTGTACAGACTTCTGTTTGAATGCATTTATTATTCATTTTTGCACAAGTTTATTTATATGATATTGCAGCGGGCTTATGGTATGTTGTTTGAGTATTACTTTACTGATGCAGCTATACTATTATACCATGTTGCCCCCATACCTTAAGCTTGCTGCAATATTTTATACTTCGAGGGGACTTGCACTCTTATTTGCTAAAGAATAATTATTTTATTCTTTTTAAAGAAAATTTTTGTAGAGTACAACTCCCTTCGTATAAGTTTCTACGCTTTGTCGTTCGAAGAAATCACTTTTTTCTTTTACTTATGTGCATATTTTACCAAGTGAATTCTTCTATGTGGTAAAGCGGACCTCTGAAGGGCACTTTAACTTTTTTTTTTTTTATATACAAAGTTGTACCTCTGAGGAGGGATTTTTCACGTTTCAACACTTGGAATTTTTATTTCAATCTCGGTGAAATGTGTACCTCCAAAGAGTTGTGCCTTTGAAGAAAGCCTTTTCACGTTTCAACACTTGGAAGTTTCATTTAAATCTTGGTGAAACGTGGGCTTCCGAAGAGGTCTTTCTTCTTGATTGTGCCCTTGAGGAGATCTTTCCTTTGAACTGTGTCCCCGGGAGGGGGTTGTACCTCTAAGGAGGAATTTTTCACGTTTCAACACTTGGAAGTTTTATTTCAATCTCGGTGAAACGTGTACCTCCAAAGAGTTATGCCTTCGAAGAAAGCCTTTTCACGTTTCAACACTTGGAAGTTTTATTTCAATCTCGGTGAAACGTGGGCTTTCAGGAAGGTCTTTATTTTGTCTCTGCATTTCAACTTTGGTGAAGTGAAATTCCGAAGAGCGGTTGTTACACTTCAACTCCTGGCGAAATGTGCCTCCGAAGAGGGCTTTTATTTTGTTTACATTTCAACTCTGGTGAAGTGAAATCTCGAAGAGCGGTCATAACACTTCATCTCTTGGTGAAATGGGCCTCCGAAGAGGGCTTTTATTTTTGTTTGCATTTCAACTCTGGTGAAGTGAAATCTCGAAGAGCGGTCATAACACTTCAACTCCTGGTGAAATGGGCCTCCGAAGAGGGCTTTTATTTTGTTTACACTTCAACTCTGGTGAAGTGAAATTCCGAAGAGCGGTTGTTACACTTCAACTCCTGGTGAAATGTGCCTCAAAGAGGGTTTTCATCGCCTGGAAGTTACTCTTTCATGGTTGGAGGGTCATGACTCCTCCAATCTTTTTTGTTGAGTAGAGAACTTTCTTTTTTGTGGCGTATGACCCATTAGAGGTCTTTATCCTCCGAAGAGTTGTGCCTCCGAAGAGGATTTGTGCTGCCGATGATGGCTTTGGTTGTTCCTTTGTCCACTTGCTTATGCTTTTTCAGTGATCCTCTTTTTTTTTTTTTTTTTTACAAGTGACTCGTTTAATCCAAGGAAATGTACTTCATTGCCAGGCAAGTTCGTGAGAATGAGCATCAGCTTCTTAATTGGATGTTTGTTTGTTCAAATGATCTCAATTTATTAGCAAAGGCCCGTTTCTATCGAAATCATAGGCTGTTCAATTGAAGTACTTCCTATCTAGGATTTGAATTTGGAGCTTTTGTGACTTGAAATTTGGCGAGAATCACTGGGTCTTATTATGTGCAAGTTTCACTTCCATTGTCTGCAAAAATTTAAATCGACATTTCAGTAATACATTCTATGTACTTTTTATATCGCAAATAAAGCAAACATGTAATAATAATAAGGAACACAAGATTTATAGTGGTTCGGCCAGAAAATTGGGCCTACATCCACTTTATATTCTTTCATTATTTACTTGCATCAGTTTTACAATTGCTTTCAATTACAAGAATCATACATTCATAATTCTTTTTACAATATTTCAACAAAATTTTCAAGTAAAGTATGGACGCAAATGGTTGCTGTTCCATGCCCTTGGAATTTGATCTCCATCAACAGTAGTGAGTTTGAATGTGCCGTCAAGAAGCTTCTGACCTATTACATACAGTCCTTCCCAATTTGGCCCAAACACACCTGTCGCTGTCATAATTCTCTTCAGGACTAGGTCTCCAATCTCAAAGCTGCGTTGGCGAACTTTGGAATTAAAATATCTGGCTATTCTTTGCTGATGAGCTGCAATTCTGAGATTAGCCTCATCTCTTTTTTCATCAAGGAAGTCTAGCGCTTCAAGCTGTAGCCTCTCATTTTCTGCTTGGTTGAAATGGATCCTTCTGTGTGAAGGAACCTCTGTTTCTACCGGGATCATTGCTTCCGACCCGTATGCTAATGAGAAAGGAGTGTGCCCAGTCGCAGTTTTGTGAGTGGTTCTGTATGCCCATAGTGCAAGTGGTAGCTTATCGACCCAACCACCTTTTGCTCTTTCAAGTTGCTTTTTTATGGTTGATTTGATGATCTTGTTTACTGCTTCCACTTGCCCGTTTGCCTGCGGATGAGCAACTGCTGAAAAGCTTTTCTGGATTTTGAATCGCCTGCAAAAATCTTGGAATTCCTCGCTTTCAAACTGAGTACCATTGTCTGTGATTATTTTCTGAGGCACACCATACCTGCAAATGATATTCTTGGTCACGAAACTTATCATCTTCTTAGAGGTGATAGTAGCCAATGGTTCAGCTTCAGCCCATTTAGTAAAATAATCAACTGCAACAATAGCATATCTAATCCCTGATTTGGCAGTCGGTAGCGGCCCAATAAGATCCATTCCCCAAATTGCAAATGGCCATGGACTGACCATTTGTGTGAGTTCAGTTGAAGGTGCTCTAGGAATTTTGGCAAATCTTTGGCATTTGTCACACTTTCGGGAATAGCTTGCAGCATCATGATTAATTTCTGGCCAAAAATATCCGTATCGGAGAATTTTCTTTGCTAATGTTTGACCACCTGAATGATCACCACATTCTCCTCCATGTACCTCAGCTAGGATTGTTTTGGACTCTTCCCTGGATACACATCGAAGCAATGGCATTGAGAATCCCCGTCTGTATAATCGGCCATCCTGAATTACATAGCGAGAGGCTTTCCTTAGTAGCTTCCGTCTCTCTATCGAATTTTCTGGCAGAGAACCTCTGAGTAGGTAGTCCAGTATTGGAGTCATCCATGACTCTTGTTCTTGAGATACATTCATAATCCAGTCAATATCCATCTCGTCTATACTTGGTGCTGAAAGGACTTCTACGGGGACCAATCCCAATAGTTGAGCTTCACCAGAACTTGAATACTTTGCGAGGGAATCTGCCTTCATATTCTCTTCCCGAGGAATGTGGCTTATTGAATAGTGATCGAGCTCACACAGAAGTTCCCAAGCCTTTGACAAGTAAGCGGGCAGGTTTCCCCCTTTCGTTTGAAATTCCTTCTTGACTTGGCATACAATAAGCTGAGAATCGCTAAAGATCTGTAATGCTCGTATGTTTAGTTCTTTAGCGATTTTCAGTCCTACGTTAAGAGCTTCATATTCGGCTTCATTGTTTGTTGAAGGAAATTCCAATCTTAGTGCATAGCATAATGACCGACCTTCAGGAGTCTCAAGTACAACTCCGGCTCCAGAACAGTAATCATTTCTTGCACCATCGACATATAACTTCCATTGGATAGGGGAATTGTCGAACGTTTCTTCCTCACTGTTACCCTTATCTGTAAATTTTGCAATGAAATCCGCTAAAGCTTGTCCATTGATTGCTTTCCGGGGATGATAAGTGATGTCATACTGACTGAGTTCAATATTCCTCTTTAGAAGACGACCCGAAGTTTCAGGGCGAAACAGGACTTGCTTTAAAGGTTGATCAGTGAGGACTCTGATAGGATGAGCTTGAAAATATTGCCTCAATTTCCTAGACGCAATTAGTAAGCAATAGGCGAGTTTTTCCAACTTAGAGTAATTCATCTCTGCCCCAGTGAGTCTTTTGCTGATATAGTAAACTGGATGTTGAATCCTTTTGTCTTCCCGTATCAGCGCTGCACTTAAAGCGTGTGATGATACTGCCAAGTATATAAGAAGATCCTCGCCATCGCCAGGCCTAGAAAGTATTGGAGGCGTCTCCATATGGCGAATCAATTCATCAAAGGCTTTTTGGCATTCGGGAGTCCAATTGAAGTTTTTCTTTCCTTCCTTTAGGGCGTCAAAGAATGGGATGCATTTATCTGTGGCTTTGGAAATGAACCGACTCAAGGCGGCAACTTTTCCATTGAGACTTTGCAATTCCTTCTTTGTTCTAGGAGCTTTGACTTCTTTCAAGGCAGTAATTTGAGCTGGACTAGCCTCAATGCCCCTAGCGCTGATGATAAACCCTAAGAATTTTCCGGACTCGACCCCAAACGTGCATTTCAGAGGGTTAAGCTTCATTCTGTATTTCCGGAGGACTGCGAACATTTCTGCCAAGTGTTCAATGTGATCCGCTGCTTTCTTAGACTTTACTAACATGTCGTCGACGTAGACTTCCATAGTTTTGCCCAATTGCGGTTTGAACATAGCATTAACAATTCTTTGGTAGGTTGCCCCTGCATTCTTCAAACCGAAGGGCATAACTCTGTAGCAATAAAGACCAACATCGGTGATAAAGCTCGTGTCCTCCTGATCCGGTTCATGCATCATGATCTGGTTATATCCGGAGTAGGCATCCATGAAAGATAACAATTCATGTCCTGCTGTTCCATCTACCAGTTGATCGATCCTGGGTAAAGGAAAGCAATCTTTGGGGCAGGCCTTGTCCAGATCTGAAAAATCGATGCACACTCTCCATTTTCCATTAGCTTTCTTAACCAACACAGGATTTGAAACCCAGTTCGAATATGTAGATTCTTTGATGAAGTTATTTTCCATGAGTCGATCAATTTCCTCTTTTAATGCTGCTGACCTTTCTGGGCCTTGGGTTCTTCTTTTCTGTTTTACTGGTGTAAACTTTGGGTCAATATTCAGAGCGTGTACTGCAACTTCTGGAGATATTCCACACATATCAGCATGAGTCTAAGCGAAGACATCCAGATTTGCTTTCAGGAATGATATCAAGATATTCTGAATTGACACATTAAGTTGTGAACCCACATTCAACACCTTATTTGGGTCCTTCGGGTCAACAGGTACCGGTACCGTCGTTTCAACCGGCACTACTCTATTCTCCCCTGCACTGGCTTTTCTGGGATCCATCTCTTTCCGTGCCCCGCTATGCTCGCCAGTGCAGGGTCCGCCCCGTAATTGCTACAAGGCTGGCTCTTTGATGCGGACCGGGGTGGCCGCATCCTTTCCCATTTCCCTTTTTCTTGACTCTCGCAACTCTGTCAAATAGCACTCTCGCGCAGCATTTTGATCCCCTTTTATAACTCCTACTCCATTGTCTGTAGGGAATTTAATAGTGAGGCACCACGGGGCTAGGATAGCTTTGAACGCTGCGAGTGTTGGACGACCAAGGAAAGCATTATAAGCAGAAAATTCATCGACAATCAGAAATGTTTGCTTGTGGACTACTTTCCTTTCTCCTTCCCCAAGTTCTACTAGCAGATCGATGGTTCCTATTGGTTGCTTTGGCTCCCCGGTGAAGCCAGCGATCTTCTGCGATGAGGCTTGTACATCGACCATAGGGATTTTCATTTGGTCGAATGTCTTCTTGAAGAGGATATTACATGATGCTCCGCAGTCAATGAGAACTCTTCTGACAATGGCCGGTCCGATACCAGCTGAGATGACCAAGGGATCTAGGGTAGGAGCTTCGATACCTGAGGAATCTCTGCTCTGAAAATAATATCATCACTGAAAGTTTTCTGTTGTTTCAGGGGCGTAGTGTCTTCTAAAACAAAGACGTCTTCTTCGGCTGGAACATATTTCAAAGCCCTCGCATATCTCTCCATCTCTCCCCAGCTCTTGCCAGCTGGGTGAGGCCCTCCTGTAATGACATTGATAATGGGCCTTCCAGATTCATGCCCCGTAGCTTTCTCACCTATCCTAGGCTGATGAACAGGAGCCTGTTGCCCCTGACTTGACGATGCAGGATTGTTGCTATTCTTTTTCACGAATTGCTGCAGCTTGTTTTCTCTTAGCAATTCTTCAATCAGATTTTTCAACTGGCGGCATTCATCGGTCTCATAACCGGGTTGATTATGGAAGCGGCAGAACTTCCCACTTTGTATAGCCTTTTTTCCGGTCCTCAAAGGGATAGGTTTAGGGAGGTCAACAGAATCTTTAATGGCAAGGTAGATATGCTCCGGCGTGTCTGATAAAGGAGTATACTCTGATGGCTTGAAGGATCGGGGCTTCTTCAGATTACTCTGTTTCTTCCCATTGTTATTTTCCCTTTTTTGCCCTACAGATTCATTCTTGCGTGGAGCAACAGTGTTATCTTCAGCTTTTTCCGACACTGCCTTCACCGGTACAGGACGGCTTTCCAGGCGTATGAATTCATCTGCCTTTTTGTAGAACTTTTCGAGGGAGGTTGGCTCCTTCATGTTTAGCCATTTCCCAAATTCACTCGACTTATCAATAGCCCTCATCAGATAAGTCAATATCATTCGCGGTTCAGCATTGTCCACCTCTGCCAGCGCTATATTAAAGCGGTTCAAGAAAGATCTGATAGATTCACCAGGATTCTGTTCTGTACTTGACAACGACATGATGTCCTTGGCCTTTGAAGCATATAGTCTAAACTGTTCCTTGAACTTTCGGGTCAAGTCTGAAAACTGATCAATAGATCGGACTGGCAACTTGGTGAACCACAGTAGAGCCACACCTTCAAGGTATACAGGGAAATATCGGCACTTTATCTCGTCTGAGGCTCTGGCACCTGTCATGTGCCAATCATATTTATACAAGAATTCATTCGGATCACCTATCCCTTTGTAAGCTGGGATAGTTGGAGGGACAAACTTCCTTGGAAATTCCGCCTTTAAGATTTTCTCAGTAAATGGAGTTTTACTTGGGGCGAAACCCCATTCTTTCTCATCTTCAACCCTTTGCATACTTTCTCTCATGATTTGCCGGACCATTCCAGAAAGATACTCCTCATCATGTCGAGTTCCAGATCCACCAACCTCAGGAAGCGTTTGCTCAAAGGGACTGGCAGCCCTTTCTGGAGCATTCCTTTCATTAGCATCACGAACGTTGCCAGCATAATTCCTTCCATTACCAGCCGGTTGATTGTTTGCCCCGAGCAAATCATTCAACTTATTCAGAATTAGAGCATTTTGGGCACTCTGAGCCTCTAATTGTGCATTCTCGGCGTTTATCTGCTGGTTCAGCCCTAATATTACAGCATCCAACTCCGCTTTCGTAACCCCAGCAGACGGAGTGGGTTGATTAGGTACAGGAGAAGCGGAGGTTCCCTCTTGAATATTCCCAGATCTGACAGATCTACTCTTCCTTCCAGGAGCCATTATCTCGGATAGACTTCTGGTTTTCAGGGAAATTCTCTCTACAAACCTCTGTGAAGCAATGATGATAACTTGCCTGAGTTCGAGTTCTCAGTGAAAGCACCAAAAATGATACGATTTCCGTCTCCAAAAGTATAAAGAATATCGAGATCATAAGATGCAAGGAATTCGAACCAACACCGTTGACATAAATTAAGTTCCTTTTGAGAAAATAAATACTTCAAAAATTTATGATCAGTGTACAGAACAAATTTCTCTCCCAAAATGATGCCAAATTATAAAGGCGAAAACAATGGCCGCGAGCTCTAAATCATGAGTGGCATATCTAGTCTCGGCAGGCTTTAATTGCCTAGAAATATAAGCGATAACACGTTCCCTTTGCATGAGAATGGCTCCCAACCAACCAACTAGCATCGATATAAACAATCAAGTCTGGGTTCCCTTTGGGAATCACAAGAAAAGGAGCATCAGAAAGGATTCCTTTTAATTTTTGAAAAGCAGCTTCACATTTGTCTGACAAATGTACTTAGCCCCCTTTTTTGTCAAACTAGTAAGAGGTACGAAAATTTTAGAAAAGCCTTTTGTGAACTGATGGTAGTAGCCCTCCAATCCAAGAAAACTACGGATTTCCGTCACACTTTTCGATCTCTTTCAATTTTGAATCGCCTCAATCTTTGAAGGGCCATGGAAATTTCGGATTCAGAAATAATATGTCCTTAAAGTTTCACACGGGATTGCCAAAAGTAGCACGTAGAAAATTTTGCTTTCAATTGATTGCTCCTAAAGGTTTCCAACACAATTCGAAGATGTTTTTCATGCTCTTCCTTGGTTTTAGAATAAAAAAGAATATCATCTATAAAGATGAGAAAAAGTCGATCGAGGAAGTCTTTCAAAATAGGATTCATAAGGTCAACGAAATAAGCTGGAGCATTCACTAAACCAAATGGCATAACAAGCCATTCATAATATCTATAATGAGTACGCAATGATGTCAAAGGAATACTATCCCCTGCAATTTTGAGATGATGAAAACTGGTTGCTAAGTCTAATTGTGAAAAGACTCTAGCACTGCAAAGTTGATCGAATAGATTATCAATCCTAGGTAAGAGATATTTATTCTTAATGGTGAGAACATTAAGCTTGCGGTACTCAATGCAAAACCTAAATGTAGCATCGGATTTCTTCACAAAGATAATTGAAGCTCCTCTAGGAGAGGAACTAGATCGAATAAATTGTTTTGCTTCCAATTTGGATAATTTTTTATGCATCTCCTCATTTTCCTTATTACACATATGATAAGGAGGATGACTGATAGGTAGAGCTTCAATGATTAGATTAATTCTAAACTCAATTGTTCGCTTAGGTGGTAATCCTAAAAAGGGCTCAAATATATCAGGAAATTCATGAACAACATGAATGAGGGAAATAACATCTTCATCATCATCATTATCGTCATCATGTGGATTTAGAGAATATAAGGATGCCACTGAATTGGAATTTGAATTTTTAAGAACAATAGAAATATGTTTAACAGATTGGGAATGTCAAAGATGGATAAGTCCTCTCGGGACATAGGATGTGGGCTTCGTAACGATTAAGCCAATCCTTTTCCAAAATCATTTCGAAACCAAAGTAATGCATAACATGCAAATCGGCACGGAAAGAATAATCACATAAAATAATGTGACGCCCCACCTCTATGCTCACAATAACAAAGAGTATTAAAGCAAATACTGTCTGTTATCATGAAGAATAAGGCTGGATAGGAGCGGCCATCCGTAGTTAGGCCTTACACTAGTACTGGTTATTTCGATAGGAGTAGTATATATTTTTAGTTTTCTATCTCTTATTTGTTTACTCCCATCAACATACCCAATTCCAGTATAAAACGAACTACGATGGTTCATAATAGTTTAGGACAAAACATATAATAATAGCACAGATAATATAAATGCGGAACACAGTTAAACAAAAAGTTTCACATATATATATATATAATAACTGATGTCAGTTACAATACATTTGACACGGTACATATGATACAACTACAACTGTCGACTCAGGAAGTTATATATACAAGTACATTATCGTCTAATATACATGAATACATATCAACCTATACTATGACACGACAACTCCAAAAGATATGAAAAGTCTTTATAACTCTGGCAGCAATCCAAATCAAGATATCTACAACCTGAAATAAACTCGGGTCTGACCCGAGTATTAAATTCAAAAGAAAATAATACACGGGTCAGTCTAATTCAAACTCGGTCATTAGTGCACAGAAGCAATAATAATTAAGTAATGAATAAATGACAATCACAATAATTCACGTCTATCCGTCCCTTTTACAAAGAAATCGGAATACGGTGAATGTTAACGCTAAAATTTGAACGCTAACACCCCGGTGTATGAGTTGTAGTTGTGAAAGCACCACCCGACGACACGGGAACATATTACAAGCAGATAATAGCAGAAAAGCGGAAAACAACAACAATTTTATAGTGGTTCGGCTTTAGGGTATAGCCTACGTCCACTTTAAGTACTTTTTATTAATAATCTCGTTACAAGATGATACAATTCTTCCCAAATACAATACACTTTGAATTACAAGAGACTTAGAACAAGTAGCTTAAACTTCGATGAAGATGAGAGTTTTCGAATCCATGTTGGATGTATGTGATCTCTTCTTGAAGTTGTTTGTAGCGTTTTTAATGTCTTGAGAGCTTCAAGTGTTGGATTGGATTGGTTTGGAATGCAGCAGAGTAACGGCGTTTGAAGGAAATGAGCCCCAAAAGTCCCTTGAAAGTTGGATATGGCAATATATTTATAGAGAATTCTAGGCAGGAAACATTACCAAGTCCTAAGTCGTCACCGACCTAAGTTGGGTCGTGGACGACTTAAACTAAGTCGTGGGTCAGTTGCCACTTAAATGCTGGGTCGAGACTTCTTAAAGGCATCCTTGCTGAACCCTGGATATATCACAAGTCCTAAGTCGCAAATGAGTCAACCGGTCCTCTCAAAAGCGATGCGGCATTGAATCTCAACTTCGTAGTCTTAAGTCGTGTACGACTTACCATATGTCGTAGGTCGTGACCGACCTAAACTGATTCTCGGCTTGTGGCTTAACTGGAGTTAACGAGTCATGGTGCAGTATTGAATTTGCCTCTGTAGCCTTAGGTCGTGAACGATCTAGCAAAGGTCGTAAGTCCGTCACGACTTAGGTGTAGTCGTCTTAACTCCTCGTCCCTTGAGTCGTTAAGTCATAGTCCCTTTAGGTTGTTGGACCGTTACTCCCTTGGGTCATTTAGGTTGTAATTTCTTAAGTCGTAAACTTCCTTAAGTCGTGCCATCCTTAACTAATAAGATTGTGCAGACCTTAGGTCGTCAGGCCGTAATGTTCTTAGGTTGTGAAGGCCTTAAGTCGTAGACCTTATCTCGTAGACTCTTTAACCCGTAGAGGCCTTAAGTCGTAGATCCTATCTCGTAGACTCTTTAACCCGTGGAGGCCTTAAGTCGTAGACCTTATCTCGTAGACTCTTTAACCCGTAGAGGCCTTAAGTCGTAGACCTTATCTCGTAGACTCTTTGACCCGTAGAGGCCTTAAGTCGTAGACCTTATCTCGTAGACTCTTTAACCCGTAGAGGCCTTAACTCGTAGAGGAAACTGGGTTAACACTTGCCCCTCGAAGCACACGCCTTAAGTCGTAAGTCGTGTGCTTCGACTCATCATAACCCGGGTGTGCCGATTCGAGTTCCACTTCCCTGAGGTATAAAATGCTTGGGTCGTTCCTCCTATTTCCTTCTTCTCATTACTTACCCCTGAGCTATTTCTGCCGTTAACACGTCCTCGAGCTTTCGGAAACAAATTCAACCAGTTCATCCTACCGTTGATTCAGTCCCTATAATCCTCATCATTGCATCGCGTAATTAAATCTGCAATTCATTTGATTCCGCGATAGCCATTAACTTGCGAATCTGGACTCCTCATTGACAACTTTAATCTAGTTCCTTATACCACGCTTCATCACGATTGTTGCCACGATCGATTGCTAGTGAGCTCGAGGAAGTTTGATTAGGTTTTGGATAATTCGCGAGGAGAAGATAATTAGGCTGTTAGGGGTTTGGAGAAGACGAGATAATAGTTAGTGGGTTCATCGGTTTAGGGGTTAGACGGTTTATGGGTTTAGGAGTGGAGATAAGGTTATTCGACTAGTTGAGGCATGAGTTTTAGGTCGTAACTGAGTTAAGACTTAGAAGAATTCGTATCTTTCTGACTTGAAGTCTTGTCTCTCTTTTATGACTTACGATTCAAAGGACTACCGACTCAAGGCATCAACGACTCAAAAGTGAAGCGACCTATCCTGTCTCTCTTCATAGTCCTTTAGGTCGTGGACGAGTCAACCAGAGAACCAACGACTTCACTTAACCCGAAGGAAAAATTCTTAACTCGTAGACGAGTTAGCACTTAAGTTGTTGCCGAGTTATCACTTGAGTCGTTTACGACTTAGCTCTTGAGTCGTCTGCGACTCAGCACTTGCATTTTTAAACTCTGCTTAGACCTTGAACTGTTGCATGGATTTTGAACTGTTGAACTTTGCTGCATTCTTTTACAGATTACTTTAATTTGTGGGTTAACAATCTGTTTAATATGATATTTACAGAAAATTGGGACGAATATACTGCCATCGACTGCCCACATCAAATGACAGATTAGTTAATAACGGATAATTAACTTAAATGAATTGTGTGAACGAAGTGCTATCGATTTCAAGTAGAATATTAAAGCAACACTGAAATAATCAATTGAAACTGACCAGCCTGCACTAATATTATGCTTGAACTTTAAATTAACAAGTTCTGAAATTACCGTAGTCGATCAATCGTCGACCAGTTTAATTCCAGTTATATTTACTTGTTATTTTTATCAGTTTTGCACGACACTTCACACTTTTAGGAAACGTGCACCTTCATATTTGAATATCCAGTTGCTTGTGTAGAATGACTTCTCAGGAAGAAGATGCAACAGTTCAGACGGGAGATGCAACTGTTCTTCCAGCTCCACTAGTTAATCCTCCCGAAAGAGTTCCTACTACACTATCATATAAAGTTTTTCGCCAGCTGTGTGCTCAGTTTGGCATTGCTGAATCAGATGCCATTCTTCCTGAGAGAAGTAACACTGCTGACATAGCACCTTCTGGCTTTGTGACAGTTAACCGACAAATGTGCCTAAGTGGGGGCGTTCCTCCTTTCAATGACTTTTTCCAACAACTTCTTCATCAATTGGCCATTGCTCCATCCCAACTACACCCCAATGGCTACGCCATTCTAATGGGGTTGTGTGTGCTATTTAGGAGAACACTTGATCGACTTCCGAGCTTTGATGAAATTTGTTACTTATGCTCCTTTACCCGGACCAAAGATCATCCTTCTATTACTGTTGTAAGAAGCGCCCGAAACCGCAAATTAATTGTTGGCCTTCCTGACACTGCTCACGGGTTTCTAACCCAGTTCTTCTTCGTTCGTTGCCCCCCGGGGTTTTATGCTCTGTGGAGGGAAGGAGTAAGATCACCCATCCTTGCTTCGTTTGTTATCTGGCCTTTGTGAGACTGACCTGCTAAGTGTTAACTCTGCTTCTTTTTATTTTCAGCGCTGCCTCCTCCCTCTAGGAATCCTAGTCACAAGTCGACTTTTGAGAGGCTTAAGGCCATGCCGGTTGAGGAGAGAGATATTCAATTTCTGTTGAAAGATGAGTTTCTGCATCAGTACGGACTTTTGCATACTTCTCGTTCTACGCGTCCTCATGAAATTCCAGACTCCCCAGCTAGAGTGTTGGATGCCTCAGTTTCTACTAGCACATCCATATCTAAAGGACCTGCTCCTGAGGCTTCGCTAGTGAAGTGTTCCACTTCTGTTGATGCTGCGGGGCCATTTGACAAACTTGCCCCGGTTATCGAGGAAGAAGAGCCTCAGGGATCTTCCCATCATTCACAAGAATCTGGTGAAAAAGCTGAGAAATCCAGTCCCGTTAAGCAGAGCAGGGACGATACCTTCGAAGGACTGAGCGACCTTTTTTCTACTTCACAAGAGATCTTTAAAGAAGATCCTATCACTGCCGGGATTTCTTCTTCAGTAGTTGAAGCTACTTTTACTTTGCAACAGTCGCCGTCGACTCAAGAGTTGACGCTATCTATTACACCCACAACTACTCCCCAATTAAAGAGTGGTTCGTAGATTGATGCGCGTAGTTTGCACATCACACACACTTAGAATTCCTGGCACTTTTATGCTCTCTCTTTTTTTAACGTTTGAAGGATTCTCAAGTTTTATTTCTTCTTTTTCAATTTTAGGTTTACCAATGAGGCGAGGCAGCTCGTACTATGATGACTTTCAGCGATATGGGAAACACAGCCAGTATGGCTATCAATCCTATCCTCCTATTCATAGAGAGACTGATGAAGAAAGGGCAGCCCGGAAGGCTCGGGAAAGACGTGATTATGAAGAACGCTTTGGAAGACCAGATAGTCGACATGATTCCTCCCACAGAGAGAGTGACTCCCTTAAACGCAAATCTCATGATGATAGAGGGAAGAGTCACACAACTGATGACTCGAGCAAACGAGCCAAAGTTATTGAGGAGCCAATGCCTGTGCCTTCAGAGAAGATTACTGCTCCTACTTCTTCTCAATCTCCTGCCCCTTCCCCTACTGATATCCAAGCAATCATCAATAGGCCATCTTACCAAGTTGGACTAGGTCCAGCCACTCTTCAACGCCGATTTCCTAATTGGTGTTTAAAAGGAGTTCGCTTTGACCTCGATCTGGTTCCCATAGATAAAAGTGCTATGCTACGGAACCTTGATGCGGTCAGAACCGATATTGAGAGGATGTCATCTTGGCAGAAACTCGTTGATGAGCTCCAAAGGGTGAATAGGGCCAATCTCGAAGCTATGCTTACCATGGAGAACGAAAAAAATGAATGGCAAAAGATCCTTAAACAGCATGATGCAGAAATGAGGAGTATCGCCGATTATAATGAGAAACTTGAGGCAGAAGTTGGGAAACTTAAAGAGGAGCTTGCTACTTCTTCCACTTCTTATTCTCAAAGGGAGAGTGTGCTTCTTCAACAGGTGCGGGATGCTCATGCCGCGCAAAGGGATGCTGAGGCCAAGGCTGATGAGTTGGAGCAGATTATAGAGGGCAACCGTACCGACATTACTCAGTTACGAGGACAAACTGGCCTTCAGGCTGCAGAGATTGAAAAATTGAAAGCCCAGTTATCCAAAGTCGAGAGAGAGCGGGATGAGGCTGTTGCGGGTAGAATTACAGCTGAAGAGGCCCATGAAGCTACCAAAGCTGATATTGGCTCGACACTATTTGATTTCTACTTGCAATGTATATTAGGGCGTGGCAGTCTTGCATTCCTGGGCCCCAAGTATGAGATTACCCTGGCCGAAGTGTGGGAGGCCGCACTAGATATGTTTAAAGGGGCCGGGTACACTGAAGAGGAGTTGGAGGTGCACTACTTAGACTTTGAGGCTCGCGCGGCCCTTGCCAGAGGGAAGGAGCAACTCGCCAGATCGCGGGTTGAAATAGTGGGGGAAGAGCATCAAGAAAAAGAAACAAATTTGACTGTTCCTGTCCCTCCTTCAACTTCGGTCGATGCTGGCATTATTGGCTCTAGCTCTTATGTACCGATCCCTGCTCAAACTGATACCAGGGCCAAAATTACTCAAGTTACAGATGAATCGCAAGAGAGTGCTGAAGCCCCGGACTATGAAATTGATGTAATAAAGACAACTTCTGTAGGTAATTCCACTGTAAATTTCGCTCAAGTGGATTGCTCATTTATTTCACATGGGTTTAATGAGCTCCTTGACTATTTTCTCAACCTTGATGAGCCTTCATCTCCTCTCTTTACTGACTTTAACCTCTTTTCTTCTACAGAGAAAGTATCAAGCACCGCTCAGATTTCTCCTCCTCCGGTTATCCCTCCTCCGTCTCTCCAGGTGGCTCCTCCTTCTGCTTCTCAGCCCGGGTCGCAAGAGGAACAAATAGAAGCCCTCCACGGTTTAGACGATCCCATCGCTTCGCAAGAGCATAGAGACGAGGGACTTGAGGGAGGTGAGATATCTCCGGAGCGGACCCCTTCTAATGACATAACTTTGTCTAAACTTGCCACTCCGGGAAGTGAGTCTTCCTCAAAGAGGAGGAAAAAGCACGGAACGTCAAAGAGGAGGGGGAAGATAATCACTGTTACTGAAGGGGAGCCAGAAGTTGGACCAGCTGCACCTACCCCTCCTTCTTCCCTTGTGCCAACTGACCGGCCTGAAAAGCTAATCATTCGGCCGGGAAAAGGGTCCAAAGGTAGTAAAAAGAAGTGAACATTTTAGCTTTTTGCCTTTTGTATGTACTGGTCGAGAATTGTGCGGGTACCGGCCCCCGCTTTTCTTTATTTTGAAACCTGTACCTGCATTTCAATTGAATAAAATGATCCTTTGTTTGTACAGACTTCTGTTTGAATGCATTTATTATTCATTTTTGCACAAGTTTATTTATATGATATTGCAGCGGGCTTATGGTATGTTGTTTGAGTATTACTTTACTGATGCAGCTATACTATTATACCATGTTGCCCCCATACCTTAAGCTTGCTGCAATATTTTATACTTCGAGGGTACTTGCACTCTTATTTGCTAAAGAATAATTATTTTATTCTTTTTAAAGAAAATTTTTGTAGAGTACAACTCCCTTCGTATAAGTTTCTACGCTTTGTCGTTCGAAGAAATCACTTTTTTCTTTTACTTATGTGCATATTTTACCAAGTGAATTCTTCTATGTGGTAAAGCGGACCTCTGAAGGGCACTTTAACTTTTTTTTTTTATATACAAAGTTGTACCTCTGAGGAGGGATTTTTCACGTTTCAACACTTGGAAGTTTTATTTCAATCTCGGTGAAACGTGTACCTCCAAAGAGTTGTGCCTTTGAAGAAAGCCTTTTCACGTTTCAACACTTGGAAGTTTTATTTCAATCTTGGTGAAACGTGGGCTTCCGAAGAGGTCTTTCTTCTTGATTGTGCCCTTGAAGAGGTCTTTCCTTTGAATTGTGTCCCCGGGTGGGGGTTGTACCTCTAAGGAGGGATTTTTCACGTTTCAACACCTGAAAGTTTTATTTCAATCTTGGTGAAACGTGTACCTCCAAAGAGTTGTGCCTTCGAAGAAAGCCTTTTCACATATCAACACTTGGAAGTTTTATTTCAATCTCGGTGAAACGTGGGCTTTCAGGAAGGTCTTTATTTTGTCTCTGCATTTCAACTTTGGTGAAGTGAAATTCCGAAGAGCGGTTGTTACACTTCAACTCCTGGCGAAATGTGCCTCCGAAGAGGGCTTTTATTTTGTTTACATTTCAACTCTGGTGAAGTGAAATCTCGAAGAGCGGTTATAACACTTCAACTCCTGGTGAAATGGGCCTCCGAAGAGGGCTTTTATTTTGTTTACATTTCAACTCTGGTGAAGTGAAATCTCGAAGAGCGGTCATAACACTTCAACTCCTGGTGAAATGTGCCTCTGAGAGGGTTTTCATCGCCTGGAAGTTACTCTCTCATGGTTGGAGGGTCATGACTCCTCCAATCTTTTTTGTTGAGTAGAGAACTTTCTTTTTTGTGGCGTATGACCCATTAGAGGTCTTTATCCTCCGAAGAGTTGTGTCTCCGAAGAGGACTTGTGCTGCCGATGATGGCTTTGGTTGTTCCTCTGTTCACTTGCTTATGCCTTTTCAATGATCCTCTGCCTCCTCTTTTTTTTTCTTTCTTTTTTTAAGTAACTTGTTTAATCCAAGGAAGTGCGCTTCATTGTCAGGCAATTTCGTGAGAACGAGCACTAGCTTCTTAATTGGACGTTTGTTTGTTCAAATGATCTCAATTTATTAGTAAAGACCCGTTTCTGTCGAAATCATAGGCCGTTCAATTGAAGTACTTCCTATCTAGGATTTGAATTCGGGGCTTTTGTGACTTGAAATTTGGCGAGAATCACTCGGTCTTTTTATGTGCAAGTTTCATTTCCACTGTCTGCAAGAATTTAAATCGACATTTCAGCAATACATTCTATGTACTTTTCATATCGCAAATAAAGCAAACATGTAATAATAATAAGGAACACAAGATTTATAGTGGTTCGGCCAGGAAATTGGGCCTACATCCACTTTATATTCTTTCATTATTTACTTGCATCAGTTTTACAATTGCTTTATATTACAAGAATCATACATTCATAATTCTTTTTACAATATTTCAACAAAATTTTCAAGTAAAGTATGGACGCAAATGATTGCTGTTCCATGCCCTTGGAATTTGATCTCCATCAACAGTAGTGAGTTTGAATGTGCCGTCAAGAAGCTTCTGACCTATTGCATACAGTCCTTCCCAATTTGGCCCAAACACACCTGTCGCTGTCATAATTCTCTTCAGGACTAGGTCTCCAATCTCAAAGCTGCGTTGGCGAACTTTGGAATTAAAATGTCTGGCTATTCTTTGCTGATGAGCTGCAATTCTGAGATTAGCCTCATCTCTTTTTTCATCAAGGAAGTCTAGCGCTTCAAGCTGTAGCCTTTCATTTTCTGCTTGGTTGAAATGGATCCTTCTGTGTGAAGGAACCTCTGTTTCTACCGGGATCATTGCTTCCGACCCGTATGCTAATGAGAAAGGAGTGTGTCCAGTCGCAGTTTTATGAGTGGTTCTGTATGCCCATAGTGCAAGTGGTAGCTTATCGACCCAACCACCTTTTGCTCTTTCAAGTTGCTTTTTGATGGTTGATTTGATGATCTTGTTTACAGCTTCCACTTGCCCGTTTGCCTGCGGATGAGCAACTGCTGAAAAGCTTTTTTGGATTTTGAATCGCCTGCAAAAATCTTGGAATTCCTCGCTTTCAAACTGAGTACCATTGTCTGTGATTATTTTCTGAGGCACACCATACATGCAAATGATATTCTTGGTCACGAAACTTATCATCTTCTTAGAGGTGATAGTAGCCAATGGTTCAGCTTCAGCCCATTTAGTAAAATAATCAACTGCAACAATGGCATATTTAATCCCTGATTTGGCAGTCGGTAGCGGCCCAATGAGATCCATTCCCCAAATTGCAAATGGCCATGGACTGACCATTTGTGTGAGTTCAGTTGAAGGTGCTCTAGGAATTTTGGCAAATCTTTGGCATCTGTCACACTTTCGGGAATAGCTTGCAGCATCATGATTAATTTCTGGCCAAAAATATCCGTATCGGAGAATTTTCTTTGCTAATGTTTGACCACCTGAATGATCACCACATTCTCCTCCATGTACCTCAGCTAGGATTGTTTTGGACTCTTCCCTGGATACACATCGAAGCAATGTCATTGAGAATCCCCGTCTATATAATCGGCCATCCTGAATTACATAGCGAGAGGCTTTCCTTAGTAGCTTCCGTCTCTCTATCGAATTTTCTGGCAGAGAACCTCTGAGTAGGTAGTCCAGTATTGGAGTCATCCATGACTCTTGTTCTTGAGATACATTCATAATCCAGTCAATATCCATCTCGTCTATACTTGGTGCTGAAAGGACTTCTACGGGGACCAATCCCAATAGTTGAGCTTCACCAGAACTTGAATACTTTGCGAGGGAATCTGCCTTCATATTCTCTTCCCGAGGAATGTGGCTTATTGAATAGTGATCGAGCTTACACAGAAGTTCCCAAGCCTTTGACAAGTAAGCGGGCAGGTTTCCCCCTTTCGTTTGAAATTCCTTCTTGACTTGGCATACAATAAGCTGAGAATCGCTAAAGATCTGTAATGCTCGTATGTTTAGTTCTTTAGCGATTTTCAGTCCTGCGATAAGAGCTTCATATTCGGCTTCATTGTTTGTTGAAGGAAATTCCAATCTTAGTGCATAGCATAATGACCGACCTTCAGGAGTCTCAAGTACAACTCCGGCTCCAGAACAGTAATCATTTCTTGCACCATCGACATATAACTTCCATTGGATAGGGGAACTGTCGAACGTTTCTTCCTCACTGTTACCCTTATCTGTAAATTTTGCAATGAAATCCGCTAAAGCTTGTCCATTGATTGCTTTCCGGGGATGATAAGTGATGTCATACTGACTGAGTTCAATATTCCACTTTAGAAGACGACCCGAAGTTTCAGGGCGAAACAGGACTTGCTTTAAAGGTTGATCAGTGAGGACTCTGATAGGATGAGCTTGAAAATATTGCCTCAATTTCCTAGACGCAATTAGTAAGCAATAGGCGAGTTTTTCCAACTTAGAGTAATTCATCTCTGCCCCAGTGAGTCTTTTGCTGATATAGTAAACTGGATGTTGAATCCTTTTGTCTTCCCGTATCAGCGCTGCACTTAAAGCGTGTGATGATACTGCCAAGTATATAAGAAGATCCTCGCCATCGCCAGGCCTAGAAAGTATTGGAGGCGTCTCCATATGGCGAATCAATTCATCAAAGGCTTTTTGGCATTCGGGAGTCCAATTGAAGTTTTTCTTTCCTTTCTTTAGGGCGTCAAAGAATGGGATGCATTTATCTGTGGCTTTGGAAATGAACCGACTCAAGGCGGCAACTTTTCCATTGAGACTTTGCAATTCCTTCTTTGTTCTAGGAGCTTTGACTTCTTTCAAGGCAGTAATTTGAGCTGGACTAGCCTCAATGCCCCTAGCGCTGACGATAAACCCTAATAACTTTCCGGACTCGACCCCAAACGTGCATTTCAGAGGGTTAAGCTTCATTCTGTATTTCCGGAGGACTACGAACATTTCTGCCAAGTGTTCAATGTGATCCGCTGCTTTCTTAGACTTTACTAACATGTCGTCGACGTAGACTTCCATAGTTTTGCCCAATTGCAGTTTGAACATAGCATTAACAAGTCTTTGGTAGGTTGCCCCTGCATTCTTCAATCCGAAGGGCATAACTCTGTAGCAATAAAGACCAACATCGGTGATAAAGCTCGTGTCCTCCTGATCCGGTTCATGCATCATGATCTGGTTATATCCGGAGTAGGCATCCATGAAAGATAACAATTCATGTCCCGCTGTTCCATCTACCAGTTGATCGATCCTGGGTAAAGGAAAGCAATCTTTGGGGCAGGCCTTGTTCAGATCTGAAAAATCGATGCACACTCTCCATTTTCCATTAGCTTTCTTAACCAACACAGGATTTGAAACCCAATTCGGATATGTAGATTCTTTGATGAAGTTATTTTCCATGAGTCGATCAATTTCCTCTTTTAATGCTGCTGATCTTTCTGGACCTTGGGTTCTTCTTTTCTGTTTTACTAGTGTAAACTTTGGGTCAATATTCAGAGCGTGTACTGCAACTTCTGGAGATATTCCACACATATCAGCATGAGTCCAAGCGAAGACATCCAGATTTGCTTTCAGGAATGATATCAAGATATTCCGAATTGACACATTAAGTTGTGAACCCACATTCAACACCTTATTTGGGTCCTTCGGGTCAACAGGTACCGGTACCATCGTTTCAACCGGCACTACTCTATTCTCCCCTGCACTGGCTTTTCTGGGATCCATCTCTTTCCGTGCCCCGCTATGCTCGCCAGTGCAGGGTCCGCCCCGTAATTGCTACAAGGCTGGCTCTTTGATGCGGACCGGGGTAGCCGCATCCTTTCCCATTTCCCTTTTTCTTGACTCTCGCAACTCTGTCAGATAGCACTCTCGCGCAGCATTTTGATCCCCTTTTATAACTCCTACTCCATTGTCTGTAGGGAATTTAATAGTGAGGCACCACGGGGCTAGGATAGCTTTGAACGCTGCGAGCGTTGGACGGCCAAGGAAAGCATTATAAGCAGAAAATTCATCGACAATCACAAATGTTTGCTTGCAGACTACTTTCCTTTCTCCTTCCCCAAGTTCTACTAGCAGATCGATGGTTCCTATTGGTTGCTTTGGCTCCCCGGTGAAGCCAGCGATCTTCTGCGATGAGGCTTGTACATCGACCATAGGGATTTTCATTTGGTCGAATGTCTTCTTGAAGAGGATATTACATGATGCTCCGCAGTCAATGAGAACTCTTCTGACAATGGCCGGTCCGATACCGGCTGAGATGACCAAGGGATCTAGGGTAGGAGCTTCGATACCTGAGGAATCTCTGGCTCTGAAAATAATATCATCACTGAAAGTTTTCTGTTGTTTAAGGGGCGTAGTGTCTTCTAAAACAAAGACGTCTTCTTCGGCTGGAACATATTTCAAAGCCCTGGCATATCTCTCCATCTCTCCCCAGCTCTTGCCAGCTGGGTGAGGCCCTCCTGTAATGACATTGATAATGGGTCTTCCAGATTCATGCCCCGTAGCTTTCTCACCTATCCTAGGCTGATGAACAGGAGCCTGTTTCCCCTGACTTGACGATGCACGATTGTTGCTATTCTTTTTCACGAATTGCTGCAGCTTGTTTTCTCTTAGCAATTCTTCAATCAGATTTTTCAACTGGCGGCATTCATCGGTCTCATGACCGGGTTGATTATGGAAGCGGCAGAACTTCCCACTTTGTATAGCCTTTTTTCCGGTCCTCAAAGGGATAGGTTTAGGGAGGTCAACAGAATCTTTAATGGCAAGGTAGATATGCTCCGGCGTGTCTGATAAAGGAGTATACTCTGATGGCTTGAAGGATCGGGGCTTCTTCAGATTACTCTGTTTCTTCCCATTGTTATTTTCCCTTTTTTACCCTACAGATTCATTCTTGCGTGGAGCAACAGTGTTATCTTCAGCTTTTTCCGACACTGCCTTCACCGGTACAGGACGGCTTTCCAGGCGTATGAATTCATCTGCCTTTTTGTAGAACTTTTCGAGGGAGGTTGGCTCCTTCATGTTTAGCCATTTCCCAAATTCGCTCGACTTATCAATAGCCCTCATCAGATAAGTCAATATCATTCGCGGTTCAGCATTGTCCACCTCTGCCAGCGCTATATTAAAGCGGTTCAAGAAAGATCTGATAGATTCACTAGGATTCTGTTCTATACTTGACAACGACATGATGTCCTTGGCCTTTGAAGCATATAGTCTGAACTGTTCGTTGAACTTTCGGGTCAAGTCTGAAAACTGATCAATAGATCGGACTGGCAACTTGGTGAACCACAGTAGAGCCACACCCTCAAGGTACACGGGGAAATATCGGCACTTTATCTCGTCAGAGGCTCTGGCACCTGTCATGTGCCAATCATATTTATACAAGAATTTATTCGGATCACCTGTCCCTTTGTAAGCTGGGATAGTTGGAGGGACAAACTTCCTTGGAAATTCCGCCTTTAAGATTTTCTCAGTAAATGGAGTTTTACTTGGGGCGAAACCCCATTCTTTCTCATCTTCAACCCTTTGCATACTTTCTCTCATGATTTGCCGGACCATTCCAGAAAGATACTCCTCATCATGTCGAGTTCCAGATCCACCAACCTCAGGAAGCGTTTGCTCAAAGGGACTGGCAGCCCTTTCTGCAGCATTCCTTTCATTAGCATCATGAATGTTGCCAGCATAGTTCCTTCCATTACCAGCCGGTTGATTGTTTGCCCCGAGCAAATCATTCAACTTATTCAGAATTAGAGCATTTTGGGCACTCTGAGCCTCTAATTGTGCATTCTGGGCGTTTATCTGCTGGTTCAGCCCTAATATTACAGCATCCAACTCTGCTTTCGTAACCCCAGCAGACGGTGTGGGTTGATTAGGTACAGGAGAAGCGGAGGTTCCCTCTTGAATATTCCCAGATCTGACAGATCTACTCTTCCTTCCAGGAGCCATTATCTCGGATAGACTTCTGGTTTTCAGGGAAATTCTCTCTACAAACCTCTGTGAAGCAATGATGATAACTTGCCTGAGTTCAGTTCTCAGTGAAAGCATCAAAAATGTTAACGCTAAAATTTGAACGCTAACACCCCGTTGTATGAGTTGTAGTTGTGAAAGCACCACCCGACGACACGGGAACAGATTACAAGCAGATAATAGCAGAAAAGCGGAAAACAACAACAATTTTATAGTAGTTCGGCTTTAGGGTATAGCCTACGTCCACTTTAAGTACTTTTTATTAATAATCTCGTTACAAGCTGATACAATTCTTCCCAAATACAATACACTTTGAATTACAAGAGACTTAGAACAAGTAGCTTAAACTTCGATGAAGATGAGAGTTTTCGAATCCATGTTGGATGTATGTGATCTCTTCTTGAAGTTGTTTGTAGCGTTTTTAATGTCTTGAGAGCTTCAAGTGTTGGATTGGATTGGTTTGGAATGCAGCAGAGTAACGGCGTTTGAAGGAAATGAGCCCCAAAAGTCCCTTGAAAGTTGGATATGGCAATATATTTATAGAGAATTTTAGGCAGGAAACATTACCAAGTCCTAAGTCGTCACCGACCTAAGTTGGGTCGTGGATGACTTAAACTAAGTCGTGGGTCAGTTGCCACTTAAATGCTGGGTCGAGACTTCTTAAAGGCATCCTTGCTGAACCCTGGATATATCACAAGTCCTAAGTCGCAAATGAGTCAACCGGTCCTCTCAAAAGCGATGCGGCATTGAATCTCAACTTCGTAGTCTTAAGTCGTGTACGACTTACCATATGTCGTAGGTCGTGACCGACCTAAACTGATTCTCGGCTTGTGGCTTAACTGGAGTTAACGAGTCATGGTGCAGTATTGAATTTGCCTCTGTAGCCTTAGGTCGTGAACGATCTAGCAAAGGTCGTAAGTCCGTCACGACTTAGGTGTAGTCGTCTTAACTCCTCGTCCCTTGAGTCATTAAGTCATAGTCCCTTTAGGTTGTTGGACCGTTACTCCCTTGGGTCATTTAGGTTGTAATTTCTTAAGTCGTAAACTTCCTTAAGTCGTGCCATCCTTAACTAATAAGATTGTGCAGACCTTAGGTCGTCAAGCCGTAATGTTCTTAGGTTGTGAAGGCCTTAAGTCGTAGACCTTATCTCGTAGACTCTTTAACCCGTAGAGGCCTTAAGTCGTAGATCCTATCTCGTAGACTCTTTAACCCGTGGAGGCCTTAAGTCGTAGACCTTATCTCGTAGACTCTTTAACCCGTAGAGGCCTTAAGTCGTAGACCTTATCTCGTAGACTCTTTAACCCGTAGAGGCCATAAGTCGTAGACCTTATCTCGTAGACTCTTTAACCCGTAGAGGCCTTAACTCGTAGAGGAAACTGGGTTAACAGTGAATATAACACGTAATAGTGTTAGACAACAGATCAGCAGATTTAAATCATCAACAAAGATAAATTAAAAGAATATCGATGAAGATAATTTAGAAAACATCAGAATTGCCTAAACGGCAATTAACAACAAAATCTAATTATTAAATTAAATAATTAGAAACTCAGAATCTAATTATCATAATAGATGATTAGACAACAACAAAATGATCAAATCAAGTGAAACCAATCAATATAAAACGTCAGATTCTGTATTGGCTGCAGTACACGCACGCGTGCACTGCCTCGCCAATACAGTGGTAGAATACTCAAAAGCTCAATTAAAAGTTCACAACGAGCACAAGGTCAAACCCGAAATACTGGATTCAACTCAATTGCGAATCTAATAAAGTTGCAAAGCGAACACAAGGTCAAACCCGAAATACCGGATTCAACTCAAGTGAATTCAAAATGAAATGGCCAAGACATAAAATCCAACCTCGACCATATCTCAAATCAGAGACTGCACAATGAATTAAAAGTAAATGAAATATCAATGAAATCAATGCTATGTGGCTGCAGTACACGCACGCGTGCACTGCCTCACCACTGCAGCGATAAAATAGAAATCAGCACAAGATCAAATCCGAACTACAAGCTGGATTCAACTCAAGTGAATTCGAAAACAAACGAAATGCAAAGGTCAAGTCACTGCAATCAAGACTCGACTCAGTGCAACAACCAAAGTCAAGGTAACATGAAGTATGCAAGCTCGACTAACTGGTTCAGGTTGACAATGAACAATGCACAACAATACATGAGATTGGAGATATACAGTGCAGACTTTAACAAATGAATGAAAACCAACACCACATCATACAATTGCAAGTACACCATTTTCTGGACCAATTGTCATCAAGTGAATATTTGAAACACATTGGTTTGTATATGAAGATATACATTTCTCAATTTCAAACTGCAGGCCGGAAATATACTGGCCGAAATAGGAACACAAGGAAAATGCACAGTCAAAAGACAAAGCACAAAGGCTCGCATAAAGCTCGAAATAGTTCAATACCCAAGCAACAATAGAAAAGTGTTAAACTAACACAAGTACCAGTGAAACAACAAGGTACACAGTGCAACACTGTGAACACAGACAAGGTAGCTAGGAAGTAAAGCATTTCTATATTGTAAACTACATACACACGCATGCAGTCGGAAGTAAACTACATACACACGCATGCAGTAGGAGGTAAAACACTTCAACTTTGCAAAATAATTATGCAAGTATGCAACAGGAAGGAAAACACTTCAACTTTTGTGAAACAATATCAAAATATACTTAAGACAAGGTCTAATATCATGGTACAGCAGTTAAGTTAACTCCCAATCCACTGACCGAAGTCGTGGTATCGCATACCCAAATCAGGACCTAAGTCAAATGCTTAAAGCAAATGCAAAGCCACATAAATTTTCATCAAAAATATCTTGATATAATTTCATGCTTCCTTTTAAAAATGATGACCCAGGCATGCATAAGAATACACGTAATTAGTTGAAAAGATTGTAACCTGGCTTTACTACTATATGTATGTATTATGGACTTAAATAAAGGTCAACAACATAACTTTTCCAAAATGAATCAAATGCCAACATATGAGAGAGAATTATGCAGGGAATAGCAACAACACAATAAACATAGAAAAATATCATGAGAATGAGAAATTTCGTAATGGCAATTATACATGTCTAGTTGCAGTAAAGACTGCAGAAACAATTACCCAACACCAAAGAACAGGTTAGGTAACATAAAGAAAATTCAAAGCATCAGTGAAAACAGAGGCAAGGCTCATGTCATACTAGATTCATAAGAACCAAATACGCGGCTGATTCAAATATTGTCAACAAAATGCTAGTGCAGCTGCACATGTCATGGAACCAGTCAGTTCCAAAACCATAGGATCAAATTCGAACCAAAAATAAGTTCGCAGGGATTACAAACAAGAACCAAATACTGTCAATAACAGTTTCAAAAGCAGTAGTTGTCAAGAAACCAAATCAGTGACCGAAGCCCCAAAAAAATAGAGCCGTGGTGGTCTCAAATCAAACAGAACAAAATTCACTTTACTGTCGATGCCAACCAAAAATGCTCAAAGTCATTTGCAGTTCAAATTACACTGTAACCCAGCTACAAATATCAATTAACTATTCAAAGCCGAAAGTCAATCAAGTATTCAAACCCGAGTAAATGTAAAACATCAGAGAAATCAAGACCTAAGTCAAGTTACACAGCAACCAAATCATACGAAGAAAAGAAACAGAAGAATCATGGAGAGTTCGAATTAGATGTGAGTGACAAGTATCACTCACCTTTGTTCGAAGCGGCCGAGACCCAAGCAAGGAGACGAACGGAGACGAGAACGAGCGAGCGCCATCTATCTCCTTCGATTTCTATGCCCTAGATTCGCAGAAGAACGAAGAAGAGGGACGAACGAAATCGAGCAGCCATTTATTTTCTTTCGTTCGATTTTAGGGTTGGGTTTCCAAAATGAAAAGGGTAAAGAGGGGGACGGTTATTTGCTTTGCAAATTTTTACTGCCACAATAAAAACATGGGCCACTATTTAATTTCAAAGCCCGAAAATCCTTTTAACACAATTTAAAAAAAAACTTCAATTGGCAATTAGCAACACTATTAATCGTTTAATGTCGATTATCAATTGATGCGAACTACCGGGTTGTTACAGACTCCCCTCCTTAAAGAAATTGCGTCCTCGCAATCATAAGGAATAAATGGATAAAAGGTAACAACTATAAAAGCATAAGATCATAAAATGAAGAAATTTGAAATAGGAAGTTCACCATAAAGAGCATGATAGAGTAAGCCTGAACGTGTTAGCTCGATGAATTCTCTGGATTCCTAAGTGCAATCCTTAGGATTTGAGAACCATTGAACTTCCGCAAGAAAACATATTTATTTCGAAGGTGTTACACCCCCGAAGCGATGATGTGAATAGAAGGTTGCTCAAAGGTCAAATAGGCAAAACTTCCATTTCTTCAATAACACCAGGTTCAAGAATAAAAAAATCGAAAATCCCTAAGGCATTTTCGTAATTGGAAGACGTGGAAAACGTCATGAATAGCAGAAAATTGAGCCGGTACAACGACGTAGGACAATAATGGTATGTCCGAGAAACTAAAAACTCGAATAATTTGGAACATCGATGTAGTACCATATAAACACCAAAGAAATCTTTTAATTTCATAAAAGAAACTCACAAATTCTCAGCAAAAATCTAACTATCAATTAGATAGTCAGAAAACAACAAAACTGAATGAATGCAATTATCAGCAATATTCAATTATCAATTAGATAATTAGAATACAGAAATCACAAAACAGCAATATCTAATTATCGATATGATAATTAGAAAATAGCAAAATCTACCTATCAACAAAGATAATTAGAAAACACAAATCACAATTGGAAAAACTGCAATTATCTAGTTATTAACCAGATAATTTGAAAACAACAATTATTTAATTACCAAAACGGCAATCAGAAAACAACAAATGTCTAATTATCAAAAACGATACTCAGAATTCTCAAATCAACAAATATTCAATTATCAAAAACGATAATTAAATCTCAAATCAAAAATTATTTAATTATCTCAAGCGATAATCAAATCTTAAATCAACAAATATTTTATTATCAAAAACGATAATCAAAATCAACAAATATCCGATTATCACAAGCGATAATCAGAAACAACAAATATTCGATTATCAAAAACGATAATCAAATCAACAAATATCCGATTATCAAAAACGATAATCAGAACTCATATCAACAAATATTCGATTATCAAAAACGATAATCAAAATCAACAAATATCCGATTATCACAAGCGATAATCAGAAACAACAAATATTCGATTATAAAAAACGATAACCAAATCAACAAATATCCGATTATCAAAAACGATAATCAGAACTCATATCAAGAAATATTCGATTATCAAAAACGATAATCAAAATCAACAAATATCCAATTATCACAAGCGATAATCAGAAACAACAAATATTCGATTATCAAAAACGATAATCAAAATCAACAAATATCCGATTATCACAAGCGATAATCAGAACTCATATCAACAAATATTCGATTATAAAAAACGATAATCAAAATCAACAATTATCCGATTATCAAAAACGATAATCAGAACTCATATCAACAAATATTGATTATCAAAAACGATAATCAAAATCAACAAATATCCGATTATCAAAAACGATAATCAGAACTCATATCAACAAATATTCGATTATCAAAAACGATAATCAAAATCAACAAATATCCGATTATCACAAGCGATAATCAGAAACAACAAATATTCGATTATCAAAAACGATAATCAAATCAACAAATATCCGATTATCAAAAACGATAATCAGAACTCATATCAACAAATATCCAATTACCTGCAGATAATTGGAAACAACAAATATCTAGAAATCAATTAAGATAATCTAGAAAATCAACATAAAAGGTTGGATCGATCCCATCAGATGGCGAGTTTTAGCTACGTCGCACGTGCATCAACAAATGGCCAAAGCCTACCAAGTACCCAACATAATTTTTGGCGCCCAACAAATGACCCGGAGGTCCAACAAATGACCCGAAGGTCTGGTACTGGTATTGACCCGAAGGTCCAACAAATGACTCGGAGGTCCAACATAGTGGCTTGAAAGCACACGAAAATCATCAAATATTTCAATTAACGAGTCCGGAATTAACCAAAATAGCAAACGCACATGTCCCATACCACGTGTTTTACTAAATCGTTTAATTCTCTTCATCGTTTCCTTGAAAGTGAAAAATTGTGTATTTCAAAAATAACATTTCACATTCTCAAACGGACAAGTCCAGAGTTAAGCAAACCAGTAAAAGAAAGGGTTCATAGTCCTCCATTTTGCTGAAACGTTTAAATCACTTTCTCATTCTTCTGAAAACGCAAACTGTAAAAATTCTGAAAACAATTTTATTTATTTTATAAAAGTAATAATTTACATTCTCAAACGAACAAATCCGGAATTAAGCGAATCAGTAAAAGAAAGGGGTCATAGTCCTCGATTTTGCTGAAACGTTTAAATCACTTCCTCATTCTTTTGAAAACGTAAATTGAAAATTTTTGAAAACAATTTTTATTTTTAAAACGCTTTTTATAATCACGTGGTTAAATCAGCAACATAAGTAGCAACTTCAACAAAGAAATGGTACTTCTCAAAACAACATAAAACTAATCTCAAAATCAGCATTGCGGGATAACCGCTTGAAAATCCACTTTAAAATTTGACGGTTACTGAAGTCAAAGCGACAGTAAATTTTAAACGTCAAAATCTCATCAAAATAATTCGCATCAAAATAAAATACCAGTGAATTTTCATTCATTTAAAAATGTCAACAAAACACCGCGCTTCAAAAATATAGCATTGGTGTAAAACTCCCGTTATAATAATAACGGCAACAAAATATGTTTCATAACCAAGCATCGGTTCAACGTAAAATTAATGCAGTAACGTGCAACTTAAATTTGCACGTATACTACAAAATGAACAAATAAATCATTCGAATATATCTTCAATGAAGATAATTCAAAACAATCAAAATCTAATCAACATGTGATTAGCATCAAAGAAAACCAGCCAAAACTTCAACAAATTCACATAGCTGCAATCGCCTCTAATCCTCAAATCGGATTCGAAGTTTTTAAAGAAAACAAAATAAACACAGCTATGCAAACAACAAATGAAATTTATTTCAATTTCATATTTTGATTTTTAAATCAAAATAATTATCGTCTGCACTCAGCGAAGCAGTCACACTGTTTTCGCTGCGCACTCTGATAAACAAAGCAAAAACAAATTAAATCATCAAAACACAATTTACTTTTATATTTTAAATAAGGATATTTAAAAATTTCATCAAAATTTCAAAACTTTGATTTGGACTCAAAGCACAACTAAAATATCGACAATTAGTTGTAACACATGTTCCATCTAAGTTATGTTTTATATCATGTCCATAAACCCCAAGCTCTGTTACCAATTGTGACGCCCCACCTCTATGCTCACAATAACAAAGAGTATTAAAGGAAATACTGTCTGTTATCATTAAGAATAAGGCTGGATAGGAGCGGCCATCCGTAGTTAGGCCTTACACTAGTACTGGTTATTTCGATAGGAGTAGTATATATTTTTAGTTTTCTATCTCTTATTTGTTTACTCCCATCAACATACCCAATTCCAGTATAAAACGAACTACGATGGTTCATAATAGTTTAGGACAAAACATATAATAATAACACAGATAATATAAATGAGGAACACAGTTAAACAAAAAGTTTCATATATATAAAATAACTGATGTCAGTTACAATACATTTGACACGGTACATATGATACAACTACAACTGTCGACTCAGGAAGTTATATATACAAGTACATTATCGTCTAATATACATGAATACATATCAACCTATACTATGACACGACAACTCCAAAAGATATGAAAAGTCTTCATAACTCTGGCAGCAATCCAAATCAATATATCTACAACCTGAAATAAACTCGGGTCTGACCCGAGTATTAAATTCAAAAGAAATACACGGGTCAGTCTAATTCAAACTCAGTCATTAGTGCACAGAAGCAATAATAATTAAGTAATGAATAAATGACAATCACAATAATTCACGTCTATCCGTCCCTTTTACAAAGAAATTGGAATACGGTGAATATAACACGTAATAGTGTTAAACAACAGATCAGCAGATTTAAATCATCAACAAAGATAAATTAAAAGAATATCGATGAAGATAATTTAGAAAACATCAGAATTGCCTAAACGGCAATTAACAACAAAATCTAATTATTAAATTAAATAATTAGAAACTCAGAATTTAATTATCATAATAGATGATTAGACAACAACAAAATGATCAAATCAAGTGAAATCAATCAATATAAAACGTCAGATTCTGTATTGGCTGTAGTACACGCACGCGTGCACTGCCTCGCCAATACAGTGGTAGAATACTCAAAAGCTCAATTAAAAGTTCACAACGAGCACAAGGTCAAACCCGAATACCGGATTCAACTCAATTGCGAATCTAATAAAGTTGCAAAGCGAAAACAAGGTCAAACCCGAAATACCGGATTCAACTCAAGTGAATTCAAAATGAAATGGCCAAGACATAAAATCCAACATCGACCATAGCTCAAATCAGAGACTGCACAATGAATTAAAAGTAAATGAAATATCAATGAAATTAATGCTATGTGGCTGCAGTACACGCACGCGTGCACTGCCTCGCCACTGCAGCGATAAAATAGAAATCAGCACAAGGTCAAATCCGAACTACAAGCTGGATTCAACTCAAGTGAATTCGAAAACAAACGAAATGCAAAGGTCAAGTCACTGCAATCAAGACTCGACTTAGTGCAACAACCAAAGTCAAGGTAACATGAAGTATGCAAGCTCGATTAACTGGTTCAGGTTGACAGTGAACAATGCACAGCAATACATGAGATTGGAGATATACAGTGCAGACTTTAACAAATGAATGAAAACCAACACCACAACATACAATTGCAAGTACACCATTTTCTGGACCAATTGTCATCAAGTGAATATTTGAAACACACTGGTTTGTATATGAAGATATACATTTCTCAATTTCAAACTGCAGGCCGGAAATATACTGGCCGAAATAGGAACACAAGGAAAATGCATAGTCAAAAGACAAAGCACAAAGGCTCGCATAAAGCTCGAAATAGTTCAATACCCAAGCAACAATAGAAAAGTGTTAAACTAACACAAGTACCAGTGAAACAACAAGGTACACAGTGCAACACTGTGAACATAGACAAGGTAGCTAGGAAGTAAAGCATTTCTATATTGTAAACTACATACACACGCATGCGGTCGGAAGTAAACTACATACACACGCATGCAGTAGGAGGTAAAACACTTCAACTTTGCAAAATAATTATGCACGTATGCAACAGAAAGGAAAACACTTCAACTTTTGTGAAACCATATCAAAATATACTTAAGACAAGGTCAAATATCATGGTACATCAGTTAAGTTAACTGCCAATCCACTGACCGAAGTCGTGGTATCGCATACCCAAATCAGGACCTAAGTCAAATGCTTAAAGCAAATGCAAAGCCACATAAATTTTCATCAATAATATCTTGATATAATTTCATGCTTCCTTTTAAAAATGATGACCCAGGCATGCATAATAATACACGTAATTAGTTGAAAAGATTGTAACCTGACTTTACTACTATATGTATGTATTATGGACTTAAATAAAGGTCAACAACATCACTTTTCCAAAATGAATCAAATGCCAACATATGATAGAGAATTATGCAGGGCATAGCAACAACACAATAAACATAGGAAAATATCATGAGAATGAGAAATTTCGTAATGGAAATTATACATGTCTAGTTGCAGTAAAGACTGCAGAAACAATTGCCTAACACCAAAGAACAGGTTACGTAACATAAAGAAAATTCAAAGCATCAGTGAAAACAGAGGCAAGGCTCATGTCATACTAGATTCATAAGAACCAAATACGCGGCGGATTCAAATATTGTCAACAAAATGCTAGTGCAGCTGCACATGTCATGGAACCAGTCAGTTCCGAAGCCATAGGATAAAATTCGAACCAAAAATAAGTTCGCAGGGATTACAAATAAGAACCAAATACTGTTAATAACAGTTTCAAAAGCAGTAGTTGTCAAGAAACCAAATCAGTGACCGAAGCCAAAAAAAATAGAGCCGTGGTGGTCTCAAATCAAACAGAACAAAATTCACTTTACTGTCGATGCCAACCAAAAATGCTCAAAGTCATTGCAGTTCAAATTACACTGTAACCCAGCTACAAATATCAATTAACTATTCAAAGCCGAAAGTCAATCAAGTATTCAAACCCGAGTAAATGTAAAACATCAGAGAAATCAAGACCTAAGTCAAGTTACACAGCAACCAAATCATACGAAGAAAAGAAACAGAAGAATCATGGAGAGTTCGAATTAGATGTGAGTGACAAGTATCACTCACCTTTGTTCGAAGCGGCCGAGACCCAAGCAAGGAGACGAACGGAGACGAGAACGAACGAGCGAGCGCCATCTATCTCCTTCGATTTCTATGCCCTAGATTCGCAGAAGAACGAAGAATAGGGACGAACGAAATCGAGCAGCCATTTATTTTCTTTCGTTCGATTTTAGGGTTGGGTTTCCAAAATGAAAAGGGTAAAGAGGGGGACGGTTATTTGCTTTGCAAATTTTTACGGCCACAATAAAAACATGGGCCACTATTTAATTTCAAAGCCCAAAAATCCTTTTAACACAATTTTAAAAAAAACTTCAATTGGCAATTAGCAACACTATTAATTGTCTAATGTCGATTATCAATTGATGCAAACTACCGGGTTGTTACAAATAATTTCAACATCCTTACAAAATAAACTGAGTGTTGTGGATCCGCCAACTGGATTCGCAATTCTTAATGAAGTCATCAATCCCAAAACATTCAAAGAAAAAGTACCAACAAGTTCTTTCATTATAAAAGAGTGAGATGCACCCTTAACAAAAGTAACTCAAATAGGATGATCACAAAACATAATAGTGCCATCAAGGACAGAATCAGAAATACCTTGACCAAGAAAAGTGTTACTAGGGGCTTGCACAACAGTTTTCCTCTTTTTTTCTTTGAAGTTTGGGACATGAAGATAAATAATGACCCGAACTTTTGCAGTAGCGACAAGTAAGGGGCTTTAGACACTTATTTGCATAGTGGTCCTTAGATCCACAATCATAGCGTTCTCCATGACTAGAGGTAAGAGTTTTTCTACCGAAGTTTCTTGCTTCCCTTTATTATTAGGATTAGGGCCTTTGAAATTACTATCGAGATGCCTCTTTTTATTGTTGTTGAAGTTTTTCTTAGCACCTTCAACTTCAACATCACTTGCTTTATCGGCCTCTTCAAGTCGAAGAGCGATATCTACAAGCCAATCGAAAGGAACTTCTAGCTACAGAAGTAAAATCTTTTTGAGGTTCTTATTCAACCCATAGATAAACCTCTGATTTTTCTTCAATGGGGTATTAATATACTCGATCTCATATTTAGAGATGGATTCAAATGATGCGACATAATTCATCAAAGAAGATTCACCTTGAACAAGGTTAATAAAGCATCTAGCTAAAGTTACCTTTTCAGCTTCCGACACAAAATTTAACTCGAACCTTTTCTGGAATTTCTCCCAAGTAAGATCCGCTTCAACAGTTTCCTAAACCAAAAGCTCATACCAATCTAATGCTCTCTCCTGCAGCATGCTAGAAGCCACTTGGACTCGATGTATATCCACAAGATTCATGCGAGAAAAGATGTGATCGCATGTTCTAAGCCAAGCTTGGACTTCTATAATGCTTTCGGAACCCATAAATGACCTTCCCCCAAAATTGGTATAATCACCGCACAAGCGTGCAAAGTTGAATTTAGGTTGAGTAGGCTCAGGAATGGGTCCAACAATCCTTTACAAGATCCAAAAGTTGTTGGGCAGACATGAATATGCCATCCTGAGTAGTAGCATTAGATTGACCGATGTTGGGACGACCAGGTCTAACCATTTCTCTTCTTTAAGAGAGAAAGAAAGAAGAGGAAAAAGGTTATTCTTCGAATGAATATCAAACAAATGATAAAACAAGGCATCATAAAAGAAAATAGGATAGAACGGGTCTTAAGATTCAAATTAAATCCTAAGGCATGATTCCTAAGAAAGACTTAGGACAATGATCCTTGCTAGATTATTCTACATTGTTTCGAAGTTTGGCTCTGATACCAAGCCATGACGCCTCACCTCTATACTCACACAAACCAAGGACATTGCGGGGTAATGCCGTCTACTAGCACGAAGAGTAAGGTTCACTTCAAGAATTTTGATTTTTAGTAGCGCTCAAAATGCTACTAAAAGTTTCAGCAGCGTTTTGATAAACGCTGTTATAAAGCCCGCGAATAAAAATACCCGATTTTTAGTCGCACTTATTCAATGCTACCATAAATCGTTTTACTGCAGCATTCATGAAACGCTACTAAATTCTTTTTTTGCAGAATGTATAAAACGCTACCAAAATGTACTTGGTCTGCTTAGAAATATTTTGGTAGAGTTTGTTAAACGCTGTAATAGAGGACGCAGTTTATTAACAAAGCCTGTAGCCGCGTTTATTAAACGCTACTATATATGCTCTCCTTCGAACCTTTATTTTTTGTAGCGTTTTTAGTAGCGTTTTCGAAACGCTACTAAAAATATTCTGGCTCTACCTATAAATTGCCTCCAGTTCAATCTTGTTCATAGCTTATAACATAATACATAAACACATACACATTAAACAACCGCAAAATACACATACACGTACACATACACATTCAAACATAAACACATTTAAAAACCACAAAATACACAAAAAAAAGCATTAACATAAACAATATGTTAACCGTACATAAAAGTTTACACAACCGAATTACGTACCACAAACAATATGCTACTGCTGCAGTTAAAGTGCCATAAACATCCGAATTAAGCAAGTACAATAAACAACCAAACTACCTAACCAGTACGATAAACTAGTGTTGCTACTACTCATTCTTCAGAAATGCCTACCTGTAGACAAAATATGATCAACAGTGAGACTCAAGTTATAATCAGTACTGAGATAATAATGATAGGACCATCAATCCTGAGAAAACAATGAGACTAAAGTTATACACAACTGAATATGTGCAATCTTGTGTTCAACTGAATATGCACAACTGAATATGAAAATAAAAATAATGTGCATGTTAGTTTTGGCCAAGAATAAAATGAAAATGAAGATTTGTCATCAATGTTTTGTACATTTTATCTCTGCCTTTACATTTTCATATACTCAAACATAGATTTTCATATACTCGAACACAGATGAAAATATAAGTGTACATGAATTATTTTAGATAGTGAAATTAGGTAGGTGCAAGAAGTCTGCCAGACCCATGTGGATACAGCCAAACACAGATTCAAAAAATTCATAAACGATAGATGCATTTGTTGATAAAAATATGAGACAATAATATAATACGGTCCTAGTATGTAAAATGAATGAAAACTTAGGATCATAAATTATCTTTTAAGTACATACAATTAGTCGATATAACTTATTGCTACTGATGGATTAAACCACCGACTAATTACATTTAATATATACAACATAAATACCATATTTTGATAAGCTTGATCATAGTAAATTCCAACAAAAATTCTAACTTATTCATATTGTTGCATAATCACATAAATCATTCAAGTACAACAACTCATTGTACATCTACAAGCAGGTTGTAATGAGGCAATTTAGAGGAAAATTTCAAATAAATTTGAAGGCAGCCCCTTTTCAAATCACTTAGGCATTATAATTATTTGAGTTGATGGTTTAAGTATTTTGTTGCTACTGGTTATCCATGATGGTAATTTTGCAAGAAGTTTTCAATTACATAAAGGATTGCATACCTTTCATTTTGGTTCCATAATGACTTTTGCTATCGGCCAAGCTATGGGAACGCCAAAGGCATCTTCCATGCACGTCAACTCCAATGTAGGTCTCCATAGCACTGCATCCGGAACGCTCACGATTTCAACCCAAACTTTTACAACATCACGTCCCAATGGACGACAATGGACCATCGATATTGGATCAGTTGAAGCGACAGTTCCTTCAGCCACTACTTCGTTCGTTTTGCCCACATCAATCAACTTGCATTTGCTATCTTTTGTCAGCTTTGTAATCAGCTGGAAAAAAATGGTGCATATTTCAAACAGTGCATATTGAAAACCGTGTACTTACTTTAGAAACCAAAGCATACAAAATGCAACAACACAGTGGTGCATATTTCAAAGAGAAGAAAAAAAATACAAACTACAAAATATTTCCAACATATTTACTCACATGTTATTGTGGTTTCTTCGCGATTATGGGTGTGGATATCACAGGAGAAGTCGCATAATTTACATTCCTACCAAATGCATCTTTATAACTTCAACTTTTGATTTTGGCCATGCTACTTTCCTACCAACTGCATCTCTAACGCACGACATATCAACTGTGGGTCGCCACAAATATGCATTTCCATTTATTACATTGGCCACCCAAATCGTAAAGGCAGCCGACTGAGCAGAATACCATTAACAAGATGTTGTGGATCACTGGCATATTTCTTCCTTCGCCAACGACCCCTTCACCCTCATTCCAACCATAAATCTTACATTTATCGTCTTGGGCGCTGCTATTACTCTAAAAAGGAGAAGTGTAAATCAAGAGTTTAGTGATTAAGTGAAAATATTGTACAAAAAATATTTCTAAATTAAATTTGTGAAAGACCGACATTGTCATTTCAGGTGTAGGCCTCCATAAGTAAGCATCCGGTTCTTCCACGAAATCTATAATAACGCTCACAGCATTTGGTCCAAGACGAATGCCATTGACAACCTCATTTGGATCCATGGACAACACTCTCCCATCGACAACAACTGTAGAGGTTCCATCCCGATTCAACACCGAACATACGTCGTCATTGCTCTACAATTATTCAACAAAAAATTATAGCAATTACTAGATCAAAAACTAAAATCCAAATGTTATTTCTTGAGTAATATAATTATTATTTTTACCAATTCAGGCGTGCTCCCTTCTTTCGAACTTTCTTTACCCTACAGCAAAGCACTAATATTAGGATATTTTAATCTTAGGAGCACTGAAGTGGATATACACAATACTTAAAATGTCACTAAAATCAGTCCAACAAGTTTGAATGGCAGAGTACATAAAAAATGTGATAACCCAGATTTCATTGGCATAAGATAATTGTATAATTATCTGATTTAAACTATTGGAAAATACTGATTTATAGATTGAACAAATAAATTTGATATATTCATATATATATGTGTGTGTGTGTGTGTTGATTTTAAATTTGATTTTTATGTGAAATTGAATTTAAATTGGAAATTCAAAAGATAAATATTTTAAGTTATTTTGAAAAAAAAATTGATTTTATTTCTTTTATATGATTGGTTTTACATTATTTTCTTTAAAAGATTTATTTATAAAAATTTAGATAATGTGTTTACTTCATAGAAATATATATATATATATATATATATATATATATATATATAAGTTTTATAAAGATCATTTAAGGATTCATTAATTCATGGGATTACAAATGTAAGTTAAATGTTTACATAATTACAAATGGAAGCATAAGAAAGTATCTAATTATAAGTGAAAACAAATATAATACATATGTTAATTTAAGAAATATGGTTTATGACATTGGAAAATTTAAACACATGGAAAAGATACAAATGTTAATTCATGAAAAATGTTAGTAACAAGTGTATAACATGCAATAAATTTTTAAACAAGTGTCATTTATCATCCTTCATTTTAAAAAAAGATTGTAAAAAAACCCCACTATCTCTTATTCTCATCTTTTCTTCATTTTTCACTTTACATTTCTCAAATCTTCAAAATAAAGAAACCTGGCCATAAGGTTTCAGTTCAAACATCTTCTTCCTCTTAACTTCTTTCATTCGTAAAACTAAAAAAAACTAATATGTAATGAAAACACCCTGAGACAAAACGAGAAGATATTAAAGCTCACATCAAGTTCAAAAGTAAGCAACTTTTTCAAGTTTGCAAATAAACCAAACAGTTCAGATTTTCAAACGAATTCAAGTCACAGAATCAATATTTGGTTCCAGATTAGAATCAAGATTCAATTCATGTTCTAGTAGCAGACCAAGAGCAACTGCCATCTTTTTATAAATAAACGGTGAGTAAACAATTTTTTTTATAAAAATAGTGATATAGTTGCTAGCTCTATTGCATGTGATAATCCTAAATGAAGAAGTTGTTTGCATGATTGATTTTATCTGGATATATATGAATTGCTTTGTTTATATGTGAATATATCTGTATACATATAAACTGCTCCTCTGTTCTAGCTTTCCAGTGAGTAAATCTTCTTATCTAAAAACTTTAAATCTGGATGTATGCTTGATGCTAGAAGAAAGAATATAAAGTAAAGTTGAAATAGGGTCTACATGAATGATCTTAACAAATGTGTAGTTTGCATTGCATTTTATATATGTGAATGTGCCTATGTGTTAATATATTCCATCTCTGTTTATAAATTACAGGCTTAAGAACAATTCAAAATTTTCAAATTCTCTTCTCACATTCAGTAGTAGGCTTAGATTCCTAAATGAAAAATAGTTGAGACAATCTAAACTTATTTTTAAAAATATTTTCAAGCAAGAATATATAGCAAATATCCTGGAAATAAAGAATGACAGTAAAAATCATATTTAAGTCAAAGACCAATGTTTACAAATTCAGGTTTGGATTACATAGACTGATTTGTGATTGAAAATTATGAATTATGATGTGAATATGATGATTTTTAGGTAGGATATTGATGAGATATCCTGAGTTGTTTAGTTTTGGGATTATCGGCAATTGCCGATGATCTATATCGAGTTGAAGCTCGGAATTTTGATCGAGGGTAGCTTTAGGGCTGTCGATCATAGGAAAATTGGCGAAGTTGTTTAACAATGGTTGGGGAGGTCAGAAATCGTAGATGTAGGGTTTTGGTTCTGGTTATTGTTGAGGAGGATGTCAAGCCTTGTTCGATGACGGTGACGCATCGGGCCAGATCTCTATGGGGGAATTAGTAGCATGATCATGTGACATGGCTGTGGTCAGAGGGATGGATGCTCCGGTGGGTGGAATCGTCGCCGGTGAGTAGTTTTAGCTGGTGAAGTTGATTCCAGTTTTCATTTGAATGGGTTCGATTTTGATTCGCTGGTCAACCAGCGAATCAGGGTGATCGTTCGTAACGATAGGGTGGTCTTCGACTTTGGTAGGGGTATCAGCGTCGACCTACGGTGGTCGAAGTTATCGTGCACGTGCACGATTGTGTCTGCCGTTTGGTAGTTGGGTTTAAGGATTGAGTTTTCGAGTCAGTGGTGTGTTTTGTTTGAAGTATTGGGAAGGTTGACTCGAAGCTTTTGAGGGTGGTCTCGGTTCTCTTATGTGGTTTCAGGTTTTTAACTGTCTGTGGTTTTAAATTTTAAATTGAATTTAAAATTTGAAGCAAAGATTTAAACCAAGTTTTAAACCCAATTTAAAGTATGGATTCAAAACTGAGATTGTATCCTAGTTTTAAAATTTAAATTAAGTTTTATAAATTAAATTGTTTTAAAAATTTTAATTGTTTAAAGTGTATTTTAAATGGTTATAATTTAAAAGTAAATTTTGTTTAAATTCTTTAAGTTTCTTTTATAAGATGAGTATTTCTTTAACATGTGATTTAAAAGGTTTTTTAATTGTTTTAATTTTGTATTCATTTTAAATCTTAAATTTAAAATGAAATTTAAAAATGGAATTTAAAAGTAAATTTGAAAGTTAAATGTTTTCAAATGTGTTTGTGAATGACAATTATCATTAATAATAAAATGTTTTTATTTTAAAGTTAATAAAGACTTAATGATTGTGATACATTAAATTAGTAAGGTAATTAAAATGGATAATTAATTAATTCAATTAATTAATGATTTAGGTTAATTAATTTAGTAATTAAGGGTTTGAATTAATTAATTAAAGTTTATGTTAATTAATTAAGGAATAATTAAATTGTAATTAAGAATCATTAATTAAATAAGATTAGATTGTAACTAATGATTAGGAATTAATTAAAGCAATTAAAGATTAATTAAGTAACAGTTAAGTACTTAATTAATTAAATAATTAGAGATTAATTAAATGGTTTAAAGATTAAGTAATTTGTAATTAATAATAATTAATATAAGTTTAATTAGTTAGGATAAGTAATTAAAGAATTGTTAATAGTTAATGTAGGTCATTAACTTGAGAATATTAAATAATTAATTAATGTGATTAATTTTAATAATTAATTAGATTAATTAATTAAAGATAATCATTTGTGAAATTGTTTAAGTGTAATTACTTAATGAAAGTAATTAAAGGAATTAATTACTAAAGGTAATTAATTAAATAAATTTGATTAGTTTAAGTTAATTAATTTAGTTTAATTAATTAAGAATGATCATTGGATGGTTTGATAAGTAATTACTTAATGTAATTAATAAAGTTTAATTACTTAGTGAAGTAATTAATGGATAATTACTGGATGTAATTAATTGAATAGTGATTTGTTAATGAAAGTAATATGAGTATTAATTACTTTGTGTAATTAATCAAAAGATTAATCAAGGTATGATTTGAAGTAATTAATTTAATTTATTTAAATTGATTAGAAAATGGTGTGATGAATAAATCTTGCTTACGAATAATTGAATGATATGGTATGCCTAGAATTAGTTGATATCTCTAAAATGTGATCTGGGATGCTATGTGATTTGATATGATTGATTTATATAGTGATAATGTGGTTATCTATGATGAATGACTGTGTAAAAGTGACATCCAGTATTTCAATTTAGTCACTTGAATAACCTGGTTAAGATGACATTGGATTCAAAGAGACCGGAGTCGGGTATTAGTTAATACCCGAAACCACTTCGATTCTCTATAGATTGATATGTGAAATCAATAGGCTGGTATGGAATGATTTAAGTGAATTGGACCATTTAATCTAAGTTTTGGTACTTAGAAATTGATGTGTGAAATAAGTGCTGTCTATAACAAATTGTGAATTTGTAAATTGAAACGAGTTACCCCGGGTTTTATATAAGTTGTATGCTTTTGTATTCCATGTTAGATGGGTTTACTCACGCTGGTTTCCAGCTTGACCCAAGTGTTACTATGATGTAATGCTCGGGTCAGACCAAGTATTACAGATTTTCAGGTAAGGACGTTCTGAAGCTTAGGAGGCGAGCTGGATGGCAGGAACGTATCGAGTGTTTCCGTTGTATTATATTGTTGTATATCTGAGACATACTGATTGTATATGTCCAGTGTTTGTATATATGTTGTGACTCTGATGTATTAAGTGAAATTTGAAAAGTATAGTTTCCTTTATATAACTGTTATTATTTGCTATTATATTTTATCCGCTGCGAATGTGAGATATTGGTGTTTCTGTTCTTCTTTTTCTTCTATCTCTTCCTTCTTTTCCTTAACTATATGGAATTTTCGGGATCGAATATTCTGGGTCATCACATTTGGTATCAGAGCAGAAGGTTAAGCGAGAACCTTGGCTCTGGTGGGATTACTCATTAAGAATAGGGTCAATGGTACCCTAGAATGAGTGGAGTGTGTGTGTGTGTGTATATGAGAGCGTATTTGTTATTTTCTTATATAAAGATTTTATATGATTTTATATAAGAATATGTTTTTATATATAAAGCAATATTCCTTTCTAATAAATATTAAGGTAATTGGTTGTTAATTTATAGGAATTAAATTAAGTGGTAATAGAAATACAACTAAATTGGAATTGGATAATGATAAGTTTGAAGTGGATTCAAACTAAAATTTAAATCTTGAATTTGGGAAGGAGTTTTAGAATAAGATAATAATGAATTGGTGACCTTGGTTATTATCCTAAAATGATGAGATTGTTGTTAATGATCAAGAAAAAATAAAATGTTTTAAGGAAGTAACCATTAGATGAGAACAACTTCTAAATTAGAAAGAATGTAAATTGAGAAGTTTTAAATCCTAAGGCTAGGAACATTTGAAATTGTTTTCAAGATGTTAAGAGAAATAATAAATAGTATTATTCAGAATATTTGAATGAATGGTTCCTATTTCAAATAAGAGTTGTTTGAAAATTTAAAGAAATTAGTTTTGAATTAAAACCAAAGGTGGTTTAAATCTTAAAATTTGGCTTGGTGGGCCAAGAAGTAAATATGTATATATGTGTGGATATACCTAATATCAAAGATGGTTTGAAATAAACTCTAAATGTTGAGTTTTAAATTTGCAATAAAACCCAAAGTGATAAGTTTTTGAACTTATAAGTGGGAAGATTATTAATGTGAAGTTAAATAAGTTTTTGAACTTTTAAGTGATAGAAATTTGGAATTTGAAATGGAAAGTTCAAATTTGGAGTGGGATTAATGGGATTAAATTGAATTTAACATTAGAAGAAGTTAAATAAGTTTGAATGAACAACCTGATTTGGAAACTCAAGAAGAAAATTGAGATTTAACTTGGGAAGTTAAATTGTTGATTCAAATGGGGAGTTTGTGTGATTTCAAAATGGGTTTGAGATCTGTAAATTGGATCGATGTTTAAAATAATTTGGATGATATCATTCTATTGTTATTAATAACCTTTAAGTTGAAATTGGATTTGTTTAAATGAATGAAGAAATGGGGTATGGTAATATATCCATTATTAAGATAAAATGGAACCATTTTGGACTAAAGATTTGAATGTTTAAGATAAAACTTCAAAGGTTTGGTTTCAAAATTAAAATTTGGTGGTAAATTGAATTTCAAAGATTTAGTTGTCTAAAAAGGATTTGAATTATTATTTGAACTTTGAAATAGGATTAAAAATGGGATTTGGATTCAGAATTAAATGGTTTAAAGATATAAGTTGATTTGATTTAAAGGATTAAATCAACATTTAAAAGTTGAACTCGAATTTATATAATTCGGGATGATTTAAATTTGAAATTCGAATTGAATTAGTTCAAATTGAATTTGATTTGAATCAATCAGAATTGTGATTGAAGATGTATGAATTGGATTGTTTTGAAATGAAATTGAAAATGAATGAGTTCAAATTCAAATGGGAATTGGGATTAATTTAAACTAGAATTGAAATGATTAGAAATTGAAGCTGGTTCAATTTGAAATTAATCCAAATTGATTTGAATAATTTGGAATTGTGATTAAAGTTGAATTGGTTTAAAATTCAAATGAAATTTGATTTGAATGGAAAGATATTGAGGTTAATTCAACTTGAATTGGGATTAAATCAATTTCAATGGAAATTGAAGTTATTGAGTCAATTTAAATGGAAGTGGAAATTTAAATTAATTTGATGGGATTGGAGATTGGGAACTGAACAGTTTCACTCTGGACTATTTTCAAAATAAATTGTTTTAATATAAATCTATTTTTTCCAAACTATTTCCTATACAATTTTTCCTCTTTAAAAGCTAAAACTATCTTATATTTGTTTTACAATTATTTTTAGAACTATTTAACAATTTTTCAACTGTTTTATAAACTAATTACTATTTCTCAACTACTTTATAACTAATTACTATTTTACAACTATTTTACAATTGTTTAAAATTTGTACAACTATTTGATTATTTTCCAACTATTTTACAGCTATTTTACAAACTAATAATCATTTTTCAACTGCTTATCTATTTTTAAATTCTTCGAGCTATTTTCAAGATTTAAACTGGTCAGAGTGCAAACTGTTTATGATTAAATATCCATTTGAGATAAAAGTTGAGGTAATAATCCAAATGGGGATTGAGGCAATGGTGAATAAAGGAATAAGAATCTAAGTGAATGTGAATAGGATAGGAGATTGTTTTGGCTAATAACTAATGAAGATAAATACGTAGGATGTACTATATTATTCTATTCGCATAATGATTTGATCCAAATTCGAGCATAGAATTTCGAGACAGTATATCGATCCGAGTTGGGATTTTTCACTCGATTTTCGATAGCGAGCCTGGATATGGATTGTTGATTGGTTCTGGATATTCTCTATCGTAGTTATGGCTATGCAAGGAGAATGACGGTTTCTGATCAAGAAACCAGATCAGAGTCCGCACTAGGAAATCGGGTGGACGATACTAGTTCGGAAGTGGAATTGTGTGATCGAGTGAGCGATCAGATTGGTATAGCATACGGGTGATATATGTACTTCGTACGGGTTTGAACGAAATTGTTACTGGGAATTTGTAGATAATAATTGTGAAATGGTTTTTGAAATAAAAGTATATTTTATGAAATATACAATGAAGTAAAATGGAAATTGGATATTTCTATGATTAAAGGTTCACTTTATAAAGAAAAGAAAGGAGAAATTAAATTTGAATATTTGGTTTGGAATTAATAATGTTATATTTCTTTGTTATGAAAGGTAAATCTTCCCTTGTTGAATCTAAAGCCAGAAGAAAGGGTTTTGAAAATGTTTGAAGTATAAAAGGAGTTTTATACAAGTTTGAAATGATCCAAAAAATTTAAAATTATATATATATATATATATATGATTTTATGAGGATTTTGGCTAAAGGTTTTTGGAACCTTTGGATTTGGAAAGGCTTTTTATTTTTGGGTAAAATCAATATTGGATTTGGAAAGCCTACCTTGAGAATTATCGATTTTGGGATAATCGATTTTGAGAAAGGAGATTTATACGCGATTCATCCTAGGTGTCTGATTTGGAAAATACTATATGTGTATAGTATAAAGGGTTTTGAAAATGGCTCTGGAGAAAAAGGCGCTCCCTTGAAATGAACTTCTCAGGAGTGCCACAGGGTGGTGCTGCCTTGAACCCTAGGGGGGTTCTAAAGTTGATCCTATGAGGAGTCCGGACAAAACTAGTTCCAGAGGATTTTGTGTAGTGTGTAGCGAAAGTCGATGGAGCTGATGCCTACAGAGGCATTTGGGTTATGCTTTGACAACAGTGCAACTCGATGTCACTGCGATCTACTGCAGACCATAGCGAAAGTCGTGTGTGCTGCTGAGAGCCAACAGTCTACGTTTGATTTTATATCGGTAGACTACGACCTATGGTAACATAACGAAAGTCGTGTGTGCTACTGTGAGCCAACAATTTACGTTTGATTTTACATCGGTAGACTGCGACCTATGTGGAAGTGGAGAAATTTCATTTTTGACAGCGAAAATCGAGGGCACTGATGCCTGTAGTTACATGGACTTTTGCTGTGATGGCAACATAACCCTGGATTGTAACTGCGATCTATTGTGGGTTCCATGGCATAATCGAGTGGCGCGGAGAGCCTACAGTTACATGGACTTTTGCTGCGATGGCCACGTAACCCAGGATGTAACTGCGACCTTGGATAGGGGTGATGATTTCCAGAGCATTCTCATCAAAGATATTTCCTCTATTTTCAAAAATATTTTTGATATTTTTAATAGAATTATTTTTCAAATATTTTCACTGGGTGTTGAAACCAGGTTTACCAAGTACTTATAGATTTTCAGTCTTACGCCTGATCAATGTATGACCGAATTTCTGTGAGAACGAGGACGACTTGTTGAAACATCGAGTTATAAAATGATATTTTTATAAAACTACTTTGGCAATATTATATAAATTTTAAAGTGTTTTTAAAATGATCAAAAAGTGATTTAACTGATTTTAAGTATTAAATAAATTCTGGCTTCGTTCCTTTTTGAGGACGAAAAGATTCAAAGGGGGAAGGAATGTGATAACCTGGATTTCTTTGGCATCAGATAATTGTATAATTATCTAATTTAAACTATTGGAAAATACTGATTTATAGATTAAACAAATAAATTTGATTTTATTCATATTTAAATATATATATTTGTGTTGATTTTAAATTTGATTTTTATGTGAAATTGAATTTAAATTGGAAATTCAAAAGATAAAATTTTTAAGTTTTTTTGAAAAATATTTTTTTATTTTATTTCTTTTATATGATTGGTTTCACATTATTTTCTTTAAAAGATTTATTTATAAAATTTTTGATAATGTGTTTATTTAATAGAAATACATATGTAAGTTTTATAAAGATCATTTAAGGATTCATTAATTCATGGGATTACAAATGTAAGTTAAATGTTTACATAATTATAAATGGAAGCATAAGAAAGTATCTAATTATAAGTGTAAACAAATATAATACATATGTTAATTTAAGAAATATGGTTTATGACACTGGAAAATATAAACACATGGAAAAGATACAAGTGTTAATTTATGAAAAAAAGTTAGTAACAAGTGTATAACATGCAATAAATTTTTAAACAAGTGTCATTTATCATCCTTCATTTAAAAAAAACAAGATTGTAAAAAAAACCCACTATCTCCTATTCTCATCTTTTCTTCATTTTTCACTTTACATTTCTCAAATCTTCAAAATAAAGAAACCTGGCCGTAAGGTTTCAGTTCAAACATCTTCTTCCTCTAAACTTCTTTCATTCCCAAAACTAAAAAACGAATATGCAATGAAAACAACCCGAGACAAAACTAGAAGATATTAAAGCTCAAATCAAGTTCAAAAGCAAGCAACTTTTTCAAGTTTTCAAATAAACCAAACAGTTAAGATTTTCAAACGAATTCAAGTCCCAGAATCAATAATTGGTTCCAGATTAGAATCAAGATTCGGTTCATGCTCAAGTAGCAGACCAAGAGCAACTGCCCTCTGTTTATAAATAAATGGTGAGTACACAATTTTTTTTAAAAACAGTGATATGATTGCTATCTCTATTGCATGTGATAATCCTAAATGAAGAAGTTATTTGCATTCTTGATTTTATCTGGATATATATGAATTGCTTTGTTTATATGTGAATATATATATATATATATATATATATATAAACTGCTCCTTTGTTCTAGTTTTCCAGTGAGTAAATCTTCTTATCTAAAAACTTTAAATCTGGATGTATGCTTGATGCTAGAGGAAAGATTATAAAATAAAGTTGAAATAGGGTGTGCATGAATGATTTTAGCAAATGTATAGTTTGCATTGCATTTTATATTTGTAAATGTGCCTGTATGTTAATATATTCCATCTCTATTTATAAGTTACAGGCTTAAGAACAATTCAAAAGTTACAAATTCTCTTCTCTCAGTAATAGGCTTAGATTCCTAAATGAAAATAGTTGAGACAATCTAAACTTATTTTTAAAAATAGTTTCAAGAAAGAATATATAGTAAATATTCTGGAAATAAAGAATGATAGTAAAAATCATATTTAAGTCAAGATCAATGTTTACAAATTCAGGTTTGGATTACATAGACTGTTTTGTGGTTGAAAATTATGAATTATGATGTGAATATGATGATTTTTAGATAGGATATTGATGAGATATCCTGAGTTGTTTGGGTTTGGGATTATCGACAATTGTCGATGATCTATGTCAAGTTGAAGCTCGGAATTTTCATCGAGGGTGGCTTTAGGGTTGTCGTAGGAAAATTGGCGAAGTTGTTTAACAATGGCTAGGGAGGTCAGAAATCGTCGATGTAGGGTTTTGGTTCCGGTTATTGTTGAGGAGGATGTCGAGCCATGTTCGTGACGGTGATGCATCGGGCCAGATCGCTATAGGGGAATTAGTAGCGTGATCATGTGACGTAGTTGTGGTCAGAGGGATGGATGCTTCGTTGGGTGGAATCATCGCCGGTGAGTAGTTTTAGCGGGTGAAGTTGATTCCTGTTTTCATTCGAATGGGTTCGATTTTGATTCGCTGCCCAACCAGCGAATCAGGGTGATCGTTCATAACGATAGGGTGGTCTTCGACTTGGTGGGGGTATCGGCGTCGACCAACGGTGGTCGGAGTTATCGTGCACATGCACGTGCACGATTGTGTCCGACGTTTGGTAGTTGGGTTTAACGAAGAACAGGAGGTACATAAGTTTCTTGAGTCAGTGGTGTATATTGTTCGAAGTTTTGGGAAGGTTGACTCGAAGCTTTTGAGGGTGGTCTCGAGTCTCTTATGTGGTTTCAGGTTTTTAACTGTCTGTGGTTTTAAATTTTAAATTGAATATAAAATTTGAAGCAAAGATTTAAACCAAGTTTTAAACCCAATTTAAAGTATGGATTCAAAACTGAGATTATATCCTAGTTTTAAAATTTAAATTAAGTTTTATAAATTAAATTGTTTTAACAACTTTAATCGTTTAAAGTGTATTTTAAATGGTTAGAATTTAAAAGTAATTTTGGTTTAAATTCTTTAAGTTTCTTTTATAAGATGAGTATTTCTTTAACATGTGATTTAAAAGGTTTTTTAATTGTTTGAATTTTGTTAAGGTTAATTTTGTATTCATTTTAAATCTTAAATTTTAAATGAAATTTAAAATGGAATTTAAAAGTAAATTTGAAAGTTAAATGTTTTCAAATGTGTTTGTGAATGACAATTATCATAAATAAGAATTTTGTTTTATTTTAAAAGTTAATAAAGACTTAATGATTGTGATATATTAAATTAGTTAGGTAATTAAAATGGATAATTAATTAATTCAATTAATTAATGATTTGGGTTAATTTATTTAGTAATTAAGGGTTTGAATTAATTAATTAAGGTTTAAGTTAACTAATTAAGGAATAATTAAATTGTAATTAAGAATCATTAATTAAATAAGATTAGATTTTAATTAATGATTAGGAATTAATTAATCAAGTAATCAAAGATTAATTAAGTTACAGTTAAGTACTTATTTAATTAAATAATTAGAGATTAATCAAATGGTTATTAAAGATTAATTAATTTGTAACTAATAATAATTAATTTAAGTTTAATTACTTAAGAGAAGTAATTAAAGAATTGTTAATAGTTAATGTAGGCCATTAACTTGAGAATATTAAATAATTAATTAATGTGATTAATTTTAATAATTAATTAGATCAATTAATTAAAGATAATCATTTGTGAAATTGTTTGAGTGTAACTACTTAATGAAAGTAATTAAAGGAATTAATTACTCAAGGTAATTAATTAAATAAATTTGATTAGTTTAAGTTAATTAATTAAGTTTAATTAATTTAGAATAATCATTGGATGGTTTGATAAGTAATTACTTAATATAATTAATAAAGTATAATTACTTTGTGAAGTAATTAATGGATAATTACTGGATGTAATTAATTGAATGGTGATTTGTTAATAAAAGTAATTTGAGTATTAATTACTTTATGTAATTAATCAAGGGATTAATCAAGGTATGATTAAAGTTATTAATTTAATTTATTTAAATTGATTAGAAAATGGTGTGATGAATAAATCTTGCTTACGAATACTCGAATGATATGGTATGCCTAGAATTAGTTGATATCTCTGAAATGTGATCTGGGATGCTATGTGATTTGATATGATTGATTTATACAGTGATAATGTGGTTTTCTATGATGAACTACTGTGTAAAAGCGACATCCAATATTTAAATTTAATCACTTGAATAACCTGGTTAAGATGACATTGGATTCGAAGAGACCGGAGTCGGGTATTAGTTAATACCTGAAACCACTTCGATTCTCTATAGATTGATATGTTAAATCAATAGGCTGGTATGGAATGATTTAAGTGAATTGGACCATTTAATCTAAGTTTTGATACTTAGAAATTGATGTGTGCAATAAGTGATGTCTATAACAAACTGTGAATTTGTAAATTGAAACGAGTTGCCTCGGGTTTTATATAAGTTGTATGCTTTTGTATTCCATGTTAGATGGGTTTACTCATGCTGGTTTCCAGCCTGACCCGGGTGTTACTTTGATGTAATGCTCGGGTCAGACCGAGTATTATAGATTTTCAGGTAAGGACGTTCTAAAGCTCAGGAGGCGAGCTGGATGGCAGGAAATTATGGAGTGTTTCCGCTGTGTTATATTGTTGTATATCTGAGACATGTTGATTGTATATGTACAGTGTTTGTATAGATGTTGTGACTCTGATGTATTAAGTGAAATTTGAAAAGTATAGTTTCCTTTGTATAACTGTTATTATTTGCTATTATATTTTATCCGCTGGGAATGTGAGATATTGGTGTTTCTGTTCTTCCTTTTCTTCTATCTCTTCCTTCTTTTCCCTAACTATCTGGAATTTTCGGGATCGAAAATTCTGGGTCGTCACAAAAACCAGTTGTTGTAGCATCATTTACAAACATTTGTGTCCGAATTCATTATTTTCAAAATTATTATGTAACGAAAAACCAGTTGTTATGCACTATTTTGTTATTCCATTTTACTACAGTGTTTTTATATATGCTTTGATGCTATGCATATTTGCAATAAATTATAGGTGCATCAATAAACCTTATTCATCATAGACTTACCTTTTATGTTCAGTGATCAAGTGTTGTGACGACATGTGCACCAAAAACTTGTTGAGAGTTTTATTTGGGAAAAAATAAAAAGCAAGCATGAACACCTATACTACATATACTGTTTGGATACTCAAAATGGATGCCAAAAATTTATGTGAACAAACAACATTAGAAGAACATTTATCCATCAATAAAATGATCTTCAGCAGAATATGTCAGAGAAGGTATAAACTAAAGATGAAAGGCCCATCAACTAATTCTGTTATAATATTCTCGGGTATAATATGATTGTAATTTTATTAATAAAAGCAGATGGAGAATAAGCTGCATTTGCAAGTGTGAATTTATTCATCTACTATATAAGAATAAATAACTTTATAAATTGTAATTGTGTGCCAAAATAAATAGTATTGGAAATCAATCATTAATTTAAATAGGATGAAAGCATTAAATTATTATATAGTTGACACCAAAACAAATATCATTCCATGATAAGCAAATTTAAACATTCTTGTTGCCTAAAGATAAATTTAGACATGATACAAGAGAATATCCCAACGGATAAATGGACTCATTTAATAAAGAGTTTAGTAACCCATTCCAAAGTTGCTATAATCGATAAATAACGAAAAGAATTCGCGAATGTGAGGCTCAACATTTGTCTCTTACAAACCATTTGAAAAGATAGGCCCTGGACTAGGCCACTAGACAACTACCTAACACGCCTCCAACTTTCTAAGGGTCTCCAACTATTATAACATGTTATTCCCAGTGAGCAATGCAGCTACAATGGGGCCTTAATTAGCAGAGCCTGACCAAGTTTGGTATTTTCACACTAAAACAAAGTGTTGCCTATTGTTCGGTTCACTTGCTGCCTCAAGCCATTGTACCCAGTGTTTTCCCAGTGTTATACCCAGTGTTTTCCCAATGTCTACTTAATAAATTACTTTTAAAAGTTTACCTTTTGGTCCACCAGCATATGTACCATACCCCTCAATTCTGCTATTTCCTCTCGACATTGAGATAGTTGTTTATCTCTGGACTGGGCCACAACTAGCTTGGTTAAGGTGCAGCCCCTTCCCAATTCCCTTAACCGTCCTAGTTTATCTTATCCCAATACATTTGCAAGAGCATCTCCATTGCCATTCTGTGATAAGCTGGACTGTGATAGGCTAACAAATTTTTTAATCTCCGCCTACATAAATAAATACATACAGATAATGTACGATGGTAAAATCATCATAGTTTCGGACAATTTTTTATATAGCGATAAAATAAAAAATTCTTACAATATTATTTGCAGCTTCCATGGTCACTGGTTCATCATTTTTTTAATGTGAGATTTAATCCAAACATCAGCTCTACTTATGGATGACGGATTTGGACTTCCTTTTTTCTAAATTTAGAATAACATTAAACAAATAAATTGACAAATATGAAATAATATTAAATAATGCTATACTTAACTAACTAACCATGTCCTCGGTCAGTCTAGCCATTCCTCTACGACCAGATGTGTGTGGAACTTGTTTAACCTTATGGGCCAAATATTTCTCACTTCGTTTCTGGAAATATTGGAAGATATTAGAATTTAGCAACCAAAAACATATTACAGATATCTTAACGTTACCTTAAACTTCTGACTTATTATGGCCTTCACAAACTTTCTCCATTCGTTCATATTTTTTATGTTGGCAGGTTTCAGTTTAAGTCTTTCCTCTTCGTTCTCCGCTTTATTTAATCTTCGAACCAGTTTGCTCTTTGAGGATCTTCAAATTACTCTCATCTGTTAAAATACGACTCTTCTTTGCCATTCCTCTTCCAATTTAAATCTAACCTGCAACAATACATGAAAACATGATATTAACAGTAGAAAACATGATGTTAACAGTTGGTGAATATAAAGAAACATGCAATGGTGAAGCAAAATGTTGTCAAGCTAGTACAGAATTGGTGAATATATGACTTTATGGTCTCTAAACTTTGAAGAAATCTGAATGAAAATCATGAACTAATCACCCGGTCCTGACATTAGACACCTAAAATACATCTATAGGATTTTTACTCTTGAAGATGATAGCAACGTCATAAAAATCAAAATTGGTATGATTTCAATCTCATCTGAGCGGGGATATTGCTGTTTAAATTTTTTAATTCTATCCAATAATCTATGACAGCATTGTTTAATTTTTGAAGAATAGCATTTGCAATCTAGAATAATAGTTTTGAAATCATTGGTCAGCTGATTTTATCAAAAATAATAATTAGAAAACAATGAAAGTTTATCAAAAAACGATTCACTACTTTTATAAGCAAGCAAATTCGTATTGATGTACTTTAGTACATGACACAAATTATGATTTGTAACACATAATTCAAATCATGTTTACATTTTTGCCTTAGAAATAATCATTCAGACCAATAAATCTCTGTCATTCTGAACCTTTCGTGAAATAAGAATATTCATTTCTAATTTATTTATCTATTAAATGTTAAAAAACCAGAAATATGAACAATTGAATTTTGGAGGATAACCCACAATACGAACCTACACTAATGATGATTCAAATTAACAAATTAAGGTTCTTAAATAGAAGTCAGGATAAAATGTTTAAATGACATGATTCAACTACTAGAACTTGTGGATTTCTTAATATAAATTCCTGTTAATTATAGTCAATTTAAAAACCGCAAATTGGAAAAACTATAACATGATTTATACTTTAAAAAGTAAGTGGTAGGAGAAGAGAAAGATGAGTTTCTTAATAAATCTACAAAATAAATATATGCAGAAGCAGGGACAAATGTTGATAAATAGATTCTCTAGCATATGCAGTAGGGAACCTGCTCTATACCTGAAGCGATCGCCACAAAACAACTTTTAACTCTTCACTTAGATTCCTCCAATCATCAAGCGTGTATGGAACCTGCTCCCGTACAAGCAGTCCAAGAAAAGAAGATAAATATACCGACCCTGGCCCTATTGGTACGCCTATATCATTGAACTCAACTTCAATTCAATCTTGACTGTTTAACGGGAGTTTTTTTTTGCTTTTGTTTGACCTATACTTTCGAGACAAACTTGTAGTTTTAGCATCACTTGCTCTCTCAATTTCCACCTCAGCAGCATCAGTCTGGTCAAGAAGAATTTCATTGTCTAAGCGGTGTTCTTCTTCATCTAACAAAGCCCTTTCCTCATTTGGGTCTTCTTCATCTAATAAAGCCCTTTCACCATTTGGGTCAGAAGGGTTATCGCGTAGTGCTTGTTCTTCATTTTCATTGCAAACACTGGCTTGCTTCTTAGCATTTACTACTTGTTTTTCGCCATCACTACAAGCACCAGCTGGAATCTTATACTTTCGCTTTGAATTACACTTCCGCTTTGAATTATTCTTCTAGGATTCCTCATCAATCTTTTTCTGGTTGCGAGTACGTACAGAGCTTGAAACATCTCTTTTCTGCAAATGGAACAAAATATGAGATAATTAAAAATTTCATTATTTACCATCTACTCGCTGGAGGAATCTGGACCCAATAATTAGTTTGCAGATACATGATCTCTGAATCATTTTAACGTTATATTTCAAAGTATTCTAGAAGTTAATTTTATATCTTAAACAATATAACGAACAAATTAATTAACAAAAGATTAATTTTTTGTAACCAGATCAATATTCTTTTTAAATATATTAATGTAGAAACTTACTAGACCTTGTATGTTAACATGCAAAAATTAACGTAGCATATATGTATAAACGAAAAACTGTTATAGAGTAGTCATGTTAAGCAAGTTCAATCCTTTTCCAGCTTAAGTTCATGATTTGAAAATCAGTTCTTTGACTATGCAGATGAGAAAAATATATACCATCCATGACAAACTGTAGTAGGCTAATAATAAAATTGGACCCATAAATACATATTAAAAATAGAATAGTAAATGGTTTAACTAATTTCACTAGTAAAACCAAAATGGTTAAACAAGAATGGCTCTCAATAACTGTAATTTCCAAGAATGTAGTCATCAATTTTTTGTCTATATATAAAAAGACACGTTTTCAACTAACATGAATTGCATGAGCTTATATGTAATAATGCTACGAGTTTATATTATTTGGCCAACTTACTTGTTTTGAAGTGTGTACTAAAATAATTAAATAGATTTATCAATAGCCATTTCATCCAAAACAAAATTCAATCTGATCACAATCTTGTCATTTGGTTACTTTTAAAAAAATCTTATCAATCAGCAATCGGTGGCAAAGTAAGACTGAAATAGGTAATTAAAAACAACTGAAGAAGCAAGAAGAAGATAACTAGAAATATGAAGCAAACTGAACAGATTCTCTCACACAACTTAAAATATGGTAAAATATTTTTTTCTTATTTATCATGTTATTCACAGAAGATTCGTGCTTCTTCGGCAACAAACTAGTAGAATAGGATATGCATTATTTTATGAACATTGAGTACTCATAAACACATACTTTATGAACAGGATATGCATCCAAGTTTTTTTTGTTAATAGAAGCATCCTGATTGAAAATAACTTAATCAGCAAAACATATCCATGGCAACCGATTTTTTTATTACATCCACACCTCATTACAAATGAAAGCTTGAGTTATTTTTAAACAAATATAGACCAGATCAGATGCAAAAAGGGTGAAGTAAACAAATTAAAAAGAAACAAGAAATATAACATTAAATATGGTGTAAATTTCTTCAAGTAGGTTATTAAATAGTTAATCGAACAAGACATACACATAATCTTATGCGGTGTTTATCATCTGTATGCATGCAACTTTTTTTTATTAGGCACATTTATTATTTTCAACACGGTTAAGTACAGACACAATTACCATGCAAATTTTTAATATATTCAAAAATACATGATTTCAGGATGAACAGAATTGGGGCCTGGAAATCATCGAAGATGAGTGACGATGTGGGATAGTTATAGAGCCAAATTTTCTGACTTTAATTCTTCAAGTACCAACTGAACAATTGAAAATAGGAATAGAAAAGCATTAGTTCAAAACTATCAGATGAAAGTTTGCATGCTATAATTCAGATTATTTTAGTTCAAAAAACCAATAGTTACGGGCTATTCCATTACAAATACATAACAGACAATGAACTAGGCCAAGATTGCCTGTGTTGGTCGTTTATCGTGTCACATATTCATGCTTCGTACAAATAACAATCATAAATTGAAACCGGTTGGTTCATAGTGGATATGAATTTATTTCATTAACAAATTGAAATCATAATACTATAGTAATTAGAACCGCAAATGGACTGGAATTGTTTGCTACTCTAATTCAATGAATAAATTATATGAATCCAGCAAAATGAGTAACAAGACAATAAAATCTGAATCCATGCTTTCATTCCTTACTAAAACAAATTTTGATAGTGAATTTAATAAATACAAAATGAGTAACACAACTTGCAAAATAAAAATATAGACATTCGGAGAGTAAAATGAGTCTACTACTATGACTAATGCATTAGTCTAATGTATGTATCTGACTTAGTAGGTGAACATATAATCTACTCAATTATGCCTTCGCAATCCTCTCTAACATAGCTAACATCTTCATCATCCATTTCAGTTATTTCATAATCTTCCACAGCTCGGATATCTTCCTCGATGCAATCATGTGTCTCTAAATCATTAAAACTTATTGATGGTGCTTTCATTACAACATACCAATTAGAATCTTCATTTTCTTGAATAAAATACTTGTCTTGCTTGAGATGCAAGTATGTATGGATCTCTTGAAAACGATGCTTGATGTCAATTAACAAGAGTGAACCCATCATCATCAACTTTTACTCCATTTCCTTTATACGCCCAACAACACTTAAAAACTAAAATATAAAACAAATGATAATCTAATAAAATTATATCATTCAATATTCCATAATAAGTGACCACATCAACCACTTGGGACATATCTTTTGCACTTGCTCTGCACATAGTAGTCGCATCAAAGGTCACCCCGCAATTCTGAGTTTCTCTCCTTACATCTTTTATATGAAAACGTTGATCATTGATAACATATCCTTTATAAGACAAGGCATCATTCTTCGGACCCAAAGCAATCCATCTTAACATGTCATCATGATCCTTGGAGGCAGTAGGTATTTACAACAAATTCCATTTAGCATGAATATTTTAGAATAATATTAGTACTCAAATGAGAATATATTTGGAATCTAACTAACCTTCCTTTTAATCCAATCGGCAAAAAAATTTGTATGTGTGTCCCAAAGTAAGGTCACATTTTTTTTCATGCGCTGGTCTAAATTTTCTAATTCCTCCAAATGCAAACTACTATAAAACAAGTGATTATAAATTACAAATAGCATTACGAACACATCAAAATGATTAAAACAATGTAACATAAACTTACTCTATAAAGGGTTCCACCACATTCATATTCATTAACACGGCTAAATGAGCCATTTCTTTCTCATTAGCTGACAATGCAACTGTCTTTGACATTGAAATCGGACGTCCCTCAGGTATTACAATTCTTTCATAATCTTCAATTCGAGCTTCTTTCTCCTCTATATGTCCAGATTTTTTCAAAAAATCGTTGAAAAACATCATGGATTCTTCTACAAGATAGGATTCTGCAATACATCCATTTGGTCGTGCATGGTTTCTTACATAATCTTTAAGTGTCTTCATATATCGTTCAAATGGATACATCCAACAAAAATGAACCGGTACGCACATTAGTGCTTCTATTCCAAGATGAATGGACAAATGTACCATTATATCAGAAAAAGTGGGTGGAAATTTTTTTTCAAGTTCGCATAAAAATTCAATAATCTCAACATTGATTTGTTCTACCTTCTCTATCAAGAACACTTTGACATAATCTGTTGAAAAAAGAACATAAGCGAATTATTGCTTTTCTTGCCTTCTTTGCCATTAATCCTCTCGATGCTACTGGCAATAAAAGTTGCATTAATACATGGTAATCATGTGACTTCAATCCGCTAATTTTGCGATCATGCAACGAAATCCGATTCTTCAAATTTGAACAGTAGCATATGGTCCTTTGAAATCGTACAATCTTTTGCAAAATATTTTCTCTCGGAATTTGACAACATGTATGGAGCCGGTGGAAGATACGTTTTATTCCTATGAGGTTGTGCATGAAGCTCATTTCGAATTCCCCAATCCTCTAAATCCTTTCTACAGTTGGTTCCATCTTTTGATTTATTACCGTGCAACATCGTGCCCAATAGGCTTTCACCGATATTTTTCACCACATGCATTACATCTATATTGTGACGTAATGGAAGTTCCTGCGAAAAATAGAACTATAACGCATTATTGGGTTTTTCTTATGTTAAAAAAATGAAAAATAAATAAATTAACTACTAACCTTCCAATATGGAAAATCAAAGAAAATCGATCCTTTCTTCCATCTTGGTAGCTCTATTTCTGTAGAATTGTTAATATTATCATACTCATATTCTGTAACATAAGCACACTTTCTCTTCTTACTTTTCTCTTCGTTTTCTTTTCCAAAATCATTTGGATAATCCTTCAACAATGCATAAATGTTTCTCCCAGTTAGAATTCTAGGAGCACTACCTTTTTCTATGATGTTATCAAACAATGCCTTTTGTTTCCTCCGTGAATCTGAAGTATGTAGAAATCTTCGATGACCCATGTAGATGCTCTTTCGACTGTGATTCAACCAACGAGAATGGGTATTGACACCACATAATGGCAACCTCTTTCCCCCCTTCACACGACATCCAGCAAGATTTCCATAAGACGGAAAATCATTAATCGTCCATAGCAAAATTGCATTCAATTTAAACAAAGTTTTACTAAATGCATCGTAAGCATTAACTCCATTACACCACAAATGATGCAAGTCTTCCACCAAAGGCACCAAATATACATCAATGTCATTTTCGAGTTGCTTTGGGCCTAGAATAAGTAAAGATAACATAATATTTTCTTTCTTCATACATAATGTGGGCGAAAGATTGTATGTCACAAGCAATGTCGGCCAGCAACTATATTTCGAACTCAACATGGAAAATGGATTGAATCCATCTGTAGCAAGACCAAGCCTAAGATTTCGTTGACTGGATGAAAAAGATATATACTTTTCATCCACCATTTTCCATGTCATAGAATCCATGGGATGACACATTTTTCCATATTTGCTTGTATTTTTAATATGCCACCTTAAATATGTTGCCATCTTTTGAGATCTATACATTCACTTAAATCTTGGAATTATTGGAAAGTATCTCAACACTTTAACTGGAATACCTTTTATAACCTCTTTAGTATCTTGATTTTTCTTCCATCTCGAAGAACCACATTTTGAACAAATATCTAAATCTTTGTATTCTTTCTTAAAAGGCAACAGCCATTCTCACAAGCATGTATCTTTTCAAAACCCATGTCGAATGTTCTAAGAATTTTTTTTACTTCATATATGGTTTTGGGAAGCACGTTATTCTTCAGCAAAAATAAATGTTGCACAGTTAAAATCTTGTCAAACCCACTATCAAACAAGCCAGTCTCACATTTATGATTAAACAAGCCGGTGATGGCAGATAATTTTGTATGATCTGTGTAACCACGATATAATGGAGTTTCTGCATCTTCCAAGTTCTTGAGTAACTCATCCTCTTTGCTCTAAGAATTAGCATTAACTTTAACATCATGAAAAAAATTATCATTCAAAAAATCTTCATCTTCATAGTGAATCATCTTGAATAAATCGTATACGTCAAACGTATTTGTTTTCTTCTCTTTAATTATTTGTTCGCCATGGTTAAACCATACACTGTGTGTGTATTTAGGATCCATTCCTCCAATAATTAAATGTTCAATGATGATGTGATCATCATGACGACTAAGATTCCGACAATCTTTGCAAGGGCATAATTTTTTTTCTACACTTCTTACATTCCTCTTTGCAGCATGCATGAAATCCATTGCTCCTTGTCGATACTTTATGTTAGTTCTATGATAAAAGTTAAAAATATAAAAAAGAAATTGAGTTTTAATATTATATTACATGTTCTAATTCTCAAAATACATATTAAGTTAAGCATTGTTGTATCACCTGTTTTAAAAAACCCAATCTTTTTCCATCGTCGACATATGAAGGCAAATAAGTTCCCAATTTTTGACGTAGAAATTGGTCACACCTCCTCTTCCTACGTCTGATACTAACTTTTTTAAAAATAAGTTACTACGTTAATAGTACTTCTTAATATTGGGCCACCCAATCATTCTAAAGATTAGCCAAATAAAACTTTGCTCAATGACGTTTCAATGAATATTGGTTAATAAATTATGAACAAGTGTAAGTGATTTCATACATGTAGGTTTTACTGAAAAATCAGTTCATTTAGTTTAATAACACTGAATGAATATGGTATTTTGAAGTGTAACTTCTAACAAATTTGATATTTAAAACATGGTAATAGGTTTTTTTGCTGCTTTAGGAACAGTTGTAAAGCTGGTTACGTATATTTCTGGTGCTATTAAATAAGCATTTTTTAATTCCTATTACATAGGCTATAAATGGTTTGAAGGTTATGGTGAAAACAACGCAGTGTTATAGCATATAATTTTATTACACAGGCCAAAAAATTGATCTACACCATGGCTAGAAAAATGAGACTTAAAATTTATTACACAGGCCATAAAATATATAAAGAGTCTAAATCAATTAAATTTATATTAGAAGACCAACAATGTAACTAATAAAACAAACAATTTTCAAGCTCTGAAATAACTAAATCTCACTTATGTAAAATTACTACGTCCTTAATGCAAAATTATAAAAGTCAGCTAAATGGAAACTAGTTGAAAGTGACAAAGATGTGGAGTGTGATCAGATGGTTACTTTCTGGATAACAGACTTGATTACATATGCATTAAATAATTGCAACTATAAATAAAAGAAAGAAACTGATTTTTTGCTTAGAAGGCATTGCTTGAAGTCATGCAGGCCGTAACACCTAAAGTGACCCATATGGAATCTATATAAAACCTTACACCATATAAACAGATGCAACATGCATCCCTGTTTTTTATTTATATTTGCCGACTACTTCTAGGTTTCATGCAAAGCCACTTTCCATTTGTCGTTTACCCTGGTTTTTTTAATTATAGGACAAAAGACATGATGAAGACACTTATTGATGACTTTCTCTATGATGTAAGTTACATTAATTGCACATTAACAGATTGGTAAACGTATGGATCATGCAACTCCTTTAATTAGACTTACTCAACTGTCGTGTCTCTCTCAAAGTCTTAACATATGAAGGCAAAAGATTATGTATTACTTTGCAATTCACTACTGTTCTAATTTTCCAAATTGGAATCTAGTATTACAGATAATTTTGACAAAATCATGGGTGTAGCCAGACTCTCCATGACCGGACATGTTGATATTCAATATCTTCCATAATTAAATTTTGTGATTATTCGTACTTGGTGTACAAAATTTGTACCTTGGTTAAAACGGTAAAACAATTACACAGTTTAACCCTAGAAATAGCCAAGATTTTATTCATTTAATAAAAAAACATAAATATATAAAGGTGTAAACTAGGGTTGAATAAAAGATCTTCGTTATTAGGGTTGAATCAACAATTTTAGTTAGAAATTAGGCAGAAATTCGAATATACGATGCATGCAAATTAGGGTTAAATCAAAATGGAATCACAAAATCGAATCACAAAATCAATTTAGACGATTCGTACCTAAATATACCTAAGCGATTGTTAGCTACCACGAGGATATTGAGTAATGCTGCAAGGACGTTGAGAAAGGATGGGGTGGACGATGAAAAGGGGAACTTGATCTTCAGTTGATGAAATTTGAGCGATTATTGGCTGCCGCGAGGATTGAAAAGGGGAAAAAATTTCTGTAGAAGTAGATCGAAATGGGGAGAGAGTTTTTTAAGTATACGTGAGATGGAAAACAATGACTGGTCACGTTTATTTTTGGCTAGGCGGAAAAAGTTTTCTAAGGAGCAGGAACAAAAAAATTTAGTCACGAAATATATTTTGGGAAAAATATTTTCGGTTGCATTTATGATAAAACGCCGTAGTTTTTTGCAACCGTAAATGGTTTTTCTTGTAGTGGCTCTTGAGGAGCGATCATCTGTGTAATTGCTTTGGGCGAGTACCAATATGTCAAATAATATGACATGCATTTCAATTCAAGAGGAAATCCGACGTATCAATTAAAAAAATCAAAGCTACTTCACAGTGGCTATGTGGCCTTCGAAAACAAATATAAAACAAATATAACACAAATCAGTCACGGATATTCATATCACTAAGGCGGAAACAGATCTGAATATAACACAAAGAAGTGAACATCAAAGTAATGATCATATAAGATCCACTACGTCAAAAAAGAATAGGTACAAGTGCTAGACAAAAGAATGTGTATACATCAAGGAGTCTCTATCTCGAATGTATAAGAACAAAAACTACTGAGCTAAAGTAGTTAGCCAAAAGTCAGAAGCTAGTCCTTGCTAAGAATTCAAGTGGAAGCACCTGAAACACCTCGATCTGACCCGAGTATTATTTAAGAAGAAAAATAATAAAGGGATAAGTATAGCTATAAATATCATATAAGATGAGATAGGATAAGAGATATGATAAAAATTAAATGATAACATTAACGTCATATTGTGACAAGTATATATTTGGTAACAATGAAAATCATACAATGTCTCAAATCTTCTTAAATATCCAAAAAGAATATCATATTCTTTAGCTTATTCACCGAACCTCAAATATTGACAAAACATATCAATGCAAATCGCAAAAATTGGTGAAGAACAAATTCTAGAAATCAATAATTAGAAATCCAGAAAACAAAAAGGGGGAGGCCTATCACAAACGGGAGCATGAAAACTCACCAACGCATATATCACAAACGGAACGCTATTCCATTTGTCGCTAAATTTGAGCGGAAGCTCCACAAACATCCTGAAACCATGGGTCGCTACTCCACCAGTTTAAGCCGAAGCTCCACCGAAATGGGGTTTAGTCCCCCACACAGACAAAGAGACATCGCATATCGCTAGTCTTAGTCATAAAATGATCATCATTGATGGATAAGTGTAAATTACACTAAGCTAGTAAATCAATGAGTTTAGCTTCATGTCCCATAACCACTTGCTTAACTTAAATATTTACAAACAAATTGTAGATTTCCACTCGAAGATTGTCCTGAGATTCCAATCGAACAAGTCCAACAATAAACCGATGAAATAAATGCAAGCGGTTCATACCACTTGTTTTGCTAAGCCGTTTAATTGGATCTCTCATACGAATGTGGTAAAGGTTTGTATATACTAATAGGTTAGAAAATGATTTTAAAATGAGCTTTGTATTAAAATTAGTGTTGAAATCATTTTTGTGAAAGAGTTTGAGCATTTACTACTAGTATAAAACCCTTTGTATTTTAAAGTAACAAATAATAGAAACGAATGTAAAAATCATCTATCACCAAAATCCACATCCGATGATGTGAATTAAAACCATAAAAATCAATATCAAATTCATCAAATGGATATTCCCAAAAATCCATAAAAGAAGTCATTAAAGTCAACAATAAATGATAATAACTAACCGTATCAACAAAAATCGATAAAAATTGGAAATCCACTCAAAAACAGGCAAAATAGGCAAAAGTGCACAAAACCAGACATCTGACCCGGGGTTTTGGAATTAATAATTTTTTTTCCTTTTCCTTTTTATTTCCTAAAGCCTACCAGATGTCTGGTTGGGTTTTACCAAACATCTGGTTCTAGGCTTTGGAATTTCATTTTTTATCGTTTCTTTTTTTTCTTCTGGTACCCTAACCAGATGTATGGATTTTTCAACCAGACGTCTGGTTGCCTGTATTGGGCAACAGTTTGCCTACGTCATGGATGGCCAAATCAATTCGAAAGCGATCGAACGAGTGATGTATGCTAGAGATTTATGCCATGCGACAACCCAGCCCAATAGGCTCTTCAATACCACCCAAATAACACGCTCAAACATCCATAGTAGGATTTTCATAAATTTTGAATTCAAAAACCAAAATTGGAAAATTCACCAAACGGTTCAAATCAAAAGCAATTGAACATGAAATAGATGTAACGAATTCATATTTAACAACAATGAAAGCTATAGACATAGATGTAAGTTCAAGAACTCGTCTTTAAATTCAAAAACAAGGAATGAGAAGCTCTAAAATAAGGAAAAATCAATTCCTCTTTAGCTACACCTGAAATATCTTCAATCTATCATTACATGCAAAGTTAGGTTACAGAAAATTCTGAAAATTAAAGAGAGATTGAGATGAAGAAGATGAAGAGGATGCTTATCTCAGCTTCTCCTTGATTTTGGAACTTGAATTTGAATTTCGTAAGAGAAACTAGGGCTTAGGAATTTTAGTTTCCTCTTCCCACCATTCTTCCTAGGGCTTTAGTGTTAGGAATTTAGAAAATGGAATGAATGAATGAAGAGGAGTGGAGTGGGACCTATTAGGTAGAAGAGTTTGGCTTATCTTATTGGGTTGGTGGGCTAGAACGCAACCTAAAGCCCAAATGAAAAAACCATATTCCTAATCAACTCCAAACATATCAATGTTTATGCTTAAACAAGTTGTAAACATTGTTTTAAACTCAATGGAAGTGGTCTCGAGCCCGGATTCGATTGTTTACAAAAAGTCACATTTCGAACTTAAATTCAACTAACGATGCTATATTTAAATAAAATATTTAAATATATAATTGAAATATATGCGGGTTGTTGCATGTCATGTTCAAATCTTCATTTGTCTTCACCTCTTAAAGGACCTTTATTTTCCAAACCTTTATTTGTTATAAGCATGTGTTAGAACTTGGTGGAAAGCCATTGCTTGTCTCCTAGACTCTGGTTAAGTCAGTTCATTTATATTTTTATGCATTGACTATGATCTAACTATAAAGAAAATTTTCCTCATGCTTGGATCTACGATCCACATTTTAATCTTATTATCTTATATATATGTACATTTCCCACAAATCAAATGCTACACCTTTTTTTCTCTTTTCTTCTCTTGAATCCAAACTTTTACAATCTTCACTTCGGTTATCCTAATGAAAAGAAAGTTTCCACTTTTTGATTTTTAATCTCCCACTCATATTTCATTACATTCAACAATTAAGTATCTTTTTCATTCCATTTACCTTTACATCTGCAATTCCTTAGATCATAAAACAATACCAATTTTTTATATTTAAGTTACAATTTGATTTTGTCAAGTTGAATTTGGGTGGTGATGATGTGATGTTTGTGTTAGTAGTTGATAACCCCCAAAATAAATTCAAATTTACCATGTTTTACCCTTTGATTTTTAACATGACGATTGGACTTGATGCAATATTTTTACATAGTAATTTATCCTAGGTGGACGGTTTTCTTGATTTTGTACCGTTGTCAAAGTTGAAAGAGATCTTAGGTTAAATTATGGATAGAAAACTATGTACTCATCATGTATTACTCTCTGATCATTATGCTGAGTTTTAATAAATGCATGATCATTAGAAACCTTTAATAATGACAAGTATTTCATGATAGGAGTTTTTGTTATTCCGTATAGAAAATCATGCGTTAATTTTTTAATTTAATTGTCCCAAGGAATAGGTTCATAACTTAAGCGAAAAAAGACGATTATGATAAAATGTAGGTTGATGGTCTCCTCGAGATCCCTAAGGAACTCAAATAATGCATTCAACCAATTATGTATTAAGAACTTCCACATAGAAATTCTCAACTGGAAACCTTGAGTGGTTTTATCAGCATTTGATTATTTATTGAGGACTCTTTATAACTTCAAATTGAACTGAGAAAATGCTCACCAAGGTGGAGATCTGATAGGTGTGTCTTACATTGTAGAGTGAGTGCATAGATTGGATTATGACTAGTCCCACATCGCAGGATATTTTAAATGTGATTAGCATATATATGAGATTGGTAACATATAACAACAAGGGATTCCCTTTGTAAAAATTAAATATTGCCATGAAAATATATGTGCTCTAAGTGGATGTAGCGATATCCGATCATGATGCTGGCACCAAAAGAGCTTTGTTTAGTAGACTTGCCTCTTCCACACTAAATAAAGTGCGTGCATAGCGGAAGATACGAGGGGGTGCCAAAAATTTCAACATGGTATCAGAATCGATGGTTCAATGCAACCAATATGATGTAGCGTTGACCTAAGTATGCTCCAATATGTGGTTTGAGCTTGGGATTCTCATTAAGGTAGAGTTATAAGTTAGAACGCAGTCTGCTTCAACCGTGGAAAAGAGAACTCTTTGTGAAACATCTTGGCCCAATTGCTAGAAGTGATAGCGCCCTAATCTAAATTGCTGGAGGTGTTAGCGACCTTATTCAAGTGTTTGAGAACTTTGTATAACTTCAAGTTTAATTAAGAAAATGCTCACCGAGGTGGAGATCTGTTAGGTGTGGCTCGCATTGCATTAGAGTGGGTGTGTAGATTGAAATATGATTAGTCCCACATTGCAAGAATTTCTAAAAAAGATGAGCATATATATGAGATTGGTAGCATGTAACATTAAGGGATTCCTTTTGTTACAAATAAATGTTGCCATAAAAATATGTGTGCTCTAGAGGAATGTAGGGATATCCAATCATGACATTGGCACCAAAAGAGCTTCGTTTAGTGGTCATGCCTCTTCTACACTAAATGAAGTGCACGCATAACAGAAGATGTGAGGGGTGCCGAAAATTTCATCATGGTATCAGAGCCGATGGTTCGAGGAGACCAATATGATGCAGCGTTGACCTAAGAATGCTTCAATATGTGGTTTGACCTCAGGATTCTCATTAAGGTCGAGTTATAAATTAGAACAGGTCAGTTCCAATCATTGAAAAGAGAACTCTTTATGAAACATCTTGGTCCAACTACTGGAGGTGGTAGCGACCTAATCTAAACTGCTGGAGATGTTAGCGACCTTATCCTAATGTTTAAGGACTTTGTATAACTTCGAATTGAATTGAGAAAATGCTCGCCAAGGTGGATATCTGTTAGGTGTGCCTTGCATTGTATTAGAAAAGATGCGTAAACTGGATTATGATTAGTCCCACGTCACCAGGTATTCTAAATCATATATATGAGATTGGTAACATGTAACAACAAGGGATTCCTTTTGTTACAAATAAATGTTGCCATTAAAATATATGTGCTATAAGGAGATATAGAGATATCCAATCATGATGCTGACATCAAAAGAGCTTCATTTAGTAGTCTTTCCTCTTTTACACTAAATAAAGTGCGTGCATGGCAAAAATGTGAGAGGGTACCGAAAATTCCAACACAAACAATCATATCCCCTCCAGTATTACAATCTTAATCTCCACTTCCATTGACTTAGTTGTCAAGTATTTTTCTCCTTTGAAATCTCCGAACCAAGACAACTTCACTTCCTCAATTAAGAGGGAGTTTGCCAAAAAAACTTTCCTATTTTGAAGCCAACATCCATCCTATTTGGTAGTTAAGTCTAACTCTTATGCTCAGTCCTAAGTTCAACTCATAACATTATTTATCATTCTTCATTTCCCCCAGCCATTAATATTGAGAATTCCCTTAATGTCCTTAACCATTACAAAAGTGTTTCCCTTACATGACAGAAAGAGTTTGAGGATAAAAATTTCCTCTGATTGCACACCAACCAATGTGCTTCTTAGCGGTATTGTATATTGCTAGTTTATTTTATTTTTTTCTCATAAACCTACTTTTTTTCCCTAACTAATTTATTTCTTCTGGCTTCCAAGAATTTTTAAAGGTTTAAAACCCTAGTTTTTATCACTTGTAAAACTCTTAAACCTTATTGAAACACTCCTCCTTCCATTGGTACACCTTCTCCCTTCCAAAAATAACCCACACTACCCTTGTCCAAGCATGGCAGTACATCATACCTCCTAGGCTGAACCACTTTTTTCCATCTTCAAGCCACCAAAATCCCATTTTTCAAAAAGAAAATTGAAAGCCTAGTTCTGATTCAAGTCATGGTGTTATTTCTAAGTGTTTGGATAGCTTTAGGGAGTAAAGCTAACTTTTTATTTAAGGTTTCTAACTTTAATCATGTCGTATTCTTGATTGTTATATCATTGCTTGTTTGGATGAGATAAATGTTGATTTGTATGTGTGTGTATGTGTTTGGATGTGATGTTGTGTAAAATTTGAAAATGGAATTTAAAGTTAGTTAATTAAGAAGTAATGTCCCTTGCTTATGTATGCTGATTATGACATGAATATATGTTCATGCTCTCGCTTATGTTGTGTTAAGCTAAGAAATTAACTTGTTATAGTGGTTAGTTTGCGACTTTGAAATCCTTTGTTCCAAATCTTGTATTTTAACTTTACATTCCTGAAATGTTTTAATAAAGCTTCAAAACCCTTACCATTGTTTTCAAACCTATATTCAAAGTTTACGAAAGTAGTTAAATTAGAAAAGTTAAAGTTTTGAAGGCTATTAAGAGTGAAAAATTAAGTTTTGAAATTACGGGTCATATAACGATAGTCGCTATGGATGTAGTTCGTGAAAACGAACTCTTTCTGAATTTAAAAGTGTTTTCACTTAAGCATCTTTTTGAAAATTAGTTTCAAAACAATTTATAAGTAATCGAAAGTAATTAATTCATTAATTATTTAATTAATTAATGATTATTAGATTAATAAATTGTTTAAGGTAATTAGTACTTAATCATTAGTTGATAAAGGAAATTAGTACTAAATTATAAATTAAGTAAGTTAATTATAGTTAGTTGGTTAATCAAAGATTAATTATTAATTAATGATTAATGGTTAATTTAAGGATTAATTGTTATATAATTATTTACTTAAAGGTTTAATCTATTATTTAATTATTGATTAAAGATTATTTATTTTTTAATTAGTTATTTAATGGTAAAATATTATTTAATTATTTATTTAAAGGTCAATTTGGGATTTAATTATTTATTTAAAGTAAATTGTTATTTAAATAAAGAGTTTAAATGTTATTTTAATTAATAAACAAAAATTTTAAAGTTTTAAACCACTTCGTTTCTAAAGATCGGTTTGTTTTTAAAGCAACTCTCTTTTAAAGAATGTTTTTTAAATCCAAGGGATTTTTTTCGTCAATTACACTTAAGTAATCTCAAATGAATATGAAACCTAATGACATCGGTTTAGCAGAATAAAACGCCATTCTGCTAGTTAAGTTATATTGGACATTTGTTTGGTAAAATAAATCACAGTTTTGTCATAATTCACCAAGTAGATTATGTTGACTTCCATTTAAGCAGAATATAAAAATAATTTTGCTATTTTGGTAACCTGGATATTTACCTATATGTTGATTGGTTATTATTGGTGATCCTTTTTATATATTTGATTCTATGTAAATACCCATGTTATTACTTGGAAAGTTAAACTCAATTAAAAGAGAATTATTATGGCTACTTAGCCTTTTTCTAATTTTGTGAACTAATTTAATACTTTTTAAATGGTTGCTTAAAATTAATATTTTGTTAATGTGGTTTAAAGATAATTAAATGAAGGATGTTTTGAAATAATAACTCGTCCATCTAAAGGTATTTTAAATAATTGATTGTTTATCAGGAACTTTATTGAATAAGGTTTATTGAAGAAGTTTTATAAATTGAAAAGAGATCTTGAAAATTGGGAATAAGTTTTGTAAATTATTTTTGATATTTATAAAATTGTTTTATAAATGATTTGGATAGTTTGTAAAAGAAGTTTTATAAATAATTTTGGACACTTATAAAAGAGTTTTATAAGTGATTACGGATAGTTTGTAAAAGAAGTTTTATAAATAATTTTGGCGATTTTTATAAAAGAGTTTTATAAATGGATTTGGATAATTTATAAAAGAAGTTTTATAAATGATTTTCTGGCTGAAGGGCGGTGTTAGCATTCCAAATGGGAATTGCTAAACGGAGGTAAATTGTTACCTCATCAGCTCTACACCTCGAAAATGGCTAAAACAGGTAGATGCAGTAAGTCTATATGTGTCGCTCGCATAATGATGTGTCATTACCTTTCAAGATTATCATATAATGTATTTGGTTGTGCATAAGAGCTCTCTATAAAGGTTGGGAATGACCGCGGTGATGACCTATTCGGTACTATCCAACATGGTATGCCAATAATGTATTAAGTGTCATCTTTACGTGTAAGAATGCTAGATCGTTACAAATTAATTGGATGATGTGATTTGACTTAGTCCATTTGTTTAAAACTAAAATTGTTTATGTATGTAAAATAAAAGTTTCATATATAAATTTTTTCAATATGCATGTAGTGATTTTTTATTGTTATTTGTAATTATAATGAATCAAATGATATTGATTTGAGTCATTCGTAAAACATTAAGGATATTAGCATCATGTTCTAAACTTTATGTTTTTGTTTTTTAATTCCTTTTTATTGTTTCTTTCTATATACATCAATGATCAGTGATAAAATTAAAAATTATATGTATATTATAGATTTTGTTATGCTTCTTTTTGGCAAGGCCGTGATACCATTGAGTTGGCTAAATGGATTTGTGATCATCAAGGTAGGAAGCATGGAAGGTAATTATCAGGTTTAGAGATCGGTTATAAGCAAGGTTATGGATGATAGTCAACGGATTCAAGCAAGTAGCATCGAAGAAATGGTTAAGTATGGATTTGCACTTTCCCTAGGCAGTGGATCAAATTAATATGATTAGGAATGGATCAGATCGAATCACTATGGCTATGGATCACTTGGATTGGCAATTCAACTCAATGATGATCGCTCAATAACTCAGCAAACACCGGGGAACCAGGAAAACAACTACGGAAACACAAAGAGAAAGTAGAAGGGGACACACCATGGGGATCGCCGACCCCCTATCCACCATCTTAGGGGATTGGTGTCGATCCCTCTGCAGGGATTGGGTCAATCCCTCTAGGAGGCCTAGATGGACCTCATTTTTGGCGAGTGGGTCTATCTTGGCTTTGATCTTCTACACGTGGATTTTCAGCTAGATATTTTGTCGTCTTCTCCTGTAAATACCGCATTATTGGCTCAAGGAAAGATATCTTCTTTTTGGCTCTCTTCTTCTTCTCTTTTGGCTGAACCCTGCCATTTTATTCTGGAATTTCACAAATTGTAACTGTAGTTAGTAGTATAAATAAGAGAAAACTTTTGGAGTTGACATAGGCCAGAGTCGGCCGGACCACTATAAATTCTCTTATGTTCATTTTCTTGCTGTTTTAATTTTCTTTATTTATATTTTATTGTCTGCTTCATTCTGTTTGTATTTGGATATTGAATCTATGGTGTTATCATATTAATTAAGTGTTTGCGACCAATTTTGGTGCAAACATTTTGGTATCAAAGCCAGGTTACTTGCACCCATAGAATCAGAATTGAATTGGAAGCTCGGATTTGGATCAATGTTCAGGAAATCTATAAGGAAAGCACCAGCGAATAGGAGTCACCATGAAGGAATTAAAAAAGGCATCCTTGGGAGTTGGAGCTATCAACCATCCATCTACATCATTAGGAACGAGATGGAGACTATAATGGAGGCAATGTAGGAGCAGAAGAATAGGAGACAAGAAGAGATGATTGAAAACTTCCATAGGAAAATTAGACAAGTTAGAGCATAAAACTAAGGTAGCATATCTGGACCCCATATCAATTTCCAATTCGGATTGCTCGTATTTCCTTTCTCCTCCGGGGCTTCTTGCATATCCAGGGTAGCATATCTGTACCCCATATCAATTAGATCAGAAAAAGATTCTTTGACACGAGTTGTCATCCTTTCGTGGAATTTCTTATTCATCCCACAAATAAACCTTTGATTTTTGTTCAGAAGTGTGTTCACCAATTTCGGACCGAAACGGGATAATTCGTTGAATTTGTTTAGGTACTCCTCAAATGATAAACTCCCCTGCTTCAAATCCATAAATTCCTGGTACATTCGGGAGATACCAGCCGATGGCATATAGCATTTCTCAGACACTTCTTTAAATCGTTACCACATGAATTCATCTTCTGGCTCATCTACAGTAACTGTCTCCCACCAAGCAAGAGCTTCTTCTTAGAGTTTCCAAGAAGCTATTAGTCGTATTTGATCGTCTTTCAACTTTAGCCCTTTAAAAATTCTTTCACATGATCTGATCCAAGCTTGGGCCTCGACAATAGACTCCTTGTCGGTGAATGGCTTTCCACCTAGTCTCGAGAAGCTTTTATATAGATCGGCCAGATTAGGCTGAGATTTAGTAGGTAAAGCTGCTTCTGCTATTGCGGGGACTTGACCAGTTGAAGTGGCATTTCCCCATCCCCTAGCTCTTCCTCTTCTCCCGCTCATTCTTACTATCTGTAATTAGTAAGAAAACTTGATTTAGGTATACAGACGAGATATCTTAGGGAATATCAACAGTTAAAAGAAATAGACCAAGAAAATTTAGGGTCTCTCGGGTTATACTCATTCTAGGGTATACTCCACCTTATCTCTAATGAGCCACCTAATGTGTTATACTCCGTAGCTAAAATTCTTACTCAACCTTTAGCTCTGATACCACTTTTGTAACGGTCTAGGCTTTCAACCATCGATAGCGGCCACTCTCGACTAGTAGGCATTTCAATCTTCCAGCCTCGCCGTGGCATACAATGGTACCCTGCCCTTGCTTTTACGGCCAACCTTTCGACTTCTTCACCTACCCGGTTAACCAACCCCTCCCCGGGGACATGTGGGGGTACGAGTCTCCCGTTCTCCACCAAACGTGAAGCGAGAACCCCTTATCACGTTGTATTAAGCAAGGTCACATGTTAACACGTTAATATGGTAGAAGGGTAGTTGCCTACGTTTCAAGGCAATTATGTTTGAACGAAGTTAATGCTACCCACGATTTAGAGTTTGCCGCCATTGTCTTTGCTTTGAAGATGTGGCATCATTATTTGTTGGGAGAGCATTTACTCTTTTCACCGATCACAAGTCTCTTAAGTACTTGTTCACTTAGAAGGAGCTTAACATGCGACAGCAGCGTTGGCTCGAGTTTCTAACTTCATATGATTTTGATATTCAGTATACCCGTGGCAAGGGGAATCGAGTAGCTGATGCTTTAAGTCATAAGCATTCAGCTATTTTTTCCATGATTATTGCAAAATGGAAAGTTCTTGAGACTCTTTCCATGTGTGATATTCGTGATCGTGCTACCACATCCAACTCTTCTATTCTATTATATAGCATGGAAGCTCGTCCTACTCTTCTAGATCGAATTGTCGAGGCTAAGCGGTAAGACTCCGATATATCTACTCTTATTCAGAAGTATAAGTTTGAATCCCACGATGACATTGAGATGAGGGATTTCAGCATCGATATTCATGGGTGGCTTCGAAAGAAGAACCGTCTTGTCGTGCCATCTATCCCAGAACTTAGACGGGACATTCTAGCTGAGTGTCACCGTTCTAAGTATACTATTCATCCTTGCAGCAGCAAGATGTATGCTTATATGTGTCGCCTCTATTACTGGAAAGGCATGAAGCGAGATATATCAAGTTATGTTAGCAATTGCATGACTTATCACCTTATTAAGGCCGAGCATCAACGTCCCAGTGGTCTTCTTCAGCCTTTAGAGGTTCTATTGTGGAGGGGACCAAGTTTCTATAGATTTCATCGATGGCTTACCTCGTTCGAGGTCAGGCCATTGCAGTATTTGGGTTGTTGTGGACTGTCTCACCAAGTCCGTACATTTCATTCCTATTACGTCTAATAGGACGGCATCTCTTTTATCGAAACTATATATTAAGGAGATCGTGCGATTACACGGTGTCCCTTCATCTATTGTGTATGATCGTGATCCTATTTTCATGAATCACTTCTGGCGGAGTCTCCAGCAAACTATGGGCATAAATCTTAATCTTAGTACAGCTTATCACCCACGGTCTGATGGACAGACTGAATGGGTGAATCGTATCTTGAAAGATCTGCTTCGTGTTTGTATCTTGGATTTTGATGGTAGTTGGGAGGATTATCTTCCTCTAGTTGAGTTTGCTTACAATAATAGCTACCAATCTTCTATTGGCATGGCTCCTTTCGAAGCCTTATATGGAAGGCCGTGTCATTCTCCATCATGTTGGCTTGAGTCGGGGGAAAAGCTCATTCTTGGACCCGAGTCTATTCAAGAATCATCTGAGAAGATCCATCTTATCCGAGAGAGAATGAGAGAGGCTCAAAGTCGACAGAAATCTTACGCAGACAACGGTAGGATGCCTCTTGAGTTCTCAATGGGCGATCTAGTTTATATTCGAGCTTCTCCTCTGAAGGGAGTGATACGCTTCAGCCAGATAGGGAAATTGGCACCACGCTATATTGGGCCATTTTCCATTACAGAGTGTATCGATCCTGTTGCATATCGTATAGCACTTCCCGAGCAGTTTTTTGGAGTTCACGACGTATTCGATGTCTCTAAGTTAGGGAAGTGTCTACGAGATTCAGATTCTTTGTTCGATTCTTGTGCTTTAAAGAAGCTAGAAGTCGCTCCTTGTCTATCATTCGTGCGACATCCTGTGAGGGCTCTTGCTTCAGAGCTTAGACGCCTTCGCAACAAGAGTATTCCGCTCATGAAGATTCAGTAATCTGAAAATTCCAATAACTACACTTGAAAAACCAGAGAATTCATCGAGTGATAGTATCCTGGATTCTTATCTTCTCATGGCGAAGGTAATAATTTTCCATTTTAATCTATTTAAATTTCCTTTGTTTGATGAAATAAAGTGTGTTGAATACTTATTTCCTCTAGAAATGCAAGGACGCTATTTTTATAAGAAGGGGAGTCTGTAACAACCTGGGTATTGGAGATTACTGATGATATTAAATTATAACAATAGTTATAATTTAATATGGTAAATAGAATGTAATGGAGAAATAAATTTGGTTTAAATTGTTTATTTTAAATAAATAATGTGTTTGAGAATAAATATTGGGTTTGAAATTTGATTGTTAGAAGAATTGGTTAAATAAGATGGAAATATTGGAGTTTTGTTAAGTTGAGTAAATAAATTAATCAAGAGATATATTTCAACATTTAAATTGTTGAGATAAACATAAACTGATGAAAATAAAGTTTTAAAAACTATATTTTGTGAATTTGGAGTGAAAGTAATCAGTTTTCAATTTTATTTGGTTAAATGTAATAATATTGGTAATTAATGCCAATATTAACCATTTATTGATTTTAAAAAGGGGATAAATGAAGTAAATTTGTATTTTATTAATATAAAAGATGAAATATTGTTTAAAAATAATATTTTGATGTGTAAATAAAGTTGGAATAGTTTGTTGTATTTTATTTGACAAGACAACAATTTTTGTATAAATTGTTATATTAAAAATGGTATTTTATGAGAATAAAAAGTGTAAATTGTGTAAGTATTGCTGAAAATAAGGTTTTATTTGTAAAAATGACTTTTTATTGTTAAAATAAATTTTATCTTGTCGAAATAATAATTTTGGTTACATATATTGGTTGAATAGAATTGTATTTCACTTTAAAATATGAAAATTTGCTTATATAGTGTTAACATAGGAAGGAAATGAACATAGCGTAATATTTTTTTCACTAAGTGTATTTTCTCTTGGGATTATTGGGTAAGAACTAGATCCATTACTCCTCACTAGAACCTTCTGCCTTGAGTAATCATCCAGTACGTAGCTTTCTTTTTCATTCTCTTCTCAAAACAGCTTACAGTAAAAAGAAAGGAAAAAAATCATGGCTTTCTCCACTTAAAACCAAAATTCACCAAATCTGTTGCAAATTAAAGAAGATAAAAATTAAATAAGAATCTACAAGGTAATCTCAATCCAATGCTATGTAAATTTATTCAAAAAGCTTTAAACTTATGATATGAATTGTCTATAACCTATTCCTTGTTACTATATGTTCTTGTTTTAGCATTTCGGCTGCTGAAGCTAACAAAGGAGCCTCAAAATCATCCAATTGATCCACATCGGTGAAGTTTTTCAACCTAATCTTTGTTGCATATCTATGATGAGGGTTCTCTCATGTTTTCTAGTTTCGATTCATGCATTTAATGATGATTTATAGTGGTGAACTTGTTGGGGAAAAAAAGATCATTGTTGTTATCTTTGTTTTGTGATTGAGGCTGAAATGAATTTTGACATAACTTCTTCGTCTCTTAGCCGATTTTGATATCTTAGATGACATGGAAAGCTAAGAATTTGTTCTAAAAGTTTCATGTTTTGATATTTTTGAAATTTTGAAGTTATATGGATCAAAACTGCATTTTATTGTTGCTATCACGAGATCAAAATGACAGCTGTTTTGAATTTAGACCTGTAAACTGTTTTAAGCATAACTTTTTCAATTTTTATCCAAATTCAGTAATCTTAGATGTTGAGAAAATCTAATAATTTGTTCTAAAAGTTTCATGTTTTGAGGTTTTTGAAAATTTTAAGTTATATTGATCAAAACTGCATTTTATTATTGCTATCCCGAGATCAAAATGACCGCAGCGTTGAATTTAGACCTGTGAACTATTTTAAGCTTAACTTTTTCAATTTTTATCCAAATTCAATAATCTTAGATGTTCCGAAAAGGTAAGAATTTGTTCTAAAAGTTTAATGTTTTGAGGTTTTTAAAATTTCGAATTTATATTGATCAAAACTGAATTTTATTGTTGCTATCCCGAGATCAAAATGACAGCAGTGTTGAATTTAGACCCGTAACCTGTTTTAAGCATAACTTTTTCAATTTTTATCCAAATTCAATAATCTTAAATGTTCCAAAAATAAAAGAATTCGTTTTAAAAGTTTCATGTTTGGAGGTTTTTTAAAATTTGAAAGTTATGTTGATCAAAACTGCATTTTATTGTTGTTATCCCGAGATCAATATGACAGCAGTGTTGAATTTAGAGCTCTGAACCGTTTTAAGCATAACTTTTTCACTTTTTATCCAAATTAAATAATCTTAGATGTTCTAGAAATCTGAATATTTGTTCTAAAAGTTTCATGTTTTGAGGTTTTTGAAATTCTAAAGTTATGTTGATTAGAACTGCATTTGATTATTACTGTTCCGAGATCAAAATGACAGCAACAATGATTGTTGATTTTAGAATTTGTTTTAGCCAATATTTGACTAGTTGAGATGTTCGAGATCTCCTATTATAGGATTAATAATCGATGAAAACTACTTATACATGTTTTATTACATGTCGATGAGATGAGGTGAGTCTTGAGATGAGATTTTCCCCTTGCGGGAATTATGGTTTATGAGAAACTACTATGAGATTTATTTGCACGTGCCGATGATACGAGGCAAGTTATATGAGCATTCTGAGATTTTATTTTTGAGGTTTTAGATTTTATTTTTATGATGTGGAGTTAACTAGCGGTTAGTAAACAGCTTAGTGCGAACATGTGGTATGCGACGCACACTAACACTTTTCGGGTTCCTTTCCGAGAGTTTGTGACACATCCACGAGTATGCCAGCGCTATAGACCTTCGGGCCATCTGAGTTATGTGACTTCGGTCACCACGAGTTATGCGACTTCGGTCACCACGAGTTATGCGACTTCGGTCACCACGAGTTATGTGACATCGGTCACCATGAGTATGACCTTCGGGTCCACGAGTTAGGTACCTAAATCATAAATAGCACTGGACAAGAGTTAACACATGCAGCATTGCTTCAGCGTTGAAATCAGGGATCTGGCCAATCCGAGGTTCTTGATTTTTCTGAGTTTTATACGATTGCACTATTTTGAGATATTTTTGTTACATTAGCCTAGTGCTACATGAGATGTTATATAGAGTGATTTCATTTTTATGATATTTGAACTTTATCTTGAGTTCCATGATATTCATATTGGAATTTTGATGAGTTTCTCTCATGACTTACATATGATTCCTTGAATTTGTGTTGAATTCCATTAAGTATGAGTTTCTTATGTTGAATTAAACCTATTCATGCGACAACCCTTGGTGAACATATACCATGCACTGAGATTATACTACACTTGTACCCATCCTTTATAGTTAAAGGATGAATTCCCTTATGCACTTATATTCCTCTTATCTTGTACTAATATCAAGTTCTAGCTAGCCTGACCCGTGTATTTATTACTCGGGTCAGGCCGAGTTGCGGGTTGGGTAGTTGGACTCTTAGCTTGCTTTACCATATGGACTTCACCATCGACTTGGGATATGGCATAGTTTTTGTGTAGTAGTCTTTCTGTTGGGAACTTTTGATGCATATATTCTTTTATGGGGAACGTGTATATATATATATATATTGTGGTTGTATACCACTAGTGGCATGTTGTATTACATTTGATGTATGTATTCATATGTATCGTTCTGTGTTGTTGTTATGTGACTTGTAATTGATAGCTATTGCATTTTGTTTCTGAATCGATCATGTAGCCACCATAGAAGTATATCAGATAGGAATTAAGTATGTCGAATACTCGAGACGGAATTAAAAAAAAGGAGTATAAATATCGACGTACTTAGCTCTTATCTAATGCAAGACTATGATGGTTGCCCTTAACCATCCCTATTCTTTGCATTAGCAAACATAATTACTATGTCATTCTCTTCGTTAATATGGGTCTCAGGGTGGGGCGTTACAGCTTGGTATTGGAGTAGTTATAAGATTTGAAAAGCTGTGATAAACTTAAATGTTTTAAGTGAGAAACATTATTATTTTTGGGACACATGTTAACACTTTTTGGGTTTCTATCCGTGAGTTTGTGACACATTCACGATATTTACCTAACAGAACTGCTCTGAGAGGTGTTAGCAACCTTGTTATGAGGACGAACTGCTTTGGGAGGTGTTAGCGACCTTGTCATGAGGATGAACTGCTTTTAGAGGTGTTAGCGACCTTGTTTGAGGCTTCGACCATCTGAGTTTTGCCCGTGTAGCATTACTTAGGCATTACAATCGGGGATTTGGCCAATCCAGATTTTTTGAGTTTTCTGTTTTATTGTGATCTCTCCTTTTTAAGATATTTTATTACATCGATAGCTTAGTGCTATATGAGATGTTATATATATAGCGATTTCAATTATGATGTCTTGAACTCTTATCGAGTTCCTTGATTTATGAGTTTGGATAATTTTAGAATTTTATAGGATATTCTGAATTTTTCCATTTTGGCGAGTTGTGATTGAGATTTATATACATTTATTCCAATGAGATGAGGTACAATTGAATTTGGAGATTCATCTATAATTGAGTTTTGGATCATCCTATTTGAGAATGTCTTATTTTTGCCATTTGGCGAGAGTTTGTATTGATGTTTATCCTTTTGAGGAGATATGGTTCATGGAAACCATGTAGACATTTTGGAATGTCGCCGATGATATGAGGCACTTGTGCTTGATTTCAGTATTAAGTATGAGTTACCTCCTTTGAGGTATTTGTTCACTTAAGTAACGTTTGTTACTTAAGTGTTGAGATTACGAGTTTATCGATTCATTCTTCTCTTTTGAGAAGAAGTATCTTCATGTATATTATGCTTCATTTTACCGATATTGATTGATTTATGGAGCTAGACTGACCCCTGTATCTATACTCGGGTCAGACCGAGTTGTTTCGGGTATCATCTACTGGACTTAGCTTGAAGTTGATGCTGGATATCAGATCTCCTTTCTCTTGAGCAATTTCTGTTCTTCCGCATACACTGATGTGTTTGATTCAATGCATATGCTGTGGTCGAGTACCCCCTTTATTGTATTCATATTGTATTGTACTAAACATGTATTAGTGTATACGTATATATATAATGTTGATTACTGTTCTGTGATGTGCTTTACATTTAGTTATTGTATTCTGTTCCGATAGATCCATTAGCCACCTATAGTTTTGGATTAAGCATTTACTGCATATGTCGATCCACTGAGATAGAAAAGAAAAATCATATTGCATTTACTGACGTATTCAGTAGATGTTTAAGACAAAGTTATAGATGGTCGCCCTTAACAAGCCCCATTCTCCGCTTTGGTAGACAGAATTACTCATTAATTCTCTTTACTAAGGTGGGTCTCAGGGTGGGGCGTTACAGCATGGATCAGAGCTGTGGTCAGAACAAAGTAGAATAAACATAGAACAGTACGTATATCACGATACGTCGAAGTACAATACGGGTGAATCATTGTCCTTTATTCAAGCTTGTTTTCGAATCGTGCTTTGATTCGTTTTCGAGTATTGGGATACGTTGAGATGGAATATGTATAGGAATATATATTGTATTCCATAGTATTCCATAATTGAGTTTGATGTTACCTTATCTTATAAATAATCTTATTTGTTATTATTCTATTCTTATTTTTGTCGACGCAAGTGAGTTCTTATCGATGAAGCTTATTGATTCCTTAGAGTATACTTGTTGTGCTCCTTTGAGAGTTGTGAATCGTGTTGAGGGTATCCACCACGATTAGCGTGTTATAATTTAATATTGCGAATTAAGAATAAACTGGAAATTTAAATTATTTATTTGGAACAAACAATGGATTTTGGGGAATAAAATGTGAAAAATAAAGTTTTGAAACTTTACTTGGTCAATTAAGTTAAAAATGAGCTAATCATGATTTTAATATAAAGAAATGCAATAATTTTGATAATTATTGCCAAATGTTTCTTTTATATATTTTTAAAAGAAGTATTTCATTTAATAAGTGGTATATTATAACTAAAATGGAATAAATGGTTTGTTACATTTTATTGCACAAGAAAATAATTTTTATGTAATTTTTGGAGTTAAAAATAAGAGTTTTTGATAATGAAAAATATTTTTATAACAAAATTATCTTTTTATTTGTTGTAAAAAAAAGTTTGTGAAACATAAAAAATATGTTTGTACAATTTGTAGAGATGAAATCATGAAAATACACATATGTTGTATTATGTAAATATGAGAGTGTTAGGGTAAATTTAGTGTTAATTAGATTTTTAGGCTAATTAATTCTTTTGGGTCAAGCCTATTTTTTCATTAACCGGTAAAGTAATGAGAAAGCTTCTTCTTTCTCAAAAACAGCTATACGTACATTTTTACCAGAAAACAAAAAGAAGAAAAACTATTCCTCTTTCAAACCCTAGGCTTCAAATCTCCAATTAATCCAAGTGTTTGCTGAAATAAATCAAATTAAAGCTCTTTTCCACAGGTAATCAACTCCAAAACATAGATTATATAATTAAATTTCGATTTGAGATTTGGGTTGTTTGTAATTGTTTCTTTTGTTGTTGCATCCCTCTGTTTTGTTCATTTGATAGGTTTTTGAAGGATCTTCTTGCCTAAAGACGTCAACTTTCTTGACTTAGCATTAATCTTCAATTATTACAAGGTGAGTTGCGAACTCACAAATTCTAGCTGAAACAAAAGTTTGAAAGTTGAAATTGCTCAAAAATTGCTTACTATAAACAAATTTCTGTTGGTTGGGAGATTACAGTGAAAATAGGCTGTGAGTCCAAGTTTGAGAGCTTATATCTCTTACATTTTTTATCCTATTTGTGTCAGTTTTTTTTGTTTGATAGTATTATTGTTGAACTTAGTGCATGCCAAATTTCCAGACATTTCGGCCTTTATAGGTTATAGAAACATGCTGTCGAACTTTGAATCGGAGCATGTTTTTGCCCAGATTTTACAGTGAGAACACTGACTGGGTCCAACTTTGAGACATCATAACTTTCTCAAACTTTATCCAAATTACATGATTTTTTTGTTTGAAAGCTCAAATTTTCTATTATAGGCTTAACAATATTTATATTAATCTAATCAAAGTTGGTCCTCTGTTTCATGCCTGAAAGTTGACCCCAGATGGTTTTCAGGCCTGTGCATTTTTGGCTTTTTGAACTGTTGCAAACATGGCCTGAGTCCATGTTTGAGACAGTGTAACCTTTTCATTTCAAGTCGGAATTCATTGATTCTTTTTTGTTTGAAAGATGAAGTTTTCTAGTTTGTGTACACTAATTTTTAGTTCAATTAAAGGTAGATCGGACACCTGTTTTATATTCGAAAGTAGAACTCGGAGAAGATTTGAGACTTGGGTATTATTTTGGCCAAGTGTTTTTATGTTCTTTTTTCGTCAAATTTTTAACTTATACTTGATGTTTCTATGATATTTCTGAAATGTTTTGAGGGTTATGGTGCCTGTCAATAGGCTAGCAAAGTTTTAATGAATTTGAAATTCAAATTTTGTTTGAATTTGAATTGAATTTGAATGATGGTTTTGAGTGATTTCATTGAGTTCGAGCATAGCTTTTTCCAAACAATTTTAAAATAATTTTTAAAATATCTGTAATATCCCAATTTTATCAATTTAAATTAGTAATTTATTTGAATTTTTTTGAATCTAATTTGAAATTAATTTGAAAATTTTCAAATCAAATAAAATAAGTGTTAATTTGTATAAATAAGGTTTCAATTTCATTTGAGTTTAAAAATTTGAAATAATAGATATTTTTAAAATCATTTGAATTTAAACTATATATATGTATGTATATATGAGTAGATTTGAATTTGAATTTGAATTTAAATTTTAAATAAATGCTTTAGTAAAATATTTTGGATTTAAAACAATATATATGGGTAATTTATTTAATGTACAATTGGTTTAAAATATTTTATTTTAAAATTATACATTTTAAAAAAATGCATTTATAAAATAAGAAAAATAATTATTAATATATATATATATATATATATATATATATATATCATTTTTTCTTATGCAAAGGACACATGGAGGGTTAGTAACATATTTATTAACAAGTGTTTAAATTTTAATAAATGAATTAACAAGTGTAATTCATGAAGGAAGAAGATTCACAAGTGTCATCATATTGTTTTCATTTTTAAGAAAATTTATTAAAAAGATAAAAACTATATACATCTCTATTTCCTCTCTTCCTCATTTTCTTTTCACCTTCAAGAAAAATTCAAAGAAAGAAAAAAAGGAAACAATTCGTAAACAAACCAGGAAGAAAGAAAAGTAATCAAAATAAAAAAATATCAAAAAGCCAAGCAAACTACACCACAAGTTCTACTAATAAGATCAGCAAACCAAAAACAAAGGAATCTGGAAATTCAAATGCTCTCTTTAATTAGCTTGGAAATCATCAGATCAAGTTGAAACAATTACAACTTCAAGATCAAAACAACAACAACACAACTCAATACAATCAAGCAACAAGCACAAGATCACAACCAGGTCAAACTCAGGAAAAAAAATCAACTGTCAAGCCTCTGTTTTAAAGCTATAGGTGAGTAAATTTCTTTAAAAACTTGGAATGGAACTTGTAGTTTATGATGATGCTTGAGATAAAATTGTAAAAGGTTTATATGCAAGGAGATATGTGTAAACGTATGCAAGATTACTGTGCATGCCTGATATCAGGCATTTTGCTTCTGTCTAGAAACAGGTTTCCAAAACCTATTTGAAATTAAAAACCTTTCACCACTGATACTTGTTAGATTAGGATTTAAACAAATTTTGTTTGTTTAAACTTGTTTTAGGTTTTAAAAATGAATTCAAGCAAAACAAATTAATGTTTTCTTCTGGACAGTGAAATTACAGGCAAAAATTCAAAATATATAAAAATCCAAATATCATGATTCCTGATCGCAAGTTTATACATCGAAATGTGTTTTAAAATTTATGATTTTTAAAGGCAAAATCAAAATTTTTAACAAAGTATCCCCTGAGAAAATCAAGGATGAACAGAATCACGTTGTTGACGAAGTGCTGGTGATAAGGAACTTTTAGGTGTCGGGATTGCTTCCAGAGATGCTTGGGTGGACGTCGAACTCGAGAAAAATGTAAGGCAAATTCATAGATCATCGTGGTGATCTAATTCTGATGATCTAGGGTTTAAACCCATATTTGCTCATGGTCGAAAATGGGTAGTGCTGCGTCGTCATTTGTCGACCGGAGTAGATCGCACCAATGCAAATCGAAGCATCAGACGTCGGCGAGGTTTGGGCTGCGATCGCGTGACCTCTGGTAGCCTGAGGTTGCGAGGCAAGGGGGTTTCCTAATGATCAAGTTCAATGTCAGTTGGGGTAAATAGCTCGATAGCGATTTAGTCAGCGTTCTGGGTATCTGGGTGTTCGTGGGGTTCGTGGAGATCATCGTCAACATGTCGACGATAGTAGCTTTGATCAGAGTTGGTTGGGATGGCCATGCATGTGCACGGTGTTCATGTGGTATCAGGAAATTGGGTTGGGGGAAGAAGCATCGTTGACTCGAAGTTGCCTTCGGGAAGCTTACGTACTGGCTGGAAGTTGGACTAGAGTAAGTTCGTGTGTGTGCCGAGTTTAGTACTTAGACAAATTTTTGAGTTGAAGGAAAAAATGTGCACGGGTTGATTTTGAAAAGAACTCGTAGTAAACTGGCGTTTTCCTCGAGGAGCACTCGGGTAACCCTCAGGATCAATTGAAACAGTTTTCAAAAAATTTGAAATAAATTCAAAATTTAAAACATTCACAATCCATGTTTTCCAAATAATTGTTTTCAAGATAAATTTGAATCAGTAAAGGTTTTTATAATTTAGTTTAATTAAATAAAGTGTTTAATAAATTTATAACCTTAGTTTTAAATATTTATTTTAATGTAAACTTAATTTTTGTAATTAAGAAAATAATTATGAAAAATGAAATGTTTTCTAGGCACTAATTAAACTTTAAAGTCTTAAGATAATAAGTGTGATAATGATGATTGATTAAACAAAGTTTAAATGGTAACTAAAGTAGTTAATAAAGATATAATGGTTTATCTTTAAATTTATTTGAGCAATTAATGACTGATAATCTAATTAATTGAAGAATAATTACCTAATTAATTGCTTACTAATTATATAAATAATTAAACTTGATTATTTAAAATTAAGAATTAATAAATGAATAATTAAGAATTAATTAATAAATAATAATTAATTAATTAATAAATAATTAAGAATTAATTAATAAATAATTAAGAATTAATAAATAATTAAGAATTAATAAATAATTAAGAATTAATTAAGAATTAATTATGGATCAATTAAGAATTAATTATGGATTAATTAATTTAAAATTTAGAATAATTAATCATAAATTAAGGATAATTAATAAAAATTATTATGTGATTAATTATAATCACACGAATAATTCATCTTAAATATAGATGATCAATTTCTGATGAATGTTTTGTATTGATTAATGTCTCTAATATGTGATTGTGATCTATATGATATGAATTGCCTTGTGCCGAGCTGTGATATCTATGATATGTTTCTATGTGAATATGAAAACCCATTGGCCCGTAAAACGGCATTTGAATTTCGATGCGAAGGGGAGTCGGATTCCAGTTGGTTATCCGAAACCCACATCGAACCCTGAAAATGAATCTTTTTGAATGATACATCCATGTGTTTTAAAAATCGAGCGCTCACTATTCGGTTTAGCCAAAAGAGGACCTTTGTGTCATATAACCCATTTCGAATAGTGATACGACGAAATGGATAGCATTTGAAGACGGTGGTGAAGACTGGGCATCTTCGAGAATGATAGGATAACCTGTCGAATGACTCTGCACTGAGTTACTCCGGTATAGAGATCTCCATATGTGATGGGGAGTCTGATCGGGATTATCGATGCCCAGATTGCAAGAGCTTCTTTGGAAGTGCCTTCGATTCTGTTCGAACTCGGACAGATTTGTATGGTTGTATGTCTGACATTACGCTTTGAGGTATAAAGCTGATCTCTTTCAAATACATTTCTATTGGTGGCGGAGAATATATTCTCTTAGTTTAACACCCTTCTCTGAGACGTACGAGCTCAGAGGCTATGTAGTTGACGGTTGTTAGTGATATACTCCCAATTTGGTAGTGTGACATGCTGAGTGCTGCTGTGTGTTGCTGATCATTTATTAATCAAAGAATGGCTTTTGTGTAAAGCATAGCTTTGTGGACAAGACCTTATCGGACCTCACACCCCAGAAATGGTCGAAACAGGAAAGATGCGGCAAGGTTATGAGGGTCGCGATTTTTAGGGTATGTCTACTTCCTTTTGGAAAATGGTGGTATCATGGTATGAAGCCCAGATACTTAACTTATGCGGTTGCTGCAAATTCGTCACTTTGTTGTTGTTGCTTTGTGGTTGAGGGCCCTCGAATAAAGGTCGCAAACGACCAAGGGATGGCATACTCATGTAGTAGTTACCTAGTTATAGGGGTAACCCGGCCTTGTGTTGGCAGAGAGCGGGTTAAGTTCTTGGGACGCCCATCCAGAGGCATACCCATGTGGCAATAGGAAGTTCCTTAGCCTGGCCATTTGTTGGAAATCCAATCATCAATACGAACACTGTACGGTTTTAGTTGTATAACCTGTCATTTACTTATGGTGACACCCCACTGTTTAAATGGTAGCTATAGTAGGCATGCAATAATGGGTGTATGCTGGCTAAGATTAGTATTATACTTTCGAAATATTTTCAACACTATGCACTAATAATAATATTTAAAGAATTTTCTCGTATCAAGCATGTTTTACTATCATAAGAAGAAATCTCCTCCAGTTCTGCGACTGCATTGTGTGTGTGGCGGGAGGTCTTATGGTAGTTTCATTTTCCAAAAGCATATCGAATTTCTTTTATAAACTGTTTTATATAAACAACTGTTTTTGTTTACTCATACCAGTCTCATGATTGATCCGGAGTTTATTGTTCCCTTCCTAAACTCTTAATGCCCATAATTTTCACACGGGCAGCCCAGAAACAGGTTATCTGTGTTTTGGAGCTAGCTTGGATTTTGAAGTCTTTTGGTTTGGAAGCTATTAGATTTTGGAAAGCTTTGGTTTGGATATCTTTTGAAGTGTTTGGAGTTTTGAAGAACTATCAAAGTAGAAGTATGTTGGAACCTTTTGAAGAATTTATTGTCATTTCGTTGTGAAGTTGTCATTATCCTGTTGTTATATCAATATGTATCGCTCTGATGTTGGTGATAATGGTTGTAATCAAATATTGTGATGTTGTATAACAATCCGAAGAGATCACAGATTAGCTTATTGACTTCCAAGATTTCAAAAGGTTATGAACATGGATAACGATTCAAAGAGTTCACAGACTTGGATATTGACCAGGAGAGGTCACAAATTTTGGTGATGATCTAGTGAGATCGAGGCATTGGATTTGGAAAATGATCGGGTGAGATCGTCGATTTGGTTAATGGATTTGGATAGATATTGATCCAGCTAAGGATTAAAATAGTTTTGGAATTGGCTATCGACTCGGAACAGTTGCGGACTACATCAATTTGGTTTGGCAAATGATTGTATTCTGGATTAGAAAGTTGGCCATCAATGGATTATGGACTTCGGATTCATGGTAATTCAGAACAAACCTTTCTATTGCAAGGCATGTTTTAGGTGGAAATGTTATCCTGCCTTTTGGCAAGGCCGTGATATCATGGAGTTGGATAAATGGATTTGCGATCATCAAGTCAAAAAGCCTGAAGAGATTATTGTTAGGTTCATAGATCAGTTATAGGCAAGGCTATGGATGATAATCGTGGATTCAAGCAAGTAGCATACAAGAAATGGTTAGGTATGGATTTTCACTTACCCTAGGCAGCGGATCGGATCGAATTAATATGGCTAGGAATAGATTGGATCGGATCAGATTACTCTGGGGCCATGGATCACTCAGATTGGCAGTTCAACTCAACAATGATCGCTCATTATCTCAGCAAACATTGGGGGAACCAGGCAAAAACCTACGGAAACACGAAGCAGAGGTGGACCCACCATAGGGATCGTCGACCCCCTATCCACCATCTCAGGGGATCGGTGACGAACCCTTTATAGGGATCGAGGTTGATCCCTCTTGGAGGCCCATATGGGCCTAATTTTTGGCGAGCAGGTCCGTCTTGGCCTTGTTCTTCTGCATGCGGATTTTCAGCTGGATATTTTATCATCTTCTCCTTTAAATTCCGGATCATTGGCTCAAGGAAAGGGATCTTCTTTATAGCTCTCTTCTTCTACTCTCTTGGATGAACTCTACCATTTTTATTATGGAATTTCACGAAATGTAATTGCAATTAGAATCATAAATAGAAGGAAAAGCTTTGGAGTGGACATAGTCGGGAGTCAGCCGAACCACTATAAATTTTCTTACATTCATTTTCTTACCATTTTAATTTTCTTTCTTCATATTTTATTCTCTATTCCATTCTGTTTGGATTTGGATATTGAATCTATGGTGTTATCATATTAGTTGAGTTTTTGTGACCAATTTTGATGCGAACAGATTTATGTATTTAAAAGAATTTAGAAATATGTGATCTTATATTCATATTCAAAAATTAAATTTAAATTTTATGTGTGTGTGTTGAATAATTGGAATTATTTTCTGCTTTCAAATGTAGTCTAGATCTTAATTATGAATAAAATACTTGCTAAACCCTATTTAGATTCTAATTTTGAATTTGGATTTTGAAATTTCTGTTAGTCATTTATGTTAAGTTTTGTTTAATTAATATTTGCAATAGTATTCAAGATCTCATAACATTTTATATATCTTACAATATCATGTAAATTGAGGCAATTGATATATAAATATAAATGGCGAACATATACATGGTAGATATAAATTTCAATATCTGCACATGTATATACTGACCTTTTTTTTGTTTTGTTATTAATTTTCAAGTTAACCATTTTGTTATCATATATCATTTAAATAATAATTATGTATAATTTTAGTGGAATGTTTGCAAAAGAGGAAGGTGCAATCAATTGTTGGTACCACCTTTGTACCTTTCCCCTTTTAGATCTTGATGTGATTACATTAAAGTTAAATAGTAATATTTTATTTCATTTTAAACACAGTTTAGAAATATGAATATATTTGATATATTCATACTTATTCAAACTTTACACCCTATATGTTGATGAGACCTTTCTCATATCCAAAGAATAATCAATGTACCTCCTAAAAAATTGCATACCTGTAACATTTATGATCTATTATGTTGTTTCCTTAATTAACAATTTAATTCTTTACATACCAAAAAGATAGAATACAAATGCCCATCCAAATTACACTTACTTCATATCTTACATGTTTATCATGCAAATCATATGTCAAATGCTCTTACCTTTCAAAGTTTCACATCTAATAAACATTAATAAACTAATTAATTTAATTAATTAAATAAAATAGAATAATATTAATAAAATATGATTTTTTTAACATCAACCATATTGGATCTAGTGATACCCATGAGACTTCATAGGCCCACCAAGATCCAAATAAGGGAAAAATCCAAACTTCACTCTATTTACCCATTATAGACTGGCTTAGTTCCTTCAAAGTTATCAGATTCCAAATGATCTATATGGTCTAATTAGCAACTTTAGGGTCAACTAATTAAGCCAACCTATATGATTCTCCCCTTTCTGGCTACTGGCCTAGTCAATGTATGGAGTAAGTCCAAAAGGTTGGTCCAATTGTAATGGCCCAATTGATTTAGATCTTGCTAGTTCTCAAAATTAAGTTCAAAAAGTTTAAATATATTTCAATTTAAAAGTTAAGTTTAAAGCATAAAAGGAAAAAAATTAAAATTTACAAAATGAATTCAAAATTTTCAAAATTGTTTTGAAAAATTAAAATAATTAATTTTAAAATTTTAATATATTTAATTAATATAATTATTTAAACGAAATAAAATGGTTAATATATATATATATATTGATATAGGCATGCAACTATAATTGTTAAAGTCACGTGCTTATTTTAAATTATTTAAGATGAGTTATATTAAATGTTTGAATTAATTTGAACATTTAATTAAATTGTTTAACTAAATAGATGAATTATCTAAATAAAACTAGTTTAAACTTAATTAATTAATATGTTTACTTATATTTATATGTATATATATAAACAAAGTATAAATTTTATAGTTAATTAATTAACATAAATAGTTTAAGATGAATAATATAAAATTTCATAAATTTTATATAAATTAAATTAATTGCATATGATTTAGTTAAAAAAATTAAAGTTAATTAAATATGATTTTATTAATAAGAATTAAAATTAATCAAATGTGATTTAATTAATAATATATATAAGTTAATTAAATTATAAATGTAATAGATAAATTAACACTTGTAGAACTATATATATAAACATATATGGAACTATAAGAAACCTAAATTAGATTTAAGGAATGAGTACATGCATATTGTACGCATATCATGATTTCAAATTGTTGAATATGCAAGTAATGATTTTTGTTTGATGATGATAAACATATATATATGTATATACATATTCATTTAAATGTATTTGTTAATGTACTATTTTATTTTCACCGAATTAAATAAATATTTGCTGAATAAAATAAATAACATAGAATTTAAATTCAAACAGGTATTTTATTCAAACCAATATTTTATTACAATTTTGAATAGTACAAATTTGAGCTCTCGCTATATACATACATAATCTTTGATTACAATAAAATTTTGAGTACATCATAATTTTTCATTTACATTTGCACCTCCCTACATTTAACTCATTCACTCATATTTGATCTTCAACTCTATTCCATATTGAATCCAGCATCTGAGAAATCAGCAAAATAAAAACTAACGCTGTAAAATTGAAAAGAAAATATTTTGCGGTGAAAAATAAAGTGTATATTTTGAAAATATTATTTGCCTCAGTTATTTGGATTGTTCGTCATCATTTATTTTTGAATTCATCTACACGAACAACTTGTGACATGCACAGTGTATCACTATATATGCCATAAGGCCGTGCACACCAATATACACATGATAAATTTGTAGGGACAGGTGAGCACAAGGTCAAACCCAATCAAAATCCTGGTTTAACTCAAGTGAAATACAAGTAAAGTCATGATATTAGTAACGCCCCACCCCGAGACCCACCTTAGCAAAGAGAACTAACAAGTGATTCCGTCTACTAAAGCGGAGAATAGAGCTGGTTAAGGGAGACCATCTATAATTTTGTCTAAAACATCCATTGAATACGTCGATAAATGCATTATAATTTTTCAACTCAAGTGGATCGACAAACCCAGTAAATGCTTAATCCAAAACTATAGGTGGCTAACGGATCTATCAGAACAAAATACAATAAATGAATGTAAATCAAATCACAGAACAGTAATCAACATCATATATATAAATATACACTGATACACATTCATTACAATACAATATGAATACATAAAGGTGGTACACGACCACACCATACACATCGAATCAAATGTAAAACCATCAAAGTATGCGGAAGAAATAAACTACTCAAGAGAAAGAAGAGCTGATATCCAACATCAACTTCAAGCTAAGTCCAATGGATGATACCTGAAATAACTCGGTCTGACCCGAGTGAAATCACACGGGTCAGGCTAGCTAAAATCATCAGTTAAATAGAATAATCGATAAGGATAATTAGGTGAAAGCTATGGTATCCTTTTTCATAAAGGATGCCATGCCCTAAATAGGGTTTCAACATCACAAGAAAGGACAACATCTCTTCTTGGCAAGTAGGAGAGATAATGATGATAAAGTCATACTTAAGTGGCATAACAGACACTTAAGCAAATGGAACATCGCCGAGCAAAATTTTAAAGATAAGATTCAATAAACATCGTTTTCGCCTCATATCATCAGCGGTATAAAAAAATATGGATAATGACTTCAAATGAATCAATTATCTTCTTAGAAGTGCTCGTCAATATAACAATACATCAAAGGTACATATCATACATAGAATAAAACGCATATGGATGTGCCTCATCTTATTGGCACATCCCAATGATCATTCAAGGAAATATAAAACCCAATCATAAAAGAAGCATTATACTTATTCAACTTCATCTCATCGGTATGAATATAGATACATCTCAAATCCATCACTAAAACTCATCATGAAAGATTCTTCATAATCATTTATACCTCATCTCATTGGCATAAATTTATAAATACATCTCAACTCCATCTTAACATCAAGTAGTCTATAAAATCGTCAAATCATCGATCCATAATGCAAATAATGGTATAAATATAAATATATCTTAAATCTATTATCAAAACTCATCATAAAAGAATTTCCATAATTTATCTTGATAGAGCCCGGAAAGAATCCAAAACATCATATTCGAAATCACAAATAAAACCATGTATGTCAATAAGCTTTTTCTTAATAAGGCTATACTAAAGCTTCATCATCAAAATAGTGAAATCGAAACACCTAACCTCATGGAAAACAGCACGAGCATTTACATCTTAACTAGTACTACCATTATTTGGTACCATTCATCGTGATGACTTGGGGTCACATAACATCATTACATCGTGATCATCTTGATTAACTATAGTCGGAAACATCTTGATGACACCCAGTCACAAAAACCTGAGTAATAACATCGTGATGATTGGAGTCGAGTAAAAACTTTATGAACATCGTGATGACTCCAATCGAGTACTCGGTCTGCAGCACTAGTAATATCATGAATGTGTCTCAACTTCTCGAATAGGAACCCAATAAGCGTCAACGTACGTCCCATATCATACGTTCGTACCTATTGGTTTACTAATCGTTAGTCGATGCCACATTAGAAAACCATCATAAAACATCATCAAATAAACATTGCCTCATCCCATTGGCGAGTGTAAGATACCTAACTCGTCTTCTCTCTTACTTGGACGAGTTTTAAGTGAAATCAAGACTTGTCTCATTTCGTCAAGTAAAAATTCATCATAAATATCAAAATCATCATCAGTCCATCATAACAACTTGCCTTATCTCCTTGGCAAGTAAAGAACATCATGATGGTTATTTCTAACCATAGTTGCAATTAAAACTTAACATCAATATTGCCTCATTTCATCGGTCATCACAAAATGCATCTAGATTGGTTCGTCGTCGAATGTACTCAAAGAGTAATTCTTAAACCAATAACCTTCACCAAAATTTGACAACTTCTAAATCAACTCAAATAACACTTCAAATTGGTTTCGATGAAGACCATGCTCGAAAACAATGAAAACTAAGAGGATATCTCAAAACCGATAACTTGAATTCAATATGTATTCTATTCAAATTTAACCCAAATCAATTCAAACTCCATTTAAAATTTGAATTTCAAATTCTCCAAATATAGCTAGCCTACTGATAGGCGTCATAGCTCTGAAAATATCTCAAAAACATAATTAAAACCAAAGACAATGAGAGCAAAACTAGCTAATACAATTATAAGGTCAACGGTTGTTGTTGCTGTCATTTTGCTCTCAGGACATCAGCATACAACCATAATTTCGACCAAACAAACTTCAAAATTTCAGAAATGACAATGAATGAAACTTGTAGCACATTACCTAAACTTTCCGAAACATTCAAAATTATCAAATTTTCTTAAGAAACAAAGAAGTTATGGTCATATTCGTTTCGGTTTCAAACACCGAGCAAACATTGATTTTGCTCTCGGGTTAGCAGTAGAAAAATTAGATTTCGACATAGCTAACCTGAAAATTACATAAAACTCAAAAAATAAAAGTTGTAACACATGATTTATTCTTTTCGAAACATCTAAAATTATCAAAATCGGTTAAGAAACGAAAACGTTATGGCAAATTTCGTTTCAGCTTCAAGGACAGAGCAAATATTGGTTTTGCTCTCGAGATAACAGAAATAAAATTCAATTTTGAAATAGCTAACCACAAAATTATAGAAAAATCAATACAAGAAAGTTGTAGCACATGATTTAAGCTTTTCGAAACATCTGAAATTTTCAAAATCAGTTAAGAAATGAAAAAGTTATGGCCAATTTCGTTTCAGCTTCAAGGACATAGCAAATATTGGTTTTGCTCTCGGGATAACAGAATAAAAATTCGATTTTGACATAGCTAACCACAAAATTACAGAAAAAGCAATGCATGAAAGTTGTTGCACATGATTTAAGCTTTCCAAAACATCTAGAATTACCAAAATCGGTTAAGAAACGAATGAGTCATGGAAAAAATAATTTCTCAGACTTGTGATTGTTGTTGATGTCATTTGCTCTTGGGACAGCAACAAACAAGCACGATTTTGATCAAGCAAACTTCAAAATTTAAGAAACTTCAAAACATGAAACTTGTAACCCTTTGTCTGTGTTTTCCAGAACATCCAAAATTATAAAATTTGGATAAAAATTGAAGAAGTTATAGCCAAAACAATGTGGCAACAGAAAATAAAAAATAACAAAGATGAAACGTAATCTTATTAATACGAAAATTTAACTCAAAACTTTGATTTTGGCTAGCATTTGTAAGCTTTTACACTTACCAATTGATTTTCAGTGAATTAGTAAGGATTTGCAAGCAAGGTTGAGCCTTTAGCATAAGATTGGAGCCCTAAACATCTGAAAATAGAAAAAAAACAATACATGCAAAGAAGAAATTGATCAAAACAAAATTTACAGTAAACAATTCTAGGGTTTTAGATGGATTTTAAGATAGAATAGGTTAGTGATTACCTTCTTTTATGATTCTTAATGGAATTAGGCTTTTAAATTTGCACGGATTGAGATTGGAAGATTAAATTTTAAAGAGGGTAGCCATTGTTTTATACTTTGAAGCTTTTTCTTTTCTGATTTAGGTTTTACTGTAATGAGCTTTGGGAGAAAAGGAACGTACTTCATTAGAAAACTCTAGAATTTGGGTTATTGGATGTTTACTATACCCAATTAGCCTATTCTCATACTTAGAAAATTATTTAGGCTAATATATATAAGTTTAAACCATTTTTAACATAACTTTCACATATTAACTTCTTTTTACATGAGACCAAATGCACTCTTCATATTTTAACTAGGTGAACATCATTAGCACGATAATTTTTTATTTATTTTTTTATACTTAAAATATTATTATCACAATAAACTATTAATTTACACAATAATTGACGATATTGTTATTTTTAGGCAAAAACCACTATTTTTACAATCTGAGTCAAATAAAAATTATTTCTTAACTCAAATAAGTGTATTAGATGTTTTAACACCATTTAAAAATATTACAACACTATTTTCAATCATTAACACACTTCGAAAAATTTATTTTCTTCTCATTTTCCCTTTTTATTCACTATAAAAGGCTATTATTGGAATAAAATCTCAATACTTCCCATTTTGACTCAATAAATAGCTAACATCATTTATTTTCAACCCACTTTCACAAATAAAATATTCTATGCTTATTTTCACTCATTTATATTTATTCCAACCATGAGTATGTTGAAATAACATCTTATGAGATAAATTAACACGCATAAATTAAAAACCCAAGTTTTATTCATCAAAACATTGTTTATATAAAATAAACAATGTTAACTCACATTTCATTCCTCCGATTCACTTATATTCATAATATTAAAGTATTATTTGCATTATAATTTAATATTAACGGTAATCTCCAAAATCCGGGTTGTTACAGAATTCCTTCCTTAACAAAATTGCGTCCTCGCAATTTCTAGAGGAAAAGGCTGTAAACAACACTAAAGATACAATCATCGAATGATAAAGACAAGCTCGAATTCCAAACCATTCATACTCTCAATATAAAATGGTAGAAAGAAACAAGGAAAAAATCACTTGGTTAATTCAATGGCCTATCATAAGCTAGTATAGTGATTAGTAAACAATCGAATTTTCCAAGCAACTTGAAAGAATTTCGAAGATCTCCCGTCTTGAATCAAAACTCAATAAGATGCTCAACAAATAATCAATCGAAAATGATTGATTGCTCAAAACTCCATGAATAGAGTCGGGATCAAACTCACTCAAACTCGAACTATAAACAATAAAGAAGATCACCAACAAGATTTTCCGCATAATAATACGGAAAGAACATCCTCATAATAAGATAAACACAGTAGACAAGATTGATAAATCACAAGATGGCTTCTCAAAGGCCACACACTCGAACGACCATGAAAAATGCACGTCGTTAATAATAGCTCGAAGATAGAATATACTCAAGAACAAGGATATAGACTCGAATTAACTTTTAATCCAAGATATTTAGAATTTTTAAATCTCAACATCTTTTAGATTTTAAATCTCAGTTTTCAACATTTGAATATTTTCAAACTCTTTACTATATTACTTTGTAAGTAATTTAAAACTTAAATTAAAAATCCAAATTTCTTCTCTTACTTCAAAATTAATTTTCAAAGAAATTTGTAAATCCATAATAATATTCCTTAAAATAAATTAAGGGTTTAAATTCTCTTTACTCTTTTTATTAAACCACCTAAATGGTTTAAAAAAATCTTCAAATTCTCTTATAACTCTTCTCTTAAAACATCCAATGTATATAATATAGATTCAAAAATCTCAAATTACACTTCCAATAAAGCACAGCTCAAAAACAATCTCATTTATATTCTCATCTTTATAATTTAAAAATAAATAAATGGCATTGCCTCGCCAATGAGTCTCTAATATATATATATATATATATATATATATATATATATATATGTTGGCTACAGAGTTGACCGGACGATCAAAACTGCTCGCCACTCTATTACTCGTCTCTAAAATCAATGGCTGCAATTACCATTCAAAAATAAATTTAATATTTAATCTCAAAAAAAAATTCTCAATTTTTAGAACAAAACCATAGTGTCTGATTGCCTCATCATAGCTTTTAGGAGATTCCTATCGATAATGTTGATCAGGCGTATCGACCAGAACTCTTAACTACTCGATGGATAACCCAACACTCTCAAATTATTTATATAAAAGAAATACTACTAATGTAAATATATTCTCAAAATATTCTATGATTTTTTTTTAAATATCTCAAAGCTCAAATTTCTCTTTAATACACATGTTTATATAGCTTCAAAACTCAAACCAAAGAACATTAAGAGAATGCATCGAGATATTCCCAGAATACTGGATTCTCAAAATCATCAAAAGTAGATAAAGTGTTCGCCAATCTTACGATGTCATGAGCCACTCCTAAAAATCATTAAGATACGTGATAAGTAAGAAATTCTTCTCGAAGGACAAGAAACACATAATCTACGAATCACTACTTCAAACGGAGTAATGCTAAAGGATAACGTTGATTGAGTATCTGGAAAGAACACTCAAACGAAGCAGAATGATAACTCAACCAAACTCGAACAATCTAGAAACTCACCTCATTCCTCAGTGGTTATCCTCGTGCAAGGATAACTGAAGAGCTAAGAGCCAGGAATAAGGTTACCTTAATACTCGATTGCCCGATTAGATGTCAAATCCAAACGGACTCACAAAACTCAACAAAGTCACCTTGACTGGAATTCGAGATATATCAACAACATCTCGATACTCAAGAGTGAATATAGAAACATCGGAATCATCATTAACATTCCAAAGTGATAGAAATAATAAATCAATCAAAATAGGAAACCTAAATATACAATAGGATCCTATAAAATAAAGGATTGGACTTAATATCAAATAAGTCAATCCTTCTCAAATTAAATGCATCTCAAGATTGTCACAAACACATACTCACAAAAGCAACATCAAATAGGAATCTCAGAATGCTCACAACGAGCCAACTGTTGTGGATACCCTCAGTATGATTCACAACTCTCAACGGAACACAATAATAATACTCTAAGGAATCAATAATCTTCATCGATAAGAACTCACTCACATCGACAAAAATAAGAATAGAATAATCCCAAATAAGATTATTCATAAGATAAGATAACATCAAACTCAATTATGGAATACTACAATATATATTCCTAGACATATTCCATCTCAACATATCCCAATACTCGAAAAAGAATCAAAGCATGATTCGAAAACAAGCTCGAACAAAGGACAATGATCCACTTGTATTGTACTTCGACGTATCGTAATATCGTATTGTTCTATGTTTATTCTACTTTGTTCTGACCACGGCTCTGATACCATGCTGTAACGCCCCACCTCGAGACCCAAATTAGCAAAGAGAACTAACAAGTAATTCTGTCTACTAAAGCGGAGAATAGGGCTGGTTAAAGGCGACCATCTATAATTTTGTCTTAAACATCCATTGAATACGTCGATAAATGCATTATAATTTTTCAAATCAAGTGGATCGACATACCCAGTAAATGCTTAATCCAAAACTATAGGTGGCTAATGGATCTATCAGAATAAAATACAATAAATGAATGTAAATCACATCGCAGAACAGTAATCAACATCATATATATATATATATATACACACACACTGATACACGTCCAGTATAATACAATATGAATACATAAAGGTGGTACACGACCACACCATACACATCGAATCAAATGTAAAACCATCAGAGTATGCGGAAGAAATAAACTACTCAAGAGAAAGAAGAGCTGTCCAATATCAACTTCGAGCTAAGTCCAATGGATGATACCTGAAATAACTCGGTCTGACCCGAGTGAAAACACACGGGTCAGGCTAGCTAAAATCATCAGTTAAACAGAATAATCGATAAGGATAATTAGGTGAAAGCTATGGTATCCTTTTTCATAAAGGATTCCATGCCCTAAATAGGGTTTCAACATCATAAGAAAGGACAACATCTCTTCTTGACAAGTAGGAGAGATAATGATGATAAAGTCATACTTAAGTGGCATAACAGACACTTAAGCAAATGGAACATCGCCGAGCAAAATTTTAAAGATAAGATTCAATAAACATCGTTTTCGTCTTATATCATCAGCGGTATAAAAAAATATGGATAATGACTTCAAATGAATCAATTATCTTCTTAGAAGTGCTCGTCAATATAACAATACATCAAAGGTACATATCCTTCATACATAGAATAAAACGCATATGGATGTGCCTCATCTTATTGGCGCATCCCAATGATCATTCAAGGAAATATAAAACCCAATCATAAGAGAAGCATTATACTTATTCAACCTCGTCTCATCGGTATAAATATAGATACATCTCAAATCCATCACTAAAACTCATCATGAAAGATTCTTCATAATCATTTATAGCTCATCTCATTGGCATAAATTTATAAATACATCTCAACTCCATCTTAACATCAAGTAGTATATAAAATCGTCAAATCATCAATCCATAATGCAAATAATGGTATAAATATAAATATATCTTAAATCTATTATCAAAACTCATCATAAAAGCATTATCATAATTTATCATGATAGAGCCCAGAAAGAATCCAAAACATCATATTCGAAATCACAAATAAAACCATGTATGTCAATAAGCCTTTTTCTTACATAAGGCTATACTAAAGCTTCGTCATCAAAATAGTGAAATCGAAACACCTGACCTCATGGAAAACAGCACGTGCATTTACATCTTGACTAATACTACCATTATTTGGTACCATTCATCGTGATGACTTGGGGTTACATAACATAATTACATCGTGATCATCTTGATTGACTATAGTCGGAAACATCTTGACGACACCCGGTCAAATAAACCCGAGTAATAACATCGTGATGATTGGAGTCGAGTAATAACTTTATGAACATCGTTATGACTCCAATCGAGTACTCGGTCTGTTAACATTAGGAATGTATCTCAACTTCTCGAGCAGGAACCCAATAGGCGTCAACGTACGTCCCATACCATACTTCGTACCTATTGGTTTATTAATCGTTAGTCGATGCCACATTAGAAAACCATCATAAAACATCATCAAATAAACATTGCCTCATCTTATTGGCGAGTGTAAGATACCTAACTCATCTTCTCTCTTACTTGGACGAGTTTTAAGTGACATCAAGACTTGTCTCATTTCATCAACAAGTAAAAATTCATCATAAATATCAAAATCATCATCAGTCCATCATAACAACTTGCCTCATCTCCTTGGCAAGTAAAAGAACATAGTTACGGTTATTTCTAACCATAGTTGTAAATTAAAACTTAACATCAATATTGTCTCATTTCATCGGCCAACACAAAATGCATCTAGATTGCTTCGTCGTCGAATGTACTCAAAGAGTAATTCTCAAACCAATAATCTTCATCAACATTTGGCAACTTCTAAATCAACTCAAAATAACACTTCAAATTGGTTTCGATGAAAACCGTGCTCGAAAACAATGAAAACTAAGAGGGATATCTCAAAACCGATAACTTGAATTCAATATGAATTCTATTCAAATTTAACCCAAATCAATTCAAATTCCATTTAAAATTTGAATTCCAAATTCTCTATATATAGTTAGCCTACTGATAGGCATCATAGATCTGAAAATATCTCAAAAACATCATTAAAATCGAAGAGAATGAGAGCAAAACGAGCTAATACAATTCTAAGGTCAACGATTGTTGTTGCTGTCATTTTGCTCTCAAGACAGCAGCATACAACCATAATTTCGACCAAACAAACTTCAAAATTACAGAAATCATAATGAATGAAACTTGTAGCACATTACCTAAGCTTTACGAATTATTCAAAATTATCAAATTTGGTTAAGAAACGAAGAAATTATGGTCAAATTCGTTTCGGTTTGAAACACCGAGCAAATATTGATTTTGCTCTCGGGTTAGCAGTAGAAAAATTAGATTTTGACATAGCTAACCTGAAAATTACCAAAAACTCAAAACATAAAAGTTGTAACACATGATTTATTATTTTCGAAAGATCTAAAATCATTAAAATCGGTTAAGAAAAGAAAACGTTATGGCCAATTTCGTTTCAGCTTCAAGGACAGAGCAAATATTGGTTTTGCTCTCGGGATAACAGAATAAAAATTCGATTTTGACGTAGCTAACCATATAATTACAGAAAAATCAATGCATGAAAGTTGTAGCACATGATTTAAGCTTTTCGGTACATCTGACATTATCAAAATAAGTTAAGAAACGAAAAATTTATGGCCAATTTCGTTTCAGCTTCAAGGATAGAGCAAATATTGGTTTTGCTCTCGCGATAACAGAATAAAATTTCGATTTTGACATAGCTAACCACAAAATTATAGAAAAATCAATGCATGAAAGTCGTTGCACATGATTTAAGATTTTCGGAACATCTGAAATTATCAAAATCGGTTAAGAAACGAATGAGGTATGGGGAAAATAATTTCTCAGACATGTGATTGTTATTGATGTCATTTGCTCTCGGGACAGCAACAAACAAGCTCGATTTTGATCAAGCAAACTTCAAAATTTTAGAAAACTCAAAACATGAAACTTGTAGCCCTTTGTCTATACTTTACAGAACACCCAAAATTATGAAATTTGGATAAAAATTGAAGAAGTTATGGCCAAAACAATATGGCAATAGAAAACGGAAAATAACAAAGACGAAACGTAACCTTATTAGTACGAAAATTTAGCTCAAAACTTTGATTTTGGCTAGCATTTGTAAGCTTTTACACTTACCAATTGATTTTCAGTGAATAAGTAAGGATTTGCAAGCAAGGTTGAGCCTTAGTATAAGATTGGAACCCTAAACATCTAAAAATAGAAAGAAAAAAACAATACATGCAAAGAAGAAATTGCTCGAAACAAAATTTACAGTAAACAGTTCTAGCATTTTAGATGGATGCTAAGATAGAATAAGTTGGAGATTAACTTCTTTTATGATTCTTACTTGAACTAGGCTTTTAAATTTGCACAGATTGAGCTTGGAAGATTAAATTTTGAAGAGGGTAGCCATTGTTTTGTACCTTGAAGCGTTTTCTTTTCTGATTTAGGTTTTACTGTAATGAGTTTTGAGAGAAAAGGAACGTACTTCATTAGAAAACTCTAGAATTTGGGTTATTGGATGTTTACTATACCCAATTAGCCTATTCTCATACTTAGAAAATTATTTAGGCTAATATACATAAGTTTTAAACCATTTTTAACATAACTTTCACATATTAACTTCTTTTTACATGAGACCGAATGCACTCTTCATATTTTAACAAGGTGAACATCATTAACACAATATTTTTTATTTACTTTTTTTTACACTTAAAATATTATTTTCACAATAAACTATTAATTCACACAATAATTGACAATATTGTTATTTTTAGACAAAACCACTATTTTAAAATCCGAGTCAAATAAAAATTATTTCTTAACTCAAATAAGTGTATTAAATGTTTTAACACCTTTTAAAAATATTACAACACTATTTTCAATCATTAATACACTTCGAAAAATTCATTTTCTTCTCATTTGCCCTTTTTATTCACTATAAAAGGCTATTATTGGAATAAAATCTCAATACTTCCCATTTTGACTCAATAAATAACTAACACCATTTATTTTCAACCCACTTTCACAAATAAAATATTCTATGCTTATTTTCACTCATTTATATTTATTCCAACCATCAATATGTTGAAATAACATCTTATGAGATAAATTAACTCACATAAATTAAAAACCCAAGTTTTATTCATCAAAACATTGTTTATATAAATAAACAATATTAACTCACATTTCATTACTCCAATTTACTTATAATCACAATATTAAATTATTATTTGCATTATAATTTAATATTAATGGTAATCTCCAAAATCCGGGTTGTTACAATATTAGCACAAGATCAAACCCGAGCTATAAGCTGGATTCAACACAGGTGCAATCCAAATGTACAAGTTCAATAAAATGGTCAAGGCAACTAAAACAAGCCTTGACCAAAAATTAAGTGATGTACACACGAATGCTATGATCAAAGACAACAACGTCAACCAAGGTTAGGAACCAGTATAGGCAGCACTCCGACTAGATTAGTTTCCCAAAATCAAGATAAAGGGAAGGTTGAAACTAGTACAAGCAGTTGACAGAGCACACAAAAGCACAATGCCAACGAACCAACCACTTTCAAATGCAACAGACTAGATACAAGAATAAAAGCTAGCAAAACAAAAGTCCACACACATATATGACAACAATTCAAACCAAGCTAATGAACAACAAGCGAACGGCCAAGACCAAACACAAGCTACAAATTCATCATGCTCACCATTTATTTGCACAGCGCATACTTACGAACACACTTGAACCAGGCACAGTGCAACAGTGATGACACAAGAAAACAAAGTAGAATGATCAGGTCAAAGTTCAGGTCAACTAGATAAGGCACAAGCTCATGACTCATGTGGAACAAGCGAAGTAAATGAAAATACACATGTACATATAAATAGGCAGTGCACATGTAACCATATCCAAGCAGACTCAAATATCATATGCATCGGCTCAAAAGAAAGGCAACATAAATATGGAGTGAGTGGATGAATCATATGCATCAGGTCGCAAATACCACAGTGACTTCAACATCAAACAAGACAAGTTGATATGCAGATGGTAACACAAATGCTTCCAGAATTCATATATACATATCTTTAGGCATGTCAATGGATACCTAAAAAATCCGAATCCATCTGGATCTGTGTCCGAAAAAATAGATATTATCCGATAACCGAAAAGCGAAGGCGGATGCGGTTATAGGCATATCCGTATCCCAAAAACATCCTTCCGATCCAAAATTAATTATAATACAAGTTACTATTATTAATATTATTATTTAATGATGAACTTAAAATATACTTAGAAATATATTGTTCCACTTTGAAAAACTGATTAGTATTGTAATGTGTGTATTGTCATTTGAAAAAGTGATTATTTTAGTTCAAAATTATTAGTATAATAAAACTCTTATTCAATTTTGGATGCAGATATTTCAGATATTTTATAATATCTGGAAATATCTGCTTTTTATTTTTGGATATCCGAAAAATATCCGCAGATGCAAATATGGATGTTAATTCTCAAATATCCGCGGATATCGGATGTGGATTCGAATGCGGATTTAAATTTTCGGATGCGGATACAGCCATATCTGCATCTGTTTTCATCCGTTGACAGCCCTACATATGTTCGCACATATATACACGCAGTCAGACATACCAGACAAACAAGTACATTGTACAGAAATGTCTGAACTAAATGCCTAAGCACATGACTCAAATGCGAACACCGGATTCAAGTATACAAATGAAGACATATACAAGACTGCATCAAGAAACCAAACCAATTGCAGAATCACAAGCATACACATATACATGCGTGAAGCACATGGCAGTGGACAATGAAGTTGGAAAATCAAGGCATGTTTTAAGTAGAATTTTCGAACAAGGGCATAGGACTTCAAATTAGCAGTGACAGTATTCAAGCAACAAACACTACATGAACTGGCTCGAAGACCAGATACAGTAAACATTGTGAAGCCGTGAAGCTATAAGGAGAAAAAATTTCCAAATGACCACAGTAGGTGACATCAAAAAATCAAGTCCAATTTAACATAAATGCCGAAGTCAAGTTTTTTATCACGGTAGATAATATAAGGAACACTAATTAAACAAGTCAAGATAAATCAACATCGTCAGAGAATTCAAAGCCGTGGTGGCTAATGAATCGAGCAAGTTCAAAATCAAAGCCGTGGTAATCAAGCACCGAGGACATACGAATTGAATAAGTCAGAGAAATCACCATCATTCAAGAATAATCGAATGCCAGCTAAAAAATTTCAAACGAATTCAAATATTATAGTCGATCGAAAATTTAGGGTTTTCAATCATATAAAACCCGTTAACATCATTGGTTAAAAATTTGTTCGAGTTCAAGTAACAATAGAGAAGAATAAATCATTCAACTTGAACTAAAGTCGAGAATAATTAGTAATCAGAAAAAGGCATTCACGTATCAATTCACACATCAATCGATCTCGACAATTTGAAGCAGCCAACTAATCGATCGAAGAAAGGATTCGAAGCACCATTCAATCAACAACTAAAAGCGGTGGCTTCATAGAAAAAAGAAACCATAATTTTCTCAGAAAGGAATGAATGAGCAGAAAGGAACGAATGAACAAAAAGGAAGCAACCTTTTTTTAACGCAAAGGAAAGAGGGCCGATAATATAAAAACCAAAAGAGGAATACTCCTTTATTGAATTTTGGCCTGCTTCATTAAATTAGTATTTGAGCTTTAAATTATTTAAATCAGGGTTTTTATTGTTTTTACTTGTTTTTATTTTTTAATTTATTTTTAACTTGTGTACTTGTCGAGTCGTGTGACTAGGGACAAACTACGGTGGTGTAGTTTGAGAATTCGCAACTCAGTGGCAGAGTTGTGGCAGGGTTTTGAGCATGGAGTTAGGTTTGTCGATAGAGGTGTCGTGAGTTTACGTATGTAAGTTTATCTGACAACTTAATTTTCGTAGAAACCTTGAGTGCAGCACGTAGGCAGGGTTTTTCCGAAGTTGGGTAAATCTGTGTTGTTCTATTCTGTTATTATCTGTGCTGCTATATCTGTGTCACGACTAATTTTATATACTTTCACATTAAATTTTTATAATCAATAGTATCACCCTATTCACCCCCCTCTAGGGTGAAGCAGATGCTACAAGGGGTATCAGAGCTAGGAACAGAAGCCATTTTTGCTTTAAAATTTTGGTTTTTCAAAAACCAATTTTTTTACAAATTTGAATTTTTAAAATGGCTTCTCTTAATAATGCTTAGCTGAAGGCCGGCCCAGTATTATCCCTCCGATTTTTTACGGAACAGATTTTTAAATTGGAAATTAAGAATGGAATTTTATTTAAAATCTATTAATTCTAAATGTTGGGATATAATTGAAAATAGGTGTGATATAATAGACTAGAAAATTACTTTGATCAATGCTTTTGCTATGCATATACTATATTCTCATATTAATCAAGATAATTTTAACTTTATCTCTCATTGTGAAAATGCACAGGAAATCTGAAATACCTTTGATGCAATATATGGTGCAAAAGTCAACAACGATGAGAAATCATCCACAATTAACTCACTTAAAGAAACGTGCTTAAAAGGATTGGGAAAAGGCAGCAATGATGAAGATTCAATAGCCGATGAGATAAGTGATTTTCCATTCAATGATTTAGTTCTCTTTGTGCCAAAAATTAATTTAAAATATAAAGCTCTTGAGATAAAAAAAAATAAGTTGGAAAGGAAACAAGCAAAACTTCATCAGAAAAATAATGATTTGGAAAATGAGCTTAAAAATATTAAAAGTTCTAATTGCAAAATGTGTTTGAATCATGAAAAAGAATTTGCCCGACTTCATGAAAACTTTCAGAAGTAAGAAAACAAAATTTTAATACCATTAGTTAGAAATTTCTAAATGTGCGATTTTTAAAAAGAAATTAAATGAGATCAACAAAAATTTCAAAACCCTTGAAAAAGAAAATGTGATTTTGAGCAAATCTGAAATTATCCGATAAAATCATGAGTTTGAAAAGGAGATTGAAGAATTCAAGGATTTTAAAGTATAAAAAACTCCAAATCTTTGAAACTGAGATGCTTGAAATTGAGACTAAAATTAGAGAGCTTAAAAATGAAAATATGGACTTGAAAATAAAGAATTTTGAAATGAGAGATAATACCATTAGTTGTTGTTCGAAGCTAATAAACGAAAATAAACTTTTACAATCCAAAGTTAACCAACTTGAGTTTATTACTTGAAACTTTTCCCTAGAGAAAAATCATGTAATATTGTAACGACCCGGAATTTTCGATCCCGAAAATTCCAAATAGTTTGAGAAAAGAAGAAAGAGATAGAAGAAGAACAGAAAAGAAACACACAAACTCACATTCGCAGCGGATAAAATATAATATCAATAATAGATATACCAAGAAAACTGTATCTATCAATTTACATCGATATATATCAGAGTTACAACAATTTATACAACATTGGATAGATACAATTTGACATGTCTCAGATATATACAGTAGTGGAAACTCTCTATACGTTCCTGCCATCCAGCTCGCCTTCTGAGCTCCAGAACGTCCTTACCTGAAAATCTGTAATACTCGGTCTGACCCGAGCATTACATCAAAGTAACACCCGGGTCAGGCTGGAAACCAGCATGAGTAAACCCATCTAATATGAAATTCAAAAGCATACAACTTAAATAACCCGGGTGACTCGTATCAATTACAAGTTCACAAATTGTTATAGACATTACTTATTTTGCTCACAAATTTCTAAGTATCAAAACTTAGATTAAATAGTCATACCAGTCTATTGATTTCACATATCAATCTATAAAGAATCGAAGTGGTTTCGGGTATTTACTATACCCGACTCCGGCCTCTTCGAATCCGATGTCATCTAAAACCAAGTTATCCAATACAGCTCAGCTTAAATTATCGAAAAACATTTTACAGCAATCCCTAACTGATTGATAATCACATTATTATCGTCCATCCATCATTTCATATCACAAATCGACTCATAACAGAGATATCATCTAATTCTAAGTACTCATCACAATTCAATCATTAATAAGCAAGATTGATCACTTCCATTAATTACATTAATTCAAAAATCCTCTAATCACTCTTATCAGTGAATTTATTCTTAAATTTCTTTAACTTAATTACATTCATTAATCAATCTTGGTTATTCATCAATAGATATCAATTCAATAGATATCATCCAATTCAGACATTCAACAACCAATCATCCATAAGCAAGCATTGTCAATTCATATCATAATTAATTTAATTACTTAAATTAAATTAATACCTTAAGAATTAATCGCTAAATCTTGCTTATACAATCATTAATTAATTACTAACCTTAATTAATTAATCACAGCCTTGATTAATTCAATCAATCACTTTATCAATCCCTAATTCCAGATTATTTATCTTTTATTTATCAATTAATAATATTTAATTATTATTTAATCTCCTTTAATACAAAGTAATTAATCCTTAATTACTTTCATAATCAATTAATTAACCCTTAATTTACTGATTAGTTATTCATCAACTATCGATTAAAAACCTTAATTATTAATCAATATCTCAAATTAATTAACCCATAATTACTTTTATAATTAATTAATTAATTATTAATTGACTAATTAATTATCTCTTAATTATTAATTAATAAACCTAATTATCAATTATTAATTAAGAACTTAATTACGGATTACTTATTTCCTAATCACCAGTTAATTAACCATTTAATTAATCCTTAATTAACTGTTAATCCATCCTTAATTAACAGATAATCAGTCCTTAATTACACTTTGATTAATCCTTAATCACCATTGATTAATCAAGTAATTACCATTTTAAAAAAAACTTCTTAATTAATCCCTCAATTACCTATGTTAATTAGTCCTTTACGATTATTACACGGAGTAATTAAACCTTAATCAATTCATTAATTATAAATTTATCAAATTGGTTAATTAACCTTAATTGATCACATTCATTAATTAAATCCACATTAATTTCAATTAACCTTATTAATTAACCAAGTAATTTAATCATCTCTTAACCATCATTTGATGATTCCAAAATTATTTTCCATCGATTTCCACTCCAAGAAATTATCCCTTAATTAATTTCTTTATGAATTAGATTTCTACTTTCAACATTTGGTTTCTTTCAAAACTTGATTTGAGTTTTAAAATTTGAACTCTCCTTACATGACTTTGCTTTTAAAAAAATCTTGAAAGCCTGATTTCTTCTTCAACCAATTCTCACCTGAATTCCAGGCTATCACAGCAAACTCGAGTCGGACTAAAAAAACCTCGAGCCTATCCCTCAACAACTCGACCAAACACAAGAGTCACGAGCCAGCACCCACAACTTCGAGTTCCTCATGCTAAAACCACGTTTTTAGCCGAGTCGCTCCACTTCTTCTCCAAAATTAATTTCACATCCAAACTCACCGGCCAACCGTGCTCGTGCACGTGCACAAAACCCCTGGTCATCGCCGATTGTCACCACGACCATCTACAAGTCGTTAATAACTCCATTACTCCTCCTGATAACCCAGAATCAAAGACGGCCATGCTAAACAAAATCAAGCTTCACGATAGGAAACTGGAATGAACACGGATGACAAAAACTACTCGCCGCCGATGATCACGACAACTGGATCTCACTGGCTTCGCTTCGGAGCAGCACCATGTCCCTATGCGGCTATTCCCTGGACTGCGACTAACTCCGGTCTTCCCAAGGTAGCTAAAATCATCCCAAAACCATCTGCGACCCAAAATTAGGTTTAGGCACTTCCTCATCCAACCCGCGCTGTCACGGTGATCTGAACACCCCTCAAATAATTTTCCCGGCCTCCCCGATGGACGTACTATCCTCGACAAAAGCTTCGACCATCAACATTTCATTGATGATCAGATAAAGGTCGAAATTTGTTTTCTGTTCATCCACTGATTTCTCACAATATACAATACTAAAAATCAGAATTACCATACTAAAATTCCTAATTCTTGACGTAGATTGGAGCAGTATACTTGAAACAATTAATTGTTGAAATCAATTTCCTGATACATCTCAAGTTTGACTGTAAGTTGAATATTTCTGATTGATATTCTTCTCAATTCTTGTTTTCAATGTTTAATTTTATATATATATATATATATATATATATATATATATATATCTTGAAGTCTTACATAAATCTTGTTTAATCATTTCATTATACCATAAATCAGAGAAGGAACCTAATGATTTTGAATTATATTAAACCCAGTAATTTTCATTAGAGTAAATACTTTCCTTTCCCTTCTATTATTTTAAGAAAGTTTATTCACAAAATTTTATTGCACAGAGAATCTATATCTGAAGCTGCTAACTTGAATCCTCTTTTAAATCTTAGATCAAGTTAAAATAAAAAAAATAAAAAAATTAAACTAATTTGTTTGTAGCCCAAGTTTGACAAGGATCAGATAAAGAATTTGAAATTTTGTTTCAAACCTTTAAATCCTGTATCAGGAACAAGTAGCACGGATCATACACACATATCTTAACCACACACTTCAATTTTCATACAGAAAACCACATAAATGTCCTCAAACTAGCATCAATTATCTCAGAAACTTTCACATGCAATAAGCTATAATTTAGATAAGCTTTTAATTTAGACATTCCCAAAAGAACAGAATCAACTAGGCAGATTACTCACCTGATTTAAGCATAGCAGGTTTTTAATTTTTATTTTCCAGGCTTTGAACATCTTAGATTTGAACAATGACTTTGAATAATAAATCCTACTGCATGCTGTTGAAAATCCCCTTGCATGCTACAACTGATGTAAAAATGTTGAACTTGTAGATAACTTGATGTTGAACTACAGATTGAGTTGAAGTTGCAGGTTTCATTTTTTTACTGTGAAGAACTTTGCTTTGGATTTTCTAGTTTCAGGTAGCATTTGCTTTTGATTTTAATTTCAGGTTTTGATTTGCTTTTGCTTTTGTAGTTTTCATTTCAGATTTGAGAAATAGTTCAGGTTTTGAAAAAAAAGATTTCTGTTTTGCCATTCATGTTTGAAAGAATGAAAATGTTTTGAAAGAAACTTGTTTTCTTCTATAAACATTTATTAAAAATTAAAATTATATGTTGCCACTTGTCTTCAAACATTTACATTTGTCATTTTATTCACTTAATTACTTTACATGTATTTTAAGAGGTGTTAATATGTTTACATTTGTTCTTATGTATTTTTATTTAATTTTTATTTAATTTAAATGTAATTATAAACTAAGTTGAATTATTTGTTGTTGAAGTTGATCTTAAAACTGCATTTGCTTGGTGATGCAGCTAAACTCCATTTCTTGTTTTGCTTAGAGTTGAATTGAACTTTACATTGCAGTTGATATTTGAAATAAAATTGCAGATTTTCAAACAGATTTTAGATTCGTGTTTTGCAGAATTGGTTTTGTTTTTCTCTTCTTACAATCTGATTTTCAGATTTGTTTTTAAGATAATGTGTTAAACAATATGAATTGTTAAGTTTTCTACTCAATAAATTTTTAAATAAAAATGTTATTTAAAAACAATGCCACTTGTTGCATAATGATGTATATTAATTTACAAGTGTCTTCTTTAAGTAAAAATGTCTTACACATGTTCATCTTAATATTAAAAGAAATTCCTAATTTATAAATGTATTTAAATTTATCTAAATCAATTTCTAATTTATATTATCATGTTTATATAAATGTCTATCTATTTTTAGCCTTAAATGATTATATTTAATTACCTTTTATAAAATTACATATCTTAATGTTTATTTGAATATATTTTTTTAAATAAAACAAAATAAACTTTTATTATGGAATACAATTTAAACCTTAATATTTTAAACAAAATAGATTTTTACTTTAATTACTTTGAAGATATAAGATAGACCTTTAAATTAACCTTTGATATTATTTCAATCAAATTCACCAATTCATAATTTATTCAATACTAAATAAAAATCAAATTCTCTATTTACAATGTATACACATATATACATTATAAATAAAATATCTTTTAACTAAGCTTAGAAAGATAATTTTACTATTTGGTATCAATGTATTCGAAGATCCCTACCAAGTTAATTATCAAATTATCAGTTGATAAAAAAAAAATTCGGGTTATCACATTCCTCCCCCCTTTGAATCTTTTCATCCTCGAAAAGGAAATTATTCTTTGTAACTCTTTTAGAAACACTTTTAAAATTTACATAATATTATAAAATAGTTTTTATAAGAATACTTTTTATAACTCGATGTCTCAACTAGTCCATCCTTGTTCTCACAGAAATTCGGTCATACGTTAATCAGGCGTATGACTGAAAATCTATAAGTACTTAGCAGACTCGTTCTCAACACCCAGTGAAAAATACTTTTTGAAAATAATTTTTATTGAAAATATAGAAATCATTTTGAAATCGAGGAAATATATTTGGTGAGAATGCTTTGGAAATCATCACCCCCATCCATGGTCACAGTTACATCCAGGGTTACGTTGCCGTCGCAGCAAAAGTCCATGTAACTGTAGGCTCTCCGTGGCCTCTCGATTACGCCATGGATCCCACACAACAGATCACAGTTACACCCAGGGTTACGTTGCCATCGCAGCAAAAGTCCATGTAACTGCAGGCTCTCAGCGGCCTCTGATTTTCGCTGTCGAAATGAAACCTCTCCACTCCTACATAGGTCACAGTCTGCCGATATAAAATCAAACACAGACTGTTGGCTCTCAGCGGCACACACGACTTTCGCTATGTTATACTCTACTCATAATCCCTAGGAACTAGTTTAGTCCGGACTCCTCACAGGATCAACTTTAGAACCCCCCTTGGGGCTCAAGGCAGCACCACCCAGTGGTACTCCTGAGAAGTCCATTCCAAGGAAGCGCCTTTTTCCCCAGAGCCATCATCAAAACATTTTATACTATATATATAGTATCTTTTAAATCATACACCTAGTATGATCTCATACAAAGCTCCTTTACACAAAATCGATTATCCCAAAATCGATAATTCTCAAACTAGGCTTTCCAAATTCAATATTGATTTTACCCAAAAATCAAAAGCCTTTCCAAATCCATAGGTTCCCAAAACCTTTTTCCAAAATCCTCATATGATCCTTTATATATAGAGATATATATATAAAATCCTTGATAAAAATCTTTGGATCATTATATACATGTATAAAAAATCCTTTTATACTTCAAACACTTTCAAAATCCTTTACTTCTGGCAATAGATTCATCAAGGGGAGTTTTATCTTATAAAATAAAGATATTTTCTTTGTTTACTCAAAATCAGATATCCAAATTTGATTACTCTTTTCAATATCATTTTCATCCAAATCCGTACGATGTACACATATCATCAGTATGGTATACCAATCTGATCGCTTACTCGATCACACAATTTTATTTCCGAACTAGTATCGTCCACCCGACTTCCTAGTGCGGACACAGATCTGGTTTCTTGATCAGAAACCGTCATTCTACTTGCATAGTCATAGCTATGAAAGAGAACATCCAGAACCAATCAACAATCCATATCTAGGTTCGCCGTCGAAAATCGAGTGAAAAATCCCACTCGGATCGATATAACTATCTCGAAATTCCGTGCTCGAATCTAGATCAAATCACTATGCGAATAGAATAACATACGTACACCTACGTATTTGTCTTATTGGTTATTAGCCAAATTAATTTCATTTCTATTCACATTCACTTTGATTTCATTCACTTACTCACAATTACTTCAATCCATTTGGATTATCACCTTATTCTTATCTCGATTAGGTATTTAAACAATAACAGTTTAAACTCTGTCCAGTTTAAATTTAGAAAATAGCTTGAAAAGTTAAAAATAAATAAATAATTGGAAATAATTACTAGTTTGTAAAATAGATGTAAAATAGTTAGAAAATAGTTAAATAATTATAGAAATTTTAGATAGTTGCAATATAATAGTAAGATAGTAATTAGTTTTGAAAAACAGCTGAAATATAGTAATTAGTTTATAAAACAGTCGGAAAATTGTTAAACAGTTTCAAAAATAATGGTAAAACAAGTATAAGATAGTTTGTCTTTTTAAAAAAAGGTTGTATATATAATATATAGCTTGGAAAAATAGGTTTATATTAAAACAATTTATATTACAAATAGTCCAGAGTCAAAACTGTGCAATTTAAATTTTCTCTTCCTTTTAAATTGTCCTAATTCCAATTTAAATAATTTCAATTTCCATTGAAATTGATTCATTACCAATTCAAGTTGAATTAATTCTCAATTCGCTTTCAAATTTAAATCAAATTCCATTTGATTTTAAACATATTCAACTTTAATTACAATCCCAAGTTATTCCAATCACTTTGGACTAACATCTATTCAATTGAACCCACTTCAATTCCAATCTATTTCAACTCCAGTTTGAATTAATCCCAATTTCAAATTCCATTTCCAAATCAAGTTGAATTATTCTTGATTTCCTCCCAAATTAAATTCAAATTCCATTTGAATTTAAAACTATTCAACTTTAAATACAATTCCAAATTATTCAAATCAATTTGGACTAATTTCAAATTTAAACCATCTCGAATTATATAAATTCAAGTTAATACTTCAATTGTTGATTTAATTCCTTTAAATCAATTTACCTTTTTATCCCAACAATGGATTACCATACTACATTTCTTATTCATTTAAACAAATTCAATTCACAATTTAAAGATTATTAATAACAATAGGATGATATCATCCAATTCATTTTAAAACATCCATCAATTTTCAATTTCCAGATCTCAAACCCATTTGAGATCACACAAACTCCCAATTCAGATTAACCATTTAACTTGCTAAATTAAATTAAATTCGCTTAATCCAGTCAACGTTACCCAATTTGAACTTCCATTTCAAATTTTAAACTTCACATTAATGATCTTCCCATTTAAGTTCAAAAACCTATCACCTTAGGTATCACTTCTTATTCCAAATTCAAAACTCACCATTTAGAGTTTATTTCCAATCACCTTTGATATTATGTATACCCACATGTATTCATATTAATTTCTTTTACATACCAAGTTATACTTTAAATTTTTTTTTTTAAATTTTCAAACAACTCTTGTTTGAAATAGGACCATTTCATTCAAATGCATTAAATAATATTATGTATTATTTCTTTAAATTAATTTCATCATTAATTAATTCCAATTAATCACATTTGGTAATTAACTTATTTCTTAATTACCTTTATTAAGTAATTGTCCTTTAAATTATTTACCTATAGTTACTTCATTAAGTAACTCCCTCTTTATTTATCATTTCCAATTATTATCCATTAATAAATCTCATTAAATAAGGTTTAATTAATTACATAAATTAATTGATTATCCTTATCCTGAAACCTCTCCCAAATTTCAAGATTTAATTTCAATTTGAATCCATTTCAAACTTGTCTTTAATTTAATTTCAATTTGGTTGTAATTCTATTACCACTTAATTCTTACAATTATTTTTAGTTTAATTAATACTACAACCAATTTTCTTAATATAATAGATAATCTATTTCTTATATAAAATTCATTTACTTTTGAAATCATTTAAAAACCTTTATATAAGAAAATAACAAGTACGCTCTCTCATATATATACACTCAACTCATTCTAGGGTACCACTTACCCTATCCTTAATGAGTAATCCCACCAGAGCCAAGGTTCTCGCTTAACCTTCAGCTCTGATACCAAACGTAACGACCCGGAATTTTCGATCCCGAAAATTCCAAATAGTTAGAGAAAAGAAGAAAGAGATAGAAGAAAAACAGAAAACAAACAAACGAACTCACATTCGCAGCGGATAAAATATAATATCAATAATAGATATACCAAGAAAACTGTATCTATCAATTTACATCGATATATATCAGAGTTACAACAATTTATACAACATTGGATAGATACAATTTGACATGTCTCAGATATATACAGTAGTGGAAACTCTCTATACGTTCCTGCCATCCAGCTCGCCTTCTGAGCTCCAGAACGTCCTTACCTGAAAATCTGTAATACTCGGTCTGACCCGAGCATTACATCAAAGTAACACCCGGGTCAGGCTGGAAACTAGCGTGAGTAAACCCATCTAATATGAAATTCAAAAGCATACAACTTAAATAACCCGGGTGATTCGTATCAATTACAAGTTCACAAATTGTTATAGACATTACTTATTTTGCTCATAAATTTCTAAGTATCAAAACTTAGATTAAATAGTCATACCAGCGTATTGATTTCACATATCAATCTATAAAGAATCGAAGTGGTTTCGGGTATATACTATACCCGACTTCGGCCTCTTCGAATCCAATGTCATCTAAAACCAAGTTATCCAATACAACTCAACTTAAATTATCGAAAAACATTTTACAGCAATCCCTAACTGATTGATAATCACATTATTATCATCCATCCATCATTTCATATCACAATCGACTCATAACAGAGATATCATCTAATTCTAAGTACTCATCACAATTCAATCATTAATAAGCAAGATTGATCACTTCCATTAATTACATTAATTCAAAAATCCTCTAATCACTTTTATCAGTGAATTTATTCTTAAATTTCTTTAACTTAATTACATTCATTAATCAATCTTGGTTATTCATCAATAGATATCAATTCAATAGATATCATCCAATTCAGACATCCAACAACCAATCGTCCATAAGCAAGCATTGTCAATTCATATCATAATTAATTTAATTACTTAAATTAAATTAATTCCTTAAGAATTAATCGCTAAATCTTGCTTATACAATCATTAATTAATTACTAACCTTAATTAATTAATCACATCCTTGATTAATTCAGTCAATCACTTTATCAATCCCTAATTCCAGATTATTTATCTTTTATTTATCAATTAATAATATTTAATTATTATTTAATCTCCTTTAATACAAAGTAATTAATCCTTAATTACTTTCATAATCAATTAATTAACCCTTAATTTACTGATTAGTTATTCATCAACTATCGATTAAAAACCTTAATTATTAATCAATATCTCAAATTAATTAACCCATAATTACTTTTATAATTAATTAATTAATTAATTATTAATTAACTAATTAGTTATCTCTTAATTATTAATTAATAAACCTAATTATCAATTATTAATTAAGAACTTAATTACAGATTACTTATTTCCTAATCACCGGTTAATTAACCATTTAATTAATCCTTAATTAACTGTTAATCCATCCTTAATTAACAGATAATCAGTCCTTAATTACCCTTTTATTAATCCTTAATCACCATTGATTAATCAAGTAATTACCATTTTAAAAAAAACTTCTTAATTAATCCCTCAATTACTTATGTTAATTAGTCCTTTACGATTATTACACGGAGTAATTAAACCTTAATTAATTCATTAATTATAAATTTATCAAATTGGTTAATTAACCTTAATTGATTACATTCATTAATTAAATCCACATTAATTTCGATTAACCTTATTAATTAACCAAGTAATTTAATCATCTCTTAACCATCATTTGATGATTCCAAAATTATTTTCCATCGATTTCCACTCCAAGAAATTATCCCTTAATTAATTTCTTTATGAATTAAATTTCTACTTTCAACATTTGGTTTCTTTCAAAACTTGATTTGAGTTTTAAAATTTGAACTCTCCTTACATGATTTTGCTTTTAAAAAAAATCTTGAAAGCCTGATTTCTTCTTCAACCAATTCTCACCTGAATTCCAGGCTATCACAGCAAACTCGAGTCGGACTAAAAAAACTCGAGCCTATCCCTCAACAACTCGACCAAACACAAGAGTCACGAGCCAGCACCCACAACTTCGAGTTCCTCATGCTAAAACCACGTTTTTACCCGAGTCGCTCCACTTCTTCTCCAAAATTAATTTCACATCCAAACTCACCGGCCAACCGTGCTCGTGCACGTGCACAAAACCCCTGGTCATCGCCGATTGTCACCACGACCATCTACAAGTCGTTAATGACTCCATTACTCCTCCTGATAACCCAGAATCAAAGACGGCCATGCTAAACAAAATCGAGCTTCACGATAGGAAACTGGAATGAACACAGATGACAAAAACTACTTGCCGCCGATGATCACGACAACTGGATCTCACAGGCTTCGCTCCGGAGCAGCACCATATCCCTACGCGGCTATTCCCTGGACTGCGACTAACTCCGGTCTTCCCAAGGTATCTAAAATCATCCCGAAACCATCTGCGACCCAAAACTAGGTTTAGGCACTTCCTCATCCAACCTGCGCTGTCACGGTGATCTGAACACCCCTCAAATAATTTTCCCGGCCTCCCTGATGGACGTACTATCCTCGACAAAAGCTTCGACCATCAACAGTTCGTTGATGATCAGATAAAGGTCGAAATTTGTTTTCTATTCATCCACTGATTTCTCACAATATACAATACTAAAAATCAGAATTACCATACTAAAATTCCTAATTCTTGACGTAGATTGGAGCAGTATACTTGAAACAATTAATTGTTGAAATCAATTTCCTGATACATCTCAAGTTTGACTGTAAGTTGAATACTTCTAATTGATATTCTTCTCAATTCTTGTTTTCAATGTTTAATTTTATATATATATATATATATATATATATATCTTGAAATCTTACATAAATCTTGTTTAATCATTTCATTATACCATAAATCAGAGAAGGAACCTAATGATTTTGAATTATATTACACCCAGTAATTTTCAACAGAGTAAATACTTTCCTTTCCCTTCTATTATTTTAAGAAAGTTTATTCACAAAATTTTATTGCACAGAGAATCTATATCTGAAGCTGCTAACTTGAATCCTCTTTTAAATCTTAGATCAAGTTAAAATAAAAAAATAAAAAAATTAAACTAATTTGTTTGTAGCCCAAGTTTGACAAGGATCAGATAAAGAATTTGAAATTTTGTTTCAAACCTTTAAATCCTGTATCAGGAACAAGTAGCACGGATCATACACACATATCTTAACCACACACTTCAATTTTCATACAGAAAACCACATAAATGTCCTCAAACTAGCATCAATTATCTCAGAAACTTTCACATGCAATAAGCTATAATTTAGATAAGCTTTTAATTTAGACATTCCCAAAAGAACAGAATCAACTAGGCAGATTACTCACCTGATTTAAGCAGAGCAGGTTTTTAATTTTTATTTTCCAGGCTTTGAACATCTTAGATTTGAACAATGACTTTGAATAATAAATCCTACTGCATGCTGTTGAAAATCCCCTTGCATGCTTCAATTGATGTAAAAATGTTGAACTTGCAGCTAACTTGATGTTGAACTACAGATTGAGTTGAAGTTGCAGGTTTCATTTTTTTACTGTGAAGAACTTTGCTTTGGATTTTCTAGTTTCAGGTAGCATTTGCTTTTGATTTTAATTTCAGGTTTTGATTTGCTTTTGTAGTTTTCATTTCAGATTTGAGAAATAGTTCAGGTTTTGAAAAAAAAGATTTCTGTTTTGCCATTAATGTTTGAAAGAATGAAAATGTTTTGAAAGAAACTTGTTTTCTTCTATAAACATTTATTAAAAATTAAAATTATATGTTGCCACTTGTCTTCAAACATTTACATTTGTCATTTTATTCACTTAATTACTTTACATGTATTTTAAGAGGTGTTAATATGTTTACATTTGTTCTTATGTATTTTTAATTAATTTTTATTTAATTTAAATGTAATTATAAACTAAGTTGAATTATTTGTTGTTGAAGTTGATCTTAAAACTGCATTTGCTTGGTGATGCAGCTAAACTCCATTTCTTGTTTTTCTTAGAGTTGAATTGAACTTTACATTGCAGTTGATATTTGAAATAAAATTGCAGATTTTCAAACAGATTTTAGATTCGTGTTTTGCAGAATTGGTTTTGAATTTCTCTTCTTACAATCTGATTTTCAGATTTCTTTTTAAGATAATGTGTTAAACAATATGAATTGTTAAGTTTTCTACTTAATAAATTTTTAAATAAAAATGTTATTTAAAAAAAATGCCACTTGTTGCATAATGATGTATATTAATTTACAAGTGTCTTCTTTAAGTAAAAATGTCTTACACATGTTCATCTTAATATTAAAAGAAATTCCTAATTTATAAATGTATTTAAATTTATCTAAATAAATTTCTAATTCATATTATCATGTTTATATAAATGTCTATCTATTTTTAGCCTTAAATGATTACATATAAATTACTTTTATAAAATTACACATCTTAATGTTTATTTGAATATTTTTTTTTTAAATAAAACAAAATAAACTTTTATTATGAAATACAATTTAAACCTTAATATTTTAAACAAAATAGATTTTTACTTTAATTACTTTGAAGATATAGGATAGACCTTTAAATTAACCTTTGATATTATTTCAATCAAACTCACCAATTCATAATTTATTCAATACTAAATAAAAATCAAACTCTCTATCTACAATGTATACATATATATACATTATAAATAAAATATCTTTTAACTAAGCTTAGAAAGATAATTTTACTATTTGGTATCAATGTATTTGAAGATCCCTACCAAGTTAATTATCAAATTATAAGTTGATAAAAAAAATTCGGGTTATCACAAATATGCTCCTAGAAAATCAATTCTTTGTGAATAAAAGGAAAGAACTTGGATTTGAAAAGTATCAAAATATGAACAAACAACTAATAACACTATCAAGGAAAAATATATAATACCCAAATGTGAAGAGTGTGGAAATATTGGATATAGCAAGAATAATTGTCGAAATATATGCAAACACAAAACCTTAAACAAATATGGATTCCAAAAGGTACGAATATAAATGGTCTGAAATTTGAACAGATTTGGATTCCCAAGGGTACAATTGTACATGCTAATGGTTTTTTATGTAGACAAATTTGGGTACCAAAGATTTCAATAGATAATAATAGTGATCCTACATCCTTAGTTAGACCACTTGCCTTCACCAAAATTTTAGACACACAAGTGGGCTAAGGAACAACTTTGATGAAGATAGATTTCGAGTTGTTCTAAGTGATTGATAAACTAAAATTTAAACGCTCCTTAGCCTATAAAGATTAGATGGAGATCATCGCATTTTGGATATCACAGAATAGAAAGGAAGTGAGGTATGTTCTCTCAACTCAATTTTTTTTGTTCACATATTGTTAATTATGTTTTGATCGACATTGTTGAAGTATTTTTGACATATCTTAATCATCTCAACTTTGATTTGTGAAATTCTTGAAGTTTTTGAAAAACTAATCAATAATGCTACAACTTCTCTGATTTTTGAGTCACTTTGGAATGTCACAAAAATGGCTTCGATAAATTTTTCTGAATATGTGTATTTTGCTCAATTTAGATTACTTTGCTTGATATAAATGGTTGTGCTAAAAATTTCAAACAAATTCAAGTGTTGAGGAATACAATTTTTTTTCTTATATACCACTATATAACACCATAAATATCTCAAATACAAGTGGTATCTTATATAATCTCATGTTGAAATCATTTTTGCAATAATTTAATTATTTATATTGATTTTCAACTTGAAGTCATTTTCACAAACCCCCTTACATAAAATTGATTTTCATTTATTTCAATTTTTGAAATGATAACCTCGAGTTAAAGGGGAATTCAGATGCAGGTTACACTGGCAATCTAGTGGATAGGAAAATTACTGGTGAAACGAGTTTTATGAAGAGACATTCATTACTTGCTTCACATATTTAGAGAAAATATCTGTAAATTTTTCATTTCAACTGATTTTCAAATTAGCAGACATTTTTCTAATAAAACCCTTCCATAAAATAGTTTTTGTTGATCTTGTTTAACATTAGTTGTTTTAGAAAATTTGATTTTATAATTATTTTAGGATTTGATCTTTAATGACTATATTAACTAATCCGACTCCCTATTGATTATCGGAAAGATAACTAGTTGTTGAAAAAGTGACGTGTGTTGATGTTAATCATATATTATAACTTGAGATGGTATATTTAGTAAATTTCTTTAGAAATTTAAACAAGATTTATAAAAACTTTTTGTTGGTAAAAATTCCATGACCATTTCTATTTCTATCATATCTCTATCGACCATCACTCATCAAAATCCAATATAATATGTGAATATATGGTATTTTAAACGGGAAATTATTCGCTTTCAATTTATTATATTTTTAGCAATAAAAACATCTAAAATATTCACTCTCATTTAAAAGTCCTCGCGGTTATGCACGTGTGAATTACTTGAAATTTTCGATTATGTGCTTTCATGCTCATTTAAAAGTCCTCACCGTTATGCATGTATGGAACGCATATCGAAATTGATTAATTAATTATACAAGTTGATTCTAATCCTATTTAAAAGTCATCACGGTTAGGCGTGGTTAGAAGATACTTGAATTTATCTTTTTTTTAAAACAAAATTAAGAATGCTACAAATCTCATTTAAAAGTCCTAATGGATATGCATGGTTAGTATATGTTCAAATTTGTGCAATAAATATACCACAAATTGACACAACTGTATGGTTTTGTATACCGACGTCATCCCTATCATTCTAAAGTGGAATATGCGCCTAACAGAGTATTTATGATTTTTGTTTTATTTTTTATTGAAATTTAATATTTATACTCGATTGGGTATTAATGTTGTATTAATGTCTATCACTTTATTTCTATTTTTCTAGCACCGGTACTCTTTTGCTGATAACAAAGGGGGGTGAGAAAAGTTAAGATTTCGGCAAATAAGGTCAAATATTTTATTTTGTACTTTCTATTTACATCTAGGTTCATATTTGCATCTAGGTTCATTTGCATATTTTTGTTCATGCATATATGAAGGGGGAGTTTTGTTATAGAGAGGGAGTGTTCAAATAGGGGAGCAAATAGAGTCTATCAATGATCAAACACATTTAACAAATTCAAAATCTTAAATATATGTTTGTTATCATCAAAAGGGGGAGATTGTTGAATATGTAAGTATATGATTTTTGTTTGATGATAATAAACATATATATATATATATATATATTCATTTAAATGTATTTGTTAATGTACTATTTTATTTTCACATAATTAAATAAATATTTGTTGAATGAAATAAATAACACAGAATTTAAATTCAAACATATATTTTATTCAAACAAATATTTTATTACAATTTTTAATAGTACAAATTTAAGCTCTCACTATATATATACAATCTTTGATTACAATACAATTTTGATTACATCATAATTTATCATTTACATTTGCACCTCACTACATTTTACTCATTCACTCGTATTTGAACTTCAACTCTATTCCAGATTACATCCAGCATCCGAGCAAACTGCAAAATAAATATTAACGCAGTAAAATTGGAAAGAACATATTTTGCAATGAAAAATAAAGTGTATATTTTGAAAATATTATTTGGCTCAGTTATTTGGGTTGTTCGTTATCATTTATTTTTGAATTCATCTACATGAACAACTTGTGACATGCATAGTGTATCACTGTACATGCCATAAGGCCATGCACACAGATATACGCTTGATAAAATTGTAGGGACAGGTGAGCACAAGGTCAAATCCATTCAAATGCAGGGTTCAACTCAAGTGAAATACAAATAAAGTCACGATATTAACACAAGGTCAAACCCAAGCTATAAGTTGGATTCAACACAGGTGCAATCCAAATGTACGAGTTCAATAAAATGGTCGAGACAACTAAACAAGGATCGACCAAAAATTAAATGATGTACACATGAATGTTATTATCAAAGATAACAACATCAACCAAGGTCAGGAACTAGTCAAGGCAGCACCCCAACCAGATTAGTTTCCAAAAATCAAGATAAAGTGCAGGTTAAAACCAATACAAGCAGTTGACAATGCACACAAAAGCACAACGCAAGAGAACCAACCACTTTCAAATGCAACAGACCAGATACAAGAATAAAAGCTAGTAAAACAAAAGTGCACTCACATATATGAAAACAATTCAAACCAAGCTAATGAACAACAACCGAATGGCCAAGACCAAACACAAGCTACAAATTCATCATCCTCACCAGTTTAATGCATAGTGCAGATTACGAACACACTTGAACCAGACATAGTGAAACAGTGAAACAGTGATGGCAGCAAAAAAAACAAAGTAAAACGATCAGTTCAAAGTTCAGGTCAACCAGATAAGGCACAAGCTCATGACTTATGTGGAACAAGTGAAGTAAATGAGAACACATATGTACATATATATAGGCAGTGCACATGTAAATCCAAGCAGACTTAAATATCATATGCACTAGCTCAAAAGAAATGCAACATAAAGATGGAGTGAGTGGATGAATACATATGCATTAGGTCTTAAATATCACAGTGACATCAACATCAAACCAGATAAGTTGATATGCAGACAGTAACACAAATGCTTTCAAACTTCATATATACATATGTTTTCATATATACACAAGCAGTCAGACATACTAGACAAACAAGTACAGTGTATAGAACTTTCTGAACTAAATGCCTAAGCACACAACTCAAATGCAAACACCGGATTCACATATACAAATGAAGACATATGCAAGACTACATCAAGAAACCAAACCAATTGCAAAATCACAAGCATACACATATACGTGCATGAAGCACACGGCAGTGGACAATGAAGTCGGAAAATCAAGGCATGTTCTAAGTTGCAGTTTTGAACAAGGACAAAGGACATCAAACTAGCAGTGATAGTATTCAAGCAACAGACACAACATGAACTAGCTTGAAGACCAGATACAGTAAACACCGTGAAGCCATGTAGCTATAAGGGAAAAAAAATTCCAAATGACCGAAGGCAGGTGATATAAAAAAATCAAGTCCAGTTTAACATAGATGCCGAAGTCAATTTTTTTCTCACGGTAGATAATATAAGGAACATGAATTAAACAAGTCAAGATAAATCAACATCATTAGAGAATTCAAAGCCACAGTGACCAAGAAATCGAGCAAGTTCAAAATCAAAGTTGTGGTAATAAAGCAACAAGGATATCAAATTGAAAAAGTCAAAGAAATCACCATCATTCAAGAATAATCGAATGGCCAGCTTAAATTTATCATACAAATTCAAATATTATATTCGATCGAAAATTTAGGATTTTCAATCATATAAAACTCATTAACATCATTAGCAAAAAAATTATTCGAGTTTAAGTAACAACAAAGAAGAATAAATCATTCAACTTGAATCAAAATAGAGAATAATTAATAATTAGAAAAAGGCATTCATGTACCAATTCACACATCAATCGATCTCGACAATTTGAAGCAGCCAACTAATCGATCGAAGAAAGGATTCGAAGCACCATTCAGTCAATAACTGAAAGCGGTGGCTTCAAAGAAAAGCGAAACCCCAATTTTCTCAAAATGGAATGAACGAGCAAAAAGGAAGCAACCATTTTTTAACGCAAAGGAAAAAGGGATAATAATATAAAAATCAAAAGAGGGATACTCCTTTATTCAATTTTGGTCGGCTTCTTTAAATTACTATTTGGGTTTAAATTATTTAAATTAGGGTTTTTATTGTTTTCATTGTTTTTAATTGTTTTGATTTTTTAATTTCTTTTTAACTTGTGTAATTGTCTAGTCGTGTGACTAGGGACGAACTACGGTGGTGTAGTTCGAGAATTCGCAACTCAATAGCGTAGTTGTAGCAGGATTTTAAGCGTAGAGTTAGTTTAGTTGATGCGGGCGTCGTGAATTTACGTGTGTTAGCTTCTGACTACTTAATTTCTAGTAGAAACCTTGGGGGTAGCACGTAGGCAAGGTTTTGTCGAAGCTGAGTAAATCTGTATTATTCTATTTTTTTATTCTGCTATTATCTGTGCTGCTATTAATCTGCTATATCTGTGTTGCGATTAATTTTTATATACTTCCACATTAAATTTTTGTAATCAATAGTATCACCCTATTTACCCCCTCTCTAGGGTGAAGTCGATCCTATACAAATGTGTTCGACACTTGAACCACGAGGGTATTTCATAAGAAATACATTATTCCCTAAATCAATATCACTCAAAGTATGTATATATATATATATATATATATATATATATATATTAAAGATTACGATTCCATAATATATTAGTTTTCCTCTACCATTTATTTATTAATAGGTTGCTTGCATACTCTTTAGTTGTTGGGTTTTGTCAACCTAGAGTATCATATATAATGTTATTAATATATTGACTTGACAAGGTAAGATATATATACGTATTTGTTGAGTTTCCTTAAGGTAGGTGCATTATATTTAGGCCGTCATGAAATGATGTGTACGAGTAAATAATCTCTTTAGATTTGTTGATTTTCCTCAAGGCTAAGATGATATTAAGACCAAGACCATGGTTTGGTAGTTGTATACAATACAACCGATAAGGTGTTATTCATTGCAAGTTGGCTTATGATTTTTTGAGTTTTCCTAAGGTTAGAATCCCAAGGCAAGCGAGTCCTAATATCCACTAGTGAAATAAAAAGATTTCTGTATTTTTCTTAGGGTTTTGAGAAACATAAAAACTTAGTGGGAGCCTTATTATAAAAATAAAACGAGACTTTTCTAATATGGTGAGAATATATGATGCACAAGTTCAAATAATCTATCTTGGTAGATTTGTGCAACTAATGCAATTAACAAAACATTTGTCAACTAAAATATACAAAGGAACCGAACTAGGATTGATATACAAATATATAACATAAACTTACCAATAAATCTTTTGGCATGCTATCAGTTTAAGAACCGTGCAAGGGCCAAATAATATAATTATTGAAACATTCACGTCTTGGCCACTTAGGTGTTTATTTGTATGAGACCATATGTTGGTTTCTATTAGTTTTGTACTCTAAGGACAATAAAAGAATATGGATATTTGGTCCATATTCAATTGCATAGAAATTTTACATGGTGAATGGTCGTGATTCGTAATGTACGAAATTTTAAAGAAATTGGTTCATTCGAAATAAGCAAGTAAATCATAGTGCAAGATCATTATACTCAATACAATTAATTATAGTAAGGACCTTGCTATGTTAGATTTAGCACTAAACCAAGAGCTACAAAATATGCTAGGAATTCGATTACCAAAATGTCGGTTTGTTCAATTTACGTAAAGTGCAACTTATTCGATATCCTTAAATGTTAAGGATGACCGAATGCATCTTTGTAAAGAGTTTGTTATGATTATGTGGTTAGGTTTTCCCTTTGAATGGTTTGACTATTTGAAAAGAAAAGAGAATGTATGAGAGTGGATGTAGCTTAGGCACCATTGGGATGTAGAGAGTGAATTGTGGCTTTTGCTTCATGAAGAGACATTTGAAACGAGAATTGTATAAATTACTAAAAGATACCTAATATAGAATGAGAAATGTGATTTCTATTCTAAATGTATTTTCTTATAGAAAATTGTTTTCTATGAAAGTTATTTCTTTGAGTCAAGATATTTGATCTGAGATTCTCGATAGTAAACTAGTTATAGTGTATGAAATATATTTCTGTAATAAATGGGCGAACGAAGCTTTGTATTTCATATGTTATTATAGTAATGGTAGGAATAGTAAGAGGGTACCATATAACACTTTATAATGGATGATTGAGTTACGACAATTGTTTCGTAAATATACTAAATATTATTTATGAAATAATAGTTGTTTTCAATATTAACAAAAATAGAAATAGTTTCATTTTGATATGAGTACTATGAATATTCATAATAAAATAAATCTATAATAATGGTATCTATAACAAAATTGATGTATTAAAAAATACAGAAGTATCATAGATTTTTACAATTATTTTGGATTTATGGACTAATCCACAGTTTTGAGAAATAATTCAATAATCATAAGGTTATAAATCATAAAGTACCGATGAATTTAGATGATTAAGGATGAAGTACCTATATAGCGAGGGCGACAAAAGAGACATTGTACTCTTCAGATTGATACACAAAGATATATGTAGTTCAAAGTCTAATGATACCAAAACAGATCCACTTACTTTGTTAGATTCACAAATGAATTCTCATAGAAACGAACATGTGTATTTGATACACGATTAATGTTGTGATAAGTTCATTGAATATGATATGGAATTAGGAAAGCATAATATGTAAAGAAAATAAATATTTGATTTGATCGAATGGGTGAGTCTATTGGAAAGGGTTCCAAAAGTACCAATATACGAATAAGATTCAGTCTCAAATGTTACTCCTCCTTTGATATCTATATGAGTTATCGATAAGGAGAAATCAGACTTTGTTGAAAAAAGAGCGATTGATAATGAGTGAGGTTGAGTTAACATCATTCCATTATGATTTGTACTTAAGAGTGAGTACAAAGGTTAAAAGTAATTACACCCAATGCATGGTTTACGAGGTCGGCTAAGATAAAGTTTAAAAAGAAACCTATAGCACCTCCACCTCTATACACATACTATTCAAGAGTATTATAGAATAATACTGTGAAATAATATAGAGAATAAGGTGATATGGAAAAAAATCTGAATATTCTCTTTAGCTAACACTAGTATGTATTAGAAAATTGAATATAACCCACTAATAAACGTACTCAGTATTAACACAAAATAATAAATATGTGTGTCTCCGGATAGAACAATAATTAATATATAGTAAATAACAGAGATCAAAGAGTCAATCGTAGATAACATATAATATAATATATGTCCAATACACTTCACAATAATAAATACAAGAGATTATACAATACGGAATGATAATCTATAATACAGAATATCTAGTCTCCTCTATACCTATCCTTGTACCTGAAATGTCTCGGACTGACCCCGAGTATTATATAAATAACAGATGGGTTGGACTATATCTAAATCTAAGATCGGTAAACATACAAAACTCTGTATATATTTCAATAATGGCCCAATACCATTCAATTAATGCCTACTTATTTATTTTCCACTATTTTAATCACATATTAATTATTTACACTTTTAAAATATTTTATATTCGATTAAATAATTTGTTTACTACATTAAATTATTGGAAAAGAATTTATTAATTTTATTCAATTTATTAAAACAAGATCTCTTATTAAATTCGAACAAATAGATTTTTAATTTAAAAATAATAATTATAAAAATCAATTCAAATATTTTATTTTACCTAATTAATTCATTTTTGTATAGCGTAGAAAGCGGGGTTGTTACAAACTCTCCCCTTAACAAAATTATGTCATTGTAATTTCTACTAAGGGACGTCAAATACAGCTCCTACCCTGAGTTTTCTCGTATTCTATAATCCTCTATCAAACGCAACTATTCAATCTTTTATGTCGATCTTCCTCCAATTCTCTTACCATATGCTATAATTTGAATATATTCAATTCACGACATTCTATTTGTTATCCATATTTTTTCTGACACTATGTAAGCAAAAGGATAAGGAAGCAATGGAAGATAGTGTTACTACAAATACATAGATCTAGCATCTAAAAGAAGCATGTCTAGCCTATAAATGCATGTCAAGTTGATAAATATATTACATATTAAGCTTCCAAGTCAATAACGTAGCAAGCATCTGACATGAAAATATCAAGCCACAAAGGATGTCGAGACTTTATAGCCTTAAAATTGGCATCGACATTAAAGTAATATTGGAATTATGTAGTGGTGATATCGAGTTTATAAAGTGACGAGGTTGCCGAATCTATAAATATAAAGCATCGTGGGCTTATAAAATATAAGGTTAACAAGCTTGTACAATAGCAGGAGGGATGCCGAGCCACTAGACCAGGAATATCGCCAAACATGTAACAAAAAAGGAATGTAGAATACATAAAGAAAGGGAGATATCGAGATTCGACACCTATAGAGGGTATTGGGTGCCTAGAATAAGAGGTGAAGCTAAAACTTTGCAAGAAATTGAGATATCGAGGTAGGACGGCAAAGTGGATACCAACCTTATAAGGGATGTCGAGTCACAATGACAAGGGTTATCAAGCATTCATAAGGGAGAAGACTATCGAATGCCTTATTGTGAGAAGGTATCAAGTTTTTAAAAGGCCAAAGAGATGCCGATCTAAAATGAGACACCACAAAATACAAAATAGGAAGAAGATGTCGCATCACTAAGGGATATCGAGCATATAATCATAAGGAGGGATGTCATATCTTTACTAAAGGCTTATCTTACATACCGGTCCTAATAGTCTAAATCATCTTAAGCAATGGATGCTGAACAATAAATGATGTCGAATTTCATTACAATTTTTAAGCGATAACTATATTACTAGGCGTCGAATTTATACAGCATAAAATATCATCGGATATGCAACCAAGAAAGGATGTCGCACCAATAAAGCATGACAAGCATTTACTTACAAAGTAAATATATTGATCCTTTACATTGTTAACTGAAAAGCAACTCTAACTAGATAACGGTGTCGAGTATCTACAGAAAGAAAGAGATGCCAAGTTTCAACAACCAAGAAGGGTATCAAGTACATGAGAAATAGTGGGTGTATGACTATACGGACACATGGCGGCCAACCCGCCATATTCAACCTCTATAAATAGACCCCTTAGCGATTCAAATGGGGGCGACTAATTCTTTTCTCATTTCTTAGATCTCAAAATTTTAAACCCTAAATTGATATGGGGATTCTAATGTTGATTGTACAGTTGTAACTTTTTGCACATAAGGACTTCGATAATGAACTTTGCATAACATAATTCCTTCGATATATGTATCTTTTACTATTATTGAGAGAATGGACTTGCATATAGCTTACCATTAGACTTTGACCTAAATTTGGACTTGCATATTAACTATTTGAACAAGGCCATTTAAGCCCTGCCAAAATTAATTGCATAACGATGATAATGCCCATTAGTTTATGAATAAAGGATTGAACCATATGTAAATAGCCTATTTAGCCCATCACACAAGTTATGATCTATTGCATAATTATGTGACTTGCCTATTTTACCCTTGAACATATGACATCAACTTTTGAATAGCCTCGTGACGATATTGAATCTCATGGACATTATTTGGACCATTTCAGATAATACTATCTTATGCAACATCTCAGATGTCGAACCACTTTTGGTTTAGTATTTTGGCACTAGAAGTAGGGCTCGAACCTCCAACACAATATTTTCCTACTTAGAAACTAATTGTGTCAAGTTTTTCTCAGGGTATTGGTGAGAGCTAAAAAAGTCAATGTTCCGAAGAAGAGATTTTGCAAAAAACAAATTTGGAAGAAAATATCATTCCAAACTTCAATTCAGACAATAATGAACCTGGGCAGCCTTGGACACTAGCGAAGCCAACAAATAACAAGGCTAAGATTCAAGATTTAACACAGTGGCTTACAATAATGCATGTACCCCTTGAGAAGGTTCTTTCTCAGAAGTGTTTTAAAACATCAAAGCTTATTGAAAGAGGAGAAGAAGTTGAATCTCCAGGGAGGAATCTAGACACCTCATCACTCTAAAGCAAGGATAAGGTAAAAGCATTATGGGTCTACAAAGGAAGAAAGGAACTCAAAATAAAGGGTCAATAATTTATTCCTCGAACTCGTAGGACAACAAAATTAAGATGAATCGTCAAAGAGAAAGCCAAGAAAGGAGAATAAGAAGATCTTTTGAGCAGTCAGGTAGCTCAATTTTAGACAAAGAATAAAAGCCTTCTAGAAGGGATAATCGTAATGACGAAGCATGCCTGAAAGATATGGCCAACAAAATAGTGAAAGAAATGCTAGATTCTTAAAGAGAAGAAAACCCTTGACCCTAGAGTAAATAGTAATCCTTGTAAGGCTCCATTCATAGAGGAAATAATGTTTGTTAGAATTCCATCGCACAACAAAATCCCATCGTTAAACTATAACGGCACCAATGGCCCCTATGACAATCTTTTGGGTTTTGAGAACCAAATGGATTTGCACAATACTTCAGGAGCAGAACATTACAGACTCTTTTCTATAATTTTTCAAGGAGCCTGCTAAATGGTACAACACTACAGAGAGCAAATATTTATTCTTGGAAACAATTTTCTTATGAGTCAGCATATTTCTACATATGCAAAGATCCCACTTTTCACTCTAGTGTGCTGGAAAATGTCAAACAAAGACTTGGAGAGTTGTTCGATAAATATCGGAAGAGATTCGACATTGAGGCACTAAAGGTAGAAAACATGATTGATGGAGAAAAATTAATGGCAGCGCACTTAGGATTAATTGAATATACCCCTTTTTAGAAGGAACTCTACGTCCATGGATGTAGGGATCTGCAAGATTTTCATTTTCGGGCTAATAAGTTTATCCATGTGGATGAAATATACCATGCTAAAATGAAATCCTAGACAAAGAAGAAAGGAGGAAAATTGAGCTATGATCCCTCCAACAAAAAGCCGAGGTGGGATGAAAATAGAAGAGGAAGATGGGAGGAGATCCCAAAATCCAACTATATGGCTTTGAATAAACTCATTTCCTATATTTTCGCCATACCTAAAGATGGAGGAAACTTCCCTATTTCCTATAGGGCAAGAGAAAATCCAAAACCGGAGAAGGGGGACATTATTTTGCTTACCATAAAGAGAACAGACATAAAACTAAAGAATGTCGTGATTTGGCCGGGATAATCCAAAATATGATTAGGTTTCGATCTTCAAAGGAGTTTGTCAAGAAGGATAAAAAACTCTCCAATCCTAAAGGAAAAACCAAAGGCCCTAAGAAATACTGCAAATTTCATAGAGAATAATTCCCAACTGGGCTTCATTTCTCTAATCAACCGCATAGATGTCATCCATGTAGGTCCCCATCTTGCTGGAAGCAGCAAAGGGGCCAAGAGAAAATATATAAAGGAGGCAAAAAATGGAGTCATTTCTATTCAAGAGGAGTCACTGTTCAAACACCGCAAATATTAACTTCAAATGCCCAACGATTACCTCACAAGAGCTAAGCAGAGTCCATCACCCGCACAATTATCCATTAATGATAAATTCACAAATTAGGCTCTCTATGGTAACAAAGATCTTAGTTGATACTAGGAGCACAGTGAACGTCCTCTTCAAGCAGGCTTTCGAACAGATGAGTATTTCAAAGGAGAAGTTGGAGCCAAGCTTTGAGCCATGGGTTCAACAATAAAGGATCTACTTTAATAGGACAGATTAACCTCCTTATGTAGATGGGAATTCCTCCACATTCTAGGACTTTTGAAAAGTTGTTCATAATAATGGACCAACCTTCATATTACGACACTTTCTTTAGACGACCAACCCTAGATGAAGTGTTCCACCAAAATATCTAACGATGAAATTTCTGACTAAGAATGGTTGGGGAACAATAATAGGGAGCAATTTGGCTTCTAGGAATGATATTTCACTACACTTGAGAAAATTAAAAGAGACGGTGTTTCTTGTTATGATTCAAATAGAAGTGAATCAAGAAAAATAGAAATTGAGAAGCCGTTAGATGATATTCCTTCAAACAGACTATCCTAGGAAAATAAGAAGACAAGAATAACTAAAAAGAACAAGAATGTACTGAGAAGATTCAACTTTTTTGAGAGGAATAGAAAACTAAAGGAGGTGAACCAAATAGACAACGAAATAGACAGTGTAGACAGTGAAGAGATTGTTGCTAAATTTGATTATAGAAATGATCAAGAAAGAATAAAGTCTACTGAAGACCTAAATGAGGTAACCTCAGATTCACTTGATCTAATAAAAATGGTAAAGATTAGAAAAGAACTGGGCAATAAGCTCAAAGGAGAACTCATCCAATTTCTCCAGTCAACCAAGGAAGTGTTTTCCTAGACCTATTCCGACATGGTCTGAATATACCTAATGGTCATGAGCCAAGCTCTAAATATAGATCCAAATATTGTCCCCATTCGGCAAAAGAAAAGACAATACGATAAAGTTCATACTAATGCATTGAAAGAAAAAATTAAAAGAATACTTGAGAATGAGTTTGTCGGGGAAGTGTTTTACCCCAAATGGCTAGCCAATCCTGTTTTAGTTAAAAATTCCAATGGAAAATGGAGAACGTCTGTCGATTACACTGATCTAATCAAAGCATGCTCTAAGGGTTGTTATCCTTTGCCCCGAATAGACCAGTTGGTTGATGCCACAAGCGGACATAAGCAATTATCTTTTATGGATGCATAATTGAGTTATAATTGAATTCCCGTATTCAAACCAGATGAAAGGAACATGAGTTTTATAATAGATTGGGGAATTCACTACTACAAAGTTATGCCTTTTGGGTTGAAGAATGTAAGGGCTACATATCAAAGGTTGGTAAACAGAATGTTTAAAGAGAAAATTGGACGAAACATGGAAGTATATGTAGATGGTATGTTGTGAAATCTCAAAAAGAAACCAACCACTTAAAGGACATCGAAGAAATGTTTGAGGTATTAAAAAGTATAAAATGAAACTAAATCCATAAAAGTGCTCTTTTGGGATACGATCTAGGAAGTTTCTTGGATACATTATCAGTGCTCGAGGAATTTAGGCCAATCCTAATCAAATCAAAGCCATTAAGGATATGGCAGAACCAAAGACAAGCAAATATGTGATGAACTTAAATGGAAGAGTGGCAGCTCTGAATGGATTTATCTCTAAGGCCACCGATAAGTGCATCCCTCTCTTTGATGTAATCAGGAAAAAGAAAACTTTGAATGGGAATAGGATTGCCAAAGGGCCTTCAAAGAATTAAAGGGTCATACTGAAAAAGCTTTGATCCTATCTAGTCGTATAGAAGGGGAAATTTTGTATCTCCACATGGCGGTCTCCGAACATGCAGTAAGTTTGGCATTAGTAAGAGAGTAGAAAAAAACTCAACTTATGGCATATTATACCAGTAAAAGGCTTAAACATGTAGAGGTTAGATATCTAGTTATAGAGAAGTTAACATACTGTTTACTTTTCAGCGCACAATAGTTAAGAGCCTACTTTCAAGCATACCCAATCAAGGTCTTAACCAATTTTCCACTTAAACAAGTTTTCAGTCAACCCGAGACATCGGGAAGACTAGTAAAATGAGGAGATAGAGCTTAATCAATATGATATTGAGTTCCAACCTCGAGTGGTGATTAAAGGGAAGACCCTAGCCGATTTTGTTGACGAATGCACAGGGTTCATTAAAGAACAATCGGAAAAGGAGAAGGATTTAAAGCCTAAATGGAAATTGCTTGTAGATGGAGCCTTGAATAAACAAGGGGCTAACACGGGTTACGTAATCATTACCCTAATGGACACCAATTGCATTGCGCATTGAAGTCAGGCTTTCCCGTCACCATTAAGGTGGTTGAGTATGAATTGATGTTGGTAAGACTTAGTTTAGCCCTTCAGTTGAAGATTCCAAGGATCAAATTTGTAATGATTCTCAATTGATGGTTAATCAGCCGAATTAGAAATATCAACCGAAAAATGCCAAATTGATCCTTTATGTCAAAAAGGTGCCAAAGATGTTAAATCAATTTGAAGATTTTCAATACACTAAGTACTTAGAGAGAAAAATTCCCATGTCGATTCTTCATCCAAATTAGTTAGTTCACAAGGAGGACCAAAGACTCAAATTGTGCCAGTAGACTTCTAATAAAGTCCCATTGTTGAAGAAAAAGTCCTCGAGCTGAAAAATGAAGCAATGGCATTGATTAGATCCCAAGCATTGACGCACCGGAAGAAGGAAAAGAAATGAGAGGTGGAAGTTATGTCGTCCAAGAAGGAACCATTCAGACGGAAATAAGCAATCAATATGAGAACAATTGGATGACCCTATTATCAAGTAATTGAGAGTAGGGAAACTACTGGAAGATAAAAAAGAAAATAGAATAATAAAACATCAAGCTCCAATTTTTATTATGATAGAGGGGATACTTTACAAAAAAGGATACTCACTCCCATAAGATGTGTTAGCTCAGAAATGTCACAAAATTGTTGTGAGAGGCTTATGAAGGATTCTGTTGAAACTATTCAAATGACATAAAATTATCCAAAAAGGTCATGAGACAAGGTTTTTATTAGCCCCATATGACCAATGATGCAATGAATTATGTAAAGAGATGTGAGAAATGTCAAAGATTTTTAACAATTCCAAATATGCCGCTAGGTGAATTGATCTTAATCTCAAGTGCAAAGCACTATGATGTATGAGGAATTGATTTAATCGGACCGTTACCTATATCCAAAGGTAGAGCTAAGTATGCAATAGTAGTCATCAATTACTTTACCAAATGGGTAGAAGCAGAGCCATTACCAAACATAACATCAGAAAAGTGCAAAAATTGTGATTAAAAACATAGTCACTCGGTTTGGAATATCGCATAAGATAATATCTGATAATGGAACTCAATTTGAAAGTGAGGAGCTCACTGGTGTTAACGCTAAAATTTGAACGCTAACACCCCGGTGTATGAGTTGTAGTTGTGAAAGCACCACCCGATAACTCGGGAACAGATTACAAGCAAATGATAGCGGAAAAGCAGTAAACAACAACAATTTTATAGTGGTTCGGCTTAATGGAATAGCCTACGTCCACTTTAAGTACTTTTATTGATGATCTCGTTACAAGCTGATACAATTCTTTCCAAGTACAATACACTTTGAATTACAAGTCACTTAGAACAAGTAGATTAAACTTCAATGGAGATTAGAGTCTTCAAATCCATGTTGGATGTGTGTGATCTTTTCTCGAAGTTGTTTTTAGCGTTCTTCGTGTCTTGAGAGCTTTAAGTGTTTGATTGGTTTGGAATGCAGCGGAGTAACAGCGCTTGAAGAGAATGAGCCAAAAGTCCTTTTAACGTTGGAGGTGGTTGCGTATTTATGGGCAAATTTCTAGGCGCTGGAATTGTCAAGTCATGAGTCGTGACCGACTCAAGATGAGTCGTAAGTCGTGACCGACTCAGGATGAGTCGTAAGTCGTGGGCGACTCAACTGGTTGAGCCCAGACTTCCTATCAGAGCGTCTCCGGTCCTTTGTATATAGCACAAGTCCTAACTCGTCTGCGAGTTAAAAGGTCGTGGTCCAAAATGAAGCGGCATTGGATTTCTACATAGTAGCTTTAAGTCGTGGACGACTCAAGCTAGGTCGTGAACGACCTACCATAAGTCGTAGGTCGGTCCTTTGTTGTTTTGGGATTTTAGTCAGTTAGGTCATTTGACACCTTAGGTCGCTGAGTCGTTAGAGAACTTGAGTCGGTCTCTCCCATACACCGTTAATCCCTTGAGTCGCTCCACTCCTCTAAGTCGCTTTAAGTTTTAACTCGTTGGCTTGTTGAGTCGGTAGCTTGTTGAGTCGGACTATTCTCTTAAGCTGCTAAGGTTACTAAGTCGTTTGCCTGTTGAGTCGTAACTAGATAGGTCGTTGATTCGGTTCATATCTTAGGTCAGTAATCAGTTGAGTCGGTGACTCGATGAGTCGTGAGGCCTCCTGAGTCGTAGATCCTTCCTGAGCCGTTAAACATCTTAAGTCGTGGCTCACCCCAGGCCTTAACTCGTTGGTTTCTTTGACTCGTGAGCTGGAACGGGGTTAACATTTGCCCCTCGAAGCGCACGCTTAAGTCGTAAGTCGTGTGTTTCGACTTATCATAACTCGGGCGAGCCGATTCAAGTTCCAGCTCTTCCAGGTATAAAGCGCTTGACTCGTTCCTCCTATCTCCCACTTTTTATTTCTTATCCTTTGAACCGTGTCAGCTATTAACGCATCTTAAAGCTCTCAAAGGCGATTCCAACCTTATTTTTCTTCGATCATCTTTAGCATCACACCGTGTAAGAGATTTTGCATCTTTTTTTTCAATTGCTGATGATTGCCGATCTCCGCTTCTGTTTTTCCCCCTTATCCTTGCGAATACTATTACATCGGACATTGATGGATTAAAGATAGGCGGTTTAATCTTACTTGTAACGATTTGAGATTTGAGGCGACCTAGTGGTGTGATGGAACTGGGGTTAACCATTGCGAGGTTATTGGGTTATCGGGTCATGGATTAGATGGTTGATGGGTTAGGAGTTAGATGGTTAATGGGTCAGACTGATTCGAACATTGCCGTAGGTTTGACTCGGCTATTTTTGTATGATCCAGCGACCCTCGCGATTCAACCATGATACGACTCAACATGCTTCACGACCTAAGCCTTGAGTCGTGGCCGAGACAAAACCTTTGAGTCGTGGCCGAGATAAGACCCTTGAGTCGTGGCCGAGATAACACCTTTGAGTCGTGGCCGAGATAAGACTTGGAGATTTTCTTGTTATTTTGAACCAGAGCTTCTTTAACATACTCCACGACCTAAGCCTTGAGTCGTTGCCGAGATAAGACTTGGAGATAATCTCCTTATTTCTACGACTCATGACTTAGGGCATTGCCGACTCAGAACTTTTGAACCGTTGACGAGTTATGACTTGCATGAATTCTGTTTGAATTTTGGACCATTGCATTAACTTTGAACTGTTGAATTTTATTGCATTCATTCACAGGTTATTTTGACTTGCAGGCTAACAACCTGTTCAATACAACATTCACAGAAAACTGGGACGAATATACTGTCATCGATTGCCCATATCAAATGACAGATTAGTTAATAACAGATAATTAACTTAAAAAAATCGTGTGAACGAAGTGCTATCGATCTCAAATAGAATATTAAAGCAACACTGAAACAATCAATCGAAACTGACCAGCCTGCACTAATATTATGCTTGAACTCTAAATTAACAAGTTCTGAAATTACCATAGCCGATCAATCGTCAACCAGTTTAATTCCAGTTATATTTACTTGTTATTTTTATTAGTTCTGCACAACACTTCACACTTTTAGGAAACGTGCACCTTCGCATTTGAACACCCAGTTGCTTGTGTAGAATGACATCTCAACAAGAAGAACCGATGGGCCAGGCTGAAGATGTCTTCCCAGTAGCCAACTTGTTGGATAATCCTCCGGAGAGAACTCCCACCACTCTGAATCAGCGGGTGTTTACTCAATTGCTCACCCAGTTTGGCATTGCCGAAGCTGATGCCTTACTACCGGGGCCAAATGATACTGCAGATAGGCCTCCTTCTGGCTTTATTGCTGTCAACCGCCAAATGTGCTTGAGCGGTGCCATACCACCTTTTAATGACTTCCTTCGGCAGTTCCTGCTTCGATTATCTATCTCTCCATTCCAATTGCACCCCAATGGCCATGCCATTCTGATGGGGTTATGTGTGCTTTTTAGTAAAGTTCTGGACAGATTACCGAGATTTGAGGAAATCTGCTACCTCTGCTCATTCACAAAGATTAAAGATCATCCCTCTATCGTAATCATAAGGAGTGCTCGAAACCGAAAACTCATCACTGATCTTTCTGATAGCGTTCATGGATTTCTAAATCAGTATTTCTTTGTTCGTTGCCCTCCAGGGTTTTATGCCATCTGGAGAGTAGGAAGTCAGATTTTCCTGTTTTTATTTCTCCAATCTTGGATTTTTTTCAAAATTTGAGTTGCTGAATGCTAACTTTGCTTCTTTTCCCTGTTTTAGCACTTCCTCCTCCCTCTAGAGATCCATGCTATAAACAAATTTTTGAGAGATTGAACGCCGTGGCGGCAGAAGAGAGGAGTATAAAGTTCTTGTTAAATGATGGATTTTTACATCAATATGGGCTTCTTCATCCTTCTCGCTTCACACAGTCTCGTGAAGTCCCAACTGAAATTCCTTATTCTCCGACGGAAACTCCTGATGCCCCGGTCCCTATTAAAGAGCACATTCAGGGAGGAACCTCTATAGAAACTCCACTAGTGAGATGTTCAATTCCGAAGGACGTTGCGGGGCCGTCTGATAAGTCTGCACTTGCCCCAGTTATCGAAGAGGAAGAAACTCCACGATCCTTCGGAAGATCTGCCGACGAAGGGGTTGAAAAAGCCAGTCCCAAAAAACATGATGGTGATGATGTTTTTGAGGGGTTGAGCGATTTAATTGTGACTTCTCAAAAACTTTTCAAAGATGATGTTTCCAAAACTGTTTCTTCTGTAATTGAGGCGACATCTTCTCTACAACAAATGTCAACTCCTCCTACTCAAGTTATCACTACATCTATTCCACAGAGTGGTCTGTAACTTGATGCGCGTAGTTTACACGTTACACAACACTTAGGATTTTTCATCACTTCTACGCGTTTATCTTCTTGTACTTTAAAGATTTCTAAAGCTTATTATTTTTATTCCAGATTCTCCCATGGGGCGCAGCGGCTCGTATTATGATGATTTCCAGCGCTACGGGAGGCGTAGCCAGTATGATTACAGGCGTTACCTCCCTTCTTACAGAGAATCGGATGAAGAGAGGGCCATCAGAAAAGCCGACGAGAGACGAGCATATGAAGAACGTCACCGAAGGGAACAAGAAAGACATGACCCTCCCCACAGAGATGATGATACTCAAAAGAGAAAAGCTCACGATGAGAGAGGTAAAGGTCACATAGACGATTCTTCTAGCAAGCGGGCTAGACTTACCGAAGAAATAATGCCGACAGCTTCGGAACATGTTCCTGCTCAATCTCCTGCTCCCGTTCGCTCCGACATTCAGGCAATCATCAACCGACCCGCATACCAAGTTGGGCAAGGTCCTCCCACTCTTCAAAGTCGATTCCCTCAGTGGTGCCTGAGAGGGGTTCGGTTTGATCTCGACTTGGTTCCTCTTGACAAATCGGCTATGCTGCGAAATCTTGATACTGTCAGGACCGATATTGAAAGAATGTCGAACTGGCAAAAACTTGTCGACGAGCTTCAGAGAGTTAACCGAGCCAATCTCGAGGCCATGCTCACAATGGAGAACGATAAGGCTGAGTGGCAGAAGACTCTCGAACAGCATGACGCCGAAATGAGAAGTATTGCTTCCTATAATGAAAAGCTGGAAGCGGAAGTGGAAAAGCTTAAGGAAGAATTAGTTACTTCATCAACTTCCTATTCTCAAAAGGAGAGCATGCTTCAGCAACAAGTACGAGATGCGCATGCCAGTCAAAGGGCTGTCGAGGATAAGCTTGCACACAAGGAGAAGGTCATAGAAGAATATCGTGCTGAAACTGTACAGCTGCGAGAACAGACCGGCTCTCAAAAGTTTGAGATAGAGTTGTTAAAAACTCGACTTGCTATGGCCGAAAAGGAGCGTGATGAGGCTGTTGCTGGTAAACTTGCGGCCGAAGAGGCTCATCAAGCAACCAAAGCTGACATTAGCTCCACTTTATTTGATTTTTATCTACACAGCATTTTGGGGCGTGGCAGCCTTGCCTTTCTAGGCCCTAAATACGAAATTATGAAGTCTGGGAGGCAGCACTTGATATGCTAGGTGGTAAAGGTGCTGGCTACGCTGAGACAGCTCTTGAAGAGCATTATCTTGATGATGATGCCCGCGCCGCTCTTGCCAAGGGAAAAGAGCAACTCGCCAAGGTACGGGCCGGAATGGCGGAAGGGGAACATTCTGAGAAAGAAATACCGCCTACCTCTTCTGAACGCCCTTTAGTTTCTTCCAAAGTGGACATTACAGGCTCTAGTGCTCATTCGCCGCCTCCTATAAGAACCGGGGTAATCACCCCTACTGATGATGAGGCTTTGGAAGATATCGGGGCTCAGAATTATGAGATTGAACTTACGAAGCAAACATCTTCAGGTAATTTTGATATTGGTCCGATTCAGGTGGATCGCTTGCTTACTCCTCAAAAGTTTGATGAGCTTCTCAATTACTTCTTGAATCTCGACGAACCCATATCTCCCTTCTCTCGGGGAGATACTAATATTTTTAATTTCGTTTCTTCTGCAGTTGAAACGCCAAGTGTTGTGCAGACTTCACTTCCTCCGGTTATCCCTCCTCCGTCTCTTCAGGTGACTCCTCCTTCTGCTTCACAACCCGGGTCGAACAGATTGAGGCTCTTCATGGCTTGGATGACCTTATTGCTTCGCAAGAGCAGAAGGACGAGGGACTTGAAGGAGGCGAGATCTCTCCGGAGCAGACTCCCTCTGATGACGTAGTTTTGTCCGCTCTTGTTACTCCAGGGAGTGAGTCTTCTTCGAAGAGAAGAAAGAAGCACGGAACATCGAAGAGGAGAGGGAAGAAAATCATCACTACTGAAGAGGAACCGGAAGTTGCACCGGTTGCACCTCCCTCTCCTTCTTCTCTTATGCCTATAGGTAGACCTGAAAAATTAATCATTCGGCCAGGCAAAGGGTCCAAAGGTGGCAAGAAGAAGTGAAGAGTCGGACTTCGGGCTTTTTTGACTCCTTTTTTGTGTAATGGTCGGATGTTGTGCAGGCAAAGGCCCCTACTTTTTTTTTCATTTTGAAACCTGTATCTGCAATTGAATAAAATGATCCTTTATTTGCACAGACTCTTGTTTGAATTTGAGAATGCATTTATTATTCATTTTTGCACAAGTTTATTTATATGATATTGCGGTGAGCTTGTGGTATTTTGTATGTAATTATACCGTGTTGCCCCCATACCATGAGCTTACTGCAATATCGTATACTTTGAGGGGATTTGCACTCTTATTTTTTGAAGAATAATTACTTCATTCTCGAAGAGAATTTTCGTATAGTGCAACTTCCTTCATATAAGTTTTTACGCTTTGTCCTTCGAAGAAATCACTTTTTCCTTTTGCATATGCATACATCTTGCCAAGTGAATTCTTCTATGTGGTGAAGCGGGCCTCTGAAGGGTACTTTAACTTTAATTCTTCCTTTGAAAGTTAAAGTATGCCCTTGATGAGGATTTTTTTTTTTAAATAGAAATTTGTGCCTCTGAGGAGGAATTTTTTCACGTTTCAACACTTGGAAGTTTTATTTCAATCTTGGTGAAACGTGTTCCTCCAAAGAGTTATGCCTTTGAAGAAAGCCTTTTCACGTTTCAACACTTGGAAGTTTTATTTCAATCTCGGTGAAACGTGGGCTTCTGAAGAGGTCTTTCCTTTTAATTGTGTCCCCGGGAGGGGGTTGTACCTCTAAGGAGGGATTTTTCACGTTTCAACACTTGGAAGTTTTATTTCAATCTCGGTGAAACGTGTACCTCCAAAGAGTTGTGCCTTCGAAGAAAGCCTTTTCACGTTTCAACACTTGGAAGTTTTATTTCAATCTCGGTGAAACGTGGGCTTTCAGGAAGGTCTTTATTTTAATTGTGTCCCCGGGAGGGGGTTGTACCTCTAAGGAGGGATTTTTCACGTTTCAACACTTGGAAGTTTTATTTCAATCTCGGTGAAATGTGTACCTCCAAAGAGTTGTGCCTTCGAAGAAAGCCTTTTCACGTTTCAACACTTGGAAGTTTTATTTCAATCTTGGTGAAACGTGGGCTTCCAGGAAGGTCTTTATTTTAATTGTGCATTTCAACTTTGGTGAAGTGAAATTCCGAAGAGCGGTTGTTACACTTCAACTCCTGGCGAAATGTGCCTCCGAAGAGTCTTTATTTTGTTTGCATTTCAACTCTGGTGAAGTGAAATTCCGAAGAGCGGTCGTTACACTTCAACTCCTGGTGAAATGTGCCTCAGAGAGGGTTTTCATCGCCTGGAAGTTACTCTCTCATGGTTGGAGGGTCATGACTCCTCCAATCTTTTTTGTTGAGTAGAGAACTTTCTTTTTTGTGGCGTATGACCCATTAGAGGTCTTTATTTTCCGAAGAGTTGTGCCTCCGAAGAGGACTTGTGCTACCGATGATGGCTTTGGTTGTTCCTCTGTCCACTTGCTTATGCCTTTTTCAATGATCCTCTGCTTCTTTTCTTTTTTTTTTTAACTTTCATTCCCTTTCCTCACAAGTAACTTGTTTAATCCAAGGAAGTGTGCTTCATTGTCAGGCAATTTCGTGAGAACGAGCATTAGCTTCTTAATTGGATGTTTGTTTGTTCAAACGATCTCAATTTATTAGCAAAGACCCGTTTCTGTCGAAATTATAGGCCGTTCAATTGAAGTACTTCCTATCTAGGATTTGAATTCGGGGCTTTTTTTTGAAATTTGGCGAGGATCACTTGGTCTTTTTATGTGCAAGTTTCACTTCCATTGTCTGCAAAAATTTAAATCGACATTTCAGTAATACATTCTATGTACTTTTTATATCGAAAATAAAGCAAACATGTAATAATAATAAGGAACACAAGATTTATAGTGGTTCGGCCAGGAAATCGGGCCTACATCCACTTTATATTCTTTCATTATTTACTTGCAACAGTTTTACAATTGCCTTCAATTACAAGAATCATACATTCATAATTCTTTTTACAATATTTCAACAAAATTTTCAAGTATAGTATGGACGCAAATGGTTGCTGTTCCATGCCCTTGGAATTTGATCTCCTTCAACAGTGGTGAGTTTGAATGTGCCGTCAAGAAGCTTCTGACCTATGACATATGGTCCTTCCCAATTTGGCCCAAACACACCTGTCGCTGTCATAATTCTCTTCAGGACTAGGTCTCCAATCTCAAAGCTGCGTTGGCGAACTTTGGAATTGAAATGTCTGGCTATTCTTTGCTGATGAGCTGCAATTCTGAGATTAGCCTCATCTCTTTTTTCATCAAGGAGATCTAGCGCTTCAAGCAGTAGCTTTTCGTTTTCTGCTTGATTGAAATGGGTTCTTCTGTGTGAAGGGACCTCTATTTCTACCGGAATCATTGCCTCTGACCCGTATGCCAATGAAAACGGGGTGTGCCCAGTCGCAGTTTTGTGAGTGGTTCTGTATGCCCATAGTGCCAGTGGTAGCTTATCGACCCAACCACCTTTCGCTCTTTCAAGTTGCTTCTTGATGGTTGACTTAATAATTTTGTTCACGGCTTCCACTTGCCCGTTTGCCTGCGGATGAGCCACTGCTGAGAAGCTTTTCCGAATTTTGAATCGCTTGCAAAAATCTTGGAATTCTTCACTTTCAAACCGAGTTCCGTTGTCTGTAATTATTTTTTGAGGCACACCGTATCTGCAAATGATGTTTTTAGTCACAAAACTTATCATCTTTTTTGAGGTGATAGTAGCCAGTGGTTCAGCTTCTGCCCACTTAGTAAAATAATCTACAGCAGCAATGGCGTTTTTAATTCCAGATTTGGCAGTTGGCAACGGTCCTACAAGGTCTATTCCCCATATTGCAAACGGCCATGGACTGACCATCTGTGTGAGTTCAGTGGAAGGAGCTCTGGGAATTTTGGCGAATCTTTGACATCTGTCACATTTTCGGGAATACTCTGCTGCATCTCGATTAATTTCTGGCCAAAAATATCCGTATCGGAGAATTTTCTTTGCTAATGTTTGGCCACCTGAATGATCACCACATTCTCCTCCGTGTACCTCTGCTAGGATTGCTTTAGACTCTTCCCTGGATACGCATCGAAGTAATGGCATTGAGAATCCCCGTCTGTATAATCGGCCATCCTGGATTATGTATCGAGAGGCTTTTCTCAGTAACTTTTGTCGTTCTTTTGAGTTCCCTGGTAAGGATCCATTGAGCAGATATTCTGTTATCGGAGCCATCCATGATTTTTGCTCCTGAGACATGCTCATGATCCAATCAATGTCCATCTCATCAATGCTAGGAGTCGACAGGACCTCCACTGGAGTTAGCCCCAGAAATTGAGCTTCACCTGTGCTAGAATACTTTGCGAGAGAATCTGCTTTCGTGTTTTCCTCTCGAGGAATGTGACTTATCATGTAATGATCGAAATCACCCAGGAGCTCCCAAGCCTTTGACAAGTAGGCGGGCAGATTCCCCCCTTTCGCTTGGAATTCCTTTTTGACTTGGCATACGATAAGCAGAGAATCACTGAATATCTGTAACGCTCGGATGTTTAATTCTTCAGCAATCCTTAAACCAGCGATATGGGCTTCGTATTCTGCTTCGTTGTTTGTTGAAGGAAATTCCAATCTTAGTGCATAGCATAATGATCGGCCCTCTGGGGTCTCAAGTACGACTCCGGCTCCAGAACAGTAGTCGTTTTTCGCACCATCGACATATAATTTCCATTGGATGGGGGAATCGTCGACTGTTTCCTCCTCACTGTTACCCTTATCTGTGAATTCTGCAATGAAATCTGCTAAAGCTTGTCCATTGATTGCTTTTCGGGGATGATAAGTGATATCATACTGACTGAGTTCAATATTCCACTTTAGAAGACGACCCGAAGTTTCAGGGCGAAACAGGACTTGCTTTAAAGGTTGATCAGTGAGGACTTTGATAGGATGAGCTTGAAAATATTGCCTCAACTTCCTAGACGCAATTAGTAAGCAATAGGCGAGTTTTTCCAACTTAGAGTAATTCATCTCTGCCCCAGTGAGTCTTTTGCTGATATAGTAAACTGGATGTTGAATCCTTTTGTCTTCCCGTATCAGCGCTGCACTTAAAGCATGAGATGATACTGCCAAGTATATAAGAAGATCCTCGCCATCGCTAGGCCTAGAAAGTATTAGAGGCGTCTCCATATGGCGAATCAATTCATCAAAGGCTCTTTGGCATTCGGGAGTCCAATCGAAGTTTTTCTTTCCTTTCTTTAGGGCGTCAAAGAATGGGATGCATTTATCTGTGGCTTTGGAGATGAACCGACTCAAGGCGGCGACTTTTCCATTGAGACTTTGCAATTCCTTCTTTGTTCTAGGAGCTTTGACTTCTTTCAATGCAGTAATTTGAGCTGGACTGGCCTCAATGCCCCTAGCGCTCACGATGAAACCTAAAAACTTGCCGGATTCCACTCCAAATGAACATTTTAAAGGATTGAGCTTCATTCCGTATTTTCGGAGGACAGCGAACATGTCTGCTAAGTGTTCTATGTGATCCAGTGCTTTCTTAGACTTTACTAACATGTCATCGACGTAGACTTCCATAGTCTTGCCCAGCTGCAGTTTGAACATAGCATTAACGAGTCTTTGGTATGTTGCCCCTACATTCTTCAATCCGAAGGGCATAACTCTGTAGCAGTAAAGACCGGTGTCGGTGATAAAGCTCGTGTCCTCCTGATCTGGCTCATACATCATGATCTGGTTATATCCGGAGTAAGCATCCATAAAAGATAACAATTCGTGTCCCGCTGTTCCGTCTACCAGTTGATCGATTCTGGGTAATGGGAAGCAGTCTTTGGGGCAGGCCTTGTTTAGATCTGAAAAATCGATGCATACTCTCCATTTTCCATTGGCTTTCTTAACCAGCACTGGATTTGAAACCCAATTCGGATATGTAGATTCTTTGATAAAATTATTCTCCATGAGCCGATCAACTTCTTCTTTTAATGCCGCTGACCTTTCCGGACCTTGAGTTCTCCTTTTCTGCTTCACAGGTGTAAATTTTGGATCAATATTTAGAGCATGCACTGCAACTTCTGGGGATATTCCGCACATATCGGCGTGAGTCCAAGCAAAAACATCTAGATTTGCCTTTAAAAAAGATATTAAGATATTCTGAATTGACGCATTAAGTTGTGAGCCCACATTCAACACTTTGTTTGGGTCCTTTGGGTCAACAGGTATTGGTATTGTCGTTTCCACCGGTACCACTCTATTTTCCCCTGCACTGACTTTTCTAGGGTCCATTTCTTTCCTTGCTCCGCTGTGCTCGCCAGTGCAGGGTCCGCCCTGTAATTGCTACAAGGCTGGTTCTTTGATGTGGACTGGGGCTGCCGCATTTTTTCCCATTTCTCTTTTTCTGGTTTCTCGTAGTTCTGTCAGATAGCACTCTCGCCCAGCATTTTGATCACCTTTTATAACTCCTACTCCATTGTCTGTAGGGAATTTAATAGTGAGGCACCACGGGGCAAGAACAGCTTTGAACGCTGCCAGAGTTGGACGACCAAGGAAAGCATTGTAAGCAAAAAATTCGTCGACAATCACAAAAGTTTGCTTGCGGACCACTTTTCTCTCTCCTTCTCCAAGTTCCACAAACAAATCAATGGTCCCTACCGGCTGCTTTGGCTCCCCAGTGAAACCAGCAATTTTCTGCGATAAGGCTTGCACATCAGCCATAGGGATCTTCATTTGGTCGAATGTTTTCTTAAAGAGAATATTGCAGGATGCGCCACAATCAATGAGAACTCTTCTGACAATAGCTGGCCCGATACCAGCCGAGATGACTAGAGGATCCAAGGTTGGAGCTTCAATACCTGCGGAATCCCTAGCTCTGAACACAATATCATCATCGAAAGTTCTTTGTTGCTTCAAGGGCGTAACACCTTCCAAAACAAATACATCTTCCTCGGTCGGTACATACTTTAAAGCTCGGGTATACCTTTCCATCTCACCCCAGCTCCTGCCTGCTGGGTGAGGTCCTCCTGTAATGACATTAATAATGGGCCTTCCAGATTCATGCCCTGCAGCCTTCTCAATCGTCCTAGGCTGTTGAGTAGGAGCCTGTTGCCCCTGACTAGATGAAGCAGGATTGTTGTTATTCTTTTTCACAAATTGCTGCAGTTTGTTTTCCCTTAGCAACTCTTTAATCAGATTTTTCAACTGGCGGCATTCGTCGGTCTCGTGACCGGGTTGATTATGGAAGCGGCAGAACTTCCCACTCTGTATAGCCTTTTTCCCGGTCCTTAGAGGAGGAGGTTTAGGAAAGTCAACAGAATCTTTAATGGCAAGGTAGATACGTTCCGGCGTATCTGATAAAGGAGTATACTCTGATGGCTTGAAGGATCGGGGCTTCTTCAGATTACTCTGTTTCTTCCCATTGTTATTTTCCCTTTTTTGCCCTACAGATTCATTCTTGCGTGGAGCAACAGTGTTATCTTCAGCTTTTTCCAACACTGCCTTTACCGGTACGGGGCGGCTTTCTAAGCGTATGAATTCATCTGCTTTTTTATAGAATTTTTCAAGGGAATTTGGTTCCTTCATGTTTAGCCATTTCCCAAACTCGCTTGACTTGTCAATACCCTTCATCAGATAAGTCAATATCATTCGCGGTTCTGCATTGTCCACCTCAGCTAGCGCTATATTAAAGCGGTTTAAGAAAGATCTGATAGTTTCCCCTGGATTCTGTTCCAAACTTGACAGTGACATGATATCCTTAGCTTTTGAGGCGTATAGTCTGAACTGCTCCTTGAACTTCCGAGTTAAGTCAGAAAACTGATCGATAGATCGGACTGGAAGTTTGGTGAACCAAAGAAGAGCTACACCTTCGAGATACACAGGAAAATATCGGCACTTTATTTCATCAGAGGCTCTGGCACCAGTCATGTGCCAATCATACTTGTATAAGAATTCGTTCGGATCACTCGTCCCCCTGTAAGCTGGAATGGTTGGTGGGACAAACTTCCTTGGGAATTCAGCCTTTAAGATTTTCTCGGTAAATGGAGTTTTACTTGGGGCGAAACCCCATTCTTTCTCGTCTTCAACCCTCTGCATACTTTCTTTCATAATTTGTCAGACCATTCCAAAAAGATACTCCTCATCATGTCGAGTTCTAGATCCACCAACCTCTGGAGGTGCTCGTTCAAAGGGGCTAGCAGCTCTTTCAAGAGCATTTCTTTCTTCAGCATCACGAATGTTGCCAGCCAAATTCCTTTCATTATCTGCCGGTTGGCGGTTTGCCCCAAGCAAATCGTTCAACCTATTCAAAATTAGGGCATTTTGGGCATTCTGAGCCTCGAATTGTGCATTTTGGGCATTTATCTGCTGGTTCAGCCCTAAGATTGCAGCATCCAGCTCTGCCTTTGTAACTCCGATAGCTGGAGTGGCTTGATTCGATATAGGGGAAGCGGAGGTTCCCTCTTGAATATTCCCAGATCTGACAGATCTACTCTTCCTTCCAGGAGCCATAATCTCGGATAGACTTCTGGTTTTCAAGGAAATTCTCTCTACAAACCTCTGTGAAGCAATGATGATAACTCTCCTGAGTTCAATTCTCAGTGAAAGCACCAAAAATGTTAACGCTAAAATTTGAACGCTAACACCCCGGTGTATGAGTTGTAGTTGTGAAAGCACCACCCGATAACTCGGGAACAGATTACAAGCAAATGATAGCGGAAAAGCAGTAAACAACAACAATTTTATAGTGGTTCGGCTTAATGGAATAGCCTACGTCCACTTTAAGTACTTTTATTGATGATCTCGTTACAAGCTGATACAATTCTTTCCAAGTACAATACACTTTGAATTAAAAGTCACTTAGAACAAGTAGATTAAACTTCAATGGAGATTAGAGTCTTCAAATCCATGTTGGATGTGTGTGATCTTTTCTCGAAGTTGTTTTTAGCGTTCTTCGTGTCTTGAGAGCTTTAAGTGTTTGATTGGTTTGGAATGCAGTGGAGTAACGGCGCTTGAAGAGAATGAGCCAAAAGTCCTTTTAACGTTGGAGGTGGTTGCGTATTTATAGGCAAATTTCTAGGCGCTGGAATTGTCAAGTCATGAGTCGTGACCGACTCAAGATGAGTCGTAAGTCGTGACCGACTCAGGATGAGTCGTAAGTCGTGGGCGACTCAACTGGTTGAGCCCAGACTTCCTATCAGAGCGTCTCCGGTCCTTTGTATATAGCACAAGTCCTAACTCGTCTGTGAGTTAAAAGGTCGTGGTCCAAAATGAAGCGGCATTGGATTTCTACATAGTAGCTTTAAGTCGTGGACGACTCAAGCTAGGTCGTGAACGACCTACCATAAGTCGTAGGTCGGTCCTTTGTTGTTTTGGGATTTTAGTCAGTTAGGTCATTTGACACCTTAGGTCGCTGAGTCGTTAGAGAACTTGAGTCGGTCTATCCCATACACCGTTAATCCCTTGAGTCGCTCCACTCCTCTAAGTCGCTTTAAGTTTTAACTCGTTGGCTTGTTGAGTCGGTAGCTTGTTGAGTCGGACTATTCTCTTAAGCTGCTAAGGTTACTAAGTCGTTTGCCTGTTGAGTCGTAACTAGATAGGTCGTTGATTCGGTTCATATCTTAGGTCGGTAATCAGTTGAGTCGGTGACTCGATGAGTCGTGAGGCCTCCTGAGTCGTAGATCCTTCCTGAGCCGTTAAACATCTTAAGTCGTGGCTCACCCCAGGCCTTAACTCGTTGGTTTCTTTGACTCGTGAGCTGGAACGGGGTTAACAACTGGGTTCTACAACAAGAATGGAATAATCAAAAGAATCTGCAGCTCATTCTAAGGCTAATAGAGCCGTTGAAGCTGCTAACAAAACTATTGAGACTGTCCTTATGGAGCGATTGGATTAAGCAAGGGAAAGTGGGTAAAAGAATTACTACTTGTGCTTTGGGCATATCGAACTTCCGCAAAAACCACGACACGACATACTCCATTCTCTCGGATATATGATGTGAGGCAATGCTTCCAATTTAAATTGAGATACTATGTCACTAAAGAATAACATATGCCTTTAACCCTAATCAAAAGCTAAGAAAGGAATTCTTGGATATGATTAATGAATTGAGGGATGAAGCGGCCATACGGATGACTAAATATCAGCGAAGGATATCGAAATACTATGATTTCAAGATTAAGTGTAACAGCCCGCTATTTTGGACCATCCATACATGTCGGACTTGAATAGTTAAAAATGCCCAATTGTTAATTTAAATTTGGCAAAACTCAGAATATACAGTAAATAAATTAATCATAGATCGTAGAAATAGAGTAATAACATGCAGCGGAAGAAAAGCGATAGTAGTTTATGAAGCTACTATATAAATATACATCAGAGTTAAACAAGATACAACAGAAGTTTCAATATGATAAACAAGCACAAAGCTTTTTACATCCTTGGAATCAACTTAATAACTGAAAGCAAAATAGATAGCTGGATCTTCAAGCAAATCTCCAACTCTGAAGGCGAGTTCGAATGCTGTATCACTCAGTCTGACCTAAGCGTAAAGAAAAACACAAAACACTCGAGTCAGGACATACATACTTATACAATGTAAACCAACTCAAGTGAGCTGTAGTATAAGGTACAAGTAACTTAAAGGATGCTTGGGACCGCATATCCTCTAAGGATCCGTTAAACTATTTACTATGTAGTAATAATTCACTATTATAATAATGTCTATTAGTAAAATAAACTTACTTTAAAATAGCGGTAAGGCTTTACATTTTCCACCTTAACGTGTAATAGTGCCAATAGTCTATATAGTACCTGCGTACCTCTTGATCGTGAGGCTACGAGAAGATACTCCATTGGTATGACATAAATCTTCGTACAAGGCTCACTAGGGTAGGTGACACGGCATAACTAGGCAATGCCAGGGTGGATATACCAATTACTAATACATAATATATATCAAATCAAATTTTAACTCATATGTTATATTTTTATACCCTAGCGAGCCTTGTACGAGTTTAATTTTGTGTCGTATCTATGGAGTATCTTCTCGTAGCCTCCCGATCAGGAGGTACGTAGGTACTGTATAGACTATTTGCACTATTTCGTGTTAAGGTGGAAAATATAAAGCCTTAACGCTATTTTAAAGTAAGTTTATTTTACTAATAGATATTATTATAATAGCGAAATATTACTATATAGTAAATAGTTTAACGGATCCTTAGAGGAAGGGCAGTCCAAAGCATCCTTTAAGTTATTTGTACCTTATATTACAGTTCACTTGAATTGGTTTACATTGTATAAGTATGTATGTTTTGACTCGAGTGTTTTGTGTTTTGCTTTACGCTCGGGTCAGACTGAGTGATACAGCATTCGAGACTCACCTTCAGAGTTGGAGCTTTGCTTGAAGATCCAGCTACCTATTTTGCTTTCAGTTATTAAGTTGATTCCAGGGATGTATTCAGCTTTGTGCTTGTTTATCGTATTGAAACTTCTGTTATATCTTGTTTAACCCTGATGTATATTTATATAGTAGCTTCATAAACTACTATCTCTTTTCTTCGGATGCATTTTATTACTCTGTGTCTGTGATCTGTGATTGATTTATTTACTGTATATTCTGAGTTTTGCCAAATTTAAATTAACAATTCGGTATTTTTAACTATTCAAGTCCGACATGTGCGGATGCGAATGGTCCAAAATAGCATGCAGTTACATTAAGGAGAGATCATTCCAAATAGGAAACTTGGTACTTTGAAAGGTCATGAGGGATACCAAAAATCAAACGGATGGGCCGCTTGGACCAAATAGGGAAGGACCCCTCATTATACACAGAGTAATCCAACTAGGACCTACTGACTATGCCGATCCGATTGTAATGTAATAGCAAGAACATGGAATACTGAACATTTAAGGCCATACTTTCCTAGAATGGATGAATAAAGAGATTAAGACAAGTATATCTATAGAGTTGATAATTGAGTGAAGGAAAGGAACCATTAGGAAAAGACTAAATCATTACCTATAAGGTAATTAGGGACAAAAGAAAATCATTTGATCCCGCCACAAAGGACTTATCAAAGCACCTCCTAGAGGAAGGTCAGAGGAAGCCTTTGGTCCCGCCTAAGATGGCCTGGCCAGAGCATTGCAAGCCTTCGGTCCCGCCTATATGGCCTAGATGGAGAACCCCCTAAAGGGAAGATGGAGCACCCCCTAAAGGGAAGATGGAGCAAGCCTTTGGTCCCACCTATGATGGCCTGACTAAAGCACCGAACTAGCCTTCAATTCTGCCTATAAGGCCTGACTAGAGCACCTCCTAGAGGGAGTATGGGTATGACTTTGGTTCTGCCTAAGATGGCTAACTAAATGCACCGACAAACCTAAATCATTATCTATAAGGTAATAAAGGGATCAACCAAATCCTAAATCGTCGCTCCAAGAGTGATAAAGGGCAAAAGGAATCAAAGCCTAATTCATCACCTAAAGAGTGATAAGGGGAATCAAAGGCAAAATTATCATCCAAAGAGTGATAAGGGGCAAAGGAAATCAATTAAACAAGTAAGACTTCGTCCTAAGAATGGATCAAATCAATCTCCTAAATGGAAGTGTAATGAAGCACGACTAGTCTAACACTAAGCTAAGAATAAGGCAACCTTCTAAGGAAAGAACAAGAACTATCTATTACTGAGAACCAGGGATCTCATCATCAAATATGTACATCTGAGAAGTTGTGATCTCATGGTCAGAAATACTCTAGTAAATAACAAGAATCTCTTTTATCGCTTAAATTTCTAGTCTTCTATTAGTTGGGACATATTATTACTAGATGGATTTTTGGTCTTCTATTCAAATGAAATAATGATATCATTGCCAAATGAATTTATGGTCTTTTATTCAAACAAAACTATGGTATTATTGCTAGATGGATTTTTTGTCTTCCATTCAAATGAAACTATTGTATTATTACTATATGGATTTCTGATCTTCTTAACTGATGAATTTATGATCTTCTTATCAAATGGACTTCTAGCCTTTTTCGATTAATTTTTTTTTGGACTTCTAACGAGATAGGTTTCTGATCTTCTTTGTGACGATCTCCCTATACCACCGGCACAAATAGTATATAAATAGTGCGTTGTTGTCATGCCTAGCCAATATAGACGATCAACAGGGTTTAAAAAGAACAAATGCAACATATAAACTACGTATATCTCATAGAGCATAAACAAAATATAATATCACATAAACAATAGAAGAGACAGTAATAACAATGTGAACTGATCATCATCATCATAGTATAATATAGCTATGCATCAATATAAAGTTTATACAATGGCAAACAAACTCAATAACTGTCTCAATACAATAGTAATCAATCATTACTAAGGCTCCTCGGTGCTACACGACCTGAATAAGCGTAGATTCCATATAGGGCCATTCCACCAGAAGGACAAACTTTGCAGTCCAATTAGTTTCTAGGACACACATTCAAAAAAATTACTTTCAAGGCCAAAGTTAGTAGAATAATTATTTTCAAGGACAAAGTCAGCAGTCCAATTACTTTCAAGGACATAATTTCATAGGTTTTTAGGCCCTAGAAACTAATTATTTTGTGTTTTGTCTTTGAAAGTAATTATTTCAGTTGTGTGTCCTAGAAACTAATTCCACTTGCTAAAGAGGCCCTTGTGACTAATTCCACTTTCATATATGTATATAATACGAGATGACTCCATCCAGCTCTCTTTCGAACAGCTACTGCGTCATCTAGACATGTTATCTAGTCTACACATTTTAGAGTACTCAAGATGATAAGAAACAAAGCATAAAACATTGAATCAGACAACAGTTTGGTGTGAGCGGTAAACGAGTCTCAAAATACTATATAAGTAAATATGGTAAGGAATAAAAGTATACGAACCATACATGACCTGTCCCTGCAACCAAAGAGTTAGCATATAACACTATAACATGCTACTCTACAATATCATAAAGATATACACAAACCAAATAAAGGATATCAGCCTTTCATGTATTCCTATCTCCAATGCTTACTTCTCCCGATACCTGTAAGCGATAGCTTACGAAAGAAAACAACTAAAGCAACCACAACATCCATCAAACAATCCTAAACATCACTACGTGTGATCCGAATATATGATAGCTTGTATGGCGTCTTTTATACTAGGGACTAAAGGAAATCCCAGTTCTTCATTGTACTCTCGTATCTTGCAGCCCAAAGCTAGATACATGTCTCGCGGCCCAAAGTTGGACACTAGATGCAAAGCTACGGATCCAGGGTATACAATTCCTCGCTACCAATCCATGGGTGTCTGCACTTATAATACCCCTACTTCAATACAAAAGAAAACCCTCCAAGAATCAATGATTCCTTAGCACATACACCCGAGCACTCCTTTGCTCCATTTGGATATCGAGCGCTCCTTGCTCAATCTAGTATCTATTATTCACGAGGAACCCCTCCACATTCTCCGATCTAATGGCTGACTCCCAACATGAGCTGCCATCTTCGAAACCTACTCCCAACACGAGCCAACATTCGAAGACTTTAGCATTTCATCACCTTGTTACATCGCCCTCCAACCCTGACGCGAATGAGCCAACACCTCTAGTACGATCTATAAGACCTCTGCTTCACCTTCTAGAAGCTCCATCCCATTTAGGCTTAACCTAAGAAGTCTATATCGACCTCCCAACTCAGTACCGATCTCTCTACTTAGCCAACCCGTGGCAAAGTTTTCTTCTACTCCTTCCTTGCTTCTAGTACTCCACACCCAGATGCTTTGACCCCGACTTCTCTACAAATTAAGCCATCATAGAATAAGTCCTTTCTTTGAACCAACCAACTTCATATTCTAGAAATAAGTCGTTATAACCCCCAACACTTAGTCAATCACTCGATCCATCACCTTAGGAAACCTCTACTAGCAACACCATTACTCTCCCTCAAAGTTGCCACCACCATGGACCAAACAACACATGTCAGTGTCGACCTCTCAACTAGATGCCCACTTGTATAGATAATGAATTGGAACTTGCGCCTTGAACCGCAAGCTCTTCCAATATTCCAGAGCCTTCCCTCCATGTTTCATCCAATTCCGATCATCTTTGCCTCTAGTATGCTCAATTCTTCAACCTATCTTTCTATGTAATGACAACACTAACAAACAATATTAAAGCACAACATACAAACATAAAACAACATGCATCATACATCTATTCAAGCAATCAAAGCATAAGAATATGATAAACAAGCCAATTCTTACCTAGATCTACATTTTACATGAACATATAAACATGAATGAAGGTAACTCCAAATAAAATTCAACATATATGCATAGACTAACATGTGATTAGAGTAAGAAAAGATTTTATGGCCAAAAGTCAATTTTAAGCATGTTAAATCATGCATATAAACATATATAGGATAGTGAGAAGCTATAAACCACTCACCAATTGCCAAATTCGATCAATATGAATGTAGATCCAATTCTAACAGCAATGGACCGCACTTCAAATCAAGGAAATCGATGATCGTTATCTTCTAGTTGATGATCTAATCACCAATCAACAATCTTATTGGATTTAGGAAGAAATTCGGACGAAATAAGATGAATTTAGGGCTAATTAGGGTATAGATCTGATTTAGAATGAGAAGGAAAGTTTTCATTTGACTCTTACAGCCCCTATTTATAGTGATTCTCTAATTAAACTAATGGATCAACTAATGAGCTTCACTAAATACACTTTAATTTTGATCAATAGTCTCCAAAACTTAAAATAGACATAACTCTCTAATCGTAAATCCGTTTTCCTATTATGACCACTCTACGAAATGGAAAACCATCATCCTAAAGCATTGGAACTATTTTCAGACTCTAATTCGACTTCTATCAAAAGTTATAGTCTAAACAAGATTATCAGGGTCAAATTTGTCACACATAAATTCAGGAAATATCATTGGCGTGTAAAATGTCCCTAAGATTCATGTCCTAAAATTATAGAATCATACGAACTTATACAAAAATATAAAAATATTTACGATCCTCCGATACGTAAAATACGGGTCATTGTATTCTCACCCCTTCAGGGATTTCGCCCCCGAGATCCTCTTTAGGAATTTCGCCTAAAAATCTCCAAATCAGCCAAAGTACAAGCAACCATAGTTATCCAACTGCCTACCAAACATAAGCAACCATCACACATCTTAAACAAGCAGCCATGTAGTCAACAGTATAGTTAATCTATCCTAGCATGCATCATACTAACCTATTAAATATAGTACTCGATAGTGAAAGTAAACACAATGAACGATGGGTCTTACCATTCAAAGAACTCCTGATAAGAAGTCCTCATGCTCTCTTCCGTCTTCCACTTACAATCGTCCTCACTTCTACTCCATTACCTTAACCAGCTTTACCATTTTTCTTCTAAGATGTTTCATATCGTATCCAACAAAATGAAGCGGCCTACGAGGTATAGAAACTTCTGGTTCTACCTTAACATCTTTTAGCTGATCTGGTGTGATCATCACGCCTGAACCATGCACAAACTTCCATTGATAAGAGACATGAAAAATGTTGTGCACGTCCGCCATCTTCTGAGGTAAGTTGAACTTGTATGCTTCCGATTCTCTTGACTATCTAAAAAGGATCTACGAATCTCGGTGCAAACTTCCCCTTTCTATTGAATCGAACCACATTCTTTAGAGTGGAACCTTCACAAACAACATATCTCCGATGTAAAACTCTAACTCTCTTCGTCTCTTATCCGCGTAGCTTTTCTATCGATCCTGAGCATCTTTCATTCATTGTCGAATGACCTCAATCTTCTTTGAAGTCTCTATAATCATATTTGGCCCAAGTATCAGTTTCTCACCCGCTTCCCACAAACATGAAGGAGCATTACATGGTTAGCCATACAACTTCATACGGTGCCATACCAATACTCGACTGATAACTATTATTGTATGCGAACTCCACCAAATGCAAATAATCATCCCACGATCCTCCAAAATCCATAGTGCATGCTTGCAAAAGGTCTTCAAAATATACGATTTACTCTTTTGGTTTGCCCGTTTGTTTGCATGCAATAAGTTGTGCTAAGATGCAACTCGGTCCCTAGCGTCTTCTGTAAGCTCTTTCAAAACCCACTTGTGAACAACGGATCTCCATCACTCACAATACCCTACGGCACACCATGAAATCGTAGTATCCACTATACATATAACTCCACCAGCTTGGATGTCATTCTACTTGATTTGATGGGTATAAACCTCGCACACTTAGTCAATCAATCTACTATGACCCAAATACCATCGTACCTTGCTCGAGTCATTGGAAATCCATCAATAAAATCCATCGATACTTCCTCCCATTTCCATTCAAGAATCTCTAAGGGTTGCAACAATCCACTAGGTTTCTTCCGCTCTGCCTTTACCAACTAACAGTTCATACTCTTAGAGATGTATGCCCCAACATCCCTCTTCGTACCTTCCCAGTAGATAGTTCGCTTCATATCTCGGTACATCTTGTCATGACCGGGATAAATAGTCAATCTGAAATGGTCACACTCTCTTAGCACTTCATCTCTCAATCTATCAACATTGGAAATAAACAATTTCCATCCTTACAATGCCAAACTTATCGATCGAGTTTGTATTGCTTTATATCTCTAAACTCTACACCTTCTTCTATCTCTTCTTCTATGTTTGCTATGATCTCCACTAACCTAACATCTCACTTCTAACCAATACATATCCTTTCAATTAGAGTAGGTCTAATCGACAAACTTGCCAACATCTCTGGTTCCAGCTCGTGGTGAGGTCTGAAATCATATCCAACAAAGTACTCTATCTGCTTCCATTCCAAGAATATTGCTCCTAAATTTGCACGTCTTCTACTCAATGCATCAACGACCGTGTTCTCTTTTCTCGGTGTGTAGGAGATACTGAAATCATAAGAGGCCAAGAACTCCAACCACCATTGCTGTAGAAGGTTGAGATCCTTCTACAAGAAATAGTACTTCAAGGATTCATGGTTCGTAAATAGCTCAAACCTTTCTCCTAGAAAATGGCGCCTCCTCATCTTCAAAGCAAAAACAATTACCGCTAATTCCAAATCATGAGTTTGATAATTCCTTTCATGTGGTTTCAGCTATCGAGTATCATATTCAACAATTTTCCCTTTGTACATCAACATCGGACCCAATCTAGTACCACAAGCATCGAGGTATACTGTCAATTCTTCATTTCCACTTGAAATGGTCAACATTGGTGCACTCATAAACATCTCTTTTAGACTCATAGATGCACACTTACACTTCACATCCCATACAAATGTCTAATTCTTCTTCGTCAAATTGGTTAATGGTGCTGCTACCTTCGAGAAGTCCTTTATGAAGCGTCTATAATATCCCTTCAATCCTAAAATTCTTCTCACATTCGTAGCATTTTTAGGTTGATTTCAATCTTGGACTACTGCTACCTTAATAGGATCCACTACTATACCCTATAACAACACGACATGCCCCAAGAATCTCACTTCTTCTCTTCAGAAGTGACACTTAGAGAACTTTGCTCTCAACTTTTGCTTTCTCAATATCTCTAGCACAATTCTTAAGTACGTCTTATGCTCTTCTTCAGTTCTGGAATAGATCAGAATATCATCCATGGACACAAGCACAAAATTATTTAGCCGGTCTCTGAAAACCTGATTCATGAGATCCACAAAGCATGCTGGAGAATTGGTCAATCCAAATGGCATCACCAACCACTTATAGAAACCCAACGACATACGAAATGTGGTAATATGTACAACCTCCTTCACTACTCTTAACTGGTGAAATCCCATCGCCAAATCCATTTTGGAGAACACCTTCGCACCATGCAGCTGATCAAACAAGTCATCATGCGTGTGAGTGGATACTTGTTCTTCTTCGTCACTTTGTTCAGCTCACGTTAATCCACACACAACCTCAAAGAGCCATCTGTCTTCGTTGCGATTACTATAGATGCGCCCCACTCAGTAACAACGCTGAGATAAAATTACATTATGATATATAAATGTCAGGTCATTACATATATTACCTGAAATGGGAAGAAATATCCAAACACTCGCTCATTTGAACTAGTCGGTACTTGGGCATATTTTATGATTTATACAAAAATCCAAAACCAAGGACCATATGCTAGTTTCGTGGTTTAGAGATAAGCCCAAACTATAGGATGGCAACAAGCGGTATCACAATATACCTACACCGAGGGCGCCACGATCAGCCATCCCGCTACGAGGATGTATACTGCAATTTTTTTTAAAAACATTTTGGAAAAGAAAAAAGAAAACGAAAATAGTTTCCTATATGTGGAGATTTTAAAGAAGAAAAATGAGTGTGTTTAATACTCAAGTTAGTACAAAAAACGAATGTGATGATGTTGGAACAAGAAGCAATGAATAAGGATGAGAATAAAACATGGACTTACTTTTGTCTAAGAAGTAAAGAGGCAACTGAACATAAGTCCAAGACAGTAGGGTTCCGTTCTTTACGAAACGAGTAAAGTATCTGAATGTGAAAGTTGATTAGAAAAGAAACTAGTTTGACGATACGAAAGAGATATTTGAACGGAGTACGTTAACAAAGTATTTAGGATTAAACGAATGGCACGCATGAGAAGCATTCTTCCCAATGCATCATTTTCCCCCATTCTCAATCCCCTAAACGGAAACATGCCAATCAAATGCGACAAACTAGGCCTGTAAACGGATAATTTCAGATACGGATAGTGCTATATCCGTATCCGTATCCGAAACCATTTTCGGATATCGATTACCCGTATCCGCGGATGTGGATATCGGATATTTATCGGATATTCTTCGATTAGTTCATAACCGATAAATCTAAACAGATAAATAGAAAATTTTGATTTATTATAAATTCGTTTTTGTACTAAATATATAGAAATAATAAATACACTAAGAAAAATAATTTGAAGCAGTAAAACTTGATTTTTATATACATATTCATTCATTTTATCGGGATATAATAGTAAACGACAATCATTTTATGTACTTAAATACATAAAAAATAACTATAATCTCGATAAAGACCGAACGGATAATTATCAGATCTATATTCGTATCTGTATCCATTTTTCAAATATTGAATAATTTTTCATATTTCGGATACGGATACGGATGAATTTTGGATTTTTAGAGTAAGTACTACGGCAAGCGGTAGGTGTGTTTAGTACATAACTACCTACTAGTTTATCACTTGCACATTTCAATTTTTAAATCAGTGATTGGATGACATAAGAAACAAACGCCGGCAAAAATCTTCGACGTCTTGCCGAAATTCTCTCGACTCTTTCCGATTCCAACTAGTCCGTACGATTTTTCATTCACTTTAGTTCATTACATTTCGCCGGTAATACTTTTGTTGGTTGAGTTTTTCTTTCCATCAATGCAGGAATTCATGCAGAATCCTATTGGGCTGAGGCGAGTGGATCTATGAAACTGAACTTTATTTTTGGTTCAATTTTGGGTTTCGATTTCTAGGGTTTTTATTTTTGTTTTGGGGTTCTTGTAGTGAGAATGCTTTTGCAGATGCGGGAAACTTGGAGCATTGTGCCAAGTATTTGAATCAGACTTTGGTTACTTTTGGCTTCCCTGCTTCCCTTGATTTGTTTGCTACGGATCCTGTGAGTGAACTTTGCATTTTAAGGATGTTCTGTTAAACCCATCTACTCTATTTAGAAAAGTATTATGCCGTGCCACAAAATGTGATATGTTACGTTCCATCTGTACTGTACTAAGCTGTTAGCATCATTTAATGTTTTCGTGGGACAAGTAACAAATTACCCTGAATTTACTAACTTGTTTAGTATACTGCCCGCTCTTCGGAAATTTGAAAATGGGACTCTTTGATCTAATGAGTTGGAAATTCGGTTTCAGTGTGGTAACTTCAAGAGTGGTTGGCTGGAAAGGTTGATCTTACTAAAACAATTGATTGATCATACTAGGATTACCATTATCAAATGTTAATTTATTGCTCAAAGGGGCTCTTTCGGAAACAATTCTATACTGCATAACAGTTCATGAAACCATGCTTTAAATGCACATTTATCATTTAGACAGATCATATTTTTTTGGGGCAAGATGGTGTTGAAAGTACTAAGTTCTTGGTCTTGCTTGTTTGCTTTAGGTTTCAATAGCCAGGACATGCAATTGCCTATATTCTCTGCTTCAACAACGGCAACGGGATATTGAGTTTAGGGAGTCTGCAAATGATCAGCGACAAAGGTTTGCCTTTTCCATTATTTTTCATTTCTGGTATGGGGTACCTTAGCTATCTTTTTATTTTCATGTAATACATGTTTTAGGTATCATGGCACATGTGACTGATTGCTTCTGTCTTGGATTTGACCAAAAATCAACTTTTGAATAGTAGGAAAATTCATCTTTTAAATGAAAAATATAAGACTAATCCCTTTTATACCAATATTCAGCCCTATCATGCATCTTTCTGCATTGTTGATAGTTTGTTTAGTTCGTGGTTTTTAATGACTGAATAGGGAACTCGTGTTTTATCTTCTCAAGAAAGCTTCTCTATGCTATAGCAAACTCTTCTTATATTGTCATTTTAGCTTGTTTGATTTCACTAATTATTTTCTGTAATTATGCTCTTTCTTGACTTCATGCTAAGCTTAACTTGTCGAAAAGAATGGCTAGAACCTTATTCTATACGCGTGCACACACACACACCCTCTTTTGGTGCTGTAGTAAAACTTGACGATTACAGTAGCCAACTTTTCATATTTTTGTTATGGTAGTGTATAATATCCTGCCAATATTTATGCTGATAGAAAGAAAGTATTATTGTGTAAATTGCATTGTAGGCTCGAATTTTCATTTTGGTGAAACACAATTGATTTTTACTCTATTTAATTGGCCGCCCTTTAGTCGCCGACTTGGCATCACAGCTAGGTTCTTGTATTCCACAGATTGCAGGGCCAAAATCTCGATTCTTAGAGTATGTTATTTCAACAGAAAGATAGTTCCAAAATTTGACCATCGTATACTCTTGTATGGCATGGGCATTCTGGTTTGCACCTCATTTTAACTCTGTCATTCCACAGATAACCCAGAACCGATGTTAAGGCCTTTGAGTGAGAGTGACTATCATATACTGAATTTGTTTTATCATTCTGCAAGAAAATGTTAGAAGTGGATTAAGTTTAAAAAACTAATGGATGGTGTGCGATGGACACATTTGGCAGATAATACGCATATTTTGTTCTGCTGAGGATAAGCTTGTGTTTTTAATACCTGAATTGTGAATGCTGGTTTCCCGATTATGGATATGCTGACTCTTCTGTTTCCTTTAGGGGGTTTACTAGCTTAAATTTGTTGATGAGAAAGACTCGTGCCCTGTATTCCATAATAAATGTTCCCAGTCCTATGCTTCTGCTGTTTCATAGGTTGTATGATCCATTTTGTATCTTATAGTGTGAGTTTTTGAGATCCTTATTACTTTAAAGCTGATGTCCAGGATTACTCTCCTTACAATCTTTATCCAAAATATATTTTTGTTACGCTACAGCGCTGAAGATAAAATTACACTATGATGTATATAGATATAGATATAGATGTCAGATCATTACATATGTTACCTGAAATGGGAAGAAATATCCCAACACTCCTTCATTTGAACTAATTGGCGCTCCTGTGGGTATTTAAATGTTTTTTTTTTTCTGACTTTGAAGTTTGTATTCTGTAACATATATTTGAATATTTTTTTACACATTTCGGCCGATTAGTAGAAATTTGTTTACTTGTTTTCATCAAATCATATATGTCATTGAAAACCGAATTGAACTTCTGCAGGTTACAATCTGATGTTGTAAGATTGGAGGCCAAGGTTGAGAGGCTTGAGGCACAAATTGCTGCAAAAGATCGTGAATTGGCTACTCTAACGCGAACAGTTTGAATCTCTTAACTTATCTGCAATTAATATAATAATGATCTACCTTTATGTTTTTTTTGAAGGCATTGTTATAGGGACATCAATTATTTATTACTACTACTACTACTACTATTTTTTTTTTTTTGGGGGGGGGGGGGGTTGGGGGTGTGGTGGGCATTTAAGAAAAAAAATGATAAGTGTTAAGACGGGATCTGTGCAGAATGAACCCCGTATAAACTGAGCACGTTTACTTTTCTAACCTTGTTACATTCTCCCTATAGCCATATCGATTTTGGGTTTTTAACTCTTCATTTCTCAGTATCAAATTCAGGCGACTCATCGTGTTTTGTTTTGAGTTTTTTTGATATATAGTCATGTACGATTTAAAAATGACAGCTCATCGAATTCTAATGAACGATGGCAGCTCACGTACTAAATTTTCAAGTCTCGGCTGATTGGTGCTGCATATTTCTCTTTCAATTTTTGACAGGTCCATGTCGATTAAGTATTTTCGATGACGACATGTCATTTTTATTTTATTTTTCCGAATTGCCAAAACTTCACATTACCGTAGTTTTTTGCCCTCAGCGCCACCGAAGAGTAAGGATAATATAACAAATTGGACATCCTAAAATTACCCTCCCACTCGATAACAATTTTATCCTTAGTTGAAGTGCCTCTAAAAAAGGATGAAGATCATGAAAGAGATGAATTTTTACCTCAGCATGACAATCCCCCCACCCCCCCCCCCCCCCCCCCCCAAAAAAAAAAAAACACTCCATAACAATTTCAGGTCCATGTCATTTTTTTTTACCTCAGCATCTAATTCTTACAGGAGGCTAAAGCTGCAGCAGCATTTAAGGCACAGATTGAAAAACTGCAGCAGGAAAGAGATGAATTTCAAAGGATGGTTATCGGGAATCAGGTGAATTGAATTATATTATATCCGACCCTTTCTATTTGACATGCATATATCATTATTATTATTTAACTTGCGAAATATGATTTCGTTCAAATTTATCAGCAAGTGCGAACACAACAAATACATGAAATGAAGAAAAAGGAGAAGGAATACATAAAATTGCAGGTATATTTGTTATTACATATGGATATGTCATCTTCTGTTCCTTAAATGTATGGGGAAATATGTTACAATCAACTATTTCAACAAAAATACTACAGGAGAGGCTTAACCAAGTTTTAATGGAGAAGAAGAAAGAATCTAAATCTGGTATGGAGATCATGAATTTATTGCAGGTATTATGCCATTAACTATTATATTATGGTTAAAATATTTGCTGGAATTGAAGACAAAGTTGTGCTGTTTCTTCAGCTTTTGGCATGTTTTGATAATCAATAAAATTGATAATATCTTTTTTTTTCAATTTTTTTTGGATGTTCGATTCTCCCATCTCTCTTTTATATGTATTTATTTACTTTTATTTCATCCCATTATGGTAATTTAGTAATTTTTTTGTTCTTGCTTGATTAGGAACTCTTTTTATTTCCTCTTATGTTAATTTTTTGCAAGTTAATTCGCCTAGTTTTCTTGAACTTATATACCATGTTTGATTTATCTGGTGTACAGCAGTTTAAATAAAATTCATTCAGATTGGTATCTAATCTGTTTTTGTTAACAGAAAGAGGGGCGACAGCGTGGAACATGGAATGGGAAAAAGGCGGACACTGATTTTTATCAAAAGATTGTGAGGAAGATTATTAACTAGGTTACCTCTAAATTTTTGTCAGTTCTCCTGTAAATGTATTATTTGCCGCAACAGGTTGATGCATATGAAGTCAAGAAGCAAGAACTAATGGCAGAGAACTCTGAGTTGCGTGCATTGCTGCGTTCAATGCAGGTGATGCTATTTAGACTTTCACTATGCTGATACTCTGTTATGCATCCATAAAGGATCGTTTTTACTAGTTTAAAAAAACACCTTTTATTGTTCACAAGAAACGGAAAAAATGACAAATTTGTTGACTGGAATCCTTGATTAACTGTCCCAAAGCTTGAGCTGAATTATGTGCTCATATTATTTTCCGTACACAAGGTTACAGCCTGCAAGTTGTCAAGCTGGAATATTGAATTGGGATCCATGTGTCATAAAATGAATTCCTGCATAGGTGACCTTCAAGTGAATCTCATTTGTGGTTCTCGGTCCTTTTTTTTACACTTCTTCACAGGTGCTTTTGTGGCTCTTCACTCTAGCCCTGAAGTATTCTGTGACCCACTCTGTTTAATGGGGGACATCCGTTATGAGGGTTAACTGTTGAGGAAAGAAAGTGGCGAACATAGGTCAAATTGATTTCATTTTTCGTTTTTGTAATATCGATGAAAGATAGTTGCTGTTGAAGTAACAACGAAGACGATTTTTCGTCTCTGTTCCTAGCTGTTTGGCATATAACCTTCTAATACGTTTCTTCCTAAAGTGAGTTCCCCACTTGTTTCTAATGGCTTTAGTTCTTCTTTCTTGATTTTGTCACTTGTTTCTCTGGGTGATATTAACTTTGTGCTAAGCAGATAACTACCCATATGAATGATGAACTTGAATGTCATATGATCAAAACAAATTTCGGTTTGGTCGAGCTCCATTTTCTATCGATGGTTATTGGTAGGTAATTCATGACTAATGGTGTTCTCAGATAACCAGTTTTTGATTCCACTCTCTCTTAATCTCTACATTTACGTCTTATGGAACTCATAATCCAGTCTAATCTCTAAATGTTGAAGCATGTTATTATGTACTAAGTAATAACCATTGTCATTCGAATCATCAACTCAACATGTATAAATGACTGACTAATTACGGAACTCCAAAATCTACTTTTTTCTTGATAACAAGACCGATACTTTAATTTAAGTAGAGCACTCATTTTTTACGTTTCAGGGAAAGAACCCAAGACCTCTAGAACTATAATCTAGAGATGTTATCACTTGAGCTAGTGGTGCTTGACAAAAAAAATAAAAAAAATAAAAAACTACTTTTATTTCGATTATACCATACTATAAAATCTATCACTTTACTTGTAGATGAGTACATCAAAACATGGAACACGAACCTGGAATCAGTAGCCACCTCTGAAATTGTGAGATCTCATGCTTTAAAGATGTTAGACATTTATGAATCGATGAGGATTATTAACAGAACAATTAATATTATCACTTTTTGAATATGTTAAATTCTTTAATTTTTGAAGGCTCAAATTTTCTTTTATCTGATCCATCACGTTAGGAACACAAAGTCTAGCTATGAAAATAGTGGTTAAGCTAATAGGGGCCATAGCCCATGGATGACATTCGGCCTACTGAAATTTAATCGTACTTTTGTGTTTTATTGGTTATACGTGCTTGATTAAATCCAATTTATGTAAATTTGTACCGAATCCTGACCCGTAGATTTTGACACTCATTCTGTTGGCTTCGCCCATGTATGTAGTTGTTTAACTTCACCTAGAGATGGCAATTAGACCCGACCCGACGGACCCAGACCCGACCCAGTGGGTCTTGGTTCTAGGTGGGGTCGGGTTTTGTCTGTCCAAACTATACATTTTAAAAACCTAGACCTGAGTCGGATCGGTCTGGTTGGGTAATCGTACCGACAATGCATATATTTCAATGTTTTTGGGTCAACTCTTGTTGGTTTGGGTCGGGTTTGATCGGGCCTTTTTGGTATTTTTCATCATCCAGACCTGACCCGAGACCCGTCGGGTTCGGATTGGGTTCCGGTCTTCTTGGGTCGGTTCGGTTTGGGTTTACGGTTCTCGGTTCTAATTGCCAACCCTAGCTTCACCTATGCATGCAGATGAATAGCCAATCAGTTTCATTAGTAATCAATAACGAAGGCTGTGAAGTTAGCAAGGCAACACTTTGATTAAATTAATATCACCAAATTAGTGAAACCTATCATTCTTAGGCATCAAGCCCAGATTTTCCTTAACCACATTAGTCTTCCATGCAAACTCGTATCCACAAATTAAATTTTCAAAAATCAAACCAAAACATCTGAATTCATTTGCACAACCGATATGAAGTTTAACGACTTCACAGAATTTTGGATAAGTACAATGTTTTCATGTGAACCTTTAAATTCATTTAGTGATTTATTTTCTGCAATTGGGTACAGACCAAACAATCTGAGTTATGATCGTTGGAACTAATATTAACACTTTGCAGACATAAACATGACAAAAGCTCCTCAAATATTAGATTAATGCTTGTAGTAAAAAAATGTGGCCCTTGTTCAACTATTAATAAAAGAGAATTCTATTGGTATATGATTCAGAAGTGTTTAACATTTCAATCATCTTCAAAGTAGAATATACATGCTATCAAATTTTCATATTTGTTGCATCCCCACATTGGCGGGTTTCATGCACTAGTTCTCAACGGCTTAAAATGCAATATTAGCCTCACATGATATTTGCATGTGTGAATAATCGATTTGAAGTCCTCAAGGGTTTACTTAGTATCGTATAACAATCCGCACCCACAAATAATACACATATTGTATCCAACTTAACCACAGTTTCGGTTGTGTCACAATAGATGATTGCGGTCGTTGAAATAACCTGTAGGTATTTCTGGCAAACCCCGATGCTCAAGATTGTGATACATGACTAAATGTTCTACATTGTTACAACTACTATCCTTAAAGACTCCAATGTCTTGTTGGCTAAAAATACTTCAAACGGTTTATTGAGATATTTTTAGTTCTTGACTACTTACTGTTCGGAACTATGCACTGTAATACACACATGTATACACAGCAGCTCCAATTTGTTATAAACTACGATTTCATATAAGAACATGGTTTGGTGTAACTTGAAATGACCCATGCTTATAACCATATGAATACTATATCCAAATAACCATCTATGGCACAATGAGTCTAAGAAACTTGCAGAATTTTGTTCTCTGAAAGATACTGGTGTTGTTTGAAGTGAAGTGCATGTATTTATATGTCAAATTAAGTGCTCAATTTTTTTGATGAAACAACAGGACATGTTGCGTATTACAAATTTCAAAATAAAATCAGGAGTAATGAAAGTCCTCGACTTTCTGATGACCCAAATTTGAAAAGGAATACATGTATGTAACACGTTCTACATTAAGAGATCCATGCAAGTGCCACAGGAAGCAACTTTGAAGAATCCCATTGGCTAGTAGGCCCAAGAAATCACTTTTATACCAAACTTATTGTCAAAATAACGTCGAACTACTTATATGAAATATGTAGTTTTCAGAACAGTCCTTCCCTCTTGAGTTACTTCTCTTTACAAAAGAAATCCTGTTCAGTTTAAGTGGCATCATTTTTATCATAGCTCATTTCATTAACTAAACAGTAAACCTTTTGACATAATTCCCATGCAGCAGAGAGGAAATGATGTACTTGTGAGGTCATTATTTCCTAACAGCCTTTATAAAATGCATCATTTCCATTACTTTTGTAACTTGTAATTGGCATATACCATGACTTCTATTACTTTACGTTTATGATTGTAAATTTTAGTACAGTTTAACTTTCTAAACCTTTGTTTAGTGTACTGTTCATGTAGATGGACATGCGTGATTTCCTAAATGCGCCAAGCGGACAACAAAATTTAGCTGTTAATGAAAAGCAAGATGAACGATCTCTTCAATCTCCTTTGGGTGGCAGAACAGTAAATATTGATTTTTCAACACATAAAATCCAAGTTAATTTCTTCTGAATGAAAAATACTAAAGTTGTATAATATAGTAACATTGACAACTTGCAGGATATGTTTGACTTGCCCTTTCATATGGCTAGAGATCAAATAGAAGAAAGTTTACGAACTAAAATGTCTTCCATTAAGGTATCTACTGTTTTTATTTCTTGATGGGGTACTAACTTTTATTGTCCATGCAATTGAATTATATTTTAACTGCCCATGGACAAGGCACGAATGGGTCAACTTCAAGATGCACAAAAAGGAACAGAGGTAACATCTGAAGTGACTGAGAAGGAGCTTGAACTTGAAGCTCAACTTGTGGAAGCAAGGAGCATCATTCAAGAGCAGGTTATTGTTTTTTTATTAAGCATATATGTTTGCGTCTAATGGTCGATAAGTATGTCAGCAAAACTTATTTGCCTTGCCGATCATATGGACTCTTCAACTATCATGCATGGGACAACATTATTTATTAATAAAATAGTACATCTGTCCCCATTTTAGCTGTCCTCACGTTCACATCCCAACCATTGTTTTCACTACCCTCTATTTTCTATGGCGGGCCCCTCGTGTGAATGGAGGACGGGGGACAGAAGAGGGACAAAGGAATTCATCTCCTTGTTGACACGGTAAATATTTAACACTGATGCGAAGATCCATTTTAAATTCTGACATTCAATTGAAAATTCATCTCCTTGCTCTCTTCATCACCTAATAGATGAAACTTATGAAGTTAAAAAGGTTTTCTTTTTGTCCCAAATATACGATATTTTAGAAGCGTGTAGTTGGTATTGCTTCGGATGTATGGTAGCAAGAAAAATCTGGTTTTTATTCTCTTTAAATGTGCGCCGATATAGTAACTAACTAAAGCTTATATCACTAATTACCTTATTTGTAATAGCTTTTTTGTACTCATATTATTTTTAATCGAGTTTCACTCTTGTCCATCATGCCAATGACTAAGGCCGGCCCAGAGGTTAGCCCACCAAGCCCCATGGGTTAGGGCAACCTCTTAGACCAAGGGCAACACCTTAGGAAATATATTTCATGTAACTGTTATTGTTGAAAAAAAAATACTATCTTCATGTGTGAGTAGTTGTAGTATACCGGTAAGTTCTCTTAAACATTTATGATTTGAGTCAGGTTTGACAGCTTCAAAAACAAATTTATCCACAAAACCATGATTTTCTGTTTGGGCTTAGGTTATAAACTGAGATGTAATTTTGGTTGGGCAGGGGCAACCCAAACTATCCGTGACCTCATATGAAAATTTGAACCCAAATTTCCATTGTAGTATACTTGTAACATGATCATAACTACGTGACATATCATTTGAACCCAAAATACCATTGTGGTTTAGTGTCAATAGCATATAAAGGTTTCTTTTTTATGTACTGAAATTCACTGAAAAGATTAAATTGTTTTTACCGGATCAGTAAACTAAATTGTAAATATAATAGATTTAGCTTTTTTATTCAGACATACATACTTACAAATTACTGATTGAAGTGGAGCTGAACTTAAACCGCTTTTCTTTTGTTCATTCATTCCACTGATTTCCACTCATGTTGTCCATAAAACTGCTTGCATGCACTCTTAATTCCAGTCTTTGTTTTTGTTAACTTAGCAGATATTAAATTGACTCTCCTAAATTTCATTTGATAAAAGCATCTGACATTAAAACTGTGCAGGCCTCAATAATGTCCAAACACATCGCAAAGGCCGACAAACCAAGGTAATATCCTTTTAGGTTCTTACTTCACCTCATTGTGCTAAGTTAATCTCAGCTTTCGCTTATGTTTGTTATAGGAGACTAATCAGCCAGCTAGATGCTGAAATGGAAGGGATTCATCAGGCATCAACAGAGGTTTGTGAATTTTACATTCATGACATCTTATCATTAAATATATGTTCTTCTGTGCTTTTGTACTGTATATATATGAATGGATGATAGTCCAAAATCAAAAGATTATTTTTGAATACAATTGTTTTTCATTAAGCAGCATGTTGCATACATCACATTACCCACAACTAGAGCAATGTCTTATTTCTAAGTCTTCAGTTCAGAAGTATGGACTTCAATCAGCGCTTCGATATCACATTTTAAAACCAGTTATTCAGCATAAATAACAGGAAATAAGGAGGAAAAACTTCAGTCATATTTTTGAATGGAGGACACTGAATGTTATATTAATATAGAATCAGATAAAATAGATGCTATATAAGCTATGGAAAAAATATCATATGAACTTAACACATGTATAATGGTATATGAACTTAACTTTGTATATGTGTGATGATATATCAATGTGGCTTCTCTTTTTACTGTGAAAGGAATATCATATGAGCTTAACATTATAATGATATATGAACTTATCATTATATATGTGTAATGATATATTAATTTGGCTTTTCTTTAACCGTGAAAACGAATGCTATTTTAGTTCATCTAGCGTGGTTCATTCGATGTTAGTTTAATTTAGCAGTCCATTTATCTGATGCTAGTTTAATATTGCATTATGTATTGTATGATGATATATTAATATATCATTCAATATTTGATGTTCTTCAGACTAAATTTTAAATAAAACTTGTGTCATTCGGACTAAAATCGGTCTTGGGTTTTTCCTTTAAACTAGTCTCCTCTCATAAATAGTGGTAATTTTAAATTAGTTAAGTTAGTGTTATGCTAAGTATGCCTATGAGTTTCAAACAATAAAAGCATCTTTAATTTTTCATTTTTGCACACATAATACATTGTTATACTTCCCTGAGATCGTTTATGCTTATCGTCCTTTGCATGTATCAGGCTGCCTAGATGTAGGAACTCTAATGGAGATGTAGCATACTCTCTTTATCTGAAATAGAAAGAAGTACAATGTGGGCACAGGAAGCTTTCTTAATATCAGGCAGCCTAGATTTTTAGGATTTAACTTTGTATCATTAGTATTGTTATCTAAATAATAGTATCGCAAAGATCGTTAATTTTTAGGATTTAACTTTGTATCATTTCAATGCGCATCTTAGTTTATCTACAATTAATCAGTTGGACTTGTATCTTGTTTTTGTTTTTTTGAAGCTTCTTTTGTGTGTGTAGACATGTAAATGAATATTTTCGAATATGGATTGTGCTGTCATTTTCGGATATCCGTATCCACGGATGCGGATGGATATCGATCAGTTCACAACCTATAAATCTAAATAAATAAATATAAAATGCTGATTTATTATAATTTCATTTTTGTACTAAATATATAAAAAGTAATAAATACATTAAGAATAACCTAAGCGTGCGTGTATATAGAGAGGGTAGACTAAGTCAAGCATCGAAGACACGTATGCAATGTCTGCAAATAAAACAACCAGAATATGCAAAACATGATAAAATAAAAACCAATTCAATGAATCTTTAATCAATGATAAACACACAAATATACTTTTATATAGAACCGATCTTCCCTGAAACTCCCTAGTAATTTACCTACTTGTAACTAATTTAAGACTAGCGTGAAATTCAAATTTACACAACAGGGTAATTACTAAATTAGGAAACAAAAAAATATGCAAAAGGACAAATTTAAAAAAAGTTTAGGCTAAATGACAAAAAATTTGTTTTTTAGCCTGAAGGACAATGCTAGTTATAACTAGCATTTTGTATAGTGTAAAACTGAATATAATGTAAGATATAACTAGCATTTTGTATATTGTAAAAGTTAAATACAATGCTAATTATAACATGTATTTGTTCTTCAGCCTAAAAATTAAATGAAGTCCTTCTGTCTAATTTTTTTTTCAAAGTTTGTCGTTTTTTCCTAATTCTCTCGATTACACACACATGTATGTACACACACATGTATGTATGTATATATATGTCCGCAACCCTCTTATTTAGCACTATCACCCGCATTAGCCTACATAGTAATATGACTTTCTATCTCTTTTCACTGACCATATTATTTAATTCGAAGCTTGTGGTGGAAATCAGAAGGCTGATGAAGTACTGCACTATTTGAGGTGTCATTGAACGCTTCTGATACACCGTAGTGCGAACCCGCATAGTCTAGCGTGGATTATGTGGTAAACAATATATTAGACCCCAGAGACTATAGTTGTGAACAAAAGCATGTTAGACGTTCAAATGTACATGACTTGCATGGCATAATTTATAGTACCAAAATGTATCACGTATCACGCTGAATTTTACTTCAAATCTATTAAAATTAGCATTGTCAAACAATAAACAGTATACATATTGCAAATGCAAGTGCAATATCTCATATATCGAATCATTGGAAGATGAAATGAAGTAGTTGAATGCAATATTTCATAGAGAATTGAGTGATATCTTCTAACATTGTTGATTTTTATTTCATATTGTTGGTGACAAAATGCCACAGCACCCAGACAGTAAGTGAAAGCACCAAAGATTTAATATTCAAACGCAAACAGAATACAGTAGAGAAACAAATACGAAGAAATCAAACTAAAACAGTAAGAAAGCAAATGGACAAGTAAATTTATGGTGGTTCGGTTGACTCGGACCTACGTCCACTTCAAAAATTTGTTTTTTTTATTGATTTATACTACTGTTTACAGTTATAATACGTGAAAATCAAGAGTAAAAATGACGGACCTAGATAAATAATGAAGAGAGATAGAAAGAAGATCCCTTGCAATGAACCATGCCTGCTATATTTATAGGGTTTGCCGTTGAAATATCTCGCTCAAAATTTGGATCTAGAATCCGTAAGAGAAGATGATCCGATTCAAAAAAATTCAGGCCGATCGCTTACTCCTAAGAGGGGTCGGGGCCGACTCCTCTTCCATGCATCTTGGGGCCCAACAATCCCATATGCGAGTCCCCATACTCCTTCATTTCATGTTTTCAAAGTCGTTTTCCAAGCTGATGCGTCGTTCGTTGAGTTATTGAGCGATTATCGTTGAGTTGCGCTGCCAATCCGAGTGATCCATAGCCATATTAATCAGATTCGATCCTTTGCCTAGAGGAAGTGCCAATTCCATAATTAGCCAATTCCAGAGTGTCATCCTTCAAATCCACTCGACCATCTTCCATAGCCTTGTTTATAACCAATCTCAGAGCTTGATAATCATCTCTCCGGGCTTTCTGCCTTGATGATCATGAAATCCGTTTGGTCAAATTCATTGGTATACTGTCTGACCAAAAGACGGTATAACATTTGCCCCCTAAAACATGTCTTGCGGTAGGAAAGCGTGTTTTGAATTGCCACAACTCGAAAGTCCAGAATCCATCAATAGCCCAAGTATCCAATCCATAATCCGACAGTGGGCTGTCCCATATACGTTCAGGAATTGTTGATGAAATTGCGTCTGTTCCGAGTACATGGCCAATTCTGAATCCATTCCAAATCCTTAGTCGAATCCACATCCATCCAAAGCCATGACCTCTTCGGGTAAGTATCCAAGTTCACGACCTCTTCGGGTCATTATCCAAATCCATAACCTTTAAAATCCTGAAAGTCAGTAAGCTAGTCCGCGATATCTCCGGATCATTATTCGAGTTCATGGTCTCTCCGGACCGATCGATGATCTTTTCGGACTCTTGCTAAGCTTAATCCAAACTTAATGACAAGTAAGTCGATCTTATCGCTCTCAGACGAAGTAACCCACCCTCGCACTCCGACCCTTTTGGGGGCATATAGTGATGTCATGATCCTCCTAGACCGATCATAGCCTCTTTAGGCTTTGGCCGGACCATATCCTGTCACTTTCCAATGAAGGAGGAACATTGACAAGTAAGTCAATCTTGTCACTATCCGGCGAAGCGGCTTTACTTCCTGCATACTAGTTCAGTGTTTTTGAACATTAAGCGATGTCTTGGCATTCTAAGGCCGATCATAGCCTCTCCGGGGTCTTACTAGACCTCATACAGTTGCTTTCCGATGAAAGGGGGAACAACAATAAGTGAGTTGATCCTATCGCTCTTCGACGAAGCTACTCATTTCTTACACTTCGGTCCCTGATCTTCGGCCAGGGACATAAAGCGATCAATTCTGCACTGACGTCCTTTCTTCGATCTCGACTCTCCGGTCGAGGGCTTAATCCATGTACGAGTCCATCTTGTCACTCTCCAACAAAGAGACTCGCACCTTGCGGTTATTGCTCCGTCTCTCCGGTCGGGACAATAACCACGAACTGTTTTATTCATCGCATTAATGCAGATTTAAGTGTTTTAAGACTCATTCATTATGGCGGTTCATTGCCATCTCGGAACATGCCTAGGTATTGACCTCGATGCCGTACATGTGTAAGTGACTTAGCTGTTTTATCATGGAGTTTAGTTGTTTATTTCATGCCATCATGATTAAGAGATGGCGATCTGTGCCCTTGATGATGGATGCTCCTGTTCCATCCCCGATGTCCAATTCCTTACAAAGTCAACCAGAGCCGTGCCGCGGCTCCTTAGGGAGCGATGCCGATCCACATAAGGGGATTAGTGCTGATCCATATTCCTTGGCGGGGATTTGCCCCCAGTCGCTCCAATCCATGTCTATGTCCGCTAGTTTCTGCTCTAAGTCCTGGATTCCAACTTTCGGTTGTTCCAACATCCATACCAACCTGCCCCTCGACTCCGTGAAGGTATTCCGGAACATACCCTATCGGACGAGCAGCTAAATTCCATTTTGCACCAAACTTCACAGGATTGACCACAAGCCCACCAGCATCCTGATCGACTAGACCCTGATGCATACCCCGAGCCCTTGTGAATCAATGCCGACCCCTCTAGAGGGATCGGTGCCGACCCCTCTTTGTTTGATGGGGACTGCGCCCGGCCGCTCCATTCCATTCTCTTGCTTATTTGTTCCATTTCTATGATCCCGATTCTGATTTCCTACGGTTTCTGTTGCTCCAACTCCTTGATCCAAATTTCCACTAGCTCCCAATCCTTGGTTTTGCACTCCAGCAGTCCTACTGCTCCAGCCTGTCCAACCTGCCTAAGGAAATTCTGCATCATGTCAACTTGCCTTTTCATCATCCGTTCTTGTATAGTTTTCACCATTATTTCCATCTCCTCCCTAATGATGTAGACGGAGGTTTGATTAGCTCTAGCTCTTGAGAATGCCTCCTGGCTTCCTCCATGGTGACTCCTTTCTACTAGTACTCTATTTAAAGATTGCCTAACCATTACTCCAAATCCAAGCTCTAAATCTTTTCAAATCAGCGGGTGCAAGTGTTCTTAGTGAAAGCACCAAAATATTGGCAGCAAAAATAACCATCAACACCCAAATACTATGTGAAAGCACCAAAGATATAATATCCAATCACAAATAGAAAACAGTGGAGAAATAAATAAGAAGAAATCAAATTAAAATAGTAAGGAAATAAAAGAGCAAGATGATTTATAGTAGTTCTGTTGACTTTGATTTATGTTCACTCCAAAATTTTGCCATTTATTGATTTATACCATTGTTTACAGTTGAAATCCGTAAAAATCAAGAGTAAAAATGGCGGAGTATAGCCTAGGTAGAAGATGAAGAGAGTCAGAAAGAAGATCCCTTGTAATGACCAATGCCTATTGTATGTATAGGGGAAGCCATCGAAAATCTCGTTCAAAATCCGAATCTAGAATCTCCAGGCCAAGACGACCCGACGTAAAAAAATTCAGACCGATCGCTCACCCTTAAGGGGGATCGAGGCCGACCCCTCTTCCATCTTGTGGCCTAGCGATCCCTTATGTGGGTCCCCCTATTCCACTTCATGTTTCCAAAGTCATTTCCCAAGTCGATGTGTCGTACGTTGAGTTATTGAGCGATCATCGCTGAGTTATGCTACCAATCTAAGCAATCCATAACCATATTAATCCGATCCGATCCCTTGCCTAGGGGAAGAGCCAATTCCGTACTTACCTAAGTCCAAGGTATCGTTCATCCATATCCGCTCGACCATCGTCCATAGTCTTGTTTATAGCCGATTTCGAGGCTGATAATCTTCTCTTCGGGCTTCCTACATTGATGATCACGAAATCTGTTTGAACAAATCCATCAGTATACTGCATGGCCAAAATGCGATATAACTTTTGCCCCCCTAAAACATGCCTTGCAGTAGGAAGATGTGTTTTGAATTGCCACAAGTCCGAAGTCCAGAATGCATCGATAGCCCAAATATCCAATCTTGAATCTGATCCATTGCCAAGCCAAATCGTCGTGAGTTGTCTTGTGTCCGCTCGATAACCCGTTAATGAAGTCCGTGGCTGTTCCGAGTCGGTAGTCAATTCCGAATCCATTCCGAACCCTTAGCCGAATCCATATCCATCCAAAGCCACAACCTCTCCGGGTCAATATCCAAGTTCACGACCTCTCCAAGTCATTATCCAAATCCATAACCTTTGAAACATTGGAAGTCAGTAAGCCAGTCCGCGATCTTTTTGGATCGTTATCCGAGTTCATGGTCTCTTCGGACTGATCCATAGCTTCTCTAGACCCTTAATAAGCTCAATCCAAACTCAACGACGAGTAAGCCAATCCTTTCTCCCTCCGGCGAACCGACTCACCCTTGCACTCTAGCCTTTTTGTGGAACATAGTGATGTCATGGTCCTCTTGAATCGGATAAAGCCTCTCCGGGCTCTTGTTGGACCCCATCCTGTCACTCTTCGGTGAAGGAGGAACAACGTCATATAAGCCGATCCTGTCGCTCTTCGGTGAAGCGACGTTACTTCCTACTCTCCGATTTAGTGTCATTGAACATTAAACAATGTCCTGGCCTTTGTATGCCGATCATAGCCTCTCCGGGCTCTTGCCGTACCCCATCCAGTTGCTCTTCGACGAAAGAGGGAACAACGATAAGTGAGTCGATATTGTCGCTCTCTGGAGAAGCGACTCACTTTTTACATTCCGGTCCCTGACTCTTCAACCAGGGACATAAAACGATCAATTCCGTACTAACATCCTTTCTTTGGGCTCGACTTAGCGCGACGACGATCGATCACCGGAAGCGATCGCGCTAGGGGAAAATGTTACTGGAAGTCGAGTTGAGTTTGAGGTGTGATCGGCGAGGTTACTCAGGGACTAGATCGTTGGTGGTGGGTGTTTTTCTGATGATAGTTGTTCCAGCACTGGGATGTTGGGTTCGATTTTTGACTCGAGGCTGGAATCGTTGTTCTAAGTGGATGATCGTGTAGGCGAGGTTGGTTGTGGTTTATCTCGTGTAGTCTGGGGGTATACTCGAAGTAGTTGTACGAGTATGACTCGTAAAAGGGAGTGTTTTGATTTCCAGTTTTAAATTTTAAAACTTATGTAAAAAAAAAGAGGTTTCTTGAGGCCAGACTCGAGTATAGATCGGGTTGAACCCGAAGCTGGTTTCAAACTTGTTTAAAAAAAAATTAAAAGCAAAAGGTTTTGAAAATTTTAAATTTGATTTAAAACTCTTATATAAATTTGCTTATATAAAATGAGTGTTTCATTAACATTAATTTAAGAGGTTGGTAAAATTGTTCTACTTTTGTTAATTTATAAATATTTTAAAACTAAATTTTGAAATAAATTTAAAAATAAGTTTTAAAGTGTAATGTTTTAAATGAACTTGTTAATGACAATCTTGCCATTAATAAGGAAAAATATTTTATCTTAAGTAAATTGAGATTTAATGATTTAAGATAAACTGAATTAATAAGATAATTAAAGAGTCATTAATTAATTTAATAAATTAATGACTAGTGATAAGTAAATTAGTAATTATGGATTAATTAATTTGTATTGAGAGATATTGATTAATAATTAAGGTTATTAACTAATAGTTAATGGATAATTAATTAGTTAACTAAAGGTTAATTAATTGATTATAAAAAAAATTAAGGATTGATTACTTTGTATTGAAGAAGACTAATTGATAATTAAGGTTTATTAATTAATAGTTAAAGAATAATTAATCTATATTTAAAGATTAATTAATTGATTTATAGGGTAATTAAGGGATGAATTACCCGGTTGTAATTAATGAGATTAATGTGGTTAATTAATTTGTTAATTAAAGATAGTCACTTGATAATTGATTAAGTATAATTGCTTAAATGAGATTGATAAGAGTAATTACTTAGTGAAGTAATTGATGGATAAATTACTGGATGTAATTAATATAAGAGAAATTACTTAATGGAAAGTAATTAAGGGCTATTTACTTAGGAAAAGTAATTAAGGATTAATTAATTGATGTAATTAATTAAAGGATTAATATAATTAAGGAAAGTAATTATAATTAAGGAGTTAATTAATTAAGGAAAGTAATTGCAGGATGTTAATTGCTGTTCATGGTTGATTAAGACGGATTAATGGAAGTAATAAATCAAGGATCATTAATTAATGTAATTGATCAGTGTAATAAATGAAAGTAATTAAAGATTAATTACTGTAAATGGTTAAGGATAATTACTTTATGTAATTGAAGATAATTAATCAAGGATGATTAATTAAGATGGATAATTAAAAGATCATTAATTAATTGATTTGTAATTAATTAATGATTAAGTAAAGGTAATCTAAGTGATTAAAGGATTAGTAATTAATTTAATTAGAGATAAATTAAATTGATTTTGAAAATGATCCATCTTACTTATGAATGATTGAATGATGATTAAATGTCTTGAATTGATTGATATCTCTGATATGAAATGTTTTGTGACATGATATGTTTGGATGGACAATGAAAATGTGGTTATCTATCGATGATGAATTGCTGTGTAAAAATGAGACATCTTTTATTTAAAGTTGAATTGTATTTCACTTGAATAACTTGGGTTAAGATGGTATTGAATTCGAAGAGACCGGAGTCGGGTATTTGTAAATACCCGAAACCACTTCGATTCTTTATAAATTGATATGTGGAATCAATAGACTGAAATGGAATGATTTAAATGAATTGGACCATTTAATCTAAGTTTTGGTACTTAGAAATTGATGTGTGATGTAAGTGATGTCTATAACGACTTGTGAAGTTGCAAACTGATACAAGTTACCCCGGGTTTATATAAGTTGTATGCTTTTGTGTTTCATGTTAGATGGGTTTGCTCACACTGATTTCCAGCCTGACCCGGGTGTTACTTTGATGTAATGCTCGGGTCAGACCGAGTATTACAGATTTTCAGATAAGGATGTTCTGGAGCTTAGGAGGCGAGCTGGATGGCAGGAACATACAGAATATATTCCGCTATGATATATTTTAGTATATCTGGGATAAGTTATTTCAATCGTCATATGTTTGTGTAAATGTTGTAACTCTGATGTATTAAAATGTAATTGACCGATTCAGTTTTTTTTGTAAAGAATATTATTTGATATTATATTTTATCCGTTGCGAACGTGAGATGTTGGTGTTTCTGTTTCTCCTTTTCTTCTATCTCTTTTCTTCTTTTCCTAACTATTTGGAGTTTTTGGGATCAAAAATTTTGGGTCGTTACAGTTACATATTCCTACAAGTTAACTACGTATCTTGGTCACACCCCTAGATCATAGTATATATATCTAGAAGTAGACAGTTAAGTACACTATGATTTTAGTCAACCATCTGTATTATGCTAGAGAACCAGATTACTTCAGCATTTCTTTCCAACAACTTAGGCATCTTGTTCATCTATGCAGATGTGATGCAATGGTAATGGGATGTTAAGGTATGGTCTAATCGACCCAAATTCGAGCTCTACCCCGCACATGTTTCTCATAAAAAAAACCGAAAATGATAGATGTCATGAGTTAAAACGAACAGACACAACTTAATTCTCCTTTAAAGTTCACGCAGTTTTTTCTAAGAATACATCCACTTGCAAACACTTGGACAAAAGAAAACTTACTTCCTATTATTGACTATGTCCCATCAACTGGAAACCCATACAGTGAATTAAATACAATAATGGACTCGATTGCATTAAATTGGCAATTCTCATCCGATCGATCATCAAGTAGAAAACACACCTCTTACCCTTGATATGTCACTATTTAATGTCACTTGTACTAAATTATAATGGGCAATAAATATTAGGGGAGGGCACGGGTCGGTTTGGTGTGGTTTGAGGCCCACACTGCTTCTGCATCGCATCAAACGACTAGTAAAAAATACAAATAATCTTTTGAACGGTTCGGTTTCGGTTCTGTTTAATGTAATACAGTCCAGTTTTAGTCTGGTCTGTCTTGAAGCCATATTAAGTATAAAATAAGTGAATTATTTCCATCAACAATCAATTTACAAAGATGAATGTGTGAAGGTTTTTAACTTAAAGGTTAAACACACGATATTATGCAGAAACGAAAGATTAGTTATTAATTGTATGTATACTTCAATTTGATATTTAGCTACAAGTGAGATTTTTTTAGTAGTTAACCAATCATCAACATTAATCAGTGCATAATCATTAAGTAAAATGACTAGAATAAGATTATAATTAGAAATGATCTAAAGAAAATAAGATGAAAAATATTATATTAAAACTATAACTTCTTTCTTTATGATAGAGATTATTATGAATATAAGTTGAAAATAGAATATACATTATTAGAATATAAAATGACATAGGAGTTGCTTATAGTTTTATCAAAATATTACTAGGGCAAATAGTCGGTCCGGTTTAATATGATCGGTTCAATCATCCAAACCGCAACTGAATAGTATCGATGCGGGTCGGTCCGATTTGGGGTATTTACTTTGGTTAGAAGATTCGATGCGGGTTTTCACACTGTTTTTGTGGTCCAGTACGTATGGTTTATAGCGGTGCGATTTATGCTCATAGCTATTAAATACAATGTATACACGTAGTCTATGGTACATAGTTTATAGTGCGGGTAAATAACACAACCCAAAATTCGATGCTTGAATGTTTAACTAGGCCTACTATCTCAAAAAAAATTAGGCCTGGAACATTATTCGTACTTCAATACTCCATCTACTTACCTCATGTAGTCTTTGTTTTGTAATTTTTTTTACAGATTGATGGGCATTTAATAAGAAGAGAAAATTAGGGAGAAGGACAAACTTTTGTAAAAAAATAGACTGAAAGAAACCATGTTTCATTTTTGAACCGAAGAACAAACTTTGAAAAACAATTATGTTAAAGAACGATACTAGTTATAAATAGCATTATATTTGGTTTTCACATTATACAAAATGCCAGTATAACTACCATTATATTCGGTTTTACACCATACAAAATGCTAGCTATAATCAGCATTGTCTTTTAGTCTAATTTTTTTAAAAGTTTATCCTTCAATTTAAAAATGAAATTTGCTGTCTTTCAGTCTAAATATTTTTCTAAATTCGTTTATGCCTATTTTCCACTAATAATTATGTGACAGCCCGCAAATCCGTACCCCTTGAATCAACAATATTCTACCTCTATTAACTTAAGTGGCACAGAATTACGAACCATTAGGGTTAAAGAAGAAGAGATAGAAGAAGAAGAAACTAAAACAATATCAGAATCTCACAGTCGCAGCGGAATAATTGTAGATCTTCTTTCACGGTATCGTGCGCGATCAACGTGTCGAAGATAGATAGAATTCGGCATCTTTGTGATCAACGAATTTGGGCATTTCAGTATCTTCAATCCACCGATTGCTACTTTCATCGATCTATATCGATTTGTTATTATCCGCTGCGTCATTTACCCTAAAGCCTTTATTTTAACATTCGCTTTCAAAATTCAATTTCTTAGCAAATCAAAATCCCAAAAATTTTCTAACTCCCAAAATTTTCAGAAAGTTTTGGCAGAGTCTCCCCTGCACGGAGGAGCTTTCGCGATATCGCGACACAGATAAATATATATACATCGACCCACACGGTCGGAAACCAAAATATATCACAATATATATATCATTTCCCAATTTTATTAGTGTAGGCATACCTTTTTAGCAAATTTTAAAAGCAAGTAGCTAATATATAATGCATGTACGTGCTCCAACGCTCTCGAACATCTCCCGCACCTGTACTATACTCAACAAACTCATTAGTTTTCAAAGATATGAACTTTTTAACAACATTTCCAATATAAATGTAAGCCAAAAATAACCATTTCATAATCCAATCAACAATTTGCATGATTCCATTTTCATTCACACTTCATTATTTGTTATCACAAATTTGAATCCCATGCCACAATTGGATTTCTATTTACCTTCCAAATTTTGATCAACTATCAAAATTCTATCCATTACAATACAAATCCCAATTAATTTGTAAATCAATTAGTCTCTAACCTAATCCATATTAGGTTTTAATTCACTTCCTCAATTCCCTCTGAATTCATTTTTAATATCACCATTTTCCAATTATTTCAGTTAGCAAATTTAAATTTTCTACCCTTCCTTTCCACTCCTTTAAATAGGATCTAAATTTCCTTCAATATAACTTATTACACAACCGAAATTAAAGTTCAATTTCATTATTAAAACATATTTTTTTTTCATACATAAATTCAAAATTTATTTGCTAACTTAAGAATATCCACCTTTATATTCTCACTTTGCTTCATTACACTTTACATTTCATTTATGGTCAAATTTTGAATTTGCCACACCATTCAACTCATTCTATTAATGAATTACAATTTCACTTCTATTCAAGAGTTTAGATTGCTTATTTAAGTCCATTTCCATTTTATAATCACAAATTCAAATTATAACACTTAATAACTTAAGAATATGAATTTCATTATGCAATTCTAAGCAATTTACATTCCACCTTATATTCAATTCAAATTCTCAAATTTTAATATCCATATACAAGTTCAAAACATATTTACTAACTTAAGTTCATTCACTTCTTATATATCTCACTTTACCTTATTTCAATTTACATTTTATTTGAGACTAGGTTTAAATTCACCATGCCATTTAACTATTCCCGTTATGAATTACAATCCCATTTCTATTCGTAAGTTCACCAACTTATTTATTTTGAAGCTCATATTGCTCTTTTTAATCCATCTACATCATATAATCACAATTTCAAATTATATATATATGTGTATCACTGAATACTTAAGGATACAAATTTTCTTCCAATTTAATTCTTTGCAAACTTCAAATCCACAACCTCAAATTATAAGCGTAATACTTAATAGCTCATGGGTATAATTTATTTCTCAATGACCCACAATTTCAAAGCCAACTTACATTTTAATTTAACCCAAACCAATTTAATTCTAAGCTCAATTTATTTAACTTATCCCAAGTTAAATTCAAATTTCCTATTCACTTCAATATATTTTATTCACTTCCAATTACTCAAGTTAAATTTTAATTCCAAGATTAAAATTCTCATTTCTTCCTTCTTATTAATATCAACTTCACTTAATAAGCTCAATAGTTGATTCATTTTATTCTACACATTATTTAAATAGAATTTTCCAGAATTCTATTACCCGGTTTTATTTCAAAATCATTTGAAATAATAAATAACTCATACACCCCTGGTATCAAATTAAATCTCCCAATTCCAAAACACTTGGTTTTATTAAAACAAATTTCCCTTTGAAATTTATAAAACCACTTGTATACCCAACAAATCCAAACAATACCATAATCAAGTACTAGGGAAGCAATCCATCACTTTAGAAACTCGAAAATGAATTCTAATGATGTGGCCAGCATCATCAGGATTATTTTCCAGCGACTGAAGTGAGTTCAGTGCTTTCTAATTTCCCAAATTCATTTCAGAAACAGTTCCCATTCAAAAATACTTCCCAAATTAATATTCCAATATACCACTCAAACACTTTAGCAAACATTTCAAACTTTCCCAGGATTTTAAATTTCCAAACTTGGTTTTCAATACATTTAAAACCTTTTTTCAAAATTCCCAGGATTTAAATTCTGGTTTAATTCAAGTTTAGTTATTCTTCTTTTGTATAATTTATACTTATGGAATTTATTTGGTTATAACCATTTAAAATTTTAGATTCTTATTTGATTTTTAATATTAGCAACCAAACATCCAAATATATATATATATATATATATATATATATATATATATAATTTCAGAAAATCATTTCCTTTATATCAAAATATAATTTTGGATAAAATTATTTCATTTACCCACCTTTAAAAACAATACTATGTCGGTTTATCTTGTTTAAGAGTTTAGAAACCCCTATCGATACGGTTGTACTTCTCGCACCGACCAGAATTCATAAACACTCAACCGATAAGTCAACACAGTATAAAAAAACAATTTTATATTCACTAAAAAGTACGCTCTCATATCTATTAATACACTCAACTCATTATAGACTACTATGGACTCTATTTAATGAGTAATTTTCCCACCAAAGCCTAGGTTGTCGCCAACCCATGCTCTGATACCAAGTGTGACAACCCGCAAATCCGTACCCTTGAATCAACAATATTCTACCTCTATTAACTCAAGTGGCACAGAATTACGAACCATTAGGGTTAAAAAAGAAGAGATAGAAGAAGAAGAAACTAAAACAATATCATAATCTCACAGTCGCAGCGGAATAAAATATAATAATAAATATAGAACTATACACAAAATGAAATCTATAACTGTTTATACATCAACAATTACCAATCAGACATACCATACAAACATAGCAGCGGAATATATATATATATATATATATATATATATATAGGTACAGATAATACGTCTCGGGCTCCAGCTCCTTTCCTGCTCCATAACATCCAGTCCTGAACATATAATACTCGGTCTGACCCGAGCATTATAATGAAATAACACCCGAGTCAGTCTGGAATACCAGCTGATAATAAATATGCATCCAAATTGATTATTAAAGTTTCAAAAATACTTTGAAAAACAAAAGCATCTCGTAAGACCACGCCACAAATAAACATGTCGGGTTTTTACCTTACGATAGCTAAAACACTTTTTATAGAAATCCTCTGATATTATAATAGGGCCTATTTACAAGTACTTATAAAATAGCCGAAATTGTTACATCTATTAAATTATAGCTACTAGCCGCAAAAGTGGGTAATACAAACAAAACTCGTACAAGGCTCGTAGGGAGAATGGATTTCCATCAATGGCTGGGCTACTGGGGTACCGCCCGTCACAGTACCTGGCCTAGATCAGAGTACCGAGGAGTACGCCCGCTCCCCTGCAACACAAGGCTGGAACCATTCCTTACTGAACAGTCCCGAACAAGATAACCCCGTGGTTGGCGCGACCAACCACCCACTAAGCCGAATATAAAGGGACATCTAGACAGGGGAAAATCTTGTCCTGCTTGGGCATGACCCACCTAACCTTGCTGCACCTCCCCTGTTTTAGCCATTCCCGGTTGATGAGGCTTGAGGTTAAACGTTACCTTTAGAACGATTTCACTTAGAATGCCCATCGCCCACCTGACGATGTTTCGCAAGCATTCATCCATACAAGTCCGTCCCGGGTTCGAACGGAACCGAAGGCACTACCCCTACTACATCCATTTTGGAAATATCCTCAGGATTAGTAGCGACTAGCCCTTGCACTTCACTGCTCCATCTTCGACTATGAACACGTTTTCGCAGTAACGTACAAACCGGATCGAAGTGGTTTTCGAGAAATAAATCTCGATGCCGGTCTCTTCGAAACGAACAACGCATTTGTCCAATATTGATAGTCGGTGATTTAACTATCAATTTATATTCATAAACATCCATAAGCATCCATCACACAATAAATAATTCCCACATTATTTATTTGCCTCAGATATCTTTAAAAGATATATTTCCAAATTTCCAAAGCTTATTTGAAAAAAAAAACTTCCCAAGGTTCTTCCTTTATAAAGTAAATCCTTTACCATTAATTCCCATTGGACATAACCAAGTTCAAAGACATTTAAATTTAAAACAGTTAAAATATTTATATTGAAAGATACTTTAAAATATGCAAATTTACTTCTAGTTATTTACTCAAAATATAATTTTGAAATATTTAAAGTAAAACTATTTTATAAGATATAACTTGATTTAAAAATAAGGTTTTAGTTAAACTAATTTAAAAATAGAGTTGTAAAAGGTTTATACTAATTCCAAATAACTTAGATCAAAACTAGCCTTTTAAACAAATCCATTTGTAAAAATAATTACTAAGGTATTTATAAATATTTACTATCGCTAATTTATTAATAATTACCTTAAAACAATAATTTCCAAAACACTCTTTTAAACAAGTTTGAATTTTAGACTTCCTTTTAATAAAATCTGTTTAAAACTCGAACTTGGTTTTCCCAGGAAACTCATTTCCACTTAAACATCTCAGAAAATCCTTCTTATAAATTCTGTCAATTTATTCAATTTTGTTTTATGATTAATAATATAAATTTACTTTTCTCGTTGAAATAACTTCTTACGAAGCTTAACCACATTTCCATTTTCGAAAATTCAGTTCCAAAATTCAGGTTTACAAACCTTTTAAATACAACATGTGAGAATTTATTAAAGGAAAATAATACTTATGAATTTCCTAAATAAAATCCCGATGGTGAAAATGTATTTCAAAATCATTTGCCAAATAATCCCATCGTTATTTTAAAACAAATTTATAATTTCCATAGAATATATTTTCAGAAATCTATACTTCACATTTATCGATTGATAAATTTTCCACGGTATTCAAAATCCCAAATTTACCAATTTTCAATTTCCATCCAAACAGATTCTAATTTTTACATTCTTTAAAATTCCTTATTTATTAATTTATTAATTTCTTTTGAAACCCGATTTGATTCCTTTATAATTAAAACTCCAAATTTCTTTATAATTTAACATTCTGGGCTTATAGTTTATCCCACAATTTCACAATACAATTTAATCCAAAATTTATCAATCACAATATAGAACAGGCATCATCCTCAATTATAAAAATAATTACTACATTGTGAGGAATCTAGTTGGATCCCTCCAACCTGTTTTCCCTGCATCCACAAATATTAGCACAACACTATAAATATAAATCGATCCAGGCTGATATAAATAAACATTTCAACCAATCACACAATTATTAAATATTAACTACTTAAATCAACTAACATTCCAGATGTGAGTGAGATTAACTCACCTTGAGTTTCGGCGAGCGTTCTAAATTTAGATTAAACCGAACGACGTTCGATTTAACTCAAATTTCTACTTGCCCGAAATGAATCCGGAACTACACCATCGCGTAATGCTCGTCTCTGCGATTCCAACGCCATAAATCTCGTCAAATTATGATTACATATGTGAAAGATATGAATTATTAAAGTTTGAACTATCATTTAAAACAAATTTCTTTTTATTTATTTATTTTACCAACGAAATCGTGGCCATTCGTTCCATTTCCAGAACAAGGCCGCAGTCCTTTCTTCCCACGCGTGCTCACCCAGCTAAGGGCCGAACCCAACATCCAAATTAGGGTTTCGAACTACGACCATCACGCTGCAATCCACGTTGATCGGCCAGTGCCAACAAGAAGCTCTTCCCCCTCTCCACCTTCGACTAAATCCCCACGAAGCTCGGTCACCTCTTTCGTCCTGGAGAGAAGCCTGAACGCACGACGAACGCGGCCGCCAATCTCCTCCAAACGATCACCTCATGCAAAACCACCCGTTGGATCTAAAGATATCGAGGTGATCTACAACTTCCCAGTTGGAGATTTCGCCTAAAAGTCGATGGATCCCGAGATATATGAGGGAGAAAATTCATTCGTTTTCGGCCATTAACCGTATAGAGACGGTGGCCGGTGAAAATAAGCTAGGGTTTGGTTAAAACGTATTATATAAATGTTATTATAATATTATTTTATTATTAATTTCACCTTTAAACAATATTTTCAAACGATCTCCAAACAACGCGTTCCGACAGGCGTTCCTAGAGTTTTTCCGCGTTTCGGACACAATGGAACAGGTTTCATAAGCTAATTTGATCGTATGTGCGAGATACGGAATTAAACGATCAATTTTAATTTAAACCGATTTAAAACGATTTCGATGCGTTTCGAGCTGCCAGGGTCAAACGACAACTCCGATTGCTACGAAAATTGAAATACGATAATAACTAACTATTACGGATCTAATGGAACTGGTTTCGTCGAATTCCGAGACTGAGCCCCGGAAGGCTATTTTAACTCGTCTATTAAATCGAGCGATTTTCATAATTGACGAAAACGCTTAAAATTTCACTTTTAAAATTTTAGTAGCTTAATAATAAATCATATAAAATTTATAAACACATTAAAAATCATTCTGGCTCATTCCGGACTAAAATCTGATTAATTGCATTTTAATAATATTTAAATTCATTTTTAAATTAATATAAAATTCCAAATTTTAATTTATCTTCTTTAAAATTCTTCTAAAATTCCCACCACGCTATTTACACCCAAATAACTCAAAATAAATTTTAAAAACCATTTTTAGCACTATTTACATCCAGATTTACTTTTATTTCAATTCCAAATATTTAAATTATTATTTCCCATTATTCAAATTCAACCGAAAATACTATAATTAAAAATTATAGCTTATTTCATTGATTGAACCCGAAACCATTCATTGCAAAATCACTTAAGAATCCACATTAAACATTGAAAACGAATTAAATGTTCAAATCCAATGGCTTAAAAATACGGGATGTTACAAATTATATATGTCGCTGTCCATACGGTTGCAATATTTCATTTGGTACAAAATTGCAACATTTTCTAGATACAATGATATGTTGCATACTGATGCTAACCGTGTAATTGAACTCAATACCAAAACAAAAAAGACCCACAATACCTTGTTAATATATAAATGATCTATAAAAGTTAGCATTACTCTTTGAAAATTAAACAAAGAAAATGATAGCCAATGAAATGGCAGGTACAATGAACAGTCGCCTAAGATGAGCTCTATTTATTTTGAAATTTTCTCGATTTAGCCATTTTTACAACTTATTACACAAATAACCTATTTTAAAACTATTTACAAATGTAGCTATATTTTAGCCAACTCAGTGCTAAGTTGGCTAGAACGTACTGGCGCGATCTCAAATTGAGTTAGTTGAAGCAATTTTTTTCCTCCAATTAAACTGACGCTATTCAAAATTGCACCCTAGCGTACATGAAAAAATAACATGTGTATTGACTCAATTTGAAATTGCACAAATTCATTCTAGCCAACTCAACTCTAAGTTGGCAAAAATAGAGCTATTTGTAATTAGTTTTGAAGTAGTGCTATTTGCATAATAAGTTTACAAAATCGAACCAAATTGAAAAAAAAATCCTGTTTATTTTCGTTTTTTTGTTCTTTTCTTTAATCCTTCGCTCCAAAAAATAATAATATTTCCAACTAATTTTGGTAAGTGTACTGACATTAAAATTATAATTTTTAGTAACGAGAAAATCTTAATAGATATTAATTTTTTTAGTATAATACTTAACATCAAATTCGATTTTTTCATTCCGTCCTAAAATGGCTGTCATACAGCGATAAACAACCGTGAAACTTTGATTCAGATCTATAAACAATTGAATACAGATTCGAATAGTCCATATTCGTATTTCAAATTATTTTCAGGTATCGGATATTCGTATCCATTAATGGAGTCGGATATCGGATATTTCTTAAGTATTAATAAACCAATTCACCACTGATAAATCTGAATAAATAAGTAGAAAATTTTAATTCATTATTAATCCATTTCAGTACTAAAAATACAACAAATAATAAATATGCTAAGAAAAATAATTTTAAGAGCAAAATGTTGATTTTTATAAACATATTTAACTTTTTTTACCTTGATAAAATAGTAAATGACAATTATTTCATGTATTAAAATACACAAAAAATAGCTATAATCTTGATAAAACCCAAATGCATAATTATCAGATGTGAATGTGACTATATGCACATTCATACTATTTTTCGAATATCGAGTAATTTTTCATTTTTGAATACGGATATGGACGAACTTTAGATTTTTGGGATACCTACTAATGACTCTGTTTTGATTTTTAATAATCATTCACTATAGCACGGTGATAAACAAACGAACGGTATTTGGGTTCTTATTTGATAAGACAAAATGATGTATGATATTAGTAACTGGGCATGTTAATGGTACAGGTTTTTATTCGAACCCGACCCGAACCCGTCATATAAATGTAGATATGAGTTTTGAATCCAGCTACCTAGGTCTGACCCGGACCCAACCCAACCAAAGTGCTATTATAATCGGGAACGGTTTAGTCAAAACCTAGCCCAGTTTAGAGCTAACTCGATTATTAGTTTTTCATGGTTTCTAAACATGAGTTTGTATGTTGTTTGTTTATTTATTTATTTATTTATTTATTTATTTACCGTTTTTCTTCTTTGAATGTGGATGCTTTTACGTGCAATTGCCGTGAACTTGGTTACGTCATTACATAATTTGAATGTTAAAAAATTTTTGTCCATAATTTTTATAAAAATTGCAAGTTTAATATACGGTTTTGACCTAAATATTATACGTGTATTACCCAACGGTTTGAAAATCCCCACGGACCGGGCTTTGGTATTGGTTTTAGAATGCCCAACGACTTCGGTCTGGGCTTCGATTTTGATTATTGTAACCGGACTCAGATCCGTGTTTTAAATACCCGGACCGGACTCGAACAGTTGACTGGCCTATTAGTGACCCCCTAAAGAAAGTATGTTGAAGGCTTTTTCTAAGGCCTTTGGTGATACACTTTACTGAATGGTTCGAAAGAGGAAGACAGATACATGAAAGTAAAACATAATTAGCAGACTATTAACATAATCTGTTTCTAGATAAAGTGTCAAATATTTATACCGATTTATGGGCCATTATTTGAAAAGTAAAACATAAAAACATTATTTGAAAAGTAAAAGATAGAAGACTAAATTCAAAGTATTTAAATTTCTCCCAAGTCTATGCACTAAAGGACAGTAGGAAAATAACACTTAATCCCTCTAGAAGTGCATTTCTCTATCAACTTAAGAAAGAAAATCAAATAAAACAATTATAGACAACAAGTTTTAAATGCTCTTTAAGTTGCTTGCATCGCATAAGCATTTACTTGTCATAGTCTCATCCAAATAATCAACGTAATTGTACACGTTTCTTAAGTGCAACATTCAGCATATTAAATACTTAAATTACTATTTTATTTTTTAGTTCTCATGCATAATATTTGATTAATCATTGGTATATTTAGCTTGATCCCACTATTAATAAAATGACGTTGTGTGATGTAAATAATCATAGTGTTTAATAACAGACCGTGAGTCAAATCATGATGGCTCAAAATTTGAGGTTTTGACGACTCAACCATTAAATTTTCGAAACTATGAATTTTTCTCTGATAGATTTACACATTCAAATAGGATGTACGTAAAAATATTAAAATAAATGCTACATATGCAAGTTGTAGAAAGTTTAAGGTATGCAATTGAAGTTGTATGTTGCTGCAGTGGAGATACCAAAACAACTATAGTTATTTACAAAGTAGTAGCACATGCCGATAAAATTTCAGTGACGATTAACTTGATGAAGCTTCTATGATGTTGGAGGAGCTGCAAGTAACCGCGAAAAACTCTGTAAGTAATAGTTTAGCATATATATACTCAAAACAAATATGAAGATGGTAGGTAGTAAAAAGGGAATACAACTTAACAAACAAAATTAGTCTATAAAACTCTCTTTGATGTTTCTATTAAGTTTTATGTGATGCATTTGATATATAATGAATATGTATTTTGAGTGTTTTATTTAATCAGATGATTAAGAAATTATTTTATTAACCAGCAAAATATATAACGTGGGTTGACGTAAACCTTTATATTTGAGTAGCAACACGTAAAAAACGTTTCATATTTCACTATTAAATACACTCGCTGCCACATGAACCAAAAAACATTCAGCAAATATGGTTTTCTACAAGGTTAATCCAACGGACATCATCACCAACATGAACGGTCATGATTCTTCATCGGATTCTTTTGAATTCTTCTCTGCCACATCGCCGCCACCACTTCCTACTTGTAATAAACTCTCTTCCTATTACTCACCAAAGAAGCAGTTCAACAAATACATGAGACTCAAGAATCGGGCTTTGGGCTCGGACCCAAAAAGGCCGAAATAGTTATTGATGATGCTTGGGCCGGTTCGGGTTCCGGGTATGGAGATGGAGGTTAAAGATATGAGAACGAGGTGGAGGAAGAGGAGCGAGATGGAGAAGAGGGAGGAGGAGGATTGGTCGGGGCTATGGAAATTCGTTCAGTCGCTTACGTGCAAGGGCATGGATGCTGTTCTTGTTTCCTAATTTGCCTTTATACCTACAATTTTTTTTATTTCTCCTTGTATTTCGTAAGGGTGTAAATCGGTAGGACGGAGGTGTGTTCAATTTCTGTTCTAAATAAAATCGAATCGGATACGGATCGGACGAGATTTATATTCGTATAATTTTTTTTGTCTTATCTCGTGTCCTAAATGAAATCTTACGGACACACGTAGATACAATTTTCGGACACGGACTAGAATGGATGTGGACGGACATTGCTATTTACATCAAATTTTATGTTGTTTAATAGAATTCTGATCGGCTATATTATTTTTATCAATGTGTATTAAAGTATAAGCATTTTATGAATCGTTACTCAATTAACCGACCAAATAGTTGTCATATATGTTTTTGAAAAACATAGAGGATATATTGAATTATAAAAAATTCGAACGAACACGGAACGAATGAGATCTTTGCTCGTACATATTTTGTTGTCCAAACTCGTGTCCTAATTGAAAATCGAACAAACTCGGACGGACGTATTTCGATCACGGACACGATTTAACAGCCCTAGCATAGATAGTGCAACTATTATTTTCACTTTGACTCGAATCCCGTTTGATATGCAAAGTTATTGCAAATGCATATTTTTTAGGTTAATAATGTTTGGTCCATCCATATACCCATATACTTCTTTGGTTTAAATTTTCTGTCAATAATTTTGATTGAAATAGCAACAAAACTTGTGCAGCTTGGTTTTACCCTTGTGTGAGAGGTCACTGTTTACAATAACCGTTGGATTAGGTGAAATACAACAGAGTTAAATCGGTGAATTTCTAGTTATTTTTTTAAACTAAATTCCAAAAGATCTTTATTTTGTGTGTGAGTAAATAATATTTTATATATATTAAATCAAATTTAAAGTGTTTTGAAATATTTTTAATCTATTTAATTCAACTAAAATATTTAGTTATTGGAATATTTAAAGTAAGTTTTACAAAAATAGTATTTTTTTCAGTACAACGATCCATATGAGTATCCGTCGTCAACTAAAAGAAACATTCAGGATCGGCCATGGGCTTGAACTATCCGGAAGATGATATAGGACCCAGTTAAAGTACGGAGCCCCTTTTTTATATTTAGTAAATATTAATGTTGATTTTATTTATTTATTTAAAGAATGTGTTTGTATGTGGTAAAATTTTCATTCTTTTATTAGTTTTAGTAGTTGGCATAAAAATAATTACTTATTCATCACAAGTTATTTATGGCAGGGTAAAAAAAATAGTTTGAGTTGTCTCAAAAATCAAAGTTTAAATATAAAAAAAAATGGGAAAAATTATCATAAATTAATCAAACATTAAAGAAATTTAAAATTGAAGATATTCAAAGACAAATTTACGAAGAGAACAACATAAACGGAGATTTAGCAATTTAAAAGAGAAACGTTGAAAAAATATTTTACTTTAGGATTTTGTGGCTCAGGGAAAATGAAGAAAAATTTAGATAGTGTAGATCTTAAAAACGAATTTGTGCTTTCGGTTTTCAATATGTATGTCAAATATGAGAAGAGTGGTGGGACGACGGAGGGGATGAAAGAAAGACGTATGTGAAGACGAAGGAGATAGAGGGACGACAGAAAAATTGATTGTTTCACGTGCTTGTATTATTTATTAAAACGTGGAAAATAAAAATAAGTTTTTCTATTTTATATATTAACTTCATTTACTAAATCGATCGTTTTCGGCAATCTAAATGCGTCATGTGCATTTTTGAATGGACGAAAACCCAAAATTAAAAATAACAAGCCAAACACTACTTTAGTTAATCATAGATGATAGCTGCAACCATCATTCTCTATTCACACTAAAAAGTGTTCTGCAAACAAAAAAACAAATTTGTTGTCCTTGAGACTTATTTTTTTACTATTTCTTCTCTGTGCCTATCTTTCTATTTTATTTATTATTTATTTTAAACTTCACATAATCTGTAAACAAATCTTGCTAACAGTGGTTTGATAATTTGTTTCTGAAAGAAATGTTATATCATCTATGAAGATATGTTCAGGCCATTATTTGAAAAAGTAAAACATAACAGATTAAACCAAACATTACTTAAATTTCTCCCAAGTCCATGGACTAAATGACAGTAGAAAAGCAAACACTTGATTCCTCTAGAAGTGCATTTCGCCATCAACTTAGGAAAGAAAATCAAATAAAACTATTATATATACCAGCTGCTACAATATAACAAATGCTATATAACAAGGTCTGAATGCTCATTTATCATTGTCTTAACAAGCTATCAACGTAATCGTACACGTTTCTTAAGTGCAGCATTCAGCTTATTAAATACTTAATTACTCTTTCATTTTTAATTCTCACGCTGTTACAGAATAAAGAGAATGAAGGCAATTAGAGAGAGAGAAAAATTCTATTGAATTGAGAGATATCTTTATAATACAATCAAGCTCCATATTTATAGACCACTTATGCAGTGCAGATTACAATAATGCCCTTTCATATTTAGCATATTCATCCCTATTATTAATGTATATTACAACACTCCCCCTTGAATATGCTATGTAAAGATGATAAGGGTAATTGCCTCATTAAAAACCTTGTTATGAAAAACCCAGTGGGAAAAAATCATAAACAAGGAAAAGAGTACAACATGATTTCATCTTTAAGTAACATATATTTTATAATGTTACTACGAGGGTTGATTCTTCTGGATCATGATAATGCCTCATTAAAACCTTACTAATAAAAACTCAGTGGGAAAAAATATTAGTGAAGGAAAAAGAGTACATTATAGCGTATTTCATACGCTCCCCCGGATTATAATGCATTATTCAATTAGTTTGTTGATGCAGCCGACGCATACCAATTTTGTACACCATCTTCTGAAATGTTGATTTTGGAAGCGCCTTTGTGAATAAGTCCGCTGGATTTTCTTGGGATCAGATTTGTTTCACTTCTATCTTATTATCCTTTTGTAGCTCATGTGTGAAGAAAAATTTAGGAGAAATGTGTTTCGTCCTATCACACTTAATGTAACCCGCTTGAATTTGAGCTACACAAGCTGCATTGTCTTCATAAATAATGGTTGACCTTTCCGTTACTGATGGAAGTTGGCAGTTTTTCGAATATGCTCAAATAGTGATCTTAGCCAAATACATTCTTTACTTGCTTCATGTAGTGCTAGTACTTCAGAGTGATTGGATGATGTTGCTACCAATGTTTGTTTTGTAGATCGCCATGAAATTGCCGCATTGCTGTTATTGAATACATATCCAGTTTGTGATCTTGCTTTATGTGCGTCAGAAAGATGACCTGCATCAGCATAGCCAACTAGATTTGGATTATTGCCTGTGTTAGAGTAAAATAAACCCAAATTTATCGTTCCACGAAGATATCTCATGATATGTTTTGTACCATTCCAGTGTCTTTTTGTTGGTTCTGAACTGTATCTTGCTAGAAGATTTACTGAAAATGCAATATCTGGTCTTGTGCATTGGGCCAAATATAATAATGCACCAATGACACTAAGATATGGCACTTCCGGGCCAAGCACATTCTCATCTTCTTCTTTTGGGCGGTAAGTGTCCTTTTTAATATCTAAAGATCTAACAACCATTGGCGTACTAAGTGGATATGCTTTATCCATTTGAAAACGCTTTAGAATTTTCTCAATGTAGTTTGAGTGATGGATTAATATGCCATTAGTACTATGCTCAATCTGTAGACCGAGACAGTGCTTAGTTTTGCCAAGATCTTTAATTTCAAGTTCCTTCTTTAAATAATTTATTGTTTCATCAATCTCTTCTGGAGTTCCAATCAAATTTATGTCATCAACATAAACTGCTAAGATAGCAAATCCCTTTACCGATTTCTTTATAAAGACACATAGACAAATGAGATTGTTTTCGTATCCTTCTTTTACCAAATATTTACTAAGACGGTTATACCACATCCTTCCAGATTGTTTCAATCCATATAGTGATCGTCTTAGTCTTAATGAGTACTTGAACTTTGATTTTGCTTCAGGCAATTTATATCCATCTGGAATTTTCATGTAAATGTTGGTATCTAATTCACCATAAAGATAAGCTGTCACAACATCCGTTAATCTTATATCGAGTTTTTCAGAAACTACAAGGCTTATCAAATATCGGAATGTTATGGCATCCATGACAGGGGAGTAAGTTTCCTTAAAGTCAAAACCTGGTCTCTGCAGGAAACCTTATGCGACAAGTCGTGCCTTGTACCTCACGACTTCATTTTTATCATTTCGTTTTCTAACGAATACCCATTTATAACCTACTGGTTTAACATTTTCTGGTGTTTTCTCTATTGGTCCAAATACACCATGTTTTAGAAGTGAACCTAGTTCCACTTGGATAACATTTTTCCATTTTGGCCAATCGTGTCTTTTTCGACATTCATTTTTGCTATTTGGTTCATTATCATCATTCTCATTATTCTCATTATGGTCATGACTTTCAATTATTTCAGTAGCTACTGCGAATGAGAATACATCATCAATTATTATTTTACTTCGATCCCATATTTCTCCATAGTTCGTATAAAATATTGAGATCTCATTATTATTAGGTACCATTTTATCTTTGGAATCTTCTTTTATCTCTTCTGGGATAATATTACCTTTCGCGCTTCTAGGAGAATTAGGATTTTCATTTGAGTAATCTTTTTGATCATTTATAACCTCTTCAGGAGGTTCCTTAATTGATGATTTTTCATTAGACTTTCTTTTTTTAGGCGTCAAGTCTTTTGAACCAATTGGCCTTCCACGTTTTTGTCTTGCTTTAGATTCATTTGCTGCTATATTTATTTTTGATCCTTCAAGGACATCAATTTTTGCTGGTACATTTGCTGCTGGAATGTGAGATTTAGTTATTTTTGCAGTGTCACTAAATGCATCCGGTAGTCGATTTGCAATATTTTGAATATGTAAAATTCTTTGTACCTCATATTGGCATTGTTTAGTACGTGGATCCAAATAAGACATAGATGGATTATTCCATGATATTTCACGCCGTTCTGCTGGAACGATCTTTTCTCCCCCTAACGGCGGGAAGATTGTCTCATCAAATTTACAGTCTGAAATATTGCAGTGAAGACATCACCTGTAAGAGGTTCAAGGTAATGAATTATCGATGGGGAATCAAATCCCACATAAATTCCCAACTGTCGTTGAGGACCCATTTTAGTACGAAGTGGGGGATTAATAGGTATATGCACAGCACAACCAAATTTTCGTAAATGTGAAATATTTGGTTGAAATCCACTTAAGAGCTGTGATGGTGAAAGCTGATGATAAGCTGTTGGTCTAATTTTTACCAATTTCGATGCATGCAAAATTGCATGCCCCCAAGCTGAAACGAGTAGTTTTGATTGCATAAGCAATGGTCTTGCAATAAGTTGCAAGCGCTTAATTAATGATTCTGCTAGACCATTTTGAGTATGAACATGAGCTACTGGATGTTCAATTTCAATCCCCAATGATAGACAATAATCATCAAATACTTGAGAAGTAAATTCTCGAGCATTATCTGGTCGAATCGATTTAATTTGATGATCAAGGAAGTGTACTCTCAATTTTATTATTTGAGCAAGTAGCTTGGAAAATGCCAAATTTCTTGTAGAAAGTAAACAGACATGTGACCAACGAGTTGATGCATCAATCAATACCATAAAATATTTGAATGGTCCACATTCAGGGTGGATTGGGCCACATACATCACCTTGAATTCTTTATAAAAATGTTGGAGATTCAGAAGTGATTTTACTATATGAAGGTCGAGTGATTAATTTTCCTTGTGCACATGGGGAACATAAGTAATCACTTGGTAAACTCAATTGGTTTGATAAATCATGTCCGTTTGAGTTTTTGGCAATTTTACGCATCATAGTTGATCCAGGATGATCCAAGCGATCATGCCAAAGAATCAATGTCTTTGTATTTGTGAGCTTCTGGCTCATGTTTATAGAGTGAGACTCAACTATGCCAATTTTTGTAAAATATAAACCAGTTGAAATTGTACCAAATTTTTCTAAGATAAGCTTCTGGCTTTCAATTCTAGAAATAACACAAAGATATTCTTTGTTGTTTTCATTTATAGTTTCAATATGGTATCCATTCAATCTTATATCTTTGAAACTCAGCAAATTTCTTTTAGAGTTGCTTGAGTATAATGCATTCTGAATAAAGATATGCATACCATTTGGTAATATTATATGGGCTCTTCCGGACCCGTCAATTATATTAGCAGATCCAGCTATAGTGGAGACTTTAGCTGAGAAATTTTCAAATAGTTCAGAGAAAAACTTCTGGTCTCTCAAAATTGTATGAGTAGTTGCACTATCTAGTAAGCATATATCATCACCCAAATGGCGTTCCATACCTTAAGAATTAAAGACAATGATTAGTCAATCATTAAAAATTTGTATGCATAAATAAATGTAATGTAAACAAACAAAGTAATATGATTAAAATAGGCTATTGGTTAAAAACAATATCCACATTACATATTACTAGTACTGCAAAGGGAAATACAATTAAACGAACACAAACTTCAAACTGATTTATTGATGCAAGGTAATGAAATAAAACGAAAGTCACATAATAAACTTCAAGACATTTCTAATTGATCAACTCGGTCATATCACTGATCATTGCACTTAGATTTTCATCATTAATGAAATTTCCATTGTCATCTTCGAAGAAATCATGTAACTTCATGTTAGTGTTTTCAGGTAACTTTTCGGCATTATTTGCCTCAATATTCTTCGAGCGATGATATTCTTCAACTGTTTTCTTTGATGATCTACATGTACGTGACCAGTGACCAGATCGTCCACATCTATAACAAACTTCCTCATAATGCCTTTTATTTTCTGAAGCTGAATCATTGTTCTTTATAGGCTCAATTTATTTTGTTGCTTTTTAAAGTTGGTGGTTTTGTTACCTTTAAAACCACCATAACCACCTCTGCTAGAGTTATATCCACGTCCACGACCATGTCCTCTACCTCGACCTCGACCCTACCTCTTCTAGAGTGGAAAAAATTAGCATTAACTTCAGGTAATGCAGTTGAACCAGTTGGTCTTGAGGAATGATTTTTTGTAAGCGTTTCATTATTTTGTTCAGCAATTAGTAAGCATTCTATGAGTTCAGAATATTTTGTAAAACGACGCTCTTGATATTGCTGCTGCAGGAGTATATTCGAGGCATGAAATGTTGAGAAAGTCTTTTCAAGCATTTGTGCGTCATCCACCTTTTCTCCACATAATTTCAGTTTAGAAGTGATTCTAAACATTGCAGAATTATATTCTCTTACGGACTTAAAGTCCTGAAACCTCAGGTTCAACCACTCTTGCCCAATGTTTGGAAGTATGACCGTCTTCTGGTGGTCATAACGCTCCTTCAGGGAGTTCCATAAGTGAAGAGGGTCTTTTTCAGTCAAATATTCTGTTTTTAGATCGTCATGGATATGACGTCTTAAAAATATTAGAGCCTTCGCCTTGTCCTACTGGGACATAGTATTGCCATTTTTAATGGCATTTTCTAAGCATTGAGATTGCAAATGAATCTCAGCATCCAGTATCCATGATAAGTAGTTGTCTCCAGATATATCCAAAGCTTTAAATTCAAGCTTGGCGATGTTTGTCATTTTGTGAACTGTTCATAAAATAAATTGCATAAGGTGAATATATTCGCCACAACAACATTCACTATTTGTTTGTTTCCAGCTAAAACGAAGAAAAAAAATGGAAAGTCTTCATTCATGGTATCAAACAACTATACCAAAAAAAAAATGTATCAACAAAACCAAACATTTGGATTTTGCAACTTCCATGTATTTATCAAATAAGAAAGGAAAGTCAGCTTTTAAGTATATTCCATTCCAAACTTTTGAATTTTATTCGGTAACAGATCCGCAAAGGGAAAAAAAATAAATAATAATATTGAATTTAGAAGCCAAAGAATAAAAATAAAAGTGATACAAGAAAAGACATGAAAAATATAGAAGCGAACCCCAAAATAGCATGTGCTGACTTGATAGGTTTATCAAAAAAAAATGATATTGACAATTACCTTTTTGGAGAGAGGAAAAGTAACGAGTTTATAAATAAATGCAAGAACAATTCCTTTGCCTGCTGTTTTAAAGGAAATAAGAAATAGAATGTATGTAGATATATTCTAAAAGACTCGTCTGCACTAATATATATAATAGGATTTTGAATATAAATAGCCTTAGAATTGGAATGGTCAGAAGAGAAACAGTCAGAGTAATTAATATTTAATTACTTGTTGAGAAGTTGGAAAGTTTGAAGGTGAACAGGTTGAGGTCAATAATTAATTCGCATTCCTTCGTGCTGATAACGTGTTACAGAATAAAGAGAATGAAGGCAATTAGAGAGAGAAAAATTCTATTGAATTGAGAGATATCTTTATAATACAATCAAGCTCCATATTTATAGACTACTTATGCAGTGCGGATTACAATAATGCCCTTTCATATTTAGCATATTCATCCCTATTATTAATGTATATTACAACACATGCATAATATTTGATTAATTATTTTTCTACTAAACTAGATCCCAACTTGTAATAAGATGACATTATCTGATGTAAATACCAGTTCATACTTGGCATTTTACCCAAAAAATTATGCACAAAGCAGTTAGTTAAAAAAAAAATTAAACAAACTAAGTAGTCCGTACTTGAAAAACTTCTAACCATAAACCACTACGGTCCAAAACTCAATTCGACTTCATCATGTTTAACGCTAGTAAACATCTACCATTGTGTATTGATAATGCGTGTCCAACGGTGGTTGTGTTGGTACAGCTATGCAACTACAGCTATGTACAACATATAATTTCAAATTTGCAATTAACATTGAAGATCCTATACTACTTGCCTAATTAGTACTTTTAAAAAAATATTTTTACGCGCAAGTCTTACTTAAATTTCTATATTTTACAAAGCTAAAAAAAAATGCGATTTTTGATGGTTCAGTCGGTTATATCATCAAAACCTTAAAACTGAAGTCGTTGCGGTTCAATTCACTCACCAATAGCTATTATTTGATGAGATAATCATGAAATTATTTTATTAACCAGCAAAATACACAACGTGGGTTGATGTAAACCTTTATATTTGACTAATAACATATAAAAGAACATTGCATATTTCACTATTACGGAAAAAGGCATGGATCTTTCATGGACTAATGCTTTGTTTATTTCTATGTTGCTTTCCCCTACCAGGGCAAAACCGTAATTATACATAACACGTAGACATCTTTAAATACAGTCGCTGCCACATGAACCAAAAAACATTCAGCAAATATGGTTCTCTATAAGGTTAATCCAATGGACATCATCACCAACGTGAACGGTCATGATTCTTCGTCGGATTCTTTTGAATTCTTCCTTGCCACATCGCCGCCGCAACTTCCTACTCGTAATAAACTCTCTTCCTGTTACTCACCAAAGAAGCAGACCACCAAATACCTGAAACTCAAGAATCGGGCTTTGGCCTCGGACGCAAAAAGGCCGAAATGGTTCTTGAAGGTACTTGGGCCAGTTCGGGTTTCAGATATGGAGATGGAGGTTAAAGAGATGAGAACGAGGCAGAGGAAGAGGAGCGAGATGGAGAAGAGGGAAGAAGACGATTGGTCGGGCCCGTGGAAGTTCGTACAGTCGCTCACATGTAAGGGCGTGGATATTGTTGCTTAATATGCCTTTATACCCCTACAGAATTATTTATCTTTTATATTTTTTCAGGTTAGTAATGTTTGGTGATTGGTACTTCTCTTTCATTCAAATTTTCTGTAAATAATTTTGAATAAAATATCAAGATATTTATTGACCTATACTAGCTGTATATAGTTCTTGATGTGCTGATAATAGCGTGTTTCAATTTTAAAATCATATTGGATAATAATCATGGTCAATCCTTCATAATTTGAATTTTGAACCCAAAAAGTATGGTATTAAGACTTAAGAGCACCAGCACCACGCTGCTTGCTGAGGCAACCGCGGTCGGCAGTCAGTGTCAAATCAAATATTGTTTTATTAGCGGTTGTTCTTCATTTAAAAAAATTGGTATCACTGATAAACATCAATCGAAGTGCCCCTAGCATAAATTGCTCGGTGTTTGTCCTTACATTTTAAAAAATAACAAGAAGAAGATAACTATATTATGCTCTAGATAAGAAACGATGATGATGGAGTGAATAATGTCGATATAGTTTAGTATTGCTTTTCTTGATTGGCGTTCTTGCAATTTGGAACCAGGAGAACTTTTAAGCATGATTTCAAAGACCGAACTTTGAGTCAAACCGTGTACGTGTAAGATCAGAGGTTCTATAAGAACCACGTTGATCGTTAATTTTTATTTTATTAATTTAATTATAAATTATTTCAGTTGATGTAAAAATTTAACCAATTATAGTAAATATATTAAAATATAAAACAATTATTTTTAAATATTTAATAATAAATATTAATTGAAATAATTATATAACATTCTTTTTACCATAAAATTTAAATTTTCATATTTTTTAAGTTGAAAAAGGTGTAGTTCAACGATAATTGCACACTAATAATGTTCAATTGATAAGATAATCCAATAATTTAGTGGCTAAGGTTATGAAATTATTTTTTAAATTAATTATGTGAAAAAATGAAGAATGACTTTGTAACGACCCACTTTTCTATACAATCTAAGCTGACAAATAGCCGCACATGTCAACTCAAGTTGAACAAAAAGGCGAATTGTTAGGTGTGAGAAGAAGAAAGAAAGATATATAAACAATAACACAGAATCTCATAATCGCAGCGGAAAATAAAATAAAATAAGCAATAACAGTTCTTTGTACAAAAGTAATCGTAACTGTTTATATACGTACCATCATCAAAATACAACAATCAACAAATCAATCCGGACATTTATAATAACTCATCCTCATAAGTGCTGAATATAAATCACACACACAGCGGAATATAATCAAGTACGTGAAATACGCCTAAGACTCCTCCAGCTCGTCTCCGGAGCTCCTAGCATTCTAACCTGAATCTGTAATACTTGGTCTGACCCGAGCATTATAATAAAATAACATCCGAATCAGTTTGGAAAATCAGCATGAGAAAACACACTCAATTTGGATTTTTAAGCTATAAGAAAACTTTTGAAAATCAAAGGTATCATGTAAGACCACATCCGACATAAATATGATGAGTTTTTGCCTTATGATAACCAAAACCTTGTATATCAAAATCATCTGATAATATAATAGTGTCTATAGAAAGTAAACTATAAAATAGCTAGAATGCTTGCATCTCACATTCCAACATAGTTGGGTACGATCAAAACCGTACGGCGCATATTGAAGAATGGATTTCATGCTATGACCAAGTAAGGAACTACCTCTGATGAGTGCATCTCTAGGTCAATGCACCCGGGTCTGACAAGAACTGTAACAACCCGCATATTTTAAGATTGTATATTTAAATATTTTATTTAAATATAGCATCGTTAGTTGGATTAAAGTCCGAAAAACTAATTTTTGCAAACAACCAAATTAGGACTCGAGGCCACTTCCATTGAGGTTAAAATGGTGTTTGCGACCTTTTTGAGTATAAACAATGATATGTTTGGAGTTGAGTAGAATTTTGATGTTTTCACTTAGAGCTTTGGGTTTGGATTTCAACCCACTAACCCAACTCATCTTATATCCTAACTCCACCCCTCTCCTCTTCATTCATTCTATTATTTTCCTAACACTTCAAGCTTTAGCAAAAATCGGGGAAGAGATTGGAAATTCAAAATCCTTAGCCCTAGTTTCTTTTGCAAATTCAAGTTCTAGCTCCAAAATCAAAGAGAAGCTTAGGTAAGCATCCTCTTCTTCTTCTCCATCTCAATCTCTCTTCAATTTTGGAAATTTCATATAACCTAACTTAGGAAATATTTTCTTATGATCTTAGATTGGAGCTTTTAAAGTTGAGATTGAAGAGTGGTTGATCTTCCTTTGTTTTCAAGCTTCTCCTTCCTTGTTTTTGAGTAAAAAGGTGAGTTTTTGAACTCACATCAATATTTATATCTTTGATAGTTGTTAGGTAGTGATTTCTAACATCTATTCCTTGTCCACTTGCTGTGGATTGAATTGGTTTTATGAATATTCTAATTTTTGGTGTTTTGAGGTCAAATCTATAAAAATCATAGCTTTGACGTTTGAACATGTTTTTGGTGGTGTATGGAAGAGCCTATAGGGCTGGGTTACCGATTGGCATAAACCCCTAGCGCCCATCGCTCGTCCGATCGTAATTTGTTGGATTTTTGCCCCACTTGGGGGCTAGGCTGAAAATACTAGAAATTCCTGGTTCAGTCGACTGAACCAGGAAGTCAATCGACTTAACCGAACCTAGGAAATTTCCTAGGCCAGTATTAGTCGAATGACCACTCTAAGTCAGTCGACTGAGCCTGCAAACTGAAAGTTTCCAGGCATGATTCAGTCGACATAACCTGGAAAGAGAAAGTTTTCAGGAATTGTGTCAATCGACTAACCACCCTGGTCCAGTCGACTGAATCTGCTGTCTCAGCCAAATTTGCCTATTTTGCTTGGATTTCCAATTTTAATCGATTCATGTTGATCCAATTTGTTGTTATCACCTTTGTTGACTTTGGTAACTTCTTTTTCGGGATTTTTGGGAATATCCATTTCGATGGATTTGGTATCGATATCTTTGGATTTGATTCACGTCTTCGAATGTGAATTTTTGGTGAATGATTGTTTTTACAACCATTTTTGGTGATTTGTCAGATCGAAATACAAAGGTTTCTATACTAGTAGTAAATAATCAAACTCTTTCATAATGATGATTTCAACTCTATTTTTAATACAAAGCTCGTTTATAAAACCGTTTTCCAACCTATTAGTATATACAAACATTTACCTCATTCGTATGAGAAAATCTAACTAAACGGCTTAGAAAAACAGGTGGTATGAAATGCTTGCGTTTACTTCATCGGTTAATTTTTGGACTTGTTCGATTGAAACTCTTGCGATAATTTTTGAGCGGAAATCTACAATTTGTTCGTAAATATTTAACTTAAGGCAGAGGTTATGGGATATGAAGCTAAACTTATTTATTTACCAGCTTAGTGTAATCGACACTTCTTGATGATCGATGATGATCATTTTGTGGTTTAGACTAGCAATGTGCAATGTCTCTTTGTCTATGATGGATACTAAACCCCGTTTCTGTGGAGTTTCAGCTCAAAATTGGTGGGGTAGCGACCCATAGTCTTCGTGCCGGCTCAAAAATTGATGGTTAGCAACCATGGAATAGCGTTCCGTTTGTGATACACGTGTTGGTGAGTTTTCATACTCCCGTTTTGTGATAGGCCTCCCCCTTTTGTGATTTCTGGATTTCTTGTTGACGATTTCTAGATATTGTGATATTATGGACCTTATTTGACCACTACTCTGATGTGCACTTATATGTTATATTCATATTTATTTCCGCCTTTGTGATATGGATATATGTGACTGATTTGTGTTATGCATATTTCTATATTCGTTTCCGAAGATCATATAGCCACTGTGTAATAGCTTTGAGTTTGTATCTGTATGTCAGATTCCCTCTTGAAATGAAATGCATGTTAGACTATCTGACATATTGGTGCTCGCACAAAATAATTACACGGATGGTCGCTCCTCAACAGCCTTATTCTTCGTGCTAGTTGACGGAATTACCTCGTAATGTCCTTGGCTAGCATGAGCATAGAGTTGGGGCGTCACAACTTGGTATCAGAGAAAAAGTTTGGAACAATGTAGAATAATCTAGCAAGAATCATTGTCCTAAGTCCTTCTTAGGAATCGTGTTTTAGGATTTATCCGAGTCATAGGACCCGTTCTATCCTATTTTCTTTTATGATGCCTTGTTTTATCAATCATGATTGTTTTACATTCATTTTGTGAATAACCTTTTTCTTCTTCTTTCTTTCTTTCTTTCTTAAAGAAGAGAAATGGTTAGACCAGGCCGTCCTAGCGCCGGTCAATCTAGTGCTACTCCTCAGGATGGAGTATTTATGTCTGCCCAACAGCTTCTAGATCTTGTAAAGAATTCTCAAGCTGTCGGACCCATTCCAAAGCCTACTTACCCCAAATCTGGGTTTGCACGCTTGTGCAGTGATTATACCAACTAGGGTGGAAAGCCATTCAGGGGTTCCGAAAGCGTTATAGAAGTCCAAGCTTGGCTTAGAACATGTGATCACATCTTTTCTCGCATAAATCTTATTGATCTTCATCGAGTCCAAGTGGCTTCTAGTATGCTCCAAGAAAGAGCATTAGATTGGTATGAGCTTCTGATTTCTGAAATTATTGAAGCAGATCTTGCTTGGGAGCAATTCTGGGAAAGATTTGAATCGAAGTTTGTACCAGAAGCTGAAAAAGTGACTCTGACCCGTCGTTTTATTAATCTTGTTCAAGGTGCTTATGTGGCAGATTATGTCGCATCTTTTGAATCCCTCTCTAAATATGGGGTTGAGTATATAAATACCCCATTGAAGAAAAATCAGAGGTTTATCTATGGCTTGAATAAGAATCTCAAAAAGCCATTACTTTTGAAATTAGAAGTTTCTTTTGATCAATTTGTTGATATCGCTCTTCGAATTGAAGAGGCAGATAAAGAAGATGATGTTGAAGTTGGGAGTGCCAAACCAAACTTCAACAACAACAAGAAGAGGCCTAATAAGTTCAAAGGTCCTTATCCCAACAAGAAAGGGAAGCAAGCAACTCCGATAGCAAAGACTTCTACCTCTAGTGGTGGGCAATGCTGCAATTGTGGTTCTAAGGACCATTATGAAGATAAGTGTTCAAAGCCCCTTGCTTGTCGCTATTGCAAAAGTTCAGGTCATTATATATCTACATGTCCTAAAATTCAAAGCAAGAACGAGGGAAAGATAAATGTTGTGCATGCCCCTAGTAACACTTCTCATGGTCAAGGTATTTCTCATTCTATCCTTGATGGTATTGTTATGTTTCGTGACCAACCTATTCGAGTTCTTTTTGATACGGGTGCATACCATTCTTTCATATCAAAAGAACTTGTTGATAATTTTTCTTTAAGTGTTATGGCTTTGATGACTTCTTTGAGAATTGTGAATCCGGTTGGTGGATCTGCAACACTCAGTTTACTTTGTAAAGATGTCGAGATTATTTTTTGTGATTATTCTTTCCAAGCCGATTTGCATGTCATGCGTTACTTAGGCTTTGGAATGATTTTGGGAATGGATTGGCTTAACTGTTATGAAGCCCATATCCTATGTCCTGAGCGGACTATTCATCTTCGACACCCTCAATTTGTAAAGCAGATTTCTATTGTTCCTAAAGATCCAGATTCTAAATTGACAGCATCCTTGTATTCTATAAACCCTCATGATGAAGATAATGATGATGAGGAAGATGTCATTTCTCTCATTCATGTTGTTCATGAATTTGCCGATATATTTGAGCCCATTTAGGATTACCACCTAAGCGAGCAATTGAGTTCAGAATTAATCTAATCCCTGGAGCTCTACCTATCACTCATCCTCCTTATCGTATGTCCAACAAAGAAAATGACGAGATGCGTAAACAATTATCCGAATTAGAAGAGAAGCAATTTATTCGTTCTAGTTCCTCTCCTTGGGGAGCTTCGCTTATTTTTGTGAAGAAATCCGATGGTACACTTTGGGTTTGCGTTGACTACCGCAAGCTTAATGATCTTAATATCAAGATTAAATATCCTTTACCCTGGATTGATGATTTATTTGATTAACTTAGTGGTGCTCAAGTCTTGTCACAGTTAAACTTAGCAACCGGTTTTCATCAATCTCGAATTGCAGATGATAGCATTCCTTTGACATCGTTCCGTACTCGTTATGGATCTTATGAATGGCTTGTTATGCCATTTGTTTTAAGGAATGCACCAGCATATTTCGTCGACCTTATAATCGAGTTTTCAATGTCTTCCTCGATCGATTTGTTCTCGTCTTTATAGATGATATTCTTGTTTATTCTAAAACCGAGGAAGAGCATGAAGAGCATTTTCAGATTGTGTTGGAAACTCTTAGGAGCAATCAATTGAAAGCAAAATTTTCTAAATGCCACTTTTGGCAATCTCGTGTGAAATTTCTCGGTTATATTATTTCCGAATCCGGAATTTCCGTGGATCCTTCAAAGATCAAAGCGATGCAAAATTGGAAGAGACCAGAGAGTGTGACGGAAATCCGTATTTTTCTTGGATTGGCGGTCTATTACCGTCGTTTTATAAAAGACTTTTCTAAAATTTATATGCCTCTTACTAGTTTGACAAAGAAGGGAGTTAAGTATATTTGGTCAGACAAATGTGAAGCTTCTTTTCAGAAATTAAAAGAACTCCTTTTCGGTGCTCCTATTCTTGTGATTCCTGAAGGGAACCAAGACTTTATAGTTTATACCTATGCTAGTCATATTGGTTTGGGAGCCGTTCTCATGCAAAGGGAACGTGTTATTGCTTATGCTTCTAGGTAATTAAAGCCTGCCGAGACTAGATATGTCACTCATGATTTAGAGCTCGCGACTATTGTTTTCGCCCTTACAATTTGGGGACATTATCTTTTGGGAGAGAAATTTATTCTCTATACTGATCATAAATCTTTGAAGTATTTATTTTCTCAAAAGGAACTTAATTTGCGTCAACAACGCTGGCTCGAGTTCATGCATCTTATGATCTTGAAATTCTTTATACTCCCGGAAAGAGAAATCGTGTTGCCGATGCCCATAGTCGTAAGCAGCAAGCGGTTGTTTCTATGATGGTATCCGAATGGAATGATCTCGGGATTTTGTCCACTTGCGAGATTCGAGATTGTGAATCCGATTTACGTTCATCTCTTGTTCTATGTAGCCTTGAGGCTCGTCCTTCTCTTTTGGACCGCATTCTTGAAGCTCAAAAGCTAGATCCCGAATTGGCCCTTCTTAGCCAAAGTTGTAGGGATAAAATTAATATTGAAGGTTTGGAAGACTTTGAAATCGATGCTCGTGGCAGCATTCAAAAATTTGGTAGACTTATCATGCCAAATATTGGTAATCTTAGTAAAGACGTTTTAAAAGATTCTCATCGTTTTAAATTTACCATTCATCCCGGTAGTAGTAAAATGTACGTGGATATGAAGTGACTTTATTATTGGGATGGAATGAATTCTGATATTTCTAACTTCATTAAGCGTTGCATGACTTGCCAACTTGTTAAGGCCGAGCATCAAAGGCCCGGTGGGTTATTGCAACCTTTGGACATCCCAATTTGGAAGTGGGACCAAATTTTCATGGATCTTATTGACGGCCTTCCCCGTTCTCGTTTGGGTTATGATAGCCTATGGGTGATAGTTGATAGACTTACTAAATCCACCCATTTTATACCCATTCGGTCCAATCAGACCGTACCTCTCTTGGCCAAACTCTTTGTTAAAGAAATTGTTAAATTGCATGGAGTTCCTACTTCTATTGTTAGCGACCGTTATCCATTTTTTACTAGTGGATTTTGGAAGAGTCTTCAAAAAGCTTTGGGAACAAAGCTTAATTTTAGCACCGCTTATCATCCTCAGTCCGATGGACAAACCGAGCGTGTGAATCAAACTCTTGAAGATCTTCTTCGTGCATGTGTTCTTGATTTTGGTGGAAGTTGGAAAGATCATATTTCTCTTGTTGATTTTTCCTATAATAATAGCTTCCAATCTAGCATTGGTATGACACCTTTTGGGGCACTCTATGGAAGGCCATGCCGATCTCCTTCTTGTTGGCTTGAGGCCGGCGAGAAGCTGGTTTTAGGTCCAGACTTTATTATTGATTCCATAGAAAAGATTGACCTTATTCGCCATAGGATGAAAGAAGCTCAAAGTAGACAAAAATCCTATGCCGATAACCAAAGAAGTAAATTAGAATTTTCTATGGGAGATTTGTTGTTTATTCGTGTTTCACCTATGAGGGGTGTTGTGCGTTTCAGTCGATCGAAAAAATTAGAGCCTTGATATATTGGTCCATTTCCCATCACCGAACGCATTGTTTCCGTGGCTTATCGCCTTTTATTACCGGCTCAATTTTCTGCTATTCATGGCGTGTTTCACGTTTCTCAATTACGGAAATGCCTTCGAGATCCCGATTCTATTCTTGAGCCCAGTGTTATTGAAGAAGTTGAAATTTCGCCTAATTTGACTTATGAGCAACATCCTATTCGTATCATTGCCAAAAAGGTTAAACGTCTTCGTAATAAAGATGTCCCTCTTATGAAAGTCCAATGGTCTTTGAATCCTAAAGATTGCTCTTGGGAATCTAAAGAATTCATCGAGAGATCACATCCGAACTTACTCTCTCGTGCTCCTTAGAGGCGAACTTCTTACTTCAAATTTCTTTAGTGTTGATATGCTTTTATGGTTGTTACTCTTTATTTTCTTCTTAAATATTGCAAGGACGCAATTTCTTTAAGGAGGGGAGTCTATTACAACCCGCATATTTTACGGTTGTATATTTAAATATTTTATTTAAATATAGCATCATTAGTCGGATTAAAGTCCGAAAAGCTACTTTTTGCAAATAGCCAAATTAGGACCCGAGGCTACTTCCATTGAGTTTAAAATAGTGTTTGCGACCTTTTTGAGTATAGACATTGATATGTTAGGAGTTGAGTAGAATTTTGATGTTTTCACTTAGGGCTTTGGGTTGGGTTTGGGTTTCAGCCCACTAACCCAACTCATCTTATATCCTAACTCCACCCCCTCTCTTCTTCATTCATTCTATTATTTTCCTAACACTTCAAGCTTAAGTAAAAATGGAGGAAGAGATTGGAAATTCAAAATCCTAAGCCTAGTTTCTTTTCCAAATTCAAGATCTAGCTCCAAAATCAAAGAAAAGCTTAGGTAAGAATCATCTTCTTCTTCTCCATCTCAATCTCTCTCCAATTTCAGAAATTTTCTATAACCTAACTTAGGAAATATTTGCTTATGATATTAGATTGGAGCTTTTAGAGTTGAGATTGAAGAGTGATTGATCTTCCTTTGTTTTCAAGCTTCTCATTCCTTGTTTTTGAGTAAAAAGGTGAGTTTTTGAACTCACATCTATGTTTATATCTTTGATAGTTGTTAGGTAGTGATTCCTAACATCTATTCCTTGTCCATTTGATTTGGATTGAATTGGTTTTATGAATATTCCAATTTTTGGTGTTTTGAGGTTAAATCTTTAAAAATCCTAGCTTTGATGTTTGAACATGTTTTTGGTGGTGTAACGAAGAGCCTATAGGGCTAGGTTGCCGATTGGCATAAACCCCTAGAGACCATCGCTCGTCCGATCGCAATTTGTTGGATTTTTGCCCCACTTGTGGGCTACGCCGACAATACTGGAAATTCCAGTTCAGTTGACAGAACTAGGAAGTCAGTCGACTAAACCGAACCTAGGAAATTTCCTGGGCCAGTATCAGTCAACTGACCACTCTGGGTCTATCGACTGAGCCTAGAAACCGAAATTTCCAGGCATGATTCAGTCGACTGACCACCTTGGTTCAGTCGACTGAACCTGGAAACAGAAAGTTTTCAGGAATTGTGTCGGTCGACTGACCACCCTAGTCTAGTCGACTGAATTTGCTTTCATAGCCAAATTAGCCTATTTTGCTTGGGTTTTCAATTTTAATAGATTCGTGTTGATCCAATTTGTTGTTATCACCTTTATTGACTTTGATAACTTCCTTTTCGGGATTTTTGGGAATATCCATTTCGATGGATTTGGTATCGATTTCTTTGGATTTGGTTCGCGTCTTCGAATGTGAATTTTTGGTAAATGATTGTTTTTACAATCACTTTTGGTGATTTTCACTTCGAAATACAAAAGTTTCTATACTAGTAGTAAATAATCAAACTCTTTCATAAGGATGATTTCAACTCTATTTTTAATACAAAGCTCGTTTATAAAACCATTTTCCAACCTATTAGTATATACAAACCTTTACCTCGTTTGTATGAGAAAATCTAATTAAATGGCTTAGCAAAACAAGTAGTATGAAACGCTTGCGTTTACTTCATCGGTTAATTTTTGGACTTGTTCGATTGAAATTCTTGTGACAATTTTCCCGTGGAAATCTATAATTTGTTCGTAAATATTTAAATTAAGCCAGTGGTTATGAGACATGAAGCTAAACTCATTTATTTACTAGCTTAGTGTAATCGACACTTCTTGATGATCGATGATGATCATTTTGTGGTTTAGACTACCAACGTGCGATGTCTCTTTGTCTACGAGGGAGACTAAACCCCGTTTTTGTGGAGTTTCAGCTCAAAATTGGTGGGGTAGCGACCCATGGTCTTCGGGCCGTTTGTGGAGCCTTAGCTCAAAAATTGATAGTTAGCAACCATAGAATAGCGTTCCGTTTGTGATACACGTGTTGGTGAGTTTTCATGCTTCCGTTTTGTGGCAGGCCTCCCCCTTTTGTGATTTCTGGATTTCTAGAATTTTTGTTTCACCTCTTTTTGTGATTGGCAATGATATGTTTGTCGATATTTAAGGTTTGGTGAATAAAATAAAGAATATGACATTTCTTTTAGTGCTCTGAGATTTCTTGAGATATTGTATGCTTTTTGTGTTGTCTAATGTATACTTTTCATAGTATGGCATTATTGTTATCATACGTTTTTATCACATCTCTTATTCTATCTCGTTTTATCTGATATTTATAGCTAGACTGATCCGTTTATTATTTTTTATTAAATAATACTTGTTTAGACCGAGATGTTACATGTGCTTCTGCTTGATTCCTCTTGGAACATTATCTGACTTTTGACTAACTATTCTAGTTTAGTAGTTTTTGTTGTTATACATAGAAGGTAGAGACTCCTTGATGTATATTTATTCTTTTGTCTAGCACTTGTATCTATTCTTTTATGATATTGTGGACCATATTGGACCACTACTCTGATGTACACTTCTAAGTGTTTTATTCATATCTGTTTCCGCCTTTGTGATATGGATATATATGACTGATTTGTGTTATGCTTATTTCTATATTTGTATCCGAAGATCATATAGCCACTGTGTAGTAGCTTTGAGTTTGTATCGGTATGTCGGATTTTCTCTTGAAATGAAATGCATGTTAGACTTTCTGATATATCGGTACTCACACAAAGTAATTACATGGATGGTTGCTTCTCAACAGCCTTATTCTTCGTGCTAGTTGACGACATTACCTCGTAGTGTCCTTGGCCAGCGTGCGTATAGAGGTGTGGCGTCACAAGAACATATTATACCCTGCTATACAGAACCGGCCTAGCACTTGACTACTAGTACCGAATATGTCATCATCCCAGTCTTCGGACCTTAATCGAGATCTCTCATTTACAACCAAATCCATAATAATACGGTAATCTAGAAAGATAATGACATACCCCAATAGGAGTGACCCACTTAGCCTTGCTGCATGCTCAGTTTTAGTCATTTCCGCTCGATGAGGCTTGAGACTACGATTACCTTTCGAGAAATTTAGAATGCTCATTGCCCTTCATTGACAGTGTGCTGATAGCAGTCATCCATACAAGTTGCTCTGGGTCTGAACAAACCGAATCTCCAAAATGACCTTCTTCATTATCATCACGATATCATAGTTCGCAACGTTCAAATTAGATCGAAGTGGTTTTCGGATTTAATATCCGTTCCTAGTCACTTCGAAACGATCAACGAATTTGGACAGATTTGATATTCGGTTATTTAACTATCAAGTTACACAAATAAGCAGTCACTGGTCCCATATCATAAACCTTTCAAATATTTATTTCAATTATCTTTAAAAAGATATATATTCAATCTCTCTCAATATTCCAATATTTGAAAACACTTTCGAATACTTCTACCCCTAACAGGATATTTCCAACACTTAGAAATCCATTTTCAATTTGTAATCCACTACTTAGAAAAATATTTCCATATAAATCATTTCGTAATTAGAATATTTCCAAAACCATTTAATTCCAATACTTATGAATATTCCGACTTATCTCACAAATCTCTGGAATTTTATTAGTTCCCTTTATAATTTCCAAAAAATTATCAATTGTACTTATTTATAATCCATATAACAATTTATAATTCCTTTAATAAATTCAGATTCATTTTCGAAGTTCGTGAGTCAAACTATTACCGAAGTTCCCAAAATTTTTAGAAATCCCATTATAACACTTCACTTATCAATCACATCCATTTAACAAACATAGATTACAATCTCGAGAGTATTTATAAATAAATAAAACGTAATCACTTACTTTAAAACTATATATATAATAGCAGATTTAAAAAACACAATTAAACAATTATTTAAAATATCAAAACACTTTTAAAATAAACATCAGTAACTTATTCCAATTCATTTATAAAATTGCTAATCGATTTGCAAAACTTATTTATAAACTTAGAATTCATTTCAACAATTTAAATATTTAAATAACTAACTTTCTAAAATATTTCAATCCAATTAATAATTTTTAAAACTACATAGTTTAATAAATGAAAATCCTTTTCTAAAATAAACCTTAACCTGTTGTGAAAAACTATCCTTAAAATTCAACATATCCATTTTACTTATAAGTCTCTCTCGATTTATCCCAAATCGATTTACATTTCCAATTCCTTAACTACTCCAAAACTCCAAAATAGAATTTACTATTTATCTCTAAACCGATTTCCATATCTCATTTTAAATTCACGTCATGAATTTATATTTCTAATTTATCGAATGATAATCATTTAACTTAATTTATAAACATTGTTTATAAATTCCATAAACTCATTTCCAGTTTTGTAACAGGTTCATATTACAAAAATCCATTTATAAATCGATTTCTAATTAAAATTCCATTTATAAATCTATATCTTAAATAATCCAAATTATATTCCAAAACCAATCAAATCTCGATTTCGATTTCCATTCCATATTTTTGAGAATCTTATTTTAAATCCATTGTTTAAAACTCCCTAATTTTAAAATTCTCTATTTGAAACCATTTTACAAAATAGCTAAATAAATATATATGCAAAATCAAATCTTTTCTTCCTTTTATATCCTTTGATAATTTATTTATTTATGATTAAATTAATAAATGGCAGAGAAAGAGAAAAATGGAAGTATATAAAAGTAAACCATAATTAGCACACTATTAAAATAAAGTGTTTGTCTTTTTAATCAAACGATAATAGTTTGTCGTTTTAATAAAATGACAAACACATTGTCATTTTTAACAACCAATTAGCTCAACTGGTTCACTAGTTATAGAATTGGATTTTAATTTGTTGTTATAACGGAAAAGGCCACATCTGAATGAACGACGTCTTGTTTAGTGCACAGTTTTGTGTGAACAAACCACTATTGAATGTGCTCATAATGTAAATAAAATTGACATGGTGTGAGGTATTTCAACGAGAAATTAGCAATTTGGAATGGGTGATAAATATAGAGGATGCACATAATATATACTACGAGGTAAATAACACAACTCAATATTCAATGTCTGAATATCTAACTTAGCCTACTAGTTAAAAACAAATTAGGCTCAAAATCATTATTCGTTCTTCAATACTTCACCTGCTTACTTACCTGCGTTGTCTTTGTTTTGTAAAAAAAATTCTACAAATTAGTGGACATTTAATAAGAATATATATCGCTGTCTCATATGTGTACAATATTTCATTTGGTACAAAATTTTCTAGATACAACAATATATTGCATAATAATGCTAACTGTGTAATTGACCTCGGTACCTTAAACAAAAAAAAGTTCCCATGCTACCTTAGTTAGCAAATGTTCTATTACATATTTGTAGTGTATATTCTTTTATTTATTTGTAACTTTTTCAAACATCCAAAAAAATTTTAAATTGTACTTTTGGCCACCCTTAAAAAATTGTTCCACGAAGCACCATGTCAACTTTTATAGTAAAAATATACAGTTTAAACTGCATGTATTTGCAAACAGTACTGAAGATAGTTGCGGTAAATATGTTTACAGACAAAGTTGTAAATTCTCGCTTTACATATATGAATGGCTAAAACTTCAAATATTGGCAGTTTGAACTGCATGTGCTTGTAGCTCTAGCTGCATATATATGCATACATACATACACATATATATACACACAGTTTGAATTTTATATTTTCACTGGAAACTTTAACAAAATGTTTTGTAAAACTTATTTTTGAGAAAGGTTATCCATGTATTAATTTTGAAATAGGGACGGAGACTAATTTTCATTATTTATTTATTGGTTATTATTTCTATTTATTTTCTTACACCATCCATTAAATTTTTTAATTTGTGATTAAATTACTAAATAGCCAAGAAATAGGAAGATGGAGAGGTACATAAAAGTAAACATAACTAGAAGACTATCAACGTTAATCTATTTCTGGATAAAGTGTAAAACATTTATGCAGATTTATGGGCCATTATTTGGAAAGTAAAACACAAAGGACTAAACCAAATAGTATCTAAATTCCTCCCAAGTTTATGTAGAAAAATGAACACTTAATTCCTCTAGAAGTGCATTTCTCCATCAACTCAAGAAAGAAAATCAAATAAAACAATTACAGATACCAACTGCTACAGTATGACAAATGCTAGAAATCAAGGTTTGAATGCTCATTTACCTAGTCTTATTAACCAAATGATCAACGTAATTCTTAATTATTTTAGTATATATTTGTAAAACGTTTTCAGTTGGCTTCCATTTTGTTTTTGGTTTTGGTTTCTTATGGAGTGATGATGGTGGGCGTTTGTTGAATTAGGATGACAGTTTAATTAAAAGACTTGACGGAGATGGCTTCTAATAATGTCTAGATATATAGGAATATTTGCTTTTATTTTAGAATGTATGAGCACCACAATTGAAATAACTAGGTTTTGTAGTATTTTTTAACCTTTTACAGAATTACGTAACTCTTTTATAGAATTATATCCTAATTATTCCCTCTATTTTGCTATATATGTACATAAAACAAATTTTTTATTATATGGGAGACTGCTCGCTAGAATTAGCTGATAAAAGGCATATTTTTATGCTTTTAAATTAGTAGGCTAAGTTACATACACATTATAATGTATTATACACATACATACAGATAAATATGGGCAAGAAAGGTTCACTGACATCCTTCTTTAGCAACCCTATCATATCTTAAGCTACACTATTCCAAATGATGCAAAAATTTATAAATATTTAATCTATAGTATGAGTATTAATCCACGAAAACTCATCTCTTCAAAATATCATCTCTACAAAAAATTATATGTTTATTCTGTAGTAAGAATATCATCTCTACAAAATAACATCTCTACAAAAATAACAGATGTTTTCTTTCAACCTAAAATTGTAAATAATGTTTTTTTTTCATGTAAGAGGACTTTTATTTGTGTGAGAGAATCAAAAGATAAGTTAGTGTGCCAATGATAGAGTAGATAATTTTGTTTAAATCTTCTGTGATTTTCCAATGCATAAAGTAGCATTCTATTAGTAGTTTATTAGACTAACGGTAGGTTTTTCTAAACAGGCAGGGAGTAGCCTACAGAGAACAGCCAAAATTTTCAAACTAGAGTCAATAAATACAAATTTAATTAAGTGTGGGCACATAAAAAAAGAATTAGAAGGTTTCTCACGTGATATTAAAATCATAGGTTTTTCTAAATAGGCAGGGAGTAGCCTACAGAGAACAACCAAAATTTTCAAACTAGAGTCAATAAATACAAATTTAATTAAGTGTGGGCACATAAAAAAAGAATTAGAAGGTTTCTTGCGTGATATTAAAATCAGTAGAAATTTATAGATAAATGACCATCTCATGTTAGTTTAACTTTCTGATTTTATAGCTCTAATTTTTTTAAAACTATTTCCACCTTTAACTAAATCATTATTTGTTAAATTTTCTTTCTCATTGCTTTCTTTTCCTTGCTGCATGTAATTTTTACGAACTCATTGTTTTTCGTTCCATTATTTTCTATGGAAGAACTAAGGTATTTTCTGCACCAAACCTTTTCTGTTGTATGGTTATTTAAGTTACTACCTATTACTCTAGTTTTAGATAACATTTATATGAATAAAATGTTCGCTTACGATCAAGTCCCAAAATAACAAAAGCATGCCATGATCATTATATATTTTAAGATGATCATGCCATTAACTAAAGAGGAAATTTGAAATGTATAGTTGCTTTATCCTACACAATATGACCTTTTTCTTATTTAATACATAATTTTCGGTAACGATCAATAATAAAGATCCACATATATATATAAATGTATGTCTATATATATGTTTATAAATATATGTATATGTGTGTCTGTATGTATATGTATATATGTATGTATGTATCTTTATTTCAGGTGGAAGATGAACTTTTACTACACTCCAACATACAAACAAGTTCATGCACATTCTAGATTAATCACAATACTTATCTCATTTCTAAATTGTAACTAATGGAAACCTTATATTGGTATGATACTAGAAGAAATAAAAACACAAAAATATACTTCAAATTCAAATACCGAAAAGAAAATACATAAAGCCAGTTGAAATTTCATCAAATTTTATTAATAATACTGATATGAAATATAAGTTTGGGTTTTTCACTCATTTAGCAATTATAGAGGCAAGTGCATTTTTTATGTGACGACCCGGAATTTTTAAGCAGCTAAAATTGGAATATTTAATTGATTTGAAATATTTAAAAGTTAATTTTTGACTTGAATTTCAAATATCACCATTTATTTGATAATTAAATTATTGATTTAAATAATTTGAAGTTGAGCTAAATGTTGAATATGAAGTTTTAAACATGTTGAAAATAATTTGAAGGCTTGAAAAATTTAAATTGATAATACCGAGGATAATAGAAGTGTTAAAATTGAATTTAACAATGATTTGTTTAGTTTTAAAATTTTATTGTTTAAATTGAATTTAAAATATAGCCTTCCGAGGCACAGTCTCAGAAATCGACGAAACCATTTCCATTGGATCCGTAATATTGTATTATTATTGGATTTCAATTTTCGTAGTATTTGGAGTTGTTGGGTGAGAATACGATATACTAACGCATAGAAGTTTTACTGTGACAAATTAAATTTAAATACCCTATATTCGTTTTCTTTCATCCGACACTATGTACAACCTGCCACCTATTTGCCTCCTTCGTACCCATTTTCCTTTTTCTTCCCATCTTCTCAAGTCTCTGTTCGATCAGAAGAAGGAAGTACAATAACAAAGGATATTGAGCCGAAGCTTTAACAAAATAAAAGCAATTAAAATAAAAAAAAGGGGAATAGGGGGAATTCGCGTGCTCGAACGCGCGAGGTAATCGCTTCATCATCGATGGCCGCTTCTTTTCGATTCAATCGATCGTTCGAATCGCGATGGAAGCTCGGGTCGTGGCGGTTTCGAAGAGGCATCGGGGAGGAGTCGTTCGCAAGGGAGTTAGGGTTTTGGGGCTGCGTGCGTAGGGTTTCGGCTGGCGTTGCATGGCGCTCGACTTGGAGGTGGTGTGTGTGTGCTCGACGCTCGAGGTGGAATGGGATGCGCGAAGGCGGAGGCGTGAATTTCTAGGCACGTGGAGGAAGAGAGCACGACGGGCGGAGGAAAGCTTTGGGCTTCGATCATCGTCACTTGGGGCTAGGGCAAGTCACGAGCATAAGGGCAGCGTGTGGTCGTTCAAGTGAGCAGTAGCGGCGAAGATGGTATTTTGGCAGAGATGGCTATCGAAGGTCTTTGGGGTTCGATGTTTGGGAGTGGGGTCGATCGGGGAAGCTTGCCGTTTGTTTCCTGTTCGTATTTAGGTAATTTTAATTTTTAAAACGTTTTAATTTAATGTTTACTCAATTTTGAGCTTGTAAATAATTATTGATTTTTATCACTTATCAAAAATTAGCAGTAAGATATAACATGGTTTTGTTTAAAACATAATTATTTGGTCAAATTAAATTATTGGCTAAAATAAATTATCCCTGTCACTATGTAATTTGTTAAATGAAACTTTATTTTTTGGTATGGATTTGTTTAATAAACCTATTGAAGTTATTTTGTGCTAAAAATATTTTATTTATTTAAACTGTAAGTTGAAATAAATCAAGGGTTAAAAATATTATTAAATTTGAAATTAATTGTTTGATTAGTTCAAATATTAATAAACCGAATAAATATTTATTCATGGTCCAAATCTGAAAGAAAATAAGTCAGAATGGAGGTGGGTTGCAAACAGCAATAAAGAGGTGAGTTAATCTCACTCAGTTAATTTAAATTTAAATGATAAAATTTAAATGATTAAATTTAAATAATTGTTTGAATGGGTGAAATTGATTGATGTGCCATAGTATGGTATATTCTGGAATTGGCATATTATTGTGCTAACATCTGTGGATGCTGGGAAAACAGGTTGGAGGGTTCCAACTGGACCCCTCAACATTTATTATTTAATATTCTCTGTTGTGATTACTTGATATTCTATGATAAATATATTGGAATACTGAATGTTACGATTTGATTGGATATATTTGGGTATAATGAATTACCAAAAATATACAAATTGGGTTTTGGAAAGAAAATAAAGGAAGTAAAGTTGTAAACGAAATAATCTTAGAAAATTTAATAAAATTAAAATGAATTAAAAAAGAAATGGAAGTATGTTAAATACTAATAAATAACTTCGAGTATGAAAAGAAAGGGGTTTGAATAAACAGTAATTAATAAATTGTAAAATCAAGTGATATTATTTTAAAGGAATAAAGAATTATTTTAAAACTTAAAGTTTTAATTTTTTTTAAAGGAATAAGAAGTAAATTGAGAAATCTAAATTGGTATTTCAATTAAAAGTATTTTAAATCATAATTAAGGAATAAAATCTAAAATTGAAGGATTTTGGAATAAATGAAGTAAATTGGAAATCAATTTGGAAATTGATTTAAGTGTTTGAAATTGGATATTTGGAAGAATAAATTCAAGGTGGGAATTTACTAAAGGTATGAGAAAAATTGTTTAAAAATAAATAGTGATTTATTTTTAAAGGTTGTGAAGAGAAGTATATTTCTCTGGATAGCCAAGTACGTTTTCAAAGTAAGTTTTTAAAAATAAAATAAAGGTTTTAATGTTGTTTTACAACGTATGTTCTTGGAAATTTATTATTTCTAAAATTTTAAATTCTAAAGTAAATATTTATTCAAATCTATTACCGTAGTAATAATTTATAAAGAGTGACTTAGTAATTCTGTTTTAAAGGTGAAAACCTAGTTTATATTTATAAAGTAACCATATTTTCAAATATTCTTATAGTATATACTTTTAATCAATTATTGAAATAGTTTTAATTTAAATATTTTAAAGTAAATTCTAAAGTAAGTAATTTGTTAATCTATTATCGTGATAATTATTTAAAGAATGATTTGGTATTTTGTTAAAGAAGAAAATCTAATGTATAGCTATAAGGTAACCTTATTTTAGTTATTTCTAGAGTATTATTTTAAATTAAGTACTAAAGTAATTTTTCTATATTGAATATTGTTAAATATATTTTACAATAAAGTGTTTTTTTAAATTATTTTAAAAATCTAAAGTTTTGTGCTTGGTGGTTCTAGTGGAAATAGAAATACTGGGAATTTATTCTGAGAAAGGCAGATAGTTTTGAAAACTGTTTTCAAAGGAATTTGAAAAGTGAAAATATATCTTGTGAAGATATTTTTAAGATAAATAAATAATTTGGAAAATTATTTATTGTGTGATGGATGTTGTGAACATTAATTGATAGTTAAATAACCGACTATCAATATTGGCCAAATGCGTTGGTCGTTTCGAAGAGACCGGGATCGAGATTAATTTCTCGAAAACCACTTCGATCCGATTTATACGTTTCGTGGAAACGAGTTTGGATTCGGAGATGGAGCAGTGAAGTGCAAGGGTTAGTCGCTACTAATCCTAAGGATATTTCCAAAATGGATGTAGTAGGAATAGTGCCTTCGGTTCCGTTCGAACCCGGAACGGACTTGTATGGATGAATGCTTGCGAAACATCGTCAGGTGGACAATGGGCATTCTAAGGGATATGTTCTATATAGGTAACGCTTAGCCTCATGGGAATGACTGAAAATCAGGGGTTATGTAGCAAGGCTAGGTGGGTAGCACCCAAGCAGGGTGAGGTCATTCCTGTTTAGATGTCCCTTTTATTTTCGGCTTAGTGGGCGGTTGCCGATCCCAACCGCGGGGTGATCTCACTCGGGATTATCCAGTAAGGGGTAATCCCGGTCTTGTGTTGCAGGGGAGCAGGCGTACTCCTCGGTATGGTGATCTAGGCCCCGTACTGTGACAGGTGGTACCCCAGTGCCTAGTCATTAGTTGGAAATCCATTCTCCCTACGAGCCTTGTACGAGTTTTGTTTGTATTACCCACTTTGTGGCTAGTAGCTGGAATTTAATAATGTAACAATTTCGGCTATTTTATAAGTATTTGTATGTAGACCCTATTATAATATCAGAGGATTTCTATAAAAATTGTTTTAGCTATCGTAAGGTAAAAACCCAACATGTTTATTTGTGGCGTGGTCTTACGTGATGCTTTTGTTTTCATAGGATTTTTGAAACTTTATTAATCAATTGAGTTTGATTTTCTCACGCTGGTATTCCAGATTGACTCGGGTGTTATTTAACTGTAATGCTCGGGTCAGACCGAGTATTACAGGCTACAGGATATGATGCTGTGGAGCTCAGGAGGCGAGCTAGAGGATGATACGTATTTCCGTAGTTGTCTATGTATATATTCCGCTATGTTGAGTAGCCGTGTATCCATTTGTATGTTGATGATGTTGAGCTGTGATTGATGTACTCTGGTGATGTAATATATAAACAGATATATTTAATTTTACGTAAAGAGCATTTAATATCTATTATATTTTATTCCACTGCGATGGTTAGATTCTGATGTTGTTTTCTATTCTCTTCTTCTACCTCTTCTTCTTTAACCCAAATGGTTCGTATTTCTATGCAACTTGAGTTGATTGACGTAGAATAGTGCTGACTCAAGGGGTACGGATTTGCGGGTCATTATAGTTGGTATCAGAGCTTAGGTTAGCGATAACCTTGGCTCTGGTAGGAATTACTCATTGAAATAGAGTCAATAGTACTCTAGGATGAGTTTGAGCGTATTAATAGATATGAGCGCGTATTTGTTAGTGAATATAAAATGATTTTATATTGTGTTGATTGGTTTATTGAGTAGTTTATGGATTCTGGTCAATACGAGTAATTAACGTTATTGACAGGGATCTATAAACACTTGAATAGAAAAATTCGAGACAGTATTGTTTTAAAGTAGGGTAAATGAAATAATTTTACCCAAATTATTTTTTTATATAAAAAAATTATGTAATTTTTGTAAAGTATTATAGTATTTGGATGCTTGCTTGTTAAGGAATGATAATATTAAATTATTAACACTATTGTGTAGAAATTGAATAAGAAATCGAAAACTTATAACCAAAGTTGAAGAATAAATTTATATAACAAAATGGAGTTTGAAATATAGATTATAAATGCAATTTATAAATTGAAATAAACCTCTAGAGAAATTTGTAAATATAAACTATGAATGTGATTTAACATTGGGAAATAAAATCCCAGAGTAATGTTGGAATTTAAATTGGATGGATTTCAAATTTGGAATTTTGGAAAAGGGTTTAAATTCCTTGGATTTGAAAGTGGTTTTCAAAGGTTTGGGGAAATAATAGTGGTGTTATTTTGGGAACGTTTTTGAATTGGAATTGAATATGGAGAGATTTGGAATTTAAAAATATTTGAAAGGGATTTTAAGGAAATAAAAGCATTTAATTCTCTTTCGATCGCTGGAAAATAATTTCGGTGATGACTGCAGCATCATCGATGTTCATTTTCGAGTTCTAGAAGAGAAATTGCTACCAAGTTGTTTTAAATCGGAATTGTTTGTGAACCGGGTTTGGTTTTGAAATTCAAAGGAATAATTGAATTTGCCAAAATATTTTGGATGTAGTTGATTTCAAAAGTGATTTTGAAAATTGGGGAAATTGTTTAAACTCTGGAATCTAATTTTAAATGTTTATGGAATAATAAAAATATATTGGCTAAATAAAATGTATAGTCCCGGATTAAAGAGTAAAACGTGAATGTGATTAGTTATAAATAGATGAAGTATGGAGATAAATAAGTTTGTGACTTATAAAATTTAGAAGTGGAATAAATAAGTTAAAATAAAATTGATTTGAATTTTGAGAAGTGAATGAAAATTCAAAACTTAAATTATAAAATAAATTGACCTCCAGTAAAATAGTCAAAGTGGTTTTGAGATAAAAAATAAAATATTGGGAATAAACCTTGAATAAATAAATTAATAATTAATTGGTAATGAAATATGGAGATGGAACTTGAATTGGTTAGATGAAAGTCGAATACCAATTTAATGTGGCAAATGTTTAGTTTGCAAATAAATTATGAAATGAGTATTTGATGTAACCAATATGAAATGTTCCAAGATAAATAAATGAATTCAAATAAAATGAATGAGAATATAGCATGCAAAATAAATTGAACGGAATCAATTAAAATGAAATCAACTTAAGTATGGATTGAATTCGTATCAATTCAAATTAGTTATAAAATGAAATAAATATTCTTTTAAGTAAATAGCACTTAGTTTGCATAAAAGTAATTGTCGTTTGACATAAACGGGATTATATAAATTCTATGGGTTAACAGGAGCCAATAAAATTGGTTTTTGAATCAATTATAATAAATATGGGCTTGATTGGATGAAAAATAAATTGAATGTAAGCAATGAAGTGTAAACGAATTCAGCTTGGATTGTTGGTGAATTAAGTGTAATTGGAAGTGTAGTCAAATAAAATAGAATTGGATTATAACAATGATGGATTGAATTGGTGGATAAAAATCCAAGTAGACATAAATTTAAAACCTTCCTTGTTATTGATAGAAGTAAATTCAGAATGAATTAAGTATGGAAGTTTGAAGTTTAAAGAAATGATTGAATAAACTAATTTAATTAAATTAGTAAAGGAGATTGGTTTGATAATTGGAAATCAAATTTAGAATTTAAATTAGAGAGTGCTTATAAGTTTTGAAGTTGAAACTTCTTGAAGGAGACAAATAACTGAAGTAATATTTTGATAAAGGGCTTAACTTAAGTAAATTTGAGATATGGTGGTGTCGAGTTTTATGAAATGATTTGAAATAAAACTTGTTTGGTAAATGAAATTAGTAATTGAGCTAATTAACTTAAGTTATATTAATGAGAATTTGACTTCGAATAAAATGGAAGTTAGATTGCTTTTGAAATTAATTCAATTTAAACGAGTTTAGTTGGACTTAAAATGAATTTAAGTTAAGTAAGAGAGTTGTGAAATCATTTAAAATTGAACGGGATGGTTTGAATATTGTTTGGAAGCATTCAAAATAAGTGTCGAAATATTTCATATGTGCTTATGGAAGTATATAATATGCACTGCTTATAGAATCCATGTTTTAGTTATTGATAATAAAGTGAAATGTTAATAAACTTTGTATATTTGACACTGACATGTTTAAATTGAGTAAGTACAGGTACAGGTACAGGGGAGCCGTATGGCTGGATTTGATCACGCAAAATGCTAAATAAATAACCGCTTTGCTTAAAAGCGCTAAATAAGGTACGCCTACGCAATACAAATAGGAAATATGAACTGTTTTTCTGTTTTCCGACCGTATGGGTCGATGTATATATATTTATATCTCTTGTCAAACTGCAAAAGCTCCTCCGTACAAAGGAGACTCTGCCAAATTTTTCCGAAAATTTTGGGAGTTAGAATTTTTTTGAATCTTATGAAAATTTTCACTAACGACAAATGATTTAAATTTGTTAACAAATAGAATTATAACTGAATATTGAAATCTAATTTAAATTGTATAAGTACAGTAAGATGAACTGAAGAATTGTTCAAAGAAACTAAGAGAAGGAAAAGGTTTGCAAACAAACTTTTATTTGGGATGTTAAATAAATTAGTAAGTAAAACTAATAAGCAAATGGTTAATTAAATATGGATTGAAATAGGGTGAATCAAAACTCAATACTCAAAGTTTGGAAATGAATTGAATTCAAGTAAAATTGGGAAGAAGTATTTATATTTGAAATTAATTAACAAAGTGAAGCAAATTGAAATTTTTATGGAATTGTAAAGGCAAATTGAATAAAATGGATATAAACTCCAATAGTGAAGTGAAAACAAATTCAAGAGATATGTAAAATATTTATATTGAATTTAAGAAATGAAGGTGAAATTCTTAAGTAAGTTGGCATTGGAAATGTACTAAGTGAATAATTGAATGAAAATTATACTAGAAGTTGTGACAAGGGAAAGTGAGTATAAGTGAATAACAATCAAAATAAATTGAATAAAAAGGGAATTGATATTATTGGTAATCAATTGGGGAAAATACGTAGGATGTACGTATATTATTTTATTCGCATAGCTATATGGATCCAGAATTCGAGCATAAAATTTCGAGATAGTTATGTTGATCCGAGTTAGGATTTTTCACTCGATTTTCGACGACGAATCCTGGATATGGAATTTTGATTGATTCTGGAAATTCTCTATCATAGTTTACAGCTATGCAAGGAGAATGACGGTTTCTAATCAAGAAACCAAAGCTGAGTCCACACTAGGAAGTCGGGTGGACGATACTACTTCGGAAGTGAAATTGTGTGATCAAGTGAGCGATCGGATTTGGTATTGCGTACGAATGATATAGGTACATCGTACGGGCTTAAATGGAATGAACATTGAAATTTTGGAAAGAAGTCAAATAAACGATTTTGAATGTTGTGATTATATATTATTGCCAAACAGGATATGCAGGTATGAATAAGGGAAAGGAAAATTGGTTTTGGTTTTAGAAGATAAATTTGAATTTGTCAACAAATAGGTATGTGTTTAAATTTCTATGAAATTTGATTGGGTTTTTGGATTTAGCCACTTGGCCTTTTGTTTTCTTTTTGAATTTGGGAGGACGTAGAGCCATTTTGTAGTTGTACCGAGCTAGCCGCGCAAAGGAGATGCTGGCGAAATTTTTGAAAATTTAGAGAGTTAGAAAATTTTTGAGAAAATTATGATAATTTTAAATTTGATTTGAAATTTAAATTTGAATGATTGAGTAGGTAATATTGTTTGAAACTATGGGAAAGTTGGGATAGATTAGTATGAATGGTAGTGGGTCTTTTATAAAAAGATAGTTGGTTAGATGTTGAACTGATTGGTTTTGGAAAAAGTAAATGGGTATTGGACCATTCTTCCTAACTAGTAATTTCGGGGACGAAATTCTTTTAAGGGGGGAGGAATGTGACGACTCGGAATTTTTAAGCAGCTAAAATTGGAATATTTAATTGATTTGAAATATTTAAAAGTTAATTTTTGACTTTAATTTCAAATATCACCATTTATTTGATAATTAAATTATTGATTTAAATAATTTAAAGTTGAGCTAAATGTTGAATCTGAAGTTTTAAACCTGTTGAAAATATTTTGAAGGCTTGAAAAATTTATATTGATAATACTGAGGATAATAGAAGTGTTAAAATTAAATTTAACAGTGATTTGTTAGTTTTAAAATTTTATTGTTTAAATTGAATTTAAAATATAGCCTTCCGAGGCATAGTCTCAGAAATCGACGAAACCAGTTCCATTGGATCCGTAATATTGTATTATTACCGGATTTCAATTTTCGTAGTATTTGGAGTTGTTCGGTCAGCATACGATATACTAACGCATAGAAGTTTTACTGTGACAAATTAAATTTAAATACCCTATATTCATTTTCTTTCATCCGACATTATGTACAACCTGCCACCTATTTGCCTCCTTAGTACCCATTTTCCTTTTTCTTCCCATCTTCTCAAGTCTCTGTTCGATCAGAAGAAGGAAGTACAATAACAAAGGATATTGAGCCGAAGCTTTAACAAAATCAAAGAAATTAAAAGAAAAAAAAATGGGGAACAGGGGGAACTCGCGTGCTCAAACACGCAAGGTAATCCGTCATCATCGATGGCCGCTTCTTTTCGATTCAATCGATCGTTCGAATCGCGATGGAAGCTCGGGTCGTGGCGGTTTCGAAGAGGCATCGGGGAGGAGTCGTTCGCAAGGGAGTTAGGGTTTTGGGGCTGCGCGCGTAGGGTTTCGGCTGGCCATGCATGGCGTTCGGCTTGGAGGAGGTGTGTGTGTGCTCGACGCTCGAGGTGGAATGGGATGCGCGAAGGCGGAGGCGTGAATTTCTGGGCACGTAGAGGAAGAGATCATGGCGGGCGGAGGAAAGCTTTGGGCTTCGATCATCATTACTTGGGGCTAGGGCAAGTCGCGAGCATAAGGGCAGCGTGCGGTTGTTCAAGTGAGCAGTAGCGGCGAAGATGGTATTTTGGCAGAGACGGCTATCGAAGGTCTTTGGGGTTCGATGTTTGGGAGTGGGGTCGATCGGGGAAGCTTGCCATTTGTTTCCTGTTCGTATTTAGGTAATTTTAATTTTTAAAACGTTTTAATTTAATGTTTACTCAAGTTTGAGCTTGTAAATAATTATTTATTTTTATCACTTATCAAAAATTAGCAGTAAGATATAACATGGTTTTGTTTAAAACTTAATTATTTGTTCAAATTAAATTATTGGCTAAAATAAATTATCCCTGTCATGACGTAATTTGTTAAATGGAAACTTTATTTTTTGGTATGGATTTGTTTAGTAAACCTATTGAAGTTATTTTGTGCTAAAAATATTTTATTTATTTAAACTGTAAGTTGAAATAAATCAAAGGTTAAAAATATTATTAAATTTGAAATTAATTGTTTGATTAGTTCAGATATTAATAAACCGAATAAATATTTATTCAAGGTCCAAATCTGAAAGAAAACAAGTCAGAATGGAGGTGGGTTGCAAACAGCAATAAAGAGGTGAGTTAATCTCACTTAGTTAATTTAAATTTAAATGATAAAATTTAAATAATTGTTTGAATGGGTGAAACTGATTGACGTGCCATAGTATGGTATATTCTGGAATTGGCATATTGTTGTGCTAACATCTGTGGATGCAGGGAAAACAGGTTGGAGGGTTCCAACTGGACCCCTCAACATTTATTATTTAATATTCTCTGTTGTGATTACTTGATATTTTATGATAAATATATTGGAATACTGAATGTTACGATTTGATTGGATATATTTGGGTATAATGAATTACCAAAAATATATAAATTGGGTTTTGGAAAGAAAATAAAGGAAGTAAAGTTGTAAATGAAATAATCTTAGAAAATTTAATAAAATTAGAATGAATTGAAAAAGAAATGGAAGTATGTTAAATACTAATCAATAACTTCGTGTATGAAAAGAAAGGGGTTTGAGTAAACAGTAATTAATGAATTATAAAATCAAGTGATATCATTTCAAAGGAATAAAGAATTATTTTAAAACTTAAAGTTTTAAATTCGTTTGAAGGAATAAGAAGTAAATTGAGAAATCTAAATTGGTATTTCAATTAAAAGTATTTTAAATCATAATTAAGGAATAAAATCTGAAATTAAAGGATTTTGGAATAAATGAAGTAAATTGGAAATCAATTTGGAAATTGATTTAAGTGTTTGAAATTGGATATTTGGAAGAATAAATTCAAGGTGGGAATTTATTAAAGGTATGAGAAAAATTGTTTAAAAATAAATAGTGATTTATTTTTAAAAGTTGTGAAGAGAAGTATATTTCTCTAGATAGCCAAGTACGTTTTCAAAGTAAGTTTTTAAAAATAAAATAAAGGTTTTAATGTTGTTTTACAAAGTATGTTCTTGGAAATTTATTATTTCTAAATGTTTAAATTCTAAGGTAAATATTTATTCAAATCTATTACCGTAGTAATAATTTATAAAGAGTGACTTAGTAATTCTGTTTTAAAGGTGAAAACCTAGTTTATATTTATAAAGTAACCTTATTTTCAAATATTATTATAGTATACACTTTTAATCAATTATTGAAATAGTTTTAATTTAAATATTTTAAAGTAAATTCTAAAGTAAGTAATTTGTTAATCTATTATCGTGATAATTATTTAAAGAATGATTTGGTATTTTGTTTAAAGAAGAAAATCTAATGTATAGTTATAAGGTAACCTTATTTTAGTTATTTCTAGAGTATTATTTTAAATTAAGTACTAAAGTAATTTTTCTATATTGAATGTTAAATATATTTTACAATATAGTTTTTTTTTAAATTATTTTAAAAATCTAAAGTTTTATGCTTGGTGATTCCAGTGGAAATAGAAATACTGGGAATTTATTCTGAGAAAGGCAGATAGTTTTGAAAACTATTTTCAAAGGAATTTGAAAAGTGAAAATATATCTTGTGAAGATATTTTTGAGATAAATAAATAATTTGGAAAATTATTTATTGTGTGATGGATGTTGTGAACATTAATTGATAGTTAAATAACCGACTATCAATATTGGCCAAATGCATTGATCGTTTCGAAGAGACCGGGATTGAGATTAATTTCTCGAAAACAACTTCGATCCGATTTATACGTTTCGTGGAAACGAGTTTGGATTCAGAGATGGAGCAGTGAAGTGCAAGGGCTAGTCGCTACTAATCCTGAGGATATTTCCAAAATGGATGTAGTAGGAATAGTGCATTCGGTTCCGTTCGAACCCGGGACGGACTTATATGGATGAATGCTTGCGAAACATCGTCAGGTGGATATGGGCATTCTAAGGGATATGGTCTATAAAGGTAACGCTTAGCCTCATGCCTCATCAAATGGGAATGACTGAAAATCAGGGGTTATGCAGCAAGGCTAGGTGGGTAGCACCCAAGCAGGGTGAGGTCATTCCTGTCTAGATGTCCCTTTTATTTTCGGCTTAGTGGGCGGTTGCTGATCCCAACCACGGGGTGATATCACTCGGGATTATCCAGTAAGGGGTAGTACTGATCTGGTGTTGAAGAGGAGTAGGCTTACTCCTCGGTACAGTGATCTAGGCCCCGTACTGTGACAGGTGGTACCCCAGTGCCTAGTCATTAGTTGGAAATCCATTCTCCCTACGAGCCTTGTACGAGTTTTGTTTGTATTACCCACTTTGTGGCTAGTAGCTGGAATTTAATAATGTAACAATTTCGGCTATTTTATAAGTATTTGTATATAGACCCTATTATAATATAAGAGTATTTCTATAAAAATTGTTTTAGCTATCGTTAGGTAAAAACCCGACATGTTTATTTGTGGCGTGGTCTTACGTGATGCTTTTGTTTTCAAAGGATTTTTGAAATTTTAATAATTAATTGAGTGTGATTTTCTCACGCTGCTATTCCAGACTGACTCGGGTGTTATTTAACGGTAATGCTCGGGTCAAACCGAGTATTATAGGCTACATGATATGATGCTGTGGAGCTCAGGAGGCGAGCTAGAGGACGATACGTATTTCCATAGTTGTTTATGTATATATTCCGCTGTGTTGAGTAGCTGTGTATCCATTTGTATGTTGATGATGTTGAGCTGTGATTGATGTACTCTGGTGATGTAATATATAAACAGATATATTTGATTTTGAGTAAAGAGCATTTAATATCTATTATATTTTATTCCGCTGCGATGGTTTGATTTTGATGTTGTTTTCTATTCTCTTCTTCTACCACTTCTTCTTTAACCCAAATGGTTCGTATTTCTGTGCAACTTGAGTTGGTTGACGTAGAATAGCATTGACTCAAGGGGTACAGATTTGCGGGTCGTTACATTTTAGGTACTTCACAGGTGACAGAATTTACAGCCCTTCCATGCAGCTTTTGACAGATTCCTACGCATCGTGGAATAATGCAATCTTTCGCTTTCAGATCTACATCTTCACGACAAGCAGTACATGAAATTTTCTTGAAATGACAAAAGCATGAGTCGATAGTCACTTGACTTTTCATTATTAAATTCCAGCTTTATTTTGTAAAAGAAAACTATAAATAAAAAAATATATTGTGCCTATGTTTACATTGAAGAGAAAAAGAGCAAAAAGAAAGAAGAAAACACAATATTTCATCATATTTGATGTGATTAACTTGTAATACAAATTATTACATGGCTTTATGCTTAAACATATTTCATGTGCTTATATAGAGGCATGTCAAAATTAGTAATGAATCAATTTTGGTTGAAAATTCATTAATTTCCACATTTCTATGTATTTCAAATAAGTAATAATCATATGGAAAATATATGACATATGAGCCAATCAGTGTATTTATAAATATATATCTGTTACTTCATTAAATATCCATCCCATTAATTAAAATTTCCCTAATTCATGTGTTGATTGATTTCATATACTAGGTAATTAATTATGTGATTATCGTTTACCTTATATACCGAACTAGACAAACAAATGTTAGGGATCAATCTCATAAGTTTTAAAGGATTTGATGTTATTTCCATTTATTTATATACAGTAATTAGATATTTTACAAGAAGTCATAAATAACATCTATTTGAAAATGTTATGCAAATTATTTAAACCCACGTCATAATATTAGTATTTGTTCAACAATGAACTAAAAGATCTCATAATCAATAATATATTGTAATAAGCTAAACTACAAGGATGTTGAAATAAGTGAGAATATTTTGTATAGTTTAATCCTTTCCATCCCTCTCTATTGCAATTCCGATCCAGTTTTCCTTCATATATTATCAATTTCTCTTTGTTTAGCAAATATTCCACTTATGAATTGGTAAGCAATTTACTATATACTCCAATTGCTAGAAATTTCAATATATTTTAAAATAATTATCCATGTGGAATATGATAATGGAAACATACAATTTTTATGCTTGTTTTAGCAGGGTTGAAAATGGAAATGTAAGAAACGATATGAAAATGCAAATTGTTTTCATTACCTTTGCATGGATATCGAAGGAAGTTTGTAAATGGAAGTTTCTGGCATGATTTGAATTTGCAATATTTTTAGCATGATTTATATATTTAAGAATTAAAGTCCATTGATATGCTATCTTTTGTGACATAAAAAATCATAAGGGAAGTTTTGTGAAACATCCACTTTAGCTTTTAAAATACACAACTTTCCCTCCTCAAAAACAAGGTTTGAGAAAAACTATTATTTTTAAGTTTTCGCACGTTTGTAGAAAACTCTACATATATTTTCAAAAATGTATGCAAATAATTTATAGAGAACTCTACAAATGTTTACCGAGAAATATACAAATATGGACTACAAATATTTAAAGAGAAATCTGCCAATATTTGTGAAGTTTTCTATAAATATTTTAAGAGAAATCTTCAAATATTGGCATTACAAAAAAATCTTTTGATTAAAGAAAGATGCAGTTATAGTTCAGATTTAATTTTCGAAAAAAAAAGTATCCAAAAATTAAAAATTAGGATGTAATTTAAAACACGTTTTTGGAAGTGATTTTCACATATGAAATTTGAAAATAAGGGGCAGTTGTAATTCCAATAATTATAAACTTAAATGTTTACTCAATTATTCTCAGCTGCCATAAATTTCTTGCGTATATTTCAACTATTCTAATTTCCACTAATTTAAAATATGTTTTATGGAAGATTCTTACATGTATTTCATTAAACTTTGGCTTTACAAATTTTATCAGTAATAAGGTATTTCTCTCAATCTATTCTAACATCTAATACTAGAATAATTATTAAGCAACTCTCATAACTTTCATTTATGTTTAATATATTATATCTAGTTATCCATTAAAAATCATGTTAAATCAAAAATATCTAGTTAAAGACCTTTATAAACGCAAGCATGCATATATAGACACACATATATCTATATTTTCACTTGAATTTAGTAGATTACACTCTATGGAAAAATAGTTGGCATATCAATTTTTCATTTTTCCAAAATTTTTAAAGATCATTTACTTAAACAAGTTTATTATATTACTTTGTTTTGTCATTCAATTTTGAAAACATATGATATTAAAAAATGTATTGTGTGTATCCATTAGGTAAACTAAAAGTAAAGCCAAATGGTACAATTTGATTTGTTTTTTTGTACAAAATAATTTAGTATGTGTTAACCCCGTTCCAGCCTACGAGTTAAAGGAGTCAACGAGTTAAGGCCCGGGATGGGCCACGACTTAAGGTGCTTAACGGTTCACGAGGGATCTACGACTCAGGAAGCCTCACGACTCAACAAGTCACCGACTCAATAAGTTAACGACCTAAAGCTCAAAGCGACTTAAAGGGTTACGACTCAACGACCCAAGGAGAGATTGTACGACTTGAGGAACCTTATGACTTAAGGAACCTTACGAGTTAAGGAACCTTACGACTTAAGGAATCTTACGAGTTAAGGAAGGCTTGCGAGTTAAGACATTAACGACCTGAGGAATGTCACGACTTATGGAGGTCTACGACTTAAGAGGAATGCGACATAAAGGTGATACGACCTAAGACTTCAGAGACAAGTTCAATACCATGCTATAATGAGATAACACGTTGATGACATACGACTTATGATGAGTCGTGTACGACTCATACTAAAATCAAGGAAAGTTGCACTGGTTAACTCGTGAATGGCTCAGGACTTGTGTTATTCATTTGAATGGGAGCATAGCTTTGGACCAAGCCGTGAGCTAACCCAGTAGGTCGGCCGCGTGTTAACATGAGACGACTCACCATGACTCGTCCACGACCTAAAGTCACTAAGTCGCAGCCCGCTATCATGATACTTATATCAAAGAGGAATGATTCGTATACGACTTAAGACTTGTGCTATATTCAGAGGATCGAAGGCGCTCTGGTACGAAGCTGGGGTTCAACCTGTTGAGTCGTCCACGACCCAATCTGACTCGGCTACGAGTTAACGATGAGTCGGGTACGACTCACGACTCAAGGTCGAAAACTCCTATAAATACATGACCACTTCCAACATTTGGGGGGACCTTTTTGCCAATGATTTCAAGCGCCAATACTCTGCTGAATTCTCAACTCACCCGACAGTTCAAGTTCGAAAGACATTTCAACTAACTTCAAGGGAAAATCTAACGCAATCTACATGGATTCGAAGAATTCTTCTCTACCAAAGTTCTAGTTGTTTGTCTCGTCATAATTGTAATTGAGGATTGTTGTAAAGTCGTAATCGGTTTAGCAATAAAGAGAATTAAAGTGGACGTAGGCTTGCCTTGAGCTGAACCACTATAAAATCGTTGTTATTCACTGCTTTTTCTGTGATTTTCTGCTTATACACTGCTCCCGAATCATCGGGTGGTGCTTTCACAACTACACTTCATACACCGGGGTGTTAGCGTTCAAATTTTGGCGTTAACATTTTTGGTGCTTTCACTGAGAACTGAACTCAGGCAAATCGTCATCATTGCTCCATGAAAGTTTGTTGAAGTAACCTCTCTGAAGACTAGAAGTTTATCCGAAATCATGGCTCCGGGGAGAAAGAGTAGATCTGTTAGATCTGGAAATGCTCAAGAGGGAACCTCCGCTTCTCCAGTACCTAATCAAGCCACCCCACCTGTTGGGGTTACGAAAGCGGAGTTGGATGCTGTAATCTTAGGGCTGAACCAGCAGATAAATGCCCAAAGTGCACAATTGGAAGCTCAGAACGCCCAAAATGCCCTAATTTTGAATAAGTTGAATGACTTGCTTGGGGTAAACCGTCAACCAACGGGTAATGAAAGGAACTTTGCTAGCAACATTCATGAGGATGAAGAAAGAAACATTCCTGAGAGGGCTGCCAGCCCCTTTGAGCGGACATTTCCTGAAATTGGTGGATCTAAAGCTCGAAATGATGAGGGATATCTTTCTGAAATGGTTCGACAAATCATGAAGGAAAGCATGCAAAGGAATGAAGATGAGAAGGAATGGGGTTTCGCTCCAAGTAAAACCCCGTTTACCGAAAGAATCTTAAAGGCTGAGTTCCCAAGGAAGTTCGTCCCTCCAACTATCCCAGCTTACAAAGGAACAAGTGATCCGAACGAATTCTTGTATAAGTATGATTGGCACATGACAGGTGCCAGAGCTTCTGATGAAATAAAGTGCCGATATTTTCCTGTATATCTGGAAGGTGTAGCTCTGCTGTGGTTCACCAAGCTACCGATCCGATCTATAGATCAGTTTTCTGACCTAACCCGGAAGTTCAAGGAGCAGTTCAGACTATATGCTTCAAAAGCCAAAGATATCATGTCACTGTCAAGTCTAGAACAGAATCCAGGGGAGACTATCAGATCTTTCTTGAATTGCTTTAACATAGCACTGGCTGAGGTAGACAATGCAGAGCCACGAATGATCTTGACTTATCTGATGAGGGCCATCGACAAGTCAAGCGAATTTGGAAAATGGCTAAACATGAAGGAACCAAATTCCCTTGAAAAATTCTACAAGAAAGCATATGAGTTCATACGCCTGGAAAGCCGTCCTGTACCGGTAAAGGCAGTGTTAGAAAAAGCTGAAGATAATATTGCTGCTCCACGCAAAAGTGAATCTGTAGGACAGAAAAGGGAAAATAACGATGGAAAGAAACAGAAAAATCTGAAGAAGCCCCGTTCCTTCAAACCATCGGAATATACTCCTTTATCAGATACGCCGGAGCGTATATACCTTGCCACTAAAGATTCTGTTGAATATCCTAAACCTCCTGTTCTGAGAACCGGGAAAAAAGCTGTGCAAAGTGGGAAGTTCTGTCGCTTTCATAATCAACCTGGTCATGATACCGACAAATGCCGCCAATTGAAAAATTTGATTGAAGAATTGATGAGGGAAAACAAGCTGCAGCAATTTGTGGAAAAGAATAGCAGCAATCCCGCTTCGACTAGTCAGGGGCAACGAGCTCCTGCTCATCAACCCAAGACAGGTGAAAAGACTGCAGGGCATGAATCCGGAAGGCCTGTTATCAATGTCATTACGGGAGGACCTCACCCAGCAGGCAGGAGCTGGGGTGAGATGGAAAGGTATACCCGAGCTTTGAAGTATGTACCGACCGAGGAAGATGTATTCGTTTTGGAAGGTGTTATGCCCCTGAAGCAACAAAGAACTTTCAATGATGATATTGTGTTCAGAGCCAGGGATTCCGCAGGTATTGAAGCTCCTACCTTGGATCCCTTAGTCATCTCGGCTGGTATCGGGCCAGCTATTGTTAGAAGAGTTCTCATTGATTGTGGCACATCCTGCAATATCCTCTTCAAGAAAACATTCGACCAAATGAAGATCCCTATGGCTGATGTGCAAGCCTCATCGCAGAAAATCGCTGGCTTCACTGGGGAGCCAAAACAGCCGATAGGAACCGTTGATTTGTTTGTGGAACTTGGAGAAGGAGAGAGAAAAGTGGTCCGCAAGCAAACTTTTGTGATTGTCGACGAATTTTCTGCTTATAATGCTTTCCTTGGCCGTCCAACTCTCGCAGCATTCAAAGTTGTTCTGGCCCCATGGTGCCTCACCATTAAATTTCCCACAGATAATGGAGTGGGAGTTATAAAAGGGGATCAAAATGCGGGGCAGAAATGTTATCTAACAGAGCTACGAGAAACGAGGAAAAGAGAAATGGGAAAGGATGCGGCAGCCCCAGTCCGCATCAATGAACCAGCCTTGTAGCAATTACAGGGCGGACCCTGCACTGGCGAGCACAGCGGAGCAAGGAAAGAGATGGATCCTAGAAAAATCAGTGCAGGGGAGAATAGAGTGGTACCAGCGGAAACGACAATACCAGTACCTGTTGACCCAAAGGACCCAAACAAGGTGTTGAATGTGGGTTCACAACTTAATGTGTCAATTCAGAATATCTTAATATCTTTTTTAAAGGAAAATTTGGATGTTTTTGCTTGGACTCATGCTGATATGTGCGGAATATCCCCAGAAGTTGCAGTACACGCTCTAAATATTGATCCAAGATTTACATCTGTGAAGCAGAAAAGGAGAACTCAAGGTCCAGAAAGGTCGGCAGCGTTAAAAGAAGAAGTTGATCGGCTCATGGAGAATAATTTTGTTAAAGAATCTACCTATCCGAATTGGGTTTCAAATCCAGTGCTGGTTAAGAAAGCCAACGGAAATGGAGAGTATGCATCGATTTTTCGGATCTAAACAAGGCCTGCCCCAAAGACTGCTTCCCATTACCCAGGATCGATCAACTGGTAGACGGAACAGCGGGGCACGAATTGTTATCTTTTATGGATGCCTACTCCGGATATAACCAGATCATGATACATGAGCCAGATCAGGAGGACACGAGCTTTATCACCGACGTTGGTCTTTACTGCTACAGAGTTATGCCCTTCGGGCTGAAGAATGCAGGGGCAACATACCAAAGACTTGTTAATACTATGTTCAAACCGCAATTGGGCAAGACTATGGAAGTCTACGTCGATGACATGTTAGTAAAGTCTAGGAAAGCGGTGGATCACATAGAACACTTAGCAGACATGTTCGCAGTCCTCCGAAAATACGGAATGAAGCTCAATCCTTTAAAATGTTCATTTGGAGTGGAATCCGGCAAGTTTTTAGGTTTCATCGTGAGCGCTAGGGGCATTGAAGCTAGTCCAGCTCAGATTACCGCCTTAAAGGAAGTCAAAGCTCCTAGAAAAAAGAAGGAATTGCAAAGTCTCAATGGGAAAGTCGCCGCCTTGAGTCGGTTCATTTCCAAAGCCACAGATAAATGCATCCCATTCTTTGACGCCCTAAGGAAAGGAAAGAAAAACTTCGATTGGACTCCCGAATGCCAAAAAGCCTCTGATGAATTGATTCGCCATATGGAAACGCCTCCAATACTTTCTAGGCCTGGCGATGGTGAGGATCTTCTTATATACTTGGCAGTATCATCTCATGCTTTAAGTGCAGCGCTGATACGAGAAGACAAGAGGATTCAACATCCAGTTCACTATATCAGCAAAAGACTCACTGGGGCAGAGATGAATTACTCTAAGTTGGAAAAACTTGCTTATTGCCTACTAATTGCATCTAGGAAGTTGAGGCAATATTTCCAAGCTCATCCTATCAGAGTCCTCACTGATCAACCTTTAAAGCAAGTCCTGTTTCGCCCTGAGACTTCGGGCCGTCTTCTAAAGTGGAATATTGAACTCAGTCAATATGACATCACTTATCATCCCCGAAAAGCAATCAACGGACAAGCTTTAGCGGACTTCATCGCAGAATTCACAGATAAGGGTAACAGTGAGGAGGAAACGATCGACGATTCCCCAATCCAATGGAAATTATATGTCGATGGCGCGAGAAATGACTACTGTTCTAGAGCCGGAGTTGTACTTGAGACCCCTGAAGGTCTATCATTATGCTATGCACTAAGATTGGAATTTCCTTCAACAAACAATGAAGCAGAATACGAAGCCCTTATCGCTGGCTTAAGGATTGCTAAAGAACTAAACATCCGAGCATTACAGATCTTCAGTGATTCTCAGCTTATTGTATGCCAAGTAAAAAGGAATTCCAAGCAAAAGGGGGGAATCTGCCCACCTACTTGTCAAAGGCTTGGGAACTCCTGGGTGATTTCGATCATTACATGATAAGTCACATTCCTCGAGAAGAAAATATGAAAGCCGATTCTCTCGCAAAGTACTCTAGCACATGCGAAGCTCAATTTCTGGAGTTAACTCCAGTGGAGGTCCTGTCGACTCCGAGCATTGATGAGATGGATATTGATTGGATCATGAGCGTGTCTCAAGAGCAAGAATCATAGATGACTCCAATAACAGAATATCTGCTCAATGGATCTTTACCGGAAAATTCAAAAGAACGAAAGAAGCTACTGAGGAAAGCCTCACGCTATATAGTCCAGGATGGCCAGTTATACAGACGGGGATTCTCAAGGCCGTTACTTCGATGTGTATCCAGGGAAGAGTCCAAAACAATCCTAGCTGAGGTGTATGGGGGAGAATGTGGTGATCATTTAGGTGGTCAAACTTTAGCGAAAAAGATTCTCCGATACGGATATTTTTGGCCAGAAATTAATCGAGATGCAGCAGACTATTCCCGAAAATGTGACAGATGCCAAAGATTCGCCAAAATTCCTAGAGCTCCTTCCACTGAGCTCACACAGATGGTCAGTCCATGGCCATTTGCAATATAGGGGATAGACCTTGTAGGACCGTTACCAACTGCCAAATTTGGAATTAAATATTCCATTGTTGCTGTAGATTATTTTACTAAGTGGGCAGAGGCTGAACCACTGGCTACCATCACCTCAAAAAAGATGATAAGTTTTGTGACTAAAAGTATCATTTGCAGATACGGTGTGCCTCAAAAAATAATTACAGACAATGGTACTCAGTTCGAAAGTGAATAATTCCAAGATTTTTGCAAACGATTCAAAATCCGAAAAAGCTTCTCAGCAGTAGCCCATTCGCAGGCAAACAGGCAAGTGGAAGCAGTAAATAAAATTATGAAGTCAACCATCAAGAAGCAACTTGAAAGAGCAAAAGGTGGTTGGGTCGATAAGCTACCGCTAGCACTATGGGCATACAGAACTACCCACAAAACTGCGACTGGGCATACTCCGTTTTCATTGGCATACGGATCAGAGGCAATGATTCCGGTAGAAACAGAGGTCCCTTCACATAGAAGAATCCATTTCAATCAAGCGGAGAATGAGAAACTACAGCTTGAGGCACTAGATCTCCTTGATGAATAAAGAGAAGAGGCTGAGCTCAGAATCGCATCTCAACAGCAAAGGATAGCCAGACATTTCAATTCCAAAGTTCGCCAACGCAGCTTTGAAATTGGAGATCTAGTCCTAAAGAGAATTATGACAGCGACAGGTGTGTTTGGGCCAAATTGGGAAGGACCATATGTCATAGGTCAAAAGCTTCTGGATGGCACATTCAAACTCACTACTGTCGAAGGAGATCAAATTCCAAGAGCTTGGAACAGCAATCACTTGCGTCCATACTTTACTTGATAGCTTTGTTGAAATATTGTAAAAAGAATTATGAATGTATAATTCCTGTAATTGAAAGCGATTGTAAAACCGATGCAAGTGAATAATGAAAGACTATAAAGTGGATGTAGGCCCAAATTCTTGGCCGAACCACTATAAATCTTGTGTTCCTTATTATTATTACATGTTTGCTTTATTTTCGATATGAAAAGTACATTAAATGTATTACTGAAATGTCGATTTAAATTTTTGCAGGCAACGAAAACAAAACTTGCACATTACAAGACCAAGTGATTCTTGTTATCATTCAACAAACAAATTCCAAGTCGCAAAATTCCCGAGCTTAAATCCTAGATAAGAAGTGCTTCAATTGAACGGTCAATGATTTCGCCGAAAACGGGCTTTAGCTAATAAATTAAGAAGTTTGAACAAACAAACATCCAATTAAGAAGCTTATGTCCGTTCTCGTGAACTGGCCTAGCAATGGTACACTTCTTTGGATTAAACAAGCTACTTGTAAGAGAAGGGAGTGCAAGCTTAAAAAAAAAAAAGAGAAAAAAATTTATAGAGGATCACTGAAAAGGCATAAGCAAGTGGACAAGGAACAACTAAAGTCCTCTTTGGAGGCACAACTCTTCGGAGGATAAAGACCTCTAACGAAGTATATGCCGTAAAAAAAAAGAAAGTTCTCTACTCAATCAAAAAAGATTAGAGGAGTCATGACCCTCCAACCATGAGAGAGTAACTTCCAGGCAATCTTCGGAGGCCCATTTCACCAGGAGTTGAAGTGTTACAACCACTCTTCGGAATTTCAGTTCACCAGAGTTGAAATGTAAAACAAAATAAAAGCCCTCTTCGGAGGCCCATTTCACCAGAAGTCGAAGTGTAATAGCCGCTCTTCGGAATTTCACTTCACAAGAGTTGAAATGTAAAACAAAATAAAAGCCCTCTTCGGAGGCCCATTTCACCAGGAGTCGAAGTGTAATAGCCGCTCTTCGGAATTTCACTTCACAAGAGTTGAAATGTAAAACAAAATAAAAGCCCTCTTCGGAGGCCCATTTCACCAGGAGTTGAAGTGTTACAACTGCTCTTCGGAATTTCACTTCACCAGAGTTGAAATGTAAAACAAAATAAAAGCCCTCTTCGGAGGCCCATTTCACCAGGAGTTGAAGTGTTACAACCGCTCTTCGGAATTTCACTTCACCAGAGTTGAAATGTAAAACAAAATAAAAGCCCTCTTCGGAGGCCCATTTCACCAGGAGTTGAAGTGTAATAGCCGCTCTTCGGAATTTCACTTCACCAGAGTTGAAATGCAAAAAAAATAAAGACCTCTTCGGAGGCACATTTCACCAGGAGTTGAAGTGTAATAGCCGCTCTTCGGAATTTCACTTCACCAAAGTTGAAATGCAAACAAAATAAAGACCTTTTCGGAGGCACAATCAAGAAGAAAGACCTCTTCGGAAGCCCACGTTTCACCGAGATTGAAATAAAACTTCCAAGTGTTGAAACGTGAAAAGGCTTTCTTCAAAGGCACAACTCTTTGGAGGTACACGTTTCACCAAGATTGAAATAAAACTTCCAAGTGTTGAAACGTGAAAAATCCCTCCTTAGAGGTACAACTTTCTATGTTTTTTAAAAAAAATCCTCATTAAAAGCACACTTTGACTTTCAAAGGAAGAGTGATTTACCTATTCTGGAAAATAATCTTCCTCAAAAAAAAAAAGAAGAGAAAGTTAAAGTACCCTTCAGAGGCCCGCTTTACCTCATAGAAGAATTCACTTGGTAAAATGTGTACATAAGCAAAAGAAAAAAGTGATTTCTTCGAAGGACAGAGCGTAAAAACTTATATGAAGGGAGTTGTACTCTACGAAAAATTTCTTCAAGAATGAAATAATTATTCTTCAGAAAATAAGAGTGCAAGTCCCCTCGAAGTATAAAATATTGCAGCAAGCTTATGGTATGGGGGCAACATGGTATAGTTACGTACAATATGGTATAGCCACATCGGCGAAAGTAATGCTCAAACAACAAGCCATAAGCCCGCTGCACTATCATATAAATAAACTTGTGCAAAAATGAATAATAAATGCATTCTCAAATTCAAACAGGAGTCTGTACAAATAAAGGATCATTTTATTCAATTGTATTGCAGATACAAGTTTCAAATAAAAAGCAGGGGCCGGTACCCGCACAATTCTCGACCAGTACATGCAAAAGACAAGAAGCTAAAAGCTAGAATCTTCATTTCTTCTTACCACCTTTGGACCCTTTACCCGGCCGAATGATTAGCTTTTCAGGTCGGTCTGTAGGTATAAGGGAAGAAGGAGAGGGAGGTGCAACTGGTGCAACTTCCGGTTCCTCTTCAGTAGCAATGATTTTCTTCCCCCTCCTCTTCGATGTTCCGTGCTTCTTTCTCCTCTTCGAAGAAGACTCACTCCCTGGAGTAACAAGAGCAGACAAAATTATGTCATCAGAAGGAGTCCGCTCCGGAGATATCTCACCTCCCTCAAGTCCCTCGTCTTTCTGCTCTTGCGAAGCGATAGGGTCATCTAAGCCATGAAGAGCCTCTATTTTCTCCTCTTGTGACCCGGGCTGTGAAGCAGAAGGAGGAGCCACCTGAAGAGACGGAGGAGGGATAACCGAAGGAGGCGAAGTTTGCACAGCACTTGGTGTTTCAACTGCAGAAGAAGAGAAGTTAAAAATATTAGTATCTCCCCAAAAGAAGGGAGATATGGGTTCGTCAAGATTCAAGAAGTAATCGAGAAGCTCATCAAACTTTTGAGGAGCAAGCAGGCAATCCACCTGAATCAGACCAATGTCAAAGTTACCTGAAGATATTTGCTTTTTTAGTTCAATCTCATAATTTTGAGCTCCAATATCCTCCAAAGCCTCATCATCAGTAGGGGTAATTACCCCGGTTCTTGTAGGAGGCGGGGAATGAGCACTGGAACCTGTGATGTCAACCCCAAGAGAAACTAAAGGACGTTCAGAGGTAGTAAGTGGTAATTCTTTTTCAGAACATTCCTCTTCCGCCATCCCAGTCCGCACTCTGGTGAGTTGCTCTTTTCCCTTCGCAAGAGCAGCGCGAGTTTCCTCATCTAGGTAGCGCGCCTCAAGCTCTTCCTCGGTATACCCGGCGCCTCTGAACATGTCGAGAGCAGCTTCCCACACTTCAGCCAAGGTGATTTCGTATTTAGGACCGAGAAAAGAGAGATTGCCGCGCCCCAAGACGCTGTGCAAGTAAAAGTCGAATAGAGTTGAACTAACGTTGGCTTCCATGGCTTGAATAGATTTTTCAGCTGCGATTTTACCAGCCATGGCCTCATCTCGTTCTTTTTCGGTTTTAGCAAGTTGAGCTTTTAACGCTTCAATCTCCATGTCTTGGGCGCTCATTTTACTCCGCAACTGAGCGACATCAGTGCGGTAATTCTCTACGACCTCTTCTAGCCTCTCAACTTTAGCTTCGGCATCTCTTTGGCCAGCATGTGCATCCCGCACTTGTTTTTGTAGCACCTCTTCTCTTTGAGTGTAAGTGTTAGAAGAGGTGGTAAGATCGTCTTTAAGCTGCTTGACTTCAGCTTCAAGTTTCTCGTTATACTCGGTTATGTTTTTCATCTCGATGTTGTGCTGGTCAAGAATCTTCTGCCATTCCGACTTATCGTTCTCCATAGTTAGCATCGCCTCGATATTGGCCCGATTGACCCTTTGGAGTTCATCAACAAGCTTTTGCCATCCAGACATTCTTTCAATATCGAGTCTGACGGCATCAAGATTTTGATACATGGCTTCTTTATCAATGGGAACTAAATCAAGATCGAAGCGAACCCCCTTCAAGCAACAATTCGGGAATCGGCTCTGTAGGGTCGGTGGGCCCCTTTCAACACGATATGAAAGCCTATTAAAAGCGTTTGAATAGCGCTTCCTTCAAGAGTAGGGGATTTGGAAGGAATGTCGATAGAGATGGGAGCGTCAAACTTTTCAGATATTGCAGGTGCGTGCTTCTCACTAGGTTTGGCCCGCTTGCTCGGGTCCTCAACAATGTGGCTCTTCCCCCGACCATCATGTGTTTTACGTTTGTGGGAGTCATCGCCTCTTGAAGAAGACTCATGTCGCACATCTACCCTCTCATGACATTCTTCATATTCTCTCCTCTCTCTAACTTTTCGAGCAGCTCTCTGCTCATCGGTTTCTCTGGGACCAGTAAGGTAGCGTCTATAATCATAGTTGCCATGCCCTCCATAGCGCTGAAAGTCTTTATAGTAAGAGCCGCTGCCGCTACGCCCCATTGAAGGATCTGAAAGGCAAAAAGACAAGTCTTAAAAGCCTTTAGAGAAAAGAAGTCAAACATAAACAAGTGCTGAAAAATCCTAAGTGTTGTGTAATGTGTAAACTACACGCATCAAGCTACAGACCACTCTGTGGAGTAGAAGTGGTGATAACTTGAGTAGGAGGAGTTGGCATTTGTTGTAGAGAAGATGTCGCCTCGATTACAGGAGAGATAGTTTTGGAAACATCATCTTTAAAAAGTTCTTGTGAAGTCACAATTAGGTCGCTCAACCCCTCAAAAACATCATCACCATCATGTTTTTTGGGACTTGCTTTCTCAACTCCTTCGTCAGCAGATCTCCCGGAAGATCGTGGAGGTTCTTCCTCTTCAATAACTGGGGCAAGTGTCAAATTGCTAGACGGCCCCACAACATCAGTGAGAGTGGGGCACTTCACCAGTAAAGTTTCAGTGGAGGGATCTTTTGGCATAAGCTTTTCAGCCTCCGCTGGAGAATCGGGAACTTCACAAAGCTGAGTGGAACGAGAAGGGTGAAGGAGTCCAAACTGATGAAAGAATTCGTCATTCAACAGAAATTTTATGTCCCGCTCTTCAATTGGGATAGCCATGAGCCTCTCTAAAGTTGGCTTGTGGCTGGGATCTTTAGATGAAGGGGGGAGCGCTGAAATGGAAAAACAAAGTTAGCACTTGATAGTTCAGAATTCGCAAAACTCGAAGAATAGAAGAAGTAGAGATAGACGATCTCACTTCCTTCCCTCCACACAGCATAGAACCCCGGGGGGCATCGAACAAAGAAGAGCTGGGTCAGGAACCCGTGAGCAGTGTCGGGAAGGCCAACGATTAATTTGCGGTTTTGGGCACTTCTCACAACGGTAATGGAAGGATGATCTTTGGTCCGGCTAAAGGAGCATAAGTAACATATTTCGTCAAAATCCGGAAGTCGATTAAACGTTCTCCCAAATAACACGCACAACCCCTTTAGGATGGCATAGCCATTGGGGTGTAGCTGGGATGGAGAAATGGCCAGTCGACGAAGAAGATGCTCGAGAAAGTTGTTGAAAGGAGGGATGGCCCCGTTCAGGCACATTTGTTGATTAACTGTCACAAAGCCGGGAGGTGCTATGTCGGCAGTATTACTTCTTTCGGGAAGAATAGCATCTGATTCAGCAATGCCGAACTGACCACACAACTGGCGAAAAACTTTGTATGATAGTGTGGTAGGGGATCTTTCGGGAGGATTAACTAGTGGAGCCGGAGAAACAGTTGCCTCTCCAGTCTGAACTGTTGCATCTTCTTGCTGAGAAGTCATTCTACACAAGCAACTGGATATTCAATGAAGGTGCACATTTCCTAAAAGTGTGAAGTGTCGTGCAAAACTAATAAAAATAACAAGTAAATATAACTGGAATTAAACTGGTCGACGATTGATCGACTACGGTAATTTCTGAACTTGTTAATTTAAAGTTCAAGCATAATATTAGTGCAGGCTGGTCAGTTTCAATTGACTATTTCAGTGTTGCTTTAATATTCTACTTGAAATCGATAGCACTTCGTTCACACAATTTATTTAAGTTAATTATCTGTTATTAACTAATCTGTCATTTGATGTGGGCGGTCGATGGCAGTATATTCGTCCCAATTTTCTGTGAATGTTGTATTGAACAGATTGTTAGCCTGCAAGTCAAAGTAACTCGTGAATGAATGCAATAAAATTCAACAGTTCAAAGTTTATGCAATGGTTCAAAGTTCGAACAGAATTCATACAAGTCCTAACTCGCCAACGGCTCAAAAATTTTTCCTACGGGTTAAGATAAATCGTAGGCTCTCTGGCTAGCTCGTCCATGACCTAAGGATTGGGAAGCAAGTTAAGTCAGGTCACTTCAATTTTGAGTCGTTGATGTTTTGAGTAGGTAGTGCCCTGAGTCGTAAGTTGTGGAAAAAGGGAAAAGCTCTAGTTCAAAGTAATAAGAAAATCTCCAAGTCCTATCTCGGCCACGACTCAAGGCTTAAGCCGTGAAGCATGTTGGGTCGGATCATGGTTAAGTCGCAAAGGTTGCTGGATCATACAAAAATGGCCGAGTCATACCTAAGGCAATATTCAACTCTATTTGGACAACCCATAAACCATTTCACGCCTAACCCGTTAATCTTCCAACCTTTAACCCATTAACCCAATAAACTCTCAATCAACAACCCTAGCCTTATCACGCCACTAAATCGCCTCAAGACGCAAATCATCAGATTAGACAACCTTAAATCCATTGATGGTTAGAGTGACCAAACTTGCAAGGCTCAAGGGAGTAAATTGGAGGTAAGGACGGGGCGCATAGGTTAATGATGATCGACAATCGGAAGGGAAGCAAGATTGCTTACGTAGTGTGATGTCAGAGATGATCGGAGGAGAATCAAGTTGGAATCGCCTGTGAGAACTTGGAGATGCGTTAATAGCGGATGCGGTTTAAAGGATAGGTAATGAGAAGTGGGAGATAGGAGGAACGAATCAAGCGTTTTATATCTGGAAGAGCTGGAACTCGAATCGGCACACCCGGGTTATGATGAGTCGAAGCACATGACTTACGACTTAAGCGTGTGCTTCGAGGGGCAAATGTTAACCCCGTTCCAGCCTACGAGTTAAAGGAGTCAACGAGTTAAGGCCCGGGATGGGCCACGACTTAAGGTGCTTAACGGTTCAGGAAGGATCTACGACTCAGGAAGCCTCACGACTCAACAAGTCACCGACTCAATAAGTTAACGACCTAAAGCTCGAAGCGACTTAAAGGGTTACGACTCAACGACCCAAGGAGAGATTGTACGACTTGAGGAACCTTATGACTTAAGGAACCTTACGAGTTAAGGAACCTTACGACTTAAGGAATCTTACGGGTTAAGGAAGGCTTGCGAGTTAAGACATTAACGACCTGAGGAATGTCACGACTTATGGAGGTCTACGACTTAAGAGGAATGCGACATAAAGGTGATACGACCTAAGACTTCAGTGACAAGTTCAATACCATGCTATAATGAGATAACTCGTTGACGACATACGACTTATGATGAGTCGTGTACGACTCATACTAACATCAAGGAAAGTTGCACTGGTTAACTCGTGAATGGCTCAGGACTTGTGTTATTTATTTGAATGGGAGCATAGCTTTGGACCAAGCCGTGAGCTAACCCAGTAGGTCGGCCGCGTGTTAACATGAGACGACTCACCATGACTCGTCCACGACCTAAAGTCACTAAGTCGCAGCCTACTATCATGATACTTATATCAAAGAGGAATGATTCGTATACGACTTAAGACTTGTGCTATATTCAGAGGATCGAAGGCGCTCTGGTACGAAGCTGGGGTTCAACCTGTTGAGTCGTCCACGACCCAATCTGACTCGGCTACGAGTTAACGATGAGTCGGGTACGACTCACGACTCAAGGCCGAAAACTCCTATAAATACATGACCACTTCCAACATTTGGGGGACCTTTTTGCCAATGATTTCAAGCGCCAATACTCTGCTGAATTCTCAACTCACCCGACACTTCAAGTTCGAAAGACATTTCAACTAACTTCAAGGGAAAATCTAACGCAATCTACATGGATTCGAAGAATTCTTCTCTACCAAAGTTCTAGTTGTTTGTCTCGTCATAATTGTAATTGAGGATTGTTGTAAAGTTGTAATCGGTTTAGCAATAAAGAGAATTAAAGTGGACGTAGGCTTGCCTTGAGCCGAACCACTATAAAATCGTTGTTATTCACTGCCTTTTCTGTGATTTTCTGCATATACTCTGCTCCCGAATCATTGGGTGGTGCTTTCACAACTACACTTCATACACCGGGGTGTTAACGTTCAAATTTTGGCGTTAACAGTATGCTTTTAGCATTCAATTGGATAAAATATTGGTAAAGAAAATGATAGTTGGGGAAAATTTTATCATTTGAATACTTATCTTAATATACTGGATTTGATATGCATGATTTATTAAGGTAATTATTATTTTCCCTACTATACAAAAATTTCAATGTTCGACCTTTTGCATTTTGTTGGCGTCAAAATTGGCGACCTACACCTAGTTGTACGAATGAACTAGTATCGAGTCATACATCTCAGGTATTATCTACTGTAGAGATTATAATATGAACAAATAACAAATTAAAAATGAAAGTAAGTAACAAGAGACAAGATTTGTAGTGGTTTGACTAAATCCGGCCTACTTCCACTCAAGAATAATCCTTTTTATTATACTGTATTTTTTTTACAGTTACAATCCGAAACTCAAGAATGAAATTAGAAAAGTTAGCCTAGGTTGAAGATAAAGAGAAGTAGAAAGAAGATCTAGAAGCTCCCTTTTTTGACGCAATGCCTACTGTATTTGTAGGTGGAAAATTGCATGGCTCGGACTGACATTTCGGTAGAAGGTTCGGGAGACCAAGATGAGGCCACCCAAAAATTTCTAGGCCCAATGGGGCCCATAATAGGTTTCCCTATTATTGTGTCCAAATTGGATACGACCCCTATAAAGGGTGCTCCCTTATGTTAGCTACCCGCTCCTTAAATTCCGTGTTATTCCGATGTGCGGTTTGTGAAATATCGCATTTTCCGTGAAGTAGTGTTGCTTAAATTCTGAATTCTACCGATCCCTCCAAAGGAAGTTATTCCAATCCGTCCAACTTACTCCTATTGGAATGAGATCCAATATGGTGTTCCATATATTGTAGTAAGCTTGTACTCCAAGTTTCATGTTGATAGAGTGTGTAGATTTTGAGTTATTGACTGATCGTCGATGCAAAATTGAGTTTAGCCGATCCCTTTTATACCAGTCCCTCCTATACCGTTCCCTCCTTTACCGATCCCTCCTATGCCGATCCTTTTTCACATATGAAGTGGTTTTCCAATATCTTGAGCAGACGGACTCCAAATGACTTATAATTTTAAATGTGGCCTCACAGGGGCTTCCTTATCATTTAATATCGATCTCAACCAGATCGAGACAAAATCCATGGATAGGTACCGATCCCTTGGAGGAGTGTTAGCACCATACTTAGACATTTTTTGAGTGTCATCCATCTGAATCTGTCCGATTATCGTGGATAGATTCAAATATAACTGTCCACCAATCTAAATAATCACCTCTTCGGACATCCTATCTTGATGATTACCAAACCATTGGGTTAAATCCGATCTTGGCGAAAGGCGGGTTAACACATTCTTCTTTCTTGCGCAATTTGAAGAAATATACTCACTTAAGGTTGTCAATTGATACTCAAAATTTTCCATTTGGTTTTAGTTAAAATTGTTGCATATGTTGTGTGTATCTTAGCATAATGAATTATATGTATTTAGTTTAATTAAATTAATAATCCTTATTATATGCAAAACTACCAAAACCTATTTTTTATTATCACATATTTGTGTAATTTTCACACTCCTATAAATAATAGTACTAATTTTTTTTATATGTTAAATAAAAGTTATAATTCATAATTTTGGGTTCATCACTCGTCGCTAGATATCATGATGTTCAGCATATTTTCATATATGCAAATATAGATATTCAATATCCAAAAATGATTTCGAATGCGAATGTGGATATGGCACCAGCCACATTTGAAAATATCCATTGGCTGCTTAATCTCATATCTCCTTTTTTTTATGAATTCTCTATTTCACAATACAATTTTGTTTTTTTTCTTATTTTGTTATGGAAAGGATGGGGAAATGAAAACCCAAAGCTATTATGTAACGACCCAGAATTTTCGATCCTAAAAATTCCAAATGGTTAGGGAAAAGAAGAAAAGAGAAAGAAGAAGAAGAAATAGAAACACCAAATCACAGATTCTCATATTCGCAGCGGATCAAAATATAATATCGAATAAAATAGCAGTTATACAAAGGAAAATCGTACTAGTTAAATTACATCAATACATCAAAGTTACAACATTTACATGTTAACATGAAAATCGGACGCTAACACCCCGGTGTCAATTGAAGTTGGATGAAAGCACCACCCGTGTACACGGGAACTACAAGCAAGTAGGGAAATCACAGGAAAAGAAGAAAAGACAATAGTTTTCATAGTGGTTCGGCTTAGAGCAAGCCTACGTCCACTTTAAGTCTCTTTACTACTGAATTTGGTTACAAATTGTTACAACTTCTCTTAAATACAATTCAATTCAATACAGAAGACAAGTAGCTAGAGAAAACTTCAATATAACAAAGTTCTTCGAATTCACGGTTGAATGTGTCGAATCTTTGTGTGAAATGGATCTAAGCGTCTTGCGTATGCTTGAAGTGTTGAAATGTAGATTGTCTTGAAGATAGTAGAGTCTTAATGCCTTGAAGAAAATGATCCAAAAGCCCCTTGAATGTTGGAGGTGGTCGTGTATTTATAGGGATTCTTGGTGTCAAGTTGTAAGCAGCGGCCGAGATGAGTTAGATCGTGAGTCGGCTCCGGGTTAGGCTAGATCGTAGGTCGCCCTCTCCTACTTATGCACGGCCTACGGTTTAAATGGGAGGCGCATGTTCTCCTGGCTTCAAATCTCAAGTCCTAGGTCGTGGACGACCTAAGTTAGGTCGTAGGTCGGCGATGACCTAAGGAATCTCTCGTATCTGTTGCTTCTTGAACTTGTCTTTATCTGCTTAGGTCGTGTGCGACTTATCATAGGTCGTAGGTCGCGAGCAGTGTTAGAATTTTAGTAGGACAAGGTTGCACTCTAGTCTGGAACGGGTTAGCAAGTTATAGGTCGTAGACGACCTATGGGAGTGGCTGGCGATCTTGTAGTGCTGAGGCATCCAATGTAGCGACCTAACCTAAGTCGTTCACTCGTTAGGTCGCTAAGTCTTCTTATCTCGGTAGGTCGCTGATACCATTTGGTCAGTTAGGTCGCAAAAGCATGTTTGCAGTTAGGTCGCTCCATATCTTTAGGAGTTAAGTCGCTGCTCCCCATAGGTCGTAGGTCGTGACAATGCTTAAGTCTTTAGGTCGTAGAGCTGCTTTGTGGAGTTAGGTCGCTAAGACAATTATGCCGTTAGGTCGTTGAGACTATTAAGTCGTCAGGTACTCTTAGGTCGTTGGGCTGCTGAGTTATAGGTCGTGGAGTTTTAGGTCGCGGCAGAAATAGGAGTTAACATTTGCCCCTCGAAGTACAGGCCTATGTCATAGGTCGTGTGCTTCGACTTAACTTTGCTAGGTCGTGAGCGACCTAAAACATATACTAACTCACGCGTCTACTCGTCTTCTTCTTTCAGCCCCATATAAATTTGTTAGGTCGCTGCTCCCTCCTTACTCACCTGCTCCGATTTCTCGCGCTGCCATTAACAGAATTCCACGATTTTAAAGACGAATTCAAGTTAATCATTCAGCGATTCGTCCTTGCTATCAAATTACGTAAGTATCTTCGATCTTTATCCATTCCACGATCACCATCAAACCACGAACTCTAACCTCCGAACCCCAAGCCAATTTTGTACGTCGTGCTTCACTCTGAGTCGTGTTGTGATCGATTTTTGATCGTCACTGGTTATTGTTGTTGTTGTGATTCACGAACGCACAGTAGTGAGTTAGATTTATGATAGATCGGAGATATGTTGAATTGGTTTTCGAATGGTTTGGTGGTATGAAAAGATGATGAACTTCACGAATAGGATGATGGATTTCGGTGTAGTTGATAGCGGGTTATCAGGTCCGGTGAAGCATTGCGTGGAGAGGAAGTTAGCGACCTAGTGAATTTGAGCGACTTAAGATAATTCGCGATCTAAGAACCCTTGCGACCTAAGGAATAGTTTCGACCTACACTAGGTCGCTGAACGACCTAATATTTGCGCGACCTAAGACTTTGCATGAGCTAAGAGTTACTCGAGCTAAGAACTGCACGACCTAACTTTCTTGCGACATAGACTTTAGGTCGCGGCCGAGCTAACACTAGGACGAGTTTGAAATGCCTTATCCTTTATTTTGCACAGCGTGACCTAAGAAGGTTCCGACCTATGCTAGGTCGCTGGACGACCTAGGACTTGTGAAATCCTGAGACAACTTTGATTGAACTGTTTGAACTTTGAACTATTTGGACTTGAATTTTGTTGTGCTTCTTTGCAGATTATCTCTAATGCTAATAACCTGTTAAACACAATATTTTCAGAAAAATGGGACGAATATACTGCCATTGACTGCCCACATCGAATGACAGATTAGTCGACAAAGAATAATCAATTTAAATGAACCGTGTGAACGAAATGCTGCGAACTAAAGAATTCAAGTGAAGTATTAAAGCAAAACTAAAATATCCAATTAAAGCCGATTCGTTTGCATTAACACTACACTTGAATTTTATATTAACAAGTCCTGAAATCTCATAATCGACGAATTGTCAACTAACTTAATTTCAGTTATGTTTGCTTTCCGTCGACTGAACAGAGAATTCAGTCGACTGAATTCATGCCTGGAAACTTTCCGTTTCCAGGTTCAGTCGACTGAACAGAGAATTCAGTCGACTAAACCATGCCTGGGCTGTTTTTCAGCCTATCCAAATGAAGAGCAAACTCTTCCAAAATGCAGCCGGACGAACATTGGCTCTTAGGGTTTATGCTAATAGGCAACCCAGCCCTATATGCTCCTCGATGCATCACCAAACCATTATCAAAACATCAAAGTTAGGATTTCAAAGATTTGAACCCAAAACACTAAAAATTAGAATATTCACCAATTCAACCCAAACCAAAAGCAAATGCACATGATTAAGTGTTAGGAATTCATACCCAACAACCAAAGATAATTATAGTCATAGATGTGAGATAAAAATCTCACCTTTAACCCAAAACTAAGAAGAAGAAGCTCAATTACAAGGAGAAGACCAACCAATCTCTACTTCAACCCAACAAGCTTCAATCTTAGATCAAAATAAGTATTTCCTAAGTTAGGTTTAGGAAACTTTCTGAAATTGAAGAGGAAAAGAGTTGGAGAAGATGAAGAGGAGGCTTACCAATAGCTTCTCTTTGATTTTGGAGAAAGAATTCAAGTTTGCAAGAAGAACTAGGGCTTGGAATTTCTAATTCCTCTTCCTTTCCCCTATTTTCAGTTTTAGCTTGAGTTTAGAAGCGAAAATGAGTGAATGGGGAAGAGAGGGACTGAGTTAGGTTATTAAACTAGCAAATGGGCTGAACCCAAACCCAACACCCAATTAGAAAAAGTAGCAAAATTCAACTTACTCCAAACATATCAAAGTTTATACTCAAAAAGATCGCAAATGCCATTTTGGACTCAATGGAGGTGGTATCTAGCCCCAATTCGACCGTTTGCAAAATGTAACAGTTCAGACCCAAAAATCCGACTAACGACGCTATATTTAAATAAAACATTTAAATATATAATCGTTAAATATATGGGTTGTTACCGATCTCCCCTCCTTACAAAATTGCGTCCACGCAATTCCTAGAGACGATACTTGTGACAACTACATACATAAATCATTCAAAAGAAAAGGAAATAAGCTTGAGATGAAAAGATATTCTCACCATTGTCAAGCAAAGATAGAAAACCCGGATAAGATCGCTCGATAAACTCACTGGTTTCCCAAGTACAGTCATTGGGGTTAGCGGACCATTGAACTTTAACGAGGGCACGTCCTTGTTCCGAAGGTGTCGCACCTCCGTGTCAAGTACGCGAATAGGATGCTGTACAATAGATAAGTCCGGTGAAATATCTAGCTCTAACAAATCAGGAGAATCGATAACAGAATCCGACTTCCGAAGACACTTTCGAAGTTGAGAGACGTGAAACACGTCATGAATGCCAGATAAATGAGCAGGAAGTGAAACTCTATAAGCCACAGGGCCAATACGTTCAGTAATAGAAAATGGTCCTATAAAGCGAGGAGCCAATTTTCCAGTCGTACTGAAACGCATAACACAATCGAGAATTCGAGAGGCTTCCTACGGTTGTCCACGTAGGATTTCTAGCGGCTCTGCGCCTCTTTCGTTCTCAACCGAATAAGATCAATCTTCTCAGAAGAGTCACGAACAAAATCTGGGCCAAGAATAAGCTTCTCCCCAGATTCCAACCAACAAGAAGGTGATCGACATGGCCTTCCATATAAAGCTTCGAAAGGAGCCATACCGATACTAGACTGAAAACTATTATTGTAGGAGAACTCTACAAGAGTTAGGTGATCCTCCCAACTACCACCAAAATCAAAAATACAAATACAGAGGAGATCTTCCAAGATATGATTCACCCGTTCAGTTTGTCCGTCAGACTGCGGATGACAAGCTGTGCTAAAATTAAGCTTTGTTCCCAAAGCTTGCTGAAGACTCTGCCAAAAATGACTCGTGAATAAAGGATCACGGTCACTCACAATAGAACTAGGAACACCATGAAGTCTCACGATTTCCTTAACATACAACTTAGCCAAATGAGAAGCAGTCCTATTAGACTTAATAGGAATAAAATGAGCAGACTTGGTGAGGTGATCAAAAATAACCCAAATATTAGAATGGCCTGATCTCGAACGAGGTAGGCCGTCAATAAAATCCATAGAAATCTGATCCCATTTCCACAATGGAATCTCTAGGGGCTGAAGAAGACCCGAAGGACGCTGATGTTCGACCTTAATACGCTGACAAGTTATGCAAATACTCACATAACTCGCCACATCGCGTTTCATGCCTTCCCAATAATAAAGACGATGCATATCGGCATACATCTTACTACTACCAAGATGAATGGTATACTTAGAACGGTGACAATCATCAAGAACGTCATGCCTAAGCGCAAAATCAGAAGGCATAAAAAGACGTTTCTTCTTATGAAGACACCTATGAGAATCAATGCTAAAATGCCGCAACGCCTCATCACAGGATCCAGACTCACAAAGCTGAATAAGATGCAACAAATCAGGATCACGCCGCTGAGCATCGGCAATACGATCCAACAAAGTGGGTCGAGCTCCCAAACTAAATAATAGAATAGGAGTATCAGAAGATGAACCTCGATCACGAATTTCACAAAAAGATAGAGTCTTAAGAATATCCCACTCGGCAAGCATCATAGAAATAACAGCGGAATGTTTGCGACTATGCGCATCAGCAACATGATTACCCTTACCAGGGGTATATTGGATATCAAAGTCATAAGAGGCAAGAAACTCGAGCCAACGCTGTTGCCTCATATTGAGTTCCTTCTGAGTGAACAAATACTTCAAGGATTTATGATCGGTATAGAGAATGAAGCGCTCGCCCAACAAATAGTGTCGCCAAATCTTCAAGGCAAAGACAATGGCGGCTAACTCAAGATCATGAGTGGCATAGCGTACATCATTCGGACGCAGTTGCCTAGAAGCATAAGAAACTACCCGATCCTTCTGCATAAGAACAGCGCCGAGACCACTACCACAAGCATCAGTGTAGACAACAAGATCATGATTCCCCTCGGGAACCACCAAAATAGGAGCATTAGTGAGAAGTTCGTTTAATGTCAGGAAGGAAGCTTCACACTTGTCGGACCAAATATAACGAATGCCTTTCCGAGTAAGGCTGGTGAGAGGAAGCACAACACGGGAAAAATCCTTAATGAACCGACGGTAATAACCCGCCAATCCAAGGAAACTACGAATCTCATGTACATTCTTAGGCCTCTTCCAATTCTGGATGGCTTCAATCTTTGAGGGATCAACAGGAATGCCATCGGAAGATACAACAAGGCCTAAGAACTTAACCTTATTCTCCCAAAAGTGGCACTTGGAGAATTTGGCTCTAAGCTGATGGTGACGGAGAGTACTCAAGACAATTCTCAAGTGATTAACATGCTCAGCTTCAGACTTAGAATAAATAAGGATATCATCAATGAATACAAGGAAAAACTTATCGAGATATTCCCGGAATACTCGATTCATGAGATCGACAAAGAAAGCGGGAGTGTTCGTCAAACCGAATGGCATAACGAGCCACTCAAAAGAACCATAACGAGTGCGGAAAGCGGTAAGCGGTATGCTATCCTCCGCGACTCGTAACTAATGAAAACCCGTGGCAAGGTCGACCAGAGAAAAGACCTTAGCACCACTTAATAGATCGAACATATCATCGATCCTAGGCAATGGATACCTATTCCTGATGGTTAACTCGTTAAGCTTGCGATAGTCTATGCAAAGCCTAAGAGTTCCATCAGACTTCTTCACGAAGACGACCGCGGATCCCCACGGAGAAAAACTATACTGAATCGACTGTTTGGACTCAAGCTCCAAAAGATGCTTCTTGAGTTCCTTATTTTCTTTTGTAAACATCCTCGTGGGAGGATGACTAACTGGCTGTGCGCCGGGAATGAGATCAATGCGGAACTCAATTGCCCGTTTGGGTGGCAAACCCGAAACAGGTTCGAAAACATCAGAAAAATCACAAGCAATAGGAATACGAGATATATCATCGTCATCTCGCAAATCAAGAGAATGTAAAGCCATTTCGGAATTATCCACATTCCGAAGAACAAGTGATAGCTGAGTAGGCGAATCCGGATGTCGAAGATACAAAATTCTCTCCGAACAAATAATCCTGGCATCGTATCTCACTAGCCAGTCCATTCCCAAAATCATATCAAATCCCAAACAAGAAATAACGTGCAAATTCGCACGAAAAGAAAAGCCACATAAAAAAAATCTCAACATCATCACAAAACATACTAAGGGTCGTGGATCCTCCAATAGGATTCGCAATCCTTAAAGAAGTAATCAAACAAGAAACATCCAACGATAAATCATCAACGAGCTTTTGTGATACGAAAGAATGTGATGCACCCGTATCGAATAGAACTCGAATACTATGGTTATGAAATAAAATAGAATCTTCCAAATTATATGGAGATATACCTTTGGGCTGAGAAGGACCTTCAGAAGCCTTAGCGGCAAAAAGCTTGCTAGACTTGGCACCAGCCAAAACAGTCGGGCAAGTGGAAACATGATGACCTTCCTTCTTGCAATAGGCTTGGAACAAGCTCAAATCATATGATCTGGAGTACCACAATTGAAACACTTCCGAATGAAAGGTGTTCGAGTAGACTGAGGCTGAGAATTAGAACCACCAGTCTTCTTCTTCTTAGAAGGAAAAGACCTGGACTTCTGAAATGGAAACTGCTTCTTGTTGGGGTTCTTGGAAATCCTCACCACTATCACACTCCTTCTCGACGGTTTCAAGATGAAGTGCAGAATCAACCAACTCCTCAAAAGAGAGCTTAAGCTGGAGCAACAAAGACTTCTTAAGATATTTCTTAAGACCAGAGGCAAACTTCAGATTCTTCTTATAAGAAGTACTAATGAATTCAAGACCATACTTAGATAAAGCCTCGAATGATGCAACATACTCAGAAACAGAAGATTTCCCTTGCTTCAACCCAAGGAAGCGACGGGTCAATAAAACTTTTTCAGATTCAGGAACGAACTTGAGTTCGAATCATCCTGAAACTGAGTCCAAGAAAGAGTAGACTCATCAATTTCGACTATAAGAAGCTCATACCAATCAAGAGCACGCTCTTGTAATAAGCTAGAAGTTACAAGAACTCTATCATGGCCAGAAAGATCCATGCGAGAGAAGATACGCTCGCACGTGCGAAGCCAAGCTTGGACTTCAAGAACAGACTCGGAGCCCTTAAACGGCTTTCCCCTAAGATGAGAAAAATCACTGCACTGATGTGTAAAGGTAGACTTGCGTGGTGGAGATACTCGAGGAGGAACTGGAGGCTGAGTGCTCCTAAACAACTTCAAAAACTGATCGACAGACATATAAACGCCATCCGGATGTGCGCCACTGGATTGCCCAGCATCCAAACGTCGTCCTCTGCCTCTTCCAGCCATACACTGAAAGTTAAGATAAGAACAAGATTATTCACAAGGTAGATTCCATTAATACAATTGTGGAATACCACGGAAGGAGATGCATTCCTAGACATATTCCCAATTTCTATCTACCGCCAAGGCACAGAAGGGATATAGAGGCACGATGGTTCAAAGATTTGTAAAATTTATACACTCTGATGTACCGGAATATGTGCATCTATTCTGTGTTTATCATATTTTATTCTGAACCTTGCTCTCATACCAAGCTATGATGCCCCACCTCTATACCCACGCTAGCCAAGGACACTACAGGGTAATGCCATCAACTAACACGAAGAATAAGGCTGTTTAGGAGCGACCCTCTATAGCCTTGCTCTAAATGTCTATTGAATACATCGACAATTGTCATACAAGCATATCGACATATCCAATGAATACTTAAAACAAAACCGTAGGTGGCTGGAGGATCTATCAGAAAAAATATAACAACTCAAATGTAATATACATCACAGAACAGTAGATCATCATATACACATATATTGATACATAAAAGAGTTTACAAACTAATACATGTCAAGTGGTATAGCAAACCACAATATATAGACGAGTCAAAAGAATACATATCAGAGTTACAACAAAAAGGACTGCACAAAAAGCTTTAACAAAAAGGAACAAGCTGAATAGTCCATTCAGAAGAAAAATAGGCTAAGTCTAAAAGCACCTAACCTGAAACAACTCGATCTGACCCGAGTATAAATACACGGGTCAGTCTAGCTAAACAAATCAGTTAGATAAACTAAACAACAATAACCTGCAAGGTCACAAAGTATAACAAGTATCTCTAAAAGAGATACAACAATCATCTAACAAAAGATGAATCATATCATAACAAGCCTCGTATCATCGGCAACTCAGAGAAACAAAGGATAGGAATATCCCAAAACAAGCCATAAAGGCAAATAACAAATACCAATGAAGGTAACACAAGTTCCGCAAGGTAATCGCTATGGATCGTGCGGCTCAAAAAGACCAACACCGAAAAGCGATACCTAGGGAATATACATATCAATGAAAACAAAAGATTGCTCGAGCTCAGTACTATATAAACAAGGATCCATAAGCCTGAAGGCTCCAAACCCAAATATCACTCGAGCGGCTCATAAAGACCAACTCCGAAAGTGATACAATAAGGCAACAAACCCGAAGGCACAAACCCGAAGGCCACATATCTGAAGGCAACATACCCGAAGGCAACATACCTGAAGGAGAGTCCGAAGACACTATCCTAAAGGCAACAAACCGTAGTGGTGAAGGTGCGAAAGCCCAGTACTAGACACCACTAACTGGAAGAATGTGTCACAACTCTCGAAAAGGAATCCGAAAAGTGGTAACGTGAGTCCCATAGCCACTCGTTTGCACTAAACGGTTTACTATCCATTAGTTAATTTCACACTCAAAGCAGTACAAAGTCCACCTCATCTCATTGGTAAACCAGACCAAAAGGTCAAAACAATCAATCGAATAGGTCGGGGATTAATCGGAAAGATAAACGCATGGATTCATGGTCTGTGTTTTACTTAACCATTTAATCTCCTTTCCACTCCGCTCGAAGTGCGAAATTGTGTATGTGCGTTTAAATAGAATTTATAAATTAGAGAAGCAAGCTTTTAATACAATTTAAAAGATTATTTTATAAATACCCGTGGATTGAAATTAAAAAGGAATCATCAAAGTCAAAATAAATGATAACAATAAATAGAATCATCATGAATCGATTCAAATTGGAAATTCAATCCCAAAAGGCAAAATGGGCTGAAACAGCAAATTCAGTTGACTAAACAGAGAATTCAGTTGACTAAACAACAAATTCAGCTGACTGAACAGAGATTTTCAGTTGACTGAATTCTGCCTGGAAACTTTCTGTTTCCAGGTTCAGTCGACTGAACAGAGAATTCAGTCGACTGAATTCATGCCTGGAAACTTTCTGTTTCCAGGTTCAGTCGACTGAACAGAGAATTCAGTCGGCTAAACCATGCCTGGGCTGTTTTTCAGCATATCCAAATGAAGAGCAAACTCTTCCAAAATGCACCCGGACGAACATTGGCTCTAAGGGTTTATGCCAATAGGAAACCCGACCCTATATGCTCCTCGATGCATCACCAAACCATGATCAAAACATCAAAGTTAGGATTTCAGAGATTTGAACCCAAAACACTAAAAATTAGAATATTCACCAATTCAACCCAAACCAAAAACAAATGCACATGATTAAGTGTTAGGAATTCATACCCAACAACGAAAGATAATTATGCGGGTTGTTACAACCCACATTGCCTTTTACAGCCATCACCGATCATCAACATCTTCCAAAATTCGCTAGCAAGTTCATTTCGTCCTTCCTCTCCTCTTCCCCCTATACCGATAGCTTAAAAGTCCCCCTTCGTCACCACCACTGGCTTGCAACTCTACCCAAAACCACAGTGCCTTAAACCCTAGATCCCTTTGATGGGCTTCCACAATACTCCGGAAAAATCACTAAACAATATTCCCACAACCCTCAGACGACCCTCCACCTCCAGTTCTAATCCGACGCCAAAACCCCCTCTCGATCGCCTGAATTCGCCCAAAACACGATTTTCGATCAACTAAGAAATACTCAACTTCCCTAGCTTTAAAAATCATGAAATTCATTCCAAAATTCATGATTTTTATGCTTAAATTCCCTCATGAATTCAAAACTTGAAATTTAAATATTTGATTTTCTGTCTGGAAGTTTCTATTACTTCTTATTTTCACAACATTTACTTAGTATTTCTACCTGAAATTCTTTTTAAAAAATGAAATCACATTGCCATGATCAATTTCTCTTTAAAAATCTTAGCCTTATATTAACTGAATAATGAGAAATTAAATTTTAAAACTTGATTTATAAACCTGTAACTAAGAACAGGAGTTCATATACATACGAACATGTGAGAAATGCATAATACGGATCTTAAGGCTATGATTAACTTTAGAGGGGAGTGAATAGTGTTTTAAGGAATTACTAAATCTTTTTGAGTTTTTGTTAATTTGAACACAAATGTATGCAATATTCAGACATAGATATGATCACATAAACAAACACAGATGTAGAAATAAAGTAAAAGCAATAAAGGAAAGAACACACCAGATTTTGTACTAGTTTGGAGTAACCCTACATCCAATCCCGCACACAAGTACAGATTTCCTTTCAAAAGCAGTTGTACAATTACACCCTTGATTTCGAGGCCACGAGGTATGTAACGATCCTCAATTTTAAACAATTTAATTTGTGAATATTTAATTATTTTTTTAAATATTTAAATGATGATTTGACTTGAATTTCAAATTATCAGAATAAATTGGCGATTAAATATTAGAATTTAATCTATTTAATGTTGAATAAGAATTTGAATTTAACTTTGAAATTGAATATTGAATTGGTATTTAAAATTTGAACGAATGACTAGGAATAATAATTTGGATTTTTGAGAATTATTATTTATGTAAATTTATAAATCGATGTTTAGTTATAAATAACATTTTTCTTTAACCAAAATAAAATAGAATAAAATTTTTAATCAATACAAAATAAATATCAATACCCATAGTTAAAAATTCAAACAACATATTTATAAATTTTGTAAAATATAATGTAACTACATTGGAAAAATTTTAACAACATAATTTTAACAAAACAAAACAAAGCAAAGAAATAACAAAATAATTGAATTTAAATTGAAAAAAAAGAGGGAAAAAAAATAAATAAAAAAATAAAAATTAGGATTGCGAACGGACCAGACTTGCTAAGCTTTGGGCTATGTGATGGGGGGTTCTCGCTTCGCGGTTTGGTGGCGAACGGGAGACTCTTACCCCTACACGTCCTCTTTTAGGGGGTTGGTTAGGTGTAACCTGAGACAGTCGAGAGGCTGGCCGTAAAAGCAAGTTTGGGATATCAGTGTAAGCCACGGTGGGGCTGGGATGGTTGAAAAGCCTACCGGTTGTGACCACTGGCGCGTCTCGTTACAAAAGTGGTATCAGAGCTTTGGTTTACACAAAGCTCAGTTTATGATGTTTAATATGAATAGTTACTAGAACCACTTTAAAGAAAAATGTTTTCAAATTTAAAATAAGTTTGAAATTGTTTTCTTTGTAAAATAAAAAGTATTTTGAAAATTAGAATTATTTTGAAAATTCCCCTCTCTAAAATTAGGATTGCGATAGTTTCTCATTCGAAATCCATTATCGAATTATTGAGACTTATGAAAAATAAAATATAAGTGAAGTGAATTAATGAAATTGGTTTAAATTGGTTTGAATCAAATATTGTGAATATCTACAAAATAATAATTGTGAAATAAAATGATATTTCAATTTAGTTATAGCCAAGAGGATAATTAAACTATAACTTGAGAATTTGATTCTGAATTCTTTTGAAAATTAATTTCAAATGTTTTGAAGAACGATTTAGTGAATAAATGGATTATAAGTATTTAACTTATAATATGAACTTTTGGTATATAACCGAGTTATATAAATTGAATTGAATTAATAAAAAAAGATTGTCAATCGAAGTTTATAAATAGAAATGGAATTTGTAAAGATTGTTTATAAGTTCGAAATCAATTGAATTTGATAAGTAAATTGTTGTAGCTTATTAAAGGAGTTATATCCACGATTTTGGACAGTGGATAACCCTTTAAAAATAAAAATAAGTTGTAGAAATGATGAAATTGGTTGACAAAGTATATTCACGATTTTGGACAGTGAATATATTATTGAATAAAACAGATATGTTTTAGGTAAAATGATTGAATAATCCAACCTCTGCTAATAAGAATTGCAAATATTGATAGGAAACTTCGAAAACACCTTGTTTATTATAATGGCGAAAACCGAAGCACAAAAAGCAGCACGCCGTGAACGAAGAGCAATTGCTCGTAGAGAAGCGGAAGCGAGACGTGCGGAAATTGAAAGGAGATTCAGTGAAAGGCAAGCACCTGGTCCATATGATGAGGTTATTTTCTATCGATGTCATAAAAATGGACATTATGCCATTAAGTGCCGAGTAAGGAGAAAGAAAAGGAATGTGGATGACCGGTTCACTCGTCCTGAGATTGTGTGTTTTAAATGTCGGGAGAAAGGGCATTTTCTTAGTCATTGCCCTAAAGTGAAAAGGAAAAAGTGCGTACTCAATTTAACCGTCGATAGATTGACAATCTGCTACCATTGTCGTCAGTCTGTACATATAGCCAGAAACTACACCGAAAGACAACAGGGAAAGCAAGCTATAGCCCGACCAGCTAGAGCGAAAAGTGCTAAGGTGATAGATAAGGATGGAAACATCTCATATTTTTGCAATAACTGTAAGGATTGGGGACATGTGGATTTTGAATGTGTTAATTCTCCTTTAACACAACATGAAATAGTATCATCCGAAGATGAAAGTTTGGCAAAGATGCATACTACCGGACAAGAAGTCGATAGTCCTTAATTTTTCTGAATCTTAAAACCAATCGATATATTTTGTAATACTATCTTTTGTAATCCACAATCTTCTGTGTACGTATTTTAAAAGTATTAAGCTATGTAAAATTTTGTACGGAAGAAATATTTTAACGAAATAGCATCTTGGGAAGGAAATTTAATTGTTGATTTAACTGTATGAATCAAACTAGTTTGATGTGAAGTTTATATTTCAAGTTTAAAACTATTGCCTAAAATAGTTAATATGGAAATATAGATTTAATGGAACTAAATTGATGAATAATTTACTAAAGAACTAGTTGACTATTTTTGAAATAGAAAGTAAATGCAAAGTTCAAAAAGAGATTTAAATTTCAAATTGGAAATTGTCAACATGATAATCTATTATAGGTTTAATAAATTCAGTGATGAATTTGAATTTAAACGTGTGGAAAATTAAATTAAGTGAAAAACTTAATATTGAAAAGTTGAAATTGGTTTAAAACTAATATTGTGAAAAGTATGAGGAATTCAAACTATGAATGAAGTTGAAGTTGAAAAAGTTAATGGTTTTAAAGATGTTTTAAAATGCATTAAGTATCGAATACATAGATTTCAACATTCAATTGTTGAAATAGGCGTTTTCGAGAAAATTAAGGAAATGGTGGACTATAACACTATTGTTATAGTAAATGGTTTCCGAAAGGAAATGTTGTTTACAGTATTGGGATTTATATATCTATCTTAAATCCGAATCCCTATACTAGTGATTTTGAGTTGTCGTAACGATGTTTTACGCAACATTCGTTTTAACTCAAATAAATGTGTTTAAAAGAATGATTTCCTTAAAGAGTGAAATATATACTTAATTTTGATTCAAGTATATCGAATATTTTACAAGAGTTGAAAATAAATGAATTTGTGAATTACTTATTATTTAATAAGTATGGAAATGTTTTCCAATATGAAATGAAAGGTTTGAAATATTATCTTTTGAAGATAAATTGAAAAATGAATATTTGAAATTGGTTTCAAATGGCTAAGTGTGAAAATTATATATCTTGTAAAGATATTATTTTGAGAAATGTGAACAATTAGTTCAACTTGGAAATTTTCCAAAGAAGATTGAATCTTGAGTTAAATTGAGTTTAACTTTGACATCAAAAACAATATAAGTTGAGCTTTGAATTTTGGATAGTCGATTGGGATTGTATGTCTAACATTGTGAATTGATGACATAGCATTTGATCTCTATTAAATATATATCTGTTGGTGGCGGAGAATTTATTCTTTTAGCTTAACACCCTTCTCTGAGACGTACGAGCTTAGAGGTTATATATCGATAGACATCAATTATGTGTTGAGAATTGACGATGTAACGTGAAATCCAAATCGAATGTGAAGTCGATAATGAATTGGATTGTGAATGTGAATTAGGTTTGAGATAACCTTAAATTTTCAAATCGATTTAGAGGAAAATTTTAAACGTGATGAAAAATTTGGAATCCTCTATTTGTTGTGAATGTGAATTGAGTTTTCGTAACTTATATATGTGAATATAATCGAAAACCATCAGTTTGGAAAGTCATTATTATGAAAATCCTGTGTAAGTTTACATAGGTATGATAAGTACGAAATGTGAAATGAAGTACTATATGTATATGACATATGTTTTCTAAAAAATGAGGATTTGGAAATGCACCTTCCATTTATTATTTGTGAAGGTGATTGGAACTCGGTGGAGTGTCCATTGGAAATCGTAGCTACGTAGAATTCCATTAGTGGAATGTCCATTGGGACTGATATGATATCCCCCACGATGGATCATCGTGTTTGGGATTATGTGAATTGATGCTGGCGTAATTCGTGGGGCGTGATGCCTACAGTTACAAGCGATTCCACTGAGATAGTGGCGCAACCGCCGAGTAAACTGCGATCCGGAAACCGAAGCGAAATTCGAGGGGCGTGATGCCTAAGGCCACGAGCGATTCTACTGAGATAGTAGCGTAACCGCCGTGTGGACAGCGATCTAAGGCGACAACCATGGCGAAATTCAAGAGTGATGAGAAATCTAAGGTTACAAGTGATTCTACTGAGATAGTAGCGTAACCGCCGGGTAAACTGCGATCCATGGGGGAACGTGCTTTCCATATCCATTTTTAAAAGAATTTTTAAAAAGTATTTTCACTGGGAGTTGAAGCAAGTATATTTAGTACTTGGAGATTTTTAGTCTTGGGCCTGGCCAGCGTATGCCTAATGTCTGTAAGAACGACGATGGACTTGTTAAACTTCGATTTATCAAGTATTTTCAAACTTTGAATAGAAAATCAATAATCTGAAATTAGAATTACATAATTCTAACTTAATGAATTAAGGAAGAAGATCTTTAAAATATCTTGAAAGCACACAGCTTTGGAAATGATGTAATATGCAAATATTTAGCATGAAAGATTTCAAGTTTAAAAATTTGAGTTTTGTAAGTCAAAATTTGGTAAAAGACTTTTGTGTCTTGATTATTGAAATCGATGAACAAAACTGCTGAGATAAAATGAATGGAATGAATCCTATATTTATTTGTGAGTTTGAAACTTGGTAAAATTGTATAGGATATAAATATCGGTGAGATTTTAGCAATCGTTTTTCCTAACTTATAATTTCGGGACGAAATTCTTTTAAGTAGGGGAGATTGTAACGATCCTCAATTTTAAACAATTTAATTTGTGAATATTTAATTTTTTTTTAAATATTTAAATGATGATTTGACTTGAATTTCAAATTATCAGAATAAATTGGCGATTAAATATTAGAATTTAATCTATTTAATGTTGAATAAGAATTTGAATTTAACTTTGAAATTGAATATTGAATTGGTATTTAAAATTGAACGAATGACTAGGAATAATAATTTGGATTTTTGAGAATTATTATTTATGTAAATTTATAAATCGATGTTTAGTTATAAATAACATTTTTCTTTAACCCAAATAAAATAGAATAAAATTTTTAATCAATACAAAATAAATATCAATACCCATAGTTAAAAATTCAAACAACATATTTATAAATTTTGTAAAATATAATGTAACTACATTGGAAAAATTTTAACAACATAATTTTAACAAAACAAAACAAAGCAAAGAAATAACAAAATAATTGAATTTAAATTGAAAAAAAAGAGGGGAAAAAAAATAAAATAAAAAATAAAATAATAAGACATGTACACTACCTTACCTATCAGCAGAAAACATGCCTTGTTCCACGCTGCAACCAATGCTAAAAACACGATCCCTTCTCCTTAAAACACGAAGCACCCCCTCCCTCATCATTTCAGAGCTTACGGAAAAAAAAATAAAAAGAAAAGAAACAATGGCGACCTAAAATCGCCGTTCCTCTTCAACAGCTAGGGTTTCGTCCTTCAACCAAAATTAGGGTTTTCGCACGAGTTCGTCTCCTTGCTTCGGTGAAAGGTGAGTTCTTTACTCACGATCAATTTAGATTCAAGTTTTTAAATTTGGTTGAATTGAATGTTGGTTGCATGCTATGTTTTGAGTGTTGTTTGCTATCAATTGCTCTTTGCTCTCGGTCAATCCAATTTAAACTGTTAAAAACAGATGCTCTTTGAATTTGATTTTAAACCGTTGAGAACAGATGCTATTGATTTTTATTTTAAACTGTTGAGGACAGATGCAATTAAACCTTGTTAATTTTAAACTGTTAAGAACAGACACTATTTGGGATTTAATTTTAAACTGTTAAAAACAGATGCTATAAAATTTGTTTTTAAAAATCTAGACTGTTGAGAACAGAGGCTACTTAAATGTTAATTTAAATTGTTAAGAACAGATGCTATGGATTTTAATTTTAAACTGTTAAGAACAGATGCTATGGATTTTAATTTTAAACTGTTAAGAACAGATGCTATTGATTTTAATTTTAAACTGTTAAGAGCAGATGCTATTTATTTTAATTTTAAATTGGTGAGAACAGACACTATTTGGAATTTAATTTTAAATTGATAAGAACAAATGCTATTTGATATTTGTTTTTTTTTAACTAATAAGAATAGAGGCTATTTGTGATTGTTTTTTTTTAACTGTTGAAAACTGATACTATAAATTTTGTTTTAAATTGATAAGAACAGATGCTATTTGAATTTGTTTTTAAACTGTTGAAAAAGATGCTTGTTAGTAATTTCTTACTTGGAACTTTGTCCATGCTTTGCTGTGTGCTCGTATGTCCTACTTGATGCTGCACACTTGTGCTTTGCTTTGATCACTTCTGCTGTTGTCATTTTGTGTTGGCTCTGTTAGTTTTGGGTTCACTGATCAGTACATGTACATGTTGAGTCTCATGACTTTGTCTCTATTTTGACCCTTGATCATTTCATGTTGACATTTACTCCACTTTGCATTTGTGCATTGCTGTCATTTAAGTTGGTCACCGTTGCATTTGGTCTATTTTGTTACAATCAATTGTAGTCTGCACCACCATATGCTCCTGTTGCCTGATTTTTTTGTTGCCTCTAATTCACTGAGTTGCACATGTTGCACTGACCCATATGTTTTCATTTGAAGTTACATCGTCTTCTTGATTTCTGGCATGTATATATATATATATGCATTCTTGTATGTATATATATGGGTTATCATCTTGCCTGGTGGAGCTCTGCATTGTTGTCACTTGGTCTGTTTCACTATGGATTCATGCCTTGAAGTTGCATTTCTCTGGTTCATTTCATTTTGGAACCATTTCTTTGTGACCCTTTTTACTGGTGTTGTTCACTGTTGCATTGTTGGGTGTTGGTTGTACATATGAAATTGATTCATATGTATGATGGACAATGTTCACATTACATTGCATAATTTTTGTGCTTTCACCTCCTTTTTGCTGGCATTATGTAGTAACAGTGCCTGTGTGCATTTGTGTGATTGGTCAGTAGCTTGACCTTTGCCATTTTGTTAAAAATTTGACTTTGCAACCTCATTTATTGCTGTCTCATCTTGTTCCTATGGTGTTGGGTTCAGTTTGGTGCCGAATTGATTCTGCACTTGCATTTGTGATCTTCATTTGCATGTACTCTGTCATTGCTATATTGAGATCATCATGTAGCTTACTGTGTTCATTTGAATACTTTGTATTTCCAAAATTTTGATATGTCCACCTGAGTTTGATGCGTTGCATATACTCTGTCTTTGAGCTGCTGTGTTGATTGCATTATTGTACACTGCTGCCTGTACTTGTGTTCTTTGTTCTTGTGCACTGACCATACGGTCTTTGCTTATTTGTAGCTTGTGTTACCTGTTTCACTGAAATTTTACAGGGTTCACTGCCCTTGTACATGATCTGTTTTGCATGTTTGATGTGGCATGCTTGCTGCTGCATGTTTGTTTGCTGCATGTTTTTGTTCAAGTTGGCACTAGTTTTGCCTTGAGCATTTCTTTGTGGTCTTTGTGATTTGCACTTGCACACTTGCTCTTGTTGGTTGTGCACACGTGTTGGCGAGGCAGTGCACATGTGTACAAATATATGTGTGCACTGCAGCCACACAGGATTGATAGATTTCGAAAAAAAATAATAATAATTAAATTGAAGTTGTTAATGTGAAAATCCATAATAGATTTAAATTGATTCATGTGATTCGTCATCTCTGTTACCATTTTATTCAGTTCATTACAAATTTAATTACTTGAATAAAGATTAATCCCGACTCGAGTGTTTTTGTGTTTTGCAATAAACGCTCGGGTCAGACCGAGTATTTTTACAGCTTGAAGATTTTCAGGCAGCGAAGTTAGAGAGAGAGGAAAGCACTCCACTAAAAGTTTTTCTATAAAATTTTCTTGTACTTAATAAAATAAATTGTTCCGCTGTATAAAAATTTAATGCATTGTACAAACTCTGATATATGTAAGAAAAATTCATTTATGAATAATATTATGATTATTCTGTGATTCTGTGGCTGTTTCTGTTTAAACTCTATAAACTGACTAACAATCCGTCATTTTGAACGTTTCGAGTTGGTTTAATTACCGACTAGAGGCGGTCAGAGCGGTGGGTCGTTACAAAAGTTTTTAAAAAAGTGCTTGAGAACTGCCTCAGCTTTGCTTGAGCTTGAATCTTTGAATTTGATTTACTTGCAGTCTTGCCTTGTAATCTTGTGGTGACTGCATTCTCGTGGCAGTTTGCCCTTGTGTCAAAGTAATGGCCACAGTTTCATTTTTATGAAAATTTTGCACTTGTTGAAATGTGCAGTAATAAGTTGTTTGGAAACTTGTTTTATTTCACAAGTTGTTGTGGCGAGGCAGTGCACGCAAGCGTGAACTGCAGCCACGGAGTTGACATTTTAAATGTGGCGAGGCCGTACGCGTGTGTGTGTACTGCAACCCTACCAAATTTAACGTTTAAATTGATGTTTTCTTTGATGAAAATTGTTTTATGTTGCCAATTCAATATATTTTGAATCGATTTTGATGATTTTGTTGTTAATTGCCGTTTAGGCAAATTTTGATTGTTTTCTAAATGATCTTCATCAATAATCCCATCATCTATCTCATTGATAAACCGAATCTGTTGAATTGTTGTTTAACACTGTTAAGTGTTATATTTACCGTTATCCGATTACTTGTTAAAGGATCGGATAGGTAAATTTATATTGACTGTCGTCTAATTGTTGTTTGATTATTATTGCTTCTATGCACTAATAACTGAGTTTGAATTAGACTGACCTGTGTATTATTTTCTTTTGAATATAATACTCGGGTCAGACCGAGTATTTTTACAGCTTGAAGATTTTCAGGCAGCGAAGTTAGAGAGAGAGGAAAGCACTCCACTAAAAGTTTTTCTAGAAAATTTCTTGTACTTAATAAAATAAATTGTTCCGCTGTATAAAAATTTAATGCATTGTACAAACTCTGATATATGTATGTAAGAAAAATTGATTTATGAATAATATTATGATTATTCTGTGATTCTGTGGCTGTTTCTGTTTAAACTCTATAAACCGACTAACAATCCGTCATTTTGAACGTTTCGAGTTGGTTTAATTACCGACCAGAGGCGGTCAGAGCGGCGGGTCGTTACAAAAGTGGTATCAGAGCTTTGGTTTACTCAAAGCTTAGTTTATGATGTTTAATATGAATAGTTACTAGAACCACTTTAAAGAAAGTGCTTTTCAAATTTAAAGAAGTCTAAAATTGTTTTCTTTAAAATGAAAGGTATTTTGGAAATTAAAATTATTTTGAAAATTCCCCTCTCTAAATTTAGTTATAGCCAAGAGGATAATTAAACTATAACTTGAGAATTTGATTCTGAATTCTTTTGAAAATTAATTTCAAATGTTTTGAAGAACGATTTAGTGAATAAATGGATTATAAGTATTTAACTTATAATATGAACTTTTGGTATATAACTGAGTTATATAAATTGAATTGAATTGAATTAATAAAAAAGATTGTCAATCGAAGTTTATAAATAGAAATGGAATTTGTAAAGATTATTTATAAGTTCGAAATCAATTGAATTTGATAAGTAAATTGTTGTAGCTTATTAAAGGAGTTATATCCACGATTTTGGACAGTGGATAACCCTTTAAAAATAAAAATAAGTTGTAGAAATGATGAAATTGGTTGACAAAGTATATTCACGATTTTGGACAGTGAATATATTATTGAATAAAACAGATATGTTTTAGGTAAAATGATTGAATAATCCAACCTCTGCTAATAAGAATTGCAAATATTGATAGGAAACTTCGAAAACACCTTGTTTATTATAATGGCGAAAATCGAAGCACAAAAAGCAGCACGCCGTGAACGAAGAGCAATTGCTCGTAGAGAAGCAAAAGCTAGACGTGCGGAAATTGAAAGGAGATTCAGTGAAAGGCAAGCACCTGGTCCATATGATGAGGTTATGTAACAACCCTGAATTTTGAACAATTTAATTTGTAAATATTTAATTTATTTTAAATATTTAAATGATGATTTGACTTGAATTTCAAATTATCAGAATAAATTGGCGATTAAATTTAAGAATTTAATCTATTTAAAGTTGAATAGAATTTGAATTTAACTTTGAAGTTGAAATTGAATATTGAATTTGTATTGAAATTCAAACTAACGACTTAGAAGAAAATAAATTTGGACATAAGAATTGTTTCTTATTTAAATTTATAAAGGATGGTTAGTTTTAATCACATTTTTCTTTAGCTTAAATAAAAAAGGAATAAAAATTTAATCAATACAAAATAAAATAAATAAATACACTTAGTTAAAATTTTAACAACAAAATTAAAACAAAACAAAGTAAAGAAAATAAATTAAACAAAACAATTGGATTTAAAATGAATGAAAAAAAATAAGAAAAAAATATATATAAAAAAAAATGAATAAAAATAAAAAGAGTACGTTACCTTACTTTTATCACCTTGATCCACGCCATTACTTACGCCGTTACATATGCCTAAACCCACGCCCTAAATCGTGCCCAAATTCACATTCTCCTCTGCATAATACACGAACCCCTTTCCTCCATCACTTCAGAAATCAAACAAAAGAAAAAAATTATAACAATGGCGGCTTCAACTCATTTCATCCCCCTCTTCAACCATTAGGGTTTCGGCTTCAATCTTGCTCGATCCTCCTCTTCTCTCGCGACTGCCCCAATTCGTTTGCAAAGGTGAGTGATTTAATTTTCACTCACATCTAATTCTAGCTAGTTTATTCTTGCGATTTAGTGATATTGTTGTTTGATTTACTGCCTTTCGCGGCTTTGAAAGTTGTTGAATTCTTGTTGACTTGGTTTACTTTGATTTTGTCAAATCTCTTGCTGTGATGACTATTTCCTGGTTCACTTGTTCGATTTTTTTTTTTGTGAAATTGATTTTGGGTTGATATCGGCCTAGACTATATCAAACTTGATTTTTGTGATGTTGGTCTTGTTCGACTTTTTGCCATGCTATTTCTGGGCATTATATTTTTACTGCCATGTGTATACATACACTTATGTATGTATATATGTGTTGTATGAGTAATGTCCACTGTGATTTACTCGAGTTGTACTCTGTGGATTTGGCCTTACTGCCCCTGTTCGACCTTGTTCGATTCAACTTGGTTATGCTTTTGGGTCTCTCAGCTATGAATTATATGGTGATATTTCTGTCACTGTGTTGCATTTGGTTTTGATTTTTATTTGAAACTGTTTCTTTGAATTTTCTCTTGCTTTTGGGCTTGAAGTCCTGATAGCATTTTGGCTATTGTTTACACTCGACATAGTCACGCACTGTACACTGTATATGCTCCCGCTGGAATCGGTGTAGTTGTTATGCATCTCCATTTGCACTCGAGTTCGACCTGCAGCTTGCATTGTCACTTGCACTTCATTGTTCATTGATTTCTTGTGTCCACCTATATACGGTCTAGTATCAATTGAAGGCTTTTGATTTTGTATACATATACACTGGTATCATGTTGAAGTTCCAGATGTACTTTTTGACTTGATGCATGAGTTTCGAGTCTGCTATTTTGAAGTTTCCATTTGTTAGATTGTAGTTCATGGGTTCATATTGATTGTGTGCTTTGTACATTTGCAGACCACATAATCTTTTGTACTTGTTGCACCTCTATTTCATTTAGTATAGACATGACTGTCTATACTTGAATTTGTATTGCTGCTGCATGACTTCATGAGGTCTGGTTTATGTATACTTTATTTATGCACATTATATATATATTGGGTTGCGGCAGCATATATGAGTATATTCGTCTGATCTGAGCATTTTGGTTTCAGTAGCATTTATGCTTCATTGTTATCTGGTCTTGCACCTGACATTTCTTTTCTTGATCTGTTGCCACTGTGTTCATTCCTATTGATTGTAGTGCTTACATTATTGTTGTTTGCATTGCATCACCACTATCGCAAGCATTCTCTGTTGCTTCTTGCTTCAGTGAACCCTTACTGGCTTGTATTATGAACACTTTGAGTTGTTGATACATCATATGTTGTCTTTCATCTCGTTTGGCCTCGTTCCACCTGTTGTCATGTTAAACTGTACTGTCTTATGAGACTGTCTTTGAACATTTTTATACAACTTCATTTCGTTTATGTCCCCTGCATAGCCACTGCGACTTCACTTATAAAATAGTTTAGATTGAAATTTCTGAATTTATTGTAAAAAGTTTAAATATAGGATTTATAAAATTTGATTATTTTATAAATCAAAATGATGAAGTTTTTAAAGAAGTTTAAAGACGTTTTAAAAGATTAATATGAATTGATTTATATTAAGAGATTTATAAATGGATATTTATAAATTGAAATATGGACATTATAAAACGAGTTTTTATAAGTGTTTGAATGATGATTGTTATCTATTGATTGTTAAAATAGACATTATGCGCCGTTAGTAAGCGGATGTTATTTATTAAAAACATATACCGCGAATATTTCATAAACAGTGAAATTGGTATTATATATATAATAGCAATATATATATATTGGCATATGTATATATTGGAGTTATTGATTTCCCGCATTTTTTTGTTTAGCGGATGAGACCCTATTGCGCCGTTATTAAGCGGATAATATTTTAAATCCCATATACCGCGATAATTTCGTACTGGAGTGAAATTGGTATTGTGCTAATGTTTGTGGATGCAGGAAACAGGTTGGAGGGATCCAACTGGATTCCTCAACAATAGTTATTAGATTTCAGATATTTTGATATTTGATGGATTATCATATCGATATATGATATCGTTGTTTGTCGTGATTGACTATTTGGTATGTAGCATCATTGGACCAAATTTTGGGATTTTAAAATGATTTTTAAAGTGATTTTTGAAAAGTATAACTTAAGAGATATTGAATGAAGTTGATATGAAATAATGGATATAAGTGTTAATTCATTAAAATCTTAATGTTATTGGAAAGTTGAATAGTTGAATAAAAATCAATTTAATTAAACCAATTGTAAGCAAAGGAATTTGGTTGTAATTGATATACATTGGTTGATATATGATTGTTGGATGATTGTATATAATTCATTAAGTGTTAATGAAATTGAAAACTAAAGTAATTGGAATTCAATTGGAAGTTAAGTGAATCTTAAATAGAATTGAATTTGAATTGGAAGTGAACCAACTTGAATATGAATTAGTGAATATAAACTAATTGAAAATGAATGTTAGTAAACATCCACTGTTAATGAATCGAATGTGATTAAATTGAAAACCCAATTCATTGAATATTAATGAGAATATAAATGAATATATATTGGTTATGAATTTTTGGATGATAGTTGGTTGATGGTTGAACATATTGTTGTTTTATTTCATTTGCTATGTTGACATATATAGTTGTTATGGAGATATATGTTGTATATTGAGATTATTTTCATATATGCATGTTCTCATGTTGTTTGTTGAGTGATTAGTAGGTGCGGATCGCGTTTGCTTCGCATTTGGAGCTCGCTTTTGCGCTATATTAGCCGTATATGCTTGCTAATAAAATATAAGGTACATATCTCGGATTACATACCGTACTTTTACATTTTTTCCCCTTCGGGATGCCTCATTACTTGATGAGATGTATATTTGTGATATATATACTGTCATTTTTTTTTCGGATCGAGCCGCGCAAAGGAGACTATGGCGAATTTTTTCGGAAATTTAAGGCGTTAGAAAATTTTTGAGAAAATTGGAAAGTTTTGGAAAACTTTAATTTTGATTTGGAATTGAAAGTTAAACAATAGTAATTGTTTTTGAAAAGATAACTAAGTATGATTTGAAAACTTAGTAAAGTATTATAAGAAGTTTAACTATGGAATTTTGGAAAATTAATAAATTCTATAACTTTCTTACTTGATAATTTCGAGGACGAAATTCTTTTAAGGGGGAAGATTGTAACGACCCAGGATTTTTAGTAATTAAAATTTGAATATTTAATTAATTTTAAATATTAATGAGTGAATTTTTAAGTCGAATAAATTTTATTTTGAATTATTGGATTTTAGTGAATAATTAAATCGATAATTTAATATGTTAAATCATCATAACGTACAAGCTCAGAGGTTATGTAGTTGAATAAATTTTCATACGAGGTCGAAAACGCGCGAAACCAGTTGCGTTGGAATCGTATGGACGAGCACTACGCGATGAAATTGGATTGGAGTCGTTTGGAGTTAGTGAGAATTTTGGGTAAAATTAAACGTCCGTTTAATTTTATTCGAAATAAATCGCTAAAACGAAATTGAAATCAAGGTGAGAACTTCTCACTCAATCGAATCAGTTTCGATTTTATTTTAAATAGTTAGATTTAAAATATTTGAATGCATGTTTGAATGATGATTGTTATCTATTGATTGTTAAAATAGACATTATGCGCCGTTAGTAAGCGGATGTTATTTATTAAAAACATATACCGCGAATATTTCATAAACAGTGAAATTGGTATTATATATATAATAGCAATATATATATATTGGCATATGTATATATTGGAGTTATTGATTTCCCGCATTTTTTTTGTTTAGTGGATGAGACCCTATTGCGCCGTTATTAAGCGGATAATATTTTAAATCCCATATACCGCGATAATTTCGTACTGGAGCGAAATTGGTATTGTGCTAATGTTTGTGGATGCAGGAAACAGGTTGGAGGGATCCAACTGGATTCCTCAACAATAGTTATTAGATTTCAGATATTTTGATATTTGATGGATTATCATATCGATATATGATATTGTTGTTTGTCGTGATTGACTATTTGGTATGTAGCATCATTGGACCAAATTTTGGGATTTTAAAATGATTTTTAAAGTAATTTTTGAAAAGTATACGTTTTATAAAATATGTTTGGAAATTGATTCATTTTAAATAAATAAACGTTATAATTTTTATGTTATAAAAATTATGATTTTTGAGAAATATAGTTAAAAGTTAATATTAGAGAAATATGGATTAATGATTTTATAAAATAGTTTAGATTGAAATTTCTGAATTTATTGTAAAAAGTTTAAATATAGGATTTATAAAATTTGATTATTTTATAAATCAAAATGATGAAGTTTTTAAAGAAGTTTAAAGACGTTTTAAAAGATTAATATGAATTGATTTATATTAAGACATTTATAAATGGATATTTATAAATTGAAATATGGACATTATAAAACGAGTTTTTATAAGTGTTTGAATGAAGTGAAAATGAATTTCATAATTGAATGGAATTTATAGAATTTTAAACAGTGAAGTTATAAATGGAATTTTATAAATAGTAGGTTTACAAAATTTATAAAGTTATTGAAAGAACGAATTTTGGATAAATAAACAATCTTATAAGTTATAAGATTTATAATTTGGGAAATTAAAAGAACGATTTTGTGAAATAATCGTTTATAAGTGTTTAACTTATAATGTGAACTTTTGTTTTATAATTGAGTTATAAACTGGAATAGGTTAATAAAGGAATTTATAAAAAGGAAGTTGTTATAAAATAAATAGAAATGGAATTTATAAACGTTGTTTTATAAATTCACAAACGACTTATTTTGATAAGTAAATTCGTTGTAACTTATTTCTGGAGCTATATTCACGTTTTAGACAGTGAATAATCCTTTAAAATAAAATGAATAAAAGGATGAAATTGTTAACGAAGTTTATTCACATTTTTGAATAGTGAATAACACGTTAAAGAAAATGTTTTGGATTTGGTGTTTTAAATAGAATTAAAACGATCTAACGATGTTTTAAAATGTGTTAAGATTCGAAACCATAGATTTCAACATTTATTGTTGAAATAGACGTTTTCGAGAAATAGAAGGAAATGGTGGACTATAACACTGTTGTTATAGTAAATGATTTCCGAAAGGAAATGTTTTGAATAGTATTGGGATTTATATATCTATTTTAATTTCGAATCCCTATACTAGTGATTTTGGGTTGTTGTAACGATGTTTTACATAACATTCGTTTTGGCCCAAATAAATATGTTAAAGTGAATGATTTTCTTAAAAGAATGAAATATATACTTAATTTCAATTTAAGTATATTAAATATTTTCCAAGTGTTGAAAATAAATAGGTTCGTGAATTACTTATTTTTTTAATAAGTATGGAATCGTTTTCCAATAAATAAGTGAATATTGTGAGAGTTTGTCTTTTTGAAGATAAATGGAAAATGAATATTAGAAATCGAACTGAAACATATATTCACAGATATTTTGGGAATATAAATTCACTATAGAGTTTATATGTGAAAGTGGAATTTGTATGAAAATAAATATTGATTTATTTTTGAAGTATTGAAATTATATATCTTGTAAAGATATTTTGGAAAGTAAGTAATTTGGAAAATTATTTGGAATCTGGTGATGTGTGCATATCCATTGATAGTTCAATAACCGACTATCAATATTTCCCTTTGAATGGGTATTTGATGTGATTTGTTTGAATTTAAATGCCACACTTATTTTTGAATAAGCGCTCACTATTCGGGTTAACCGGGAAAGGACCATGGGGTCGTATAACCCATTCCGAATATGTGATACGTCGTTATGATAGCATTGAAGATCGGTGTTGAAGACCCGGTGTTTGTGAGAGCGATAGGATGACCTGTCGATTGACTCTGCACCGAGTAGCTACGGTATTGAGTTCTCCATATGTGATGGGAAATCCGATCAGGATTGTGAATATCCGGATTGCAAGGACTTCTTGTAAGTGCCTTCGGTTTTGTTCAAGCCCGGAACAGACTTGTATGGATTGTATGTCTGACATTACAAGTTGAGATATAAAGCCGATTTCTTTCAAATATATTTCTGTTGGTGGCGGAGAATTTATTCTTTTAGCTTAACACCCTTCTCTGAGACGTACGAGCTCACACGATTAATTTAGATTCAAGTTTTTAAATTTTGGTTGAAGGACGAAACCCTAGCTGTTGAAGAGGAACGGCGATTTTAGGCCGCCATTGTTTCTTTTCTTTTTATTTTTTTTTCCGTAAGCTCTGAAATGATGAGGGAGGGGGTGCTTCGTGTTTTAAGGAGAAGGGATCGTGTTTTTAGCATTGGTTGCGGCGTGGAACAAGGCATGTTTTCTGCTGATAGGTAAGGTAGTGTACATGTCTTATTATTTTATTTTTTTATTTATTTTTTTCCCTCTTTTTTTTCAATTTAAATTCAATTATTTTGTTATTTCTTTGCTTTGTTTTGTTTTGTTAAAATTATGTTGTTAAAATTTTTCCAATGCAGTTACATTATATTTTACAAAATTTATAAATATGTTGTTTGAATTTTTAACTATGGGTATTGATATTTATTTTGTATTGATTAAAAATTTTATTCTATTTTATTTTGGTTAAAGAAAAATGTTATTTATAACTAAACATTGATTTATAAATTTACATAAATAATAATTCTCAAAAATCCAAATTATTATTCCTAGTCATTCGTTCAAATTTTAAATACCAATTCAATATTCAATTTCAAAGTTAAATTCAAATTCTTATTCAACATTAAATAGATCAAATTCTAATATTTAATCGCCAATTTATTCTGATAATTTGAAATTCAAGTCAAATCATCATTTAAATATTTAAAAAAAAAAATAAATATTCACAAATTAAATTGTTTAAAATTGAGGATCGTTACAAGGTACACCACTCCAGATTCACAATCCTCTGGGTAGAGATACTTGATTTCACAGACAACAAGTTCACCCAATTGATTTCCAAGGCTACAACCACACCTTTTCTCATTTGATTGATTTCATAGGCTACAATCACACCTTTTCTCGCTTAGTTTGTTACAAAGAAGCATATAACTCTGAATAACACTGAGATCTTATTGAGATAGTGATAGGGAATCAAACCAGAGATGATCTAGTTAGATTCAATGTTGATTTTGGCAGAGTAATGGTAAAAATGTGTGTAAAGAAATGTGGAAGAAGAAGAGGAGTGAAATCAGAGAAAATATGAATACAAATTCATTCAAAACTACCCCTATTTATAGTAGAACAACAGCCATGTCCATTCGTGAAAGGATATAACGAATAGACACTTCCTTTGAAATTCAAAATTTTGAAATAAACTGCTACCATGTCGACATAAGGTACTTAAGGGTGTCGACATGCCTAAGGTATTTTTGGTAATTTGCTTTTCGTTGAAAATAAATTTTATCTTGTATTAAAACTATTTTAAACTTTATAAATATACTTTACTATAGTTAAAATACATAAGTATATATAGAGAATAATATTTTGATTTATATATAAAATTTTACTATAATTAAATCTAAGTAAAAATATTAAAAGTTAAATATATTATTATTAAAAGATAGTTTAAAACCAAGGATAATTTGATTTTGAAAATAATGATTATTTTGAGGCTAAAAATATTTAAAACTAGGATAGATGTTTTTGATTCTTTTAAAAGGAAGGTTTTGAAATTATTTTGAAAACAAGATATAATTTTGTAAAAACATTTGAATAAAAGGTTAGCGGATACAAAACAATGTTCCACTAGATTTTTCGTAGGTTCCATCCTACTTAGGCTTCCATCCTTTTAACAAGCTCGAAGTGGATTCCATTCCACAAATAAATTGGATTTTAAGATGCGAGTGCTTTTCTAGGAGTTTTAACAAAATTCCTAATTAAATTACTTATTATTGAAATCTTGAATTCTTGATATTCTTGATACTCATGAGTCTTCAATCTTGATATCTCGAATCTCTATACTGTACAGTCTTCATACTTGGTACCTGCATGGTTAAATCCGGCATATACTTTCATTCTTGGTATCTGCATGTGATTAACTTGTAATAGAAATTATTACGTGGCTTTATGCTTGAACATATTTCATGTGCTTATATAGAGGCATGTCAAAATTGGTAATGAATCAATTTTGGTTGAAAATTAATTAATTTCCACATTTCAATGTATTTCAAATAAGTAATAATCTAGAGAAAATATATGACATATGAGCCAGTTAGTGTATTTATAAATATATATCTGTTACTTCATTAAATATCCATCCAATTAGTTAAAATTTCCCTAATTCATGTGTTGATTGATTTCATATACTAGGTAATTAATTATGTGATTATCATTTACCTTATATATCGAACTAGACAAACAAATGATTGGGATTAATCTCATAATTTTTAAAGGATTTGATGTTGTTTCCATTTATTTATATAAAGTAATTAGATATTTCACAAGAAGTCATAAATAACATCTATTTTAAAATGTTATGAAAATTATTTAAACCCACATCATAATATTAGTATTTGTTCAACAATGAACTAAAAGATCTCATAATCAATAATACATTGTAATAAACTAATCTATAAGGATGTTGAAATAAGTGAGAAGATTTTGTATAGTTTAATTCTTTCCATTCCTCTCTGTTGCAATTCCGATCCAGTTTTCCATCATATATTATCAATTTCTCTTTGTTTAGCAATTATTCCACTTATGAATTGGTATACAATTTACTATATACTCTAATTGCTAGAAATTTCAATATATTTTAAAATAATTATCCATGTGGAATATGATAATTGAAACATACAATTTTTGTTTGTTTTAGCAAGGTTAAAAATGGAAATGTTAGAAACGATATGAAAATGCAAATTTTTTTCATTAACTTTGCATCGATAACGAAGGAAGTTTGTAAATGGAAGTTTCTGGCATGATTTGAATTTGCAATATTTTTTGCATGAGTTATGTATTTAAGAACTGAAGTCCATCGATATGCTATCTTTTGTGACATAAAAAAATTATAAGAGAAGTTTTGCGAAACATCCACTTTAACTTTTAAAATACACAATTATCCTTCCTCAAAAACAAGGTTTAAGAAAAAAATATTATTTTTAAGTTTTGGCATGTTTGTAGAAAACTCTACGTATATTTTCATAAATGTATGCAAATAATTTGTAGAGAACTCTACAAATGTTTACCGAGAAATATAAAAATATGGACTACAAATATTTATAGAGAAATCTACCAATATTTGTGAAGTTTTCTATAAATATTTTAAGAGAAATCTTCAAAAAATGGCATTATAAAAAAATCTTTTGAATAAAGAAAGATGCATTTATAGTTCAGATTTAATTTTCGAAACAAAAAGTTTCCAAAAATTAAAAATAAGGATGTAATTTAAAACACATTTTTGGAATGATTTTCACATATGAAATTTGAAAATAAGGGGCAGATTCTAATTCCAATAATTATAAACTTAAATATTTACTCAATTATTCTCAACTGGCATATATTTCTTGCGTATATTTCAACTACTCTAATTTCCACTAATCTAAAATATGTTTTATGGAAGGTTCTTGCATGTATTTTATTAAATTTTGGCTTTACAAATTTTATCAGTAATTAGATATTTCTCTCAATCTATTTCTAATATCTAATACTATAATAATTATTAAGCAACTCTCATATCTTTCATTCATGTTTAATATATTATATCTAGTTATCCATTAAAAATCATGTTAAATCAAAAAGTATCTAGTTAAAGACCATTATAAATGCAAGCATGCATATATAGACACACATATATCTATATTTTCACTTGAATTTAATAAATTACACTCCATGAAAAAATAGTTGGCATTTTGCTTCTTCATTTTCCTTCAAATTTTAAAGATTATTTACCTGAAAAAAATTATTACATTACTTTGGTTTGTCATTCAATTTTGAAAACATTTGATATTAAAAAAATGTGTTGTGTGTATCCGTTAGGGAAACTAAAATTGAAGCCAAATGGTACAATTTGATTTATTTTTTTGTACAAATTAATTTAGTGTGCTTTTAACTTTCAGTTGGATAAAATATTGGTAAAGAAAACGATAGTTGGGGAAAAGTTTTATCATTTGAATATTAATCTTAATATATTGGATTTGATGTGTATATTTTCCCCAGTATAAAAAAATTTCAATGTCTGACCTTTTGCATTCTGTTGGCGTCAAAATTGGCGACCAACACCCAGTTATATGATTGCACCAATATCGAGTCATCGATCTTAGGTAACACCTGTTGTAGAGAATATAATATGAAGAAAAAACAAATTAAAAATGCAAGTAAGCAACAAGAGACCAGATTTATAGTGGTTTGACTAAATCCAGCGTACGTCCACTCAAGAATAATCCTTTTTATTATATTGTATTTTGTTTACAGTTACAATCCGAAACTCAAGAACGAAATTAGCAAAGTTAGCCTAGTTTGAAGATAAAGAGAAGTAGAAAGAAGATCCAGAAGATCCCTTTTTGACACAATGCCTACTGTATTTATATATCGAAAATTGCATGGGTCGGACCGACATTTTGGTAGAAGGTTCGAGAGACCAAGATGAGGCCATCCAAAAATTTCCAGGCCCAATTGGGACCATAATAGGGTTCCCTATTAGTGCGTCCAAATAGGATACGATCCTAAAGAGGGGTGCTTCCTTATGTTAGCCACCTGCTCCTTAAATTTCGTGTGATTACGATGTGCGGTTTGTGAAATATCGCATTTTCCATGAAGTAGTGTTGCTTAAATTCTGATTTCTGCCGATGCCTCCAAAGGAAGTTATTCCTATCCATCCAACTTACTTCAATTGGAATGAGATCCTATAGGGTGTTCCACATATTGTAGTAAGCATGTACTTCAAGTTTCATGTTGATAGCACGTGTAGATTTTGAGTTATTGACTGATCGTCGTTGCAAAATTGAGTTTAGCCGATCCCTTTTATACCAGTCCCTCCTATATTGTTCCCTTCTTTACCGATCCCTCCTGTACCGATCCTTTTTTATACATGAAGTAGTTTGCCAATATCTGGAGTAGACGGACTCCAAAAGACTTAGAATTTGAAATGTGGCCTCACAGGGGCTTCCTTACCATGCAATATCGATCCCAACCAGTTCGAGACCAAAACAATGGATAGATACCGATCCCTTGGAGGAGTGTTAGCTCCATACTCAGACATTTTTTGAGTGTCATCCATCTGATTATGTCTGACTATCATGGATAGCTTTAAATATAACTAACCTCCAATCTAAATAATCACCTCTTCGGACGTCCTATCCTGATGATTACAAAATCCACTGGGTTAAATTCGACCTTGCCAAAAGGCAGGTTAACACATTCTTCTTTCTTGCGCAATTTGAAGAAATATACTCACTTAAGGTCGTCAATTGATACTCGAAATTTTCCATTTGGTTTTAGTTAAGATTGTTGTATATGTTGTGTGTATCTTAGCATAAAGAATTATATGTATTTAATGTTTAATTAAATTAATAATCCATATTATATGCAAAACTGCCAAAACCTATTTTTTATTATCACATATTTCTGTAATTTTCATACTCCTATAAACAATAGTACTGAAATTTTTTATGTGTTATATAAAAATTATGATTTGTAATTTTGGGTTCATCACTAATCGCTAAATATCATAATGTTCAGTATACATTTATATATGCAAATATAGATATTCAATATCCAAAAATGATTTTGAATGCGAATGTGGATATGGCACCAGCCACATTTGAAAATATCCATTGGCTGCTTAATCTCATATCTCCTTGCTTTTAGAATTCTCAAATTCACAATACAATTTAGTTTTTTTCTTTAGTTATGGAAAGGATGGGTGTAATATTCTTGGATTTTAGCCAAGCTTAAATTGGTAATTAATATAAGACTTTGGAATTAGTTGTGAATTAATTTGAATATTTGGGAACAAATATATATAGTAGATTTGAGAGTTAATTTGGATTGGAAATTGAAGAATAATATATTGTAATTTTAGGTTGAAATTCAAAGATAAGTATTTTATAAAAATTGTATTTGTATTTTCCAAATTAAATAAGATGTATGTTTATTTATTTATATAAATGGATTATAATTTGAAATTTGATTTTGAAATTAAATAAATATATTGGAAATAAAAATTGTTTTAATAAATAAATTAGATTTAAAAAGCTTTATAAAATTAAGAAATATATATGTATGATATTTATTAAAGTGAAATTTAGTTTCAAACATTTTTTCTTTAAGGATGTATAAGTATAATTAAAGGAAGTTTAAATATAAACTTTTAAAAACATAACACATGCATAAAAAAATAAAAATAAAAGTATTATTTGAATTAGATGTATAAGTATAAAAACTATTTGAAGGTTAAATTTTAACATATACATATCTTTTGAAAATTAATAAGATGTTAATAAAGGAATAATATTCTTTCTCTTCAAATTAATACATATATAAATAGTTATGAAAAGGGATTATAAATAGAAAATAATATAAGGATATATTTAAACATTTAAACACATGCAAAATACATGTGTAAGCATTTTAGCAATAAAATTAACATATGTAAACATTTCAACAAAGCATTAATACAAGTGTAATCATCTCATCATAAATCAAGCAAGTGGCATTTTATTTTGGAAACATGTATTAGAGAAAAATAATCAGGTTATTCTTAGTTTAACTTTTCTCAAAAACTTGAAAACTTTCTCAAGCAAGAATCAAAAACCAGAAAACCCATTCTAAAACTCAAAAAAAAAAAATGCAAGCCCTGTAACTCAAACCAGTAAAATTCCTCAAATCAAAATCAAGCCCTGTAGATCATTTTTCTCAAATCTGTGTATTCAAACTTGTAAACAAAGATTTTCAAATGCAAATCTGGAACAAGTATCAGGGTCAAGCAAACAACTAAAACTTAAGTTCAACCTGGAAATGATAAAACAAAAGCAATGCAAATGTTCAGTTCAAAACTTGGAAACTCAGAATCGAAAACCAGACATAGGAAAATAATAAAACCAGAAAGAAATAAAATCAAATAGCTCGATCTTCAACCTGATCAAGCATGCAAGTTCAACTTAGCTTAAATCAAGGCAAAGTTTAAAAGTATTCAAAACAAAGCAAAATCTGGATCAAGCAATCAGATCAAAATAGCAGATTGAATAAACTAAAGACCAAAAAAATCAAAATTCCAGGTCCTCTGTTCTTCACATGACTGGTGAGCAAACCACTTGATCTTGTTTTGATTTCTTGATGTTTGGAATTATATTTAAAGTGATGAGTTAAATATTTCTTGTACGATTGTGTTAATTTGCCTGCATGTGTTTATATATATGAAGAAAAAGTGGGTGCATGTCTACATAAAATTAAGTAGCATCACTCTGTTAATATACAGGATCTAAACCCACAAAAAATAAATTTAATTACTCATTGTACGATCGAATTTAGACTTTGATTTCAAAAAGGAAAATGTTTGTAATATGTTAATATTATTTTTTAAAATATATTTATTGAGTAATTATTCCAAAATCTATGAATTACAGTAAAAATGAAACAAAGTCAAAAAAATTCATCATCAAATTTTCACGAATTAATCAAAGGATTAGAATTGTCATAAACATGATGAATTTCAAAAATAAATGAAAATTTCTAGGTTAGAATTGAATGAGTAATTCTGAGTTGATCGGAACTGGAAATTTTAAAAATCCCGACGAACTATTGTGATTTGAAGGTCGGAATTTTTGGTGAAGATAACTTAAGCATCTATGATCGTCAAAAAAATAAACAATAAAAATCCAACTCACTGTGTTGGCCATGCAAAGTTAATATAGGGTTTAAGGATAGGGTTGTAAGGGCTGGGTTCTCGTGGTTGTTGCGTCGCCATGGAGGACTATAGGTGATCGGTATGGGGGGAATCGACTCGGCAGGCGGTGGCGTAGCTATGGGTTGGACGGCGTGGTTGCAAATAGTCGAAAACGTCGTTGGCAAGGTGGATTCGTGGTTTGAGTTCGTTTCCAGGTGAAGGTCGTTGGTGCAAAAATCGATTTTAGACGATTTCAAAGAAGACTGGGAGGTTGCGATGTTTGTATGGGTCATCGATGAAGGAGTTGCCTCGGGAAAACATAGGGATGTCTCGTGTTCGTTCTCAAGATTACTATCGGGAAAATGATAATACAGCTCGAAGTTGCTATCGGGGTAGTTTAGGTTGAAACCAGGTTTGAGGCGTAACAGTTTTTTTTTTAATTTTAAAAGCAGAACCCGTTTCAGGTTTTAACTGCAACCAGTTTTGAAAATAATATTGATTCCAGATTTTATATATAGTGAACAAGTTTCCCAAATTTAAGGATTGATCAAGTTTTAAAAGTAAGTTTCAAAGCTAGTTAAAGGAACAAGTTTTAAAGTTCTAAAGTTTAAAACTTAATCAAGTTTAAACAATTTATTAACCACTTCATTTAAAATAATTATGGTTTATTTAAATTGGAACTTATTAAAGGGTTGAGGATAAAATTATTTTGAGTTTAAAGTATTTCAATACATATAACCTTTATTTAAAAAGTTATTTTCAATAAGCTTGATAATGTAATTAAATGGTTGATTAAGGAAGATAAAAATGTTTAAATGATTAAATGATTAATTACTTAATTACTTAAAAGGAATTAATTCATGTAATTAATTTAAGATTAATTAAGGTAAATAAATCAATAATTTAAGATTTATTAATCAAGTGTTTAAAGGTAAATTAATTTAAGGATAATTAATCAATGTAATTAAGGTAATTAATTTAAGAGTAATTTATTAATTAAAGGTTAGTTAATTAATAGAAGTAATTAAGGGATGATTATTAATTAAGGATTAATTAATAATTATTGTAATTAACTAAGGATAATTAATCAAAGAATTAATTAATAATTAAGGGTTAATTAAATATGTAATTAAATCAAAGATTAATTTAATTAATGTGATTAACTAAGATTAATTAATTAATTAAATGTAATTAATTAAGATGGATAATTAAGGATTTATTTATTAATTAGATAATATTAAATGATTTGTAATTAATTTATACTTAACTCATAAGTAATTAATTTAATTGGAAATTAAAATTTAATTAATTTAGGATTAAACAATTAATTAATCCTGTTTATTAATCATTATTGAATGCTTGGATTGCTTATGAATGTTTGCATTGTATGAAATACCTTGAATTGATTGTTATCTCTGGACTGTAATATTCTGTTCTGTGAATTGAGGTGTGTGTAATTTATTTATTTATCTATAATACATTTATTTGTAAATCTGTGAATGAAAGATAAGCGTTATATTATACCGCTTATCAATATTGATGTGATTTAATATGTGACGATTGAATGATGTTGCGCTATTGCGTAAAACCCTGGACTACACCATACACACAAATATGGATTGCACGAGGAAATCGGTTAAGTCACAAATATTTGAATTAAATATTTTAAAATGATTTTTAAAGTTGAATTTTGAATCCAAATGGTTATGGAAATGAAATTGAATTAAATATGTAAAGTTTTGAAAAGGGAGTTTTGAAGATAAAAGTTATTTTGAATAACTTGATTAAGTTTTGAAATTGAAATAGTTGATTTGAATTTGAATTCAAGATTTGAATTATGGTTGAACAAGTTATATAATGTGTTTATATGGGTTTTAAATCTTTATTTTGGAAATTTGAATCTAACCCAGGTTTTATATTTGAATGGCTTTAATTTGTGCAAATTTAATCGGATTTTTTCGAAATGAAAACTATTTGTTTTCAAATAATAACAGCTTTCATATAAAGAAGGATTTCCTATTTGTGTTGAAAGATTTCAAACTTGAAAGTGAATTGTTTTGAAAGCTAAGAATAAACCTTTGTGAAAGATAGTTCAACCTTGTTTTGAGATTGAAAAGGATTTTTAAATGGTGTATCTTTTATATAAAAGAATTGAAATGGGGATTGTTTTGAAAGCTATGAATTGAATCTTTGATGTAATGATTGGATGAGATAATCCATATTGAAAAGAAATTGGTTTGAAAGTTGTAAATAAATCTTTGTGAACGATGGGTGAACTTTGTGAAGTGAATCTTTTTGTTTAAAGAATTGGAAATGGTAACTTGTTTAAACCATTTGAAAGGAAAGTTTTGGATTTTAAGTTGTGACTTAATTGAAATCCCAATATCCATATGTTTTTAAATATTGCGGTCGTTATTCGGTTTAGCCGAGAGAGGACCTTATGTCATATAACCCATTTCGAACAATGACACGACATTATGGATAACATTTGAAGACTGGTGGTGAAGATCAGATGTTTTCGAAAGTGAAAGGATAACCCGTCGAATGTCTCTGCACCGAATGGATATAGAGATCTCCATATGTGATGGGAAGTACGGACGTGATTAGGGATTATCCGAATTTGCAAGCGCTTCTTTGGAAGTGCCTTCGGTTCTGTTCGAACCCGGAACAGACTTGTATGGATGTGTGTCTGACATTACACTTTGAGATATAAAGCTAGTTTCTACCAAATACATTCTGTTTGGTGGTGGAGATTTATTCTCTTTGCTTAATACCCTTCTCTGAGACGTATGAGCTCAGAGGTTATGTAGTTGATGGTTACTAGTGATACATTCCCAATTTGGTAATGCGGCATACTGCTGATCATTTGTTGATCGAAGCATGGCTTTATGAAAAAGCATTGCTTTATGGACGAGACTGCATCGGGACCTCACAAACCGGAAATGGTCGAAACGGGAAAGATGGGGCAAGGTTGCAGGGGTCGTGCACCTAGGGTATGTCCATTCCTTCTGGAAAAGGGTGGTGTCAAGGTATGGAGCCCAGATACTTAATTCATGTGGACATTGTAAATTTATTACTGTGTGATGTTGATTTTTGGTTGAGGATCCTCGGATAAAGGTCGCAAACGACCGGGGGTGGCATATCTTTAGGTACTACTCCCAAGCAGAGAGGAAACCGGCCTTGTGTTGGTAGAGAGCTGGGTAAGTTCTTGGAGCGTCCCTCCAGAGGAGTACCCATGTGGTAGTAGGAAGTTCCTTAGCCTGACCATTTGTTGGAAATCCAATCAAACAATGCGAGCCCTTTACGATTGCAATTGTATAACCTGCCACCTTAGGTGGTAGCTATAGCTGGCATAATATAATGGTACCTATGCTAGTTAAGATTAACATTATACTTTCGAAATGTTTTCCACTATGAACTAATAATAATATCAAAAAATGGTTTTTGCGTAGTAAGCATGTTTGACAATCGTAAGGAGAAATGTATTATGATGCCCCACCTCTAAACCCACGCTAGCCAAGGACACTACGGGGAAATGCCGTCAACTAGCACGGAGAATAAGGCTGTTAAGGAGCGACCATCTGTGTAATTGCTTTGTGCGAGCACCGATATGCCAGATAAAATATAACATGCAAGCATCTCAAGAGGAAATCCGACATACCGACACAAACTTAAAGCTACTACACAGTGGCTATATATAATCTTCGGAAACAAATATAGAAATAAACATAACATAAATCAGTAACAGACAATTCATATCACTAAGGCGGAAACAGATGTGAATATAACACATGAAAGTGTAAATCGGAGTACTCGTCAAATAAGATCCACAGTATCACCAAAGAATAGATACAAGTGCAAGATAAAAGAATATGTATACATCAAGGAGTCTATATCTCAAATGTATACAACAAAAACTACTAGACTAAAGTATTTAAGCAAAAGTCAGAAGATGGTTCCAGATAGGAAGTCACGAGGAAGCACCTGCAATATCTCCGTCTGACCCGAGTATTATTTAAGAAGAAAATAATAAATGGATCAGTCTAGCTATAATTATCAGATAAAATGAGATATAAGAAGAGATGTAATAAAAACGTATGATAACCAAAAATGTCATACTGCGACAAGTATACATAGAAAATCAACTAAATCATACAAATATCTCAAGAATCTCATAGCATCAAAAAGAATATCATATTCTTTATTTACTTCACCAAGCCACAATAAATGACATACATATTAATGCCAATTGTAAAAGTTGGTGAAACATAAATTCCAGAAATCATCAATTAGAAATCCAGAAATCACAAGAAAAAGAGGATGGCCAATCCCATAAACTGGACATCGACGCACCTAGAAAGACACGCCCCATGCACAGTCGAACATCGACGCACCTAGAAAGATACGCCCCATGCATAAATAAACATCGATGCACCTAGAAAGATACACCCCATGTAAAAACGAACATCGACGCACCTAGAAAGGTACACCCATGCTTTAGCATCGACGCACCTAGAAAGATACGCCCCATGCATAAATAAACATCGATGCACCTAGAAAGATACACCCCATGTAATGCTAACATTGATGCACCAAGAAAGATACACCCCATGCAAAGTCGAACATCGATGCACCTAGAAAGATACGCCCCATGCATAGACGAACATCGACGCACCTAGAAAGATACGCCCCATGTCCCGACTTATTGAGCCGTTGCTCCACAAAGTAAACAAACATCGACACACCTAAATAGCTACGATTAATGCGAGAAATGAGATGAAGATCAATAAAATAAAGTACAGTCCTCCACGTGGACAAAGAGACATCGCACATTGCTAGTCTAAACCATAAAATGATCATCATCGATCATCAAGAAGTGTCAATTACACTAAGCTAGTAAATATATGGTTTAGCTTCATGTCCCATAACCACTAGCTTAACTTAAATATTTACGAACAAATTGTAGAATTCCACTCAAGAATCGTCACAAGAGATTCAATCTAACAAGTCCAAGAATTAACCGACGAAGTAAACGCAAGCGTTTCATACCACTTGTCTTACTAATTCGTTTAATTAGATTTCTCATACGAGTGAGGTAAAGGTTTGTATATACTAGTAGGTTGGAAAAAGGTTTTATAAACGAGTTTGATATTGAAAATAGAGTTTAAATAATCTTTGATAAAGAGTTTGAATATTTACTACTACTATAGAAACCTTTGTATTTTAAGTGACAAACCATAAAAATGATTGTAGAAACAATCAATCATTAAAATCCACATACGAAGATGTGAATCAAATCCAAAGAAACCGACAAAGAATCCATCGAAATGGATATTCAAAAATCCCTAAAAAGGAGTCATCAAAGTCATAATAAATGATAACAACAAATAGGATCATAACGAATCGATTTAAATTGGGAAATTCAATCCCAAAATGCAAATTGGGCAGAAACAACAAATTCAATTGACTGAACAGAGATTTCATTTGACTAAATCATGCCTGAAAACCTTCTGTTTCCAGGTTCAGTCGACCGAACAGAGATTTCAGTCGACTGAATCATGCCTGGAAACTTTCTGTTTCCAGGTTCAGTCGACTGAACAGAGATTTCAGTCGACTGAATCATACCTGAAAACTTTTGGGTTCCAGGTTCAGTCGACTGACTCAGAGATTTCAGTCGACTGAATAGGAATTTCCAGTATTTTCAGCCTAAAAATAAAGAGGCAATCTCTTTGCAAATGCAACCGGACGAGTAATGGGAGCTAGGGATTTATGCCAAACGACGACCCGGCCCTACAAGCTCTTTGATGCATCACCAATAACATGTTCAAAGATCGAAGTTAGGATTTTTAAAGATTTGAATTCAAAACACTAAATATTGGAATATTCACAAAACCAATCTGAATCAAGAGCAAATGCACATGAAAAGGTGTTAGGAATTCATAGCTAACAACCAAAGATAATTATAGTCATAGATGTGAGATAAAAATCTCACCTTTGAACCCAAAAACAATGAATGAGAAGCTTGAAGATAAGGGAAGATCAACGACACTTCAATCTCAACGCAAGAAGCTTGAATCTAAGCTTAAAAGAGAAACATTTCCCAAATTAGGATTAGAAATTTTCTGAAATCAAAGAGAGAATGAGTTGGAGAAGAAGGAGATGATACTTACCAATGCTTCTCTTTGAATTTGGAGCTAGAACTTGATTTGCAAATGGAAACTTGGGCTTAGGATTTTAATTCTTTTTCTTTTCCCCCATTATTCTCTTTAGAACTGAAAAGATAAGGAAGAGGGAATGAATGAAGAGAAGTGGTTCAGTTTGGGTATTAAGTTGGCTAGTGGGCTGAACCCAAACCCAAACCCAAAGTGAAAAAGGTCAAATTTTTAGCTAGCTCCAAACATATCAATGTTTATACTCAAAAAGGTTGCAAACGATATTTTGAACTCAATGGAAGGGGTCTCGAGTCCCAATTCGACTGTTTGCTAAAAGTAGGTTTTCGAACTAAAATCCGACGAACGATGAAATATTTAAATAAAATATTTAAATATATATTCGATAAATATGCGGGTTGTTACAGGCTCCCCTCTTTAAAGAAATTGTGTCCTTGCAATACTTAAGAATAAAATAAAGAGTAACAACCATAAAAGCATATCAACACAAAAGAAATTTGAAATAGGAAGTTCACCATAAAGAGCATGAAAGAGTAAGCCCGAACAGGTACACCCGAGAAACTAGAAACTCAAATAAATTAGAACAATGGCGTAGTACAATAACGGTGCGCCAGATGAACCAAAACTCGAATAATTTGAAACACCGACACAGTACAACGATACGTCCAATGAACCAAAGTTTAAATAATTTAGAACACTGACGCAGTACAACGGTACGTCTAATTAACCAAAGTTCAAATAATTTAGAACACTGACGCAGTACAACGGTACGTCCAATGAACCAAAGTTCAAATAATTCGGAACACTGACGCAGTACAACGGTACGTCCAATGAACCAAAGTTCAAATAATTTGGAACATTGACGCAGTACAATGGTACGTCCAATGAACCAAAGTTCAAATAATTCGAAACACTGACGCAGTACAACGGTACGTCCAATGAACCAAAGTTCAAATAATTCAGAACACTGACGCAGTACAATGGTACGTCCAATGAACCAAAGTTCAAATAATTCAGAACACCGACGTAGTACAACGGTACGTCCAATGAACCAGAGTTCAAATAATTCGGAACACCGACGCAGTACAACGGTATGTCCAATGAACCAAAGTTCAAATAATTCGGAACATTGACGCAGTACAACGGTACGTCCAATGAACCAAAGTTCAAATAATTCAGAACACCGACGCGGTACAACGGTACGTCCAATGAACCAAACACTATAAAAAACATCAGACGCAAGCCCATAAAAGAAATGAGATAAAGCTCAATAAAACAAGGTACATCGAAACGTCCGATGAACTTGGTAAAAGATCATTCCATTCAGACATCATAAAAAAGACAACCACTTGTTGCTTACGACTAAGGGCATTGGCAACATGATTTCCCTTCCGGGAGTATACAAAGAATATTAAGATCATAAAATGCAAGGAACTCTAGCCAACATTAAGTTCCTTATGAGAAAATAAATATTCCAAAGATTTATGATCGGGGTAGAGAACAAATTTCTCATCCAAAAATGATGACACCAAATTCTAAAAGTGAAATCAATAGCCACAAGCACTAGATCATGAATGGCATATCTAGTCTCGATAGGCTTTAATGATTTAGAAACATAAATGATAGCACATTCTCTTTTGCAAGAGGACGACATTCAAACCAATACGATAAGCATCTGTAAAAAAGATAAATTCTTGGTTCCCTTCGGGAATCACAAGAATAAGAGTATCGAAAAAGAGTTCTTTTAAATAATCTTCTTTCCTAAAAAGCTAAAACTTTCAAAATTACAATTGTCTCAATGTAAAAATCTTTTTAGAAAAATTTACATTTTACAAGTCAATATATCGTGTCTAATTGTCTCATCAAAGCGTTTAGGAAATTCCTATCGATAACGTTGATCAAGCGCATCGACCAGAATTCTTAAAGCACTCAACGGGCAATACAATCACAAAATCATCTTCTATATGATGAAAATATCTCTTAAAAGTTTTGAGAATATTCTTTGCTCGTTTAAGATAAAAATCCAATTGTACTTATAAATAAATCTTATGAAAAAGATATGCAAAATTTTAAATTTCTATTTTCATCCAAAATCAATAAATACAAGAATGGAATCATCGAGATATTCGTAGAATACTCGACTCATAAAATGGATGAAATAAGCTGGACAAACTGAATGACATAATAATTCATTCACAAGAATCATAACGAGTGCGGAATGCGGTAAGTGGAATGCTAACTTCTGCAACTCGTAACTAATAAAAATCGGTGGCAAGGTCGAACTAAAAAGACCCTAACACCTCTCAAAAGATTGCTTAGGAGATAATCCTAAGACAAACTCAAAAATACCGGAAAGTTTCAAAAGCTATTTAAATGAGAGAAGTAACACTTTCCTCATGACGAGGGCTTAAAGAATAAAATGATGCCATCAAATTGGAATCAAAATCCCAAAGAAAAATAGAAATCTGCTTAACAGATTAAAAATGTCGAAGATGAATAGTCCACTCGGGATATAGGATATGGCTTCATAATAATTAAGCCAATCCGTACAAAAGTCAATTCCGAAGCATAGGTAAAAATCGGCTTGGAAAGAAAAATCACATAAAATAATTTCGACATCAATACAAGAAACCAACCGAGCGTTGCGGATCCACCAACAGGATTCGCCATTGTCAAAGGAGTCAACAAACCCAAAAATGTTTGAAGAAAAGGAATCAACTAGTTCTTTTGATATAAAATAGTGAGATGAAACCCATATCAAAAAGAACTCGAAAGGGAATATCATAAAACAAATGTCATCAAGGATAGAATGGCTACCTTGACTAAGAGAAGAGTTGCTAGAGGCTTGCACAATATTTAGCTTTCTCATGTCCTTGTTCAAAAGTTTAGGACATGCAGATAAAAGATGACCTGGTTTTTTGCAATAGCGACAGGAATGGGGTTTCAGACACATATTTGCATAGTGTTCCTTAGAATTACAATTGTAGCATCCTCCACGATTAGGGATTGGAGTCTTTGCTACAAAAGTAGTTTGCTTCACTCTCTTATTGGGATTAAGGCTCTTGAACTTAATATGCCTCTTCTTGGAAATCCCAATAGCACTAACACTTCCTTTACCAACCTCTTCATGTAACGCCCCACGTCTATACCCACGCTAGCCAAGAACACTACAGTGTAGTGTTGTCAACTAGCACGGAGAATAAGGCTGTTGAGGAGTGACCCTCCATGTAATTGCTTATCACACGGTGGCTATAATTAATCTTCGGGAACAAACATAGAAATAAGCATAACACAAATCAGTCACAGACATCCATATCACAAAGGCGGAAGAAGATATGAATATATAACTAACACATGAAAGTGTACATCAGAGTAGTGGTCAAAAAGATCCAAAATAATACAAAAGAATAGCAATACGTGCTATACAAAAGAATACAACTATGAGTCTATATCTCATGTGTATACATCAAAAACTGCTAATCTAAATAGTTAGCCAAAAGTCAGAGTAGCAAATCCTAGGAAGAAGTCAAGCAGAAGCACCTGTAACATCTCGGTCTGACCCAAGTATTATTTAAGAAAATAATAAACGGATCAGTCTAGCTATAAATATCAGATGACATGACATAATATAAAAGATATGGCATAAACATAAAATATCCATACTGACATACTACTATAAGTATGCAAATGATGATCAACAGAAGATCAATCAATAAGAGGTAAATAAATATCACAAGAATCTTCTCAAAGATCCAAAGAGGGCATCATACCCTAAACTTGTACTCATAACAAGTCAATGACATAAATTCCAGAAATCAACACGAGAAATCCAGAAATCATAAAAAGAGAAAGAGGCCTATCACATGACGGTCCGAAGACCATGGAGAGCTACCCCATATGTGTGAGTGGAATCACACAAATGGTGTCTAGGCTAACCAAAAAGCAAAATGGTATGTGTGAGTGGAATCACACAAATGGTGTCTAGCCTAACCTTGCAATGAAAGAGACATCGCACAATTGCTAGTCTAATTCATAAAATGATCGTCAAGATCAACGAGAAGTGTCAACCACAGTAAGCTAGTAAATATATGAGCTTAGCTTCATGTCCCATAACCACTAGCTTAACTTAAATATTTACGAACAAATTGTAGATTTCCACTAGAAAATTGTCACAAGAGATTCAATCGAACAAGTCCAAGAATTAACCGACGAAGTAAACGCAAACGTTTCATACCACTTGTTTTACTAAGTCGTTTAATTATATTTCTCATACGAGTGAGGTAAAGGTTTGTATATACTAATAGATTGGAAATCGGTTTGAGAAAACGAGCTTCGTTATAAAATAGTGTTGAAATCATTTGAAGAAAGAGTTTTGATATTTACTACTAGTATAGAAAACCTTTATATTTTAAAGTGACCAATCATAGAAGTGATTGTAGAAACAATCAATCATAAAAATTCACATATGAAGACGTGAATAAAATCCAAAGAAACCAATAAAGAATCCATTGAAATAGGTATTCAAAAATCCATAAAATCGACCGAGAGCCAAATATAGTTTGTCTCGAAGAGTGGTTAACTCAGCATCACAACAAGCAAGTTCTGTTGAATGTTTTTCAGATAAGATCCCCTACGGAGGGGGGGTCCAGGGGGGGTGGCAACCCCCCTAGGTGGGGTTGCGGAGGCAACGCCACCGCTACGGGGTTCGACCTGCCCGGTCAGATCGTGGGGGTCCAGGGGGCAGCGCCCCGTCCAAAACGGTACGACCTAGGGAAGACAAAATGAGGTCTAACGACCTAAGGGGGATAGGGTCGAGCGACCTAATGGTCGCGACCTAGGGGTCTTACGACCTAACGACCTAAGTCAAGTACAAGGTCACGCGACCTAAAATGGTAAAGAGCCGTACGTGTTAACGAGTTAACGACCTACGACCTAGGTCCATACGACCTAAGGTCCCTACGACCTACGACCTAAGGTCCATACGACCTACGACCTAAGGTCCCTACGACCTACGACCTAAGGTCCATACGACCTACGACCTAAGGTCCATACGACCTACGACCTAAGGTCCATACGACCTATGGTACTAACTCGCGAGCGACCTAACGAGTTAACTCGTGAGCGACCTAATTACGAAGTGCCAATTCTTCCAAAACGACCTAACGTTAACTCGTAAGCGACCTACGACCTATGTACGAGCGACCTAACTCCGAACGAGCTAAAAACGGCCAGAACAACCTAGGGCTAACTCGTAAGCGACCTACGACCTATGGACGAGCGACCTAACTCCGAATGAGCTAAAAATGGCCAGAACAACCTAGTAGCAGTTTTTCACCAAAATCACTAAAATTTGGAGTTTTCCGCCAATCCAATCCAAACCAAATGCAAATGTGCATAATAAAGTGATAGGGAATCATTCCCAACAGTCCAATATAGATATAGACTAGATTTGTGGGATAAAAATCTCACCTTCGCACTAAAATTTATGAAGATGAAGCTTGAAAGCAAGGAGAAGCAATCCAAAGCTTGAATCCAATATCTTCTACTTGAATTTGGAGTTGAATGTTGGATTTGCAATTGAATTTGTGCTTGGAGTTTTAATTTCCCATTCTCTTCACCATTAATGCCAAAGCTTGAGTTAGTTAGGAAATTTATGAAGAGTGAGGAGAAGGGGGTTGTAACTTGGGCTTAATAGGATAAACTAACCCAAAGTCCAAAGCGTGAAAAGTTAGTGAAATTTCACTAACTCCAAACCTATCGATGTTTATACTTAAAAAATTGTAAACGGCATTTCGAACTCAATGGAAGTGGTCTCGAGTCCTAATTTGACCGTTTGTAAAAAGTATCTTTTCGGACCAAAATCCGATTAACGATTTAATATTTAAATAAAATATTTAAATATAAACTCGACAAATATGCGGGTTGTTACACTTCATATCACAGAGTGATATCCACAAGCTGATTGAAAGGAACTTCAAGTTTCAAAGGTAAAACTTTTCGGGGTTCTTACCCAAAGCACAGATAAACCTTTGATTCTTTACAAGATCCAAAAGTTGTTGGGCAGACATAAATGCGCCATCCAGAGAAGGTGACGCAGCGGATTAACAACAAGTTGTCGCCAAAAGATGCAACACCAACAAACAACGATGGAACGATACAATGATGAATCGATGAATTGATAATACCCAAGATAAATGCACAAATCCGTTGATCTCGCGAGATACCAGATTCTAGCTATCTTTAACACGTTGATCGCGCACGATATCGTGTTAGAAGATCTACGATTCTTCGACATTGATCTCGCGCATGAGATTCCGTGAACTGGCTTCAAAATCGTTGATTCGAGCGCACTCGAATAACCGAAGATGGAGAAAGGAGCTCACACTCAACTTCCAATTTTAAAGAGGCATAAAGCACTCAAACAAAAGTTTATTCAAAATCAACCTACTTTACAATGACATCACACACGTATTTATAGAAGATTACAACTCACATAACTCAACACAGCCACAGCTTCAACGACCTAACACAGGTCGTTAACGACCTAACACAGGTCGTTAACGACCTAACAGAAATGACTCACGACTCATGACTCACGACCTAAGAACATACAACACAGACGATCTATGCCTTAACAGTACGCGACTTACAACATAACAGCAATTACAACATCATACGGCCTATAACAATGTGACACAACAAGTTACAACATCACAGTAATACGACCTAACATCTTGAGCAACCTAAGTAGATAACATATCTTCAGCGGCATAGGCTTCAGCGACATAAGCTTCTGGGTGACTTAGCATTGAGCAACCTAAGAAGATAGCATGTTAAGGTACAACATCATAAGCTTGAACGACTTAAGGAATGTAGCGACCTAAGGTTCGCGACCTAAGTTGGAGCGACCTAAGGCACGCGTCCTATCACATGGCGCTGCATCACTTATCTTGGTAGGTCATAAGTCGCTAGGTCATTCGCGACTCAAGGAACCCGAGCGACCTAAAACCACCGAGCTATCTTCTGAGCGACTTAACACGTAATCTGCTTTCATTGAGTTAGGTCGTAATTCGTTAGGTTGGAACTCCTATTGCGCTGCATCATCCTCCCCAGGTTGACAGGAATTCGACCCCGAATTCACACATTCCTCTTCTTCGACACACTTATCCCCATGACATGGAATCAAGTTTTGACGTTGAAAATGTCGGCAGTATGGACATGATCCGGCAATCTTAACCGATAAGCATTATCATTAATCTTTTTCAAGATTTCTACTGGACCAATCTTTCAAGCTTTCAATTTGTTGTAAGTTCCAACCGGGAAACGATCTTTCGTCAATACTGCATAAACAAAATCACCCTCTTTCAAGTCCACACTCCTTCGCTTCTTATCTGCCAGTTGCTTATACTTCTCAATTGACTTAACCAATCATTCATGAACAATCGTGTGACACTCCTGCAACTCATTCACGAAATCACAAGCTCGTTTAATAACCTCTTTCTGAAGTGGAACTATCGACAAATCAAACGGTCCTTTCGGAATTGCTGAGTATACTACTTGAAATGGACTGAATCCAGTACTTCGATTAACAACATAATTATGTGTGAATTCTGCCTGACACAATTTCACATCCCAGCTCTTCAAATTATCCTTCACAAGACTTCTCAACAAGTTTCCCAAATATCTGTTCACCACTTCCGTTTGCCCATCCGTTTGTGGATGATAGGCGCTACTGAATTTCAGCTTAGTTCCAATCATCTTCCACAGACTCAACCAAAAATGACTTAGAAATTGTGTATCCCGATCAGAAACAATGGTCTCAGGTAGCCCATGTAGTCGATAAACCTCTTTAAAGAACAATTGAGCAACACGGACTGCATCAGCGGTCTTTTTACGAGCCATGAAATGTGCCATCTTCGAAAATCTATCCACCACAACATATATAGAATCATTCCCTCGTTGAGTTCTTGGCAAACCCAAAACAAAATCCATGGTAATATCAACCCATGGTCTAGTAGGCACGGGCAATGGCATATACAATCCTGCATTCGTAGCTGTCCTTTTGGAAACTTGACATATGTGACATCTCTGCACAAATCTTTCAACTTCTTTCCTCATGGAAGACCAAAAATATGATTGAGAAATCAACTGCAAGGTACGATCTCTTCCCACATGGCCTTCTTCATGCAATTCTTTCACAATCTTCATTCGTAAACTGCACTATGGTATACACAATCGATTTCCTTTGAATAGAAAACCATCTACCAATACATACTCATCCATCTTCCCTTTCTCGACTTCATGTACAATCTTAGCAAAGTAAGGGTCCTCAACAAACAATTATGGAAATACATCAAACCCCGTCACTTCAACTCTCATCGTAGTCAACAAATGATTTCTTCTACTTAATGCGTCTGCCACCTGATTTGTAACTCCCGACTTATGCTTTACAACAAATGTAAACTGTTGCAAGTATGCGATCCGTGGCATGCCTGGCTGCAATCATATCCTGTCCCTGCAAATGTTTTAATGCTTCATGATCAGTATATATCACAAACTCCTTATAAAACAAGTAGTGTCTCCAGTGCTTTATGGCTTGGACAATAACATAGAAATCCAAGTCACAGGTACTGTATCTTATCTTGGCTCCAGAAAGTTTCTCGCTAAAATAAGAAATTGGACGTCCCCTTTGACTTAACACTCCTCCAATTGCAACTTTAGATGCATCAGTATCCAACTCAAAGAGTAACTGAAAGTCTGGATATCTAAGAATTAGTGTTGTAGTCAAGTGTGTCTTGATTCATTGGAAAGTAGAATCAGCCTCTTCAGTCCACACAAACTGTTTTCCTTTCATACAATCTGTCACCGGTGCCATAACGCTACTGAAATGTGGAATAAATATTCGGTAGAATGATGCTAACCCATGGAAGCTTCTCACTTCAATTATAGTCCTGGGTTATGGCCAATCCTTGATTGCTTCAACTTTACCTTGATCCACATGGACTCCTTCCTTGGACAACGCATACCCCAAAAACAAAACACTGGGTGTCATGAATATGCACTTCTTTGTTGCCGCGTAAAATTGCTCCTGACGAAGTATCATCAATACTTCCCGTAGGTGTTGTAGATGTTCTTCTGTGCTTCCACTGTATATCAATATATCATCAAAGTATACCACTATGAACTTTCCAATAAATGGTCGAAAGATCCGATTCATCACTCACATAAAAGAAGTATGTGAATTCGAAAGACCAAACGGCATGACCAGCCACTCATACAACCCTTCCCGTGTCTTGAATGTGGTCTTCCATTCATCCCCTGGTCGAATTCGAATCTGATGATACCCACTCTTCAGATCAATCTTTGAAAAGATCACAACTCCGTTTAACTGATCTAACAAGTCGTCCAATCTAGGCATCAGAAATCTGTACTTCACTGTAATCTTGTTTGGTGCTCGACTATCTGTACACATTCTCCAAGTTCCATCCTTCTTTGGTACTAACAAGGCTGGTACTACACAAGGACTTAAACTTTCTTGTACGCGCCCTTGTTCAAGTAACTCCTCCACTTGCCTTCTCAACTCTTCGTGCTCCTTTGAACTCATTCTATAGTGTGGTCTATGTGGTAACACAGCTCCCGGAGGAAGATCAAGCTGGTGTTGCATGTCTCTCAACGGTGGTAACTCTTTCGGTAATTCATCAGGAAATACGTCTTCAAATACCTTCAACACTGGCTTAACTTCCTTAGGAACTTCAACCGTTTCACTACTTTCACGTCAAATCAACAGAAATACTTCAGGTCCATCTTCTACTTCTTTGACAAACTCCTTCAAAGATAACAGAGTTTTTAGTTCCTCGATTTCCTCTAACTTGCTTTCACTTTGTTGTCGCTTTTTAGGAACTAAAGTGATTTTAGTGCCATTGAACATGAAACTATAACAGTTAGTTCTACCATCGTGTTGCACGGCTCTATCAAATTGCCATGGTCTTCCCAACAACAAATGACATACATCCACATCTACCACGTCACACCAAATTTCATCCTTATACTTCTTTCCAATGGAAAAAGTTACACAAGCTCTTTGACTAACCTTCACTTCCCCACCTTTCCTCGACCAAGCTAATTTGTAGGGTTTGGGATGCTTCTCTGTCTTTAACGCTAACTTCTTTACAGCTTCTGGAGAGATGATGTTATCACAATTTCCTGCATCGATAACAAACTTACGAACCCTTCCCAAAATAGTGCACGTCGACTGAAAGATATTACTCCTCAGCCAGCTAGTCTCCTCTTCCTGCCTTGGCGTCAAGCAAGATCTCCTCATCATTAAAGAATATCCCTCGTCTCCCGCCAATAATTCTTCTTCCTCCTCAGCTTGTGGTGAATTGGAACATTCTATTTCTGCATCCTCATCCTCAACCTCAGCAACCATTGCTCATTTCTTAGGCCTTGGGCATTCAGTGCTCTTATGACCAAACTCCTGACAATTATAAAACTTGAAATTGTTGTTGACCTTAGTCTTAGCAACTTCATTGACAACCGGTTTACTAACAGCCTTGGAAACATTAGTATTGCTACTAGCCCCTTTAATCTGATTGATCGAACATGTAAGTGCACCACCTCCTCTTCTATCTTGCTTATCCTAAGCTAGAGCCTTCTGGTGTGCTTCGGCAAAGGATCTTGGATCAAACATATTCACCATATCTTGAATTTGCATTCTCAATCCTCCAACAAATCTAGATGTCAACTGTTCCTCCGTCTCCATGATATTGTTTCTAGCAATCAGTTGATAGAACTCATCTGCATAATCATTTACCGACTTTGTCCCTTGTCTCAAATTCTGTAAGCGCTGATACATAAGAGACTGATAATTATAAGGCAAGAAAGTAGCCTTCATCAACTTCTTAATCTTTTCCCATGAAACAATCTTCGACTTTCCCATTCTCTCCCGTGTAAGTTTATTTTGTTGCCACCTGGCCATAGCTCTTCCCTTCAATCGTGTAGCAACCAACTTAACTCTACGATGCTCGGGTACTTCTTTGAAGTCAAAAATTTCCTCAACATTTGATAACCAATCTAGAAACTCTTCCGATATCATTCCTCCTTTGAATTCTGGAATCTCTGTTTTCATTCCTGACTCCCATCGATGATCATCTTCTACATTCCAATATTGACTTCGTACTTGGTCTCGATCTCGATAATGAATACTACCTCTATCACCATCTTCATCATAATCAAATGTACTTCGATATCTATCCCGTCCATCTACATCTCCACGATCATGCATGGTCCTTCTACCCTGTCTTTCAATATCATGATATGATTCATTTTCAAACCCCCATGGAGTTCTTCTCTCTTCATTTCTGTACTCATGGTGTTCTCATCTCATTGAAACTGATGATTCTCTTCTTTCTCGACAAGATTGTGGTGACACCCTCCTCGCTTCCGAAACCGATGGCGAAACCCTGTTTCCTCCATGGTTCGAGATTGGTAACCTTCTCCTTTGACTTTGATTCATGTCATTCATCAATTTCTCTAACTTTCCAATACCTTCATCGAACTTTTTATTGATACGTTGTTCCATTTGCTTAGCTTCTTGTCTTCTATACACATCTTCAACATTTTGAAATCGATTAACACGTCTCGGAGGCATTGTCGAATTTTCAACAAATCCAAACACACTTCAACTCGGATTCAACTTACAAATTGATACACGGCTCCAACTTCTAGTTCTCGGCTTTAACTCGTCCTGAACTAACTTTGCTCGGATCTAGCTTTTATTAAGCTTTTACTAGCTCTGATACCAAACTTACGCAACGGATGAACAACAAGTTGTCGCCAAATGATGCAACAACAACAAACAACGATGGAACGATACAATGGTGAATCGATGAGTTGATAATACCCAAGATTAATGCACAAATCCATTGATCTCGCGTGATACCGGATTGTAGCTATCTTTAACATGTTGATCGCGCACGATAGCATGTTAGAAGATCTACGATTCTTCGACGTTGATCTCATGCACGAGATTCCGTGAACCGGCTTCAAAATCGTTGATTCGAGCGCACTCGAATAACCGAAGATGGAGAAAGAAGCTCACACTCAACTTCCAATTTTAAAGAGGCACAAAGCACTCGAGCAAAAGTTTATTCAAAATCAACCTACTTTACAATGACATCACACACGTATTTATAGAAGATTACAACTCATGCAACTCAACACAACCACAGCTTCAATGACCTAACACAGGTTGTTAACGACCTAATAGAAATGACTCACGACTCACGACCTAAGAACAAACAACACAGACGACCTATGTGTTGAATATGCGCTTATATGATTTTTGTTTGATGATAATAAACATATATTCATTCATTTAAATGTATTTGATAATATACTATTTTATTTTTCACAGATTAAATAAATATTTGCTGAATAAAATAAATAACACAGAATTTGAATTCAAACGAATATTTTATTCAAACAAATATTTATTACAATTTTGAATAGTATACAAATTCAAGCTCTCACTATTCACTATACAACTTTGATACAAATTCAAATACATCACTATTTTACATCAGCACCTCACTACATATCACTCACACTCGTATTTATCTTCAACTGCATTCAAGTTTGAATCCAGCATCTGAGCTATCTGCAAAAATATAAACTAACGCAGTAAAATTGAAAATAAAATATTTTTGCAATATAAAATAAAACGTGAATTTTGAAAATGATATTTGCCTCAGTTATTTGGGTTGTTCGTCATCATTTAAATTTGAATTCATCATACACGAACAACTTGTGACATACACAGTATATTACTGTATATGCCACAAGGCCGTGCACGCCGATATATACACTTGATTGATTTACAGGGATAGGCAAGCACAGGTCAAACCCAAATGAAAAATCGGGTTCAACTCACGTGCAATAACATTGAAAATCACGACACAAGCACAAGGTCAAATCCGAGTTTTGAAACTGGATTCAACACAAGGCGACATGACATGAATGCAACGAAGACCAACATTAAAATGGACTGCAACATGGATATCACAATCAAACTACAACAAGGCAACTAGGAATGAACAGAACATAGCAGCTCAAGTCATCAAGTTCAGTGCAGACCACAGAATGCCACAGCAAATACATCATGAAAGACCAGAGTAGTTCAGTCAAGCAAGTGCACAACAATCAACACAGTGAAGTATACCAGTGATACATCAGTGAATTCAACATGACAGTGTACAACACCGACATAAGCAACAACATGAACCAACTGTGCATATATGAAGCACAGTACAAGGCATGTCAACAAACAATGTAATCAACATGAGTATCACAAGAACTCAACAATTTCAAGTGACAACCAGAATGAAGACCAAAAACAAGGACTGCAACAAACATCAGCAGATCAAACATAATGGGTGCATATAACACAGTAGCAAGCTACAAGTGATGCAGAATCAAGGTAAACTGGCAACAAACATGAAGTGAATTAAGTCAGTAGCAACTTTCAAACACCCACATATATGAAGCATACAAGTACAGGCCATAACATGTCAATGCAAGCAAAGCCAAGGTACAGGTGGACAGTGAAACCAGGCAACGACTTCAGGCATGATTCAGCTGCATGTACAACAGGTATGGTGACACAAGTAATACAAGACAAGATGTAGGGAAGCATGTACATAGGCCACCAGTGAAGCAACTACAAACTACTCACGACAATGCATCAACATGCCACAAGACATAGTAATGCAACAGTGGCTAACCAGAAGTGAAGATTGCAGCAACAACAGTGAGCATACTCATATGAACAAGTGCACAACAACTTCAACAAAGACTCAAGCTACAGTGCATAATGGTCAACACAGTAAGACATGAAGCAATGGTCAAGAGAAGTTTAAAGCAGTAGGGTACATGAAGCAAATGCAACAAAGATGCAAGCTGCAGCATACCAGTGACATGAATGCAGTGTACAACAATGGAACATGACTATCATGGTACAATTCAAAGCTCAAGTAACAAAAGTCAAGTGCAGCAATGAAACAAAATAGTATGACATGAAGCAAATGACAGTAAGCAATGAAGCAACAAGCTCGAGCACAAGAACATGACAGCAAACTGAAGTGCACAGCAACTATTAACTGCCACAAGACCATCATGCAAAGACCAGAAGTACAGAATGAACAAGCTAGTGCTATCAAATGAACCAGTAACAATGCAACAATCAACTCAAATGAATACAACAAGCATGTAACAGAGGTCAAGCATATATAGATATGCAATGACAAAGTGGATCAAAATGAAACATACAAAATGCCCAAGTAAAGTGCACAGTGAAGTATAAAGCAACTACAACAGATGCAGTGAAGCATCTGTGTAAATATATGTATTTCATATCAAGCAAGTGCAGTCAGTTCATGTTAAACCGATCAGAAGATGGCCAGAGACTATAGTTCTCAGTGAAGTCGAAATCAGTGTCAAGGCCGAAGTCATAGTAAAATCGCCATGTCAATGTTGAACAAGTCAACAAAGTATAAATTCCAGAAATCAACAAAGTCGTGGTTATCACGAAAGTAAATTCAAAACCGTGTCAACCAAGGAATGCAAAAGATACGAAGATGACAAAGTCAGTTCGATTATCAATCGCTCAAGCATAATCAAACGGCCAATCAAAAGAATGTGACAAATTCAAATTATTTTATACGAATGCAAGAATAGGATTTACAAACCCTATATAAATCAAATTCACATCATCGGCAAGATCATCGAATTCCAGAAAGCATAAAATCAGAAAAGCACAAGCAAATAATTACATACCGAATCGAAGAAGGAATTCAATCAAAGAAGTAGCTGAAGTGAGCATCAATCAATCAAGGATACACGCAAGAGATCATAGAATCAATCTCCATACTATCGGCACTTCAAAAGCCCTAAATCTGGAAAAGGAATGAAGCCCTAAATTTGCAAGAGGAACGGCCACCATTATACACGCAAACGAACAGAGTAAAGCAAAAGGAGACGGGTCGAAATAATAAAAGAGGCCGGCCTATTGTTTTTAAAAGGGAGAATTCTTTTTTTATATAAGGGTTTTTTAATTTGGGTTATTTTTGTTTTATAATCGTTTTTAATTGTATTTTCTTTTTAAACCGTTTTAATTTTCTAGTCGTGTGACTAGGGTGCAAACTACGGTGTGTAGTTTGGGAATTTGCAACTCGGTAGTTGAGTTGTGGTCAAGGTTTTGAGCGTAGAGTTAGATTAGTCAATAGCGGGTATAGCGAGTTTACGTGTGTAAGCAAGGGACTATCTAATTTCTAGTAGAAACCTTGGGGGCAGCACGTAGGCAGGGTTTTGCCGAAGCTGGGTAAATTTTGTGTTGTTCTGTTTTATTCTGTTATTTATATTCTGCGATATCTGTGCTGCTATTCTGTGATCCGTGTTAAATATTAATTAGCTTCTGCAATTAATTTTTATAATTTACACTATCACCCTATTCACCCCCCCCTCTAGGGTGAAATCGATCCTACAAGTGGTATCAGAGCTAGGAACAAAAGCCATTTTTGTTTTAAAATTTTGATTTTACAAAAACCAATTTTTAATTTAAAAATTCGTGTTTCAAAAATCAATTTTTGTTTTAAAAATTCGTGTTTCAAAAATCAATTTTTGTTTTAAAAATTCGTGTTTCAAAAATCGGTTTTTGTTTTAAAAATTTGAATTTTTTAAAATGGCTTCTTTTAATAATGCTTTTGCAGAAGGACAATCCATAGTTAGACCACCAATGTTCAATGGTGAATATGCTTACTGGAAAAATAGAATGCAAATTTTTCTGAAAACCATTGACGCTTGGAATATTGTTGAGACAGGTTATAGTATACCAACTATAACTGTAGATAATCAGGAAATAGAGAAACCAAAGGAACAATGGACAGAACTAGAAAATAAATTACAGAATACTAATGCCAAAGCTATGAATTCTATTATCTGTTCATTGGATCAATTTGAATTTAATCGTGTCTCACATTGTCTAACTACGCAGGAAATATGGCACATACTAGAAGTGACTCACGAAGGAACATCTCAAGTCAAAGAATCTCGCCTTGCAATGCTAAGCAGCGAATACGAGAACTTCAAAATGGCGAAGGAAGAAAATGTCAAAGAGATGTACGGACGACTCTCCAATATCGTATACAAATCAAAAGCTCTCGGAAAAACATACACCGAATTAGAAATAGTCCGGAAAATCCTCAGAGTCCTTCCACGAAGCTTTGAAGCAAAAGTAACTGCCATACAAGAATCGAAAGATTTAAAACAACTTAAAGTTGAGGAACTCATCGGAAATCTCACCACTTATGAGCTTGAAATGAAATTCAAAGAAGAGCGTGAAGGAGGTGACACTCAAAAGAAATCAATAGCTCTCAAAGGAACAACCGAAAGTGATGATGACAACGATGAAGATGATGGAGCAGCAGAATTGGAGCTGTTAATAAGGAAATTCAAAAAATGGAATCAAAAACATGGAAATTCAGCTCGAATTCAAAAAGCAAAAAGCAGAATAGCCAAAGCACTAGACTACTCAGAAGAACAAAAGTTTATTTGTTATAATTGCAACAAACCCGGCCATATCAAGCCCGATTGTCCACAAATTAAATCCAGCCACGGAAAGAAACAGAAAAAGAAAAGTTTTGCAGCCACTTGGGATGAAATAGACGAGAATGATCAAAGCACTGGCAGTGAAAGCGAAAAGGCAGAATTGTGTCTTCGAGGTGATACAACTGACAGTGACGATGACGAGCCAAGTGAGGTATCAAAACTTACCCATTCTGAGTTGCTTATATATTTTCATGAAGTAAACGGTTGTTTTGAACGACTTAGGGAAAAATACGCCAAACTTGAATCTCAAAAAGATACTTTGATAGAATGTAATAAACAACTTGATCAATTAGTTAAAACCTATCAAAGTAGGATCCCTAAGTGTGATAAGTGTCCAACATTTGATGAGGAAATTAAAAAATCAGAAATTAAAATAAAATCGCTTGAAAATGAAATTCTGATTTTAAAGGAGAATGAAAATACTAGGAGAGAGAATTCTATTAAAAAGTGCACACAATTGTTGAATGAAAACGAATCTCTCAAAACACAAGTCCAATATTTGTCAACGACTTTAGATAAATTTTCCAAAAGTGAAAAATCGTTGAATATGCTATTAGGAAAGCAAACTGTTAATACGGTTAGACAAGGACTTGGATATAATAATTCGAAAATTGTTGAAAAGAAGATTAATCAAGTTAATTCTATGTGCACAATTTGTAGAAAATTTGGACACAGTCACAATAATTGTTGGTATAGACCCAAACATGTGAAAACTATACCGATTTGGGTTCCAAAAGGCACAAATATAAAATCTCTCAAAGTTAAACAAACTTGGGTGCCAAAGGGAACAATTATAAATAGTTTTGGGTCTACACAAAATTATTTTTCAAAATTTTCTGCCACTAACAACCATGGACCTATAAAAACAAATAGGTCACATAAATCCTTTTCCGTGTAGGTGTGGTGGCAGGCTAAGGAACAACAATAGCGTTCTCTGGATTTTGGCTGTTCCAGAAACACAACGGGCGACAAAGCTAAGTTCCTTAGCCTAGTATAAGGGTGACAGAATCACAATGGACAACGACGAGAAATATCGTAAAGGTAAAGACAGGTAAAGGTATATTTATTTGTACGATATATTAAATGTGATAATCTGTACCATTTTCTAAATAAAATCAGCCAATTATGCGATGATGATATGATAATGATTTAATGATGATTTTGATTCTGACTTTATTCAAAATTGTTAGCCATTTATATTCTTATGCCAAAAACACTATAAAATTCTCTAGAATTACTTGATATATAAGTTTGAGAGAAAAATAGTGTTTTGATTGGATAATAATATTGTTGTTATAATATTTTTGGCTAAATCTATATTCATGTTTTGACACGGCCTAGATTTAAAATCCTAATGAATTCTATTTTAAAAATTGTAAAAAGGATTTTAAATTTTTTTGAAATTATTGAAACTTTTAAGAAATTGCTTTGAAATAAAAATAATGTTTGATGGCTTCTAAAATTGACACTTTAATATATGTTTGATTGTTGACACGGTTTTCATTTCAAATCCAAGAGAATTTCATTTAAAATTTGTTGATAATAATCATGAGAAAATTTGTTGAAATTTCTTAATCTGGTCTTTGACATTCAACGAGTGAACTTTGAGTGAAATTTAAATTCAGATGCAGATTACACTGGTAATATGGTTGATAGAAAAATTACTAGTGGAACGTGATTAATTTTTGACTCATTCATTTGCTGCATCGTTTTTTTTTTCAAAGAAAATATCTGCATATTTTTCACTTGAAATAATTTTCAAATAGCAGAAAATTTTCTTATAAAAGCCCCTCGAGAAAATCATGTTTGACCATATTTACAGATTAGTCATTTTTGAAAAATTATTTTTATAATTTTTGGATTTGATTTTAAATGACTATTTTGACTAATCTAACTCCCTAATGATTATCGAAAAGATCAATAGTGATTGAAAAAGTGATGAGTGTCGATATTTGTCATACATTACTCAAGACAATATATTTAGAAAAATTTCTTTAGAATTTCATAACAAAAGTTATAAAAACTTTTTGTTGGGTAAAAATTCCGTGGTCATTTCTATTTCTATCATCTTTCTATCGACCATCACTCATCAAAATCATATATAGTATGTAAATTTGTGGTAGTTTACAAAGGAAATTATTCGTTCTTCAATTTTTTTTATCTTCAGATTCATAAAGGAAATTATCTGTGCTTCAATTTATTATATTCTTCAATAAAAATAAATATCCAAAGTATTCACTCTCATTTAAAAGTCCTCACGGTTATGCATGGGTGAATTACTTGGATTTTTGATTATGTGCTTCCATGCTCATTTAAAAGTCCTCACGGTTATGCATGTATGGAACGCATATCAAAATTAATTGGTTAAATAGACAAGTTGATTCTAATCCCATTTAAAAGTCCTCACGGTAATGCGTGGTTAGAAGATACTTGATTTCATTTTTAAAATTAAATTGGAATACTACTAATCTCATTTAAAAGTCCTAACGGTTATGCATGGTTAGTAGATATTCAAATTTCCCGAAATAAATATACCACAAATAGACAGAACTGTATGATTTTCATGAATTTATCCCCATCATTTCTGAAAGTGGAATATGCGTCTGACATGGGTATTTATGATTTTTGTTTGATTTTTTATTGAAATTTGATATTTATATTCAATTGAGTTTTAATGTTGGATTGATATCGATTACTTTATCTCTATTTTCTCTAACACTATTATTCTTTTGCTGATAACAAAAGGGGGAGAGAAAAGTTAAGATTTTGTCAAATAGAATCAAGCAAAGGTCAAATAATTTTCCATTTGCATATAGGCTCATTTATATATTTCTATTTGTATGCATATATGTAGGGGGAGCTTTGTGTAGAGAGGAAGCATTTAAATAGGGGGAGCAATTAGGATATATCAATGATCAAATACATTTAACATATTCAAAATCTTAAATATATGTTTGTTATCATCAAAAGGGGGAGATTGTTGAATATGCGCTTATATGATTTTTGTTTGATGATAATAAACATATATTCATTCATTTAAATGTATTTGATAATATACTATTTTATTTTTCACAGATTAAATAAATATTTGCTGAATAAAATAAATAACACAGAATTTGAATTCAAACGAATATTTTATTCAAACAAATATTTATTACAATTTTGAATAGTATACAAATTCAAGCTCTCACTATTCACTATACAACTTTGATACAAATTCAAATACATCACTATTTTACATCAGCACCTCACTACATATCACTCACACTCGTATTTATCTTCAACTGCATTCAAGTTTGAATCCAGCATCTGAGCTATCTGCAAAAATATAAACTAACGCAGTAAAATTGAAAATAAAATATTTTTGCAATATAAAATAAAACGTGAATTTTGAAAATGATATTTGCCTCAGTTATTTGGGTTGTTCGTCATCATTTAAATTTGAATTCATCATACACGAACAACTTGTGACATACACAGTATATTACTGTATATGCCACAAGGCCGTGCACGCCGATATATACACTTGATTGATTTACAGGGACAGGCAAGCACAGGTCAAACCCAAATGAAAAATCGGGTTCAACTCACGTGCAATAACATTGAAAATCACGACACAAGCACAAGGTCAAATCCGAGTTTTGAAACTGGATTCAACACAAGGCGACATGACATGAATGCAACGAAGACCAACATTAAAATGGACTGCAACATGGATATCACAATCAAACTACAACAAGGCAACTAGGAATGAACAGAACATAGCAGCTCAAGTCATCAAGTTCAGTGCAGACCACAGAATGCCACAGCAAATACATCATGAAAGACCAGAGTAGTTCAGTCAAGCAAGTGCACAACAATCAACACAGTGAAGTATACCAGTGATACATCAGTGAATTCAACATGACAGTGTACAACACCAACATAAGCAACAACATGAACCAACTGTGCATATATGAAGCACAGTACAAGGCATGTCAACAAACAATGTAATCAACATGAGTATCATAAGAACTCAACAATTTCAAGTGACAACCAGAATGAAGACCAAAAACAAGGACTGCAACAAACATCAGCAGATCAAACATAATGGGTGCATATAACACAGTAGCAAGCTACAAGTGATGCAGAATCAAGGTAAACTGGCAACAAACATGAAGTGAATTAAGTCAGTAGCAACTTTCAAACACCCACATATATGAAGCATACAAGTACAGGCCATAACATGTCAATGCAAGCAAAGCCAAGATACAGGTGGACAGTGAAACCAGGCAACGACTTCAGGCATGATTCAGCTGCATGTACAACAGGTATGGTGACACAAGTAATACAAGACAAGATGCAGGGAAGCATGTACATAGGCCACCAATGAAGCAACTACAAACTACTCACGACAATGCATCAACATGCCACAAGACATAGTAATGCAACAGTGGCTAACCAGAAGTGAAGATTGCAGCAACAACAGTGAGCATACTCATATGAACAAGTGCACAACAACTTCAACAAAGACTCAAGCTACAGTGCATAATGGTCAACACAGTAAGACATGAAGCAATGGTCAAGAGAAGTTTAAAGCAGTAGGGTACATGAAGCAAATGCAACAAAGATGCAAGCTGCAGCATACCAGTGACATGAATGCAGTGTACAACAATGGAACATGACTATCATGGTACAATTCAAAGCTCAAGTAACAAAAGTCAAGTGCAGCAATGAAACAAAATAGTATGACATGAAGCAAATGACAGTAAGCAATGAAGCAACAAGCTCGAGCACAAGAACATGACAGCAAACTGAAGTGCACAGCAACTATTAACTGCCACAAGACCATCATGCAAAGACCAGAAGTACAGAATGAACAAGCTAGTGCTATCAAATGAACCAGTAACAATGCAACAATCAACTCAAATGAATACATCAAGCATGTAACAGAGGTCAAGCATATATAGATATGCAATGACAAAGTGGATCAAAATGAAACATACAAAATGCCCAAGTAAAGTGCACAGTGAAGTATAAAGCAACTACAACAGATGCAGTGAAGCATCTGTGTAAATATATGTATTTCATATCAAGCAAGTGCAGTCAGTTCATGTTAAACCGATCAGAAGATGGCCAGAGACTATAGTTCTCAGTGAAGTCGAAATCAGTGTCAAGGCCGAAGTCATAGTAAAATCGCCATGTCAATGTTGAACAAGTCAACAAAGTATAAATTCCAGAAATCAACGAAGCCATGGTTATCACGAAAGTAAATTCAAAACCGTGTCAACCAAGGAATGCAAAAGATACGAAGATGACAAAGTCAGTTCGATTATCAATCGCTCAAGCATAATCAAACGGCCAATCAAAAGAATGTGACAAATTCAAATTATTTTATACGAACGTAAGAATAGGATTTACAAACCGTATATAAATCAAATTCACATCATCGGCAAGATCATCGAATTCCAGAAAGCATAAAATCAGAAAAGCACAAGCAAATAATTACATACCGAATCGAAGAAGGAATTCGATCAAAGAAGTAGCTGAAGTGAGCATCAATCAATCAAGGATACACGCAAGAGATCATAGAATCAATCTCCATACTATCAGCACTTCAAAAGCCCTAAATCTGGAAAAGGAATGAAGCCCTAAATTTGCAAGAGGAACGACCACCATTATACACGCAAACGAACGGAGTAAAGCAAAAGGAGACGGGTCAAAATAATAAAAGAGGCCGGCCTATTGTTTTTAAAAGGGAGAATTCTTTTTTTATATAAGGGTTTTTTAATTAGGGTTATTTTTGTTTTACAATCGTTTTTAATTGTATTTTCTTTTTAAACCGTTTTAATTTTCTAGTCGTGTGACTAGGGTGCAAACTACGGTGTGTAGTTTGGGAATTTGCAACTCGGTAGTTGAGTTGTGGTCAAGGTTTTGAGCGTAGAGTTAGATTAGTCAATAGCGGGTATAGCGAGTTTACGTGTGTAAGCGAGGGACTATCTAATTTCTAGTAGAAACCTTGGGGGCAGCACGTAGGCAGGGTTTTGCCGAAGCTGGGTAAATTTTGTGTTGTTCTGTTTTATTCTGTTATTTATATTCTGCGATATCTGTGCTGCTATTCTGTGATCCGTGTTAAATATTAATTAGCTTCTGCAATTAATTTTTATAATTTACACTATCACCCTATTCACCCCCCCTCTAGGGTGAAATCGATCCTACACTATGCCTTAACTGTACGCGACTTACAACATAACAACAATTACAACATCATACGACCTATAACAATGCGACACAATAAGTTACAATATCACAGTAATACGACCTAACATCTTGAGCTACCTAAGTAGATAACATATCTTCAGCGGCATAGGCTTCAACGACATAAGCTTCTAGGCGACTTAGCATTGAGCGACCTAAGAAGATAGCATCTTAAGGTACAACGGCATAAACTTGAACAACTTAAGGAATGCAGCGACCTAAGGTTCGCGACCTAAGGCTTTAGCTTGTTCGCGACCTAAGCTGGAGCGACCTGAGGCACGCGTCCTATCACATGGCGCTACATCACTTATCTTGGTAGGTCGTAAGTTGCTAGGTCGTTCGCGACTCAAGGAACCCGAGCGACCTAAAACCAACGAGCTATCTTTCGCGCGACTTAATGCATAATCTGCTTTCATTGAGTTAGGTCGTAATTCATTAGGTCGGAACTCCTGTTGCGCTGCATCAGAAGGGCTACTGGATTGACCAGCGCTAGGACTGCCATGTCCAACCATTTCTTCTTCTTAAAGAAAGAAAGAAGATGAAAAAAGTTATTCACAAAATGAATTTCAATCAAACTTGATTGATAAAACAAGGAATCATTAAAGAAAATAGGATTAGACGGTACGAAGACTCGAATAAATCCTAAGGCACAACTCCTAAGAAAGACTTAGGACACGATCCTTGCTAGATTATTCCACATTGTTCCGACGTTTGGCCCCGATACCAAGCTGTGACGCCCGACGTATATACCCATGCTAACCAAGGACACTACGGGGTAATGCCGTCAACTAGCATGGAGAATAAGGCTGTTGAGGAGCGACCATCCGTGTAATTGCTTTGTGCGAGCACCGATATGCCAGATAAAATATAACATGCATTTCATCTCAAGAGGAAATCTGACATACCGACACAAACTCAAAGCTACTACACAGTGGCTATATATAATCTCTGGAAACAAATATAGAAATAAACATAACATAAATCAGTCACAGATAATTCATATCACTAAGGCGGAAACAGATATGAATATAACACATGAAAGTGTAAATCAGAGTAGTGGTCAAATAAGATCCACAATATCACAAAAGAATAGATACAAGTGCGAGACAAAATAATATGTATACATCAAGGAGTCTATATCCCAGATGTATACAACAAAAACTACTAGACTAAAGTAGTTAAGCAAAAGTCAGAAGATGGTTCCAGATAGGAAGTCATGAGGAAGCACCTGCAATATCTCAGTCTGACTCGAGTATTATTTAAGAAGAAAATAATAAACGGATTAGTCTAGCTATAATTATCAGATAAAATGAGATATAAGAAGAGATGTAATAAAAAGTATGATAACCAAAAATGTCATACTGCGACAAGTATACATAGAAAATCAACTAAATCATACAAATATCTCAAGAATCTCATAGCATCAAAAAGAATATCATATTCTTTATTTACTTCACCAAGCCAAAATAAATGACATACATATCAATGCCGATCGTAAAAGTTGGTGAAACATAAATTTCAGAAATCATCAATTAGAAATCCATAAATCAAAAGAAAAAGAGGATGGCCAATCCCATAAACTTGACATCGACGCACCTAGAAAGACACGCCCCATGCATAGTCGAACATCGACACACCTAAGAAAGATACGCCCCATGCATAAATAAACATCGATGCACTTAAAAGATATACCCCATGTAAAGACGAACATAGACGCACCTAGAAAGGTATGCCCCATGCTCTAGCATCGACGCACCTAGAAAGATACGCCCCATGCATAAATAAACATCGACGCACCTAGAAAGATACACCCCATGCAAAGTCGAACATCGACGCACCTAGAAAGATATGCCCTATGCATAGACGAACATCGACGCACCTAGAAAGATACGCCCCATGTCCCGACTTATTGAGCCGATTGCTCCACGAAGTAAACAAACATCGACGCACCTAAATAGGTACGACCCATGCGAGAAACGAGACGAAGCTCAATAAAATAAAGTACAGTCCTCCACGTGGACAAAGAGACATCGCACATTGCTAGTCTAAACCATAAAATCATCATCATCGATCATCAAGAAGTGTCAATTACACTAAGCTAGTAAATACATGAGTTTAGCTTCATGTCTCATAACCACTATCTTAACTTAAATATTTACGAACAAATTGTAGAATTCTACTCAAGAATTTTCAAAAGAGATTCAATCGAACAAGTCCAAGAATTAACCGACGAAGTAAACGCAAGCGTTTCATACCACTTGTCTTACTAAGTCGTTTTATAAGATTTCTCACACGAGTGAGGTAAAGGTTTGTATATACTTGTAGGTTGGAAAACGGTTTTATAAACGAGTTTGATATTGAAAATAGAGTTTAAATAATCTTTGATAAAGAGTTTGAATATTTACTACTAGTATAGAAAACTTCGTATTTTAAAGCGACAAACAATAAAAATGATTGTAGAAACAATCGATCATAAAAATCCACAAACGAAGACGTGAATCAAATCCAAAGAAACCGATAAAGAATCCATCGAAATGGATATTCAAAAATCCCTAAAAAGGAGTCATCAAAGTCATAATAAATGATAACAACAAATAGGATCATCACGAATCGATTTAAATTGGAAATTCAATCGCAAAAGGCAAATTGGGCAGAAACAGCAAATTCAGTTGACTGAACAGAGATTTCAGTTGACTAAATCATGCCTGGAAACCTTCTGTTTCTAGGTTCAGTCGACTGAACAGAGATTTCAGTGGACTGAATCATGCCTGGAAACTTTCTGTTTCCATGTTCAGTCGATTGAATCATACCTGGAAACTTTCGGGTTCCAGGTTCAGTCGACTGACTCAGAGATTTAAGTCGAATGAACTGGAATTTCGAGTATTTTCAGCCTAAAAATGAAGAGGCAATCTCTTCACAAATGCAACCGGACGAGTAATGAGCTCTAGGGGTTTATGCCAAATGACGACCCGGCCCTACAAGCTCTTTGATGCATCACCAAAAACATGTTCAAAGGTCGAAGTTAGGATTTTTAAAGATTTGAACTCAAAACACTAAAAATTGGAATATTCACAAAACCAATCCGAATCAAGAGCAAATGCACATGAAAAGGTGTTAGGAATTCATACCTAGCAACCGAAGATAATTATAGTCATAGATGTGAGATAAAAATCTCACCTTTGAACCCAAAAACAATGAATGAGAAGCTTGAAGACAAGGGAAGATCAACCAAACTTCAATCTCAATATAAGAAGCTTGAATCTAAGCTTAAAAGAGAAACATTTCCCAAATTAGGTTTAGAAATTTTATGAAATCAAAGAGAGAATGAGTTGGAGAAGAAGGAGATGATACTTACCAATGCTTCTCTTTGAATTTGGAGCTAGAACTTGATTTGTAAATGGAAATTAGGGCTTAGGATTTTAATTCTTTTTCTTTTCCACCATTATTAACTTTAGAACTGAAAAGATAAGGAAGAGGGAATCAATGAAGAGAAGTGGTTCAGTTTGGGGTATTAAGTTGGCTAGTGGGCTGAACCCAAACCCAAACCCAAAGTGAAAAAGATCAATTTTTAGCTAGCTCCAAACATATCAATATTTATACTCAAAAAGGTTGCAAACGACATTTTGAACTCAATGGAAGGGGTCTCGAGTCCCAATTCGAATGTTTGCTAAAAGTAGGTTTTCGGACTAAAATAATACAAACGATGAAATATTTAAATAAAATATTTAAATATACAATCGATAAATATGCGGGTTGTTACATGTATTGATATCATGTTGTATCATATTGTATCTTCTATGTATCAATGATATATTCTTTTCTTCCGCTGTGTTGTTATACTTAATGTGTTATAAGCTCCGGCATGAGTCGAATTTCACAGTTGAATCTACGGCATTCGAGTACAAGTGAAGTACGGGTGTCGATTTTCAAACGTTGAAATTTAGACCGGGACATTTTGGTATCAGAGCTGAAGGTTGAAACTTTAGCTCAGGAGTATAACACATTAAGTGACTTATTAGAGATAGGGTGAAATATACCCTAGAATGAGTATATCACTAAGATATCCTTTCGTATGCCTCAGTAAATTCTCTTACTATCCACTGGTAGTAAGTATGTGGGCAAGAAGAGGACGAGGTAGGGGACATGGGAGTACCACTACAAATGGTCAATACCTGTAACAACAATGGAAATAACCTTTTCTATCAACCTTCTTTGATCATCATCTAATTTCAAATTCTTTGATTGCTTCGTGGCAACTCAAGGGAGAAGCTTCGGTGTGATGGTGGCCCTGCGAACCGTTGTAGAAAATCCTTACTTCGTATATTCATGGGTTTCTTATGAATCTTCCCATTTTTAACTTCAATAAATTTGAAATTTTAAATTGATTAGTAGAATATGAAGCTGAATTTGAAACGTATCAATAAAATGATATTGGTTAAAACCCAAATTTGAAATTTTATTATCATTTCTTGTGTGGATCAAAGTCCGAAGAGGGACAAGCTGGTGTAAACTTTGGGAAATTCTGAGCTAAGATTGAAATCCATACCTAGTGTTTGAGAATTACGGAAGATTAAGTACATTTATCTATTGTCGGGGTCTCGATATATTCTACGAACGATTAGTTATCCCTTCGAACTAATCAATGCCCCTGCTTATTTCGTAGATCTGATGGCCTAAGTATTTTGTGAAATAAGGATTGAGTTTGTTCTCATATCTTTGTTGATGTTCTGATTTGGTAAACCAAATGCAGAATAAATATTCATTTTGATCAGGAAAGAAATATCTTTTTGTGTTCATCTATCTTTGTTATCTTCCCGTCTGGCAAATTTCAGGGATGAAATTTTCTTAAGGGGGGAATCTGTAACGTTCTCGGATTTTAGCCAAGTTTAAATTGGTAATTGATATAAGACATTAGAATTAGTTGTGAATTAATTGAGAACTAATTTGAATATTTAGGAATAAATATATATAGTAGATTTTTAGAGTTAATTTGGATTGGAAATTGAAGAATAATATATTGTAATTTTGGGCTGAATTTGAAAGATAAGTATTTCATAAAAATTGTATTTGTATTTTCCAAATTAAATTAGATGTATGTTTATTTATTTATATAAATGGTTTATAATTTGAAATTTGATTTTGAAATTAAATAAATATATTGGAAATAAAAATTGATTTAATAAATAAATTAGATTTAAAAAAGTTTTAAAAATTAAGAAATATATATGTATGATTATTTATTAAAGTGAAATTTAGTTTCAAACATTTTTTCGTTAAGGACGTATAAATATAAATAAAGGAAGTTTAAATATAAACATTTAAAAACATAACACGTACATAAATAAAAGAAAATAATAAAAGTATGATTTGAATTAGATGTATAAGTGTAAAAACTATTTGAAGGTTAAATTTTAATATATACATATCTTTTGAAAATGAATAAGATATTAATAAAGGAATAATATTCTTTCTCTTTAAATTAATACATATATAAATAGTTATGAAAAGGGATTATAAATAGAAAATAATATAAGGATATATTTAAACACTTAAACACATGAAAAATACACGTGTAAGCATTTTAGCAATAAAATTAACATATGTAAACATTTTAACAAAGCATTAATACAAGTGTAATCATCTCATCGTAAATCAAACAAGTGGCATTTTAATTTGAAAACATATTGGAGAAAAATAATCAGGTTATTCTAAGTTTAACTTTTCTCAAAAACCTGAAAACTTTCTGAAGCAAGAATCCAAAACCTGAAAACCCATTCTAAAACTCAAACCAAAACAAATGCAAGCCCTGTATCTCAAACCAATAAAAATTTTCAAATCAAAATCAAGCCCTGTAGATCATTTTTCTCAAATCTGTGTAATCGAACCTGTAAACAAAGATTTTCAAATGCAAATTTGGAACAAGTTTCAGGGTAAAGAAAACAAATACAACTTGAGTTCAACCTGGAAATGATAAAACAAAAGCAATGCAAAGCTTCAGTTCAAAACTTGGAAACTCAGAATCAAAAACCAGGCAGAGGAAAATAATAAAACCAGAAAGAAATAAAATCAAACAGCTCGATCTTCAACCTGATCAAGCATGCAAGTTCAACTCAGCCTAAATCAAGGCAAATGTAATGACCCAGAATTTCTGTCATTTGAAATTCAGATATTTAATTGATTTTAAATATCAACAAGTAAAATTTGTAAGTCGAATAATTTATTTCTCGAATATCTGGATTTAATTGGATAAGTAAATCGGCTAATTAATATTTGAAATTGCGTAAATAATTGGAATTTGGGTTTAATGTGATTAAAAATGATTTATAAATTTATATTAAATCATATTGGAGTTAGAATAATGTTTATGAACTTTTAAAATTGAATTAAAAGTTAATTTATGAAAATTGAATATTTTAATATTTAATCGACTAGTGAAAATAGTCATTTTTCAAAAAGGCTCGGATTTCGACGAAACCAGTTTCATCGGATACGTATGTTATATTATTGTAAGATTTCAAATTTCGTGTCAATCGGATTTACGGTTTGTCCGGGGCAAGCCAAAACGCATAGAAATTGGTTTAATCGATTTAATTTAAATTTAATTGTTTATTGCCATAACTCGCACAGATGATCGAATTAGCTTCCGAAACATATTCCATTGTGTCCGTAATGCGGGGTAAACTCTAGAAACGCCACACGACACGCTTTGTTTGCAGTTCGGAAAATTTTGGGTGAATAGTGTTTTCGTTAATTTTCTATATAAGGACGTTATAATTCATTTTTGCAAAAATAAAACGGGCCTAGGGTTTCTAAAGCTTCATGCCGCCTCCATATACATCAATGGCCGAAATGTTATCATCTTCTTCCTCTATTTTCTTCAAATCCACACTTCAATTCGAAAAACTTTCTAAAGCAAACTTGTAGAACACGTTGCGAACTACCTATCCAACGGCCATGATTGGAAACGATGAAGTGGATCGACCAGAATCTTGATGCAAAGTTCATACGGTTGGCACAAATTTAGAGGCCAAATAGGAGGCCGATCTCCTTGATACTCGAGTCGAAGGTGGAGCTCGTGAAGCTCGTTCGAATGGAACTCGCCGATCGTTTTCGAAGTCAACGTGGTGGCCGCGCGAATTAGGGTTTTGGTGGCGGCTATGGGTTCTTGGTCGCGTATACAACCTGGAGATGGAAGAAGATGCGTGGAATGGCCTGGATCCTATTTTTAAAAGCAATGACTGAGATTAGGTTGATAATAGTAAAAGTAAATGTTAATTAATTTACGTTTTAATTTGTACAAACTTTAAAATGCTGTAACTCTTTCATACGAGGTTGAAAAATTACGAAACAAATTGCGTTGGCTTCGTTTTGTCGAGCACTACGCAATGGACCAGGTTTGGAGTCATTTGGAGCTAGTTTGAATTTCGGGTAAAATTAAATGCGTGTTTAATTTTATTCGAAATAAAACGCTGGAAATTGGAAACAAGGTGAGAACTTCTCACTCAATCGAATCTGTTTCGATTTAAATTTTAAATAGTTAAATTCAAAATTACTTGATTCTATGATTGGATGATGATTGTTATTTATTGTTAAAATAGACTCTATACGCCGTATATTAAGCGGGGGTTATTTATTAAAAACATATACCGCGATAATTCCATCTTGATTGGAATTGGTATTATATATGTACTTGGAGTTGATTTCCCGCATTATGTAGCGGATGAGACCCTATTGCGCCGCATTATAGCGGATAATATTTTATAAATCCCATATACCGCAATATTTCACCTCGAAGTGGAATTGGTATTGTGCTAACATCTTTGGATGCAGGGAAACAGGTTGGAGGGATCCAACTGGATTCCTCAAATGATTGAATTGGTTTCAATGTTGTGTGTTGATCTATTTATAATCTGCATGATTATCTTTGTGATTGAAATCGTTAATGGCTAAATTTTAGCCGAATATATATTTTGGTATCGTTAGATGCCGAAAATAAATAAAATTGGATTTCTGAAAATTTAAGTTGAGAATTCATAATAAAATTTAATTTTTGAAATTGATTCATTTTAAATAAATAAACGTTGAGATTTTTATGTTATAAAAATTATTATTTTTGTGAAATATCACCGAAATGTGATTTTTGAAATAAGTAGTTGATTAATTTATAAAATGGTTTAAATTGGGATTTTTGAATTATTATAAATGATTTATATAAAAGATTTATAAAATTGATATTTATAAATTAAAATATTGGAATTGTAAAACGAGTTTTTATAAGTATTAAAATGAAGTATAAATGGATTTCATAAGTGGATGAAATCTATAGATTTATAAATTGTGAAGTTATAAAATGAATAGATTTTTGTAATTTTTTTTTCCAGTAGTAATTAACTTATAAATTAGATTTTGGCATGTAAATGGGATATGGATAGAATTTGTTAATAAAGTGATTTTATAAGTTAAAGTTGTTATAAAGTATAAATGGAATTTATAAACGTTGTTTTGTAAATCCGAAATCGACTTATTTGGTTAAGTTCATTGTTATAGCATATTAAAGGAGATATATCCACGATTTTGGGACAGTGGATAATCCTTTGAATAAAATATGTAGAAATTGAATTTGTTTAACGAAGTATATTCACGATTTTGGACGGTGAATAATATAATAAAGAAATATTTTGGAAAACTGATATTGTAAATAGAATTAAGACGATTCAAAAATGTTTTAAAATGTGTTAATTATCGAAACCATAGATTTCAACATTCATTGTTGAAGTAGATGATTTCGAGAAATAGAAGGAAATGGTGGACTATGACACTGTTGTTATAGTAAATGATTTCCGAAAGGAAATTTTTTGTATAGTATTGGGGTTTATATATCTATTTTAAATTTCAAATCCCTATACTAGTGATTTTGGGTTGTCGTAACGATGTTTTACGTACCATTCGTTTTGACCCAAATAAATGTGTTTAAGAGAATGTTTTCCATACAGAATAAAATTTATACTTAGTTGTGATTTAAGCATATTGAATGTTTTCAAAATGTTGGAAATAAATAGATTTTTGAATTACTTATTATTAAATAAGTATGGAAATGTTTTCCAATATGAAGTGAATGTTTTGAGATTATATCTTTTAAAGATAAATTGAGAGTGAATAATTGAAATCGATTTGAAAAATCGTGTAAAAAAGTGAATATTTGGAAATGTAAATTCACAATGGAAATTTATAAGGGAAATTTGTTTTAAAAATAAACATTGATTTATTTTTTAAAGTGTGGAAATAAATTTACGAATTTGGGACGTAAATTTAAAGTAAATTGGTAAGGATTTATTTGATTGGTTTAAATGAACCATTTTGAAATGAAAGTTGTAAAGGTGAAAATTGATTCGAAATCTATTTTCAAATGGTTGAAGTGTGGAACTTATATCTTGTAAAGATATTTTTTTTGAAATAGATAATTTGGGAAATTATTTGAAATCGGGTGATGTTGTGAATATTGATTGATAGTTAAATAACCGACTATCAATATTGACCCTTAAATGGCTATTTGTTGTGAATTGGCTGAAATTGAATGCTACACTTATTTTTAAATTATTGCGCTCGTTATTCGGATTACCCATTTCGAATAGTGATACGACGTAATGGATAGCATTGAAGATCGGTGGTGAAGACCGAGTATTAGTGAAAACGATAGGATGACCTATCGATTATCTCTGCACCGTTAGCTACGGTATGGAGATTTCCTTTGTGATGGGAAATTCGATCGGGATTGTGAATACCCGGATTGCAAGGGCTTCTTTTGAAGTGCCTTCGGTTCTGTTCGAACCCGAAACAGACTTGTATGGTTACGTGTCTACATTACATTTTTAGATATAAAGCAGATTTCTTTCAAATACATCTCTGTTGGTGGTGGAGAATTTATTCTCTTAGCTTAACACCCTTCTCTGAGACGTACGAGCTCAGAGGTTATGTAGTTGAAGGTTATCAGCAATATATTCCCAATTTGGTAATGTGGCATGCTGAGTGTTGTTGTTTGACGATTATTTATTGATCATTTGTTGATTAATGTAAACGCTAAAATTGGACGCTAACACCACAGTGTATGCAGTGAAAATGTGAAAGCACCACCCGTTGGTACAAGAACTATGTAACGACCCGCCTTTTTGGACAGTTTAAATCGACGATCAAATACACATGTCGATTCCAAACCATTCAAAAGGGCAGATAGTTATTGGGGTAAATAAGAAAAGAAAAGAAAGAGAAATAAAGGAAATGAAACAACACAGAATCTCGCAGCGGAACGATAAAATATAATAGTCAAATAAACAGTTCATGAAGCTGTCTACTATACTTTGACAATTATTTATACAACATTTATCAGAGTTTATACATATACAACTGAACAATTAAAAAATGCAGCAGATAACATGATGCAAGGGCAATAATAGTAATAGTATACCAAATCTTCGTCTTCGTCCTCCAGAATAGATCTTCACAAAATCTGAAAACTCAGGACTGACCCGAGCGTAATGGAAAGACAAAACACTCGAGTCAGGACTAAATATCCTCTTGCAAGTTAAATAAATCGTAAATAAATATGAGTGTAACGGCGTCGGAGATGTTTACGGGGTTTGACACCTCCTATCCAGTGTCAACGTGTGTGCAATAACTTAAGAGATGTTACGGGATTTTCCATCTCTTAAGGATCCGTTAAACTATCTACTATGTAGTAACATACGCTAAGTAGATAATGCCTATCAGTAATATAAAATATCAAAATAGCGTTAAGGCGTTACCATAATCCCCCTTAACACATTTTTATATTCCCAAAAGCATATACAAGACCGTAGTTTCCCCAAAACCGGAAGTCACCAGAGGGCAATCCATATACTCAAGGTACAAATCAAAACGTAGTGGTCGCGAATAGGATAATCAGTATGACAAGGTACATGAGGCGATACCAACTAGGATACTAGTAGTTGCGTGATCCGGACTGATGTTGGGCATAGCCAGCAGCTACCCCAACACCGCGAAACAACACTCCGAAATCAAGGGGTGCACCCAAATCGCATCACAAATGTAATAGATATGGTATCGAAGAAGTGTGTCCGCTAGAGGTGGCGAACCTCAATGGCCCTGCGCGGCTCCTGTTTTAGTCATGTCAGGGGTCATCCAATATCGTTCTCTTTCTTCAGTCAACGCGTTCACCAAACCATCCACTTCATTCTGGATCAACACTCCGCGTATAATAGTTATTAAAGTGGTTTTCGGTATCGACAGAGAGTATGTCCATATCCGATCCCGGTCTCTTTAATAACTACGTATTATTACACCGTTGGCTCTTTTATATTTCAAATCGATTCATAATTGATATCAAAATATCATATTCTCTTCAAAAATCAAATCCATTTCAAATATCACCATATCTATCAAAATGTCAGATTCCGTTTCAAAAATCAATTTTCGCATCAATATCTCATTTCGATTTCAAAATCATTTCGAATTTCAATTTAGGTTGCAACTTCACTTAACTCAATTCGTATTTAAATTCAAGGTTTAAATATAAACATTTCACCTTATTAACCAGCTTGAAATTTTTTAGAAAATAGTTTAAGTAGCTTAAAAGTAGTTTAAATAATTAAAATAGTTAAAAATACTTAAAATCTTTAAAATGGATTTAAAATAGATAAACTAGTTTAAATAATTTAAATTGGGTTAAGTAGATTAAAAATAGATTAAAATAGTTTAAGTATTCAAAATGGTTTATATAACAGAGTAATTTGGAAAACACATTTAAAACAGCTTCAAAACCAATCCATTTCAATTATAACTTCCCAATTCAAATAAATTTCAATTTCCAATTTACCGATTCAATTTCGATCTCAATTCAAATCAATGTCAAATTTTTACTTCAAATTAATTCAATTTTACATTCACCATTAATTTTATTCAATTTCAATTTATATCGATTTTTAGCTTGATTTTCCAAAATATCAAATTTTTAACACTTAACAAAATTATCCTTCAATGTTCAAGTTTAAATCCAAATTTCAAATGTGATTAAGTTCCAAGCTCGATTTCAAAATATCATTTTTATATCACTTTTACTTAGTAATATTCAAAGCTCGAATTAAGGTTAAATCTTTAAACAAATCAAATTTCGAAATTCAATCAAATCCCAAATTTTAAATTTCAAAGTCTCGAATCACATTACTTAACAATTTCTTTTAACCAAGATTTATTTCAATATTCCAAAACTCAAATTTTCAATAAATTCGATTTTTATAAATTGATTTCTATTTATAACCTTTAAATCAAACATTTAAATAAATTTCAAAGCGACGATTTCAAAAATTATTAATTTAGCCAATTCGGTGTCCGTATATACTTTTCTATCCTATGGCCAAGTAATTATTTATTTCAATTAAATGTCAGGGATGAGTATATATTACTTAAATTAAATCACAGTATCATATGTATGCATAACAGGATCTACATGAGCAAATAAACATCCAAACATTCAATTATCAACCAATAGCATCCATCAAAATACATCATCCAATAAACAATACGATTCATGGCAGTTTCATAGTTATCAATGTCAGGTAATTTAATCGCCATTCAAATTTAATTTCAATTTAACTGTCAATTTAATTTTTTCAACGGTTAATTCAAATAACAAGCTATATGACAATTAAATTTATATCAAACAATGACAAATAAAATTCATATCACTTCATAATGTCAATTTAACTAGCATAAAGATATTTAGTACGGTGTGAGCGTTATAAAACACTCACCTTGATTCTACGATTTTAAATCAAATCGAACGACGTTCGATTTGACTCAAAATTTTCTCTAGCTCCAAATGATTCCAATCCAGCTTCATTGCGTAGTATTCGTCCATACGATTCCAACGCAACTGGTTTCGTACGTTTTCGACCTCGTATGAAAAAGTTATATGGTTTTAAAGTTACACGAATTATAATATAACTCAATTTACATTTCCTTTTTTTTTTTTTATTACCAAGCAATCAGGACCGTAGATTTCAAGGCTATAGATCCAGGCCGCACGAGACTCTCTTCCCCATCACGTTGAAACGCACGCAAGCTCCAGGCTATTCACGTGAAACCAAACCCACCACCAATGAACTAGGGTTCCAAATAGCTCCTCCACCGATCCACTTGAAGGCGATCAGGGACTACCGCGTCGAAGGCCATTGCTCCCTCCACCTTCGCCTGAACCCGTGGCGAACTCGGCCACCCCCTTCGGCCTAGAGACGCGTGCAAACAGCAGCAGGTCGCGGCCTCCCCTACTCCCCCACGTTGCTCGAAACTCGATCATCTCCGTATGCAATCGAAGCTCTTGCTTAGCTCTTCGACTTTCGTGTTGAACACTTCGCGCAATTGTCGATGGATTGAGAGTAATTGAGGAGAGAAAGGTATTAATTTCTGGCCATTCATAAAGGTGATGGCGGCTGAAGGTTTTGAAAACCCTAGGCAGTTTTTCTTTTGCAAAAATGAAGATTAAGGGGTCCCTTTATAGAAGTTTCAACGAACACTATACACTTTAAATTTTCGAGCTCCGATGCACGCGCGGTGACCGGCGTTTCTAGGGTTTACCCCACGTTCCGGACACAATGGAACAGGTCTCGGAAGCTAATTCGATCGTATGCGCGAGTTACGGCAATAAACGATCAATTTAAAATTAAATCGATTAAACCGATTTCTATGCGTTTTGGCTCACCCCGGACAAACGGTAAATCCAATTGACACGAAATTTGAAATATTACAATAATATCACATTACGGATCCGATGAAACTGGTTTCGTCGAAATCCGAGACTGTTTGAAAAATGACTATTTTAACATGCCAAATTAATATTAAAATAATTTCAACGCGTTTCGAGCTGCCACGGTCAAACGACAACTCCGATTGCTACGAAAATTGAAATCCGATAATAACTAACTATTACGGATCCAATGGAACTAGTTTCGTCCAATTCCGAGACTGTTCAAAATTTGGCTATTTTCCAGTCGATAATTAAATATTAAAATATTCAATTTTCACAAATTTATTTTAAATTCAGTTTTAAAAGTTCTATAACATCACTATAACTCCAATATGATAAAATAAAATTTTACAATTCATTTTTAATCATATTAAACCCGTTATTCAATTTATCCAATAAATTCCAATTTAAAAATCTTATTAACTCTATTAAAATCCAAATATAACTTACGTTCACTTTGGAAACCAATTTGAATCATATTAAATCAAATTTCAATTATTCACTCTATTTTCATATATTAAATTCCAATATCAAATTAATCATATCCAATTCGGAATTTAATTATTCAAACATTTGTAATTATTAAATTTAAACAAAATTTGATTATTAAATCCCTATCTTTTGAAATATTGAAATTGAACTTATAGGATTCAACCTTTAAAACCAATTCACAATTTAGAACACTATTTTCATTTTACATTTATTCAATTATTCAATAAGTTTTAAATATTCAATTTAAACCATTTACCTGTTCAATATTCAATATTTGATTTTCAAAAGATTTTACTTATCAATCAATTTCTCTATTATACCTAATGAATTTCAACATTTATTATCCTATTCAACTTTTGATTCCGAAGGCATTCACTAAGTAGTTTTATTTTATCGTTACTTGGATAATTATTGTTGCAATTCATTATAGTTATTATTATTTCAAACGACTTACAATTTTTTTCTAACACTAAATCACGAAAACTTATTAAATTGGCTATTTTAATTATCGAAAATTTACGGGTCGTTACATTCTCCCCCACTCAAAACTTTTCGTCCCCGAAAAGGAAAAAGAAGGGAAAAGAACTAAGTATAGAATTCACATTAGATATATTTCATTCAAAGTTATTAACTTATAGAACAATGAAATTCCATTTATAAAGTTATAACTACGCTTCCACTAAGTTATTCCAACGGCTTTCTAAATTTAAAGTTAGTTATCAAAACAAGTTATAAAATTTTAAAACTTGAAAATTTTTCTAACACCCGGATTTACGAAAAATTTCGACAGAGTCTCCTTTGCGCGGCTCGATCGGTACAACTACAAAACGCCTCTACGGGCCCCAAACAAACAAAAGAAAATCCAAAAGCCAAGTGGCTCATCAAAAATCACCAAATCCAATGATAAAATAAACATGTACCTTATATTTTTATTAGCGAGCATATACGAATAATATAGCGTGAAAGCGAGCTCCAAATGCGAAGCAAGCGCAATCCGCACCTACTAAACACTCAACAAACCATGAGAAACATGCATATATGAAAATAATATCAATATACACAATATAGCAACATAACAACTACATGTGCCAACATAGCAAATGCAACAAAACAACAAATGCAACCATCAATCAACTATCATCCAACAAATCCATAACCAATCAATATAAATTCACTTCTCATTAATATTTATTGACTGGGTTTCAATTTTAATCATAGTTGATTCATTAACGTTGGATTTTTCTAACATTCATCCTCAATTCAATTAGTTAACATTCACTAATTTATATTTACATTAGTTAATATTCATTTAACTTCTAATTTGATTTCAATGATTTATAGCTTTCAATTTCAATAACACTTAATGAATTATATATACTATCAACTAACAATCATATAACAACCAAATTATACCCAACATAACCAAATTATTCATTTTACATTCAATTTGGTTTATCTCTTTTTATTTCCAATTATACAATTTAAAAGATTCATTTTATATTTGGCATCTTCAATTTTCAATATTAGTTTAATTAATTCTGTAAGCCGTACATATATCATCCGTGAGCAATATCAATCCAATCGCTTATTCGACCACACAATTTCACTTCCAAACTAGTATCGTTCACACGACTCTCTAGTGCGGACTCGGATTTGGTTCCTTGATTGGAAGCTGTTACTCTCCTTGCATAGCCATATACTATGATAGAGAATTCCAGAATCAAATTAAAATCCATATCTAGGGTTCGCCGTCGAGAATCGAGTGAAAAATCCTAAATTGGATCGATATAAATCATCTAAAATTTTGTGCTCGAATTTGGATCAAATCGTTATGCGAATAAAATAATATACGTACAATCACACGTATTACCTTTCAATAGCTTTCTATCCAATTTATCTATACTAAATTATTTTATTGACTTCCATTTTATTTACCATTTATTATTCACAATCCGTTATTTAGTAAATATATCCATTTCTTTACATAGCATATTCTTCAACATTATCTTTTCTTAAACATCATATTAAAGAATTTGCTTACTCAAGTTCATTTTAAACATTCTATGTAATTTAATTAAATTCAATTTCATTTTCCAATTTATTCTTAGCTATAAGAAATTTCTTTGTTTACATTTATTTCATTTTCATAATTTCAGTTAATAACGAATTCATTTGTGAAACATTTTATTAATCAACACTTTAGTTAATAGTCTTTTCATAAAAGTCTAACTTCTCATATATGACTTCTCTTAGTTTACAGATATCTTAAAGGTTACAAATTCAATTATTTTACAATCCCTTCGTAATCTATATTTGTTTCAATAACCAATTTACAAAGATATAATACGATTCATTTCTTAAGTTCACTTACTTGTTCCATTTATCCATTCATCATTTCATGCTATATTTAAGCATATAACATTTTTCACAACCAAAATTTTCATTTATATACATTTTAATTCATTTTGAGTTTTCCTTACTTGTATACTTCAATTACTTTCAGGTTCTGTTTATTTGTACAACATCTCATTACATATCCAAAACATCGTTTAACTTTTTAATATTTGGTAAGTCTTGTTATATATTATCAGAATGCAAATTTGGTATTATACAAATTTATAGAATTTCATTGTACTTAATTAGAATGTTCACAAATTTAATTTGTTTAAATCCTCTTTACCCTTCAAGTTTAAAGTTTTCCCAAACAATAGCTTAGATATCTTAATCCTCTTATTTTATAAATTCTGGTTATTCGCATTTCATTCAAATAATTTGAAAATTATTAATTAATGGAACTTAGAAATTTAAATGCCCGGTTCTTTCAAATCATTTGAAATAAACATATATACTTATCTTTTATATATATATATATAACAAATCATACCTTTTGAGTTCAAACCAAAATCCATTTACCCAAAATAATTTCAAAGAAAAACAAAGCTTCTTAGAAGTCTCCCCCACTTTAAGACTCGAAAATGAACGTCGATGATGCTGCGCAATCATCACCGAAATTATTTTCCAGCGACATAAGAGAGGAGTACTGAATTCATCATTTCCTTTTAAAATCCTTTCAAAAATTTCCATAAACAATTTCCAACTAACATTACTATATTTTCTTTAAACTTTGAAAACAATTTTTCAAAATCTCCGGGTCTTAAACTCAATATTTTCCCATTTTAAATCTATTTTAATTCATAAGTCACCTTTATAAAATATTCTTATAAGATTTCACAAGTGTTTATATTTTCTTCAAATTATAGGAATTTCTTTCTTAAAACATCCCACAAGTGTTTTATCATAGTTCATTTTGTAGTTCACCTTATTTATTTAAATTACAATATCCGATTAATGTTAACAACCAATATTTCATTTCCAACAACCAAATAAGCTAGATTGATCACAATAAATTTTGAAATAAATTCTTTATATACAAAATATAATTAGGGCAAAATTATTTCATTTACCCAATTTCAAAACAATACTATGTCGAATTGTTCTGTTTAAGTGTTTAGAGATCCCTGTCAATGACGTTAATTACTCGTATTGACCAGAATCCATAAGCCACTCAACAAATCAACCGACACAATATAAAACATTTTATATCACTAACAAATACGCTCTCTCATATACACTCAACTCATTCATATAGTTTACCTCTATTTCAATGAGTTATTCCCCACTAGAGCCAAGGTTTATCGCTAAACCAAAGCTCTGATACCAACTGTAACGACCCGCCTTTTTGGACAGTTTAAATCGACGATCAAATACACATGTCGATTCCAAACCATTCAAAAGGGCAGATAGTTATTGGGGTAAATAAGAAAAGAAAAGAAAGAGAAATAAAGGAAATGAAACAACACAGAATCTCGCAGCGGAACGATAAAATATAATAGTCAAATAAACAGTTCATGAAGCTGTCTACTATACTTTGACAATTATTTATACAACATTTATCAGAGTTTATACATATACAACTGAACAATTAAAAAATGCAGCAGATAACATGATGCAAGGGCAATAATAGTAATAGTATACCAAATCTTCGTCTTCGTCCTCCAGAATAGATCTTCACAAAATCTGAAAACTCAGGACTGACCCGAGCGTAATGGAAAGACAAAACACTCGAGTCAGGACTAAATATCCTCTTGCAAGTTAAATAAATCGTAAATAAATATGAGTGTAACGGCGTCGGAGATGTTTACGGGGTTTGACACCTCCTATCCAGTGTCAACGTGTGTGCAATAACTTAAGAGATGTTACGGGATTTTCCATCTCTTAAGGATCCGTTAAACTATCTACTATGTAGTAACATACGCTAAGTAGATAATGCCTATCAGTAATATAAAATATCAAAATAGCGTTAAGGCGTTACCATAATCCCCCTTAACACATTTTTATATTCCCAAAAGCATATACAAGACCGTAGTTTCCCCAAAACCGGAAGTCACCAGAGGGCAATCCATATACTCAAGGTACAAATCAAAACGTAGTGGTCGCGAATAGGATAATCAGTATGACAAGGTACATGAGGCGATACCAACTAGGATACTAGTAGTTGCGTGATCCGGACTGATGTTGGGCATAGCCAGCAGCTACCCCAACACCGCGAAACAACACTCCGAAATCAAGGGGTGCACCCAAATCGCATCACAAATGTAATAGATATGGTATCGAAGAAGTGTGTCCGCTAGAGGTGGCGAACCTCAATGGCCCGGCGCGGCTCCTGTTTTAGTCATGTCAGGGGTCATCCAATATCGTTCTCTTTCTTCAGTCAACGCGTTCACCAAACCATCCACTTCATTCTGGATCAACACTCCGCGTATAATAGTTATTAAAGTGGTTTTCGGTATCGACAGAGAGTATGTCCATATCCGATCCCGGTCTCTTTAATAACTACGTATTATTACACCGTTGGCTCTTTTATATTTCAAATCGATTCATAATTGATATCAAAATATCATATTCTCTTCAAAAATCAAATCCATTTCAAATATCACCATATCTATCAAAATGTCAGATTCCGTTTCAAAAATCAATTTTCGCATCAATATCTCATTTCGATTTCAAAATCATTTCGAATTTCAATTTAGGTTGCAACTTCACTTAACTCAATTCGTATTTAAATTCAAGGTTTAAATATAAACATTTCACCTTATTAACCAGCTTGAAATTTTTTAGAAAATAGTTTAAGTAGCTTAAAAGTAGTTTAAATAATTAAAATAGTTAAAAATACTTAAAATCTTTAAAATGGATTTAAAATAGATAAACTAGTTTAAATAATTTAAATTGGGTTAAGTAGATTAAAAATAGATTAAAATAGTTTAAGTATTCAAAATGGTTTATATAACAGAGTAATTTGGAAAACACATTTAAAACAGCTTCAAAACCAATCCATTTCAATTATAACTTCCCAATTCAAATAAATTTCAATTTCCAATTTACCGATTCAATTTCGATCTCAATTCAAATCAATGTCAAATTTTTACTTCAAATTAATTCAATTTTACATTCACCATTAATTTTATTCAATTTCAATTTATATCGATTTTTAGCTTGATTTTCCAAAATATCAAATTTTTAACACTTAACAAAATTATCCTTCAATGTTCAAGTTTAAATCCAAATTTCAAATGTGATTAAGTTCCAAGCTCGATTTCAAAATATCATTTTTATATCACTTTTACTTAGTAATATTCAAAGCTCGAATTAAGGTTAAATCTTTAAACAAATCAAATTTCGAAATTCAATCAAATCCCAAATTTTAAATTTCAAAGTCTCGAATCACATTACTTAACAATTTCTTTTAACCAAGATTTATTTCAATATTCCAAAACTCAAATTTTCAATAAATTCGATTTTTATAAATTGATTTCTATTTATAACCTTTAAATCAAACATTTAAATAAATTTCAAAGCGACGATTTCAAAAATTATTAATTTAGCCAATTCGGTGTCCGTATATACTTTTCTATCCTATGGCCAAGTAATTATTTATTTCAATTAAATGTCAGGGATGAGTATATATTACTTAAATTAAATCACAGTATCATATGTATGCATAACAGGATCTACATGAGCAAATAAACATCCAAACATTCAATTATCAACCAATAGCATCCATCAAAATACATCATCCAATAAACAATACGATTCATGGCAGTTTCATAGTTATCAATGTCAGGTAATTTAATCGCCATTCAAATTTAATTTCAATTTAACTGTCAATTTAATTTTTTCAACGGTTAATTCAAATAACAAGCTATATGACAATTAAATTTATATCAAACAATGACAAATAAAATTCATATCACTTCATAATGTCAATTTAACTAGCATAAAGATATTTAGTACGGTGTGAGCGTTATAAAACACTCACCTTGATTCTACGATTTTAAATCAAATCGAACGACGTTCGATTTGACTCAAAATTTTCTCTAGCTCCAAATGATTCCAATCCAGCTTCATTGCGTAGTATTCGTCCATACGATTCCAACGCAACTGGTTTCGTACGTTTTCGACCTCGTATGAAAAAGTTATATGGTTTTAAAGTTACACGAATTATAATATAACTCAATTTACATTTCCTTTTTTTTTTTTTTATTACCAAGCAATCAGGACCGTAGATTTCAAGGCTATAGATCCAGGCCGCACGAGACTCTCTTCCCCATCACGTTGAAACGCACGCAAGCTCCAGGCTATTCACGTGAAACCAAACCCACCACCAATGAACTAGGGTTCCAAATAGCTCCTCCACCGATCCACTTGAAGGCGATCAGGGACTACCGCGTCGAAGGCCATTGCTCCCTCCACCTTCGCCTGAACCCGTGGCGAACTCGGCCACCCCCTTCGGCCTAGAGACGCGTGCAAACAGCAGCAGGTCGCGGCCTCCCCTACTCCCCCACGTTGCTCGAAACTCGATCATCTCCGTATGCAATCGAAGCTCTTGCTTAGCTCTTCGACTTTCGTGTTGAACACTTCGCGCAATTGTCGATGGATTGAGAGTAATTGAGGAGAGAAAGGTATTAATTTCTGGCCATTCATAAAGGTGATGGCGGCTGAAGGTTTTGAAAACCCTAGGCAGTTTTTCTTTTGCAAAAATGAAGATTAAGGGGTCCCTTTATAGAAGTTTCAACGAACACTATACACTTTAAATTTTCGAGCTCCGATGCACGCGCGGTGACCGGCGTTTCTAGGGTTTACCCCACGTTCCGGACACAATGGAACAGGTCTCGGAAGCTAATTCGATCGTATGCGCGAGTTACGGCAATAAACGATCAATTTAAAATTAAATCGATTAAACCGATTTCTATGCGTTTTGGCTCACCCCGGACAAACGGTAAATCCAATTGACACGAAATTTGAAATATTACAATAATATCACATTACGGATCCGATGAAACTGGTTTCGTCGAAATCCGAGACTGTTTGAAAAATGACTATTTTAACATGCCAAATTAATATTAAAATAATTTCAACGCGTTTCGAGCTGCCACGGTCAAACGACAACTCCGATTGCTACGAAAATTGAAATCCGATAATAACTAACTATTACGGATCCAATGGAACTAGTTTCGTCCAATTCCGAGACTGTTCAAAATTTGGCTATTTTCCAGTCGATAATTAAATATTAAAATATTCAATTTTCACAAATTTATTTTAAATTCAGTTTTAAAAGTTCTATAACATCACTATAACTCCAATATGATAAAATAAAATTTTACAATTCATTTTTAATCATATTAAACCCGTTATTCAATTTATCCAATAAATTCCAATTTAAAAATCTTATTAACTCTATTAAAATCCAAATATAACTTACGTTCACTTTGGAAACCAATTTGAATCATATTAAATCAAATTTCAATTATTCACTCTATTTTCATATATTAAATTCCAATATCAAATTAATCATATCCAATTCGGAATTTAATTATTCAAACATTTGTAATTATTAAATTTAAACAAAATTTGATTATTAAATCCCTATCTTTTGAAATATTGAAATTGAACTTATAGGATTCAACCTTTAAAACCAATTCACAATTTAGAACACTATTTTCATTTTACATTTATTCAATTATTCAATAAGTTTTAAATATTCAATTTAAACCATTTACCTGTTCAATATTCAATATTTGATTTTCAAAAGATTTTACTTATCAATCAATTTCTCTATTATACCTAATGAATTTCAACATTTATTATCCTATTCAACTTTTGATTCCGAAGGCATTCACTAAGTAGTTTTATTTTATCGTTACTTGGATAATTATTGTTGCAATTCATTATAGTTATTATTATTTCAAACGACTTACAATTTTTTTCTAACACTAAATCACGAAAACTTATTAAATTGGCTATTTTAATTATCGAAAATTTACGGGTCGTTACAAACTAGAGATAAGCAGAAAATAACAGAGAAAAAGTAAAGGGACAACAGTTTTATAGTGGTTCGGCTTAATGTTAAGCCTACATCCACTTTAATCCTCTTTATTGCTGATTCGATTACAACTTTTACAATGATCCTTGATTACAACACAATCAAGACGAGTAGCTAGAACTTCGATGTAGAAAAGCTCTTCGAATTCATATTGAATGAGTTAGATCTTTCCCAAAGTTTGTTCAAGCGTCTTCGGTGTTTGAAGTGTTGAAGGAGTTGAGAAAACAACAAAGTATAGGCGTTCCAGAAATGATCCAAAAGTCCTCTTTCAGTTGGAGCTGGCGGGGTATTTATAGAGAAAATCTGGATGCAGGTGTTTAGGTCGTAAACGACCTAGGGGTAGGTCGTAAGTCGTGGGCAACCCAGGGAGTATGGGTTACGGCTTAACAGGGTTGTACTATGTCAACTGAGCGAGTTAGTAGGTCGTAGCGACCTATGGGAGGATGGTAGACGACCTAGACATGTCGAAGCACCCGATGGAGCGACCTAGGCTGGGTTTAGGAGTAGCAGCGATCTATAGTAGTTTCGACCTATAACTAAGCGACATAAGGATATGAAGCTCGTGGTCCGCTAGGTCGTAAACTTGCTAGGTCGTTAGCTCACTAGGTCGCTTAGTTCATTAGGTTGCTAGGTCGCTGCATTCCTTTGTTGTGATATACTGTTGCCCTGTGTTTGTCGCTAGGTCGTGCTGTGGATCTGCTTAGGTCGTTAGGTTGTCACATGCTTAGGTCGCTTATCACGTTAGGTCTTGTATCACGTTAGGACGTTTATCACGTTAGGTCGCTTTAGATCTTCGGCCTTGTTAGCTCGCTCACACTCTAACTCGTTAGCTCGCTTGAATCCTTTAAGTATTTGAGTCGCTGTTCAGGATGGTGTTAACACTTGCCCCTCGATGTATACGCCTATGTCATAGATCGTGTGCTTCGATCTAACTGCTCTAGGTCATGGGAGACTCAACAGACTCGCTAGGTCGCGTGCCGATATGTCTTCCTTTCTTTCCCCTATATAAGTTATTAGCTCGTTTCTTCCTCCTCATTCCACTGCTTGTATTCTGCCGCCGCCATTGCCATTCTTGAGCTCGAGAATCATCAAAGCAAAACTCCTCGTTGATTCGGTCTTCACTCCTAACAACAATCTTAGGTAAATCGATCCCCTCTCCATTGTATTTCCCATCGATTTCCCCGTAACCACTTCCATACGGTTTTTGTTACTTCGCCGTAAGACTTCTTCCTGATTCGTTCTTCGATCACCATTGACCTGCTTGTAGTTGCTTTATTGGCCTATGATTGAATGCGCCTTCAGGAAACACGGAGGAGATGATGGAGTTTTAGGTGTTTGGGGAAGATGATGACATGTGATGTTAACGGGTTAGTGGATAGCGGGTTATGCCGTGGTGTCTCGAGCAAAGAAATGGTTGATGGCAAAGCGTGATTGGAGAGTAGGGCACAGAGGTTTTGATGGGAGATAGCTTGACATTGCCGAGTTGTTTTAGAAGCGACCTAGTAAATTTGATCGACCTAAAAACCTTTACGACCTAACAGATTTGGGCGACCTAACAATCTTTACAACCTAACTTCTTGCGACTTAAGCTATTTTCGACTTAACTTTTTAGGTCGCATGTGTATTCAAGCGACCTAGGGCTTTTCCAAATTTGCACTGCCTTGCCTTGAAGTCTCATGCCTTGAACGGCCGAGATATCATGCCCGAACTTGTTGCACTTCTTTACAGATTACATTAACTTTAATGCTAACAATCTGTTAAACACAACATTTGCAGAAAAACAGGACGAATATACTCATCATCGACCGCCCACATCGAGTGGTGGATTAGATTAAAGAACTGATACTTTACTTAAGCAAAATAGTATAAATCTGATTAAAGATGAAGTGATGTGAATCAAATGATTTAAATGGAGCATCAACGCAAAATTCATACAGTTATCACTGCTTATTGCTAAATATCATTTGCATTGATACTACACTTAACTTTGATTTAATAACAAGCCTCGAACCTTCCTGAATTGATGTGCATCAATCAGTACCATCTCAAGTTTTATTTTATTTACTTGTTATTTTAGTAGTTATGCACAACACTTCACACACATTTAGGAAACGTTCACCTTTATATTTGAATACCCAGTTCCTTGTGTAGAATGACTTCTCAACAGGAAGAGATAGTAGGGCAAGCTGAAGAAGTCTTCCCAATAACTAACCCCTTGGATAATCCCCCGGAAAGAACTTCAACCACTCTGAATCGACGGGTGTTCAATCAATTATGTACTCAGTTCGGTATTGCTGAAGCAGACGCTTTGCTTCCTGGGGTAAACGATGCTACTGACAGGCCACCTCTTGGTTTTATTGCAGTTAACCGTCAGATGTGCTTGAGTGGAGTAATTCCCCCCTTTAACGATTTTCTTCGACAGCTCCTTCTCCGATTAACTATCTCTCCCTTCCAGTTGCACCCCAATGGCTACGCCATCTTGATGGGACTGTGTGTACTGTTCAGGAGGACACTCGACCGTCTTTCGAGCTTTGAAGAGATTTGCTATCTATGCACATTTGCAAAGAACAAAGATCATCCTTCTATCATGCTTGTGAGAAGCGCGAGGAATCGTAAACTGATCACCGATCTTCTTGAAAGAGCCCATGGTTTTTTGAACCAATTTTTCTTTGTTCGCTGCCCCCGGGATTTCACAGTATCTGGCGAGTCGGAAGTAAGATTGCCTAGCTCCGTTCTTTTCATTTCTGAGCTTTTCAAAATCCGAGTTGTCAAGTGCTAACTTCATTCTTTACTTTTACAGCACTTCCTCCTCTTTCTAAAGCTTCCAGCCATAAGACGACTTTTGAAAGACTAAGTGCTGTGGCGGTTGAGGAGAAAAGCGTTAAATTTTTGCTGAAGTGCGAATTTTTGCATCAATTCGGACTTCTGCACCCTTCCCGATTCACTTAGCTTCGTGATGCCCCCGGTTCTCAAGTAGAGACATCAGATGCCCCGGTTTCCGCAAAGGAACTTACACCGAAGGAACCTGTTGTAGAGGCCTCATTGGTGAAATGTTCTACTCCTGTTGACGGTGCTGGGTCATCTGGCAAGCTTACACTTTCCCCGGTTATCGAAGAAGAGGAACTTCCTCAACACCGGGAAGGCTGCTGATGAGGGAGCTGAGAAAGAGAGTTCCGCTAGGCATGATAGTGATGACATCTTCGGAGGGCTGAGCGACCTAGTGGTGACTTCACATGAGCTCTTCAAAGATGATGCCACTGCTTCTAAACTTGCTCCTCCAGCAGTCGAAGTGACATCAGTTTTGCAATCAACTCCATCAACTCAAGAGATAACTCTTAAGCCAAAGAGTGGTTTGGAGCTTGACGCGCGTAGTTCACACGCCACACACACTTAGGATTTTGGCAATCTTGTGCACTTAACTTCTTTACTTTGAAGATTCTTAAAATTTTTTTCTTCTTCACTTTCAGGTTCTCCAATGGGACATAGCGGTTCATACCATGATGATTTTCAGCGCTATGGAAGACGCGACTCTTATGATCCCAGGCGGTATCTTCCTACCCCAAGGGAAATTGATGAAGAAAGAGCCGCAAGAAAAGCTCGTGAGAGGCGAGCTTATGAGGAGCGCTATGGGAGAAGGGGTGAACGACATGATTCTTCCCAGAGAGATGATGATTCCCATAAAAGAAAATCTCATAATGACAAAGGAAAAGGTCATATCGTTGAAGGTCCAAGCAAGTGGGCCAAGCTTAGCGAAAGGCCGGCGTCTGCAATTTCTGAAAAGCCCGCTGCTCCCATCTCTTTGGAAATCCCCTCCAGCTCTCCTGCCCTCCAAAGAGCTGATATTCAAATGATCATCAACAGGCCTCCGTATCAAATCGAGAATGCCCCGCCTGCACTCCAAAGCCGGTTTCCAAACTGGAATTTAAAAGGAGTAAGCTTCGACTTGGACTTGATTCCCATTGACAAGCAGGCCATGCTAAGGAATCTCGACGCTGTTAAACTTGACATTGAGAGAATGTCTGGATGGCAAAAGCTAGTTGGTGAACTTCAAAGGGTGAATCGCTTAAATCTCGAGGCGTTGTTAACCATGGAGAGCGACAAGTCCGAGTGGAAGAAAACTCTCGACCAGCACGATGCGGAGATGAAGGACATCACCGCTTACAATGAGAAGCTTGAAGCGGAAATTGAAAACCTCAAAGAAGAGCTTGCCACATCTTCCACTTCCTATACTCAAAAGGAAGAAGTGCTTCAAAAACAAGTGAGAGACGTTCATGCCGGTCAAAGAGATGCTGAGGCTAGATTTGAGGCACATCAGCAAATTGTAGAAAGCTACCGCGCTGATATTGCTTAGTTGCGGGAAAAAACTAGCTCTCAGGGCATGGAGATTTAAATGTTAAAAGCTCGGCTTTCTAAAGTTGAAAAAGAGCGTGATGAAGCTATTGCCGACAAAGCAGCAGCCGAAGAATCCCATGAGGCAACCAAAGCCAACATCAGCTCTACCTTATTCGAGTTTTATTTGCACAGCGTCCTGGGGCGCGTTAGCCTTTCGTTTTTGGGCCCGAAGTATGAGATTACTTTGGCCGAAGTGTGGGAGGCCGCAATTGATATGACTGGAGGCGCTAGCTATACTGAGGCAGATCTTGAGGCGCACTGTCTGGATGATGAGGCACGTGCTTCCCTTGCCAGGGGAAAGGAGCAACTTGCTAAAGAGCGAGTCAGAACGGCGGAAGGAGAACATTTAGGGAAGGAACATTTGACCGACCCGACTCTTCCTTCGGTTTCGGCCGACATTGACATCATTGGCTCCAGTTCCCATTCTTCGCCTCCTGCCAAAGGTAACATTGAAATTGTAACCGCTCATACTGGAAATGAGGCTCAAGAAAGCGCTGAAGCACAAGGCTTTGAAGTTGACGTGATAAAGCCAACTTCTCCAGATAACTTCAACGTTGATTTAGATCAAGTGGACTACTTGTTCGCTTCACATGATCTTGATGAACTTTTTGATTATTATTTAAGCCTTGACGCGCCACTATCTCCTCTCTTTTCGAGGAATACTGATTTTAACTTCTCTTCTTCTGTAGTGAGAACGCCAAGTGCTGCACAGACTTCTCCTCTTCCAGCTGTTCCACCTCCATCTCTTCAAATTACGCCTCTTTCTGCTTCTCAACCGGGGTCGCAGGAAGAATTAATAGAAGCTCTTCAAGGCTTGGATGACCCGGTCTCTTTACAAGAGCAGAAGGCTGAGGAACTTGAAGAAGGTGAAAAGACTCCAGAGAAATTTCATGACTACACAAAGCTATCTGAACATAAAACTCCAGGAAGCGAGTCTTCTTCAAGGAAGAAGGGGAAGCATGTAACTTCGAAGAAGAAAAGGAAAAGTACTTCTGCTAGTGAAGAGAAGGCGGAAGTAGACCCAGCTGTACCTCTATCTCCTTCTTCCCCAACTCGTTCAAGCCGGCTCCCAAAGTTAACCATTAGGCCAGGCGAGGGCTCTAAAGGTGGCGGGAAGAAGAAATAACGAGTCTCGCTTTACCCTTCTTGTTTTGCTTTTTGCTTGTATATAAAGGCTCGTATTGACCGGAGATTGTGTGGGTACCGGCCCCCGCTTTTTGAAACCTGCACATGTATAAAACTTTTATAGTATGGAATAAAATGATTCTTATTACTTGTACAATCTTTTGACTGTATTTGCGAATGCATTTATTCCTTATTTTCGCACAAGTTTCTTCATTTTCTTTGTGTGATATTGCAATAAGTTTGTGGTATGTTGCTTGAGCGTTGCTTTTATTAATGTAGCTATATTATATTGTATTGTCTCCATATTGCAATTTCTTTCATTTGGTAAGACTTTGGAGAACAGTTCTTCTGTTTCGAGAAGACTTGTACTCTTAAGTTGGAAAATAACTCTTCCATTCTGAGAAGGCTTGCACTCTTACTTTAGAGAATAATTTTTCCATTTTTGGAGAAATATTACTCTGCTTTAGTAGAGTGTGCCTTGTATTGGAGAAGTCTTCTCTCTCTTTTGTTTGAAGAAGTTTTTACACTTCACTTTCGGAGATAGTCACTTTTATTTTTAACAAGTGGATTTCCTTACGCGATGAAGTGGGCCTCCCGAAAAGGGCTTTGATCTGTTTGTGCCTCCGAAGAGGGCTTTTGTTTGTGCCTCGGGAGAAGGCTTTTTTTTTTGTGCCTCTAGAGAGAGCTTTTTTGTTTGTGCCTCTGGAGAGAGGGATTTTTTGTTTGTGCCTCTGGAGAGAGGGCTTTTTTGTTTGTGCCTCTGGAGAGAGGTTTTTTGTTTGTGCCCCTGGAGAGAGGGCTTTTTTGTTTGTGCCTCTGGAGAGAGGGCTTAGGCACTTCAACTCTGGTGAAGTGGGCCTCCGAAGAGGGCTTTGGCACTTCAACTCTGGTGAAGTAGGCCTCCGTAGAGGGCTTTTGGCGCTTCAACTCTGGTGAAGTGGGCCTCCGAAGAGGGCTTTTGGCTCTTCCCCCTTGTGAGGAGAAGAGGGCCTCCGAAGAGGGCTTTTGTCTCTTCCCCCTTGTGAGGAGAAGAGGGCCTCCGAAGAGGGCTTTTGGCTCTTTCCCCTTGTGAGGAGAAGAGGTCCTCCGAAGAGGGCTTTGTTGTTCGCCTGATGGGTTGCATCTCATAGTTAAGTGGATCCACGGAGCAGACGCAAGCTGCCTAACTGGATGTTTGTTTGCACAAACGACCGCAATTGACTAGCAAGGGCCTGGAACCTTCACTTTGGGAAGGTGCCCCTTCGGTGGTTCCACCAACTTTTTTGGTTGAGGTGCAAGATTCCATTTTGGCTGTTCTTTGTTTGCTTGTCCATGTCTTTGCACCATCTGCCTTTCAATGATTCCTTGTTATCGTGTCCAAGCACATGTTGTTTTCCTTTGCAACTTGTTTTCTTTTTCCCAGAGAAGCGCGTCTCATTGTTAAATGAATCCATGGGGCAGACGCAAGCTACATGACCGGATGTCCGTTTGCACAGACGATCGCGATCAGTTAGCAAGGGCCTGGAACCTTCGCTTTGGGAAGGTGCCCCTCGGGTGGAATCACCAACTATTTGTAATAAGCACTTCTGATGTAGGAATTGAATGTGGAATTTTTGTGGCTTGACATTTAATTGTTGGTGATTTGTAGGAATCGCTTGGCCTTGTGATGTGTTGAATAGGTAAGCTTTGCTTTTATGGCTGTTTCAGGCACTCGAAATTGGGTCTCATTAGTACTTGCTGACAAGACTTTCACAGGGACCAATCCCAATAATTGAGCTTTGCCGGAGCTTCAATACTTTGCGAGAGAATCCTGCTTTATGTTCTCTTCCTGGGATATATGGCTTATTGTATAATGATTAAAATCATCAAGAAGCCCCTAGGTCTTTGACAAGTAAACATGCAGATTTCTTCCTTTAGTCTGAAACTCTTTCTTGACTTGGCGTAGAACAAGCCGGGGTATATCTCAAGGCACGAGCATATCTTTCCATCTCACCCCACCTTCTGCCCCTTGGGTGAGGACGCCCTGTGATAACATTAATGATAGGCCTCTTGGACTCCTGCGCTGTAGCTCTCTCACCTGAGCTGGATTGATAAGCGGGAACTTGTTGCCCCTGAGTGGATGAGGTTTGGTCGTTCCTGTTTCTCTTCACATATTGTTGAAGTTTATTATGGCTCAACAGCTCCTCAATCAAACTCTTTAGATGGCGACATTCATTAGTGTCATGTCTGGGTTGATTGTGGAATCTACAGAATCTTCCATTATGTGCAACATTTTTCCCAAGCCTTAACTTAGGTGGTTTAGGGTATTCGACAACATCCCTGGTTGCGAAAAAGATATTCTCTGGAGTATCTGTTAAAGGAGTAAAATCAGAAAATTTAGAGTTGCGAGTCTTCTTCGCATCTTTTTTCTTTTTTCCATCGTCATTTTTCCTCTTCTGACCACCAGATTTCTTTTTGTTATAAGCAATGTTGTTATTCTCAACTTCGTTCACAACTACTTTTACCGACATAGGAAGGATCTCTAGCGCATAAATTCGTCGGCCTTCTTGTAAAATTTCTCGAGCGAATTTGGCTCTTTCATCTTTAGCCATTTCTTGAATTCACTAGATTTGTATGTAGCTCGCATCAAGTAAGTGAGAATCATTCGAGGCTCCGCATTGTCAACTTCGGCTAAGGCTATATTGAAGCGGTTTAAGAAAGATTTGAGAGGCTCTCCGAGGTTTTGTTCAAGGCTGGATAATGACATTATATCCTTGACCTATGCAGCATATAGCCTGAATTGATCTTTGAATTTCCGAGTTAAGTCAGAGAATTGATCCACAGAACGAACTGGCAGCTTCGTGAACCAATGCAGAGCCACTCCTTCCAAATACACCGGAAAATACCTGCACTTGATTTCACCCGATGCTCTGGCACCAGTCATATGCCAGTCGTACTTGTATAAGAATTGGTTAGGATCGCTTGTTCCCCGATAAGCAGGAATAGTGAGGAACAAACTTCTTTGGAAATTCGGCCTTCAGGATCCTTTCAGTGAAAGGAGTCTTGCTTGGAACAAACCCCTATTCATTCTCGTCTTCTTTCTTTTGCATGCTTTCTCTCATAATTTGTCGAATCATTCCCGTGAGGTATTCCTCATCGTTCAGAGGCCCCGCGGGACTGACGTCAGCTACTTTCTCGGAAGTTTGCCTGGGAAAACGTTCACGAAAAGTTGGCTGCGGCCTTGAACCTCCAGCTTGGGGAGGTGACCCTTCGGCGGTGCCAGCTGCCCTTTGAGGAACACTTTTCCCCTGGGAATCATGAGCATCTTCCGCAAAGGTTTCTTCATTATTTCTTGGTTGTTGGTTAACTCCAAGAAAAGCATTTATCCTGTCCAACATTAAAGTGTTCTGGGCTTCCATCTGTTGATACAACCCAGAAACTGCACATCCAACTCTGCCCTTGTGACTCCAACACTCGGAGCCGCTTCGTTCGATGCGGGAGAAGTAGCAGTGTTGTCATAAGTGCTTCCTGATCTAGCAGATTTACCTTTTCTCCCCGGGTTCATGATCTCAGATAAACTTTTGGTTCGTAAAGAAAGTCTTTCAAAAAATCTATGCAGAGCAATGATGAGAGTTCCCTGAGTTCGATTCTCTCAATGAAAGCACCAAAAATGTTAACGCTAAAATTGGACGCTAACACCCCAGTGTATGTAGTGAAAATGTGAAAGCACCACCCGTTGGTACGGGAACTAGAGATAAGCAGAAAATAATAGAGAAAAAGTAAAGAGACAACAGTTTTATAGTGGTTCGGCTTAATGTTAAGCCTACATCCACTTTAATCCTCTTTATTGCTGATTCGATTACAACTTTTACAACGATCTTTGATTACAACACATTCAAGACGAGTAGCTAGAACTTTGATGTAGAAAAGCTCTTCGAATTCATATTGAATGAGTAAGATCTTTCCCAAAGTTCATTGAAGCATCTTCGGTGTTTGAAGTGTTGAACGAGTTGAGAAAACAACAAAGTATAGGCGTTCCAGAAATGATCAAAAAGTCCTCTTTCAGTTGGAGCTGGTGGGGTATTTATAGAGAAAATCTGGATGCAGGTCTTTAGGTCGTAAACGAACTAGGGGTAGGTGGTAAGTCGTGGGCAACCCAGGGAGTATGGGTTACGGCTTAACAGGGTTGTACTATGTCAACTGAGCGAGTTAGTAGGTCGTAGCGACCTATGGGAGGATGGTAGGCGACCTAGACATGTCGAGGCACCCGATGGAGCGACCTAGGCTGGGTTTAGGAGTAGTATCGATCTAGTGTAGTTTCGACCTATAACTAAGCGACATAAGGATATGAAGCTCGTGGTCCGCTAGGTCATAAACTTGCTAGGTCGTTAGCTCACTAGGTCGCTTAGTTCATTAGGTTGCTAGGTCGCTGCATTCCTCTGTTGCGATATTCTTTTGCCCTGTGTCGGTCGCTAGGTCGCTAGGTCGTGCTATGGATCTGCTTAGGTCGTTAGGTAGTCACATGCTTAGGTCGCTTATCACGTTAGGTCTTGTATTACGTTAGGTCGCTTATCACATTAGGTCGCTTTAGATCTTCAGCCTTGTTAGCTCTCTCACACTTTAACTCGATAGCTCGCTGGAATCCTTTAAGTATTTGAGTCGCTGTTCAGGATGGTGTTAACAATCAAAGCATGGCTTTGTGAAAAAGCGTAGCTTTATGGACGAGACTTCGTTAGACCTCACACCTCGAAAATGGTCAAAACAGGAATATGCGACAATGTTATGAGGGTCGCGCCCTTTAGGGTTTGTCATTCCTTTTTGGAAAGGGGTGGTGTCAGGTATGGAGCCCTGATGCTTAACCTATGTGGTTGCTCCAATCTCATTTTCTGTGTGGTTGTTGCTTTGTGATCGAGGGCCCTTGGATAAAGGTCCCAAAGGACCAGGGGGTGGCATATTCGTGTAGTAGCTAACAGTTACAAAGGTAACCCGACCTTGTGTTGGCAGAGAGCTGGTTAAGTTCTCGGGACGTCCCGCCAGAGGCGATCCCATGTGGCAGTAGGAAGTTCCTTAGCCTGACCATTTGTTGGAAATCCAAAGAGACAATACGAGCCCTGTACGGTTTTAGTTGTAGAACCTTCCATTTAATATGGTAGCTATAGTAGGCATACTATAATGGTACCTATGCTGGCTAAGATTAATATTCTATTTTCGAAATGCTTTCATCACTATGCACTAATAATAATATCAAAAATGATTTTTTTTGCGTAGCAAGCATCTTTGACTATCATAAGGAGAAATCTCCTCCAATTCTGCGTTTGCATTGTGTGTGTGTGAGGAGGCCTTATGGTAGTTTCATTTTCCAAAAGCATTGCGGATATTTTTTCCACTTCCCTTGTTGTTGTTGTTTTAAAAGATAAATAACTGTTTTGAGTTCTCACACCAGTCCCATGAATGATCTGGAGTTTATTGTTCTCTTCCTAAACTCTGGGTGCCCATAATTTTCAACACGGGCAGTCTAGAGTCAGATTATCAGGTTACTCTGGATTCATAAGTGCTATGGAGCTCAAGTGGCGAGCTGGATGGCGAGACGTATTACTTGTATATGATATTATCTTTCCGTTGTATATTCACTTGTAAGGACATGTTTGTATAACTGTCCATTGTTTTGTTGTGTTGTATTTGTTGTTGTACACTTTGATAATGTGATGTAATGTGATGTAATGTAATAACTGATATAGTTCTTTGTTTTAAAGATTATTCATTTATCTATTATATGTTGTTCCGCTGCGATATGTGAGATTCCGATATTGTTTCTGTTCCGTTTCCTAACTTCTTCTACCTCTTCTTTCTAACCCTAACAATTCAGTTTTCCGGCATTTGATTATGCGGCATTTGATATAATGGACGTAAGAATGCTGACCTTGAGATCCCGATAAAATCGAATTTGTTACATGTGGTATCAGAGCATATGGTTAAGTGACAGCCTTGGCACTGTTGGGAATTACTCATTAGAGATAGAGTCAGCAGTATTCTAGAATGAGTTGAGTGTAATAATAGGTATGAGAGCGTATTTGTTAGTGAATATGGAATTGTTTTGTATTGTGTTGACTTATCGGTTGGTTGTTTAAAGATTCTGGTCGGTGCAGTTTGGCCAACTGTTTCGATAGGGATTTCTAAACTCTTAAACAAGATAAACTGACACAGTATTGTTTTGAAATAGGGTAAATGAAATAATTTTACCCAAAGCTATTTTTGTATATAAAGGAAATGATTTTCTGTAAATGTTTATAATATATGATTGCTTGGTTGTTTGGAAGTGATGATATTGAAGTATTATCATTATTATATAGGAATTGAAATAATAACCAAAGGAATGAATTTATATACAAATGGAATTTGAGTATGTAAAAAAAATGTGATTTATAATTTGGGATAAAATTCATTAATGGAATGAAACTGGTAATGTGAGTGTATAAATGAGTTTTATAAATTGAAATGAGATTTGATAGGGATTAAGTTGAATAAAAATCCAAACTTGGGAAAAAATAAAAAAATAGAATGGATTGAATCCAAGTAAATTAATATGATAACTAATTAATTCATGATATAGAAAAAGTTGAATTAGTTAAATTAGAACTTGAATTGTGAGTTAAAAAAAATGATTTAAATTTGCAGGAGAATTCAAGTAAGTAGAAATAAATTGAAAATTGAACTTTGTTGTGATAAACAAATTTGAAATTAAAATCCAAGTTGAAATTGATGAATATAAGTTATCAAGTTTTGAATTTATAATATCAGATAATAAAGTTTTAACTTTAGTAAAGTTGAAATAAATTTGAATTAGTATGATAAAATATATGATGTGAAATTTAACTAAAGGAAGTTAAATAAATTAAATCAGATTTGGAAGTTGAATAATGAGTTGTATAAATTATTAAATGTGAAGATGTAAGTAAAACCAATTATTAAAATGGTTAAACAACTTTGTTAAGCAAAACAAAGTATGAATTTGAATAAGTGATAAATTTGACTTTGGTACAAGTTAAATAGAATTTACTGTGGAATTGGAATCTGAATTGGATTTATAAGTGGAAACTTGAAATAGAATATAACTTAAGTGATGCTGAATGAAGTTGATTTTGGTATCAAAATGAATTAATGAAATGAAGTCATTAAATGGATGTGAACTTGAGTTATATAAACGAAATTCAACTTTATTTGCAAAATGAATTAGCAATTGAATAAATAAATGGATTGAATGTTAATCAATCGAATGTAATGAATTGATGTAGAATAATGGATATAAGTGTAAATTCATTTAAGGCTAATTGAATGTTAAACCAAATTGAAGGTAAACAAAGTGAATATGAACGTTGGATGTAAAGTAAGATAAATTCGGTTGTATTGGATATACATTGGTTGTTAGATTATTGTTAATTGGTTGAATAGAAGTTCATATGCAATTGAATGAATAAAATTGAAAGCTAAAGCAATTAAATTCAAATTGGAAGTTAAGTAAATTTAAATTGAATGGAAATTGGTTTGAATTGAAAGTGAACCAAATGTGAATGTAAATTAGTGCATGTAAGCTAATTGAAAATGAATAATTGAATGTCGTTGTATATGAATTGGCTGTAAACAATTACAAGTAATGTTAAAATCATATAAGTTGTTTATAGACCTTGTTTAGTATGCATTTCTTTTAATATGCATGTGTTGTGGTTGTTTAAAAGAATAAAATGTTAATAACTTCTTATATATGTCACTTATGTGTTTATATTGAGTATGTACAGGTACCGGGGCTACCGTTAGTGGGATTTGGTCGTGTAAAACGCTAAATAAATAACTGCTTCGCTTAAAAATGCTAAAAAGGTACGCCTACGCAATAAAAATTGGAAATATGAACTGTTTTTCTATTTTCCGACCGTGTGGGTCGATGTATATATATTTATACCTATTGCGATATTGTAAAAGCTCCTCCGTACAAAGTAGGTTATGGCAAAATTTTCTAAAAATTTAAGGCGTTAGAAAATTTTCGAAAAATTTTGGATTTTTTTTTGTGAAAACTAAGTTTTGATTTGAAGTTAAATGTTGAACGATATAGTAGATTTTGAAAAGATAACTATATATGGATTTGAAAACTTAGTAAAGTTATTGTAAGAGGTTTAACTATTGGATGTTGGAAAAGTTAAACACTTAAGAGATTTGTAAATCAAATTTGAACGGTTTGTTTTGGAAAGTTAATGGATTTCAAAACTTTTTCTTACTTGGTAATTTCGAGGACGAAATTCTTTTAAGGGGGAAGTTTATAGCGACCCAGAATTTTTGTCATTTGAAATTCAGATATTTAATTGATTTTAAATATCAAAAAGTAAAATTTGTAAGTCGAATAATTTATTTTTCGAATATCTGGATTTAATTGGATAATTAAATCGACAAATTAATATTTGAAATCGCGTAGGTAATTGGAAATTGGGTTAATGTGATTAAAAATGATTTATAAAGTTATATTAAATCATATTGGAGTTAGAACAATGTTTGTGAACTTTTAAAATTGAATTAAAAGTTAATTTGTGAAAATTGAATATTTTAATATTTAATCGACTAGTGAAAATAGTCAATTTTCAAACAGTCTCGGATTTCGACGAAAGCAGTTTCATCGGATCCGCAATGTTATATTATTATAAGATTTCAAATTTCGTGTCAACCAGATTTACGGTTTGTTAGGGGCAAGCCAAAACGCATAGAAATTGGTTTAATCGATTTAATTTAAATTCGATCGTTTATTGTCGTAACTCGTACAAATGATCGAATTGGCTTCCGAAACATATTCCATTGTGTCCGGAATGCGGGGTAAACCCTAGAAACACCAGCCAGCACGCTTCGTTTGGAGTTCGGAAAATTTTGGGTGAATAGTGTTTTCGTCAATTTTCTATATAAGGACGTTATAATTCATTTTTGCAAAAATAAAACGAGCCTAGGGTTTCTAAAGCTTCAGGCCGCCTCCATATACATCAATGGCTGAAATGTTATCATCTTCTTCCACTATTTTCTTCAAATCCACACTTCACTTCGAAAAACTTTCTAAGGCAAACTTACATAACACGTTGCGAACTACCTATCTAACGACCATGATTGGAAACGATGAAGTGGATCGACCAGAATCTTGATGCAAAGTTCATACGGTCGGAATGAATTTCGAGGCCAAATAGGAGGCCGAGCTCCTTGATACTCGAGCCGAAGGTGGAGCTCGTGAAGCTCGTTCAAATGGCACTCGCCGATCATTTTCGAAGTCAACGTGGTGGCCGCGCGAATTTGGGTTTTGGTGGCGGCTATGGGTTCTTGGTCGCATATACAACCTGGAGATGGAAGAAGATGCGTGGAATGGCATGGATCCTATTTCTAAAAGCAACGGCCGAGATTAGGTTGATAATAATAAAAGTAAATGTTAATTAATTTACGTTTTAATTTGTACAAACTTTAAAATGCTGTAACTTTTTCATACGAGGTTGAAAAATTACGAAACGAATTGCATTGGCTTCATTTTGTCGAGCACTACGCAATAGAGCTAGTTTGGAGTCATTTCGAGCTAGTTTGAATTTCGGGTAAAATTAAACGCGTTTTTAATTTTATTCGAAATAAAACGCTGGAAATTGGAAACAAGGTGAGAACTTCTCACTCAATCGAATCTGTTTCGATTTAAATTTTAAATAGTTAAATTTAAAATTGCTTGTGTTGAATATGTGCTTATATGATTTTTGTTTGATGATAATAAACATATATACATTCGTTTAAATGTATTTGTTAATGTACTATTTTATTTTTCGTAGATTAATTAAATATTTGCTGAATAAAATTAAATAACAAAGAATTTGAATTCAAACAGAATTTTTATTCAAACAAATATTTATTACAATTTTGAATAGTACAAATTCAAGCTCTCACTATACATATACAATTTTGATTACAATACATCACAATTTCATATTTACATTTAACCTCACTACACATCACTCATTCACTCAATTCGTTTTTACCTTCAACTTCATTCGAGTTTGAATCCAGCATCTGAGCAATCTGCAAAAATATTCACTAACGCAGTAAAATTGAAAAAGAAATATTTTTGCAATATAAAATAAAATGTGAATTTTGAAAATGATATTTGCCTCAGTTATTTGGGTTGTTCGTCATCATTTTTATTTGAATTCATCACACACGAACAGCTTGTGACATACACAGTGTATCACTGTATATGCCACAAGGCCGTGCACACCGATATACACATGATAATGCTACAGGGACAGGTGAGCACAAGGTCAAACCCAAATAAAAGACGGGTTCAACTCAGGTGCAATATAAATAGAATCACAACATACGCACAAAGTCAAACCCGAACTATTAGCTGGATTCAACAAAGGGCAGGTGTACAGGCTACGACTTCAGGCATGAAGCAGTTCAATATCCAAGCAACAATGAAAAGCAAGGAACCAAATACCCAAGACAACATGAAGTGGACAGCACCGACTCAAGTACACAAACAACAAGCTGCAGTAAAGCATGTACATGTGTGGACAATGAAAACCAACGCCATCAGGTCAGAGATAACTACAAGCCCAAGTGAAACCAGACCACAAAGCCAAGCATGATACAGTGGTGATGCAATGCAAACAACAGTAATGCTCAGGTTCAACCTCTGCATACACAGCAACAACCATTAAACAAACAAAGACCAGAAGTATAAAATGGCCAAGCAAGTGGACCACTAAATCAACAAACACAAAGCTAACAACACTCAGTGGTGAAGCAACAATATCTAGTGATATTGAGCACACATAAAACAATGCAGTAAAACCAAATACCCAATACACATGACAGCAAATGCTCAAACTCAAGTGGATAACACGACCGAGTATGCAAGTGACTCAGGCAAATGCACAGAAGCAACCACAACTACATTGAGGCTCAGTGGTGAAGCAGACTCAAATGAACAGGTAGTACAAAGTTTGACCAGAAACATTATGTACAGTAAACAGTGCAACATCAAGTCGAACAACAACAACAGGTGAATGTGCAGTCCCAAATGACTACAACAAAAACAGAGACGAATAATGTAAATATTGAAGCCATGGATAATAAGATAATGATTGGTGTAACCAAAGTCAACAAAAACCACAGTCAAGTTACAGTGAGAAGTTGAAGCCATGGATATAATTCACGAAATCAAAAATGGCCTAAGTCAAATGAATTCAACACCGTGGTAACCACGCAACAAATTCAAAGCCGTGTTTCTGAACAAAGTCAAGATCGTGGTGACCACGAAATGAGTCAATGCCGTGAATGTCAAGCAACCATAATATGTACGAATTGAAGAAGTTAGAATCAATCTCAAACATCCAAACGAAATCAAGTGGCCGATCAAACAGAATTGAAAAAATCAAATATATTTTGTGCGAACGAAAATCTAGGGTTATGAACCCTATATAACGATTCAATCATCATCGGCAAATGATATAAGAGTTCGAATACGAAGATCATAAAAGCAAGAAGAGCATAAATTCTTACCGGAAGCAAGAATCGAACTCATCGATGTAGCCATAGAGAGCAACGAGAAATCGATCGAGCAAGGAAACTCTCGAACAACCACAGATTCGATCGAAGTAATAACGGCACTTTGAAAAAGCCCTAAATTTGCAAAGCCCTAAATCAAAGCCGCCATTCTCAAGATAAAGGAACGGCTGACATAATAAAAGAAAAAGGGGATAGGCCGGCCTAGTTTACGTTAAGGGATAAAAAGTTTAAAAATAGGGTTTTTTATTTTTAATTTGTTTTTCAATTGTTTTTAATTTGTAATTCCTTTTAAACCGTTTAAATTTATAGTCATGTGACTAGGGGACAAGCTACGTGGCGTAGCTTGATAATTCGCAACTCAGTGGCTGAGTTGTGGCAGCGTTTTGAGCGTAGAGTTAGGATTAGTCGATAGCGGGTGTCGCGAGTTTACGTGTGTAAGCGTTTGACTATCTAATTTCCAGTAGAAACCTTAGGGGCAGCACATAGGCAGGGTTTTGTCGAAGCTGGGTAAATTCTGTGTCGTTCTATTTCTGCTTATTATTCTGCTATTTGTCTGTGCTGCTATTATTCTGTGATATGTGTTGAAATTATTTTATAAGCTTCCGCAATTAATTTTTATAATTAACACTATCACCCTATTCACCCCCCCTCTAGGGTGAAATCAATCCAACAGCTTGATTGTATGATTGGATGATGATTGTTATTGATTGTTAAAATAGACCCTATACGCCGTATATTTAGCGGAGGCTATTTATTAAAAACATAAACTGCGATAATTCCATCTTGATTGGAATTGGTATTATATATGTACTTGGTGTTGATTTCCTGCATTATATAGTGGATGAGACCCTATTGCGCCGCATACTAGCGGATAATATTTTATAAATCCCATATACCGCGATATTTCACCTCGAAGTGGAATTGGTATTGTGCTAACATCTTTGGATGCAGGGAAACAGGTTGGAGGGATTGATGTGCACGTAAATGTGCATATTTTTACCACCATATTTATTCTATTTAAATTAAATAAATGATCATATTGGGTATTTTAACTTGTTTTAACCAAAATTCATATTAATTCCAAATTTTCACATATTCATCTACATATAAGGGCAAAATGGCCATTTGTGCACGTATATTAATTTGAAAGAATTTAATTGGAAATTTCTACAATATTTTTAGGAATTTAGCTTCTCATATTAGTGGGTTCATGAAGAAACATGCATGCACAAAATGGATATAAAGGAATGAAGATGGAAATAATTCAAAGTGAAGATCATGGAGGACCCCACCTACCCACCTACCTTAATGTACAAATTAAAGGCTAATGCACATGCTTTTGGACTTAATGGCTTCATGTACACTTAATAGGGGATTAAGACATGTTAATGATTACTTGGCCTCCACACTTCCTAAGGGGCATTTTGGGCATTCCCCAAAAAGTGAATTAGGGTTTTAAAACTTGTATATATACCCCTTATGTTTCATGTAGCCATCCTCCTCTTAGTTAGTTAGTTTTATTTTAGAAAATAAATCAAAGCTCTCTTTCTTTCTATGACTACTTAGCCATTTTATTCATGTAATTTTATTTTCTTTTATGCAATGTTAATTCTCTTTTATTTACATGCTTCTTCTCTTCTTATGTAATAGTGTAGATCTACCTTTATGCAATTAGATTAGTTGTCTTTTCCATTAGCTTTCATTTTCCTTTCTTTTTTCTTTCATGTTGCTTTCTACATTTATTGATTCGATAACAAATATGAGAGCTTAATCCCTACAATTTAGGGGTAATGAAGCTCTCTAGTATGTAGATGCAATATTTTGATGTTTATGCTCTCTTTTTGTGCTTAATGGAAACACTTGAAGTGGTTTAATGATGTTGTTTAGCTTTGAATTTGATAGTCTATGTTGTTCATAACAAATAGGCTATGCTTAAACAAACATAACACAAATTGCCTCTTCATCTAAATATGATTATGGCAAAGAAGTGAATGTTGAAATTGAAATTTAATAGCCTATATTTCTAAACAATAGTTAATAGGGTATGCTTAAAATAGATTTTTATTTCAACTTTGTTGTCATATTTCATGAGAGTTAAATGTGTATTAGTGGTTGTGTTATAGTTTGATGGTTTATATTGAGCTAATTAATAGCACAAATGTACCATACTTATGATAAGCACATAAATTATTCACTAATGACAAGAAAAGAGAGATCATAACTTCATTTTGTTGATTTATATGATCTAGAGAGTGGATTTATCTCTAAATTGTTCTTTTAACTCTCATATTTTTATCATTTTATTTTGCTAGTTTTTGTTAGTTTCTTACATTTCTAGCTATTCACTCTCGACTTCGTATAATTTGATTGAATAGAATTTTAAAATCATCAATTCCCTGTGGATCGACCCGTATTCGCCGCGTGCTACATTCGTACACCGTGCGCTTGCGGTTATTTTTAATCTAAATTCGTTCGACGGTTTTCTAATCCGATAGAACTTCCGTCGACGAACAGGGATCCAACTGGATTCCTCAAATGATTGAAATGGTTTCAGTGTTATGTGTTGATCTATTTATAATCTGCGTGATTATCTTTGTGATTGAAATCGTTAAAGGCTAAATTTTAGCCGAATATATATTTGGGTATCGTTAGATGCCGAAAATAAAATAAAATTGGATTTATGAAAATTTAAGTTGAGAATTCATAATAAAATTTAAGTTTTGAAATTGATTCATTTTAAATAAATAAACGTCGAGATTTTTATGTTATAAAAATTATGATTTTTTTGAAATATAACCAAAATGTGATTTTTGAAATAAGTAGTTGATTAATTTATAAAATGGTTTAAATTAGGAATTTTGAATTATTATAAATGATTTATATAAATGATTTATATAAATGATTTATAAAATTGATATTTATAAATTAAAATATTGGAATTATAAAATGAGTTTTTATAAGTATTAAAATGAAGTATAAATGGATTTCATAAGTGGATGAAATCTATAGATTTATAAATTGTGAAGTTATAAAATGAATAGATTTTTTTAAATTTTTTATATAAGTAATTAACTTATAAATTGGATTTTGGCATGTAAATGGGATATGGATAGAATTTGTTAATAAAGTGATTTTATAAGTTAAAGTCGTTATAAAGTACAAATGGAATTTATAAACGTTGTCTTATAAATCCGAAATCGAATTATTTTGATAAGTTCATTGTTATGGCTTATTAAAGGAGATATATCCACGATTTTGGGACAGTGGATAATCCTTTAAATAAAATATGTAGAAATTGAATTTGGTTAACGAAGTATATTCATGATTTTGGACGGTGAATGATATATTAAAGAAATATTTTGGAAAAGTGATATTTTGAATAGAATTAAAACGATTCAAAAATGTTTTAAAATGTATTAAGTATCGAAACAATAGATTTCAACATTCATTGTTGAAATAGACGTTTTCGAGAAATAGAAAGAAACGGTGGACTATAACAATGTTGTTATAGTAAATGATTTCCGAAAGGAAAAGTTTTGTATAGTATTGGGGTTTATATATCTACTTTAAATTTCAAATCCCTATACTAGTGATTTTGGGTCGTCGTAATGATGTTTTACGTAACATTCGTTTTGACCCAAATAAATGTGTTTTAGAGAATGTTTTCCTTAAAGAATAAAATTTATACTTAGTTGTGATTTAAGTATATTGAATGTATTCAAAATGTTGGAAATAAATAGATTTGTGAATTACTTATTATTAAATAAGTATGGAAATGTTTTCCAATATGAAGTGATTGTTTTGAGATTATATCTAAGATAAATTGAGAGTGAATAATTGAAATCGATTTGAGAAATCGTACAAAAAAGTGAATATTTGGATATGTAAATTCACAATGGAAATTTATAAGGCAAATTTGTTTTAAAAATAAACATTGATTTATTTTTAAAAGTGTGGAAATAAATTTACGAATTTGGGACGTAAATTTAAAGTAAATCGGTAAGGATTTATTTGATTGGTTTAAATGAACCATTTTGTAATGAAAGTTGTAAAGATGATAATTGATTTGAAATCTGTTTTCAAATGGTTGAAGTGTGGAACTTATATCTTGTAAATATTTTTTTTGAAAATAAATAATTTGGGAAATTATTTGAAATCGGGTGATGTTCTGAATACTTATTGATAGTTAAATAACCGACTATCAATATTGACCCTTAAACGGCTATTAGTTATGAATTGGTTGAAATTGAATGCTACACTTATTTTTAAATTATTGCGCTCGTTATTCGGATTACCCATTCCGAATAGTGATACGACGTAATGGATAGCATTGAAGACCGATGGTGAATACCGGGTATTTGTGAAAAAGATAGGATGACCTATCGATTGTCTCTGCACCATTAGCTACGGTATGGAGATTTCTTTTGTGATGGGAAATTCGATCGGGATTGTGAACACCCGGATTGCAAGGGCGTCTTTTTAAGTGCCTTCGGTTCTGTTCGAACCCGGAACAGACTTGTATGGTTATGTGTCTGACATTACATTTTGAGATATAAAGCAGATTTCTTTCAAATACATCTCTGTTGGTGGCGGAGAATTTATTCTCTTAGCTTAACCCCCTTCTCTGAGACGTACGAGCTCAAAGGTTATGTAGTTGAAGGTTATCAGCAATATATTCCCAATTTGGTAATGTGGCATGCTGACTGTTGTTGTGTGATGATTATTTATTGATCATTTGTTGATCAAAGCGTGGCTTTGTGAAAAGCGTAGCTTTGTGGACGAGACTTCGTCGGACCTCACACCCCGAAAATGGTCAAAACAGGAATATGCGGCAAGGTTATGAGGGTCGCGCCCTTTAGGGTATGTCATTCCCTTCTGGAAGAGGGTGGTGTCTGGTATGGAGCCCTGATGCTTAACCTATGTGGTTGCTCCAATCTCATTTTCTATGTGATTGTTGCTTTGTGATTGAGGGCCCTCGGATAAAGGTCCCAAAGGACCGGGGGGTGGCATATTCGTGTAGTAGTTACCTAGTCACAAAGATAACCCGGCCTTGTGTTGGCAGAGAGCTGGTTAAGTTCTCGGGACGTCCCGCCAGAGGCGATCCCATGTGGCAGTAGGAAGTTCCTTAGCTTGATCATTTGTTGGAAATTCAAAAAAACAATACGAGCCCTGTACGGTTTTAGTTGTAGAACCTGCCATTTAATATGGTAGCTATAGTAGGCATACTATAATGGTACCTATGCTGGCTAAGATTAATATTATATTTTCAAAATGCTTTCATCACTATGCATTAATAATAATATCAAAATTGATTTGTTTTGCGTAGTAAGCATCTTTGACTATCATAAGGAGAAATCTCCTCCAATTCTGCGTTTGCATTGTGTGTGTGCAGGGAGGCCTTATGGTAGTTTCATTTTCCAAAAGCATTGCGGGTATTTTTTCCACTTCCCTTGTTGTTGTTGTTTTAAAAGATAAATAACTGTTTTGAGTTCTCACACCAGCCCCATGACTGACCTGGAGTTTATTGTTCTCTTCCTAAACTCTGGGTGCCCATAATTTTCCACACGGGCAGAGTCTAGAGTCAGGTTATCAGGTTATTCTGGATTCAAAAGTGATATGGAGCTCAAGTGGCGAGCTGGATGGCAAGACGTATTACTTGTATATGATATTATCTTTCCGCTGTAAATTCACTTGTAAGGACATGTTTGTATAACTGTCCATTGTTTTGTTGTGTTGTATATTGTTGTTGTACACTCTGATAATGTAATGTAATGTGATGTAATGTAATAACTGGTATAGTTCTTTTTTAAAGATTATTCATTTATCTATTATATGTTGTTCCGCTGCGATATGTGAGATTCCGATATTGTTTCTGTTCCGTTTCCTTACTTCTTCTATCTTTTTCTTCTACCTCTTCTTTTTAACCCTAACAATTCGGTTATCTGGCATTCGATTAGGCGGCATTTGATACAGTGGACGTAAGAATGCCGACCTTCGGATCCCGATAAAATCGAATTTGTTACAGCAAAGTTTAAAAGTATTCCAAACAAATCAAAATCTGGATCAAGTAATCAGATCAAAACTGCAGATTCAATAAACCAAAGACCCAAAAAATCAAAATTCCAGGTCCTCTGTTCTTGATATGACTAGTGAGCCAACCACTTGATCTTGTTTTGATTTCTTGATGTTTGGAATTGTATTTGAAGTGATGAATTAAATATTGCTTGTATGATTGTGTTAATTTTCCTGCATGTGTTTACATATATGAAAAAAAGTGGGTGCATGTCTGTATAATCTTAAATAACATCACTCTGTTAATATACAGGCTCTAACCCATCAATAATAAATTTAATTACTCATTGTACGATCGAATTTAGACTTTGATTTCAAAAAGGAAATTGTTTGTAATATGTTAATATTATTTCTGAAAAATAAATTCAAAAGGATTTATTGAGTAATTATTCCAAAATCTATGAATTACAGTAAAATGAAACAAAGTCAAAAAAATTCATCATCAAATTTTCACGAATTAATCATAGGATTAGAATTGTCATTAAAATGATGAATTTTAGAAATAAAATGAAAATTCCTAGGTTAGAATTGAATGGGTAATTTTGATTTGATCGGAATTGGAAATTTTATAAAATCCGGACGAACCGTTGTGATTCGAAGGTCGGAATTTTTGGTGAAGATAGCTTAAGCATCTATGATCGTCAAAAAAATGATCAACAAAATTCCAACTCACCGTGTTGGCCATGCAAAGTTAATATAGGGTTTAAGGATAGGGTTGTAAGGGCTGGGTTCTCATGGTTGCTGCGTCGCCACGAGAGGACTATATGTAATCGGTATGGGGGCAATCGACACAGCCGGCAGTGGTGCAGCTATGGTTGGGACGACGTGGTTCCAAATAATCGAAAACGTCGTTGGCAAGGTGGATTCGTGGTTCAAGTTCGTTTCCAAGTGAAGGTCGATGGTGAAAAATCGATTTTAGGTGATTTCAAAGAAAACTGGTAGAATGCGATGTTTGTATGGGTCATCGATGAAGTGGAGTTGATCGCGATGGTGGCTGGAGCGTCGCCGTGCGACTGTGCACGTGCTCCATGCATTTGCGTGCCTGGGTGGTCTTGATGTTTGGAAGAAGGAGTTGCCTCGGGAAAACATAGGGATATCTCGTGTTCGTTCTTAAGATTGCTATCGGGAAAATGATGATACAGCTCGAAGTTGCTATCGGGGTAGTTTAGGTTGAAACCACGTTTGAGGCGTAACAGTTTTTTTTTTAAATTTTAAATCAGAACCTGTTTAAGGTTTTAACTACAACCGGTTTTGAAAATAATATTGATTCCAGATTTTATATATAGTGAACAAGTTTCCCAAATTTAAGTATTGATTGAGTTTTAAAAGGAAGTTTCAAAGCTAGTTAAAGGAACAAGTTTTAAACTTTTTAGTTTAAAACTCAATCAAGTTCAAACAATTTATTAACCACTTCATTTAAAATAATTAAGGTTTATTTAAATTGGAACTTATTAAAGGGTCGAGGATAAAATTATTTTGGGTTTAAAGTATTTCAATACATATAATTTTTATTTAAAAAGTTCTTTTAAATAAGCATGATAGTGTAATTAAATGGTTGATTAAGGAAGATAAAAATGTTTAAATGATTAAATGATTAATACTTAATTACTTAAAGGAAATTAATTCATGTAATTAATTTAAGATTAATTAAGGTAAATAAATTAATAATTTAAGATTTATCAAGTGTTTAAAGGTAAATTAATTTAAGGAAAATTAATCAATGAAATTAAGGTAATTAATTTAAGAGTAATTTATTAATTAAAGGTAAGTTAATTAATGAAAGTAATTAAGGGATGATTATTAATTAAGGATTAATTAATTATTGTAATTAATTAAGGATAATTAATCAAATAATTAATTAATAATTAAGGGTTAATCAATTATGTAATTAACTTCAAGATTAATTTAATGAATGTGATTAATTAAGGATTGAGTAATTAATTAAAGGTAATTAATTAAGATGGATAATTAAGGACTTATTCATTTATTATTTAATTAATATTAAATGATTTGTAATTAATTTATCAAGATTAAGTAATTAATTCATAAGTAACTAATTTAATTGGAAATTAAAATTTAATTAATTTAGGATTAAACAATTAATTAATCCTGTTTATAAATGATTATTGAATGCTTGGATTGCTATTATGAATGTTTGCATTGTACGGAATGCCTTGAATTGATTGTTATCTCTGGACTGTAATATTTTGTTTTGTGAATTGAGCTATGTGTAATTTATTTATTTATTTATCTGTAATACATTTATCTGCAAATCTATGAATGAAAGATAAGCGTTATAGATTATACCACTTATCAATATTGATGTTATTTAATCTGTGATGATTGAATAATGTTGCACTATTGCATAAAACCCCTGGACTACACCATACACACACAAATATGGATTGCACGAGGAAATCGGTTTTGTCACAGATATTATTATTAAATATTTTAAAATGATTTTTAAAGTTGAATTTTGAATCCAAATGGTTTTGGAAATGAAATTGAATTAAATATGGAAAGTTTTGGAAAGGGAGTTTTGAAGATAAAAGTTATTTTGTATAACTTGATTAAGTTTTGAAATTGAAATAGTTGACTTGAATTTGAATTCAAGATTTGAATTATGGTTGAACAAGTTATATAATGTGTTTATATGGGTTTTAAATCATTATTTTGGAAATTTGAATCTAACCCGGGTTTTATATTTGAAGGGCTTTAATTTATACAAATGTAATCGGATTTTTTCGAAACGAAAACTATCTGTTTTCAAATAATAACAGCTATCATATAAAGAAGGATTTCCTATTTGTGTTGAAAGTTTTCAAACTTGTAAGTGAGTTGTTTTGAAAGCTAAGAATAAACCTTTGTGAAAGATAGTTAAACCTTTTTTTGAGATTAAAAAGGATTTTTAAATGGTGTATATTTTATATAAAATAATTGAAATAGGGATTGTTTGGAAAGCTATCAATTGAATCTTTATGTAATGATTGGATGAGATAATCCGAATTGAAAAGAAATTGGTTTGAAAGTTGTGAATAAATCTTTGCGAACGATGGGTGAACTTTGTGAAGTGAATCTTTTTGTTTAAAGATTTGGAAATGGTAAGTTGTTTAAACCATTTGAAAGGAAAGTTTTGGATTTTAAGTCGTGACTTAACTGAAATCCCAATATCCATATGTATTTAAATATTGTGCTTATTATTCGGTTTAGCCGGGAGGGGACCTTGTGTCATATAACCCATTTCGAATAATGATACGGCGTTATGGATAGCATTTGAAGACTAGTGGTGATGAACGGATATTTTCGAAAGTGAAAGGATAACCCGTCGAATGTCTCTGCACCGAATGACCCTAGTAGAGATCACCATATATGATGGGAAGTCCGGACGTGATTAGGGATTATTTGGATTTGCAAGGGCTTCTTTGGAAGTGCCTTCGGTTCTGTTCGAACCTGGAACAGACTTGTAGGGATGTAAGTCTAACATTACACTTTGAGATGTAAAGCTGGTTTCTATCAAATACATTTCTGTTTGGTGGCGGAGATTTATTCACTTAGCTTAACTGATGCAACCCAAGATGAAGAACGTATGGATCTGCGGCCTAACTCCAACGAGTTAGTGAATACACGGTCTAAAGAAGGAGTTTGGGGTTATCTGCGGCTTAAAGAATCAAGAGACAAGGAGACACGACCTAACCAAGCTCTAAGTCATTCGGTGTTGGAAAGATTTTTAGGTCGGCCACGACCTAACAGGTCTGAAGAAGAGGAGCTATGACCTAACAATCTGAAACCATAGGATGAGTCGTTGGAACGACCTATGATAAGTCGTTGACGGTATTAAATCACGATGCTTTCTTAAGTCGCCTCCAGATAAGTCGCTGCCGAGTTATCTTTAGTAGGTCGTTCATGACCAAAGTAGAGTCGCTTCTGTATTGAGTCGTTATGTTCTTGAGTTGTTGTATTCGTTGAGTCGCTGGTACTTAAGTCGTAGGTCGTTACCTTGTTTAACTCGTATGTGTTGTAATTTCTTTAAGTCGCTATAACTTGTGTTGTGATGAGTCGTAGGTCGGCATGTAGATAAGTCGGCCGAATGTGTGTTGTATTTTTTTAAGTCGTTGTACAAGTGTTGTCTAAGTCATAGGTCGTTATGTCAATGAGTCGGCCGAAGGCATGTATGTGAAGGTGATGTAATAAGTTGAGTCGGCATTGTGTTGTAATAAGCCGTGTGAGTTAAGTCGCTGCCGACATATGTTGAGTCGTGAGTCGTGAACGACTTAAGGGTCAGGTTGTGAAATGCTATAAATAGGGAGTGTGTTGTACGTTTTGAAGGTGGTTGATTTTTGAATAAAATTCTTGTTTGATTGCTGCGTGCTTTCATCTTAAATTGGTAGTTGAGTGTAATCTCCTATCTCCACTTTCAGTTATTCGAGTGCGCTCGAATCAACGATTGTTGAAGCCGATTCGCGGAATCAAATGCGCTTGATCAACGCTTGAAGAATTGAAGATCTTCTTTCACGGTATCGTGCGCGATCAACGTGTCGAAGATAGCTAGAATTCGGTATCTTCGTGATCAACGAATTTGGGCATTTCAGTATCTTCAATCCACCGTTTGCTACTTTCATCGATCTATATCGTTTGTTATTATCCGCTGCGTCAGTTTTTTGGTATCGGAGCTAGACTTAGCCAATCATAGCTGAGCCGAGTCTTGGAGCCAAGGAGTTTGAAGTTGGTGTTCATCGTGTTCATCTTGAAGTTGCAACAAGTTAGAAGCTTTCGATCCTTTCATTTTGAATCAAAGTCCGGAAAGTGTTTGAATTTTTGGAGAAGAGTTTGAGTAAAGGCCGAGCATAACTTTGTGTTAAGCTTTGAGCCGTGCATCATCTTGCTTGTTCAAGCCGAGTTTGAAGTTTGAAGTTGAAGTGAGTGGAGCCGAGTTAAGTGAAGGCCGTGACTTGTTGTACAAGTTAGTGTTGAAGTTTGATTTGTAGAAGATTTGTGAAGTTTTGAAGTGTTTGTGTTGATTTAATCATGCCACCAAGGCGAGCTAATCGTCATCAAATTGTTGAAGCATTGTATAGAAGAGAAGAAGCCGAGCAAATGGAACAACGCATTAATGAGAAATTTGATGAAGGTATTGGAAAGCTAGAGAAGTTGAGGAATGATTTGAATCAAAATCAAAGGAGGAGATCACCAGTCTCGAACCATGGAGGAAACAGAGTTTCGCCATCGGTTACGGAAGCGAGAAGGATATCGCCACAATCCTTTAGAGAAAGAAGAGAAACATCAATTTCATCGAGAAGAGATCACCATGACTATGGACATGAAGAGAGAAGAACTCCACGTGAGTTTGAAGATGAGCCATATCAAGATGAAGAGAGACATAGTAGAAGAGACATGCGTGATCGAAGGGATGTTGATGGTCGAGATCGATATAGACGTACATTTGATTTTAATGAAGAGGGTGATAGAGCTAGCATTCATTATCAAGATCGAGACCAAGTACGAAATGTATATCGGGATGTTGAAGATGACCGATGATGGGAATCGGGTATGAAGATGGAAATTCCAGAATTCAAGGGTGGAATGGTTGCAGAGGAATTTTTGGATTGGTTGTCTAATGTTGAAGAGATCTTTGATTTCAAGGAGGTTCCCGAGAATCGAAGAGTGAAGATGGTTGCTACTCGTTTGAGAGGTACAGCTATGGCATGGTGGCAGCAGACTAAACTTACGCGGGAGAGAGTGGGGAAGTCGAAGATTGAATCATGGGATAAGATGAAGAAACTGATGAAAGCTACATTTTTACCTTACAATTATCAATCACTTATGTATCAGAGGTTGCAGAATCTGAGGCAAGGGACGAAGACTGTTAATGATTATGCTGATGAATTTTATCAACTGATTGCTCGAAACGATATTATGGAAACAGAGGAACAGCTGACTGCTAGATTTTTTTAGAGGGTTGAGGATGCAGATTCAAGACATGGTAAATATGTTTGATCCTAGATCTGTAGCAGAAGCACTCCAGAAAGCGTTGGCTTGGGAGAAGCAGGGAAGGCGAGGAGGTGGTGTGTTTACTAATTCCAACAATCAAGTGAAGGGTGTTAGTGGAAGCTCTAATGTTCCTAAATCTATCAGTAAACCAGTTGTGAATGAAGTTGCAAAGACGAAGGTCAACAACAGTTTCAAATGTTACAATTGCCAGCAAGTGGGTCACAAGAGTAATGAATGTCCGAAGCCGAAGAAGCGAACTATGATTGTTGAAGTTGAAGGTGAGGATGTTGATGAAGGTTATACTAGTCCAGTTGAGGAGAATGAACAGGATATCACGTCAGGAGATGAAGGATGTAACCTAATGATGAGGACGTCTTGTTTAATACCAAAGCAAGAAGAAGAGGCTAGTTGGTTGAGGAGTAACATCTTTCAGTCAACATGCACTATTCTGGGAAAGGTTTGTAAATTTGTGATTGATGCAGGAAGTTGTGACAATATTCTTTCTACCGAAGCCGTGAGAAAGTTGAAGCTGAAAACGGAGAAGCATCCAAATCCTTACAAATTAGCGTGGCTGAGAAAAGGAGGAGAGGTGAAGGTGGATAGGCGAGTTCGAGTTCCATTTTCTATTGGAAAGAAATATAAAGACGAGATTTGGTGTGATGTTGTGGAGATGGATGTTTGTCACTTGCTTTTGGGAAGACCATGGCAGTATGATTGAGCAGTGCAGCATGACGGTCGGACCAATAGCTACAGCTTTATGTTTGAAGGTGTTAAGATCATTTTAGTTCCGAAGAAGAGACAACAAGAAGAAAGCAAGTCAGAAGAGATTGAGGAGCTGAAGACTTTAATGACTTTGAAGGAATTTATTGAAGAAGTAGAAGAGAGTCCAGAGGTATTTTTGTTGATTGGACATGAAGCCACTGAATCTGTAGAAGTTCCAGAGGAAGTAAAACTGGTATTGGAAGAATTCAGAGATGTGTTTCCTGAAGAGTTGCCAACGGAGTTACCACCGTTGCAGGATATTCAACATCAGATTGATCTTGTGCCAGGGGCAGTATTACCACACAGACCACATTACAGGATGAGTCCTAAGGAGCACGAAGAACTGAGAAGGCAGGTGGAGGAGTTGTTAGAACAAGGGCGTGTTCAGGAGAGCTTGAGTCCTTGTGCAGTGCCAGCCTTATTGGTGCCAAAGAAGGATGGTTCGTGGAGAATGTGTACGGATAGTCGGGCTTTGAACAAGATCACTATGAGATACAGATTTCCTATGCCGAGGTTTGATGATTTGATAGATCAGTTGAGTGGAGCTGTTGTGTTTTCAAAGATTGACTTGAAGAGCGGATACCATCAAATTCGTATTAGACCGGGAGATGTTTGGAAGACTGCTTTCAAAACCAGGGAAGGTTTATACGAATGGTTGGTTATGCCATTTGGTTTATCAAATGCACCAAGTACTTTTATGAGAGTGATGAACCAGATTTTCAGACCATACGTTAGGAAATTTGTTGTAGTTTACTTTGATGATATTTTGATCTACAGTGGGAGTATGGAAAAGCATGTCCAGCATTTGCGTGAAGTACTGTTGATTCTACGGCAGGAGAAATTTTATGCTGCAACGAAGAAGTGTGTGTTCATGACGCACAGTGATTTGTTTCTGAGATACGTTCTATCGAAAGAAGGAATTCAAGTGGATGAAAGTAAAGTAGAGGCTGTCAGGATTGGCCACAACCGAAGACAATTACTGAAGTGAGAAGTTTTCATGGATTGGTATCTTTCTATCGGAGATTCATTCCACATTTTAGTAGTGTGATGGCACCTATAACTAATTGCATGAAAGGAAAGAAGTTTGAGTGGTCAGAGGAAGCAGGGGTTGCTTTTGAGAAGATCAAAACACTATTGACGACAGCACCAATTCTAGTTTTACCGGATTTTCAGTTGTTGTTTGAATTACATGCTGATGCATCGAAGGTTGGGGTTGGTGGAGTTTTGAGTCAGAAAGGAAGACCAGTTGCTTATTTCAGTGAGAAGTTGTCTGGAGCTAAGTTGAGGTATAACACTTATGATGTTGAGTTTTATGCCATTGTTCAAGCTGTGAAGCACTGGAGACATTATCTGTTTCAGAAGGAGTTTGTTCTTTACACTGATCATGAAGCGTTGAAGCACTTACAAGGGCAGGATAAGATTTCAGCGAGGCATGCATCGTGGATTGCTTACCTGCAGCAATTTACGTTTGTTATGAAACATAAATCGGGAGTTACGAATCGTGTAGCAGATGCATTGAGCAGGAGGAATCATTTGTTGACGACATTGAAAGTTGAAGTGACGGGGTTTGAACTATTGCCAAAATTGATTAAAGAAGATACTTACTTTGCAAAATTTGTTGAGAAAGTCAAGGATGGGAGTGCTGATGAATTTATGTTGGTGGATGGTTTTCTATTTAAAGGAAATCGATTATGCATACCAGATAGCAGCTTGAGAATGAAGATTATCAAGGAGTTGCATGATGAAGGACATGTAGGTCGTGATCGTACTTTGCAGTTGATTTCTCAGTCTTATTATTGGCCATCAATGAGGAAAGAGGTGGAAAGGTTTGTGGAGAGATGTCATATCTGTCAGGTTTCGAAGGGAACCGTGACTAATGCAGGATTATATATGCCGTTACCTATACCGACTAAACCTTGGGTTGATTTGAGTATGGACTTTGTTTTGTGGTTGCCTAGAACTCAAAGGGGTAACGATTCCATTTATGTAGTGGTTGATCGATTTTCGAAATTGGCACATTTTATTGCTTGTAAGAAGACGGCGGATGCTGTTCATGTTGCTCAATTATATTTCAAGGAGATCTATCGACTACATGGGTTACCAGAATCTATCGTGTCTGATAGAGATACTCGTTTTCTAAGCCACTTTTGGTTAAGTTTGTGGAAGATGGTTGGAACGAAGTTGAAATTTAGTAGCGCTTACCATCCGCAGACAGATGGACAGACAGAGGTCGTGAACAGATCATCGGGAAATTTATTGAGATGTCTTGTGAAGGACAATATGAAGAGTTGGGATATGAAGTTATGCCAAGCAGAGTTTGCTCATAATCATGCAGTGAATCGTAGTACAGGATTCAGTCCATTTCAGATTGTTTATTCAAACTTGCCAAAGGGGCCGTTGGATTTAACAACAATACCACAACCAAAAGGTATAGTTAAACGAGCTGCTGATTTTGTTGATAGTTTGACGGAATGTCATAAAATCGTTCAGGAACGATTGAAGAAGGCGAATGAGAAGTATAAAAGATCCGCAGACTTGAAACGAAGAAATGTTGAGTTTAATGAAGGAGACTTAGTGTACGTTGTGTTAACAAAGGATCGTTTTCCAGTGGGTGCTTATAATAAGTTGAAAGCCAGAAAAATTGGTCCTGTGGAAATTGTGCAACGGATCAATGAAAATGCTTACAGGGTGAAGCTGCCAGAGGGTGTATACACTTCTGATGTGTTCAATGTTAAACATCTGGTGCCTTATTTTGGAGATGAATCATCCAACGGAATAGAAAACTTAAATTCGAGGACGAATTTTTCTCAACCAGGGGAGGATGATGCAACCCAAGATGAAGAACGTATGGATCTGCGGCCTAACTCCAACGAGTTAGTGAATACACGGTCTAAAGAAGGAGTTTGGGGTCATCTGCGACTTAAAGAATCAAGAGACAAGGAGACACGACCTAACCAAGCTCTAAGTCGTTCGGTGTTGGAAAAAGTTTTAGGTCGGCCACGACCTAACAGGTCTGAAGAAGAGGAGCTACGACCTAACAATCTCAAAACCATAGGATGAGTCGTTGGAACGACCTATGATAAGTCGTTGACCGTTTTAAATCACGATGCTTTCTTAAGTCGCCTCCAGATAAGTCGCTGCCGAGTTATCTTTAGTAGGTCGTTCACGACCAAAGTAGAGTCGCTTCTGTATTGATTCGTTATGTTCTTGAGTCATTGTATTCGTTGAGTCGCTGGTACTTAAGTCGTAGGTCGTTACCTTGTTTAACTCGTATGTGTTGTAATTTCTTTAAGTCGCTATAACTTGTGTTGTGATGAGTCGTAGGTCGGCATGTAGATAAGTTAGCCGAATATGTGTTGTATTTTTTTAAGTCGTTGTACATGTGTTGTCTAAGTCGTAGGTCGTTATGTCAATGAGTCGGCCAAAGGAATGTATGTGAAGGTGATGTAATAAGTTGAGTCGGCATTGTGTTGTAATAAGCCGTGTGAGTTAAGTCGCTGCCGACATATGTTGAGTCGTGAGTCGTGAACGACTTAAGGGTCAGGTTGTGAAATGCTATAAATAGGGAGTGTGTTGTACGTTTTGAAGGTGGTTGATTTTTGAATAAAATTCTTGTTTGATTGCTGTGTGCTTTCATCTTAAATTGGTAGTTGAGTGTAATCTCCTATCTCCACTTTCATTATTCGAGTGTGCTCGAATCAACGATTGTTGAAGCCGATTCGCGGAGTCAAGTGCGCTTGATCAACGCTTGAAGAATTGAAGATCTTCTTTCACGGTATCGTGCGCGATCAACGTGTCGAAGATAGCTAGAATTCGGTATCTTTGTGATCAACGAATTTGGGCATTTCAGTATCTTCAATCCACCGTTTGCTACTTTCATCGATCTATATCGTTTGTTATTATCTGCTGCGTCATTAACACCCTTCTCTGAGACGTACAAGCTCAAAGGTTATGTAGTTGATGGTTACTAGTGATACATTCCCAATTTAGTAATGTGGCATACGAAGTGCTGCTAATCATTTGTTGATCGAAGCATGGCTTTGTGAAAAAAGCGTAGCTTTGTGGACGAGACTGCATCAGGACCTCACAAACCGGAAATGGTCGAAACGGGAAAGATGCGGCAAGGTTGCAGGGGTCGCGCCCCTAGGGTATGCATATTCCTTCTGGAAAAGGGTGATATCATGGTATGGAGCCCAGATGTTTAACTCATGTGGACACTGTAAATTTATTACCGTGTGATGTTGCTTTGTGGTTGAGGATCCTCGGATAAAGGTTACAAACGACCGGAGGTGGCATATCTTTAGGTATTACTCCCGGGCAGGGAGGAAACTGGCCTTGTGTTGGTAGAGAGCTGGGTAAGTTCTCGGGGCATCCCTCCAGAGGCATACCCATGTGGCAGTAGGAAGTTCCTTATCCTGACCATTTGTTTGAAATCCAATCAAACAATACGAGCCCTTTACGATTACAATTGTATAACCTGCCACCTCAAGTGGTAGCTATAGCTGGCATAATATAATGGTACCTATGCTGGTTAAGATTAATATATACCTTCGAAATGTTTTCCCCTATGCACTAATAATAATATAAATAAATGGTTTTTACATAGTAAGAATGTTTGACAATCATAAGGAGAAATCTCCCCCAAGTGTGTGATTGCATGGTGTGTGTGCCGGGGGGCTTTATGGTAGTTTCATTTTCCAAAAAGCATTACGGATTTAATTTTTAAATTCTTTTGTTGGTTTTTTTAAAGATAAGCTATTCTCGTTTGCTCATACCAGTCCCATGACTGACCCGGAGTTTATTGTTCCCTTCCTAAACTCTGGGTGCCCACAATTTTCCACACGGGCAGTCTAGAGTTTGGGTTTTCCAAATAGCCGAATAGTAGGTATATATTCGATAGCATTCAATCTCTGTATAAATCGCATTTGGATCAAGCTGCTTCACTTTAGCATGGATGGTAGTTCTCGCTTTCTAGCTTTGGAGCTTTAGCAATGGAGTTGCTATGTGTTGGAGTATCTATCTTGTTGAGTTCTGAAGATATGATCTTTTAGAGATATCTTTCTACTATCGATGGTTGCAAAGTCTAGACCATCTTATTGTGTTGTCTTCCGCTATTGTATATCTTTGGCTCTGATTTGTATTGATATCCTGTTGTATCATATTGCATCAGATATTGTATCTTCTGTATATCAATGATATATTCTTTTCTTCCACTGTGTTGTTATACTTAATGTGTTATAAGCTCCGGCACGAGTCGAATTTCACGGTTGAATCTGCGGCATTCGAATACAAGTGAAGTATGGGTGTCGATTTTCAAACGTTGAAATTTAGACCACGACAATGGGGAAATGAAAACCAAAAGCTATTGTGTAACGACCTGGAATTTTCGATCTTGAAAATTCTAGATGGCTATGGAAAGAAGAAAAGAGATAGAAGATGAAGAAGCAGAAACATCAAAACACAGATTCTCACATTAGCAGCGGATCAAAATATAATATCGAATAAAATAGTAGTTATACAAAGGAAAACTATGTTAGATAATTTACATCAATACATTAGAGTCACAACATTTACACAAACACTGGACAGTAAAATCAACATGTCCCAGATAAACTACAATATACCACGGCAGAATATACTCCATATATTCCTGCCATCCAGCTCGCCTCCTGAGCTCCAAAACATCCTTACCTGAAAATCTGTAATACTCGGTCTGACCCGAGCATTACATTAAAGTAACACCTGGGTCAGGCTGGAAACCAGCGCGAGTAAACCCATCTAACATGAAAAACTAATGCATAGAACTATTTTAACCTGGGGTAACTCATACCTTATTACAAGTTCTTAACTGCTATAATCAAATATATCTAAGTATTATTACTTAGATTTAATGAACAAATTTACATCATTTATTCCATCCCAGCCCATTTATCACAAAGTCAAATTCATAAAGAATTATTGCAGATTCCAAATCGAAGTGGTTTTGGGTATGTACAGATACCCTACCCCGGTCTCTTCGAATTAAATATCATATTAAAAACTGTAACGATCCTGATTTTTAAATAAATTTAAATTGATAATTAAAATAATTTTTTGGATAAAACTGTAAATTAATTTGAATTTTTCAAATTAAATAGGATATTTGTTTATTTGGATATTGATATTAAAATTTAATTGGGGTTTTGAATTTGTATATTTAAAATCTTATAAATAAAAAAAGTAACATCCTAAAATTTGTCAATATAAATTAATAATATATTTTACAACTTTTGGAATTTAATTTGAAAATAAATGAAAAAAATTCTTAAACAAATAAAAATAAGTGATAATAATATATAGATAAATTCCAATTTTATTTTGAGTTTAAAATATTGAAATAAAGAATGTTTACAAAAGTCATTTGAATTTAAAATCTGATATATGTGTATTACAAATATGAGTAAAATTGAATACATATTGAAATTTAATTTAATTTATTCAAGGTGAGTGTGAATAGATAAATGGACATGAAAGTTTATATTTCAAGTCTGAAATTGAAATTTGAATTTAAATTTAGAATAAATGTTTAAAAATAAATAAATATAAGTAGCATTTAAAAAGAATTAAGATGTAATGTATATATATAAATATGGGTTAAAATCAATTTCTTTAACAATTGTATACATATATATACAAATTGTAAATAAATTCTTACAACTGTAAATAAACATTCACATGTGAGATGGAGTAAAGAGATTAATAAAATTTAGATCTCATGATTATTCCTTACAAATGGCATTCAACACCATTGTTTGAATAAAATAATAAAATTACAAAAAAATTTCATCTCCCCTTAACCAAATCATATTTATTCTTAGCAAATCTGAAAAATACAGCAACAAAGATCTAGCATTTCAAACTTCAACACTCAAGCAAGAAAAAAAAATCAAAAAAAAAGAAGGAAAGGCAACCTGAAATTCAAAGCAAAATTGTTCAGTATCAAAGTCAGGAAGAAAAGAATAAAGCAATCAAATTACAATCTGAAAGCATGCAAATTCAAAGCAGATTCAGATGAATGCTAAAGATCGAGCAAATCAAGTTCAATTAGGCAGATCAAGATTTATAAAAAACCTGGAAATCATCTCAGCTTAATTCAAAGACCTGAGACAAAACAAAATCAGGGTCAACTCAGGTAGATTAAGTTAAGTAAAAATCTTTTAAGAAATTTTGAATTTGAAGTTGCTAAACAACATTAAAGAAAGAATTCAAACAACTTTATCAATTAATTGCAGGAAAACAAATCAAGTTTAAAGGCTTAAATAATTTCTGGTTTCAACTGCAGGAAAAGACTTCTCTGTGTATAACAGAGATTCAAACTGTAAGTAATGGAAAATTGTTTGTGTTTAATGAATTAAGTACAACAAAGAGTGATTAAAGACCTGTACCTACAAAACTTGGCAGGTCTAAGCTTCGAAAAAAAAAATTAAAGAAAAAAATGTACAGGCTCAAAATTCTTATTTGCCTTCATTCTGTACTCTGCTCTTTGTCTCTACTGCAACTCCAAGGTGAGCAAACTGACTTATTCTAGTTTTAATTTGAGTATATGCTTATGATTGTGATGTGGTTGCTGTGAAAAATGATGATATATGGTATGGATTATGTTGTGAATGTCCGTGAATGTATATATGTATATACTCTGTGTAACAAACCCAAAAATCCATCAGAGAAAAACAGTCATATCTTCATATTTAATACATTTTAGAGTATGATTCCTGAAAGGAAGTTGTTGATAACAAGGTAAGGTTATTTTCAAAAAATAATATTAGGTAAAAATTATTAAGTAAATATTCTAAAAAATGACAATTTACAGTAAAATCAATTTGAATCAGCAAAACGAACATCTTAATTTTAAAGATCTGGTTGCATAATCATGTTTGTATTACAAAATTATGATTTTAGGTGATGGCTTCAAGATCTTTAAGCTTAAAATGGTTGAGCATTATTGTGTTGAACAGAAAATGAAATTCTGTCAATATTTGATGAACGGCGAAGCTATGGAAGACGTGGTCGGTGCTGGAGGAGGCTGAAGGTATGGGGATGTGGGGAAAAATAGTCAGTAATTTTATTTATTGTCGTGGCAGTGGGTGAGCGTCGAAGTAGGGTTCGATTCACTTTTGGGGTTGGTTGATTTTAGGTGATTACTGCGGCATCGATAGTGAATTCAAGGGCATCAGATCTGGGGGGTTAGTTCTATCGTCATATGGTGGAGCCATGGATGTGGAGGCGTGGCGGAAGATGGTTGTGGTCATCGATGGTGGGTGATTTTTCCGATCAAACTGAGTCCCAGATTTTGGATGGATGGGTTGAATTTCGTTCGATCATTGCGTGCATCGATTTGGGTGATGTGTGTTTGTCGAAGGGATCACCAACGACGTGTGGAAGGCTACGGCAACGATCGCCGTTGCTCAGGTGAAATGTGCACGTGCACCGCCATGACATTGGATCTAGAATTTTGTTTATTTGGGGAAGAAGCATCTTTCTCGAGTTCGAGCGCAAAGAATTGAAGGTTTGGCTCGGGTTCATCTTTGAAATAGTATGCGAATGATTAGTATGTTTTCCAGGTTTTAAACTTTAACCAAAACTTAGTTTTGAAATGAAAAGTAGATTTACTCAGGTCATGATTAGAGTGGGAATCGAGTTGGTCCCGAAGCCAGTTTTTAAACTGTTTTATTTAGTGATAATGTTTTAAAGGAGTTGATTTAAGAAGTTATAACTAGTTTAACTGAATTTTGTTAAAGTAAATGTTATATTTAAAACTTAAAAGTACATGATTTAAATTTTAAAATGTTTATCTTTTAAAGATCTTAAGTAATTAATGGTTTATAAATGTAAATAATTAAAAATAATTACTTAATTAAAAGTAATTAATTAATGATTAAAGATTAAGTAATCAAGGGATCAAAGGACAATTACTCAATTTCATTTATTAATTAATAAAAGTGATTAAGGATAATCACTTATGATAATTAATTAAGGATTAATTAAATGGTAATTAACTTAAAGGTAAATTACTTAATGAAGGTAATTGAAGTAATTAAAGAAAATAATTAATAATTCAAGTTAATTAATCAAGTAATCAATGAATGATTAAAGAAAAATAATAATTACTTAGTGAAAGCAATTATGAGTAGATAATTAAAGAATAAAGATTGATAAATCAAGTATTAAGGGTTAATTACTTAAAGCATAATTAATTAACGTGGTTAAGTAATTAGGGTAATTAAATTAAGAATAATTAATTAAGGAATAATTAATTAAAGGATAATTAATTATAATTAAGATTAATTAATCAGAAATTAAGGTTTTATTAATTAAAGTAATTAATTAGGGAATAATTTATTAAGATTTAGTTAATTACAATTAAGGGTTAATTAATTAAGATAACTAAGGAATGATTAATTAATGAAGGCGATTAAGACTTAATCAATTGAAATTAATGATAATTCATCATTGATAAAACATTCTAATGAAAGTGATTTTGTGAGCAATAAATTTAAAAACCACACGATTTATTCACCTTAATCAAAGATGTTTGATTGTTATTGAATGATGTGTGATAGATTGATATATTTGATATGTGATGTGATGCTTTGTGTTGAGCTGCTATATTTGTGATTAATATACTGTTGCATGAATATGAAAAAACCCCTTGACTCGTAAAACGACATTTGAATTTTGTTGCGATAGGGAGTCGGATTCCAGTTGGTTATCCGAAACCCACATCGAATTGTAATGGTGAATCTTTGTGATTGATAAATTTACTTTATCTGTGAATCTGTGAATGAAGATAAGCGTTATGGATTATATCACTTATCGGGATTGATCTGATTGAATCCGTGCTGATTGATGATGTTGTGCACTATTGTGTAAAACCCCCTGGACCACACTTATACACACACAAATATGGATTTCACGGGAAATCGGTTTAAGTCACAGATATTTTGAAATTGTTTTAAAATTGAATTTTTGGATCCAAATGGTTTTGAAAATGGATTGGGTGTAAAATAAAAAGGTTTTTGGAAAGGAATTTCAAAGGTAAAAGTTATCTTTGAATAACTTGATTTATTTTTAAAATTTGATTTAAATTTGAATCCCAAATTTGAAATTAAATCCTATTTATGATTTTAAAAGGTTATACAAGTATATATATCGGTTTTAAACCATTTTAAAGGTGTTGTTTTGGGAATTTGAAATTAACCCAAAGATTTTAACTTGTATAAATGAAATCGGATCTTTCCGAAATAATAACTATTTGTTTTCAAATAATAAAGCTTTCACATAAGAAATGAACTTCCAATTTGTGTTAAAGGATTTCAATTCTAAAATGAAAATGGTTTTCCTAGTATGAATAAATATTTGGAAATGGGTTTTCAAAGCTATAAGTTAAATCTTTAATTTAAAGATTGGATTGAGTTAATCCAAATTGAAATGGAAATTGTTTTTGGAGTCCATGAATAGATCTTTGTGAAACTAGGTGAACTTTGTGAAATGAATCTTTTTGTTTAAAGATTTGAAATGGTAATTTATTTAAACCATTTGAGGAAAAGTTTTGGATTTTATAAGTTGTGACTTAACTGAAATCCGACATCCATATGTTTTAAATATTGCGCTCACTGTTCGGTTTAGCCGGGAGAGACCTTGTGTCATATAACCCATTCCGAGTAGTGATACGACGTTATGCATTGCATTTGGAGACCGGTGTTGAAGGCCGGGTATTTGCTATAACGATAGGATGACCTATCGATTGTCTCTACATCGAGTAGCTACGGTATAGATATTCCCTAAGTGATGGGAAGTCTGATCGGGATTGTGGATGCTCGGATTGCAAGGGCTTCTTCCTTTATTGGACGAAGTGCCTTCAGTTCTGTTCGAACCCGAAACAGACTTGTATGGTTGTATGTCCGACATTACACTTTGAGATATCAAACTGATCTCTATCAAATACATTTCTGCTTGGTGGTGAAGAATTTATTCTCTTAGCTTAACACCCTTCTCTGAGACGTACGAGCTCAGAGGTTATGTAGTTGATAGTTATCAGTGAAATACTCCCAATTTGGTAGTGTGGCATGCTGAGTGCTGCTGTGTTTCATTTGTTGATCAAAGCATGGCTTTTGTATAAAGCGTAGCTTTGTGGACAACACCGCATCAGGACCTCACACCTCGGAAATGGTCGAAACAGGAAAGATGCGACAAGGTTTTGATGGTCGCTCCCATTATGGTGTGTCATTCACTTCTGGAAAAGTGTGGTATCATGGTATAGAGCCCAGATACTTACTCATGTGGATACTCCAGATCTATTACTTTGTGATTGCTTTTTGGTTTAGATCCGCCTCGGATAAAGGTCCCAAAGGACCGGGGGATGGCATGCTCGAGTAGTAGTTACCTAGTTACAGAGGTAACCCGGCCTTGTGTTGGCAGAGATCCGGTTAGGTTCTTGGGACGTCCCGCCAGAGACGTACCCATTGACAGTAGGAAGTTCCTTAGCCTGATCATTTATTGGAAATCCAATCAAAACAATACCATCCTATACGGTTTTGGTTGTATAACCTGCCATGAAATGTGGTGGTAACCTGCTATTGAACATGGTAGCTATAGTAGGCATAAGTGCGAAATGCCTATGTTGGCTAGGATTTATATTATACTTTCGAAATGGTTTTCTACACTATGCACTAGTAGTAATATCAAATAATTTTTCTCATATTAAGCATATTTGACTATCATAAGGAGAAATCTCCTCCAATTTTGCGTTTGCATTGTGTGTGTGGCGGGAGGCCTTATGGTAGTTTCATTTTCCAAAAAGCATTGCGAATTTAATTTTAAATTCTTTTGTTGTTCTTTTTAAAAGACCAAATATTTTTGTTTTCTCATACCAGTCCCACGACTGACCTGAAGTTTGCTGTTCCTTTCCTAAATTCTGCGTTCCTACAATTTTCTCACACGGGAAGTCAAGAGTTGGGTTTTTCAGATAGTCAGGTTTAGTAGATTATCTGGAGCTAGTTCAGTCTTTAGATCAGGACCGCACTTGATTATATTAGTGCATTGTTATTGGGAGTTCGAGCTATTTCTGGATTGGTGCCTTGGGGATGGATATTACCGATGCTGGAGTTCTTTCTTGAAGACCATCTTGAAGATTTTGTTCCGCTGTTGGTTTTATCTTTTCTTTCCGTTGCTATGGTCTTGTATCATATCTTTGATGTATATTGATATTCATTGTATCATTCAGTTATTGTATCAAATGTTGTATATTGATATATATTCTGTTTCTTCCGCTGTGTTGTACTTGATGTGTTATAAGCTCCGGCGAACCAGATTCGACGTTTGGATCTACGGTATTTGAATACGAGTGTCATATTCGGTGCCGATTTTCGAAGGTCGAGTTAGGGTCGCTACAAAATCAAAGCTGTTTAAGTTTTAAATAATTCCATTTATACCCAGAATTACATATTTACCTAGCCATTCATCCTGGATGGACAAACCATATTATCACAGTTCAGTCCAAACATAACATATCGCATAACATCACAAATCACTTATCAAAGATTCCAAGGCATACAATATCATCCAATCATTCGTAAGCAGGATTAATTTGTCGCACCATTACAAATTAATCTAAATAAAATAAATAAATTAATTACTTCAATCACCTCTTAAATCCTTCTTACTTTATCATTAATTAATTTCAAACCATTAATTAATCATCCCTTAATTATCCTCTTTATTACAATTAAGTAACGAGCCTTTAATTAATTACACAAACTGATTAACCTTCACCTATTCACGTCTATTACATTATCCTTCATTAATTACTTGAATTAATTATCCTATAATCACTTACATTGACTAATTATCCTTTAATTAATCACACTCATTAATTAACTAACCCTTAATTAATTCCAAAATTAATCAATTCTTTAATTAATTACACTAAGTAATTAATCCTTAATTACTTCCATTAAGTAATTTCCCTTTAATTGTTTTCATCGCGTAATTATCCCACTGGTTAATTTCCTTAATTAATTAACCTATGATAATTAATTAATTTAATTTTTAATTGCTAATTAAATTAATTAACTCTCAACAGATTAATCCTTTAATAACTTACAACTAAGTAATTTTCATTTAATAAATCATATTTAGTAATTATCCATTAATTACTCACCTTAATTAAGTAATTATTTTCCAATCGTTAATTAACATTTAAATCATTAATTAATTCACCCTTAATCTAATAACCATTAATTAATTAATTAACCTCTAGTTACATAGACTAAGAAATTAAATCCTTAATTAATTACTTAACTATCCTAATTTAAGTAATTATTCTTTAATTACTTCCCCTAATTAACCAGTCTATTAACTTCTCTTTTAATTAACCATCTTAATTTTTTTAAGATAAACCTCTAAATCTCAATTACTTACTTATTTATATCATTTGAATCTTATTAATTAAATACTAGAAATCACATAAAATCTTAAATTTGCTTATCTTAATTAATTAGCTAATATGTAAATATTTCAAAACAAAACAATTTAAATTCAAATCGTTATTTGAAATCCTATTTAAATAAATTATTTTGGAAACTTGATTAACATCTCTTTGAAGTAAAACCTGTGTGCCTATCAAATTAAAATTGATATTACAAAAAGTTACCCTACCCGAAACCAAACCAAGCAAAACAAACATCACTCCCTTCGATTCACACGCGATCGATTACGAGCCTGTCCTGATCCAACTCTCGTTATTCCCTCTATACTTCTTCTTCCCTTATTCCCATCTTCTTATTTCCCACCAAAACCTGCTCTGATATGCATACCACTTACTCGTGCACGTGTACGCTGCTTCGCGGCAGTTCACCGTTGACCTCAGGCGACCGCTCCAACCCATTTTCGGCCATCGACCTCCTGACCACCCCAACATCCTACGATAAACGGAAAATCAAAAACGAGGATGCTTGAACCCAAACCAGTCAAGAACCCTCACTTCCCTTTGCCCTGTTCGGCCATCACCGATCATCGGCGTCTTCTAAAATTCGCTAGCAAGTTCGTCTCGTCCTTCCTCTCCTCTTTCCCCTATACAGATAGCCTGAAAGTCCCCCTTTGTCGCCACCACTAGCCTGCAACTCTACCTAAAACCACGGTGCCTTAAAACCTAGATCCCTTCGACGTGCCTCAACAGTGCTTAGGAAAAATCACTAACCAATATTCTCAGAACCCTCAGATGAACTGCCACCTCCAGTTCCAATCCTACGCCAAAACCCCCTCTCGATTGCCTGAATTCACCCAAAACATGATTTCCAATCAACTAGGAAATCCTCAACATCCCTAGCTTTAAAAATCATTAAATTCATTCCAAAAATCATGATTTTTATGCTCCAATTCCCTCATGAATTCAAAACTTGAAATATAAATATTTAATTTTCTGTCTAAAAATAAAATTTTCTATTACTTCTTATTTTCACAACATTTAATTAGTGTTTCTACCTGAAATTCTTTTTAGAAAATGAAATTACATTGCCATGATCTCTTTAAAAATATTAGCCTAATATTAACTGTACAATGAGAAATTAAATTTTAAAACTTGATTTATAAACCTGTACCTAAGAACAGGAGTTCATATACATATGAACAGGCAAACAGGTTCAACAACAACATATTTATCTTTATATAAACATATTTTCATCATGCAAACAAATTTCATAGAGTTATTTCAATGATTTATCACAAGCATCAAATTTTAACAGGTTTAAGCATAAATGAAAGTAGCAGTTCACTCGCCTTTTTGTAATGACAGAGGAACAGGGCTTCCTCTATGATCTAGAAATTTGTTGTTGATTGATTTTTTTACCATTTATCTCCACTTAATTGTCTGAGTTGAATCTGCTTTGCTTTGGTCTTTGATTTTGCTTAGTCAAAAACTTAAATTCTTGCTCAGGATAAAAGCTTGAAGTAGTTTGATTTTTTTTGCTGGTTTGAATTGCATAGTTTTAGTTTGGAAAACTTGAAAGAATTTGATTGTTGTTTTGAATTTCCTTTGATTTTGTTTTTTCAGGTGGTTTCTTCGTTTCAAATTGAAGATAAAGAGAAATAAGAAGGCAGTAGAAATGTATATATCTTCGTTTATCTTATATTTATTTTAAAAACAAAAACAAAATAATGACACTTGTTTAAAAATCTAACACTTGTCTTTTACCATTTATAATTCATTTACACTTGTAATTAGATACATTCTTTTATTTACATTTGTAATTATGCATAAGTTAATTAGTTTTTAAATGGTTTTAAAAAAACTTTTATATTTAATTTCCTAATTAATAAATACATTTCTTAATTTATATAAATAAGATTCTTTAAAGAAAGTATTATAAAACAAATTATATACTAATAAAAAAATCTTATACTCATATTTTTAAATCCAAAATACTTTAAAATAATTGTTTTTTAGATTTCAAATTTAAATCCAAATTAAATTCAATTTCAATTAAAAATCCAATTTGAAATCAACTTAAATATATGTATATATTTAAACAACACAAATTAAATTTGTAAATAATAAATTTATTTTAAAATCTATTTATATATTTATTTATAAACATCACATTATTACTATTGTTTGAAAATAACAATTTTGTCAAGTTTAAATAATTTATAAGGAGATTATCACATTTATTTGTTCAATCTATAAATTAGTATTAAATCAGATAATTATCCAATTATCTGATGCCTGAAAATCCGGGTTATCACATATTACCTGATTTTTTTTAACGTACAAGTTTATTATGCTTCCATTTTTATCGGATATAACATGTGCAAAAAAAATGTCATAGGGAAAAGTTTTGTCATGGTGAAACATTAAAATTATAAATTGTTAACTTATAAGTTAATTTTTTGTTATCACTTTTTTTGACATACATTTTGACGACCCGAGATTTTGAACACTTCGCAATTAAATATTATATCTTGAATTTAATATGATTAATGGATTTTTTAAGATTGTTGACCCCAATTTATTTAATAAGTAATGGTGCTAAATTTTTTTGTGGAAAATGATTATGAAAGTAAGTAGTTTGAATTTTTTTGATAATGTGACCGAAAATTGTCTTATTGATAAATGACTTTTTATTCGATGGAAGTTGTTTAAACTGTTGAACTTACCAATATATTAATGCGTAATTAATTACCGACTAAAATTATTTTGCACTAATGGTAATTAGTAGGGGAGGGTGATATAAGCAATGATGTCATAGAAGAAATTTACGGATGGGAGTATTCTGGGAAACCTTAAGGGTAAAGAAATATGTGTAAAGTAGAAGCATGAGGACGAGCATCCTTTATGGCTAGCTAAGAAGGTTTGGAGGTGGTATTGACCTCCTAAAGGCTCTATAAATACATTCATAGGTTCACTATGATGACCTTCCTTTTCGACCTTTGAAAATCGACAGTTTTTCATCTACGGTATTCGCATGCCACAAATTCAAGTGTCGGCGAGGCAGATGATCAGGGGTAGAAGAAAATAAAGATAAAAGATACAAACATAGGTTATCACATCACATTGAACAACTTAAATTTTTTACATATAGATGGTACATACACTCACTCTCAAAATAGTGTATTAGAGTTACGACAAGTACTAGCCCAGCTAGGGACGATTTTAATTGCCTATCCTTACATAGGTGCTAGTATATATTTATATGTAATACAACGCAAATAGAAATGGATAAACTATCCATAGAGGAATCTTCTACTCCATGCTCCAAGCTCTTTCAAAATGCTTTGAGCTAAACCTGACTACATAGCTGCCTAGAAAAATAGGACACTCAGTGTTTAAGGGAAAAGAAAATAAACTCCAGATCAGTCATGGGATTGGTGTGAGAAAACACAAAAGAACGGATACTTTTGAAATCAAAGGGTATCACATAAAACCATGTCGCACATAAACACAGAAGGGTTTTTACCTTATGATAACCCAAACATTTGCTACTAAACTCAGGGATATTATTTTTAATGACGTTCTTTAAAAACCCTTTCAAACAACATATTAATTGTAGCCGAATTTTTTTTTACATTAATTAGAATCTAACATACTAGGTTCTACAATCAAAAATATAAATCCATGTATTGGAGAATGGATTTCCAACTATGAAAAGGTAAGGACTACCTTTCGATAGTACATAACTAGAGGAATGTACTGAGATACAACCCTGCTGCCCTCTGCCAACACACTATAGGCCTACCACTTCCTTAGATAGTACCGGATATCCCATCACCCCAATAGTTCCTGACTTATCCGCGGGATCCCAAAGCACACACAACAAACCCAAAATATAAAGGTGATCTAGATAGGTGATAATCGTATCATAATGAGTCTAACCCACATAGCCTTGCCGCATCTACGCTATTCTTGCCATTACTGGTAAGTGAGGATTAAGGTAACCTTTTATCTTTCATATGAAAAATTCCACTTCGAATGCCACAATTCCATTTCCGGTGACACACTAATTGGTTTCCATAGAAGTATAACCCCCGAGTTCGTACGCCTCAAGGAAGGATGTCAAGTATAAAGGGTTTGCCTCTTGAACCACCAAACAGTTATATATTTATAAAAACCAATGTATTTGGTCTTAGGAATGCAATGTCAGAAATCCATCCATGAAAGTTGTCCAAGAAGAGGGCAAATTGAAGGTACTTCTAACACATCCTGTTTGGGAATGAACCCAAGGATTAGCAGCGAGCAGTCCTTGCATTAAAGATTTCAAAATGAAGATACCACTGCTACCATATATATGATATGGGAATTACCCCATAGGATAGTGGCAAACAACACTACATTATGAAGATCCCCAACAACAAAATCATTGTCTTCAACATTTCTTCACTTTCGAAGCGTATATTGGTTCGAAGTGGTTTTCGGGTAAGAATCGCCAAAATACGATTCCCATCTCTCCGAGCCAATTATCAATAAAAGATGTCAAGTAGGTGAGTGATTATTGTTCGATTAATCAGTATATTTTATCCAAGTAAAATACCTTCTTAGAGATCTATGTCTTTAAACCATTTCTTTTTCAACATTTATAGGACTATTAAACCGCTTTTTAATTTTGAAAGTACTAAATCATTCCTCTTTAATTACATAGGAAAACATTATTAAGTGAAAAGGGATCCATAGAAATTACACTAATTATACTCGATATTTGTTTCCATATTCAACACGTACTATTCGTCGAATAACGATGAAATCACCTTTTAAATTCGCATGGATAGTATGAGTTCCCTACCCTGAATTTAATACAGAATTTTACTAGAATGTTACATATATTACCAAAAAACATATTATTTCAAAATTTGGTTTAACCTTTTAAAAACTCCACTTCTCCTTTTCATTTATCTTAGTAAGATGCGGTCCGATTAAATCAAATTAGCTACCCCTTCGTAAGGCCAGTTCGAGAGCTAGGAAGAGTGGGAAACTGGTTTTCCAAACCGAAGCCTAGAGACTATCTCTCCATCATCCATATGATGGTCAAGTTATTTGATCAACTCTACAACCTTTTAAATACTTGATTTATTATTTGAAAGAAGTTTATAAAGTATCGGGAAGAAAACATGAGTTTAAATCTTATTTCAGAAATTTTCAAATTCCTTTGTTAAATTGTCGACGAATAGTGCTTTTAAGGATTCATATCACAAATCCCATTTTAAATCTTTTATATGTGAATTTTCACTCTAAAACTCTTTTAAAATATTTTAACATAATTTTAGAATTTATGTCATATTTCTAAAGATATAAAAATATCTATTTTTAAGAATTGAAATCCAATTTTATGAATTGCCAAAATGCGACGATTTTAAAAACTTAATTTTGGCATATCTCAAATTTTACAAAACGAAATCTTGATTTTTCTTCTTTGTTTGGAGACTATAGTTATAAGAGCCCAAAAAATTCTTACTTCAAATATTTCAGAGCTATATTCCACCTTATATATTTGTTTTACTTTTACGGCGCGAATCGCAAACTACTGTTACACGACGTGTTAATTTTGAATCATTTTCATATATTTTTAAAACATCCGTGAAATGAGTTTTAATATTTATAAAACATTTATAAATCATTTTTATTCATGCTTAAAGAGGTATAACTATGTCGTAACACTTTTATAATTCATAAGAGACAGTGTTCTCTTTATGTAAATTCGACGTGTATTTAGCGTGAATTATTTCTACAACCAAGCAAACATATTATCGCATCCAAAACATGTTGATAAAATATAGAAAACATTCAGATATAATATATCATATCATCACATGATTTATAAAAGAAACTAGTAGAGTTTCTCACCTAATAGCTTTCTGATCCAAATTTTAGTGTTATGAATTCGACTATAGCTTCACTATTCCTTCACTAAAGCTTATGATATCTACCATGGGACCCTAAGGTATGCTCGGCCTTGTATTGGAGAGGGTGGAGATGCCTATATATGTTCGGCCAAGCTAGAAGAGAAGAGGAGAAGATAACTTGCTTGAATTTCAAACTAAGGTGGTATATCTCTACATATTATGATTTATTTGGGTAGAACTTCGACTCAATTTTGGAATATTTTTAAGAGGAGATGGAGACCATTTTTGTACCATAGAATAAAAGGAGATTAGGAATTTTTAGAGTGAATGAATGAATAAATTTGTCAAGGTATGACTTGCAATTTATGGGCAATAATTTTTGAAATATCCAAGCATCATCATAACACATCACCACCACCTTTCTACCACCTACTCACCTCCCTCATAGTTCAGTCATGCACTTCCACCCCTACATTATTTCTATCACTTCCCATAACTCTTAAGGCATGCACTTGGATGAGAATTTGGGCTAAGGTGGGATATGTCATCAATAGCTTAGATATATATCATGATATTTTATGTGATTTACCATTAGTAAATTTTGAGATGTAATTGTAATTCTAACGTGTATGTACGTGTACATGGATGTGTATGTATATAAATATATGTGTATATGTTAACGTAAAAATCAAACGCTAACACCCCAGTGCGAGTTGTGTAAGTGTGAAAGCACCACCCGTCGATACGGGAATCAGAAATAAGCAGGAAAATCTCAGAAAAGCAGTAAAAGACACAGTTTTTATAGTGGTTCGACTTATAGTCAAGCCTACGTCCACTTTCAATCTCTTTATTATTGACTCAAGTACAACTTATACAACTTTCTTCAATTACAACACACTTTAGACTAGTAGTTCAAACTTCGATGTAGAATAATCTTTCGAATCCATGTCGAATGATGTAGATTTTCTCTTGAAGTTTGTCGTAATGTCCTTGGTGTTTGGAGTGCTTGAAGTGCTGTTCGAGTTGAGAAAATGGAAGAGTATTGGCGCTTCGAGAATGAGCTCCCAGTCCCCCTCCATATTGGAGTAAGGGCTGTATTTATAGGAGATTTCCTAGGCGAGGTATAAGTCGTGCATGACCTAAGGTGGGTCATAGGTCGCTAGCGAGTTAAGGGAATCCGAGCTACGACTTAACTAGTTCGCACTTGGTCATTTGAATTAGCTGGTAGATCGTAACGACCTAGAGGATAGCGACACGATTTTATCACCAAGTACTAGGTCATGAACGACCTAGGGTAAGTCGTAGGTCGGTGGTGACTTATGGGAGTAGTTAGCGACCCAACAACGTTGAGGTATCCAATGTAGCGACCTAGGCTAGGTTGTTGAGCCACTTCACTCGTTATATCGTTAACTCAGTAGGTCGTGAGTCGTTGGACCATTGAGTCGCCTAGCCTTCAAGCTGTTAAGTCACTGGACCATCCAATCTTTTAGGTCGCTGCTTTCCTTAAGTCGTTACCTGTTAGGTCGCTTAGCAGTGTTCTACCTTTAAGTCGCCAGAGCTCTTAGGTGGCTGAGGACTAAAGTCATTAGGTCGTTCAACCTTTAGGTCGTGGAGTCCATTATTGTTAACTTGTTTATGCTTTAAGTCACTTACGAGCCGCTTCATGTGTTAGGTCGTTAGGTCCTTATCTTGTTAACTCGTAGGTCGCTTCGGTCTTTAAGTCACTAAGTTGTGATGTAGAGTCTCATTCCAGTTGCCTCGCTATTGCCTTGGGTCGCTGAGTCGCTTAACATAGGAGTTAACATTTTCCCCTCGAAGTACACGCCTAGGTCGTAAGTCGTATGCTTCGATCTAGTTTCAATAAGTCATGAGCGACCCAAGAGATAATTCGTATGGCCATTCGTCTTCTTCTTTTTACCCTATTTAAACCATTGACTCGCTCCTTCCCCTTAATTGAACTGTCTTAATAACCTCCTCCGCCATTAATGATCTTTCGAGCTTCCTAAGGAAAATCCTTTCCAATCAAGCTGTCAATCCATTCCAACTACTATATTACATAAGTGATTCCGTTCTCTACTTACTTTACGATCGTAACTAAATCACGAGTTCTAGATTCCCGTTTTTAAACTCTGGTTCTGTTTCATATCCTTATGTTTTCTTCGTAAACCATGTCGTGATTGATTTCTGATGGAATCGAGGTGGTTTGATTCGATTTTTGGGTGATTTTCAATGATTCGAGGAGGAGATGATGGATTATGGGACCCCAAGTTAGCTGGTTTGCGAGTTCGAAGGGAGCCAGAAAGTTCTTAACAGGTTGAGGGGTTATTGGATCACTGGAGATTCAGAGGAGATGATGATGCTTCAAACGACGCAGCGGTTGGAGGACACGCGACAAAGTGCAATTGGAGAGTAGGGCATAGCGGTTTTAACGGGAGTTAGCTTGGGATCGCTGCATTACTTCAGGAATGACCTAATAAATTCGAGCGACCTACGGACCTTCAAAACCTTACATATTTGGCCGACCTAAAAACTCCTGCGACCTACTCTCTGCGGCTTAATCTTTAGGTCGTGTAGGCGACTTAACACTTAGGTCGTGTAGGCGACTTAAGTAAATTTACACTGCGGAGTTGCTTCTTGCGGCCTGTACCAATCTCATCCTACTTGCCAGGTCGCGAGCGACCTAGGACTTGAGCAAATTTTCACCGCCTTGATTTCGAAGCTTCTGAACTTTGGGCTTCTTAACTCGGATTGCAACTTAAGAACTTTGAACATAACTTGAAAGCCTCAAAATTTTGATAGGACTTGATTGAACTTCCAACTTGAACTTTGAACTACCGAGATAACTTGCATGACCTTGCTATGCTTTCTCGACCTTGCTATGCTTTCTTAACAGATTAAATCAACTTAATGCTAATGACCTGTTAAATACAACATTTGCAGAAAATGGGGCGAATATACTGCCACTGATTGCCCACATCGAATGATAGATTAGTCGATAAAACATAATCAACTTAAAGAAATTATATGAAATGCTGTGAACCAACAAATTCAAGTGAAGTAGTAAAGCAATGTTAATCAACTAAAGTCGATTTGTTTGCATCAATACTGCACCTGCATTTGGACTTAAGGCGACAAGTCCTGAAATTTTACACTTGTCATATGTTTATTAATTTTAATTCAGTTATACTTGCTTGTCACTTTGTTAGTTTTACACAACACTTCACACATTTAGGAAACATGCACCTTCATATTTGAATATCCAGTTCCTTGTGTAGAATGTCTTCTCAAGAAGAGATAATCGAGAAACCTAAAGGAGTCTTTTCGATAGCTGAGCCATTGGTGGATCCTCCGGAGAGAACTCCAACTACCTTGAGTCAGCGGACATTCAATCATCTACGTATTCAATTTAGGATTGCCGAAGAGGATGCAAGTTTTCCTGGCCCAAATGATACCGCCGACAGGCAGCCTCTTGGTTTTGTTGCCGTCAACCATCAGATGTGCCTTTGTGGTGCCATTCCCCCTTTCAATGAGTTTCTTCATCAACTCCTTTTCCGACTAACCATCTCTCCCTTTCAACTACATCCCAATGGATACGCCATCCTGATAGGATTTTGTGTTTTATTCAGGAAGACTCTTAACCGCCTCCCGAGCTTCGAAGAAATTTGCTACTTCTGTACATTTGCAAAGAATAAAGACCACCCCTCCTTTATATTTGTGAGAAGTGCCAGAAATCGCAAACTTATTACTGATCTTTTCGAAAGTGCTCACGGCTTTCTGAATCAATTCTTCTTTGTCCGCTGTCCTCTAGGGTTTTATGCCATTTGGAGAAAAGGAAGTGAGATTGCTCATCCCCGTTTCTTCGTTTCAGCTTTCAAAGATTCGAATTGCTAAGTGCTAACTTCATTCTTTTCTTTTACAGCACTTCCTCCTCCCTCTAGAAACCCCATTCACAAGACGACCTTTGATAGATAAGTGCTGTGCTGGCTGAAGAAAGAAGTATTAAGTTTTTACTGAGAGATGAACTTCTGCACCCATACGAGCTTTTGCACTCTTCTCGCTCCACTCAACCTCACGAAGTTCCCGATTCTCCGGCCAAATCGCCAGATGCCCCCATTTCTGCTGAGGAACCTATACTGAAGGAACCTACTTCTGAAGCTTTACTGGTGAAGTGCTATACTTCTACTGATATTGTAGGGCCATCTGACAAGCTTACACTTGCCCCGATCATCGAAGAGGAAGAGCCTTTTCATCATTCATGGAAATCCGGTGATGAGGGAATTGAGAGAGCAATTCCTGCCAAGCAGAGTGGGGATGACATTTTTGAAGGGTTGAGCGATCCGATGATCACTTCACAGGAGCACTTTAAAGACGACCCTGTTTCTGCTAGATCTACCTCTTCAGCAGTTGAAGCAACATCCACTTTACAACAGACTTCATCAGCTCAAGAGTTGACGTTAGCCATAAAACCCATCATTTCCCCGCAACCGAGGAGTGGTTCGTTGTTCGACGCGCGTAGTTTGCACGTTTCACACACTTAGGATTTTTAGCATTCTTATGCACTTACATGCACTTTACTTCAAAGATTCTCAAGCTTTGCCTCTTTTCCACTTTCAGGTCTTTCAATGGAGCGACGCTCTTATTACGACGACTTTCAGAGCTGCGGGAGACGCGACTCTATTGATCCCAAGACATATCTTCCTTCTTATAGGGAAACTGACGAAGAAAGAGCCACACGAAAAGCTCGTGAAAGGCGTGCCCACGAAGAACGCCATGAAAGACGGGACGAGCGACACGATTCTTCCTAGAGGGAAGATGATTCTCATAAATGGAAGTCCCGTGATGACAAGGGAAAAAGTCAGATTGCCGAAGATGTGAGTAAAAGAGCCAAACACGGCGAAAGACTAGCATCCGAGATTTCTGAACAACCTGCTGCTCCTGTACTGCCTCAATCGCCTGCCCTGGCATGTACTGATATTCAAACAATCATTGGAAGGCCCCCATATCGAGTTGGTCCAGGCCCAGCTATTCTTCAGAGTCGATTCCCGAACTGGTGCCTGAAAGGAGTGCGCTTTGATCTTGACCTGGACCTGATCGGTAAGCAGGCTATGCTGCGCAACATTGATGCTATCAAACTTGATATCGAAAGAATGTCAAGCTGGAAAAAGCTTGTCGATGAGCTCCAGAGGGTAAATTGCGCGAATCTTGAAGCCATGTTAACAATGGAAAACGACAAATCTTAGTGGCAGAAGATTCTCGAGCAACATGACGCGGAAATGAGAAGCATCGCTACTTATAATGAAAAGCTCAAAGCGGAAGTTGAAAAACTCAAAGAAGAGCTTGCCACTTCCTCCACTTCCTATTTGCAAAGGGAGCAAGTGCTTCAACGACAAGTGCGACATGCTCATGCCGCTCAAAGAGATGCCGAAGACAGGCTTGATGAGCAAAAAAGAATTAATGAGGGCCATATTGCTGACATCGCAGAGCTGCGAAAGAAGACTAGCTCCCAGGACGTGGAGATCGAAATGCTAAAACTTCAACTCTCTAAAGCTGAAAGAGAGCGTGATGAGGCCGTTGCCGGTAAAATTGCAGCTGAAGAGTCTCATGAGGCAACGAAGGCCAATATCAACTCAACATTGTTTGACTTCTACTTGCATAGCGTCCTGGGGCATGGTAGTCTCTCCTTTTTAGGCCCCAAATATGAAATAACTCTGGCCGAAGTGTGGGAGGCCATACTTGACATGTTTGACAGTGCTGGCTATGCTGAGGCGGATTTAGAGGCAAATTATCTTGATGACAATGCCCGCGCCGCTCTTGCCAGAGGAAAGGAGCAACTGGCCGAAGAGAGAGCCGGAATTGACGAAGGAGAACATGTAGGAAAGGCAACTTTATCCGACCCAATTCAACCTTCGGTTTCAGCCGATATCGACATTGTTGGTTCTGGTTCCCATTCTCCGCCTCCTACTAAAGTCGTTGCCGAAAGCACCACCGCCCACGCTGGAGATGAGGCTCAAGGAAGCGCCGAAGCGCAGGACTTCGAAATCAACATAGTGAAGTCTACTTCTCCAGGTAACCTTGATGTTGATCTTGCTCAAGCGGGCTGCTTGTTCGCTTAGACTGAGTTCGATGAGCTTCTTGCTTATTTCTTAAGTGTCGATGAACCATTATCCCCTCTTTTTATGAGGAATACCGACTTTAACTTTTCTTCTCCTGTAGAAAAAGCACCAAGTATTGTTCAAACTTCCCCTTCTCCAATTATTCCTCCTCCATCTCTTCAGGTCACTCCTCCTTCTGCCTCTCAACCGGGGTCACAAGAGGAGCAAATAGAAGCTCTCTAAGACTTGGACGATCCCATTGCTTCACAAGAACATAGGGGAGAAGAAACTGAAGAGGGTGAAAAGACTCCGGAACTAACTGGTTCTGACGATACACCGTTAGCCACACTTTTTACTCCAGGAAGCGAGTCTTCTTCTAAGAAAATGGGGAAAAGTGGAGTCTCAAAGAAGAAGAAAGCTTCAGCCGGCGAGGAAAAAGCACAAGCAAGTCTAATTGTTCCCCTTTCTCCTTCTTCCCCTACTCTTTCAAGCCGGCGCAAGAAGTTGGTCATCCGGCCAGGCGCAGGCTCAAAAGTTGGAAGGAAAAAGAAATGATGGCTTTGGTCTTGTGCTTTTTATCTCGCTCTTTGCTTTTTGCTTGTGTATAAGCTTGCGTTGACTGGAGATTGTGCAGGTACCAGTCCCCGCCTTCTTTTACTTTGAAACCTGCACATGTATAAAATTCTCATAGTATGGAATAAAATGATTCTTTTACATATACAAATTTCTGTCTGTATTTGAGAACGCATTTATTTTCCGTTTTCATGCAAGTTTCTTTATCTTCTTTGTAACGACCCGCCTTTTTGGACAGTTTAAACCGACGATCAAATACACATGTCGATTCCAAACCATTCAAAAGGGCAGATGGTTATTGGGGTAAATAAGAAAAGAAAAGAAAAGAAATAAAGGAAATGAAACAACACAGAATCTCGCAGCGGAACGATAAAATATAATAGTCAAATAAACAGTTCATGAAGTTGTTTACTATACTTTGACAATTATTTATACAACATTTATCAGAGTTATACATATACAACAGAACAATTAAAATAATGCAGTAGATAGCATGATGCAAGGGTAATAATAGTAATAGTATACCAAATCTTCGTCTTCATCCTCCAGAAAAGATCTTCAAAAATCTGAAAAACTCAGGACTGACCCGAGCATAATGAAAAGACAAAACACTCGAGTCAGGACTAAAATGTCCTTATGAAAGTTAAATCAATCGTAATAAATATGAGTGTAATGGCGTCAGAGATGTTTACGGGGTTTGACATCTCATATCCAGTGTCAACGTGCGTGCAATAACTCAAGAGATGTTACGGGATTTTCCATCTCTTAAGGATCCGTTAAACTATCTACTATGTAGTAATGTACGCTAAGTAGATAATGCCTATCAGTAATATAAAGTATCAAAATAATGTTAAGGCGTTACCATAATCCCCCTTAACACATTTTTATAATGCCATAGTCTATACAGCACCGTAAGTCCCACCGTAAACTAGTGGTTATCGACAAAGCATAACGTAGTGGTCGCGAATAGGATAATCAGTATGACAAGGTACATGAGGCGATACCAACTAGGATACTAGTAGTTGCGTGATCCGGACTGATGTTGGGCATAGCCAGCAGCCACCCAACACCGCGAAACAACACTCCCAAATCAAGGGGTGCACCCAAATCGCATCACAAATGTAATAGATATTGTATCGAAGAAGTGTGTCCGCTAGAGGTGGCGAACCTCAATGGCCCGGCGCGGCTCCTGTTTTAGTCATGTCAGGGGTCATCCAATAATCGTTCTCTTTCTTCTTTCAACGCGTTCACCAAACCATCCACTTCATTCTGGATCAACACTCCGCGCATAATAGTTATTAAAGTGGTTTTCGGTATCGACAGAGAGTATGTCCATATCCGATCCCGGTCTCTTTAATAACTACGTATTATTACACCGTTGGCTCTTGTACATTTCAAATCGATTCGTAATTGATATCAAAATATCATATTCGCTTCAAAAATCAAATCCATTTCAAATATCATCGTACCTATTAAAATGTCAGATTCCGTTTCAAAAATCATTTTTCGTCTCAATATCTTATTTCGATTTCAGAATCATTTTGAATTTCAATTTAGGTTGCAACTTCATTTAACTCAATTCGTATTTAAATTCAAGATTTCAATATAAACACTTCAATTTATTGACCAGCTTAGAATTTTAGAAAATAGTTTTTAAGTAGTTTAAAAGTAGTTTTAAATAATTAAAATAGTTAAAATACTTTAAAATCTTAGAATGGATTTGAAATAGATAAATTAGTTTAAAATAATTTAAACCGGGTTAAGTAGATTTAAAATAGATTAAAACAGTTTAAGTATCCAAAATGGTTTATATAACCGAGTAATTTGGAAAACAAAATAAAACAGCTTCAAAACCAATCCATTTCAATTTATAACTTCCCAATTCAAATCAATTTCAATTTCCATTCTACCGATTCAATTTCGATTTCAATTCAAAACAACTTCACTTTAATTTCAAATCAATTCAATTCTACATTCACCTTCAATTTATTCAATTTCAATTTTTATCGATTTGGAGCTTGATTTCAAAATATCCATTTATAACACTTAACAAATTTTCCATTAATATTCGAGTTTAAATACAAATTTCAAATATGGTTCAATTCCAAGCTCGATTTCAAAATATCATTTTTATATCACTTTTACTTAGCAATATTCAAAGCTCGAATTAAGGTTAAATCTTTAAACAAACCAATTTCGAAATTCAATCATATCCTGATTTTAAATTCCAAAGTCTCCACTTAATTTTTTTAACAATTTCTTTTAACCAAAATTAATTTCAACATTCCAAACTCAAATTTTCGATAAATTCGATTTCTGTAAATTGATTTCTATTTATAACTTTTAAATCAAAACATTTAAACAAATTTCAAATCGACGATTTTTAAAATTATTAATTTAGCCAATTCGGTGTCCGTATATAATTTTCTATCCTATGGCCAAGTAATTATTTATTTCAATTAAATGTCAGGGATGAGTATATATTACTTAAATTAAATCACAGTATCATATGTATGCATAAAGGTTATATATAAGCAAATAAACATCCAAACATTTAAATATCAACCAATAGCATCCATCGAAATAAATCATCCAATAGACAATACAATTCATGGCAATTTCATAGTTATCAATGTCAGGTAATTTAATCGCAATTCAATTTCAATTTCAATTTAACTGTCAATTTAATTTTCAACGGTTAATTCAAAGGAAAATCTATATGATAATTAAATTCTATCAAACAACGACAAATAAAATCATAACACTTCATAATGTCAAATTTAACTAGCATAAAGATATTTAGTACGTTGTGAGCGTTATAAAACACTCACCTTGATTTCAATGTAGTTCCAGCGCTTTATTTTGAATAGAATTAAACGAGCGTTTAATTTTACCTGAAATTTTCACTATCTCCAAATGATTCCAATCCAGCTCCATTGCGTAGTGCTCGACAAAACGAAGCCAACGCAACTTGTTTCGTCCAAAACGGACCTCGTATGCAAAAGTTAGAGCATTTTAAAGATTGAACAAATTAAAACGTAAATTAATTAACATTTTTTTAATACCCTAGCTCCATAACAGCCGTCCATCCCACCACTGCAAATCACGGCCGCATCCCCTTTCTTCCACCTCCAGTTTCTTTCACGCGCGTATGAACCCATAGCCGCCGATTTTCAAGCAATTATCACGACCACCTCGTCGACTTCGAGAACGATCAGCAAGCGCCACCACGAAGCCTATCACCAGAGCCACCAACGCCTGGAGCAGCTCGAAGCTCGGCCCCCCATCTCGCCTCGAAAAACGTGAAAAACGCAGCAGCTTTGAACGTGATTTCCCGTCGATCCGTGGCTCCGTTTCCGATCTCCACCGTTGGATAGGTAGATCTTGATGCCCTCTACAACTTTGTAGTTGACGACTTTTGCTAATTGTTTGTAGATTTGGAGATAATAGAGGAGAAAGTTTCGAATTTTCTCAGCCATTAATATCTAGGGCCGGCTGGAAGAGGAAGCAAGGGTTTTGAGTGCAAAACGAAATGTTTAGGTCCTTGTGTAGAAAATTGTAAAACACTATTCACCGAAAATTTTTCGAACTCCAAACGAAGCGTGCCGGCAGGCGTTTCTAAGGTTTACCCCACGTTCCAAACACAATGGAACATGTTTCGGAGGCTAATTCGATCATATGTGCGAGTTACGGCAATAAACGATCAAATTTAAATTAAATCGATTCAACTAATTTCTATGAGCTTTGGATTGCTCCGGACAAACGGTAAATCCGATTGACACGAAATTTGAAATCTTACAAAAATATCACATTACAGATCCGATGAAACTTGTTTCGTCGAAATGCGAGACCGTTTGAAAAATGACTATTTTAACTCGCCAATTAATATTAAAACAATTTCAACGCGTTTCGAGCTGCCACGGTCAAATGACAACTCCGATTGCTATGAAAATTGAAATCCGATAATAACTAACTATTACGGATCCAATGGAACTAGTTTCGTCCAATTCTGAGACTGTTCAAAATTTGGCTATTTTCCAGTCGATAATTAAATATTAAAATATTCAATTTTCACAAATAAATTTTAAATTCAGTTTTAAAAGTTCTATAACATCACTATCACTCCAATATAATAAAATAAAATTTTACAAATTATTTTTAATCATATTAAACCCGTTATTCAATTATCCAATAATTTCAATTTTAAAATCTTATTAACTCTATTATAATCTGGATATAACTTACATTCCCTATGGAAACCAATTTGAATCATATTAAACCAAATTTCAATTATTCACTCTATTTTCATATATTAAATTTCAATATCAAATTAATCGTATCAAATTCGGAATTTAATTATTCAAACATTTGTAATATTAAATTTAAACAAATTTGATTATTCTTAAATCACTATCTTTTGAAATATTCAAAACGAACTTATAAAATTTAACAAATTCAAATTCTAGAACAACATTTTCATTAAAACAGTTATTCGATTTCCGTTATTCAATTATTCAATAAATTCCAAATACTAAATTTAAACAATTTAATTGTTCAATATTTGACGGATTTCAATATTGGATTTTTAAATAAAATTTCATTATCAGTCGATTTACTATATTACATCAAATGAACTCTACATTATTATTAATCAACAGTTAGAGATAATGCACTCAACTAATATATGAACTTCCATTTCAATTTCTATTGGTTCACAAATTCAATTCGACTAACTAAATGAATAGGTAACTTAAATAATTATCACGTTAACTGCTAATTACTTATAAGTTTATTATTTACAAACAAGCGTCACAATTACCTATACAATACAAATTCATTCAATTACCTTTGACTACATATCATTTCGATTGATTTGGGATTTCATTCAGTTCATAAATAATTAACTTATATAAAATCTTGTTGCTTTTCATTCTAGTTATTATTATTCCAAACGACTTACAATTTTTTTTTAACATTAAATCACGAAATCTTATTAAATTAGCTATTTTAATTATCAAAAATTTACGGGTCGTTACACTCTCCCCCACTCAAAACTTTTCGTCCCCGAAAAGGAAAAAGAAGGGAAAAGGAACTAAGTAAAGAATTCAACATTTGATATATTTTATTCAAAATTATCCACTTATAAACAATGAAATTCCATTTATAAAGTCATAACTACGCTTCCACTAAGTTACTCCAACGGCTTCCTAACTTTAAAAGTTAGTAATCAAAACAAGTTATAAAAAAAATTTAAAACTTGAAAATTTTTCCAACACCCGGATTTTACGGAAAATTTCGGCAGTCTCCTTTGCGCGGCTCGATCGGAAAAAAAAATTGATAGTATACATATCACAAATAGACATCTCATCAAGTGATGAGGCATCCCGAAGGGAAAAGTGTAAAAGTACGATATGTAATCCGAGATACGTACCTTATATATTGTTAGCGAGCATATACGGCTAATATAGCGCGAAAGCGAGCTCCAAATGCGAAGCAAGCGAAATCCGCACCTACTAAACACTCAATAACTAAGTTAGAACCATGCATATAAAGATAGATCGATATACTTAGCCTACACAACATATATATAACATATTTAGTTTCAAAACTGAGATTCCAATTTCAGGGCAGCAAACAAATCTTAGTTTTAGGACACCTAAACGACGAAATTCGGCAACAGAATCTAAAAAAATCTTGTTGCATTCATTTCAGGCTTTCCGGAATGTCCAAAATCATCGAATTCGGACCATACGTTCAAAAAATATGGCCGTTCTACTTAGAGGATACGCCTCAGCCTGGGCAATGAATTGCGCAGAGCAGCGACGTTCACCCACGTTTTCGACCTTCTAAACTACATCAAAACACAAAACACTTAAAACAAAAGTTTTATCTTAAGTCCTTAGCTTTCCAGAAAGTGCAAGATCATCAAAATCCGATAAACCAGTCAAAAGATATGGCGAAAATACTAAGGGTGTATACTACTGATTTTACTTATTTTTACACAGGACAGCGAGTAACATTCAAGTTTTTTAACCTAGTAGACGAAGGAATTTTCTCAAGTCATCTAAAAAAAAGTTGTGCTATAGTTTCTAAGCTTTTCGAAAAGTCCAAGATCGTCGAATTTCGTTCAGCCATTTAAAAGTTATGGTTGTTTACGTTTCAGCATATATTGGACAATTTTGGATTTTTCCAAAAATTTGCTTTTATTATTTCAAAGTGCAAAGCATCAAAACTTCAAATTTTCTAAAGAACAATCATAAACACAAAGTCATTTATTTTCTTATTCATCCATGCAATAGGTTTACATTCAATTTGTTTCCGATTTATTCATGTTTGTTTCATTCACATTTTAAATTCAAGTCAATTTGCTTCAATTTAAATTGAATTCAATTATATTTAATTTCACTTTGCTTCAAATTTGAATTTAATTTTTTTTTTAATTCCATTTATTCAATTCCATTAACACTAATGTATTCTACTTAATCAATTATCATCCATCTAACAACCAATGCATATCAAACATTAACATCCATCCAAAATCTACACAATCAATTATACATTTCCAAGTCAATTTTAATTTCATACACTTCCAAGTTTATTGACATTTAGTTATATTCAAATTTAATTAGTTTCCATTTAGAAATTTTATTTTTCATTAATTTTAAATTTTATTCATTCACTTATATATATCATTCATTTTATAGCTTAAATTTCTTTTATATTTACAACTATCAATAGATCTTCACATTTTATTATTCATCCTCACCCTGGTATATTATTTCTCTACTTATCCTTATTAGCATTTTAAACCTTTTAAGTATTTGATAAGTTATAGTTATGCAAATAGAATGTAGTTAAACAACATATAACTTCTTTTCATTTAAAGTTGAATTTTCAATTAATTAATTCTTAAGTCATTACTTAAATTTCACTATAATTTAATTTCACATTTACATTCACATATAGTATTTATATTTTATATTAACATAATTGTGAATCACCTTTAAATGTTAATTTAAATTCCAATTATTTACTAACAATTTTATTTATATTTGCAAACCATTAATTAAATGCATATTTCATTATTCAAACCTATACTTGTATATTATCCAATTAACAATTTATATAACATTTTTGAACTTCTTAAATATTTTGGTAAGTTATATCTATGCTATAGAATGAAATTTAATACTATGCGAGTTTTACAGTTTCAATTTTATTTTAAGTTCATAATTTCTTAATTCTAAGGATTTCTACTTCAATGATATTTTCACTTAGCTCTTAGGTTCATTTCTCATTTCACAATTCAGAAGTTCCTTAATGATTCAAGTCTAAATTCATTTCAATTATAAAAAAAAATCATTAATTATTAAAGGACTTAAGAATTCCAATCCCGGTTTCATTTCAAATCAAGTTTTGAAATAATATATACTTATATAATTTATATATCAAATCATACTATAGAGAATACAAAATAAAATAAAATTTGAATCAAAACAAGGTTTAGACAAGCTATCAAGTGGTCTCCCCCACTCGGACTCTCGAAAATAAACGCCGATGATGCGTGCACTCATCACCGAAATCATTTCTAGCGTCAAGAGAAGGGAATATAACACTTATCATTAAAAAAATCCTTCGAAAACAATTTCAACTCAATTATACTATCATATAATACTCATATTATATTTTTCAAATTCTTGTAAGTCAATTTCAAACACCGGAATTTAAATTTCCAAATCCAAGTTAAAATTCATTTATATTCATTATCAATTGTGTTTACAAGATTTCATTTTCCTAAATCCATTGTTATTTAATCAATTGTTGTAAATATTGACTGATCAAACAATAACGATAATAATCTAATATTATCATCTCCTAACAATCAATTCAATCAAAATGAATAAATATTCGAATAATTCTTTTATATAAAATATATTCCAAAACGATATTGTGTTGGTTTGTCCTATTCGAGTGTTTAGAAATTCCTATCGACGCCTTGGCGCCCCAAGTATCGACCAGAATTCATAAATACTCAACGGAACAAGTTAACACAATATAAAACCATTTTATATCAAATAACAAGTACGCTCTCTCATATACACTCAACTCATTCATATAGTTTACCTCTATTTCAATGAGTTATTCCCCACTAGAGCCAAGGTTTATCGCTAAACCAAAGCTCTGATACCAACTGTAACGACCCGCCTTTTTGGACAGTTTAAACCGACGATCAAATACACATGTCGATTCCAAACCATTCAAAAGGGCAGATGGTTATTGGGGTAAATAAGAAAAGAAAAGAAAAGAAATAAAGGAAATGAAACAACACAGAATCTCGCAGCGGAACGATAAAATATAATAGTCAAATAAACAGTTCATGAAGTTGTTTACTATACTTTGACAATTATTTATACAACATTTATCAGAGTTATACATATACAACAGAACAATTAAAATAATGCAGCAGATAGCATGATGCAAGGGTAATAATAGTAATAGTATACCAAATCTTCGTCTTCATCCTCCAGAATAGATCTTCAAAAATCTGAAAAACTCAGGACTGACCCGAGCGTAATGAAAAGACAAAACACTCGAGTCAGGACTAAAATATCCATATGAAAGTTAAATCAATCGTAATAAATATGAGTGTAACGGCGTCAGAGATGTTTACGGGGATTGACATCTCATATCCAGTGTCAACGTGCGTGCAATAACTCAAGAGATGTTACGGGATTTTCCATCTCTTAAGGATCCATTAAACTATCTACTATGTAGTAATGTACGCTAAGTAGATAATGCCTATCAATAATATAAAGTATCAAAATAGCGTTAAGGCGTTACCATAATCCCCCTTAACACATTTTTATAATGCCATAGTCTATACAGTACCGTAAGCCCCACCGTAAACTGGTGGTTATCAGAGGGTACCCCATAGGTATAACACAAAGCATAACGTAGTGGTCGCGAGTAGGATAATCAGTATGACAAGGTACATGAGGCGATACCAACTAGGATACTAGTAGTTGCGTGATCCGGACTGATGTTGGGCATAGCCAGCAGCCACCCCAACACCGCGAAACAACACTCTCAAATCAAGGGGTGCACCCAAATCGCATCACAAATGTAATAGATATGGTATCGAAGAAGTGTGTCCGCTAGAGGTGGCGAACCTCAATGGCCCGGCGCGGCTCCTGTTTTAGTCATGTCAGGGGTCGTCCAATAATCGTTCTCTTTCTTCTTTCAACGCGCTCACCAAACCATCCACTTCATTCTGGATCAACACTCCACGTATAATAGTTATTAAAGTGGTTTTCGGTATCGACAGAGAGTATGTCCATATCTGATCCCGGTCTCTTTAATAACTACGTATTATTACACCGTTGGCTCTTTTACATTTCAAATCGATTCGTAATTGATATCAAAATATCATATTCGCTTCAAAAATCAAATCCATTTCAAATATCATCGTATCTATTAAAATGTCAGATTCCGTTTAAAAAGTCATTTTTCGTCTCAATATCTTATTTCGATTTCAGAATCATTTTGAATTTCAATTTAGGTTGCAACTTCATTTAACTCAATTCGTATTTAAATTCAAGATTTCAATATAAACACTTCAATTTATTGACCAGCTTAGAATTTTAGAAAATAGTTTTTAAGTAGTTTAAAAGTAGTTTTAAATAATTAAAATAGTTAAAATACTTTAAAATCTTAGAATGGATTTGAAATAGATAAATTAGTTTAAAATAATTTAAACCGGGTTAAGTAGATTTAAAATAGATTAAAACAGTTTAAGTATCCAAAATGGTTTATATAACCGAGTAATTTGGAAAACAAAATAGAACAGCTTCAAAACCAATCCATTTCAATTTATAACTTCCCAATTCAAATCAATTTCAATTTCCATTCTACCGATTCAATTTCGATTTCAATTCAAAACAACTTCACTTTAACTTCAAATCAATTCAATTCTACATTCACCTTCAATTTATTCAATTTCAATTTTTATTGATTTGGAGCTTGATTTCAAAATATCCATTTATAACACTTAACAAATTTTCCATCAATATTCAAGTTTAAATCCAAATTTCAAATATCGTTCAATTCCAAGCTCGATTTCAAAATATCATTTTTATATCACTTTTACTTAGTAATATTCAAAGCTCGAATTAAGGTTAAATCTTTAAACAAACCAATTTCGAAATTCAATCATATCCTGATTTTAAATTCCAAAGTCTCCACTTAATTTTTTTAACAGTTTCTTTTAACCAAAATTAATTTCAACATTCCAAACTCAAATTTTCGATAAATTCGATTTCTATAAATTGATTTCTATTTATAACTTTTAAATCACAACATTTAAACAAATTTCAAATCGACGATTTTTAAAATTATTAATTTAGCCAATTTGGTGTCCGTATATAATTTTCTATCCTATGGCCAAGTAATTATTTATTTCAATTAAATGTCAGGGATGAGTATATATTACTTAAATTAAATCACAGTATCATATGTATGCATAAAGGTTATATATAAGCAAATAAACATCCAAACATTTAAATATCAACCAATAGCATCCATCGAAATAAATCATCCAATAGACAATACAATTCATGGCAATTTCATAGTTATCAATGTCAGGTAATTTAATCGCAATTCAATTTCAATTTCAATTTAACTGTCAATTTAATTTTCAACGGTTAATTCAAATGAAAATCTATATGACAATTAAATTTTATCAAACAACGACAAATAAAATCATAACACTTCATAATGTCAAATTTAACTAGCATAAAGATATTTAGTACGTTGTGAGCGTTATAAAACACTCACCTTGATTTCAATGTAGTTCCAGCGCTTTATTTCGAATAGAATTAAACGAGCATTTAATTTTACCCGAAATTTTCACTATCTCCAAATGATTCCAATCCAGCTCCATTGCGTAGTACTCGACAAAACGAAGCCAACGCAACTTGTTTCATCCAAAACGGACCTCGTATGCAAAAGTTAGAGCATTTTAAAGATTGAACAAATTAAAACGTAAATTAATTAACATTTTTTTTAATACCCTAGCTCCATAACAGCCGTCCATCCCACCACTGCAAATCACGGCCGCATCCCCTTTCTTCCATCTCCAGTTTCTTTCACGCGCGTATGAACCCATAGCCGCCGATTTTCAAGCAATTATCACGACCACCTCGTCGACTTCGAGAACGATCAGCAAGCGCCACCACGAAGCCTATCACCAGAGCCACCAACGCCTGGAGCAGCTCGAAGCTCGGCCCCCCATCTCGCCTCGAAAAACGTGAAAAACGCAGCAGCTTTGAACGTGATTTCCCGTCGATCCGTGACTCCGTTTCCGATCTCCACCGTTGGATAGCTAGATCTTGATGCCCTCTACAACTTTGTAGTTGACGACTTTTGCTAATTGTTTGTAGATTTGGAGATAATAGAGGAGAAAGTTTCGAATTTTCTCAGCCATTAATATCTAGGGCCGGCTGGAAGAAGAAGCAATGGTTTTGAGTGCAAAATGAAATGTTTAGGTCCTTATATAGAAAATTGTAAAACACTATTCACCGAAAATTTTCCGAACTCCAAACGAAGCGTGCCAGCAGGTGTTTCTAAGGTTTACCCCAAGTTCCGAACACAATGGAACATGTTTCGGAGGCTAATTCGATCATATGTGCGAGTTACGGCAATAAACCATCAAATTTAAATTAAACCGATTCAACTAATTTCTATGCGTTTTGGCTTTCTCCGGACAAACGGTAAATCCGATTGACACGAAATTTGAAATCTTACAAAAATATCACATTATGGATCCGATGAAACTATTTTCGTCAAAATCCAAGACCTTTGAAAAATGACTATTTTAACTCGCCAATTAATATTAAAACAATTTCAACGCGTTTTGAGCTGCCACGGTCAAATGACAACTCCGATTGCTACGAAAATTGAAATCCGATAATAACTAACTATTATGGATCCAATGGAACTAGTTTCGTCCAATTCTGAAACTGTTCAAAATTTGGCTATTTTCCAGTCGATAATTAAATATTAAAATATTCAATTTTCACAAATAAATTTTAAATTCAGCTTTAAAAGTTCTATAACATCACTATAACTCCAATATAATAAAATAAAATTTTACAAATCATTTTTAATCATACTAAACCCGTTATTCAATTATCCAATAATTTCAATTTTAAAATCCTATTAACTCTATTATAATCCGGATATAACTTACATTCCCTTTGGAAACCAATTTGAATCATATTAAACCAAATTTCAATTATTCACTCTATTTTCATATATTAAATTTCAATATCAAATTAATCGTATCAAATTCGAAATTTAATTATTCAAACATTTGTAATATTAAATTTAAACAAATTTGATTATTCTTAAATCACTATCTTTTGAAATATTCAAAACGAACTTATAAAATTTAACAAATTCAAATTATAGAACAACATTTTCATTAAAACAGTTATTCAATTTCCGTTATTCAATTATTCAATAAATTCCAAATATTAAATTTAAACAATTTAATTGTTCAATATTTGACGGATTTCAATATTGGATTTTTAAATAAAATTTCATTATCAGTCGATTTACTATATTACATCAAATGAACTCTACATTATTATTAATCAACAGTTAGAGATAATGCACTCAACTAATATATGAACTTCCATTTCAATTTCAATTGGTTCACAAATTCAATTCGACTAACTAAATGAATAGGTAACTTAAATAATTATCACCGTTAACTGCTAATTACTTATAAGTTTATTATTTACAAACAAGCGTCACAATTACCTATACAATACAAATTCATTCAACTACCTTTGACTACATATCATTTCGATTGATTTGGGATTTCATTCAATTCATAAATAATTAACTTAGATAAAATCTTGTTGCTTTTCATTCTAGTTATTATTATTCCAAACGACTTACAATTTTTTTTCTAACATTAAATCACGAAATCTAATTAAATTGGCTATTTTAATTATCGAAAATTTACGGGTCGTTACATTCTTTATGTGAAGTTGCAGTAAACCTATGGTACGTTGCTTGAGCATTGTTTTTATTTTTGCGATGACTATATTGTATTGCCCCCATACCATGGTTTATTGCAATCTCTTTCACATTAGCAAAGTTTCGGAGAACAACTCTTCTGTTTCGAGAAGACTTGTACTCTTCCTTTAGAGAACAACCTTTCATTTGAAGGTGGTTTGCATTTGTACTTTACAGGATAATATTTCCGTTCCAAGGAAATATTTTTCTAATTTAGTAGAATGCACTTCATATTGGAGGAGTCTTCTCTTCTTTTTTTTTGTTGCGAAGTTTTCACTTCACTTTTGGAAAAAGTCACTTTTTCTTTGGCAAGTGAATTTTACTTCATAGTACAGTGGGCCTTCTGAAAAAAGGCTTCAACGTGCTTGTGCCTCCGAAGAGGGTTTTTTGTTTGATTGCGCCTCTGGGAAGAGGTCTTTTTGTTTGCTTGCGCCTCTGGGAAGAGGTCTTTTTGTTTGGTTGCGCCTCTACGAAGAGGTCTTTTTGTTTGATTGTGCCTCTGGGAAGAGGTCTTTTTGTTTCTGCCTCTTGGGAGAGGCTTTTATCTTTTCCCTGTTCGCTGGGAAGAGGGTCTTGGAAGAGGGCTTTTCACATTTCGACTCGTGTGAAGTTTTATTTCAGATCACGGTGAAATATGTGCCTCTAAGTAGGGCTTTTGCCTGGAAGTTTGGAGTTTCCTTCTCTCAGTTGGATGGATTCACGGGGTGGACACGAGTGTTCTGTACCACCGATCAGTCTGCAACATTCTGTCGAGAAAGAGCTCTCTTTTTCTGGCGAGGCCCGTTATAGGTCTTTTAGCATTTCAACTATGGTGAAATGGGCCTCCGAAGAGGGCTTTTCACATCCAGCACTTGTGAAGTTTTATTTCAAATCTCGGTGGAATGCGTGCCTCCGAGTATGCCTGGAAGTTTTTTCCTCATGGTTGGATGGATTCACGGGGCGGACGCAAGTTACTTGGACGTTCATTTGCGCAGACTATCTCAGCTAGTGAACAAGCGCCTTGCCTTCCACTCGGGAAGGTGCCTCCGATCATCGCATAGATTCACGGGGTGGACGCAAGTTACTTGGACGCTTGTCTGCGCAAACTGTCTCAGCTAGTGAACAAGCGCCTTGCCTTCCAGTTGGGAAGGTGCTCCCGGTCATTCTATACCAATCTTTTTTGTTGAGAAAGAAAACTTTCGTTTTATGGCATGCCCCGTTCGAGGTCTTTATCCTCCGAAGAGTTGTGCCTCCGAAGAGGGCTTGTGCCTCTGAAGAGGTCTTTGGCTGTTTGATGCTTGCTCGCCCATGTCTCTTTGCCATTTATTCATATCGGCGATCCCCGTTATCTTTTCCAAACACACCTCCCTTTCTATTGCCAGTAATTTTCTTTATCCAAAGAAGTGTACTTCATAGTTAAGCGAGTTGACGCGGGCAGACACAGGCTATTTAATCGGATGCTTGTTTGTACAAACAACCACAATTAGTTAGCAAGGGCCCACTTCCAGCAGAATCACTAACTTTTTTGCTTCAAGCACTTCTTACGTATGATTTGAGTATGGAAATTTTGAGCGGCTTAGCATTTGCTTGTTGGGTGATGTCTGGGATTGCTTGGTCTTGTGATGGGTAAGCTTTGTTTTAATGGCCTGCATTATTAAATCGACAGTTTAGTAATACAATTGACGTATTTTATATATCGAAATAAAACAAAGCAGTTTATAATAGTAAAGAACACAAGATTTATAGTGGTTCGGCCAAGAACTGGGCCTATATCCACTTTATAGTTCTTATTATTCACTTGCACTGGCTTTACAATGGCTTTCAATACAAGAATCATACATTCATCATTCTTTTACAATATTTCATTAAAGTCTTTAAGTAAAATATGGGCGCAGATGATTGCCGTTCCAAGCTCTTGGTATTGGATCTCCTTTGACAGTTATTAGTTTGAAAGTGCCATCGAAAAGTTTTTTGCCTATGACATACGGCCCTTCCCAGTTTGACGCAAACACTCCTGTTGCTGTCATGACCCTCTTCAAGACTAGATCTCCAATCTCAAAGCTGCGTTGGCAAACTTTGGAATTGAAGTGCCTGACAATTCTTTGCTGATGGGCCGCAATTCTGAGCTGAGCCTCTTCCCTTCTTTCATCAAGGAAGTCAAGTGCTTCAAGTTGTAACTCTTCATTTTTTGCTTGGTTGAAATGAATTCTTCTATGTGAAGGGACTTCTATTTCTACAGGAATCATTGCCTCTGATCCATATGCCAATGAAAATGGAGTGTGCCCCGTCGCAGTTTTATTTGTAGTTCTATATGCCCATAGTGCTAGTGGAAGCTTATCGACCCAACCACCTTTCGCTTTTTCCAGCTGTTTTTTGATGGTCGATTTGATAATTTTTTTTACTGCTTCCACTTTCCCATTTTCCTACGGATGAGCTACCGCTGAGAAGCTTTTCTGGATCTTGAATTTCTTGCAAAAATCTTGGAACTCTTCACTTTCGAATTGGGTTCCATTGTCTATGATTATCTTTTGAGGCACACCATACCTGCAAATGATATTCTTAGTTACAAAGTTTATCATCTTCTTAGAGGTATTAGTAGCTAATGGTTCAGATTCAGCCCATTTAGTAAAATAATCAACAACAACAATAGCATATCTGATTTCGGATGTTGCAGTGGGCAAAGGCCTGATGAGATCTATGCCCCAAATAGAAAATGGCCACAGACTGACCATCTGCGTTATCTCAGTGGAAGGAGCTCTTAGGATTTTTGCAAATCTCTGGCATCGATCACATTTTCGGGCATAACTTGCAGCATCACGATTAATATCTAACCAAAAATACCCATAACGGAGAATTTTCTTTCTAGAGTTTGACCACCTGAATGATCTCCACACTCTCCTCTGTGTACTTCAGTTAGAATTGTCCCAGCTTCTCCCTTGGTCACACATCGGAGTAATGGCATTGAGAATCCCTGCCTATACAATCGGCCGTCTTGAATTATGTATTTGGAAGCTTTTCTTAACAACTTCTGCCGTGATATAGCCATCCATGACTCTTGCTCCTATGATATAGCCATGATCCAGTCAATATCCATCCCAACAATGCTTGGAGTTGACAGGACTTCCACAGGAACTAATCCCAATAATTGAGCTTCACCAGTGCTTGCATACTTTGCGAGAGAATCTGCCTTCATGTTTTCTTCCCGGGGTGTATGATTTATCGTGTAATGGTCAAGGTCATCGAGAAGCTCCCAGGCTCTTGACAAGTAAGCGGACAGATTTTCCCCTTTAGTTTGAAACTCTTTCTCGACTTGACATACAATAAGTTGTGAATCACTGAAGATCTGCAACATTTTGACATTCAATTCTTTAGCTATTCTCAAACAGGCAATAAGAGCTTCATACTCTGCTTCATTGTTTGTCGAAGGGAATTCCAATCTTAAAGCATAGCACAATGACCACCCTTCAGGGGTTTCAAGCACAACCCCAGCCCCGGAGCAGTAATCGTTTCTTGCATCATCAACATACAATTTCCATCGAATTGGGGGATTTTCAATCACTTCTTCCTCACTATCACCTTTATCTGTACATTCTGCGATGAAATCTGCCAAAGCTTGTCCATTGATTGCTCTCCGGGGATGATAAGTGATGTCATATTGACTGAGATCAACATTCCACTTCAAAAGGTGACCCGAAGTCTCAGGGCGAAAGAGGACTTGCTTCAGAGGATGATCAGTGAGAACTTTGATTGGATGAGCTTGAAAATATGGCCTCAATTTTCTTGATGCGATTAGTAGACAATAGGCGAGCTTCTCCAACTTTGAATAATTTATTTCTACCCCAGTATACCTTTTGCTAATATAGTAGACTGGGTGCTGAATTTTGGCGTCTTCTCGCACCAGTGCCGCACTAAGAGCATGAGCTGAGACCGCTAAGTATATAAAAAGGTCTTCACCATCGTCGGGCTTAGAAAGTATTGGAGGAGTTTCCGTATGACGAATTAATTCATCGAAAGCTTTTTGGAATTCGGGTGACCAGTCAAAGTTTTTCCTTCCTTTCTTCAAAGCATCAAAGAATGGAATGCATTTATCAGTAGCTTTGGAAATGAATCGGCTTAAAGTAGCGACTTTTCCATTGAGATTTTGCAGTTCCTTCTTCTTCTAGGAGCTTTGACTTCTCTTAAGGCAGTGATTTGAGCAGGATTAGCCTCAATGCCCCTAGCGCTCACAATGAAACCCAAGAACTTTCCGGACTCTACCCTGAATGAACATTTCAAAGGATTAAGCTTCATTCCATACTTTCGTAGGATGGCGAACATTTCCGCTAAGTGGTCCATATGGTCTACTGCTTTCTTTGATTTAACCAACATATCGTCAACATAAACTTCCATGGTCTTTCCAATCTGTGGCTTGAACATCAATTAACAAGCCATTGGTAAGTTGCCCCTGCATTCTTCAGTCCGAAAGGCATGACTTTGTAGCAGTACAGACCAACATCGGTTATGAAACTCATGTCCTCCTGATATGGCTCATGCATCATGATCTGGTTATATCCGGAGTAAGCATCCATAAAAGATGACAATTCATGACCCGCTGTTCCGTCAACCAATTGGTCAATCTGGGGTAGCGGAAAGCAGTCTTTGGGGCAGGCTTTGTTTAAATCTGAAAAGTCGATGCATACTCTCTGTTAACCCCGCCTCGGCCGTGGCTCACCGATCCAAGATAATAAACGACCTACACTCTGCCGACTTAACAAAGGATGCCGACCTAAGGCTCGAATGGACACCGACCTAACTACCTAATGCCTTAAAGGAAACCGACCTAACGCTTTGCCGACTTAACGAAGCAAGCCAACCTAATGCCTTAAAGAAAGTTCTGACCTAATGCTTTGAAATGATGCCGACTTAAGGGTCAAGGAGATTTCGACCTAGGACTTACAAAAGTCTACTGATCTAACACGTTTTCCGATCTAACTACTCAAGTTATTTGCCGACCTAACTGTTAAGGATAAGTTGGTTCACACCTGAGTCGTGACCGGCTTACGGCTCATGATAAGTCGTGACCGACCTAAGGGTATGAAGGAGGAATTAGTGCAACAGCTCAATGCGCGTCACGATAACTCGGCAGCGACTTGGGACTTAGGATTTGGGGCCAGTAGAATATGCGCCTCCCATTTAAACCATAGGCCGTGCATAGGTGAGGAGCAGCGACCTACGACCTAGCCTAACCCGGAGCCGACTCGCGATCCAACTCATCTCGGCAGCTACTTACAACTTGACACCGGAAGCCCCTATAAATACGCGACCACCTCCAACATTCAAGGGACTTTTGGCTCATTCTTTTCAAGGGCCGATACTCTGCTGCATTCCAAACCGATTCAACACTCAAAACTTTCAAGACACGTAGAACGCTATCAACAACTTCAAGAAGGAATCTCATACATTCAACATGGGTTTAAAGACTTTCACTTACATTGAAGTTTAAACGACTCGTTCAAAGTGTTTGATAATTCAAAGTGTATTGTACTTGGGAAGAATTGTATCAGCCTGTAACGAAATCATCAATAAAGATATTCAAAGTGGACGTAGGCAAACTATTAAGCCGAACCACTATAAAATTGCTGTTGTTTACTGCTTTTTTTCTGCGATTTTCTGCTTATACTCTGTTCCCGAATCATCGGGTGGTGCTTTCAGAACTACACTTCACACACCGGGGTGTTAGCGTTCAAATTTTAGCGTTAACATTTTTGGTGCTTTCACTGAGAACGGAACTCAGGAGAGTTATCATCATTACTCCACAAAAGTTTGTTGAAGTAATCTCTCTGAAGACTAAAAGTCTAACAGAAATCATGACTTCTGAAAGGAAACGTAAATTTTTGAGGTTTGAAGGTACTTGTAACAATCCCATTGCTTTTCCCACGCTGAGTGAAACAACTTCTAGTATTGGAGTCACAAGGGCTGAATTAGATGCCGTGGTGTATGGATTATATCAACACATGGAAGTCCAGAGCTATAGGATACTCGACAAGATGAATGCATTGCAAGAGGAGGTTCAACGACTAGAAAGTGATATAAAAACCATCGCCAAAGAGGCTCATGTTTCGGAGGGATGGAATACTCCTCAACGGGCAACTGGCATTACCATTGGAACATTCCCCAAAGTGGAAAGTTCATGGCCACGACCAACTATCCACGAACGTTTGTCAAGGCGAACTTTTGAAAGAATAGTCGACGACTATCCCTGGAGTCCTCAGGAATACATACCGGAGATGATCGAACAGAAAAAGGAGAATGAAGGTAGGAGAAAGTAGAAAGTCTCGAAAAAAGCTCGGCGCTTTAAATCCTCCGACTTCACTCCCTTGACTGATACTCTGGAAAATATCTTCTTGGCAACAAAAGATGTTGTCATGTACCCCAAACCACCTCTGATGGGGAGGGGTGCGCCAGGCAATGGAAAATTCTGTCAATTTCACAATCAGCCTGGCCATGATACTAACCAATGTCGCCAGTTAAAGAAAGAGATTGAAGAATTGCTGAAGCAGAATAAACTGCAACAATATGTGAAGAAAGATAGAAATGACTTCTCCTCATCCTCTAAGGGGCAGCTAGTTCCCGTTCAACAATGCAGCTCATATAAAAGAACTGTAGCGCAGGGAGATGAAGGGCCTATTATCAGTGTCATTACGGCAAGCCCTCACCCAGCAGGAAAAAATTGGATAAGATGGGAAGACATGCTCATGCCTCAAGGAAATCCTCAAAGTGAAAGGAGATTTCAATTCTGAAAGATGCTGCCATCTAGTCCTCTCATGCCGAAGATTCAATTCCTAAAAGCCTGGGACAGCAATTGCTTGCATACTTTACTTAAGCGCCTTGTTACAAATTTATAAAAGAGTGCTGAATGTATCATTCTTGTATCAAAAGCTATTGTAAAAACAGGGCAAATAAATAATACAAACTATAAGTCATGTTTTCTCTATTATTACAAGTCGCTTATTTTATTTCGATATGTAAAGTACTCTGAAAGTATCACTAAGAATGTCGATCTAAATTTGCAGGCAATACCAAACAACCCTTGGTAGCACTCAAAAGTAAGTTTTAAACAACAAAATTCCAGGGTCGAATCCTAAATAAGAAGTACTCTAAGCAGACAAATAGTGATTTGGCTGGAGTATATTTCTTTGGTTAAAACTACCCGCCAGCAAAAGATGATGATGCATGCTTAAAGATGGCACCAAGAACTTGCTAATATAATCAATCAAACTCACAACTGTCAAAGGAGAACCAATTCCAAGAACTTGGAACAGCGACCATTTGTGTTCATATTTTACTTGAAATCTTTGCTGAAATATTGTAAAAGAATTACAAATATATGATTCTTCTATCGAAAGCAATCGCAAAGCAAGCGAATAACAAAAAGCTATAAAGTGGATATAGGCCCAGTTTTTGGCTAAACCACTATTACTCTTGTGTTCCTTACTATTATAAACTGCTTTGTTTTATTTCGACATATAAAATACGTTAACTGTGTTGCTAAAATGTCAATTTAATAATGCAGGCCATAAAAACAAAGCTTACCCGTCACGAGACCAAGCGATCCTTGACATCATCCAAGAATCAAACACTGAGCCATCCAAAAATTCCATATTCAAATCCTACAAAAGAAGTGCTTCAAACAAAAGTAAGCGATGTGGATAGAAGTGGACCATATCTAATTAACTGCAAATGTTTGAGCAAACAAACAATCAGTTAAATAGCCTGTGTCTTCCACCACCAACTTGCTTAACTATGAAATATACTTCTTTGGATAAGGGAAATCATTGGCAGCTAAAAAGTGATAACACTTGCAAAGGACAACGGGGATCGCCAACATGCATCAACGGCAAAGAGACACAAGCGAGCATCAATCAGCAAAAGACCTCTTCAGAGGCACAAGCCCTCTTCGGAGGCACAACTCTTCAGAGGATAAAGACCTCTAACGAGGCATATGCCACAAAAAAGAAAGTTCTCTACTCAACAAAAAAGATTGGAGGAGTCATGACCCTCCAACCATGAGAGAGTAACTTCCAGGCAATTAAAGACCTCTTCGGAGGCACATTTCACCAGGAGTTGAAGTGCAACAGCCGCTCTTCGGAGTTTCACTTCACCAGAGTTGAAATGCAAAACAAAACAAAGACCTCTTCGGAGGCACATTTCACCAGGAGTTGAAGTGCAACAACCGCTTCGGAGATCCACTTCACCAGAGTTGAAATCCCAAACAAAATAAAGCCCTCTTCGGAGGCACATTTCACCAGGAGTTGAAGTGTAAGAGCCGCTCTTCGGAGGTCCACTTCACCAGAGTTGAAATGCAAAACAAACTAAAGCCCTCTTTGGAGGCCCGCTTCCCAGCGAACAGGGAAAATTTAAAAGCCTCCCCCAAGGGGCAGAAACAAAAAAACCTCTTCCCAGAGGCACAATCAAACAAAAAGACCTCTTCCCAGAGACACAATCAAACAAAAAGCCTCTCCCCAGAGGTACCCTCAGAGACCAAATCCCTCTTCGGAGGCGAAATGCTTCTCTACGGAGACCGAATGCTTCTCCTCTGAGACCAAAGCCCTCTTCGGAGGCAAAATGATTCTCTACGGAGACCAAATGCTTCTCCTCAGAGACCAAAGCCCTCTTCGAAGGCAAAATGCTTCTCCTCAGAGACCAAAGCCCTCTTCGGAGGCAAAATGCTTCTCTACGGAGACCGAATGCCTCTCCTCAGAGATCAAAGCCCTCTTCGGAGGCACACTTTAACTTTCAAAGGGAAATTTGTTCTTCTATTCTTGGAAATGCTCTTCCTCAAAAAGGAGTTAAAGTGTCCTTCAGAGGCCCGCTTTATCGCATAAGAGAATTCACTTAGTAAGAATGTGTGTATGCACACAAGAAAAAGTGAAATCTTTGAAGGTTAAAGCGTAAAAACTCATATAGAGGAAGTTGTACTCTATTTTTGACAAAATAATGATTATTCCATACTTGGAGGAATAATTGTTCTCTACAAAATAAAAGTACAAGTCCCCTCAAAATATAAAATATTGCAACGAGCTTATGGTATAGGGGCAACATGGTATAACTACATCGGTAAAATTACGCTCGAACAGTATACCACAAGCTCACTGCAATATCGTGCAAAGAAACTTGTACGAAAATAAAAAGTAAATGCATTCTCAAATTCAAACAAGAGTTTGTACAAATAAAGGATCATTTTATTCAATTCTATTACAATTTCTTACAGATACAAGTTTCGAGATAAAGAAAGCGGGGGCCGGTACCTGCACAATCCCCGACCAGTACGTGCAAAAAAGCAAAAGCCAAAAACTGGAATCTTCATTTCTTCTTGCCACCTTTGGACCCCTCACCCGGCCGGATGGTTAGCTTTCCGGGTCGATCTATAGGCATGAGGGAAGAAGGAGAGGGAGGTACAACTGGTTCAACTTCCGGTTCCTCTTCAGTAGCAATGATGCTCTTCCTCCCCTTTTTTGATATTCCGCGCTTATTTTTCCCATTTGAAGAAGATTCACTTCCTGGAGTAACAAGTTTAGACAAAGTTATGTCATCAGAAAGAGTCCGCTCCGGAGATATCTCACCTCCCTCAAGTCCTTCGTCCTTTTTCTCTTGTGAAGCAGTTGGGTCATCCAAGCCCCGAAGGGCACCTATTATTTCCTCCTGTGATCCCAGATGAGGAGTAGGAGTGATTGGGGAAGATAGAGGAACAGTAACTGGGGGTGAAGAAGTTTGAATGACGCTCGGCGCTTTCTCTACAAAGGAAAGGTCAAAAATGTCAGTAATTCCCGCAAAAAGAGGGGACAATGGCTCGTCGAGATTCAAGAAGTAATCAAGAAGCTCGTCAAATCTGTAAGAAACTGGCAAGTTGTCCCCCTGAGTATTATTAAGGTTACCTGGAGAAGTTGGTGGTATCACATCAATTTCGTAGTCATGAGCTTCAGCACTCTCTTGTGGCTCATTTGCGGCTTGTGTAATTATGGCTTCGGTATCAGCTTTAGTAGGAATCGGTGTATGAGAGCTAGAACCAACAATGTCAACATCGACTGAAGTTGAAGGAGGGACAGGGGCAGTCAAAGTTGTTTCTTTTTCTTGATGCCCTTCCCCCATCATTTCAACTCGCGATCTAGCAAGTTGCTCCTTCCCTCTAGCAAGGGCTGCACGGGCTTCAAAATCTAAGTAGTGCGCCTCTAGCTCCTCTTCAGTATACCCGGTGCCTTTAAACATATCAAGCGTGGTTTCCCATATTTCAACCAGGGTAACCTCATATTTGGGACCCAAAAATGCAAGACTGCCACGCCCTAACACACTTTGCAAATAGAATTCAAATAGTGTCGAGCCGATGTCAGCCTTGGTAGCTTCATGAGCTTCTTCAGCCGCAATTCTACCAGCAGTGGCCTCATCTCGTTCTCTTTCAGCTTTGCATAGTTGAGCTTTCAATTTTTAAATTTCCGCAACCTGAAAGCTGGTTTGCTCTCGTAACTGAGTAATATCAGTACGGTAGCCCTCTACGATTCGTTCCAGCCCATCAGCCCTGGCCTCGGCATCCCTTTGCGCAGCATGAGCGTCCTGCACCTGCTGCTGGAGCACACTCTCCCTTTGAGAATAAGAAGCGGAGGAAGTGGTAAGCTCCTCTTTGAGTTTCCCAACTTCCGCTTCAAGTTTTTCATTATAATCGGCAATGCTCCTCATTTCTGCATCGTGCTGCTTAAGGGTCTTTTGCCATTCGGTTTTGTCATTCTCCATGGTTAACATAGCTTCGAGATTGGCCCGATTCACCCTCTGAAGCTCATCAACAAGTTTTTGCCAATTTTACATCCTCTCAATGTCAGCTTTAACGGCATCAAGGTTCCGTAACATGGCATTTTTATCTATGGGAACTAGATCAAGGTCAAAGCGAACTCCTTTTAAGCACCAATTTGGAAACCGACTTTGGAGAGTGGCCGGACCTGGTCCCACGTGGTAAGAAGGCCTGTTAATGATCGCCTGGATATCAGTGCGGGAGGGGGCAGGAGACTGAGAAGAAGTTGGAGCAGTAATCTTTTTCGAAGTTGCGGGCATTGGTTCCTCACTGACTTTAGCCCGTTTACTCGAGTCATCAGTTATGTGACTCTTCCCTCTATAATCATGAGATTTGCATTTGTGAGAGTCACCCTCTTTGTGGGAAGAATCGTATCGGTCATCCAGTCTTCCATAACGTTCTTCATGGGCACGTCTTTCCCGAGCCTTCTGGGCGACCCTCTCTTCATCAGTCTCTCTGTGAACAGGAAGATAATGCTTATAGTCATACTGGCCGCGTCTCCCATATCGCTGGAAGTCATCATAATACGAGCCGCCTCGCTTCATTGAAGAACCTGAAATTGGAAAAAACACAACTTTAAAATTCATCAAAGTACAAAGAGTCAGAAGCATAAAAGTGCCAAAAAATTCTAAGTGTGTGATGTGCAAACTACGCGCATCAAACTACGAACCACTCTTTAATTGAGGAGTAGTTGTGGGTGTAATAGTTAGCGTCAACCCTTGAGTTGACGGAGTCTGTTGCAGAATAGAAGTCGCTTCAACTACTGAAGAAGAAACCCCGGTAGTGATAGGATCATCTTTAAAGATCTCTTGCGAGGTGGCAAAGAGGTCGCTCAGCCCTTCGAAAGTATCGTCCCTGCTCTGCTTGACAGGGCTAGTTTTCTCGGCTTCTTCACCAGATTTCTATGAACGTCGGGGAGATCCCTGAGGCTCTTCTTCCTCAATAACCGGGGCAAGTTCGTCAGATGGCCCCGCAACATCAACAGAGGTGGAGCACTTCACTAGCGAAGCCTCGGGAGCAGGTCCTTTCGGTATGGATGTGCCAGTAGGAACTGGGGCATCCAACGCTCTAGCCGGGGAGTCTGGGATTTCATGAGGATGTGTAGAACGAGAAGTATGTAGAAGCCCGTATTGATGCAAAAATTCATCCCTCAATAAAAACTTGATGCTTCTCTCTGCTACGGCCACGGCACTCAATCTGTCAAAAGTCTGCTTATGGACCGGATCTCTAGAGGGAAGAGGAAGTGCTGAAAAGAGCAAAGAATGAAATTAGCAATTGGTAATTCGAATCTCAAGAAAGCTTGAAAATGGAGACAGGTAATCTTACTTCCTACTCTCCAGGCGGCATAAAACCCTTGGGGGTAGCGAGCAAAGAAAAATTGGTTCAAATATCCATGAACGCTTTTGGTAAGATCAGAAATAAGTTTGCGGTTTCTAGCACTCCTCACAATTATAAGGGAAGGATGATCTCTACTCTTTGCAAACGAGCATAAGTAAAGAATTTCTTCAAAACTTGGTAAGCGATCAAAAGTTCTTCTAAACAAAACACACAACCCCATCAAGATGGCGTAACCATTAGGATGAAGTTGGGACGGAGAGATTGACAACCGAAGGAGAAGAATTCGAAGAAAGTCATTAAAAGGAGGGATCGCCCCGCTTAAACACATTTGACGATTGACTGCAATAAAGCCACGGGGAGGACTGTCGGCGGTATCACTTGGCCCAGGGAGTAAGACATCACTTTCAGTAAAACCAAATTGAGTGCGCAGCTGAGTAAATGATCTCAGAGTTAGAATAGTTGGGATTCTCTCTGGAGGGTCCTCTATAGGAAGAGCTATCGGAAAAGTTTCTTCCTCTTGAGCTGCCATTTCTTCTTGATGGGAAGTCATTCTACATAAATAATTGGATATTCAAACATCAAGGTGCATGTTTCCTAAAACGTGTGAGGTGTTGTGTAAAATTAACAAAGCAATAAACAAATATAACTAGAATGAAAACTAGCAAGCATTTGTTAGTTATGAAACCCAGGGACTATTGTTTTAAGCCTAAATATGCAAGTATAATGTTGATGCAGACAAATCAGTTCAGATTGTTGATATTTTGCATCAATGTTTAACTTTAGTTGATTGATTCACAAACATTTCATGCAATATATTTAAGTTGCTTGTTTCATCTCGACTAATCTGTCATTTGATGTGGGCAGTCAATGGCTGTATTTTCGCCTTGGTTTCTTTGTTTGTTATTTTCAGCAGGTTGGCAGCTTATAAGTTAATGCGGTCTGTGAAATAATACAATGAGATTCAAGCAAATTTAAAGTTGGGGCAGTTCAGAATTTAGGCAAACTTAGTTTGGCAGTTCGAGTCAAATACTCAAAGTGGGACTATGCTCCTAAATGACAACACGTCCAAAGCTTAAGTATTAGGTCGGCTACGATTTTAAAAGTCTTTCGCGAGATAAGGCTAGGTCGGTAGCGAGTCGGAGTCAAAGTTAGTTCGGCAGCTCAGTCCTCTAGGTCGCAAGGAAGAGATAAGAAAGTAAGCTCCGATCCAAAAAGGCAGGAACTTCTCCAAGTATTAACTCGGTCACGATTCAGGCCTTAAAGTTTAAATCGGCAAGTTTCCTTCAAGTATTATCTCAACCGCGACTTAAGGTCACTAAGAGCCAGGTCGGCCAAGGCTAAGCCACCCAAATTCACTAACTCGCTCCCGAATCAACATCACACTCCATCAACCCGTTAACCCAATAACCATTCCATCAGCAGCCGCCTTCATTCATGACCAACCAATCACCCAATAATACGATTCAAAATTGTCACAAGTTCGATGCCATGCCATCAGAAATCATCTAACTTGAGGTAGTAAACTGCCTTTGTTGCATCAATGATCACCTTGAGCAACTTACACCTTGCCGATTATAAGTATGATGAATTTCGTGATGGGGCGCCGTGCAAAGGAACGATTCGAGTTCGAGCAACAAGGTTTACGAATCGACAGTGACCTACAATCAGAAGAGGAATGAGGTTACCTACACGATCAATGGTAGAGGTTATCGATGATCAGATGGGATGAAATCGCCTTTAGGAGCTTGAGAAAATTTTAATGGCGGAATCGAACAAGGGAGTAAGTAATAAAGAGGAAAAAGAAAAGAAAATGAACGACTTATATCTCACTATGGTAGAGACTGAAGCGACTTAGACCATCTAGCTGTTAGGTCGTTTACGACCTACCAATCTAAAAAAGGAACGGATTAAAGAGTATCGAAGCATACGACCTAACCATTAGGCGCATGCTTCGAGGGGCAAATGTTAACCCCGCCTCGGCCGTGGCTCACCGATCCAAGATAATAAACGACCTAACACTCTGTCGACTTAACAAAGGATGCCGACCTAAGGCTCGAATGGACACCGACCTAACTACCTAATGCCTTAAAGGAAACCGACCTAACGCTTTGCCGACTTAACGAAGCAAGCCAACCTAATGCCTTAAAGAAAGTTCTGACCTAACGCTTTGAAATGATGCCGACTTAAGGGTCAAGGAGATTCCGACCTAGGACTTACAAAAGTCTACTGACCTAACATGTTTTCCGATCTAACTACTCAAGTTATTTGCCGACCTAACTGTTAAGGATAAGTTGGTTCACACCTGAGTCGTGACCGGCTTACGGCTCATGATAAGTCGTGACCGACCTAAGGGTATGAAGGAGGAAGTAGTGCAACAGTTCAATGCGCGTCACGATAACTCGGCAGCGACTTGGGACTTAGGATTTGGGGCCAGAAGAAAATGCGCCTCCCATTTAAACCATAGGCCGTGCATAGGTGAGGAGCAGCGACCTAAGACCTAGCCTAACCCGGAGCCGACTCGCAATCCAACTCATCTCGGCAGCTGCTTACAACTTGACACCGGAAGCCCCTATAAATACGCGACCACCTAAAACATTCAAGGGACTTTTGCTCATTCTTTTCAAGGGCCGATACTCTGCTGCATTCCAAACCGATTCAACACCCAAAACTTTCAAGACACGTAGAATGCTATCAACAACTTCAAGAAGGAATCTCATACATTCAACATGGGTTTAAAGACTTTCACTTACATTGAAGTTTAAACGACTCGTTCAAAGTGTTTGATAATTCAAAGTGTATTGTACTTGGGAAGAATTGTATCAGCTTGTAACGAAATCATCAATAAAGATATTCAAAGTGGACGTAGGCAAACTATTAAGCCGAACCACTATAAAATTTCTGTTGTTTACTGCTTTTTTTCTGCGGTTTTCTGCTTATACTCTGTTCCCGAATCATCGGGTGGTGCTTTCATAACTACACTTCACACACCGGGGTGTTAGCGTTCCAATTTTAGCGTTAACACTCTCCACTTTCCGTTAGCTTTCTTAATCAGTACCGGGTTTGAAACCCAATTCGGATAAGTTGATTCTCTGATAAAGTCATTCTCCATGAGCCGATCCACTTCTTCTTTCAGTGCTGCTGACCTTTCGGGACCCTGGGTTCTTCTTTTCTGCTTCACAGGTGTAAACTTCGGATCAATATTCAAAGTATGTACTGCAACTTCTGGTGATATTCCACACATATCAGCATGGGTCCAAGCGAATACATCTAGATTTGCTTTCAGGAATGATATCAAAACACTCTGAACCGCCGTATTAAGTTGTGAACCCACATTCAGCACCTTGTTTGGGTCTTTTGGGTCGACAGGTACTGGCACCGTTACTTCCACAGGCACCACTCAATTCTCCCCTGCACTGGCTTTTCTGGGATCCATTTTTCTTCGTGCTTCGCTACATTCGCCAATACAGGGTCCACCCTGTAATTGCTACAAGGTTGATTCTTTGATGCGGACTGGGGCTGCCGCATCCTTTCCCATCTCTCTCTTCCTTGCCTCACGCAGTTCTATCAGATAACATTCCCGCCCCGCATTCTGATCCCCTTTAACAACACCAACTCCATTATCTGTGGGGAATTTCATGGTAAGGCACCGCGGTGGGAGGATTGCTTTAAAGGATGCAAGAGTTGAACGGCCTAGGAAGGCGTTGTAAGCAGAAAATTCATCAACAATCATAAAAGTCTGCCTTCGAACGACCTTCTTCTGCCCCTCTCCAAGTTCCACGAACAGGTCAATAGTCCAATCGGCTGCCTGGGTTCCCCAGTAAACCCAACTATCTTTTACGACGAAGCTTGAACATCAGCCATTGGGATCTTCATCCGATCAAAAGTCTTTTTGAAAAGAATATTGCAAGAAGCACCACAATCAACAAGTACTCTTCTTACAATAGCTGGCCCAATGCCAGCAGAAATAACCAAGGGATCTATGGTAGGGGCTTCAACACCCATAGAATCCCTGACTCTGAAGACAATGTCATCATTAAAAGTTTTCTACTGCTTCAGAGGTGCAGCATCTTCCAACACAAAAATACTCTCCTCTGTTGGGGTATATTTCAATGCATGAGTGTATCGTTCCATCTCACCCCAGCTTCTGCCAGCTGGGTGAGGTCCTCCTGTAATCACATTAATAACGGGCCTCTCTTATTCATGAGCTGCTGCCTTTTCACTTGAACTAGAACGATGAACAGGAGCCTGTTGTCCTTGAGTTGGCGAAGTTGGGCCATTCCTGTTCCTCTTTACATATTGTTGGAGCTTGTTTTCTTTCAATAGTTCCTCAATCAACTCCTTCAAGTGACGACACTCATTGGTATCATGCCCAGGTTGGTTGTGGAACCGGCAAAACCTTCCATTCTTCTCGGCTTTCTTATTAACCCTTTGCTTAGCTGGTGCGGGGAATTCGACCGTGTCTTTGTTTGCAAAGTAGATGTTTTCCGGGTATCAGTCAGAGGGGTGAAGTTGAAGGGACGACTTTTCTTTGCATCTCCTTGATTCTTCTGACCATCGTTTCCCCTCTTCTTATTGCCAGATTCCTTCCTATTCGGAACAGCATTACTATTTCCAGCCCTTGTCGATACCACCTTAGCCGGTGCTTGGAGGCTTTCCAAGCGCATGAATTTATCGGCTTTCTTATAAAACTTGTCAAGCGAATTCGGTTCTTTCATTTTCAACCACTTCCCGAACTCACTTGTCTTATCAATAGCCTTCATCAGGTACGTCAAAATCATTCTCGGCTCTGCGTTGTCTACTTCAGCCAGAGCTATATTGAAGCGATTCAAGAAAGCTCTAATGGATTCTCCAGGATTCTACTCCAAGTTGGATAACGACATTATATCTTTCGCCTTCGAAGCATACAATATGAACTGTTCCTTAAACTTTCGAGTCAAATCAGAAAATTGGTTTATCGACCGGACCGGCAGCTTTGTGAACCAAAGTAAAACAACTCCTTCCAGGTATACCGGAAAATACCGGCATTTGATCTCATCAGAAGCTCTGGCACCCGTCATGTGCCAATCATACTTATACAGAAATTCATTAGGGTCACTCGTCCCCTTAAAGCCGGAATGGTAGGAGGAACGAACTTCCTAGGAAACTCTGCTTTCAGAATCCTTTCAGTGAATGGAGTCTTGCTCGGAGCGAACCCCCATTCTTTTTCGTCTTCCTCCCTTTGCATACTTTCCTTCATGATTTGTCGGACCATCCCTGAGAATTATTCCTCATCATTAAGGGGCTCAGAAGGACAGGCATCGATCATCTTCTCAGAAGTTTGCCTTGACAGGCGCTCACAGAAAGTTGGCTGTTGTCCCGATCCTCCAACTTGGGGAGGTGTGTCTTTGACTGGGCCAGCTGCCCTTTGAGGAACATCTCTTTCTTCAACATCATGAACATTATCAGCAAAGTTTGGTTCGTTATTCACCGGTTGACGGTTAGCCCCGAGCAAAGCGTTCAACGTTTCTAACATCAGATTGTTTTGGGCTTCCATCTACTGATATAGCCCAGAAACCGCAGCATCCAATTCTGCTCGCGTTACTCCAACAGTTGGAGTTGTTTGACTTAAAGGAGGAGAAGTGGCAGTAGTCTCGCGAACATCGTCAGATCTAACAGACTTGTGCTTTCTTTCAGGAGCCATTATTTCTGATAAACTTCTGTATTTTAGAGAGATCCTTTCCATAAATTTCTACGAAACTATGATGACAGTATCCTGAGTTGGGTTCTCAGTGAAAGCACCAAAAATGTTAACGTAAAAATCAAACGCTAACACCCCGGTGCAAGTTGTGTAAGTGTGAAAGCACCACCCATCGATACGGGAATCAGAAATAAGCAGGAAAATCTCAGAAAAGCAGTAAAAGACACATTTTTTATAGTGGTTCGGCTTATAGTCAAGCCTACGTCCACTTTCAATCTCTTTATTGCTGACTCAAGTACAACTTATACAACTTTCTTCAATTACAACACACTTTAGACTAGTAGTTCAAACTTCGATGTAGAATAATCTTTCGAATCCATGTCGAATGATGTAGACTTTCTCTTGAAGTTTGTCGTAATGTCCTTGGTGTTTGGAGTGCTTGAAGTGCTGTTCGAGTTGAGAAAATGGCAGAGTATTGGCGCTTCGAGAATGAGCTCCCAGTCCCCCTCCATATTGGAGTAAGGGCTGTATTTATAGGAGATTTCTTGGGCGAGGTATAAGTCGTGCACGACCTAAGGTGGGTCATAGGTCGCTAGCGAGTTAAGGGAATCCGAGCTACGACTTAACTGGTTCTCACTTGGTCGTTTGAATTAGCTGGTAGATCGTAACGACCTAGAGGAAAGCGGCACGATTTTATCACCAAGTACTAGGTCATGAACGACCTAGGGTAAGTCGTAGGTCGGTGGTGACTTATGGGAGTAGTTAGCGACCCAACAACGTTGAGATATCCAATGTAGCGACCTAAGCTAGGTTGTTGAGCCACTTCACTCCTTATATCGTTAAATCAGTAGGTCGTGAGTCGTTGGACCATTGAGTCGCCTAGCCTTCAAGTTGTTAGGTCGCTGGACCATCCAATCTTTTAAGTCGCTGCTTTCCTTAAGTCGTTTCCTGTTAGGTCGCTTAATAGTGTTCTACCTTTCAAGTCGTCGGAGCTCTTAGGTCGCGGAGGACTAAAGTCATTAGGTCGTTCAACCTTTAGGTCGCGGGGTCCATAATTGTTAACTTGTTTATGCTTTAAGTCGCTTACGAGCCGCTTCATGTGTTAGGTCGTTAGGTCCTTATCTTGTTAACTCGTAGGCCGCTTCGGTCTTTAAGTTGCTAAGTTGTGATGCAGAGTCTCATTCCAGTTTCCTCGCTATTGCCTTGGGTCGCTGAGTTGCTTAACATAGGAGTTAACAGTATATGTGCACATGTTGTCACATATAACATATAACATTGCATAACTTCCTCTGGTTAAACCGTTACGAATCTGGAATCCGATTACTATCGTATTTTTAATACACATGCACACACATACAATTTTTTTTTAAAATGACATTTTGATTATTAATCAATAATTAAAAGGCCTCATTTGATTTTAAAATAATTATTAAATCATTTAAACTCAATTTACATTCTAAAATAAAATATTTAAAAATGATGACATCACTGATGATGTTATAAAGACATTTTGTTTATAAAAATAAAATAAATCATTTTACTATGTATTTTTGTTAAAATGGAGAAAAAGTGTACGTAAAAAAATTCATGCGCGACTTCTAACAATTATAAAGCTGTTTATCGATAAAACGATTTTTGGTCATACATCGATATTATTTTTCAAAGAATATATTTTTATAAATTTTTTTCTAAAATAAAATAACCATTATTATCTATAACATAAAACATGATTATTTATGTTTAATAAACCTATATTTGAATAATTAAGATTAATTAAAATTTGTAATTCAAAGTGATCAAATTATGGGTTGTCATATTCAAAAAATGGGGTTGCAAGTTATTAATCAAAAATAGCATTCCTTCTTAAACCTCTCCTCTCTTCATTCTATCTTTCTTAAATCATATCAAATAAAGCCCAAACCTTCTTTAACCCAAGCAAGGACCCTAAGACAACATAAATACAAGGACAAGCAAATCAAATGCGGAAGAAAGGAGGCACAATAGGGTCTCAAGTCTTGGCCATAAGGAATTTCATGGCTTGGAAGTCTGGTCGAGTGCATTTAGAAGTTAAAGGTTGGATATTTGGATGTTTGGTGATGGTAGGACGTGTTCATATATCTTGGTTCTAATGTGAGTTTACTCGCTACTTGACAGTATATATTTTGATATATTTATTATGCTTGAATATATAGTATGTTAATAAATTAATAAAGTTATAACTTTGGACTACCTGTTTTTGAAAGTAAATGACAACGCTATATTATATGTTGTCACTTCTATTTTCCTCTGCAACATGTAGCATGGCCTTGGCTTTGTGTTTACATGTTTGCTTTGGTTGTGGGTGCCATATAAGTGTATTTGAAAGTGTTTGAATGGGAATAGTTGCTATAAGTGCACTTCCCAAATCCTTTGTTTTAACTTGCTCAAAATGGTCGTCCGTGAATATATTATGTGCATATATGTTTTGGTTGTTCTTTACACTTGTAATAGAGTATGAGACAGCAAGGAATTGGTTTGAAAAATTATAGAAATGATATAAAAAAGTTGTAAAATTTAGAAGCGGGAATTAGTCACTATAAATGCACTTTGAAATGCCTTGTGTTTGGCGATTTGCAATATGATTTGAAAAAAATATTCTTAGGGTTTCTTTGAGTGGTTTCTAAGTACAATCAATAAAATACTTATTGTGAAGAAAGAGTGGACTTTAATTTATATATTAATATCAAGTAGCAAACAAGTCGAACTTTGAAGGGTTTAAACTGGTTTTCGGCAAAAGTACGAAACCGGACCACTTTCTACGAATTTCAGATCTTTAGATAGCACTTTTGTAAATGTTATTGTCGTTTGAAACTTTAAAATTGTTAAAAGTATTATGTATACAAATTACATTTCTACAATCTTTATAGGATATTTAATAACATATGTTAGAGTATTTTAAAAGTATTTTTAAGTTTAAATATATTTTTAATAGTTATTTATGAGTTTTTAAATTAAAGGGTTTTTAAAAGTAAAACATGCTTTTTAATTAATTTTCTAAAGTCTAAATTTGTTGTTTTGAGTAATATTTACGTGGATAATTAAAATGTATCCATAAGCATTCACTAAAACAATCTAACTCTTTTATAGCATTTTAAAATCGCTGTTAAAGGCTTTTATAAATGAAGTAGATGACATGTGATTGGTATGTACTATAGCTTTTTAGAAAACCCTATAAAAAGAGCTATAAAAAGTACCATATTATAGCTTTTATGCTATCATGTTTGATTATTTATATATATAAATAATTAGCATTCTATATCATTTATTAGATTGTTATAGAATGATTTCATAGCATTCTCGGGTGGCTATCCAATACTCTTTATAACGTTTTATTTTCGATGTAAGTTACTTTCTATAGCGTTTTAGGATGCTATAGAACTTTTCATAGCGTTTTCACTTGCTATCAATGTCCGCTAATCTTTTTATTGTTACAACATGTACATAGCTATATTAAGTAAAAGTTTTTTCGTATCTGTTTTTATAACATTTTTAAAATGCTAAGACTATTTTCCATAGCATTTTTAGTTTTATCACGCTTTTATTTACAATTCTAGTATTTATTTCAAAATATATAATGTAACATGTCAAAATATTATAATGTACATAATCAAATAGATTCAACAGCAAAACCATAATATATACGCATAATACATCATAAAGAAAGTATCAAGCATACTTATGACTAAAAGTTATATATCATACACGTACGAAGAATACATAAATCTGTGCTAATTAAAAGTAAGATATACGAACACTGCTACAAAAGATACATTACAATGTAAACACAACTAATTTTTGAAAGAGAAAGAGGGTGCAAGCATACTTCTATCTGTTTTCAAGCATATAGTCTACCCCTAAAAGCATCATACATTACATCTCAAATAGAAAATTTTGTGAGATATCAGAAATATCAAAGTTGTGATGACCCAAGTTTTCGCGTTCGAAAATAGACATCCATACTTTACCCGTATTCGAATGCCGCAGATTCAACCGTTAAAATCCGATTCACCGCAGTTTATAACACATTAAATGCGACAACACAACGGAAGAAATGAATAATATCATTGATATACAATAGTTGATTACAACAATGATACAATGAATATCATATATTAGAGATATGTAACGGCGTAAAGATATAACAACGGAAAAGATAACTCCAACATATTCTTCAAGAGAGAATGAATCCATAAACTGCATCCCAAAACCAAAGCTCCAAAACTCCAAATTGAAAGCTCGAACCACCATCAAGTTGGACTTAAGCAAGGTCAGTCATCCAAAGACCGAAGAAGATTTCCAAAGCCCGAAGGATTCTGAATCTACACCTACTATTTGATTATCTGAAAATCCCAACTTTAGACTGTCCATGTGGAAAATTGTGGGCACCCAGAGTTTAGGAAGGGAACAATAAACTCTGAGTCAGTCATGGGACTGGCGTGAGCAAACGAAAACATTTTTAAACAAAAAAAAAACAAAAGAATTTAAGATTGAAATCCGCGTGCTTTTTGGAAAATGTCGGATTTTTGGAAAATGAAACTACCATAAGGCCTCCCGGCACACACACAATGCAATTGCACACTTGGAGGAGATATCTCCTTATGGTAGTCAAACATGCTTGATATGCAAAATTCTTTAGATATTATAATTAGTGCATAGTGCAGAAAACCTTTCGAAAGTATAATATAAATCTTAAACAGCATAGATACCATTATATCATGCCAGCTATAGTTACCACCTGATGTGGTAGGTTACATAATTGCAATCGTAAAGGGCTCGTATTATTTCTTTGGATTTCCAACAAATGGTCAGGCAAAGGAACTTCTTGGGCCACATGGGCACACCTCTAGAGGGACGCCACGAGAACCTAACCGGATCTCTACCAACACAATGCCGGGTTACCTCTGTAACTAGGTAACTACTACACGAGTATGCCATCCCTCGGTCGTAACCAACCTTTATCCGAGGGACCTCAACACCAACAACCGCAAAGTAATAAATTTGTAGCAACCTCATAGGTTAAGCATCTGGACTCCATACCATGATACCACCTCTATCCAGAAGGAAATGTACATACCCTCAGGGGGCACTACCCCCAAATAACCTTGCCGCTTCTTTCCTGTTTCGACCATTCCGGGTTGTGAGGCTCGACGAGGTCTCATTCACAAAGCTATGCTTTACACAAAAGCCATGCTTTGATCAAAAAATGATCAGCAGCACTTCGTATGCCACACTACCAAATTGGGAATGCATCACTAATAGCCATCAACTACATAACCTCTGAGCTCGTATGTCTCTGAGAAGGGTGTTAAGCGAAGAGAATAAATTCTTCGCCACCAAATAAAAATGTATTTGATAGAAACCAGCTTTATATCTCAAAGGGTAACGTCAGACATACATCCATGCAAGTCTGTTTTGGGTTCAAACAGAACCGAAGGCACTTCACAAAGAAGCCCCTGTAAATCCGAATAATCCCTAATCACATCCAGACTTCCCATCACAAAGGGTGATCAAATATCTATACCAAGGACCAGTCGGTGCAGAGACATTCGACGGGTTATCCTTTCGCTTTCGAAAATACCCGGTCTTCACCACCGGTCTTCAATGCTATCCATAACGTCGTATCATTATTCGGAATGGGTTTTATTGCACAAAGTCTTCTCCAGGCTAAACCGAATAATGAGCGCTCAATTTTAAAAACATATGGATATTGGGATCTTAGTTAAGCCACAACTTTTTAGCCCAAAACTTTTCTTTCAAATGTTTTAAACAAATTACCATTTTCAAATCTTTAAACAAAAAGATTTACTTTCACTCTACAAAGTTCACCAATCTTTCACAAAGATTCATTCATAACATTCAAACACAATTTCATTTCAATTCTTTTTTGCAAAAGATTCCCCTTTAAGATCTTCTTTAATTTGAAAACAAAGTTCACCAATCTTAATCAATGATTCATTCACATCTTTCAAACTATTTTAATTTCAAAACTTGAAATCCTTTCACAAAACTGGAAATCCTTTCTTTATGTGAAAGCTATTATTATTTGGAAACCAGAGTTATCATTTCGGGAAAATCCGATTGCATTTTCTCAAGTTAAATCCTTTCAAGAATAAACTTGAGTTGAATTTAAATTCTCAAAATAACACATTTAAAATACTTCAAAGATGGTTTAAAATTCATATATGTACATTATATAACTTGCATAACCTTTCAAGCCAAATTTCTAAAACAATTTCAAAACTTGAACAAGATACATTATATTCAAACTAAATTCAATTTCAACTTCCTTTTTCAAAAGCTTTTCATATTCAGCCCAATTCCATTTCCAAAACCCTTTAGATTCAAAATTCATCTTTTAAAACCATTAAATCATTTGAATAAAATAGTATTAAATTCAAATTATCCGTGACTTAACCGATTTCTCGTGAAATCCATAATTGTGTGTGTATGGTGTAGTCTGGGGGTTTTACACAATAGTGCAACATCATCAATCATCATGGATTCAAACACAGCAATATCGATAAGCGGTATAATACTATAACGCTTATTTTCATTAACAGATATACATTCAACACAGATAAATAAATTACATTTAAAGCAATTCGTATTATAGAGCAGCACACACCAGGGATATCAAACAATTCAAACATTCAATACAATCCAAACATTCATAAGTTAGATCAATCAATCATCTGATTATAATTAATTTAAACCAGATTAATTACTTATGAATAAATTACTAATCCTGTTAATTAATTATTAATTAATTACAGACTGTTTTAATTAATTATCCTTTAATAGTAAATTAATTAACCTTTAATTTTTAATTAATTAACCTTAATTAATAAATCAATTAACCTTTAATCATTAAATAATTAACCTTTAATTATTAATCCTTAATTAATTACATTAATTAGTTAACCCTTAATTAATTTCCATTTAATTAATTATCCTTAATTAATTACAATAAGTGATTATTCCTAACCACTTAATCAACTTTAACCATTAATTACTTTTAATTAAGTAATTATTTTTATGTAATTAATTACCTTTAATTACTTATCATTAATTAGTCTTTAATAACAAATAAAGTAATCAACTTTTTATGTACATCAAAGTAATTAACCTTTAAGTAATCATATTAAGCAATGAACCTTTATTACGTACATCAATAAATCAATCTTTGATTAATTACATTAATTAATCATCATCACTAATTAATTAGTTAACCTTTAATTACATAATTAATCTTTAATTTATTAATTTTCTTTTAATTAATTAAATTAATTAACTACTTAATTGACTTTAAGTTAATTACATTAATTAGTTAATCATATTAATTAATTATACTTAAATAAATTAAGTAATTAGCTTTTAATCACTTTTATTAAGTAATTATTCTTTTAATTAATCACATTAATTACCCTCTAATCACTTTCAATAAGTAATTACCCTTAATTACTTTCTTTAATTAATAAATTTCTAATTACTTATTATCTTAATTTATTAAAAGATATACCATTTTATCTTTATTAATGACTTTGATTATTTTTTAAGTCTTATTAATAGCCTTTGGATTTAAATATTCATTACCAATTAACTTAAAATTTTAAGTTAAATTAACCTTTATAACATTACATTTCTTAATTATCCATTCAGTTATAATATTAAGTTTATTTAAAAACTCTTAAAATAAAGGTTTTATAAATTTAAAAACTTTAATTTAATACGTTTGAAATAATTTATTTTTAAAATTTTGAAGTAATCTCAAACATAATTAACCATTTATTATCGAGGAAAGAAAAGTGTCTTAGAAGAATCATTCGATTAAAAACTTAATTTGTTTAAAATTTTTAAAACTTGTATGTATAAAATTTGCTTTAAACCTGTTCATTAAAGAAGACCCGAGCCAATTTCTAATTGTTCCCGAGCCCAACTTCAAGGAAACTGCTCCACTATGCTTCTCGAGTGAATCATAAAAAATTTCGAACAAAACCCTGAGGCGATTTCATCTTCTCCAACCTGACATCGAAGATAGCACGTGCACATGCACAGATCGATGATGACATTCTGACCTTCACTGCAATTATCCTCAGGTCACCTACAACTTCGCCAACGATCTCGATAACCCTGCTCGTCGAAATTACCAAGAAAATGAAATTTTAGATGATCGATAGAAACTGGAACCCAACCATCATCAAAATTTTACGTCGATGCCAACGATCCAATCCACCAGAACTCACACGACTTCGTCTAAAGTTGCACAACACCCCAACGCGACGATCCTCCCAACTCCGGTCCGCTATGATCAACCCTTGACGATGCAGTAACTCCTCAAATCCAGTCGACGAAATCTGCTATTCGAACCCTAATTCAACAAATCCACACCATGCAGATGGCCTGTAAATTTATCTACCATTTTTCTTACAATAACCATCCTTCCAGCTATCACCATGATCAAACCCAATACCTAGTTCAGCGTTGATCACTGGAAATCGAAAAGATTTGGTGTTTTTCCGTTCAATTCGAGAATTCTATCATGAATCGAAGCTAAAAAATTTGATTCAAGAATTGAACTTCATGGTTTTACAACTCGAATCAGTTTACAATTATAAATAAGAAATTTCGAATATCAATTTTCTGATTTTGATTTATTTTCACTGTATTTCCTTTTTTTTGAAAGGTTGTTTGTTATTTATACTTCCAAATGTTTTTAAAATTTGAATCAGGTCGATATACCCAAATTTAATTTAAAGATTATTACTTAAATCTTTTTTTTTTAAGTTTTGAGATATACATTTTTTTCCTTAAATCTGTTAACCTATTATTGAACAGGGACATAGACATAAAAAAAATTAACAGACATATAGAGATGCTTTACCTTATATATAGAAAAATGCTTAAAAATTCAACCATGCGTCAATGCTACTTTGATTGTTTATCACAAACAGCAATATATAAATGGATTTAGTTTTTTTAAATATGAAGTTTGCTCATCTGACATGAAAGAACAGAGAACAGGAATCTGTTATAAATCTGGAAAATGATATGGACTTTGTTGTTTAAATATGATATTTTGGTTAATCTATTGCTCTTAATTTATTTTGGTTACATGTATTGATTTTCCTTTGAATCTGAAGCTTGTTGTTGAGATTCTAGGTTTTGATTTTTGAAATGCTGTTTTGCTTTCCTGATTTCCAGGTTTTGATGTTGAGTTGATTTTCAGTTTTATATCTTCCAGGCTTGAAGAATTTTGAATTAATTTTCCTTTTTAGTTTACGGGCTTTTGATTTTATTTTGATTTTCTTTGATTTTTTTTAAAATGAAGGTTAAAAAGAAAATGAGAAGGAGGAGAAGAGGTGAACATATAACCTAATTTTATAAATTCAAAATAAAATATAATGACACTTGTTACTCTCTTGATTTAATCTGTTAACACTTATTATATGCATTTATTTTTCTTCTTACACTTGTTAATTGTATTTAAAAATCTTTACACTTGTTAAGTACAAATATATTTATGTTTAACTTCTTAGTTATATTAATTTATGAATTATGGTTTAAACCCTTGCTTTATTTTCAATTTACAAATTATGTTTTACATTTTTAATTTATAAATATACAAACATATTTATTTATTTTAAAAGAAAATAAAATTTAAATCATTCAAACCATATTTATTTCAAAAGGATATATGTTTATTAAAGCTTGTTATTTACTTATATATATGCTAACTATATATAATAGAAAAGTATTTTAAATCTTATATTTAAATTTCATTTTACTAGCAACTTTAGATATACATATACATATACATATACATATATATACACACATTAGAAATTATGATTTTTTTGAAAATTATAGGATTTAAAACATAACTTTCAAAATATAATTATACATATTTGAAATTAGAAAACAAACTTTGATTAGTTTAAATATAGAATTTTGAATTCAATTTATTATTCAAAACATTTATTTCTGAATTTCCAAATAGAAACTCTATTTATTTATATTAATAAACAAACAAATATCTATTTAAACTTAGAAAATACCAAATTAATTCACAATTTAATTTTCAAAAATTAAATTAATTACCAATTTAAATCTAGCTGAAAACCAGGAATGATACATATTCCCCCCTTAAGAAAATTTCATCCCCGAAATTTGCTAGACAGGGAGACAACAAAGAACAGATGAACACACAGAGAAATGGTTCACCAGATCAAACTGAATATGTATTCTGCATTTGGCTTACCACATCAGAATATCATCGATAATTATGTGAACGAACTCGTTCAATATTTTACAAAGTACTCGGGTCATCCAATCTACGAATTATGCAGGGGCATTGGTAAGTTCGAAAAGATAACTAACCGTTCGTAGAATATATCTAGACCCAAAAGAACAAACAAATAGATTCAATCTTCCACAATTCTCAAACAGTAGGTATGGATTCCAAACTAAGGTCAGAATACCCCAAAGTTAACACCGGCTTGTCCCTCTTCGGGCTTTGGTCCTCAAAAGAAACTACAACAAAATTTCCAAATTTTGGTTTGATCGAAATTGTTTTATTGATACAATTTAATCTATCTTCATATTTTGTTAACCAATCTATTTCAAATAAATTTCAAATTTGTTAAAGTCAAAATCGAAAAGCTGAGGGAAACTAGTGAAAAGAATATGAAATAGGAACTCATTTACAATAATTCGTAGGGCCACCACCACACCAATGCTTCTCCTTGTAGCTGCCACGAAACCATCAAAGAATTGATATCAGATCAAAGGAGATTGATAGAGAAAGATTGTTCTCGTTGTTGCAGGGTATTAACCATTGGTAGTGGTACTCCCTTGTCCCCTATCTCGTCTTCTTCTTGCACTCATACTTGCTATCAGTGAATAGTAAGAGAATTTACTGAGGCATACAGACAGATATCTTAGGGAATACTCATTCTAGGGTACACTTCACCCTATCTCTAATGAGTTACCTAATGTGTTATACTCCTAAGCTAGAGTTCAACCTTCAGCCCTGATACCACTGTAACGACCCAGAATTTCGCGTTCGAAAATCGACATCCACACTTTACTCGTATTCGAATGCTGCAGATTCAAACATTAAAATCCAATTTGCCCGAGCTTATAACAGATTAAGTACAACAACACAGTGGAAGAAATGAATAATATCATTGATATAAACAGTTAATTACAACAATGATACAATGAATATCACATATCAGAGATACATAACAGCAGAAAGATACAACAACAGAAAAGATAACTCCAACATATTCTTCAAGAGAGAATGAATCCATAAACTGCATCCCAAAACCAAAACTCCAAAACTCCAAATCGAAAGTTGGACTTAAGCAAGGACAGTCAAAGACTGAAGAAGAATTCCAACGACTGAAGGCTGCCGAATCTACACCAACTATTTGATAATCTGTAAATCTCAACTCTAGACTGCACATGTGGAAAATTGTAGGCACCCAAAGTTTAGGAAGGGAATAATAATCTCCGGGTCAGTCATGGGACTTGTGTGAGCAAACAAAAACAGTTTTAAAGAAAAAAAACAACAAAAGAATTTAAGATTGAAATCCATAGTGCTTTGGAAAATGAAACTACTATAAGGCCTCCCGGCACACACACAATGCAATCACACACTTGGCGGAGATTTCTCCTTATAATAGTCAAACATGCTCGATACGCAAAATTCTTTTTATACTATTATTAGTGCATAGTGCAAAAAACCTTACGAAAGTAAAATATAAATCTTAACCAGCATAGATACCATTATATTATGCCAGCTATAAATACCACCTGAGGTGGCAGTTATACAATTGCAATCGTAAAGGGCTCGTATTGTTTCTTTGGATTTCCAACAAATGGTCAGGCTAAGGAACTTCCTGAGCCACATGGGTACGCCTCTGGAGGGGCGCCCCGAGAACCTAACTAGATCTCTGCAAACACAAGACCGGGTTGTAACTAGGTAACTACTACATGAGCATGCCATCCCTCGGTCATAACCATCCTTTATCCGAGGGCCCTCAACACCAACAACCACAAAGTAATAAATTTGCAGCAACCACATAGGTTAACTATCCGGGCTCCATACCATGATACCACCTCTATCCAGAAGGAAATGTACACATCCTCAGGGGCGCTACCCCTAAATAACCTTGCCGCATCTTTCTTGTTTCGATCATTTCGGGTTGTGAGGCTCGACTAGGTCTTGTCCACAAAGCTTCGCTTTACAAAAAAAGCCATGCTTTGATCAACAAATGATCAGCAGCGCTTTGTATGCCATATTACCAAATTGATAATGTATGACTAATAGCAATCAACTACATAACCTCTAAGCTCGTACGTCTCAGAGAAGGGTGTTATACTAAGAGAATAAATTCTTCGCCCCTAAACATAAATGTATTTGGTAGAAACTAGCTTTACATCACAAAGTGTAACGTCAGACATACATCCATAAAAGTCTGTTCTGGGTTTGAACAGAACCGAAGGCACTTCACAAATAAGCCCTTGCAAATCCTGATAATCCCTAACCACGTCCGGACTTCCCATCGCAAAGGGTGATCAAATCTCTATACAAAGGACTAGTCGATGTGTAGACATTCGATGGGTTATCCTTTCGCTTTCGAAAATACCCAGCCTTCACCACCGGTCTTCAAATGCTATCCATAACATTGTATGATTATTCAGATTGGGTTTTATGACATAAATTCCTCTCCCGACTAAACCGAATAATGAGCGCTCAATTTTAAAAACATATGGATACTAGGATCTTAGTTAAGTCATAACTTTTTAGCCCAAAACTTTTCTTTCAAATGGTTTAAACAAATTACCATTCTCAAATCTTTAAACAAAAAGATTCACTTTCACTTCACAAAGTTCACCAATCTTTCACAAAGATTCATTCATAACATTCAAACACAATTCCATTTCTATTCTTTTATGCAAAAGATACCCCTTTAAGATCTTCTTTGATTTGAAAACAAAGTTCACCAATCTTAATCAAAGATTCATTCATATCTTTCGAACTATTTTCATTTCAAAACTTGAAATCCTTTCACAAAAACTGAAAATCCTTTCTTCATATGAAAACTATTATTATTTGGAAACCAAGAGTTTTCATTTTGGGAAAATCCGATTACATATGCTCAATTTAAAGACTTTCAAGAATAAACTTGGGTTGACTTTAAATTCTCAAAATAATACATTTAAAATACTTCAAAGATGGTTTAAAATTCATATATATACATTATATGACTTGTATAACCTTTCAAACCAAATTTCCAAAATAATTTCAAAACTTGAACAAGATACATTATATTCAAACTAAATTTCAATTTCAACTTCCTTTTTCAAATGCATTTCATATTCAACCCAATTCATTTCCAAAGTCCTTTGGATTCAAAATTCATCTTTTAAAACCATTACATCATTTGAATAAATTAATATTAAATTCAAATTATCTGTGACTCAATCGATTTCCCGTGAAATCCATATTTGTGTGTGCATTGTGTTGTCCAAGGGTTTTACACAATAGTGCAACATCATCAATCATCACAAATTCAAACACATCAATATCGATAAGTGGTGTAATAGCCTCTGCGCATTGAACTTTTATATTTCTTATGTACATATATTTGTTACCATGTGGAGTGTAGCCTTGTTGTAGCTTGATTGCTTGCATATTAAATTGGTATGGTTGTCATTGCATATATATATATATATATATATATTTATATATATGTATACATGTGTGTTCACACATGTTTATATGTATGCTAGCTTGTTGTATGTGGTTCCATTATGCTTTGCACTCCTGTTTTGATCTTGTTTTCATGTTCATTGAAGGTTTGGCGCACATGTTCATGTATATATATGCAAACATATGTAAGATGCATGTATATATGTATGAGGTATGGTTCCTACTGTGTGTTACCGATCTGGTTTGGTCTGAGTTGTGTTGCAACCCTGGTGGTCTTCGCACACACATGAAATTTTGAAATTGAAGTCTGCACTTGTGATGTGCATGCTCATGTCTATTTCACTTGCCTTGAGTTTGAATGGTTGAGTTGTTTTCATTTCATATTGCTTCATGACTTCACTATTGAGCCCGTTCTCATGTGTACGCATTGAATTTTTGGTCGAGGCTTGTTTGATGTTGGTTTTGGATTCTTGTTGCATGAGAACTTGTACTTGACAATTTGGTGATGTTTTTGTATTACACCTGAGTTGAATCCAGCTCATGGCTAGGGTTTGACCTTGTGCTCACCTATCCCTGCAATTTTATCGAGTGTACATTGTAGTGTATGACCTTGTGGCACATACAGTGATACACTGTGCATGACACATGTTGTTCGTGTATGATGAATTCAAAAGAAACAATGATGAACAACCTAAATAACCGAGGTAAATATTATTTTCAAAAACACATATTTTATTTTACACTGCAAAAATATTTCTTTTTCAATTTTCCGCATCGGTGTTTATTTTATAGGTAATTCAGGTGTTGGATACAAACTGGAATAGAGTTGAAGATAGAAATACGAGTGTTGAGTGATATGTAGCAAGGTAAACATTATAAAGTGAAATTTGTGATGTAATCGAAATTGTATTGTAATTTAAAATATATATATATATATAGTGAGAGCTCAAATTTGTACTATTCAAAATTGTAATAAAATATTTGTTTGAATGAAATATTTGTTTGAATTTAAATTCTGTGTTATTTATTTTATTCAAAATAAAATAGTATAATATTAAATACATTTAAATGTATATATACACACATATGTTTATTATCATCAAGCAAAAATCATATACTAGCATATTCAACAATCTCCCTCTTTTGATGATAACAAACATATATTAAGATTTTGAATGTATAAAATGTATTTGGTTATTGATGAACTCTATTTGCTCATCCTATTTAAATGCTCTCCTTTCGTGTATGCATGAAAATAAATAAAAATATGCAAAAGATCCTAGATGGGAATATGTACATAAAAAATAAAATATTTGACCTTTATTTGCCAAAATCTTTATTTTTCTCTACTCCTTTTGTTATCAGCAAAAGAGTAATGGTATTAGAAAAATAGAGATAAAGTGATAGATATTAATACGACATTAATACCCAATCGAGTATAAATATTAAATTTCAGTAAATAAAAAAAAGGATAAATATTCTGTTAGGTGCATATTTCACTTAAAGTGATAGGGGTGACGACGGCATACAAAACCATATAGTTGTGTCTATTTATCATATATCTATATTAGGAATTTGAATATCTACTAACCATGCATAACCGTTAGGACTATTGAATGAGAGCAGTAGCATTCCTAATTTTTGTATAAAAGAAATGAATTTCAAGCATCTTCCAACTACGCATAACCACGCGGACTTTTAAATAGGATTAGAATCGACATGACTATTGATAATCAATTTTGATATGTGTTCCATACATAAATTACCTGAGGACTTTCAAATGAGCATGAAAACACATAAACAAATATTATAAATAATTCACCCATGCATAACCGTGAGGACATTTAAACAAGAGTGATTACTTTCGATATTCTTTTATAAAAAAATAATTAAAATAAAAACTAATAATTTCCTATTTAAAATACCACATTTTGACATACAATATTGGATTTTTATGAGTGGTGGTCGTTAGGAACATGATAGAAATAAAGATGGTCATGGAATTTTTGCCAACAAAAGTTATTATATATCTTGTTTAAAATTTAAAGAAATTTACTAAATTTATTGTCTCAAGTCATAATATATAATTAATATTAACACTCATAACTTTTTCAGTCACTATTTATCTTTTCGATAATCAATAGGGAGTCATATTGGTCAAACTAGGAAAAAAATCAAATCAAATTTCTAAAATACCTAAACTGAGATGAAGCAGACAAAAACTATATTCTGAAAGAGGTTTTATAAAAATGTCTGCCAAATGAGAATCAGCTGGAATGAAATTTGTGCAAATATTTTCTTTAGAGATGTGATCTCTAATGGAAACGATGTCTAACATCTATATGCTTGGTGCGAGAATGATATATAGGATTATTTGTGAGATGTATTGCATTTTTGCTATCGCACACAAGTGGCACTCGTTTAATGTTTAAACCATAGTCTTGCAATGTTTGTATCATCCATAAAATTTGAGCAGAGCAACCGCTTAGAGCAATATATTCTGCCTCGATGGTGGATAATGCAATACAATTCTGTTTTTACTTGGCCAAGCAACTAATGAATGTCCTACCATAAAACATGTTCTACTACTTTTTTCATCAACTAGACTTCTAGCATAATCTGCATCTGAATATCCTTTTAATTCGAGGTTATCATTACTTGGATACCAAAGACCAAAACGTGAGGTGTGCATCTAATATCTTATAATTCTTTTAACAACTTTTAAGTGGCATTCTTTTGGATTAGATTGAAATCATGCATATAAGCAGACAGAAAACACAACTTTAGAAGTAGTAAGATAAAGAAGTGATCTAATCATACCTCGATATTGCTTTTGATCTACTTCCTTACCTTTTTCATCCTTGTCAATTTTTATTGTTGTGCTCATGGGTGTTTTTGCATGTAACAAGCTCTCTAATATATTTTGTTTGGGAGTTGAATGTACCTCTTTCACTATGTTTGATTTGAAATCCGAAAAAAAATTTCAATTGTCCTACCAAGCTCATTTTAAACTTTTCGTGCATAACTTTCTCAACTTTCTCATACAAGAGATTGTTAGTGGCACCATAAATAATATCATCAATATATATTTGAACTATCAAAAGATCATCATTTTCATGTGATAGAAATAATGTAGTGTCCACACAGCCCTTTTTGAATCCATTCTCAAGGAGATAGGTGCTAAGACATTCATACCATGCCCTAGGGTTTTGTTTTAATCCATATAGAGCTTTCTTAAGTTTATAAACATGGTAAGGGTATTCATGGCTTTGAAATCCTTCGGATTGTTCAATGAATACATGTTCTTTTAAAATTCCATTTAGAAAAGCACTTTTAATATCCATTTGTCTCAGTTTAAATCCTTTGTAACAAGTAAAAGCTAAAAGTATTCTAATATATTCTAGTCTAGCTACTGGTGCAAAAGTTTCATCAAAGTAAATTGGTTAAATTTGATTTTAACCTTCAGCAACTAACCTAGCTTTGTTTCAAATCACATTACCATATTCATCAAAATTATTTTTAAAAATCCATTTAGTTCCTACAACTGGATAGTCATTAGGTCTAGGTGCTAGAGTCCAAACATTATTTCGTTCAAATTGATTTAACTCTTCTTGCATAGCCATAAACCAATATTTGTCATTGAGAGTTGTATCTATATCTTTGGATTAAATTTCTAAAATAAATCCATTGTATAGGTGTAAATCACATAAGTTCCTAAAGCAAAAACCTGTTTGAATACCTTCGGTAGGGTTACTAATCATCAATTCAGGTGGATGATCTGCTTTGAATTTCAATCTCTGTGGTTCTGGATTTCTTTGAATTTCTTCTGCGATTGAAATTTCTTTTGGATTTTCACTTTCATCATTTTCGTTCTCCTCTTCGACATTGCTTTTTATTTGATCATCAATACCTTCATCAAATTTCACATTGATTGACTCCACAATTGTTTTTGACCTTTCGTTGTAAACTCTATAAGCTTTGCTTATGGAAGAGAATCCCATGAACATGCCCTCATCATCTTTGGTTTGTATTTTCCTAATTGATCACCAATATTGAGAATAAAACATGGACATTTAGAGATTTTTAAATATGCAATATTTGTCTTATTTTTGAACCACAACTCATAGGGTGTTTTCATAAGAATTGGTCTAATCGTAACTCTATTCATTACATAACAAGCTATATTTACTGCCTTTGCCCAAAAGAACAAGGGTAGATCATACTCATTTGTCATATGCCTCGCTAACTCTTGTAATGTTCGATTCTTTCTCTCGACTACCCCATTTTGTTGTGGAGTACGTGGAGCAGAGAATTCATGTTTAAATTCATTTTCATCACAAAAATTTTCAAATTCTCCACATGATCACTACTTAGTGAAGTGATAGAAAATCTTTTTCATTTTGAACTAATTTTGTGAATTTAGTGAAGTAAGAGAAGGTTTCTGATTTTTTAGCAAAGAAGTATACCCATGTATATCTTGAGTAATCATCAACCAACACAGAACAATATTTCTTACCACCTAAACTTGCAATATTGTTAGGTCCAAATAGATCCATATGAACTAATTCAAGAATTCTAGAAGTACTTACAATGTTCTTGACTTGAAAAGATGACTTTTTAAGTTTTTCCATAGTACATGCTTTACATATATTTTCTATTTTAAAATCATGAGATGATAAACCTCTTACCAAGTCTTTTCTTTTTAATTTTTTTAACAGATTCATACAAGCATGTACTAATCGTCTGTGGCATAAGTTTACTTCTACACCCTTAGCGATTAGACATTTTGAAAGAGTGAGATCATCAAAAGTTAAGAGAACATATATTACCTTTCCTTTACCTAAAAACAATATTTCTTTTGATGATTGGTCACCAATTTTGCCCAAGTCAGAGTCAAAAATAACATTCATTTCCTTAACACATAGCTGGCTGATTGAAATCAAATTGTGGTGTAGATTTTCAACATATAATACGTTATTTAAGGTAATGTGTTGTTACCTCCATTCCTTTACCATTAATGCCACATTTATCATTGTTACCAATTGTGACTCTGCCACCTTTGTACTTCTCTAGGCTAAGGAACTATAATTTTTGGCCCATCGTGTGCCTAGAGCAGCCAGAATCCAAGTAACACTTTTGTTGTTCCTTAGCCTCCCACCATACGTGCACTAGAAAAGATTTTCGTGGCCTATTTGTTTTTATAGGTCCATAATTGTTAGTGACAAATGATTTTGAAAAATAAGTGTATAGACCAAAACAATTTATATTTGTTCCTTTTGGCACCCAGATTTGTTTGACTTTAAGACACTTTATATTCATGCTTTTTGGAACCCAAATTGGTATGGTTTTCACGTTTTGGGTCTATACCAACAATTATTGTAATTGTGTCCAGTTTTATCACTAATCGAGCACTTTGAATTGACTTGGTTAATTTCATTTCTAACACGTTCAGATTGATTATATCCAAGTCCTTGTCTAACAGTATTAACAGTTTGTTTCCCTAATAGCATATTTAACGGTCTTCCCCCTTTGGAAATTTTTTAAGGTTATAGATACTTATTGGAGTTGTGTTTTGAGAGATTCATTTTCATTCAATAATTGAGTGCACTTTTTAATATAATTTTCTCTCCTAGTATTTTCACTTTCTTTCAAAATCAGAATTTCATTTTCAAGTGATTTAGTTTTAATTTATGATTTTTTAATCTCTTCTTCAAATGATGGACACTTATCACACTTAGGGCACTTGTTTTGATAGTTTTTAGCCAATTGATCAAGCTGTTTATTTAATTCTATTAAACTATCTCTTTGTGATTCAATTTTAGCATATTTCTCCCTAAGTCTTTTAAAATAGCCATTTACTTCTTGAAAATATATAAGTGATTTCGAATGAGTAAGTTTTGATACGTCACTTGGCTTGTCATCATTATTGTCAGCTGTACTCCTTGAAGATATTTTTTTTACTTTTCACTCTCGCTGTCAGTGCTTTTATAAGCTTCATCAGTTTCATCCCAAGTAGATGCAAAACTTCTCCTTTTCGGTTACTTTCCTTGGCTAAATCGATTCTAAGGACAATTGGGTTTTATATGATCGTGTTTATTGCACTTGTGACAAATGATCTTCTGCTCTTCTGAGTTGTTTAGTACTTTGACTATTCTGCTTTTTAATTGTTGATTTAGAGCTTGATTTCCGTATTTATGCTTCCACCTTTTGAATCTCTTTATTGATAGTGCCAATTCAGCTGCTCCATCAACATCATTATCACTTTTTGTTGTTTCTTTGAGAGCTATTGATTTCTTTCATGTATCACCTCCTTCACATACTTCCTTGAATTTTATTTCTAGCTCATAAGTGGTGAGATTTCCGATGAGTTCTTCGAATTTGATTTGTTTTCGATATTTTGATTCTGGAGTAGGAGTAATTTTTGCGTCGAAATTTCGTTGAAGGAATCTTAGGATTTTTTGGACTATTTCCAATTCTATGTATTGTTTTCCGAGAGTTTTTGATTGTATATGAGATTAGAAAGTCGTCCATACATCTCTTTGACATTCTAATCTTTGGCCATTGTGAAGTTCGCGTATTCACTACCAAGCATGGGAAGGCGAGATTCCTCGACTTGAGATGTTCCTTCGTGAGTCACTTTAATTGTGCGCCAGATTTTCAGTGCAGTTAGACAATGTGAGACGCGATTAAATTCATTTTGATCCAATGAACATATAATAGAATTCATAGCCTTAGCATTAGCATTTTGAACTTTATTTTCAAGATATGTCCATTGATCCATCGTCTTTTCAATTTCTTTATTTTCTACCACTATAGTTGGTGCACTATAACCTATCTCAACATAATTTCAAGCATCAATGTTTTTTAGAAAACATTTCACCCTATTTTTCTAGTAAGCATATTCATCATTGAACTGACGCAGCGAATTAACAGAAAATCGATATAACGATGAAAATGTAGCAATCGGTGAATTGATAATCCTGTAATGCCCGAATTCGTTGATCCGAAGATACCGAATTCTAGCTATCTCCATCACGTTGATCGCGCACGATTCGGTGAAAAGAGATCTACGATTCTTCAACGTTGATCTTGCGCACAAGATTCCGTGAATCGGCTTCACAAATGAAGATTCGAGCGCACTCGAATGACGTAGGTGGAGATAGGAGATCACACTCGACTATCAATTAGAAGAAAGCACAAAGCAATCAAAAGGAATTTTATTCAAAAAATGAACAACCTTTTACAATGACTATATGTCCCTATTTATAGAGATTTACAACTCACACACAAACGACTTACATCACAAACACAACACAAACAATACACGAGTTACAACATAGGCTTCAACACAGGTGAATGACTTAAGGATGGAGCAGCTTAAGTACTGGAACGACATAAAATCACGCATCTTCCATCAGTACACGACTTAATCAATAACTCGGCAACGACTTAAGCTCTGTCCCGGCAACGACTTATGGAGATTCAGTAAATAAAAATGGTCGCGACTTATGGATAACTCGGTACGACTCAATGAAATTCATTCCTCTGCGACTCAAAGCAATAGTTCGCGACTTATAGAATTTGAGGGAAAAAGTTATATCTCGTGTCTCGGTGACGACTTATGGTAGAGGAATTGGAATAGGTCGCGATCTGGGGAGTGGGAATAGGTCGCGCGCGACATATGGAGTAGGTGGGAGGGTAAGTCGTTCGCGGCTCATGGCTGTGTCGCGACTTAAGGCTTTGGGAAGGAGGCGATTTTAGGGCGGAGGGTGAGTCATGGATGAGTCGGCCGCGATAAGGTGGAGGGGATGAGTCGGCCGCGACTCAAGGAGGAACGACTCAAAGCTGCGCGGCTTAGTAATGAGCGACTCAGGGCAACAGAGCGATCCAAGGCAGGACGACTCAAAAATGAGGATCGACGATCTTGAATTGAGGTATGCTCTTCATCATCCTCCCCTTGTTGGAAGGAATTCGTCCTCGAATTCACATTCTCGTCATCTTGGATAAGTTCTTCCTCATAATACGGAATCAAATGTTTAACGTTGAAAACGTCTGCCGTGTGAATATGATCCGATAATTTTAATCGATATGCATTATCATTGATTTTTTTCAAAACTTCTACTGGACCAAATTTTCGAGCTTTCAACTTGTTGTAAGTTCCAATTGGAAAACGATCTTTGGTCAAAACTGCGTAAACAAAATCACCCTCCTTGAAGACAACACTTCTTCGTTTCTTATCCGCCATTTGTTTATACCTCTCATTTGTTTTCTCCAATCGTTCCTGAACAATTCTATGGCATTCTGTCAACCCATCAACAAAATCAGCAGCTCGCTTAACTGTCCCCTTCGGTTGTGGTACTATTGTTAAATCCAACGGCCCCTTTGGTAAGCTTGAATATACAATCTGAAATGGACTGAAACCTGTACTTCGGTTATTTGCATGATTGTGAGCAAATTCAGCTTGACACAACTTCACATCCCAACTCTTCAAATAGTCTTTCACAAGACATCGTAACAAGTTTCCCAACGATCTATTCACCACCTCTGTTTGTCCATCTGTTTGTGGATGATAAGCACTACTAAATTTCAGCTTCGTTCCCACCATCTTCCACAAACTCAACCAAAAATGACTCAGAAAACGAGTATCTCTATATGACACAATAGACTCTGGCAATCCATGAAGTCGATAGATCTCCTTGAAAAATAACTGAGCCACATGAACAGCATCCACCGTCTTCTTACAAGCAATAAAATGTGCCATTTTTGAAAACCGGTCAACCACCACAAAAATGGAATCGTTTCCCCTTTGAGTCCTAGGCAACCCCAAAACAAAATCCATACTCAAATCAACCCAAGGCTTAGTCGGTATAGGTAACGGCATATATAATCCCGCATTGGTCGTTGTTCCCTTAGAAACCTGGCAAATATGACATCTCTCCACAAACCGTTCAACCTCTTTCCTCATTGACGGCCAAAAGTAAGATTGAGCAATCAAATGCAAAGTACGATCACGGCCCACATGTCCTTCCTCGTGTAACTCCTTGATAATCTTCAATCTCAAACTGCTCTCTGGAATACATAACTGATTTCCTTTAAACAGAAAACCATCAACCAACACAAATTCATCAGTACTTCCTTCCTTGACTTTCTCAACAAATTTCACAAAGTAAGAATCTTCTTCAATCAACTCTGGCAATAATTCAAAACCTGTCACTTCAACTTTCATTGTCGTCAACAAATGACTCCTCCGACTCAAAGCATCAGCTACCCGATTCGTCACCCCAGACTTGTGTTTGACAACGAAAGTAAATTGCTGTAAATAGGCAATCCACGATGCATGCCTTGCTGAAATCTTGTCCTGCCCTTGCACATGCTTCAACGCCTCATGATCAGTGTACAGAACAAAGTCTTTCTGAAACAGATAGTGTCTCCAATGCTTAACAGCCTGAACAATTGCGTAAAACTCCACATCGTACGTGCTATACCTCATCTTTGCTCCTGATAACTTCTCACTGAAATAAGCAACGGGTTTCCCACTCTGGCTCAAGACTCCACCAATTCCTTCCTTCGACGCATCAGTATGCAATTCAAACAACAACTGAAAATCTGGTTAAACAAGAATCGGTGCTGTCGTCAATAGTTCCTTAATCTTCTAAAAAGCAACCCCCGCTTCCTCTGACCATACAAACTGTTTCCCTTTCATGCAATCAGTAACTGGAGCCATCACGCTACTGAAGTGTGGAATGAATCTTCGGTAGAATGACGCTAGCCCATGAAAACTTCTCACCTCTGTAATTGTCCTCGGCTGTGGCCAATTCCTAACTGCTTCAACTTTATTCTGGTCCACCTGTATACCTTCTCCTGACACAACATACCCCAGAAATAAAACACTCCTCATCATAAACACACATTTCTTTGTTGCGGCATAAAACTGTTCCTGTCGTAGGACCATCAATACTTCCTTCAAATGATGCAAATGTTCCTCCGAACTCCCACTGTATTTCAGAATATCATCGAAATACACCACCACGAACTTCCCAATGTACGGTCGGAATATTTGGTTCATCACCCTCATGAATGTACTCGGCGCATTCGATAGACCAAATGGCATAACCTGCCATTCATATAATCCTTCCCTCGTCTTGAAAGCTGTCTTCCACTCGTCTCCTGGTCTAATTTTGATGATAACCACTCTTCAAATCAATCTTCGAAAAGATAGTTTCCCCACTCAACTGATCTAGCAAGTCATCCAACCTTGGCATTGGAAATCTATATCTCACCGTAATCTTATTCAATGCTCTACTGTCAGTGCACATCCTCCACGTCCCGTCCTTCTTCGATACTAACAAAGCCGGCACAGCACATGGACTTAAACTTTCCTGCACACGTCCCTGTTCAAGCAACTCTTCCACCTGTCTCCTCAACTCTTCATGTTCCTTCGGACTCATACGATAATGTGGTCTATGCGGTAATACTGCTCCCGGAACAAGATCGATTTGATGTTGAATGTCTCTTAGTGGCGGTAACTCCTTGGGCAACTCTTCTGGAAATACATCCTCAAATTCTTTTAAAACTGGCTTCGCTTCTTCTGGGATTTCAACCTCTTCACTACAATCTCGTCCAACTAATAGGAATACTTCAGGCTCCTCTTCAACTTTCTTAACAAACTCTTTCAATGATAGCAAAGTTTTTAGCTCTTCAATCTCCTCAGATTTACTCTCTCCCTACTGTCTCTTCATTGGAACTAAAATAATCTTAACGCCTTCAAACATAAAATATAACTATTGGTTCGACCGTCATGCTGCACTGCTCGATCATACTACCACGGTCTTCCCAAAAGCAAATGACAAACATCCATCTCAACTACATCACACCAAATCTCGTCTTTATATTTCGTTCCAATAGAAAATGGAACTCGAACTCGCCTATGCACCTTCACCTCTCCTCCTTTTCTTAACCACGCTAACTTGTAAGGATTAGGATGTTTCTCCGTTTTCAACTTCAACTTTCTCACAGCTTCAGTAGAGATAATATTGTCACAACTTCCTGCATCAATCACAAACTTACAAACTTTTCCCAGAATAGTGCATGTAGATTGGAAAATGTTGCTCCTCAACCAACTAGCCTCATCCTCTTGTTTCGGTGTTAAACAAGACCTTCTCATCATTAGATTACACCCTTCATCTCCCGACGCGATATCCTGTTCATTCTCCTCCACTGTACTAGAATCACCTTCACCAACATCCTTACTTTCAACTTCAGCTATCATAGCTCGTTTCTTTGGTTTTGGACACTCATTGCTTTTATGACCCATCTCCTGGCAATTGTAGCATTTGAAACCATTGTTAACCGTCGCCTTCTCACCCTCCTTTACTACAGGTTTACTGACAGGTTTAGAAACATTAGAACTTCCACTAATACCGTTCACTTGATTGTTGGAATTAGTAAACACACCACCTCCACGCCTTCCCTGCTTCTCCCAAGCCAACGCCTTTTGGTGTGCTTCCGCCATAGATCTTGGATCAAACATATTAACCATATCCTGGATCTGCATCCTTAGCCCTCCAACAAACCTAGCGGTCAGCTGCTCTTCCGTCTCCATTATATCATTCCTGGCAATGAGTTGGTAAAATTCATCGGCGTAATCGTTGACTGATTTCATCCCCTGCCTTAGATTCTGCAATCTCTGGTACATAAGTGATTGATAGTTGTATGGTAGAAATGTAGCTCTCATCAATTTCTTCATCTTATCCCAAGACTCAATCTTTGACTTCCCCATTCTCTCTCTCGTAAGTTTAATTTGCTGCCACCATGCCAAAGCACTCCCCCTCAACCTAGTAGCAACCAACTTCACTCTTCTATGCTCAGGTACCTCCTTGAAATCAAAGATCTCTTCAACATTAGACAACCAATCAAGAAATTCTTCAGCTACCATTCCACCTTTAAATTTAGGAATTTCCATCTTCATGCCCGATTCCCATCGACGATCATCATCTACATCTCGATATGAATTTCGAACTTGGTCTCGATCACGATAATGAATGCTAGCTCTATCACCCTCTTCATCATAATAAAATGTACGTCTATATCGATCTCGACTATCAACATCCCTTCGATCACGCATGTCTCTTCTACTATGTCTCTCTTCATCTCTATATGGCTCATTTTCAAACTCTCGTGGAGTTCTCCTCTCTTCATATCCATAGTCATGGTGATCTCTTCTTGACGAAATGGATGTTTCTCTTCTATCTCTAAAAGATTTCGGTGATACCCTCCTCGCTTCCGTAACCGATGGCGAAACTCTGTTTCCTCCATGGTTCGAGATTGGTGATCTCCTCCTTTGATTTTGATTCAAATCATTCATCAACTTCTCTAACTTTCCAATGCCTTCATCAAATTTCTCATTAATACGTTGTTCCATTTGCTCGGCTTCTTCTCTTCTATACAACGCTTCAACATTTTGATGACGATTAGCTCTCCTTGGTGGCATGATTGAACTTTACAATACTTCAACAAATGATATCAAAGTGATGCTTCAACTCTCGGCTCTAACTCAAACACCTTTCCAGCTTTGATCCAAAATGAAATAGATCGAAAGCTTCTAACGTTGCAACTTCAAGATGAACACGATGAACTTCAACTTCAAATTCCTTGGCTCCAAGACTCGGCTTAGCTATGATTGGCTAAGTCTAGCTCTGATACCAAACTAACGCAGCGGATTAACAGAAAATCGATATAACGATGAAAATGTAGCAATCGGTGAATTGGTAATCCTGTAATGCCCGAATTCGTTGATCCGAAGATACTGAATTCTAGCTATCTCTATCACGTTGATCGCGCACGATTCCGTGAAAAGAGATCTACGATTCTTCAATGTTGATCTTGCGCACAAGATTCCGTGAATCAGCTTCACAAACGAAGATTCGAGCGCACTCGAATGACGTAGGTGGAGATAGGAGATCACACTCGACTATCAATTAGAAGAAAGCACAAAGCAATCAAAAGGAATTTTATTCAAAAAATCAACAACCTTTTACAATGACTATATGTCCCTATTTATAGAGATTTACAACTCACACACAAACGACTTACATCACAAACACAACACAAACAATACACGAGTTACAACATAGGCTTCAACACATGTGAATGACTTAAGGATGGAGCAGCTTAAGTACTGGAACGACATAAAATCACGCATCTCCCATCAGTACACGACTTAATCAATAACTCGGCAACGACTTCAGCTCTGTCTCGGCAATGACTTATGGAGATTCAGTAAATAAAAATGGTCGCGACTTATGGATAACTCGGTACGACTCAATGAAATTCATTCCTCTGCGACTCAAAGCAATAGTTCGCGACTTATAGAATTTGAGGGAAAAAGTCATATCTCGTGTCTCGGTGACGACTTATGGTAGAGGAATTGGAATAGGTCGCGATCTTGGGAGTGGGAATAGGTCGCGCGCGACATATGGAGTAGGTGGGAGGGTAAGTCCTTCGCGACTCATGGATGTGTCGCGACTTAGGGCTTTGGGAAGGAGGCGATTTTAGGGTGGAGTGCGAGTCATGGATGAGTCGGCCGCGACTTAAGGTGGAGGGGACGAGTCGGCCGTGACTCAAGGAGGAACGACTCAAAGCTGCGCGGCTTAGTAATGAGCGACTCAGGGCAACAGAGCGATCCAAGGCAGGACGACTCAAAAATGAGGATCGACGATCTCGAATTGAGGTATGCTCTTCATCATGAACATAGGTGGTCTAACTATAAATTGACTCTCAACAGAAGCATTATTAAAAAACGCCATTTTAAAATAAAATTTGGATTTTGAAAAATAAAAAAATTTAAAACGAAAATTGGTTTTTGTTCCTAGCTCTGATACCACTTATAGGATCGATTTCACCCTAGAGGGGGGTGAATAGGGTAATACTAATAATAATAAAAATTAATGCTAAAATATATATAATAATTGTAGCACAGATAATAGTAGTATAATAAAAGAAGAAATATAACTACAAGATTTACCCAGCTTCGGCAAAACCCTGCTACGTACTGCCTCCAAGGTTTCTACTAGAAATTAAGTAGTCAGACGCTTACATACTTAAACTTGCAGCACACATTATCGACTAACCTAACTCTACGCTCAAAAACCCAACACAACTCAGCCACTGAGTTGCAAATTCTTGAACTACACCACCGAAGTTCGTCCCCGGTCACACAACTAGAATTTTACAAAAGTTTGGAAGAAAGTTACAAAATAAAAACAAACACAAAACCCTATATAAAATTAAAGCCCGAATAAAATTTGTAAAGGCATGCAACTTTAATTTATATCACAAGAAAAAAGTCTCCCTTAATACTTCTTTGGCCCAATATTAAACGAGACAACTTCAATACTTTGTCTGAATTTGTTGTTTACTTCATGAGTCCAATGGCTACTTCGTTCCTCTTCATAAATTAGGGCTTCATGAAAACTTGAAGCTGCTGATTCCTATAGATCGATTGAACCGTGTTTCTGCTATGAGTATCTTCTTCAATCGATTTGCTTGCTTTAATTAATATGCGGCTACTCCAATTCAGTCGAGTTCAATTTGTGCCCTGGGTTGGTACGTGAATTTTTGCCCCTACTAATTCTCGACTTTGATTTGAGTTATAAATTTGTTTTCGATTTAAGAATATACTCTGGATTTTTGTCTTGAACTCGAATGATCGTTTTCCGATGATGTAACCGAGTTATATAAGAATCCCTTTATTTTCATTTGTATTTTCAACTTTAGTTCTTTAAATAATTTGTTTGGCCGTTCGTTTTTGCTTGAATAATTGTAATTGTAATGAGTTTTTCAAGTCATACTTGGTTGGATTTGGTTGATATATTTTATTAAGTAGGCTCCCTTCTTTTTAGCACTTTAATTTTTGGATAATCTGAACTTCATGAAGATTGACTTGTTCATTTGTTGATTGGTTTCATTACAACACTAAACTGGGTTGATCGATCTCCATAATTCCAAAATTGCTCCATTCTTTTTTGGTCTTGACTTTGTTTTTTAATTCAATTGGTGTAATCACCTGGTTTTGACTTGATAACTACTATTGAATTGCTACCTTATTATCGTGTTTTGGTATGGGTCCTCTTGTGCTGATTTGTGATTGAATGTGTGTTGTGATCTATGACTTGATTTCACTAGCTTTGTTCCATTGGAGTATGTCTTGCGCACTGCATATGTAACGACCCGACTTTCCACTCCCGGAAAATCGCATCACTAATTAAGAAAGAAAGGGATAGAAGAAGAAAAGAAAGAGAAGAAAGAGAAAACAACACATCAGAATCTCACAGCGGAACGATTAAAATATAATATAGAACATATACATAGTATCATATACATCAGAGTACACAACTATATATCTCAATTTAGACAGTTATAACATTTCTGTCTAACACAATACAAGACATCATACAGAATAATAACACAGCGGAAACTCTAACCATATATCTACATGTTGAAGCCTCCTGCTCCAAAGCTCCTCCAGAATTCGTCAAGGATAACCTGAATCACTTGACTACTCATATATAATATGAGTACCCAAGAGTTTAATAAAACAGAAAATAAACACTCGGGTCAGACAAGGGTCTGGTGTGAGTAAACGGTTTAAGATTGCTTAACTTTAGATAAACCTTTGAAAAGAAATGTATCACGTAAGACTTCCCACACATAAACATGGAAAAGTTTTTACCTTACGCTAACCAAAACATTTGATAGGAAATCCAGTGACATTATAATAGTGTCTAGGGTTTTCAAATAAATATGAAATAGCCGAAATTGTTACATCTATTAAATTCCAGCCACTAACCAAAAAAGTAGGTAATACAAACAAAACCGTAGAGTCTCGTAGGGAAAATGGGTTTCCAACAATGGCAGGGCTACTGGGGTACCGCCCGTCACAGTACGCGGCCTAGATCACTGTACCGAGGAGTACTCCCACTCCCCTACAACACAAGGCCGGAACCATTCCTTACTGAACAGTCCCGAACAAGACCACCCCACAGTTGGCTGCAGACCAACTGCCCACACAGCCGAAATATAAAGGGACTTCTAGACAGGGATGTATCTTGCTCTCCAGTGGGAGCGACCCATGAAGCCTTGTTGCACCTCCCCTGTTTTAGCCATTCCCGGTTGATGAGGCTTGAGGCTGCGATTACCTTTATAGGACCAATTATCTTAGAATGCTTATCGTCCACCTGACGATGTGCTGAAAGCATTCAATCCATACAAGTTCGTTCCGGGTTCGAACGAAACCGAAGGCACTATCTCGTTGCACTCATTTTGGAATCACCCTCAGAGTCAACAACCATAGCCTTTGCACTCTGAATCACCATCTCGAACCTATAAGCACTATTCCGTCAAACTCATTACGGAATCACCCATAGAGTTATACTGACGTATAGCCCTTACGCCTCGAGTCTTCACTCGCTCCACTTGGATTAACGACCGACGTTTAATTGGAATCGATGTGGTTTTCGGATATCCAAATATGGAAACCCGATCCCGGTCTCACCGAAACCAAACGCCATTTTAATGTCCAAGTTATACTTAAGGGATTTAAACAATAGATATTTCATAAAATATCACTTAACATAAATGGATATATTCATATTACACAGATAGATAAGCATCTATTATCACATGCATCTATACATATCACAAAGCAACATATATATCACATTCAGATATAGCATATTCACATCATCACCCATCAATCAATGTCATCCAACAACAACATCCTTAAATTAAATTAATCCTTAATTAATCACTTGGATTATCTTCAATCCATTATACTATTCATTAACTAATTACAAATTTATTAATTAATTCACTTAATTATCCATTTCAATTAATCTTCCCTGATTAATTATCCTATTAATTAATCATTCTGATTAATTACTTCCAAATTATACTAAGTAATTACCTCTTAATTACTTTTTAAAATTTATCAACCTTGATTAATTATTCTCTAATTATCCTGATAATTATCTCTTAATTACCTTTAATTAATTACACCTGATTAATCACTTTTAATTAATCACACTTGATTAATTACTCTTAATTAATCATACTTAATAAATTACTTTAGTTAATCACCTTGGATTAATTACTTTAATTACATTTAGTAATTAAAACTAAATTATAAATTAATTATTCTTAAATTATTAATTAACAATTAATCAATTATTTTCATTAATTAATTATTTCTTTAATAATTAAAATTCTCTCTCAATTAATTACTTTAACAAGTAATTAATCACTTAATTTATTACTCTTTATCCTTTTATTAATTAATCATTAATCAAATAATTTTAAATCTTTAACTAATTATTAATTAGTTCTTCAATTAATAACCTAAATGATTAACTCTTATTCACATCACTTAATTACTTTTCATGAAGTAATTATCCTTTACTTAATTACCTATAGTAATTAACCACTTAATTACTTAACTACTTTCCAAAGTAGTTATATTAGATTAACCCACAGTGATTAACTTAATTAATCACAAATTAACTACTTAATTAACTATTTAACTTAATAATTTAAAATTAATTAAATGATTCTTAACTTATTATAAAATAAAGATTCTTAATTAAGAAAGCATCATCTTAATTAAATCTTTTATATTAATCAATAACACTTATTGAAACGACCCGCAAATCCGTACCCCTTGAGTCAATACTATTCTACAACAATCAACTCAAGTTGCACAGAGATACGAACCATTTGGGTTTAAGAAGAAGAGGTAGAAGAGGAGAAAACAAAATCAACATCAGAATCTAACCATCGCAGCGGGATAAACTATAATAGATAGTAAATATTCTTTACTCAAAATCAAATATATCTGTTTACATATATTACATCATCAGAGTACATCAGTCACAGCTCACATCAATAACATACAATGAATATACAACAACTCAAACAGCGGAATATATATATAACAAGTACGACTATACGTATCGTCATCCAGCTCGTCTCCTGAGCTCCATAGCATCATATCCTGTATCCTATAATACTCGGTCTGACCCGAGCATTACAGTTAAATAATACCCGAGTCAGTCTGGAATACCAGCGTGAGAAAATCACACCCAATTGATTATGAAAGTTTCAAAATCCTTTGAAAACAAAAGCATCTCGTAAGACCACGCCACAAATAAACATGTCGGGTTTTTACCTTACGATAGCTAAAACAATTTTTATAGAAATCCTCTGATATTATAATAGGGTCTATATACAAATAATAATAAAATAGTCGAAATTGTTACATGATTAAATTCCAGCTACTAGCCACCGAAGCGGGTAATACAAACAAAACTCGTACAAGGCTCGTAGGGAAAATGGATTTCCAACAATGACTAGGCACTGGGGTACCACCTGTCACAGTACGGGGCCTAGATCACCGTACCGAGGACTACTCCCTTCATCCCCTGCAACACAAGGCCGAAACCATTCCTTACTGAACAGTCCCGAACAAGATAAACCCCATGGTTGGCGCGACCAACCACCCACTAAGCCGAAATATATAAAAAGGGACATCTAGACAGGGGAAATATCTTGTCCTGCTTGGGCATGACCCACCTAACCTTGCTGCATATCCCCTGATTTTCAGTCATTCCCATTTGATGAGGCTTGAGGTTAAGCGTTACCTTTAGAACGTTTTCACTTAGAATGCCCATCGTCCACCTGACGATGTTTCGCAAGCATTCGTCCATACAAGTCCGTCCCGGGTTCGAATGGAACCGAAGGCACTATTCCTACTACATCCATTTTGGAAATATCCTCAGGATTAGTAGCGACTAGCCCTTGCTCTTCACTGCTCCATCTTCGAATCCAAAATCGTTTACACGAAACGTACAAACCGGATCGAAGTGGTTTTCGAGAAATAAATCTCGATCCCGGTCTCTTCGAAACGATCAGCGCATTTGTCCAATATTGATAGTCGGTTATTTAACTATCAATTAATATTCACAAACAACCTTTAACCAATAAATAATTTCAAATTATTTATTTATCTCAAAATATCCTCAAAGATATGTTTCTATTTTCAATCCTTTGAAAACAGTTTCAAAACCAACTTCCTTTCAGAATAAACTTTCCCAAATATTTTATATCTTCTCTGAAGTCACCAAGCACAAAACTATATTTTTAAAAAATAATTTAAAACACTTTACTTTGAAATATATATTTATATTTAAAACATTTAAGTTAAAAACTACTTTGATAATTTGTTAAAAATACATACTATATAAATTTTTGAAAATAAAGTTACTTAATAAATATAAAACCAGATTTATACTTTTAAAAACATAATACTACTACAATAGATAAAGAGAAATACTTACTTAAGAACTTAAATATTAGAAATAAGAAATTTTCCACACTTGCTTTTTAAACAACCTTAAATCTTTTAACTTATATTTAAAAATTTACTTCGAAAACGTACTTGGTTATCCAGGGAGAATTCTAACTTCAATCACTTAAATCAATCTCCCAAAATTGATTTCCAATTTATTTCCTTTGAAATAAATTTCTTTACTTATCAGTTCATTTCGAAATTCAATTAATTATGGACTTAATTATTATTTTCAGTTTGATTTTTAAATCCTTTAGCTGAAATATACAAATTTCAGGTTATTCCCAATTCCTTCTTTATTTTTCTTAAATAATTTAAATCCTAAATTTAAAATAATTATTTATTTCTTTAATTGATATAGCTTAAATTTACAATTCATCAATTTCATTTTATCAAAAATTACATTTTCTCTTCATACTCGAAGTTATTATTATTTTCATATTAATTCTATTTCCTTTCAATTCATTCTTAATTTATTCAAACTTTCTATAAATATTTCGCTTACAAATTTACTTCTTTTTAATTTCTTTCAACAATCCAATTCATATAATTTGGTAATTTATTATACCTAAATATCCAATCAACCATAACATTCAATATACCAATATAACTCATCATGAGATATCAAATAATCACAACAGAGAATATGGAATAATTTAAATAAATGTGAGGGGTCCAGTTGGATCCCTCCAACCTGTTTTCCCTGCATCCACAAATGTTAGCACCATATAATATGCCAATTCCAAAATATCATACTATATCACATCAATCAATTCAGCCATTCAAACAACTATTTAAATTTAATCATTTTAAATTTTAAACGGAGTGAGATTAACTCACCTTTTTGATTTTGCATTCGCCATTCGCTCCAATATTTCCTTGGTTTTCTCGATTTTTGACCTTGAATAAAATATTATATGATCTATTAATATTTGAGTTAATCGAGCAACCCTATTTTTATTTATTCCTTGAATTTAAACCTTGTATAAACAATTCATGATTAACTTCTATTTGAATTGAACGGATGATAGGTTACCATTTAATAAATTTAGTTTTAACTAATTTCCTTTCAAAAATATTTTTAGTGACCAAAGTAATTAAACAAGTTAATTAAACAGGTTAATCACCCCAAACATATTGTTTCAACATAAACTTGTAGATATACAGGGTGTAAATATTTATTTTATTTCGAAACTACATATATACTTATAAAAAATATTCTATATAGATCTCATAAAAATATAACTTACATAAACTCTTACATTCCCAAAGTCTTATATATATACATTTACTGTCTTGCTTATATATAAATTTTAAATATGTAAGTGTGTGTATATATATACCCTTTATTTCTATTCTTTGAAAACAAAAATCTATTTTCCTTTCCTGTAATAACAATAGTAATTTCCTTATTCATATATATATATATATATATATATAAAAATCAGCTGAATATAAACTTACTGTTATAAATAGAATTGTCTAACAACCTTTTTGTTTACTGTTAAAAGTCCCTTAATATAGATATAAATTTTAAGCAGCATATACCTTTACCTCACTACCTCCATTCGTCAACCCACACCGAACTCCGGCTTCGCAAACCTACTCCATTGCCTTTACTCTGAGACGCTACGACCCTGACGAATGAGATGGAAATCGAACAGTGAGTTGGAGGTAAAATTCGCGACTTCGCCTTCCAAATGGATGCGCTCGACCCCACTGTCGAACCTCACTGCTATCCCCAGGTCAGGCCGTCGCCTCATATGATTCGCGACCCCTCCCTCCTAGACAAATCGAAGACGACAACACTCGGCTCGAACATCGCCTCGCCTAGTCGCGACTCCCTGTCGTGCCCCACTCGCGATTCACAATCGTGCGCCGCTCGAAATCATGTGCCACAGCCCCACACATGCGAGCTCGAGCTGGCCCTATGTTTTCTTCGAAAAGGGTCAGGGAATTCATGGTAGAGGAAACGACGATTTGGGGTTGGTTCATGGTTGCATTTTCTAAATTCGAATTGAGAAAAAGAAAAACAAGTAAGGGCTGCCATTTTTTTTTATTTATCTATTCGAATAGAGATTGTAAAGGGGGAGGGAGAGGAAGAGGAAAATGCAGCCATGATTATCTATATTTTTTTTCCCGTAGTTTACTGAGTATTCCCTTACGAAAGAGGCTTCGGTGAATTTTTATTTAAGGAAGATGAAGCTTGCGCGATAAGAGAAAGGGAGACACAATGATGATAGCATGTACGAGAGGGGACAAGGATTTGAGAGAAGGCAGCTGATAGGGATAGTACGTGAATGTATAAATAGAATTTTAAATAGAATTTTCAACGCGTTAATATACCGTACGCACACACAACTGCTCCAATTACTACGAAAATTGAAATCCGATAATAATTTAATATTACGAATTCAATGGAACTGGTTTCGTCAAATTCGGAGGCTGTACCTCGGAATGCTATTTTTAAATTCAATTTAAACGATATAAATTTTAAAATTGAACAACCCACTGTTATTTCAATTTTACAACTTCTATTATCCTCAGTAATACGAATATAAATTTTATAAGCCTTCAAATTATGTTTAATAGGCTTAAAATTCTGGAATTCAACATTTCAACCAATTTTAAATTATTTAAATCTAATAATTAAATTATCAAATGAATTGTGATATTCGTAATTCAAGTTGAAACTATTATCTTGAATATTTAAAATCAATTAAATATTCTAATTTTGAATGCTTAAAAATTCAGGGTCGTCACATTCCTTCCCCCTTAAAAGAATTTCGTCCCCGAAATTACTAGTTAGGAAGAATGTTCCAACACCCGTTACTATTTTCCCTAAACCAAACAGTTTTCTAACAATTCAACATCTTACCAATTATCTTTTATATAAGAGACTCATTCTCTTTCTTACTAACTTCCAAACCTTACTCTAGTTCCAAACCATACCATTTGTTTAACCATTCAAGTTTCAATTTAAAACCAAATTTTGACTTATCAAAATTTTCTCAAAATTTTTCTAACTCCCTAAATTTTCGAAATTTTTTGCCAGCGTCTCCTTTGCGCGGCTAGCTCGGTACAACTACAAAATGGCACTACGGCCTCCCAAATCGAAAAAGAAAACAAAAAGCCAAGTGGCTCAATTCAAATCCAAGTCCCAATCAAATTTCATACCAAATTTAAATGCGTACCTTTTGTCGGGCAATTCAAATTTATTTCTTGAAATCAAATCCAGTTCCCTTTTTCCTTTAAAATACCTGCATATCTTACCTAGCAATAATATCCAATCACAACATTCCCAAAACATTTTATCGATTTTCTTACAAAATGTCAATATCTATTCATTTCAATATTATCTTAGATTATATTTGTAATATCCATTTCCAATCTAGAATTTACCATTCTTTTCTTAAGTTAGTATAAACATTTTATATGTTTCTTATCTTTATTTCTCTTTACCTCTTTTAGTTTATACTTATTTTTTTATTCAAATCGATTTCCACATTACATATGTATTTCATTTATTTTCAACTTTGAATTTTTAAATTTTATCCTTCATTTATAACTAATTTAAGTCATTACGTTAATTAGTTTCATTTACTAACTTATTTTAGTTTCCAATTCTAAATAGTTTTGTCGTTAACAAAATTTTCCAAAATTTTCAAAAAATTTCTAACTCCCAAAATTTCTGAATTTTTTTGGCAGAGTCCCCTTTGTACGGAGGAGCTTTTGCAATTTACAAAAGAGATAAATATATATACATCGACCCACACGGTCGGAAAAACCAAAAACAGTTCATATTTCCTATTTGTATTGCGTAGGCGTACCTTATTCAGCATTTTAGGCAAGCGGCTTATTATTTTTAGCAAACAACACTACCAAATCCAGCCACTCGGCCTTCAGGTACCTGTACTTACTCAATTTAAACATGTAAGTGCCATATATATGCAATTTAACAATATTACACTTAGTTGCAATAGTTAAAACAAATGAATCCTAAAAGAAGCTCATTCCAAACATTTTTTTTTTCGTAAGTAATTTATATAGTTTCCATGCTAATTCAACTGTTCCAATTAATTTATAACCATTTTCTTTCCACTCAAAGGGTTTTCAATCCATTCATATACAACCTCATCAATTTAAAATGGTTTAAAACTCAATCGCTTACATTTAATTTATTTTAAGCAACTGAACTCATATTTAATTCAATTGATCTCAAAATCAATTTATTTTACCTCTACAAATTCATAAAATTTTAATTACTTCCATTTATATCTAATAACAATTTATTCTATTCAATTTGACGAGATCTATGTGAATAAACAAGTATTTATGTTTGATAACCAATTTAAATTGTTTCCAACTCAATTTATATTTAATTCTATTTCATTTTTAAATTTCTTCACGATCCATATATTCTCATTTTCATCGCATTTCAGATTTGAATCCATTTGCATATTTATCCCATACATTTCAATTATATTTAATTTGTTAACACTTCAAGCTAAAATATAATCTATAACTCAAGTTCTGGATCCACTATCCATTTTCAAATTACCACCTAATTTTATGAACTCACAGTTCAATTTCATTTTCTTCACCAACCATTTGAAGTTGAATTCAATTTATAACTCGAGTTTTATTTCTAAACTTCATCATAAACTCACAATTCAATTTTATTTAACATTTCATTAACCAGTTTATTAACAAATTAGTTCTCTCCTATTTATAGTTCAATACTTAATCTTTAACCCCAAATATCACTTTATTTAATTTCTTGGTTCAATTTAGTTAATAATTCAAGTTTGGATTTTCTTTTCATTATCCAAAACATCAAACAATATTTATTTTGGATTTTCTATTCCACTTTCAAAATTTATAAGTCACAACTTATTATTTACACAATTCCATCCATTATAGGCTTGAATATATTCATCCTTTATTTTTAACTCAAGCCTTCTATTTATTTATAGTTCAAGCATATTTTATTTCTATGGATTTTTAATTCTCTTACAAGTTATTCTAATTTATTTATTTCAATTCCAATCCCTATTCAATTTATTTCCCATTTATTCAGGTAAGAATTTATATTCATTAATTAATTCAATTGAATTCTCATCCCAACTCAATTTTACTTTAACTCGGATTTATTTAACACAATTCGACTTCAACCTGATTCGAATACAACTGGATATTATTTCAGCTTATTCAATAAATTTCAATCCAATCAAATTTTTACTTCCAACTCCAAGTTAATTTTAATTTTCAACTTTTCTCTTTAAATTTAAATTCCAACATCCAAAGTTTATATTCCATTCCTGATTTAAAATCATCCTAACTTAAGCTTATAACCAATCTTATCAGGATTTTTTTTTAAAATACCGGCTTTTGGTTTCAAAACATTTTGAAATTTCCAACATCGCAGTCTCACTTCTCAAAAATTAAACCAATCCTGGCTTTTATTTTCAACAAATTTCCTTTTGAAATTTCAAAACAACCAGCTTTTCCCGAACAAAACAATTCGGCAGCAATCCATCACTTCGAAACTCGAAAATGAACATCGATGATGCTGCAGTCATCACCGAAGTTATTTTCCAGCTACTGAAGTGAATTCAATGCTATATCACTTTCAAAATCCATTTTAAAACAAATTTCCTTTCGGAAATAACTTATTTATCTTCAAAATACTTTCAAAACTTTCGGGTTCTACAATTTCAAATTCTGTTTTAATTCAAGTTTTAACTAAAATTCATTTGTATAGTTTAGGCTTATAGAAATTCCCATTTAATTATATTTTCATTTACTATTTACGTTTATAATCCATATTTATGAATTTTTTTTATAATGAATTTATTCCTTCAAACTTTGGTTATATTTCCAATTTCTAATTAAATTTTCACTTAACAATGATAATACTTTAATATTATCATTTCTAACATCCAAGCAACCATATATTAGTCAAACAGTTTACAAAAACTATGCTTTATATCAAAATATGTTTTTGGGTAAAATTATTTTATTTACCCATATTTAAAACAATACCGTGTCGATTGCTCTATTCAAATGTTTAGAAACCCCTTCGATACAGTTGCGCAGACTGTGCCGACGAAGGTTCATATGCCACTCAATAAATCAATCAACACAATATTAAAACAATTTATATCCACTAACAAATACGCGCTCATATATATTAATACGCTCAAACTCATTATAGAGTACCATAGATTCTATTCTATGAGTAATTTCCACCAGAGCCAAGGTTATCATAAACCTATGCTCTGATACCAAGTGAAACGACCCGCAAATCCGTACCCCTTGAGTCAATACTATTCTACAACAATCAACTCAAGTTGCACAGAGATACGAACCATTTGGGTTTAAGAAGAAGAGATAGAAGAGGAGAAAACAAAATCAACATCAGAATCTAACCATCGCAGCGGGATAAACTATAATAGGTAGTAAATATTCTTTACTCAAAATCAAATATATCTGTTTACATATATTACATCATCAGAGTACATCAGTTACAGCTCACATCAATAACATACAATGAATATACAACAACTCAAACAGCGGAATATATATATAACAAGTACGACTATACGTATCGTCATCCAGCTCGTCTCCTGAGCTCCACAGCATCATATCCTGTATCCTATAATAATCGGTCTGACCCGAGCATTACAGTTAAATAATACCCGAGTCAGTCTGGAATACCAGCGTGAGAAAATCACACCCAATTGATTATGAAAGTTTCAAAATCCTTTGAAAACAAAAGCATCTCGTAAGACCACGCCACAAATAAACATGTCGGGTTTTTACCTTACGATAGCTAAAACAATTTTTATAGAAATCCTATGATATTATAATAGGGTCTATATACAAATAATAATAAAATAGCCGAAATTGTTACATGATTAAATTCCAGCTACTAGCCACCGAAGCGGGTAATACAAACAAAACTCGTACAAGGCTCGTAGGGAAAATGGATTTCCAACAATGACTAGGCACTGGGGTACCACCTGTCACAGTACGGGGCCTAGATCACCGTACCGAGGACTACTCCCTTCATCTCCTGCAACACAAGGCCGAAACCATTCCTTACTGAACAGTCCCGAACAAGATAAACCCCGTGGTTGGCGCGACCAACCACCCACTAAGCCGAAATATATAAAAAGGGACATCTAGACAGGGGAAATATCTTGTCCTGCTTGGGCATGACCCACCTAACCTTGCTGCATATCCCCTGATTTTCAGTCATTCCCATTTGATGAGGCTTGAGGTTAAGCGTTACCTTTAGAACGTTTTCACTTAGAATGCCCATCGTCCACCTGATGATGTTTCGCAAGCATTCGTCCATACAAGTCCGTCCCGGGTTCGAATGGAACCGAAGGCACTATTCCTACTACATCCATTTTGGAAATATCCTCAGGATTAGTAGCGACTAGCCCTTGCTCTTCACTGCTCCATCTTCGAATCCAAAATCGTTTACACGAAACGTACAAACCGGATCGAAGTGGTTTTCGAGAAATAAATCTCGATCCCGGTCTCTTCGAAACGATCAGCGCATTTGTCCAATATTGATAGTCGGTTATTTAACTATCAATTAATATTCACAAACAACCATCAACCAATAAATAATTTCAAATTATTTATTTATCTCAAAATATCCTCAAAGATATGTTTCTATTTTCAATCCTTTGAAAATAGTTTCAAAACCAACTTCCTTTCAGAATAAACTTTCCCAAATATTTTATATCTTCTCTAAAGTCACCAAGCACAAAACTATATTTTTAAAAAATAATTTAAAACACTTTACTTTGAAATATATATTTATATTTAAAACATTTAAGTTAAAAACTACTTTGATAATTTGTTAAAAATACATACTATATAAATTTTTGAAAATAAAGTTACTTAATAAATATAAAACCAGATTTATACTTTTAAAAACATAATACTACTACAATAGATAAAGAGAAATACTTACTTAAGAACTTAAATATTAGAAATAAGAAATTTTCCACACTTGCTTTTTAAACAACCTTAAATCTTTTAACTTATATTTAAAAATTTACTTCGAAAACGTACTTGGTTATCCAGGGAGAATTCTAACTTCAATCACTTAAATCAATCTCCCAAAATTGATTTCCAATTTATTTCCTTTGAAATAAATTTCTTTACTTATCAGTTCATTTCGAAATTCAATTAATTATGGACTTAATTATTATTTTCAGTTTGATTTTTAAATCCTTTAGCTGAAATATACAAATTTCAGATTATTCCCAATTCCTTCTTTATTTTTCTTAAATAATTTAAATCCTAAATTTAAAATAATTATTTATTTCTTTAATTGATATAGCTTAAATTTACAATTCATCAATTTCATTTTATCAAAAATTACATTTTCTCTTCATACTCGAAGTTACTATTATTTTCATATTAATTCTATTTCCTTTCAATTCATTCTTAATTTATTCAAACTTTCTATAAATATTTCGCTTACAAATTTACTTCTTTTTAATTTCTTTCAACAATCCAATTCATATAATTTGGTAACTCATTATACCTAAATATCCAATCAACCATAACATTCAATATACCAATATAACTCATCATGAGATATCAAATAATCACAACAGAGAATATGGAATAATTTAAATAAATGTGAGGGGTCCAGTTGGATCCCTCCAACCTGTTTTCCCTGCATCCACAAATGTTAGCACCATATAATATGCCAATTCCAAAATATCATACTATATCACATCAATCAATTCAGCCATTCAAACAACTATTTAAATTTAATCATTTTAAATTTTAAACTGAGTGAGATTAACTCACCTTTTTGATTTTGCATCCGCCATTCGCTCCAATATTTCCTTGGTTTTCTCGATTTTTGACCTTGCATAAAATATTATATGATCTATTAATATTTGAGTTGATCGAGCAACCCTATTTTTATTTATTCCTTGAATTTAAACCTTGTATAAACAATTCATGATTAAGTTCTATTTGAATTGAACGGATGATAGGTTACCATTTAATAAATTTAGTTTTAACTAATTTCCTTTCAAAAATATTTTTAGCGACCAAAGTAATTAAACAAGTTAATTAAACAGGTTAATCACCCCAAACATATTGTTTCAACATAAACTTGTAGATATACAGGGTGTAAATATTTATTTTATTTCGAAACTACATATATACTTATAAAAAATATTCTATATAGATCTCATAAAAATATAACTTACATAAACTCTTACATTCCCAAAGTCTTATATATATACATTTACTGTCTTACTTATATATAAATTTTAAATATGTAAGTGTGTGTGTATATATACCCTTTATTTCTATTCTTTGAAAACAAAAATCTATTTTCCTTTCCTGTAATAACAACAGTAAATTCCTTATTCATATATACATACATACATACATATATATATATATATATATATATATAAATCAGCTGAATATAAACTAACTGTTATAAATATAATTGTCTAACAACCTTTTTGTTTACTGTTAAAAGTCCCTTAATATAGATATAAATTTTAAGCAGTATATACCTTTTCCTCACTGCCTCCATTCGTCAACCCACACCGAACTCCGGCTTCGCAAACCTACTCCACGGCCTTTACTCTGAGACGCTACGACCCTGACGAATGAGACGGAAATCGAACAGTGAGTTAGAGGTAAAATTCGCGACTTCGCGTTCCAACTGGATGCGCTCGACCCCACTGTCGAACCTCACTGCTATCCCCAGGTCAGGCCGTCGCCTCATATGATTCGCGACCCCTCCCTCCTTGACAAATCGAAGACGACAACACTCGGCTCGAACATCGCCTCGCCTAGTCGCGACTCCCTGTCGTGCCCCACTCGCGATTCACAATCGTGCGCCGCTCGAAATCATGTGCCACAGCCCCACACATGCGAGCTCGAGCTGGCCCTAAGTTTTATTCGAAAAGGGTCAGGGAATTCATGGTAGAGGAAACGACGATTTGGGGTTGGTTCATGGTTGCATTTTCTAAATTCGAATTGAGAAAAAGAAAAACAAGTAAAGGCTGCCCTTTTTTATTTATTTATCTATTAGAACAGAGATAGTAAAGGGGGAGGGAGAGGAAGAGGAAAACGCGGCCATGATTATCTATATTTTTTTTCCATAGTTTACTGAGTATTCCCTTAAGAAAGAGGCTTCGGTGAATTTTTATTTAAGGAAGATGAAGCTTGCGCGATAAGAGAAAGGGAGACACAATGATGATAGCATGTACGAGAGGGGACAAGGATTTGAGAGAAGACAGCTGATAGGGATAGTACGTGAATGTATAAATAGAATTTTATATAGAATTTTCAACGCGTTAATATACCGTACGCTCACACAACTGCTCCAATTACTACGAAAATTGAAATCCGATAATAATTTAATATTACGAATTCAATGGAACTGGTTTCGTCAAATTCTGAGACTGTACCTCGGAATGCTATTTTTAAATTCAATTTAAACGATATAAATTTTAAAATTGAACAGCCCACTGTTATTTCAATTTTACAACTTCTATTATCCTCAGTAATACGAATATAAATTTTATAAGCCTTCAAATTATGTTCAATAGGCTTAAAATTCTGGAATTCAACATTTAATCCAATTTTAAATTATTTAAATCTAATAATTAAATTATCAAATGAATTGTGATATTCGTAATTCAAGTTGAAACTGTTATCTTGAATATTTAAAATCAATTAAATATTCTAATTTTAAATGCTTAAAAATTCAGGGTCGTCACACTTATATAAATCTTAATTGAGTTATCACAATTATTCTCACAATTATTTATCTTTAGATAAATAAAATTCTAATTTACATAATATAAAATTTATTATAGTTGATTATCAAATTCTTAATCATTATACTTTATTTAAAATAAAATATAACCTTTAGAAATCAATTTATAAATAAACACATTTAAATTAAGTTTTTAAATCTTTAAAACCTTTCCAAATTTAATTATCTTTAATTAAATCAAAATTCCAATTTACATAAGATAAATCTTTATTACAATTTTGTTATCAAATTCTAAATCATTAAACTTTATTTAAATAAAATATAATATGTAGAAATCAATTATAATTAAACATAATTTAAATTAAACTTTAAAATCTTTAAAACCTTTCCAAATTTATTCAATAAAGTTTAATATAAACTTTATTTCAAATCCACTTATTTTATTTTAAAACTTCCATTTTTTAAGACATATAAATTTGTTTAAAAACATAACTTTGAAACAAATTTAGTTTTGAAACTTGTTTAACCTTTGTTTTAAAAAACTTAATTCCTAAAATCAAATATTCTTTGCATTAAAAACTAAACACCTAGATCTAAAGCCTGAATACCTAATACCCGAGTAAACCCCACTAAAACCCGAGTAAACTCCTCCAAAAACTCGCGTCAACCCCGAGACCTTCCTGTGTTTCCCACCATAGTCCATGCTTCGAGTAAAACATCCGAAAACACGAGATATACTTCGAGTCTCCATCTTCTTCTCCCCAGAACACCAAAACAGATATACACAAACGTGCACGTGAACGTGCACGACGCCGATGGTCGACGGCGAGCCCTTCTCCAGTCATCCCCGAGTCGACTTCAACTTCGACATCAACATACTAAACCCAGAAATCACAAATTAATCGAGAAGCAAAAAGTGACAATCGAACCCAACTGCTCGATCCCTACATCACCAGAAAACCCAATATCCATGGAAATCCAAACTTCGAGAAACCTCGCCATCACTGCCGTAACTTCCCCACGTCGCCTCGAACCCATAGCTCCACTCGCGACAGCCTCCGGTTGCATTATGATGCCGAGAATTCCAACTGAACAACAATGACATCTACAGGGTGTTAAACCCTACCTCCTCGATCCACAATCATCACACTCTACTAAAAATTCTTGAAGCATTTTTCGCATGATCACTGAAGCCCCCTCCACCTTCGAGTTCACCCACATCGGCCAATTTGCCGCCGTTTGCCGTGATTTGGCCAAAAACCCCAAATCGGTAAATCCCAAAATAATCACTAATTAACTCATTAAAAATAATGATTCAGGTATTAAAAATCATAATTTTCCATTTGCAATTCAATTATGAATCTAAAATTAAAAATTTAATTCATGAATTTCTGACCCAAATTGAAATTGTACTGTAAACTCAACTATTTATAATAAATTATTCAATTTAAAATCTTGTAATTATTTTTAGACGATAGCTTATGTGATTACAAACAACATTTGTAAACAAATCATAAGCAAATTCGAATTCATATCCAAGTTTTTGAATTTATTTGAAAACCTGTTATAGTTTACAGAGCATATTTATGGTTAGAGGCATCTCAATATCATCAATCCCTCATACTCAATCATGCAACAGTTTAAATCCAAGAATCCAGTCAATTCATCAAGATTTCATACACAAGAACAAGATAAAATTTAAAATTTAAAACTATTTTTAAAATTTTATTTACTCACCTGTAAATTTTTCAGAAAACAGAAACTGTTCCAGGCTTTTGAATTCATCTGCATGTTGAATTAAATCTTGCATTTGATTGAATTTCAAAATCTTGTGGCTGTTGAAATCTGAATTTCTTCTTTGCTGTATTTTCTAGATTTTACAGATTTTTTTCTCTTTTTTTTTTTCTTCAACTTTGTTTTTGATTAGCATTTTTTTCAGATTTGTATTCATCTTGTTTTTGGGATGAAGATGAAGAAAAATATGTTTTAGCTGAAAATAAACTCTTCTCCTTGTTTTACAAATTTTAAATTTTAAATTAGAATATCAAGAGGATTGACATTTGTTCCCTATATGTTCTAATTAGCTTACACATATCTCTAATATACATTATAAAGCTTACAAGTGTCTTATTGTTTTATTAATGTTTTCTTTTAAATATTATTTTATCTTTAATAATTTAATTTAAGCCTTGCATGAAATGTGAATATGGATGTAATGTATTTTAAGGCTTAATTATTTATTTTATTATGTAATATTTATATGGTTGTAAAATGTTTTTATCTTATATAAACAAGCTTTTAGATCTTTAATAAATATTCATGTGAAATCAAGTAACTTACATTTTAATTCAGTTTAATGCTTATATTGTGACGAGAACGAATTTTTCCCGCTCGAAAATCGACATCCATACTTCATATCGTATTCGAATGCCATAGATTCGACCGTTCAAATCCGATTCGCCGGAGCTCATAACAACATTTAGTAAATAACACAGCGGAATAAAAGAATAATACATTGATATACAGCTTTGATACAATATCTGATACAATAGATGATCCAATAGATATCAATATACATCAGAGATATGATACAATAAAATAGCAGCGGAAAAGAAAATAGATGACATCTAGCAGCGGAACAATATAACTCTAAGATAGTCTTCAAAAGAGAACTCCGAGAACTGCAACTCCATTTCCAAGAACCCATCCAGCAATAGCTCGAACTCCCAATAACGATGCACCAAGACGAGCAAGACTGATGTGGTCCAAAGACTGAACTAACTCCAGATAATCTACTAAACCCGACTATCTGAAAAACCCAACTCTAGACTGCTCGTGTAGAAAATAATGAGCACCCAGAGTTTAGGAAAGAAACAATAAACTCCGAATCAGTCGTGGGACCGGTGTGAGCAAAAAAAAACAATTTATCTTTTAAAACATTCAACAAAAGATTTTCAAAGTCAATTCGCAATGCTTTTTAAAAATGAGACTACCATAAGGCCTCCTGCACACACACACAATGCAAACGCGGAATCGGAGGAGATTTCTCCATATGATAGTCAAAGATGCTTGATACGCATTAAAAAGAAACATTTGATATTATTACTAGTGCATAGTGTAGGAAAAATCATTTCGAAAGTAAAGATATAAATCTTAGCCAACATACGACCATTATCATGTGCCTACTATAGCTACCATGTTCAATAGCAGGTTACCGCCACATTCCATGGCAGGTTCTACAACTAAAACCGTACAAGTCTCGTATTGTTTCTTTGGATTTCCAACAAATGGTCAGGCCAAGGAACTTCCCATTGCCACATGAGAATGCCTCTGGAAGGACGTCTCCGAGAACCTAACCAGATCTCTTCCAACACAAGGTCGGGTTACCCCTAACTGGGTAACTACTGACACGAGTATGCCATCCCCCGGTCCTTTGGGACCTTTATCCGAGCGCTCGTAATCAACATCACACCAAAATAATAAGTGTTTCAACATGAGTAAGTATCTGGGCTCCATACCATGATACCACCCTTTTCCAGAAGGAAATGCACATACCCTAAAGGGAGCTACCCCTCATAACCTTGCCGCATCTTTCCTGTTTTGACCATTCCGGGGTGTGAGGCTCGACGAAGTCTCGTCCACAAAGCCACGCTTTATACAAAAGTTGTGTTTTGGGTCAACAAATGATCATAGAAATGATCACCAAGATAAATGGTCAAACAAATGATCCTATCACAAATGATCATTTCACAGCAACACTCAGCATGTCACATTACAAAATTGGGAATATGTCGCTGATAACCATCAACTACATAACCTCTGAGCTCGTACGTCTCAGAGAAGGGTGTTAAGCTAAGAGAATAAATTCTCCGCCACCAACAGAAATATATTTGAAAGAAATCAGCTTTATACCTCAATTTGTAATGTCAGACATACAATCCATACAAGTCTGTTCTGGGTTCGAACAGAACCGAAGGCACTTCCAAAGAAGTTCTTGCAATCCGGATATTCACAATCCCGATAGGATTTCCCATCGCTTGGGGAGTCTCTATACCGGCGCGGCTTAGTGCAGAGACAATCGATAGGTCATCCTATTGCTCTGCAAATACTCGGTCTTCACCACCGGTCTTCAAATGCTATCCATAACGTCGAATCACATATTCAGAACGGGTTATACGACCCAAAGGTCCTTTCCCGGCTAACCCGAATAGTGAGCGAAAATATTTAAAATATATGGATATGGGATTTCAATTAAGTCACAACTTAATAATTCAAAACTTTCTTTTCAAATGGTTTAAACAAATTTCCATTTCAAATCTTTTAAAGCAAAAGATTTATTTCACAAAATCCCATTTACGGATTTCAAAACAATTTCCATTTCATTTGGATTAACTCGTTTAAAATCTTTAAATTAAATATTTATCTTATAGCTTTCAAACCGTTCCCAAATATTCACTTTCAAAATTCATTTCCAAATATTCATCAATAACTTGGTAAACTATTTCAGTTTAAACTTGAAATCCCTTTTATATAATTTGAAATTCGTTTCTCCTATGAAAGCTTTTTATTATTTAGAAACAACAGTGTTATTTCGAAAAAACCCGATTTCATTTATACAAGTTACAATTTGTGGGTTAATTCAAATTTCCAAAAAATAATACTTTAAAAATGGTTTAACTCATAGTGACTAGTATAATATCGTTAAACCCTAGTTTCAAATCATAGAATTCAATTCCTAATTTTGAATTCAAATCTAAATCAAATTATTTAAATTTCAAAACTTAATTAAAATAAATTTTAACTTGAAATTCCATTTTAAAAGCTTTTCACTTTTATTCTGATTCCATTTCCAAAACATTTGAATTTAAAAATTCAAATACAAAACTATTTTCAAAAATCTGTGACTTAATTGATTTCCTTGTGAAATCCATATTTGTGTGTGTATGGTGTGGTCCAAAGATTTAACACAATAATGCAACATCATTCAATCATCACATATTAAAACAAAAATATAGTTGATAAGCGATATAAACTATAACTCTTATCGTCTATTCACAGATTCACAGATAATATATAAATGTAAATAAATGAATAAATCATACACAGCTCAATCCACAGAACAAAATATCTCAAATCAGATAGGACAATCAATTTAAGGCATCTCATATAATACAATCATTCCTAGGTAAGGTCAAGCATTTAATAATCATTTATAAGCAGAATTAATTAATTATTTTATCCTGATTAATTCAATTAATTTCCAGTTAAGTTAATTACTTATGAATTAATTATCAAATTATGATTAACTAATTACAAATCATTTAATATCAATTAAATTATCAAACACTTTAATTAATTAAATCATTCTTAATTTATCACATTAATTAAATCAACCTTTAAACCAATTTCCTAATTAATTAACTCTAATTAATTAGTTAAAGAAATTTAACCTTTAATTACTTACCATAAAGTAATTATACTTACACCATTTATAATTGATTATCTAAACTAATCAATCCAATTTATTATTAAAATTAATCGCCTTAATTAATATTTAATAATCCTTAGTTAATTATCTTATTAACTAATAATATTTCTTAATTACTTTCTTAAGATATTATCTTAGATTAATTCATTATTAATCATTTCTAATTATAAATTAATCTAAATTATTTATTTATAAGTTAAATAAATCATTCTTTAATTACCTTATTAATTAAATCATTTTATTACCTTAATTACTCTAAGATAATTAATTCCTTTATTAATGATTCCATTAATCATTTAAGTGTATTTTAAACATTACACTTTAAATTTAAATTGAAATTAAATTTATTCATTCAAATTATTTAGAACAATTTAAATTTTAAAACTCCTTTCATCCCAAAACTAAATCAAATTTAGATTCAGTTTTAGATTTCAAAATTTGATTCAACTGGTCTAAGTTCTTTCGTTACAAGTCAAAAATCCCATTTAAATTCACATTCCTTTTTAACACTAAAACATTTTTTTTAAGTATTCAAAACAATTTAAATTCAAAACTTTATTCGTTTTCAAGCTAAATTCCAACCCAAATTTGAATTTGTATTTACATTTTAATTTTTTTTTGAAGCTCGGTTTAATCCTTGATTTTCAAATTTGAATTTAGTTTTGAATTCAGAAAATAGAATCAGGTCCAAAAGCCTGATAAAAAATTTGACCCCAGCCTCACCAGCCTCTACTTCGAGTTCTACCCTGTAAATACTCGAGTAAAGCTTCGGGTAAACTCACGAGTGCGAACCTGGAAATCATCCAGGTTTTCAAAATTTCCAGACCACCAGGCTTGTGCACGTGCACATCGCCTCTGGCGATCTTCCGGCATCGCAGCATCGTCAAACACGTCGACATTCACCCTCGCGTACATCTCACACCATCTGAATCTCCTATCCCCTCTCGAATTCGAATTCGAGTATAAACTCGAATTCTTGGAACACGAACAGACCTCACGCCTAAAACCTGTCATCGCGCCGCGCTCGCAACTCCTCCCACCGTTACGTCTACAACTCCGACGTCGACTCCTTCTTCACGTCAACTTCCACCCCACTGAAGCTCGCTGCACTCGATCACGTCACGGTGGCGAAATCAAAATTTTACAGTACACAAAAAAAACTGGAACCCAAACCCTATATGTATCTCGAACTCAAAATTCTTGCAACAAATAATTTTTTTCGACAATTTTCCTAAACTCCATGATGTTCAAACCTGCTTCAACCCAAATCTTAGCATCTAAAGATGATTCGATCACCAGAAAATAATCAAAGAGCTGGTTTTGTTCAAACTCGAACTGCCCTTGAATCTCTCAACTAAAAATCATATTTTCATATGTTTATTCAAATTGTAAAATCAATTCAATAATTAAAAATTCTTGAATTTACCTTAAGATTTTGTTTGTACTATATAATTTTGGTTACAGGGGAAAACCCTTCATATTCAAGCTGAAACAAATTTAGCTCATGAATAAGGTTTTAAAAAAACTTATTTGTTCAAGATTAAAGTTTATCAGACATTTGGGGAGTGAAATCTACAGTTTTTTTTTATTTGATTGAACTCTGGACTTAAGAGAACAGAGGTGTCATATTCATTCCCAGCACAAATGAAATTGAACACATAGATATATTCATCTATATAAGATCATACAACACAGTATTACTTAGAATTCACATATTCCAATATTCATTACTTTAAACTTCAAAATTAAGTGTTTACTCACAGATATACCTATATATATAAGCAACAGTTTTATATTTTAAAAGTATCTAAAAAGAATAAGTTACTCATAGATTTCTAGAAGAAGAACAGAGGGCTGCTATGGCTTGAACCGCTGTGAAAAATTGCAAGCTGAAGCCTTTTTGGTTCTCTGGTTATTGTTGATTGAATTATTGTCTAACTATTGGATCTTTGTTTAAGTATGAAGTAGTATTTACTTCAGCTTTGATGAATGAATTGAAGTAGAGGAAATTGATGTATAAGAGAGCAAGTCTACAGGCTATATTATATTTTGCACAATAGGTAATGTTTGTATTCTTTCTTTTCCAGGCTTGCTAAGTAAATAAACGATCTGGTATAGAGGATGTATATATAAAAGAGAAACAATATTGAATAGGGAATGTTATCTTTGCATTAATTGCTTACAACTTTATGCGGTCTGAAATGATCCTAGGCAAGCTCGAATTGACTTTGCTCCATGCCTAGTTTACAGCCTACATACTTGAATATATTATATTTTTCTTCTTTAGTACTTGTTGCTTTGTACATAGATACTTTTATTTGCTTGCCTTACATATTTTATTCTTGCTTTGTTCTTGCTTGTCTCGGCTGAGATGATAGTAGTATGGCAGAGGTTTTATTATATTTTTATCTTATACTTTGTTTATGTGTACAAATATATTTTATTTTTATGCTTTCCTTTATGTTTTGTTTACTTGTTTCCTCAGCCTGCATGTTTACTTTTATATTTGTTTATTTGCCTAGTTTGTTTGTATTTTTATTTGTCTTGCTTACTTTATGCTTTATAATTTGGATGTAGTTCTATATTTAATTTGTTGTTAGAATTTGTTAAATGTGTTTTACTTTTATATTTTGCATGTTTGCTTTTATTTTTAACTTAAATATTTATTTCAAAATTTTTGTTATATTCACACAACTTAAAACAAAAATCCATTTCATAAGATTGAATTCAAATATCTCTATATTAATATTGTTTAAAAATATCTCAATACTAAATTTAAAATAATTTATAAAAGAAACTATATAAATAACATAATTTATTTGAATTTGGAAAAAACTTGAATCAATTTATCATTTAATTTCACAATTTTCAATCAAAAATAAATTTAATTTTCAATTTAACATTAATTAAATTCGGGATCGTTACAGACTTCCCCCCTTAAAAAGAATTTCGTCCTCGAAATTCGCCAGAGAGAGATAACGAAGATAGATGAAAGATAGAGAAATATCCTTTCAGATCAAACTGGATGCCAATTTTGCATTTGGCTTACCAAATCAGAATATTAACAATAGAACAAGAAATTACGATAGAATTTCAATTTTGGTTTTAAACAAAATCATTTTATCGATACAATTCTAATCATGCTTCATATTCTATTAATCAAGTTAACTCAATTTAAAATTTCCAATTTATTTATTAGAGTTTAAATCGAAAAGCCGATAAGAACCCGATGAAGTACGAAGAAAGAATTTTCTGCAACGATTCGTGGAGCATCAACGCACCGAACTACTTCTGGAGCTGTCACGAAGCAATCAAAAGAATTTGAAAACGAGTCAAAGGAGATTGACAGAGAAAGATTGTTTCCACTGTTGTTACAGAGCATTGACCAATTATAGTCATATTTTCCTGTCCCCTATCTCGTCCTCTTCTTGCACTCATACTCACTATCAGTGGATAGTAAGAGAATTTACTGAGGCGTTAAAACGGATATCTTAGGGATTACTCATTCTAGGGTATACTTTGCCCTATCTCTAATGAGTTACTTAATGTGTTATACTCCTGAGCTAAAGTTTAACCTTAGCTCTGATACCAAATGTGACGAGAACGAATTTTGCCCGCTCGAAAATCGACATCCAAACTTCATATCGTATTCGAATGCCATAGATTCGACCGTTCAAATCCGATTCGCCAGAGCTTATAACAACATTTAGTAAATAACACAGCGGAATAAAAGAATAATACATTGATATACAGCTTTGATACAACAGATAATCCAATAGATATCAATATACATCAGAGATATGATACAATAAAATAGCAGCGGAAAAGAAAATAGATGACATCTAGCAGCGGAACAATATAACTCTAAGTTAGTCTTCAAAAGAGAACTCCGAGAACTGCAACTCCATTTCCAAGAACCAATCCAGAAATAGCTCGAACTCCCAATAACGATGCACCAAGACGAGCAAGACTGGTGTGGTCCAAAGACTGAACTAACTCCAGATAATCTACTAAACCCGATTATCTAAAAAACCCAACTCTAGACTGCTCATGTAGAAAATAATGAGCACCCAGAGTTTAGGAAAGAAACAATAAACTTTGGATCAGTCGTGGGACTGGTGTAAGCAACAAAAACAGTTTATCTTTTAAAACATTCAACAAAAGATTTTCAAAGTCAATTCGCAATGTTTTTTGAAAATGAGACTACCATAAGGCCTCCCGCACACACACAATGCAAACGCAGAATCGGAGGAGGTTTCTCCTTATGATAGTCAAAGATGCTTGATACGCATTAAAAAGAAACATTTGATATTATTACTAGTGCATAGTGTAGGAAAAATCATTTCGAAAGTAAAGATATAAATCTTAGCCAACATACGACCATTATTGTATGCCTACTATAGCTATCATGTTCAATAGCATGTTACCGCCACATTCCGTGGCAGGTTCTACAACTAAAACCGTACAAGTCTCGTATTGTTTCTTTGGATTTCCAACAAATGGTCAGGCCAAGGAACTTCCCATTGCCACATAAGAACGCCTCTGGAAGGACGTCCCCAAGAACCTAACCGGATCTCTGCCAACACAAGGTCGGGTTACCCCTAACTGGGTAACTACTGACACGAGTATGCCATCCCCCGGTCCCTTGGGACCTTTATCCGAGCGCTCGTAATCAACATCACACCAAAATAATAAGTGTTTCAACATGAGTAAGTATCTGGGCTCCCTCATAATCTTGCCGCATCTTTCCTTTTTTGACCATTCCGGGGTGTGAGGCTCGATGAAGTCTCGTCCACAAAGCCACGCTTTATACAAAAGTTGTGCTTTGGGTCAACAAATGATCATAGAAATGATCACCAAGATAAATGATCAAACACATGATCCTATCACAAATGATCAAACAATGATCATTTCACAGCAACACTCAGCATGTCACATTACCAAATTGGGAATATATCGCTGATAACCATCAACTACGTAACCTCTGAGCTCGTACGTCTTAGAGAAGTGTGTTAAGCTAAGAGAATAAATTCTTCACCACCAACAGAAATATATTTGAAAGAAATCAGCTTTATACCTCAATTTGTAATGTCAGACATACAATCCATACAAGTCTGTTCTGGGTTCGAACAGAACCGAAGGCACTTCCAAAGAAGTCCTTGCAATCCGGATATTCACAATCCCGATAGGATTTCCCATCACTTAGGGAGTCTCTATACCGGCGCGACTCAGTGCAGAGACAGTAATAGGTCATCCTATCGCTCTCGTAAATACTCGGTCTTCACCACCGGTCTTCAAATGCTATCCATAACGTCGAATCACATATTCAGAATGGGTTATACGACCCAAAGGTCCTTTCTCGGCTAACCCGAATAGTGAGCGAAAATATTTAAAACATATGGATATGGGATTTCAATTAAGTCACAACTTAATAATTCAAAACTTTCTTTTCAAATGGTTTAAACAAATTACCATTTCAAATCTTTTAAAGCAAAAGATTTGTTTCATAAAATCCCATTTACGAATTTCAAAACAATTTCCATTTTATTTGGATTAACTCGTTTAAAATCTTTAAATTAAAGATTTATCTTATAGCTTTCAAACCGTTCCCAAATATTCACTTTCAAAATTCATTTCCAAATATTCATCAATAACTTGGTAAACTATTTCAGTTTAAACTTGAAATCCCTTTTATATAATTTGAAATTCGTTTCTCCTATGAAAGCTTTTTATTATTTAGAAACAACAGTGTTATTTCGAAAAAACCCGATTTCATTTATACAAGTTACAATTTGTGGGTTAATTCAAATTTCCAAAAAATAATACTTTAAAAATGGTTTAACTCATAGTGACTAGTATAATATCGTTAAACCCTAGTTTCAAATCATAGAATTCAATTCCTAATTTTGAATTCAAATCTAAATCAAATTATTTAAATTTCAAAACTTAATTAAAATAAATTTTAACTTGAAATTCCATTTTAAAAGCTTTTCACTTTTATTCTGATTCCATTTCCAAAACATTTGAATTTAAAAATTCAAATACAAAACTATTTTCAAAAATCTGTGACTTAATCGATTAACTTGTGAAATCCATATTTGTGTGTGTATGTTGTGGTCCAAAGATTTAACACAATAGTGCAACATCATTCAATCATCACATATTAAAACAAAAATACAGTTGATAAGCGATATAAACTATAACGCTTATCGTCTATTCACAGATAATATATAAATGTAAATAAATGAATAAATCATACACAGCTCAATCCACAGAACAAAATATCTCAAATCAGATACGACAATCAATTTAAGGCATCTCATACAATACAATCATTCCTAGGTAAGGTCAAGCATTTAATAATCATTTATAAGCAGAATTAATTAATTATTTTATCCTGATTAATTCAATTAATTTCCAGTTAAATTAATACTTGTGAATTAATTATCAAATTCTGATTAACTAATTACAAATAATTTAATATCAATTAATTTATCAATCACTTTAATTAATTAAATCATTCTTAATTTATCTCATTAATTAAATCAACCTTTAAACCAATTTCCTAATTAATTAACTCTAATTAATTAGTTAAAGAAATTTAACCTTTAATTACTTACCATAAAGTAATTATACTTACACCATTTATAATTGATTATCTAAACTAATCAATCCAATTTATTATTAAAATTAATCGCCTTAATTAATACTTAATAATCCTTAGTTAATTATCTTATTAACTAATAATATTTCTTAATTACTTTCTTAAGAAATTATCTTAGATTAATTCATTATTAATCATTTCTAATTATAAATTAATCTAAATTATTTATTTATTAGTTAAATAAATCATTCTTTAATTACCTTATTAATTAAATCATTTTATTACCTTAATTACTCTAAGATAATTAATTCCTTTATTAATGATTCCATTAATCATTTAAGTGTATTTTAAACATTACACTTTAAATTTAAATTCAAATTAAATTTATTCATTCAAATTATTTAGAACAATTTAAATTTTAAAACTCCTTTTATCCCAAAACTAAATCAAATTTAGATTCAGTTTCAGATTTCAAAATTTGATTCAACTGGTCTAAGTTCTTTCTTTACAACTCAAAAATCCCATTTAAATTCACATTCCTTTTTAACACTAAAACATTTTTTTAAGTATTCAAAACAATTTAAATTTAAAACTTTATTCGTTTTCAAGCTAAATTCCAACCCAAATTTGAATTTGTATTTACATTTTAATTTTTTTTTTGAAGCTCAGTTTAATCCTTGATTTTCAAATTTGAATTTAGTTTTGAATTCAGAAAATAGAATCAGGTCCAAAAGCCTGATACAAAATTTGACCCCAGCCTCACCAGCCTCTACTTCGAGTTCTACCCTGGAAATACTCGAGTAAAGCTTCGGCTAAACTCACGAGTGCGAACCTGGAAATCATCCAGGTTTTCAAACTTTCCAGACCACCAGGCTTGTGCACGTGCACATCGCCTCTGGCGATCTTCCGGCATCGCAGCATCATCAAACACGTCGACGTTAACCCTCGCGTACATCTCAGACCATCAGAATCTCCTATCCCCTCTCGAATTCGAATTCGAGTATAAACTCGAATTCCTGGAACACGAACCGACCTCACCCCTAAAACCTGTCATCGCGCCGGGCTCGCAGCTTCTCCCACCATTACGTCTACAACTCCGGTGTCGACTCCTTCTTCACGTCAACTTCCACCCCCCTGAAGCTCGTTGCACTCGATCACGTCACGGTGGCGAAATCAAAATTTTACAGTACACAAAAAAAAACTGGAACCCAAACCCTATATTTATGTCGAACTCAAAATTCTTGCAACAGATAATTTTTTCGACAATTTTCCTAAACTCCATGATGTTCAAACCTGCTTCAACCCAAATCTTAGCATCCAAAGATGATTCGATCACCAGAAAATGATCAAAGAGCTGGTTTTGTTCAAACTCGAACTGCCCTTGAATCTCTCAACTAAAAATCATCACTATTGTTTTAAAAATCATATTTTCATATGTTCATTCAAATTGTAAAATCAATTCAATAATTAAAAATTCTTGAATTTACCTTAAGATTTTGTTTGTACTGTATAATTTTGGTTACAGGGGCAAACCCTTCATATTCAAGCTGAAACAAATTTAGCTCATGAATAAGGTTTAAACAAACTTATTTTTTCAAGATTAAAGTTTATCAGAGATTTGGGGAGTGAAATCTACAATTTTTTTTATTTGATTGAACTCTAGACTTAAGAGAACAGAGGTGTCATATTCATTCCCAGCACAAATGAAATTGAACACATAGATATATTCATCTATCTAAGATCATACAACACAGTATTACTTAGAATTCACATATTCCAATATTCATTACTTTAAACTTCAAAATTAAGTGTTTACTCACAGATATACCTATATATATAAGCAATAATTTTATATTTTAAAAGTATCTAAAAAGAATAAGTTACTCACAGATTTCTAGAAGAAGAACAGAGGGCTGCTATGGCTTGAACTGCTGTGAAAAATTGCAAGCTGAAGCCATTTTGGTTCTTTGGTTATTGTTGATTGAATTATTGTCTAACTATTGAATCTTTGTTTAAGTATGAAGTAGTATTTACTTCAGCTTTGATGAATGAATTGAAGTAGAGGAAATTGATGTATAAGAGAGCAAGTCTACAGGCTATATTATATTTTGCACAATAGGTGATGTTTGTATTCTTTCTTTTCCAGGCTTGCTAAGTAAATAAACGATCTAGTATAGAGGATGTATATATAAAAGAGAAACAATATTGAATAGGGAATGTTATCTTTGCATTAGTTGCTTACAACTTTACGCAGGCTGAAATGATCCTAGGCAAGCTCGAATTGACTTTGCTCCATGCCTGGTTTACAGCCTACATACTTGAATATATTATATTTTTCTTCTTTAGTACTTGTTGCTTTGTACATAGATACTTTTATTTGCTTGCCTTACATATTTTATTCTTGCTTTGTTCTTGCTTGTCTCGGCTGAGATGATAGTAGTATGGCAGAGGTTTTATTATATTTTTATCTTATACTTTGTTTATGTGTACAAAGATATTTTATTTTTATGCTTTGCTTTATGTTTTGTTTACTTGTTTCCTCAGCCTGCATGTTTACTTTTATATTTGTTTATTTGCCTAGTTTGTTTGTATTTTTATTTGTCTTGCTTACTTTATGCTTTATAATTTGGACGTAGTTCTATATTTAATTTGTTGTTAGAATTTGTTAAATGTGTTTTACTTTTATATTCTGCATGTTTGCTTTTATTTTTAACTTAAATATTTATTTCAATAATTTTGTTATATTCACACAACTTAAAACAAAAATCCATTTCATAAGATTGAATTCAAATATCTCTATATTAATATTGTTTAAAAATATCTCAATACTAAATTTAAAATAATTTATAAAAGAAACTATATAAATAACATAATTTATTTGAATTTGGAAAAAACTCGAATCAATTTATCATTTAATTTCATAATTTTCAATCAAAAATAGATTTAATTTTCAATTTAACATTAATTAAATTCGGGATCGTTACATATATGTTTGAAACATCTATTCTAATTCAACTCTTAAAATTTTAAAACAAATTTATCTTGTGTTAAAATTAAAATGAAAAGATATTAAGCAAATGAAATTTAAAATTTAAATCTTATCTAACTCAAGTTCAACTATATGTTTATAAAAATAAGCAACTAACTTTGTTATAAAAATTTAAACTTCAAATATCATTTTAAAAATATTAAATCAAATTAACATTTCAAATTTCAAAACTATATATATTGAAGTTTGAAAAACTCTTGTTAAATTTAAATTAATAAATTTTCCTATTTCAAATATACATACAAATATATATACACATTTCAAATAGAAAAACATACTAACATTATATTTATTAATTTCCATATTAAATTTTAAAACAAATCTCAAATCACAATATATACATTTATATATATTACAATTTGAATATAAAGTTTTATTACATTAAAAACTTCTTATTTACCAAACTAAATATTTCCAAATCAAATCATTATAAACTTTCAAAAGAATTTAATCTTGCCTATTCATATTGCAAAGAAAAATATTAATAGATATTAACAAATTATTATTATCAGCCTTTGAAATAATTTTAACTTGTCAATTTATAATATAAATGATCAAATCAATTTAATTATTATCAAAGATTATTAAATTGATATTGCTCAAAATTCTGGGTCGTCACATTCCTCCCCCCTTAAAAGAATTTCGTCCCCGAAATTTAAAAGCAAAGATAATTTAATAACCCAGCTAAAGAATTTAAATTTCAAACAGCAAATCACACAATCAATCATAGCAACCAATTCACACAAATAAATTTATCTATCCCGAAAAATTCTGAATAAAATCTACTAATATTAACTAGAGTTTTCCAGACATCTATACTGGAATACTCGCTCTACAAAATCTTAAGTAACTATACTATTAAAACCAAGAACTCCCTTATCTGATTCCTACAAATCTGAACAAGATATCAGACCAAACTTAAAACCAGCTCAACTACCAAATCCTTCTGAACTGCTGATTCTATCACTCAAAGAATCGTACACATATTCCTCAGAGATATGTGAAATGCAATGAATTCCAGTTATCCTAACTGGCAATTAAATCCTGTAGATCAAAATCAAATCTTCAGAGAACGCAGGAAAACTCAAAATACCTCTGGAGCTAGCTCTCCAGTTTTACCAAATCTTATATCTCCTTTGATTGGATAAAACTAAAAAAATATCCAAACTCTAACTGCACATTCCAAAATTTCTCAATTCTTAACTGCACAACTCTTCGAATGCTTCTGAGTCACCTCTAATATTCCTGATCAGCCTAACCCTTGCTGATTGCTCCATGAAACAACAGCACCCACTCAAACCAAATCTCCAAATCCTACTCAATAAATGGCTTTCCCAAAAATAATTTGCTGAAATCCAAAATACTACTCTATACCACAAGCATCAATGGACTTCAAACCTATATCTCATATCTGAATAGCCAAACAGTTGTACTTGACAACCTTGCCTCCCAAATCCGGAAAAATCCTTCAGACTTGAATTTCCTATAGAAATTTCTTTACTGCAACTCCTGGTTGCTCCCATACTGTCAACTTGCTTCCGCGCACAACTCTGATCTAGAGCAGATAAGAATGCTATCGAAGAACATAAGCAAAATCTTTCTCTATACACTGTTCATCTAACTCATAAAATCTTAGTGACCCTTCCACTTGGTCAAAACTTTCCAACAAAATCCCAACTTAGAATAAGATGATCAATCCAAAGAATCCTGAGCTGCCTCACCAAACTCTTCTCTCTCCAAGATTTATCCCTCTTCATGGTTTAACCATCTAAATTACTCCTGAATTCCAAGTTGATAAGAAAACTCAGTCTCCGATTCGAGTCAACTTCTAATTCCCTCAAAAACATATGGAGAACCTCTGACTACTTTCATAGCTTTCACCTCTACCCGAGATGCCTAAATTCCCAAGCCAAAGAATACTCAAAGATTTCCCAAACTAATTGCAAGTCACTTTTGCGATCCTACTCAGTTCAGGCCCTAAAGAACTGTCTCCCCAACTAGAACAGCTTTTCCTAAATAAGATAAATCTTTCCAGAATGGTTTATCTACCAGAAAACTGATAGATCACTTCCAACAAATATCCTACTCTGCTGAGCTTCCCGAAGAAATGGATAACCTCCACTATCTGCCTGATCTGCCGATAGTAGAATCCCAAAGATTACTGAATCATCGAAGAAATAGGTCATGCTGCTGCTTCCAAACTTCACTTCAAAGATACCGCTAAACCAAAGATCTTCCTTAACCACAAGCTCCTGAAACTCAAACTATTACCTAATTCCACCAAAAATCCTTGAGACGAGTCGACATCTTTTCAAGAAACTCGGCTCCAAACCAAACACCAACCACTTATCTTCTTAAGAAAACAATTGAGACCATGTCCGAAATGGGGTAACTCATCGACCTTAGTCTCAATCTTCAATAAAGATAAGACACCCTTACTTGAGATCCAGAAAATTCCTAAACATCTGAATCTTCATTGCAGTAGACATCAATTGCTCTTCCAACATCATCTAAATCTTACTTCAAAAGAAACATCTTCAGAACCATCTATGGAAACTGCATCTCATCACACAGCTATTCCTTCCTGAAGCTATCAAGATACCCTCACTTGCTCCTCCTCAGCGGACAGATTCAACTTTTAGAAATCCCGCTCACTTGAGAGCAAATCAACCTCACACTCCAAGAATATACTCCAATTCTTGAAAATACTTTCTCTAGTCTCAAAGAAATCCTTTCACCAATCTACAAAACTTATTCGAGACTGTATTAGATCTGCAATCTCGATAAACACCTCCAACCACAACATATAAACCTCTTCCATTAGTGGTAGTCGTGTTCCACACACTCCTACCTTATCTACCTTTATAACCTATGTTGGAAAATCCGAACAGATAACCCAACAGATTAGGTAGATATAAATATATATATATATATATATATATATATATATATATAAATTACAAGTACGCTCTCTCAAGACAGACACCACTACAGAGCCTAGGTATTTACTCAACCTAATGCTCTGATACCAACTGTAGCGACCTAACTTTCCACTCTCGGAAAATCGCATCACTAATTAAGAAAGAAAGGGATAGAAGAAGAAAAGAAAGAGAAGAAAGAGAAAACAACACATCAGAATCTCACAGCGGAACGATTTAAATATAATATAGAACATATACATAGTATCATATACATCAGAGTACACAACTATATATCTCAATTTAGACAGTTATAACATTTCCGTCTAACACAATACAAGACATCATACAGAATAACAACACAACGAAAACTCTAACCATATATCTACACGCTGAAGCCTCCTGCTCCAAAGCTCCTTCAGAATTCGTCAAGGATAACCTGAATCACTTGACTACTCATATATAATATGAGTACCTAAGAGTTTAATAAAACAGAAAATAAACATTCGGGTCAGACAGGGGTCTGGTGTGAGTAAACGGTTTAAGATTGCTTAACTTTAGAAAAACCTTTGAAAAGAAAGGTATCACGTAAAACGTCCCACACATAAACATGGAAAAGTTTTTACCATACGCTAACCAAAACATTTGATAGGAAATCCAGTTGTTAACGTAAAAATCTGACGCTAACACCCCGGTGTAGATTGAAGTTGAGCGAAAGCACCACCCGTGAACACGGGAACTGAAAAAAAGTAGAGAAATCACGGAGAAAGCAGAAAAAAAACAGTTTTTATAGTGGTTCGGCTTAGGGTAAGCCTACGTCCACTTTAATTCTCTTTATTACTGAATCGATTACAACTTTACAACAATCTTCAATTACAACTCCGATGAGACAAAAAACTAGAACTTTGATGCAGAAGAATTCTTTAAATCCATGTAGATTGCGTTAGATTTCCTCTCGAAGTTAGTTGAGATGCCTTTCGTGCTTGAAGTGTCGAGTGAGTCGAGAATTCAGCAGAGTATCGGCGCTTAAAGAGGTCGGCCAAAAGTCCCCTTCATGCTTGAGGTGGGTTGGTATTTATAGGGAAATCCCCCCCCCCCTTTAGGTCGTAAGTCGTGACCGGTCTAAGGTAAGTCGTGGCCGACTTATCTGGCCAAGCCCCATGGTCTCACAAAAGCTCATTTGTACAAGTCCTAAGTCGCCCATGAGTCAACATCTAAGTCGCAAATGAGCCAGCTTGTCCTTTTGATGCGGCATTGTACCTTCACTAAGTAGCTTTAGGTCGTGGACGACTCAAGCTAGGTCATGAGTTGTATACGAGTTAACTGATAAGCTTGTTCCCTTCAGATAATAACCCAAGTCCTGAATTGCGTACGAGTTAAGAGGTCACTGTGTTAAGTAAGGAGCAGCACCTCATTTGCTTAAGTCGCTCACGACATATGCTAGGTCGTAAGTCGCAGATAGCTCTAAGTCGTTAGCTCATTTCCTTCTTAAGTCGTGCTCTCTCTTGAACTGTTAAGTCATCTTGTCCTTGAGTCGTGGGCTTCCTTAAGTCGTGGATGCTTTAGGTCGTGGAGCATCCCTTTTCTTCTAAACCGTTGAGTCGTAGACTTCTCTATGTCGTAAGTCGCCAAGTCCTTCAACTCGTTGAACTGTTAGGTCGTCCATTCCTTGAGTCGTAGGTCATGCCACCAGCTAAGTCGCTAAGCCGTTATCCTTTTTAGGTTATTAAGCCCTTAAACCGTTAAGTCGTTTTACCCCTTAAGTCGTCCAACCTCTTGACTCATTGAGTCACGCACCTTTTAACTCGTTAGGTTGATAACTCACTGAGTCGCTTGTCCATTGAGTCACCGCCCAACTTGAGTCGTTTGCTTATTGAGTCGTTGACCATAGGAGTTAACATTTGCCCCTCGAAGTACACGCCTAAGTCGTAGGTCATGTGCTTCGACTTATCTTAACTCGTGTGTCGGTTCAAATTTCATTGCCTCAAAATATAAAAGGCTTAGGTCGCCTCTTCTTCACCTACTTGCATCCGTGTTCACTTCCGCCATTAACAACCTTCGAAGCTTTTCAGAGACGAATTCGATCAGTTCACCTCATCACCAATCAAGTTCCTGCCACCTTCATCATCACACTACGTAAGTAAACTCATCGCTTGCTCAATTTCACAATTACCGTTACCTTTTGAACATGGACTTCCCACTTTCCAACCCCAATCCAAATCCCCACACCAGGCTTCATCTTGACTCACGTTATGATTGATTACTGACAAGCTTGGAGTGGTTTGATTGAGTTTCTAGATGACTTGCAAGGAGAAGACGATGGGTTACCATATTTCGATTCAGTTGATCCATGAATTTAGAGGAGACAATATTGTCCTACATGGGTTAACGGGTTAGGAGTTAAGAAGATAACGGGTTATTGATTAGATGGGAGGTTTGTTGATGAAGCGAAGTGTTGACTTGGACATGACTCAATAATTTTGGGCGATCTGTGATCCCTTTCGACTTAATTAGATACGACACAAGCTTTGAGTCGTGGCCGAGCTAAGGCTTAAAGAAATTCTCGTTACTTTGAACTGAAACCTTCTCTCCTTAACAAGCTTTGCGGCTTATAGGACCGACAATTTAAGGAGCCAACGACTTAACTTGCAGGAAACCCTTTAAGTCGTGGACGATTTATCTTTTAGGTCGTGGACGACTCAACCTTTAGGCCGTGGACGACTCATCACTTGAACGATCTTATACTTGCCAAATTGTTTCCTTTAGCCTAAGCCAATTGCATCCAACCCTGTTAGGTTGTGAACGACTCATGACTTTGAGAACTTTAGACTGTGACTCAATGTCCTGAACAAAAATTTGAAAACCTAGAGATGTTTATAGAACTTGATTGTATTTCCAATTTGAGTTGCCAGGATAAACTGCTTGAACTTTGAACTGTTACTTGAACTTTAAACTGTTAAACTTTGCTGCATTTTTTCACAGATCACTTTTGACTTGCAAGCTAGCAATCTGTTCTATACATCATTTACAGAAAATTGGGACGAATATACTGCCACTGACTGCCCACATCAAATGGAAGATTAGTTAACATAGAGTAATCAACTTAAACATACTGTATGAAATGTTGTGAACCAATCAACTAAAGTGAAATATTAATGCAAAGCATTGCTATCTTGAACTAATTTGTGTGCATCTACATTTCTCTTTCATATTTTAAAACAACGAACCCTGGACTTCATAACTGACAAATGCTTGCTAGTTTTCATTCTAGTTTTATTCGCTTATTGCTTTGTTGATTTTACACAACACTTCACACATTTTAGGAAACGTGCACCTTCATATTTGAATATTCGGTTGCTTGTGTAGAATGACTTCTCAGCAAGAAGATACAACAACCCAGGCTGGAGAGGTCACTCTTATTCCAGCTCCATTAGTCAATCCTCCAGAAAGAGCCCCCACCACCTTATCGTACAAAGCTTTTCGTCAGTTGTGCGGTCATTTTGGCATTGCTGAAGCAGATGCCATTCTTCCTGAGAAAAGTGACACTGCTGATGTGGCACCTACATGCTTTGTAGCGGTTAACCGACAAATGTGCCTAAGAAGGGCCATTCCACCTTTCAACAACTTTCTCCAGAATCTTCTTCTTCGACTAGCTATCTCCCCATTCCAACTACACCCCAATGGCTATGCCATTCTGATGGGGTTGTGCGTGCTATTTAGGAGAACATTTGACCGACTTCCAAGCTTTGACGAGATTTTCTTCCTATGCTCCTTTACTAGGACTAAGGATCATCCTTCTATCACCGTCATGAGAAGCGCCCGAAATCGTAAATTGATCGTTGGCCTCCCTGACACTTCCCATGGGTTCTTAACTCAATTCTTCTATGCTGCCCCCCGGGGTTTTATGCTGTGTGGAGGGAAGGAAGTAAGATCATTTACCTCTACCCCTTCTATACTTTGAGTTTTGTGAAGTCCGAATTGCCAAGTGTTAACTTCATTTTCTCATTTCAGCACTTCCCCCTCCTTCTAGAGATCCCAGCCACAAGCCAACTCTGGAGAGGCTTGTAGCTGTACAGGTTGAAGAACGGGATATGAAATTTTTGTTGAACGAAGAATTCCTTCACCAGTTCGGACTTCTTCACCCTTCTCGCTCCACACACCCCCATGAGGTTCCAGACTCCCCACCTAAAGCATTAGATGCCCCAGTTTCTTCTGACGAACCCATACCAAAAGAACCTGCCTCCGAGGCTTCTCTGGTGAAGTGTTCTACTACTGTTGATGTTGCGGGGTCGTCTGGCAAATCCGCACTTTCCCCAGTCATTGAGGAAGAAGAGACTCAGGGATCTCTCCAACGTTCACAGAAGTCTGGCGAAGAAGCCGGGAAAACAAGCCCTGTCAGGCAGAGCGGGGATGACACTTTCGAAGGGTTAAGCGATCTCTTCGCCACCTCACAGGAGATCTTTAAAGACGACCCTGTCACTACATTCTTCTTCAGTAGTGGAAGCGACTTCTTCTTTGCAACAAGCTCCGTCGACCCAAGAGTTGACATTAACTACTATCCCCAAGACTACTCCGCAATCGAAGAGTGGTTCGTAGTTTGATGCGCGTAGTTTGCACATCACACACACTTAGAATCTTTCGGCATTTTCATATACCCAATTCTTTGTACTTTGAAGATTATACAGTTACACTTCTTTTCTCTGAAGACTTTTAAGACTTGTCTTTTTTTTTTTCAGATTCTCCGATGGGGCGCAGCGGCTCTTACTATGATGACTTTCAGCGTTATGGAAGGCGTAGTCAATATGATTATAGGCGCTACCTTCCCGTTTACAGAGAAACCGATGAAGAGAGAGCCGCCTGAAAGGCTCAGGAGAGGAGGGCTCAAGAAGAGCGTTATGAGAGGAAAGAAAAGGAGGAACGCCACGATACTTCCCAGAGAGGTGACGATTCTCACAAGAGAAAGTCGCATGATGATCGGGGAAAAAGCCACATAGTTGAGGACCCAAGCAAGCATGCTCGGCACGGGGAAAAGCATGCTTCTACAACTCCTGAAAAGGTCACTGACCCCGTCTCACTTGACATTCCTTCTGGCTCTCCTGCTCTCGGGAAGACAGACATTCAGACAATAATCAGCAGGCCTAAATTCCAAGTTGGATCAGGCCCGGCTACCCTGCAAAGCCGCTTCCCGCACTGGTGCCTGAAGGGAGTGCGGCTTAATCTTGACTTGGTCCCTATTGACAAGCCTGCCATGCTGCGAAATCTCGATGCCGTCAGGCTTGATATTGAAAGGATGTCGAATTGGCAAAAGCTTGTTGACGAGCTTCAAAGGGTCAACCGTGCGAATATAGAGGCCATGCTTACTATGAAGAATGATAAGGCCGAATGGCAGAAGGTTCTTAAGCAGCATGATACCGAAATGAGGAGCATCACTACTTACAATGAAGAGCTTGAAGCGAAAGTTGAGGAACTTAAACAAGAGCTTGCTACTTCTTCTACCACATATACTCAAAAAGAAGAAGTACTTCAAAAGCAAGTTCGCGATGCTCACGCCGCTCAGCAACATGCCGAGGCACAACTTGAAGCTGAGCAGAAAACAGCGGGAAGGTATCGTGCTGAGGTTACAGAGTTACGGGAGAAAGTCAACTCTTAGGAGGCGGAAATTAAAATGCTAAAGCTTCAACTTTCCAAGACTGAAAGAGAGCGTGATGAGGCCGTTGCCGGTAAAATTGCAGCTGAAGAATCTCATGAGGCAATGAAGACCAACATCAGCTCGACACTGTTTGACTTTTACCTGCACAGCATCTTGGGGAATGGTAGTCTCGCCTTTCTAGGCCCCAAATATGAAGTTACACTAGCTGAAGTGTGGGAGGCTGCACTTGACATGCTTGGCGGTAAAGGTGCTGGCTATGCCGAATCAGCTCTTGAGGAGCATTACTTGGATGAAGATGCTCACGCTGCTCTCGCCAAGGGAAAAGAACAACTTGCAAAATTAAGAGCTGAAATGGCAGAAGGGGAACGGTTAGGAAGAACTTCTTCAACTATTCCAGTCCAGCCTTCTCCTTCGGCCGAAATCGACATTATTGGCTCCAGTTCTCATTCTCCATCCCTGGTCAAAGTTACAACTGAGATTACAAGTACACAGGGTGGAGATGAAGGTGAAGAGAGCGCCGAAGCACAGGATTATGCGGTTGATATCAGGAAGCCGACTTCTCCAGGTAACTCTACTGTTAATCTTGCCCAAGTAGACTGCTCATTTGCTTCTTATGAGTTCGATGAGCTTCTCGACTATCTCCTAAACCTCAATGAGCCTTTATCTCCTCTCTTTACCGACTTTAACTTCTTTTCTTCTGTAGAGAAAGCATCGACCATTGTTCAAACTTCCCCTCCTCCAATTATTCCTCCTTCGGTTCTCTAGATCACTTCTCCGTCCGCCTCTCAACCCAAGTCGCAAGAGTAGCAAATAGAAGCTCTTCATGGCTTAGATGATCCTATTGCTTCTCAAGAACATGGGGGAGAAGGGCTTGGAGAAGGCAATGAGTCTCCGGAGCGAACCACTTCTGATAACATAAAATTATCTGCTCTTGTTACTCCAGGAAGTGAGTCTTCTTCAAGGAGAAGGAGGAAGCGTGCCACTTCCAAGAAGAGAAGGAAAGGAATTCTTGTTTCTGAAAAGGAAACGAAAGTTGATCCGGCAGTAACCCTTTCTCCTTCATCCCCGACTCTCCCAAGCCGTCCTGAAAAGCTGCCTATTAGGTCAGGTGAAGGCTCTAAGGGTGGTGGCAAGAAGAAGTAAGGGGTCCTGCTTCGATTTATCTTTACTTTTTGCTTTTTGCATGTACTGGCCGGAGATTATGCGGGTACCGGCCTCCGCTTTTCTTTTTCTTTTTATTTTAAAACCTGTACCTGTACAAAATTTTGACAGTGTTGAATAAAATGATTCTTTTTGTTTGTACAAACTTCTGTCTATATCTGAGAATGCATTTACTATTCATTTTCGTACAAGTTTCTTTATATGATATTGCAGTGAGCTTGTGGTATATCGTTCGAGCGTAATATTTACCAATGTAGCTATAACTTGTTGCCCCTATACCATAAGCTTGTTGCAATATTTTATACTTTGAGGGGACTTGTACTCTTATTTTCTGGAGAATAATTATTCCATACTTGAAGGAATACTATTCTGCTCAAAATAGAGTACAGCTCACTCCATATGAGTTCCTACGCTTCATCCTTCGAAGATATCACTTTTTCTTTTGTGCTTTCACACATTTTTACCAAGTGAATTCTCCTATGTGGTAAAGCGGGCCTCTGAAGGGCACTTTAACTTCTTTTTGAGGAAGAGTATTTTCCAGAATAGGTTAATCATTCTTCCTTTGAGAGTTAAAGTGTGCCTTTGAAGAGGGCTTTTTTTTATATATTTTTTTATATTGCGCCTCAGTGGAGGGCTTTCTGATCTTTGCTTTGCGTTTCTGACGAAGTGCTTCTTTGAAAAGTTGTACCTCTGAGGAGGGCTTTTTCACGTTTCAACACTTGGAAGTTTTATTTCAATCTCGGTGAAACGTGTGCCTCCGAAGAGTTGTGCCTCCGAGGAGGGCTTTCCACGTTTCAACACTTGGAAGTTTTCTTTCAATCTCGGTGAAACGTGTGCCTCTGAAGGGGTCTTTCCGTTTGATTGCAGCTCTGGGAAGAGGTTTTTTGTTTGATTGTGCCCCTGGGAAGGGGTCTTTTTGTTTGATTGTGCCTCTGGGAAGAGGTCTTTTGTTTCTGCCCCTTGGGAGAGGCTTCTATTTTTCCCTATTCGTTGGGAAGCGGGCCTCCGAAGAGGGCTTTTCACATTTCATCTCACGGGAGTGTATCGACCGATCATAGTGAAATGTGTGCCTCTGAGTAGGGTTTTTGCCTGAAAGTTTGGAGTTTCTTTCTCTCGGTTGGACGGATTCACGGGAGTGTATCGACTGATCAGTCCGCAACTTTGTATCGAGAAAGATCTCTCTTTTTCTGGTTTAGCCCGCTCGAGGTCTTTTAGCATTTCAACTGTGGTGAAATGGGCCGCCGAAGAGGGCTTTTCACGTTTCAACACTTGGAAGTTTTATTTCAATCTCGGTGAAACGTGTGCCTCTGAGTAGGTCTTTTGCCTGGAAGTTTGGAGTTTCTTTCTCTCGGTTGGACGGATTCACGGGAGTGTATCGACCGATCAGTCTGCAACTTTGTATCGAGAAAGATCTCTCTTTTTCTGGCTAGGCCTGCTCGAGGTCTTTATCCTCCGAAGAGTTGTGCCTCTGAAGAGGGCTTGTGCCTCCGAAGAGGTCTTTTGCCGTTTGATGCTTGCCCGCCCATGTCTCTTTGCCATCTATTGATGTTGGCGATCTCCGTTGTCTTTCACAAGTGTCATCCCTTTTTAGTTGCCAATAAGTTCCCTTATCCAAAGAAATATTCTTCATAGTTAAGCGAGTTGGTGGTGGTAGACACAGGCTATTTAACTGGTTGTTTGTTTGTTCAAACATTTGCAGTTAGTTAGAAATGGTCCACTTCCATCCACATTGCTAACTTTTGTTCGAAGCACTTCTTTTGTAGGATTTGAGTATGGAAATTTTGAATGGTTTAGTGTTTGCTTGCTGAGTGATGTCGGAGATCGCTTGGTCTTGCGATGGGTAAGCTTTGCTTTTATGTTAACGTAAAAATCAGACTCTAACACCCTGGTGTAGATTGAAGTTGAGCGAAAGCACCACCTGTGAACACGGGAACTAAAAAAAAGTAGAGAAATCACGGAGAAAGCAGAAAAAACAATAGTTTTTATAGTGGTTCGGCTTAGGGTAAGCCTACGTCCACTTTAATTCTCTTTATTACCGAATCGATTACAACTTTACTACAATCTTCAATTACAACTCCGATGAGACAAACAACTAGAACTTTGATGCAGAAGAATTATTTAAATCCATGTAGATTGCGTTAGATTTCCTCTCGAAGTTAGTTGAGATGCCTTTCGTGCTTGAAGTGTCGAGTGAGTCGAGAATTTAGCAGAGTATCGGCGCTTAAAGAGGTCGGCCGGAAGTCCCCTTCATGCTTGAGGTGGGTTGGTATTTATAGGGAAATCCCCCCTTTAGGTCGTAAGTCGTGGCCGACTTATCTGGCCTAGCCCCATGGTCTCATAAAAGCTCATTTGTACAAGTCCTAAGTCTCCCACGAGTCAACATCTAAGTCGCAAATGAGTCAGCTGGTCCTTTTGATGCGGCATTGTAACTTCACCCAGTAGCTTTAGGTCGTGGATGACTCAGGCTAGGTCGTGAGTCGTATACGAGTTAACTGATAAGCTTGTTCACTTCAGATAATAATCCAAGTCCTGAATTGCGTACGAGTTAAGAGGTCACTGTGTTAAGTAAGGAGCAGCACCTCATTTGCTTAAGTCGCTCACGACATATGCTAGGTCGTAAGTCGCAGATAGCTCTAAGTCGTTAGCTCGTTTCCTTCTTAAGTCGTGCTCTCTCTTGAACTGTTAAGTCATCTTGTCCTTGAGTCGTGGGCTTCCTTAAGTCGTGGATGCCTTAGGTCGTGGAGCATCCCTTTTCTTCTAAACCGTTGAGTCGTAGACTTCTCTATGTCGTAAGTCGCCAAATCCTTCAACTCGTTGAACTGTTAGGTCGTCCATTCCTTGAGTCGTAGGTCGTGCCACCAGCTAAATCGCTAAGCCGTTATACTTTTTAGGTTGTTAAGGCCTTAAACCGTTAAGTCGTTTTACCCCTTAAGTCGTCCAACCACTTGACTCATTGAGTCGTGCACCTTTTAACTCGTTAGGTTGATAACTCACTGAGTCGCTTGTCCATTGAGTCGCCGCCCAACTTGAGTCGTTTGCTTATTGAGTCGTTGACCATAGGAGTTAAAACCAGTGATATTATAATAGTGTCTAGGGTTTTCAAATAAATATTAAATAGCCGAAATTGTTACATCTATTAAATTCCATCTACTAGCCACAAAAGTGGGTAATACAAACAAAACCGTAGGGTCTCGTAGGGAAAATGGGTTTCCAACAATGGCAGGGCTACTGGGGTACCGCCCGTCACAGTACGTGGCCTAGATCACTGTACCGAGGAGTACTCCCACTCCCCTGCAACACAAGGCCGGAACCATTCCTTACTGAACAGTCCCGAACAAGACCACCCCGCAATTGGCTGCAGACCAACTGCCCACACAGCCGAAATATAAAGGGACTTCTAGACAGGGATGTATCTTGCTCTCCAGTGGGAGCGACCCACGAAGCCTTGTTGCACCTCCCCTGTTTTAGCCATTCCCGGTTGATGAGGCTTGAGGCTGCGATTACCTTTATAGGACCAATTATCTTAGAATGCTCATCGTCCACCTGACGATGTGCTGAAAGCATTCAATCCATACAAGTTCGTTCCGGGTTCGAACGAAACCGAAGGCACTATCTCGTTGCACTAATTTTGGAATCACCCTCTGAGTCAACAACCATAGCGCTTGCACTCTGAATCACCATCTCGAACCTATAAGCACTATTCCGTCAAACTCATTACGGAATCACCCATAGAGTTATACTGACGTATAGCCCTTACGCCTCGAGTCTTCACTCGCTCCACTTGGATTAACGACCTACGTTTAATTGGAAACGATGTGGTTTTCGGATATCCAAATATGGAAACCCGATCCCGGTCTCACCGAAACCAAACGCCATTTTAATGTCCAAGTTATACTTAAGGGATTTAAACAATAGATATTTGAGAAAATATCACTTAACATAAATTGATGTATTCATATTACACAGATAGATAAGCATCTATTATCACATGCATCTATACATATCACAAAGCAACATATATATCACATTCAGATATAACATATTCACATCATCACCCATCAATCAATGTCATCCAACAACAACATCCTTAAATTAAATTAATCCTTAATTAATCACTTGGATTATCTTCAATCCATTATACTATTCATTAACTAATTACAAATTAATTCACTTAATTATCCATTTCAATTAATCTTCCCTGATTAATTATCATATTAATTAATCATTCTGATTAATTACTTCCAAATTATACTAAGTAATTACCTCTTAATTACTTTTTAAAATTTATCAACCTTGATTAATTATTCTCTAATTATCCTGATAATTATCTCTTAATTACCTTTAATTAATTACACCTGATTAATCACTTTTAATTAATCACACTTGATTAATTACTCTTAATTAATCATACTTAATTAATTACTTTTAATTAATCACCTTGGATTAATTACTTTAATTACATTTAGTAATTAAAACTAAATTATAAATTAATTATTCTTAAATTATTAATTAACAATTAATTAATTATTTCCACTAATTAATGATTTCTTTAATAATTAAAATTCTTTCTTAATTAATTACTTTAACAAGTAATTAATCACTTAATTAATTACTCTTAATCCTTTTATTAATTAATCATTAATCAAAATTTTTTAAATCTTTAACTAATTATTAATTAATTCTTCAATTAATAACCCATATGATTAACTCTTAATCACATTACTTAATTACTTTTCATGAAGTAATTATCCTTTACTTAATTACCTTTAGTAATTAACCACTTAATTACTTTCCAAAGTAATTATATTAGATTAACCCATAGTGATTAACTTAATTAATCACAAATTAATTACTTAATTAACCATTTAACATAATCATTTAAAATTAATTAAATGATTCTTAACTTGTTATATTATAAAGATTCTTAATTAAGAAAACATCACCTTAATTAAATCTTTTATATTAATCAATAACACTTATATAAATCTTAATTGAGTTATCACATTTATTCTCACAATTATTTATCTTTAGATAAATAAAATTCTAATTTACATAATATAAAATTTATTATAGTTGATTATCAAATTCTTAATCATTAAACTTTATTTAAAATAAAATATAACCTTTAGAAATCAATTTATAAATAAACACATTTAAATTAAGTTTTTAAATCTTTAAAACCTTTCCAAATTTAATTATCTTTAATTAAATCAAAATTCCAATTTACATAAGATAAATCTTTATTACAATTTTGTTATCAAATTCTAAATCATTAAACTTTATTTAAATAAAATATAATATGTAGAAATCAATTATAATTAAACATATTTTAAATTGAACTTTAAAATCTTTAAATCCTTTCCAAATTTATTTAATAAAGTTTAATATAAACTTTATTTCAAATCCACTTATTTTATTTTAAAACTTCCATTTTTTAAGACATATAAACTTGTTTCAAAACATAACTTTGAAACAAATTTAGTTTTGAAACTTGTTTAACCTTTGTTTTAAAAAAACTTAATTCCTAAAATCAAATATTCTTTGCATTAACAACTAAACACCTAGATCTAAAGCCTGAATACCCAATACCCGAGTAAACCCCACTAAAACCCGAGTAAACTCCTCCAAAAACTCGCATCAACCCCGAGACCTTCCTGTGCTTCCCACCATAGTCCATGATTCGAGTGAAACATCCGAAAACACGAGATATACTTCGAGTCTCCATCTTCTTCTCCCCAGAACCCCAAAATAGAAATACACAAACGTGCATGTAAACGTGCACGACGCTGATGGTCGACGGCGAGCCCTTCTCCGGTCATCCCCAAGTCGACTTCAACTTCGACATCAACATACTAAACCTAGAAATCACAAATTAATCGAGAAGCAAAAAGTGACAGTCGAACCCAACTGCTCGATCCCTACATCACCAGAAAACCCAATATCCACGGCAATCCAAGCTTCGAGAAACCTCGCCACCACTGCCGTAACTTCCCCACGTCGCCTCGAACCCATAGCTCCACTCGCGACAGCCTCCGGTTGCATTATGATGCCGAGAATTCCAACTGAAAAACAATGACATCTACAGGATGTTAAACCCTACCTTCGCGATCCACAATCATCACACTCTACTAAAAATTCTTGAAGCATATTTCACATGATCACTGAAGCCCCCTCCACCTTCGAGTTCACCCACATCGGCCAATTTGCCGCCGTTTGCCGTGATTTGGCCGAAAACCCCAAATCAGTAAATCCCAAAATACTCACTAATTAACTCATTAAAAATTATGATTCAGTTATTAAAAATCATAATTTTCCATTTGCAATTCAATTATGAATCTAAAATTAAAAATTTAATTCATGAATTTCAGACCCAAATTGAAATTGTACTGTAAACTCAACTATTTATAATAAATTATTCAATTTAAAATCTTGTAATTATTTTTAATGATAGCTTATATGATTACAAACAATATTTGTAAACAAATCATAAGCAAATTCGAATTCATATCCAAGTTTTTGAATTTATTTGAAAACTTGTTATAGTTACAGAGCACATTTATGGTTACAGGCATCTCAATATCATCAATCCCTCATACTCAATCATGCAACAGTTTAAATCCAAGAATCCAGTCAATTCATCAAGATTTCATACACAAGAACAAGATGAAATTTAAAATTTAAAACTGTTTTTAAAATTTTATTTACTCACCTGTAAATTTTTCAGAAAAAAGAAACTATTCTAGGCTTTTGAATTCATCTGCATGTTGAATTAAATCTTGCATTTGATTGAATTTGAAAATCTTGTGGCTGTTGAAATCTGAATTTCTTCTTTGTTGTATTTTCCAGATTTTCCAGATTTTTTTCTCTTTTTTTTCTCAACTTTGTTTTTGATTAGCATTTTTTTTAGATTTGTATTCATCTTGTTTTTGGGATGAAGATGAAGAAAAATATGTTTTAGCTGAAAATAAACTCTTCTCCTTGTTTTACAAATTTAAATTTTAAAATTAGAATATCAAGAGGATTGACATTTGTTCCCTATATGTTCTAATTAGCTTACACATGTCTCTAATATACATTAAAAAACTTACAAGTGTCTTATTGTTTTATTAATGTTTTCTTTTAAATATTATTTTATCTTTAATAATTTAATTTAAGCCTTGCATGAAATGTGAATATGCATGTAATGTATTTTAAAGCTTAATTATTTATTTTATTATGTAATATTTATATGGTTGTAAAATGTTTTTATCTTATATAAACAAGCTTTTAGATCTTTAATAAATATTCATGTGAAATCAAGTAACTTACATTTTAATTCAATTTAATGCTTATATGTTTGAAACATTTATTCTAATTCAACTCTTAAAATTTTAAAACAAATTTATTTTGTGTTAAAATTAAAATGAAAAGATATTAAGCAAATGAAATTTAAAATTTAAATCTTATCTAACTCAAGTTAAACTATATGTTATAAAAATAAGCAATTAACTTTGTTATAAAAATTTAAACTTCAAATATCATTTCAAAAATATTAAATCAAATTAACATTTCAAATTTCAAAACTATATACATTAAAGTTTGAAAACCTCTTGTTAAATTTAAATAATAAATTTTCCTATTTCAAATATACATACAAATATATATACACATTTCAAATTGAATACTAACATTATATTTATTAATTTCCATATTAAATTTTAAAACAAATCTCAAATCACAATATATACATTTATATATATTACAATTTGAATATAAAGTTTTATTACATTAAAAACTTCTTATTTACCAAACTAAATATTTCCAAATCAAATCATTATAAACTTTCAAAAGAATTTAATCTTGCCTATTCATATTGTAAAGAAAAATATTAATAGATATTAACAAATTATTATTATCATCCTTTGAAATAATTTTAACTTGTCAATTTATAATATAAATGATCAAATCAATTTAATTATTATCAAAGATTATTAAATTTATATTGCTCAAAATTCCGGGTCGTCATAGCATATATGTATACATGTGTCTTCATGCATGTATATATGGAAGCTGTGCGTTTTTTGTTTTTATGCACTTGATTGCATTTGATCTGATTTGAGTCATTACTGATTTGTACTTGAATCTCACATGCATCTTCTCTGGTTGAGATGGTCTGTTTGTAGTTTGGTGTTACATATTCATGTGAGTTGGTTGCATAAGTATGGTCATTGTATAATTGAGTCCATTTGAAAGTTTGTACTTGACTTATGTTCATTTTGGATCTTGACAAGTTGTAGTTGTCTCCTCCGTTGTATTGTGTGATGTCCACCACCTTTTGTCTAGTTTACAACTTTGTTGTCTTTGCATATATATATTATTGTACTGGTTGTCTGGTCTGAGTTACTTCAGTTGCTTTGAGTATGGTATATGTCGTTTCTTGAGTTGCTTCGAGTTAAACTACAGCTTGCCTCTATGCATTAAACTTGTATATTTCTTGTGTACATGTATATGTTTGTTTGTACGTAGAGTGTAGCCTTGCTGTAGCTCGATTGCTTGCATACTGAACTGGTCCGGTTGTAACTGCATGTATATATGTATACACGTGTGTTCACACATGTATATATGTACGTTACCTTGTTGTATGCGGTTCCATTATGCTTTGTACTCCTATTTTGATCTGGCCTTCATGTTCACTGAAGGTCTGGTGCACATATTCATGCATATACATGCATACATATATGAGATGCATGTATATATGTATGTTGTACTATTCCAGTTGTGTGTTACTTATCTGGTTTGGTCTGAGTTGTGTTGCATCCCTAGTGGTCTTCACACACACTTGAATTGTTGAAATTGAAGCCTGCACTTATGATGTGCATGCTTAAGTTTGTTCCACTTGCCTTTAGTTTGAATGGTTCAGTTATTTTCATTTCATATTGCTTCATGACTTCATTGTCGAGTCTGCGCTCATGTATACACATCGAATTTTTGGTCGAGGCTTGTTTTGTGTTGGTTTTGTATTCTTGTTGCATGAGAACTTGTACTTGACAATTTTGTGATGCTTTTGTACTGCACCTGAGTTAAATCCGGCTTATGACTCGGGTTGACCTTGTGCTCACCTGTACCAGCAATTTTATCGAGTGTACATCGGTGTGCATGACATTGTGGCATGTACAACACACTACGCATGTCGCAAGTAGTTCGTGTTTGATGAATTCAAAAGAAATGATGATGAATAAACCATATAACTGAGGAAAATAATATTTTGAAAAACACATTTTATTTTCCACTGCAAAAATATTTCCTTCTCAATTTTACCGCGTCGGTGCTTATTTTGCAGATAATCCAAGTGCTGGATACAAACTAGAATGGAGTTGAAGAGAAAAATACGAATGTTGAGTGATATGTAGTGCGACGAACATTGTAAAGTGAAATTTGTGATGTAACCGAAATTGTATTGTAATTGAAAATATACATATGTAGTGAGAGCTCAAATTTGTACTATTCAAAATTGTAATCAAATATTTGTGTGAATAAAATATTTTTTGAATTTAAATTATGTTTTATTTATTTGATTCAACAAATATTTATTTAATTTTGAAAAATAAAATAGTGTAATAACAAATACATTTAAATGAATATGTATATATATTTATTATCATCAAACAAAAATCATATACTAGCATATTCAACAGATCATATATGGTAATCTTGTTCGGATGTAATGTCAGGTTAGCGTTGCTTATTTGAATGCATTTTGTATGTTCTTCTATACACTAGGTTCTTTACATGTTAGATGGATTTTTTGGTATAATACATACTTTTGGATTGCCTTTCGGGTATTATTTTGGGGGATGAAATTCTCCTAAAGGGGAAGAATGCAACGACCCGTAAATTAATCACATTACATTTGAATGTTAAAATAATTTTTAAATATTTAAGCAATGGATGTTTAATAACCAGATAAAATATTTTAAATAATAATTAGTTAAATTAAAATCATTTTTAAATTTTGTTGCAAAAAAAATAGTTCAAATAAAAATAGAAAATGTGACCGAAAAGAGTTTTCTGAAATTTCGACTTCTCGGCTTTAGAAAGTCGTCGAAAACGTTGTGCACATTTTGCATCACTCATATACACATGCACATACATGCACATATGACATGTAATAGTTTGATGGTAAGTTAAAATTAATAAAACATGTTAGAAATAATTAGAAACAAGATTAGACTTTAAAAAAATATAAAATAAAACCTAAGTAGCCTGAAGGAGTGTGGCCATCACCTAAACTAGCTAGGAGAGGACAAGGCATGATGCAACGGGGAGGCATGTGGTGCCTGTGCACCTAAGAGGAAGGCATGGCCTCCACTTCTCATGGAAATTTGTAATATCTTTTAATGTTTAATTTAAACTTTATTAAATCCTATACTCATATCTATATATATCTCTACTCTAACTCCATATCTCACTTTGTTCACACATTATACATTTACTCACATCCTCTTCTCTCTTCTTCATTTTCATGTGTATCCATGGCCTCCAAATCCATGTTTAAAGTTGACAATATATAATTTTTTTCACTGTAAAACTTCACATACTCATCTACAACACCTCCTCTTGCCAAAACAAAACTCTTCTCTACAAAACAAGCCACTACTCCCTACATACCCACCAAGGCCGAGCCCATCATGCTCAAGAACGAGCCTAAAAGCCCATTAAAGGTCCACAAAATCAAGTCAAAGCATAGTCCAAGCGATTTTCGAAGAGTATTGTGATTTCCATTCATGTTAGTAAGCGTCACGGTGAGGAAAGCTTCCATCTTTGAACCACCAAGTTTAAACTATATCCATGCCTATATTTGTAACTATTGAATGTTTATCATATGGTTGTAATGATGGTTTGGTTGATGTTTGGTTTGATGTTTGAAAAACGGTCGCATTTAAAAGCAAGTAAGTGAATCTTTGGTTGTTCGAAAATTTTGTGGTTGAGCTTATGCCATTGTGATTAAATTTTAGCATATGTTATTTTATTGTAAATCATCATGTACTTATGCTCATACATTGCTTATGTGATGTATGGTTGTGCTGCAAATCTCATACGCTCAAATTTTGAACCGCTCATATAGCGATAGTCGCTATATCGCCACTTTCGGAAAATCACTTTTATGGAAACCGTTTGGTTTCATTATCGTACTTGGAATTATTTTGCAAAGTTAAGCATGTTTTTATTTAATGATGTTTTGTAACATTCCTGAATTTCAGCTAAAAAATAATTTGACAATTAATTTAATCTTTGGAATTAAATTATGAAATTATTGGTAATTAATTTTAAATTTTAGATTTAAAAGTTATCAATTGGAAAATTTCCAGAATAAATAATGATTTGTATTTTTAAATTGAATTTGGAGTTTAAAAATTCAAGAATAAATATTTCGGGAGATAAATTGGATTCTAGAGGTTAATTGAATTATGGGTTTGAAATTCAAATAATATTTATTAATAACAATAGCAGTTCGAGATAATATGAATATTCAAATAAGATATAATGGTTTAACTAAAAATAGGATTTGAAAACTATATAATTTTGTAGAAATTTGTTTTCTAAATTTTAAGAGACATGTGTAATATATTTTGAAAGTTAAATTTTTATGTTAATATAAATAATTTTAAATCAATGTTTAAAAGTTAAATTTATATTTTAAAGACATATATATTCCATATAAATGTTTATTTATTTAGTATAATTTGATTTCAAAACTCATCTTCTTATAAAGTTGTAAATATAAACATATGTAAATAAGTATAAAACTTGAGTATGAATATATCTTTTGAAAGTATAAGTTTAAAAAGGCCTAACAAATAGTTTGTATATTTATAAATTTAAAATGTAAAAACATTTACATATGATAAGATATGAAATATAAATACTTTAAGGTTTAAAATACAAAATACAAATTAAGTGAGATAGGGATTTAAAAACAAAACTTTATAAAAATTATTTAAAACTAGGATATAAAACATAAATGCAAAAAGATATAAATATGTAAAACATAAAGTATACAAGGATTTAAACAAAGTTTTAAATTAACTTTTAAACAAGGTTAAAAACATAAAATACCTATATGGTAATAAGTGTAAGAGATGAATTTAACAAGTGATAAAATAAATGTACAAGTGTAAATGAATAAACAAGTGGAAAAATTGATTTTTGTCTTCATTTAAAAAAATAGAAATAAAATAAATAAATACATAAAAGTAAAATCAAAGCAAAGAAAAAGAAAGTATGGTTTCGGTTTTAAAAAAAAAATACAGATCAGATCATAAACAAACTCAATCAAAACTGAAACAAAGTGCATCCCAATCAACAAATTGATGAAGTTTAAAATCTGAAGCAAGATGAAAACCAGGGAACAAGAATCAAATGTAGATTCAACTTAATTCCAGATTCGGCAAATCAAAATCAAAGACCAGAGTTTCTCAAATCTTGAAGTAAACAAAGCTTCAGTGAAAGTTCAAGCCAAAGTAAAGAAGAAGAAAAATTAAAAATCTGGAAATAAAAATCAAAGCTTGAGCAAGCAACCATTGTTCTCTGTCTTCATCAAATAAGGTGAGCAAACATCACCTTTTGCATTTTGAAATGCCTATGAGTAAACTCTTATTTAAATACAGTTTTTAGTTGTGCATGTGATGACTTTGTGTGATTAAGTTGTGATGTGGTTTGCATGCTTCATTTCATCTGAATATATGTATGAAATTGCTTGATTCCATGTGTGAATATCTGCAAATATTTATACTTTTGCTCTGTTATTAGTAACAGGCTAACTACGATGACAAAATAATTCCCATCTCTCTGTAAAATCAAAATTAAACTTTGATTTTAGAAAAGAAAAGATAAGTAACAATGTGTTATAGTTTTTAAAAATATTTTTAAGTTATTGTATTTGTTAAATATACTGTAAATTTATGGATTACAGTAAAAATTAGGAAAAAGGGGTAAAAATCAAAAGGGATAATTTATATATCTGATTTTATAATATGGATAGCGAGTCCAAATCATGAATTGTAAAATGAAATTGGTAATTTTTCATTTAGTATTGGCCGTGAATTTGAGTTCTTTTTGAATTTGGGTTTCTTGACAACTGCCGTTGATCGGCGATGTTTGGTGGCTCGAAATTTGGCCTGAAGGTGGTTGGGAAGTCGGTTGTCACTGGAAAAATAGGGTTGGATTTTTCTATTGGCCGTGGTGGCTGGAGTAGGGAAAAGTAGTGTAACGACCCGATATTTTCAACCATTCGCATCCATTATAAGTGTATAGGTAAACACTCATGCCAGAATTGAATTGCTCAAAATACCGCGTTGTAAATAAAAATGTGGCAAATCTCAGAATATGCAGTAAATAAAAATCACATATCACAGACACAGAGTAATAATAATGCAGCGGAAGTAAAAGAGATAGTAGTTCATGAAGCTACTATATAAATATATCAGAGTTACATAAGATACAATAGAAGAAATAACGTACAACAGAAGTTTAAATATGATAACCAAGTACAAGCTGAATAGAACAACCGAACTGAAAAGATGAAACTTGACAAGTAGATAATCTCCAACGATTCCAATCTTCAGAAAGTGGAAATCCAAATCTGTGAATAACTCAGGCTAACCCGAGCGTAAATAAAAATACAAACACTCGAGTCAGGACATACATACTTATACAATGTAAACCAACTCAAGTGAACTGTAGTAAAGGTACAAGTAATTTAGAAGATGCTTGGGACCGCCCATCCTCTAAGGATCCGTTAAACTATTTACTATGTAGTAATATATGCTATATACAGTAGTGTCTAATTAGTAAAGTATAATCATATAGAAAATAGCGTTAAGGGGATGGTGAACCTTAACGCGGTCGGATCTTTAAAACTAAAATCATAGTGGGCTCGATATAAGGAGATGACACGGCACGCGAGGCAATGCCAGGGTGGATACACTGTTTGCACTCCCGGACCGGTGGTGACGGCAAGCCAGCAGCTTCCGCCCACCTCGAACAATACCCCCGAATAAAAGTGGCGCCACATATCGAATCACAAAAGTAATAAAATGTTTTCCGATGGAGCATGCTCGATGAAAGGGTGCGACCCTTTTTGTAGCCCGGTATAGCTCCTGTTTTAGTCATTTATGCCAACTCACGGGAGTTGGGTCCACGTAATGTACCTCGAGAACGTCGCCACCATCCTACTTCATTCTGGAATCTCCACCGCGTACACAGTTGTTAAAGTGGTTTTCGGTATTGGCCGGCTATAAGACAATATCCGATCCCGATCTCTTTAACAACCAATCGTTATTATAACCCGTAGTTATAAATTTAAAACAATATTTTATACTTCAAAATAAAATATCATTTCAACCCAAATCTTTATCAAAATAAAGATTAAATCATTTCCAAACCATTTCAATATATCATCGTACCATATCTTTCAATTCAAATATTTATCAAAATAAATATCAAGTCATTTCTAACCATTTCAATATTTTAAATTATCGTATCCTTTAAAAACTTCCTTTCAAATCATTTTAATATATCAAAAGATCATAACCATTCAAAGCTTCATTTCCAAAATATCATATCTTTTAGAACTTCTTTTCAAATCATTTTAATATCAAAATGTCATATCTTTCAAAACTTCGTTTCAAATCATTTTAATATATCAAAATATCATATCTTTTCAAAACACATTTCAATCATTTAATATATCAAAATATCAAAACCACATTCATTTCAAATCATTATTCATTTTATTCAATTTAAAATACCATTTCAAAACAGTTTATATTCAAAAAAAATCATTTTTAATCATTAAAATGAAGTTATTGTGTTAAATAATTATATTATTAAATTTCCAAAATTTTCAACTTCCAAAGTTCAATTATTCACTTAAGTTTATCAAAACAGTGAAAATTCACTTTTCGTGGCATTTAGAAAACGCTACGGAAAGATACATTCAAAACAGTTCAATTTAACAAAAGACAACATTTTAAAATGTTGTAATAGGATGTACTTAAATTTCAAATAAACTTAGTTAATTCAAAAATTATAGCAATTACAAAATTTCTATAATAGCTTTTAATTCAATTTAGCTTTTTAATTTATTATCATCAACTACAGCATTTATAAATGCTGTAATATCATTTACATTGTAATTAATAGTATTTCAAAAATGCAGTCAATTAACTTCAAATATTCAATATAATTTCTCAACCAATTATGTTTTTATTTAAAACATTTTTAACTCATAAAATCATACATTTTCACATTTATAAACATCATTTAAGTTTCCTCAAGTTCATGATTTTATAAAGTTAAATTCCCATTGAAAAATCAAGATTTAATAATAATTCACTTATTAAATTGCAATGCTCAATTTTAAATTCCTTGCATTAAATTTCAACTTAACACTTAAGTTCAAATTCTCAAACATAACTTAGTTTTATTTTTATTTGCTTAACTAAAAGTTCACTTTTAAGTCAATTTCATAAATTTCCAATTTAGTTATATTTCAAAATTTCAACTTAAAGTATTCATTCATTTCACATTTCAACTTTATTAAAAATCATTAATATTATATAAAATCACTTTGAATTCATTTAAATTCAAATTATCATAAATTTATCATAATTTCACATTCAATTTAAGTAAATCAAATTTTCCAAAAAACTTACGTTCAAAATTTTCTAACTTTTCATTAATTCATTGTACTTACAATTATTCAGAAAATCAATAATATTCTACAAATCCTTTTTAATTAGATTTAAGTCAAAATGTTTTAATATTTACATTTCTAAAATAATTTTAAATTTTTTAGAAAACATATATTAACTACGGGTCTGTATATAATTTTCTACACTAGGAAAAGTGATACGGGTAATATATCATTTCAACCCATAATTTACAAAGAAAATCCGGGTTTTTTCATTTCAAACCCGCAGACCCAAGTAAATGAAATAAATTGAAAATCATTCAGGCCAATCATTTCATCCCATAACAATTTTCCCTTATTCTAAAGTCCGTTCGGGTATGTATCATTTCAACCCATGGTGATTTCTAATTTACAGGGAACTTGCGGTGTGATAAACATATATAAATGAACGGTAACAACATAAATGTGATAACAGATGATACGACATGAAATTTAACAGGTTTAACATCATATATAAAAAAATCACATGTCAGTTATAACATCATATTTAATTCTACACATTCAGTTGTTGTTGTTTCATAACTACATAAGTATAAATGTCGTGTGAGCTTTACTCACCTCTAATTGCTAAAGATGTCAAAACCAAAGGCATAAGAGAAAACAAAGAACGATGACACAATTACGGACTTGAGTGGAGAACGAATCCAAGCTACAACTCTTGTGTACAACCCAAAACAAACAATCAAAACAACACAATTCAGTACGACTTTAAAATGCAATAACTTTGATATAAAAGAGAAATGAATTGCCAAACTTTTTGCCTTGCTTCCTCAAACCTTTGTCAGGCCTAGGGTATAGTTTGGTTCAGATTTGGTTAAGTTTTGGCTCAGGTCTAGGCTAGCATGGGTCGGGTTCATGTCATGGGCAAGGTGGAGTTTCATACATGAAGAGGTGAAGGGTCTTAGGCAAACAAATGGAGTTTTGGTTGGCTAGAGGGCTTGGCCATGGAAGTGTGCTCGGCCTGTGGGTGCACCATGACTAGACAGAGGTTGGAGGGGTGTATGGTGATCAGGTCAGAGGTAATGGTTGAAGGGGATGAGGCCAAAATGGTCAACAAACATTGTCTTTGGCATGTAGGTTGCAATTTTGAAGGGTTTGACCACTATGGATGGCTCGGCCTTGGTCATGGCTGGAAGCATAGGTGGTGGTGATGGCAGGGAAGAGGTGTAGGGGTTTGTGGCTGCGGCTATGGAGGAGAAGCCTAGCAGAAAGCATGAGAAAACAAGGCATAATTCATAGAAAAATAAGAAGAAGAATAAGAAAAAGAAAGGGAAGCCATTACCAAAACTTGCAAGATGGAGGCCATGATTTTTTTAGGGTTTGAGAAAGAGAAAATTTCGTGAAAAATAAAAAAGGGAAGTCGGCTGGAGATAGAGTAAGAAGTGGCTAAAATAACAGATGTATTGATGACAAAAGAAACTGTAAAAGAAACGTGAAACGACATTACGTTTCTTAGCCTTTAAACCTTTCAAATTCCATATATATAATTTGTAATTTTATAAATACATATAAAGTGAGAAATAAAGATAAAAAATCAGAAATAAGAATAAATGTCTAAAATAAATAATTAAATTTTAATTAAATAGAGTTTAAATTAAGAAAATGGCTTAAAATTGCAAACTAGGCTTTAAAATTGAAAACAACTCAGATAATCTTTGGAAAAATCTATTCAAATTTAAATACATGAAAAATGAATATTAATAAAGTAAAACACAGCAAATAAAAGTGAATGTATAAAATAAATTACTAAATTTTAATTATATATAATTAAATTAAGGAAATAGCAAAGAAAGTAGAAACTAGGTTAGAAAATTTGAAAATAAATGCAATGAACTTTGGAAAATTTTTATATACTTGAAAAATATTTATAAATAAATATAATAACAAAAAAATAAATTCACAAAATAAAAAAAAATAAAAAAAATTATTTAAATATAGTTTAGATGAAGAAAATAGCAGAAAAATAGAAACAGCCTTTAAAAATAGGAAATAAATACAATAAATTTCGGAAAAATTCTATTATCATTTTAAAAATAATTAAAAGTCAAAATATACATAATATAAAATAAATATACAAGTTATAATAAGATATATCAAATAAAAATGTCATTTATATAATTTAAAATAAAGATTATTGCTGAATAACCCAATATACACACAATATTGAAAACAGTATAACTTTTGCAATTTAAATCCGTTTTCAACGAAACGAAAAGTAGCGTTCTTAAAATTTTATGTACTTTCATAATAAAAGATAAAATTTAAATTTTCAAACTTTTGAAAATTTAAATTAAAAGTCAAAGTTTGACTATTTTGACCAAAATTCACTTTTTGGAATATATTCTTTTTAGTCATGCTTTGGAATGATAATTCATGTCAAAACTAAAGTTTATCATTAAAAATAAATAAAACAAGTTTTTAAATCAAAAATTTAATTAAAATAATTAAAATATAAAAAAATCACAAAATACAGGGTTGTTACACTCTCCCCCACTCAAAACTTTTCGTCCCCGAAAAGGAATGAGGTACGGAAAAAACAGAAGACGATAGAGTGAAACAAGATTAGGACAAGATGACAAGGAGAATGAAATTATACGCGATGACTATTGTTATAGGTAAGTTTAACAAGGTGCAGATTGTCGAATATTATAGAAAGATTTCTAAACAGAATTTTTTTTTATAGAAAGATGCCTATACCAGTCTATAGCAAGATAAGGATGATAAGGACAACCAAAAGATAGTTTAAAAAAATGAAATAAGGAAATAAGTTTGAAAGCATGGGAATTTCAACATAAATAGAGAATAAATCTTTACACAAGTTAAATAAATCTTAACTATCTCAAATGTAACAACCCGGTATTCCATACCGAATCATTATCGTCTTAGCACGATTTCTTCTCCTATCCCTTTGCCAATTGAAGTTTTTAAATTTGAATTAAAATTCTTTTATAAAATTGTTAAAAAGGTTGATGGGTTTAAAAATTAAATAGTGGTCCTTTTATTATTGGGCCGTAAAAATTTACATGGGTAAAAACCCGTTCCCCTCCCCCTTCACCGTTTTCATTCGAAACCTAAAACCACGAAAAGAATAAAAATGGAGGCGGTCTCTTTCGTTTCCCCCTTTTCCAAATTAGGGCTTCTTCAATTCTCGTGCTCGGCTATGAATCTACGACTCGAAAAGGTGAGTGATATTTTTTCACTCGCATCTAATTCAAGCACATGATGATTTCTTACTTCTGCAATTTCGTGATTTTGTGCTGGATTTTCGTGGCTACCACATATTGATTTTCAACTGTTGTTTCATGATTTTGAACTCGTTTTGACTCGTTGACCTCGGCATTACTTTGAATTGTCGCTAGTCGTTGTATATGCCTTGAGTTGACCTTGCCTTTGACCTATAGCTTGACATTCATGGTTTTGAACTTGCGTTTTCCTTGATGGCCATCACGACGTTGATTTTTAGTTGGCATCAGCCGTGACTTTTAAACTTGAAAATAATTTCTTCGGGTTCACTTTGTAATTCCGGCTTGTCTTGTTTTCACTGAACTTTTGTTGCTTGTTCCATTATGTAGTGGTTGTTTAACTGGTACATATGTATTGCACCACTTCTGTCACGTTGAATGGAGCCTTGTTCATGTCGATGTTTACACCACTACACTTGTGTCCACTGCTTCTGGTCGAGTTAATTCTGTCCATTTTCATGTAGCATTTATACATATGTCAGTGGAGCTTGTGCATCGTTCACGTCATTAACTTGCATTGTCTTGTTTCACCATTGCATGTATCTATTTGGGTGTTATGCCTGTGACCATTCTTACGGTTTGCATTGGGTTGTACTTCACTGTGTTCGTTTGTCTTCACTTGCATACTTGTTCTTCATGTGTTATGTTTTGAGTTGTAGTCTCAACTCTGACCACTGCTAGCTTGAATTTGGTTGTGACTGTTTCCACTATATGTTGCACCATTCGAGACAGTTCCCTGTTGATGTTTCCATTTATTGGATTCATTGTTTTATATGTTGGAGACTTTAATTATGCTTTATCCAATAATAAGTTTTCAACCTGATAGCACTGTCCAGATTTACAATTGCACTCCATATATATATGTTCCCACCTGAGTTCATATGTATTGTTTCTTGCATATATATATATATATATATATATATATATATATATATATAAGTATGCATGCATTTGCTTCAATGTGTTATCATCACCGCATTTTCATCGCTGTCTGTCATTTCTGACTTTGGTTCTTTTGAACTTTGTTTGCATTATTGTTTCACTGTCTTCCATTGTAACCTTTATGCTTGAGTCTGATACTTGGTCGTACTGATCATTTATGTCTGATGTATGTGCATTTGTGGCTTTTCCACTGTGTACTTGCATGCATCCCTCTGATCATATGGTCATGTTGCCTTCAGATTGCTTGTATATATGCTTTTACTTTGAGCATGTTGGATTTTGGGCATTGTTTCATCTGACTTCGGTCTTGATACTTGTACCACCTGGTCTGGATTGTGCTTTACCTTTGTGTATGGCTATTCTTTGACCACTTCACTACCATTTTGACATTCCTTTGTATCTTGGTTCTATGCATTGTCATGTCACTTGTGTACTTAAGTCAGTGACGTCCACCTGACTTTGAGCATTGCAGTTTTCTTACTGTCTTTATATTGTGACTGTTTTGAGTCTGATGTGCTTTGCAGTGCATTGACTTATACACTTCTGGATCTAATGTGGTCCACTATACCACTATTTTCATCTTCTCTTGACCATTTTGGCATTGTCTTGGGCTTGTTCGATACTTTGTTGAATTCTTTGGCAATGTGTTGCCTGGCCCTACTATCTGTGCAGCCTACTTATTTGCACTTTCTCATTTGAGTTATACTGCTTCTCGTTGCACCTCTGAATCATTTTTCCATGTGCAGTTGTTATGTACATTCATTGGGTACATCGTCACTGTAGTGGCACGGCAGTGCACGCAAGCGTGAACTGCAGCCACACGGTATTCAATGGGTACATCATCACTGTAGTGGCACGGCAGTGCACGCAAGCGTGAACTGCAGCCACACGGTATTGGTTTTATTATTATTTATTTTGCTTTTGAATTATGGATCTATTTCGTACTCCATATGTTGTAGTGGCGAGGCAGTACACGCGTGAGTATACTGCAGCCCTACTCGAGTTGACGTTTTAATTGATGTTTCCAATTACTTGATTGTTTCCTTTGTCCAATTCATCCTTATTAGTGATTGGATAGACAAGATTTATTGTGATTGTCATCTATTCGTTATTTGATTATTATTGCTTCTGTGCATTAATGACTAAGTTTGAATTAGACTGACCCGGGTATTATTTTCTTTTGAATGTAATACTCGGGTCAGACCCGAGTTATTTCACTGTAGGTATTCTGCTTTGGGATGCTGCTCGAGCTATGAAGTTCTTTCATATCTTTTGGAGTTGTCGTGTCATAGTATAGGTTGACATGTATTCATGTATATTAATCGTTAATGTACTTGTATATGTAACTTCCTGAGTCGACTGTTGTAGTTGTATCACATGTACCGTGTCAAATGTATTATAACTGACATCAGTTATTATATATATATGAGACTTTCTGTTTTATCTGTGTTCCGCATTTATATTATCTGTGTTATTATTTTATATTTTTGTCCTAGACTATTATAGCCACTGTGTAGTAGCTTTGAGTTTGCATCGGCATGTCGGATTTCCTCCTGAAATGAAATGCACGTTTTTACTATCTGGCATATCGGTGCTCGCACAAAGCAATTACACGGATGGTCGCTCCTCAACAGCCTTATTCTCCGTGCTAGCCGACAGCACTACACCATAGTGTTCTTGGCTGGCGTGGGTATAGAGGTGGGGCGTCACAGCTTGGTATCAGAGCCTTGGGTTTAGAACAAATATAAAACATAACTTAGATAGTACATGTGTTACAACTATCTGTCGATGTTTTATCTCACATCTTTATCTAAAATCATCTTTGATTTGTTAGGTATGAATTCCTAACTCTTATTCATGAGCATTGCTGCTATTCTCCGTTGCACATGCTCATTTGAGTTTGCACTGCTAAGTATCATTGTGTATATGCTCTACCAAGTTGCATATTGCTGCAACTCGTACCCACTTCAATTTGAACTCGCATTGTTTATTCGAACTGCTGTATATATGCATTCTTATCTCTGATTCGTGTACTTAATGCAGTCTCCTTACAATTGGGTTTTGGGTGTCAATCTTTGAGACAAATTGAGTTTCAATTGTCGACTCTGTCTGTTTATCCATGGTTTGTTGGTTTTCATATGCCTCTCTGATAGTTTTAAAAATTTCTTTGGTATAAAAGAAATTGTCTTGGACTTTGCCTTGTCGATATCGACAATGACTTGACTTTTACTTTTGCTAAAGTCATTCAAGCATTTATGCTCGTTCTGCTTTGTTTTTCCAATTGTTGATCGATTCTTCTTTTCGGATTAGTTGTTATCACTTTTGTCGACTTTGATAACTTCTATTTCAGGAATTTTTGGGTATTTCTACTTTGATGGATTGGAATCGAATTCTTCGGATTTTATTCACGTCTTCGAATGTGAATCTTAGTGAACTGATTTGGTTTTCGAATTTAATCGATTCTTGATTATTTCCCGATTTGTTGCTTTTATTTATTAGCAACTTTGATGACCTTTTCTTTGGGATTTTTGTGAACATACCTTTCGATGAATTCGGTATCGATTTCTTTGGATTCTATTCACGTCTTCGTATGTGAATTCTTGTGATTGATTGTTTCTACAATCATTTTTGTGATTTGTCACTTTAAAAATATAAAGGTTTCAATACTAGTAGTAAATATCAAAACTCTTTTATCAAAATGTTTTCAACTCTATTTTCAATACCAAACTCGTTTTTAAAACTGTTTTCCAATCTATTAGTATATACAAATCTTTATTTCACTCGTATGAGAAATCTAATTAAACGGCTTAGTAAAACAAGTGGTATGAAACGCTTGCGTTTACTTCGTCGGTTAATTGTTGGACTTGTTCGATTGAACCTCTAGTGACAATTTTATTAGTGAAGATTTACAGTTTGTTCGTAAATATTTAAGTTAAGCAAGTGGTTATTGGACATGAAGCTAAACTTTTACATTTACTAGCTTAGTGTAATTGACAGTTCTCGTTGATCATGACGATCACTTTTATGATTTAGACTAGCAATTGAGCGATGTCTCTTTGTCGGCGAGGATAGCTTAGGCCTCGCCGGTGTGATTTTGACTCACACATATCTCTTTGTCGGCGAGGATAGCTTAGGCCTCGTCGGTGTGATTTTGACTCACACATCTCTCTTTGTCGGCGAGGATAGCTTCGGCCTCGTCGGTGTGATTTTGACTCACACATATCTCTTTGTCGGCGAGGATAGCTTAGGCATCGTCGGTGTGATTTTGACTCACACATATCTCTTTGTCGGCGAGGATAGCTTAGGCCTTGTCGGTGTGATTTTGACACACACATATCTCTTTGTCGGCGAGGATAGCTTAGGCCTCGTCAGTGTGATTTTGACTCACACATATCTTTTTGTTTGCGAGGTTAGACTAGACACCACTTGTGTGATTCCACTCACACATACCTTTTTTGATTTTTGGTTAGTCTGGACCTCAATCTGTGTGATTTCGACTCACACATGTGGGGTAGAGCCCCACGGTCTTCGGGCCATTCGTGTGTCAAAATTAATGGCTTGCAACCATGAGATAGCGTCTCGTTATGCGTTGCACGTGTTGGTGATTTTCATGCTCATGTGTAGGTGAGATTCCGTGCTCCCGTTCTCTCTTTGCGTTGCACATGTTGATGATTTATCATGCTCACGTGTAGGTGAGATTCCGTGCTCCTGTTATTGCTTTGCATTGCACGTGTTGGTGAGTTTTCATGCTCGCATGTAGGTGAGTTTTCGTGCTCCCGTTCTCGTTATGCGTTGCACGTGCTGATGAATTTTCATGCTCGCATGTAGGTGAGTTTTCGTGCTCCCGTTCTCGCTTTGCGTTACATGTGCTGATGAGTTTTCATGCTCGCGTGTAGGTGAGTTTTCGTGCTCCCGTTCTCGTTATGCGTTACATGTGTTGATGAGTTTTCATGCTCGCGTGTAGGTGAGTTTTCATACTCTCCTTCGAGTTTTCATACTCCGTTCGAGTTTTCATACTCTGTTCGAGTTTTCATACTCCCGTTCGAGTTTTCATACTCTCATCTTGTGATTTCTGGATTTCTTGTGTAGTCTTCTGGAATTTGTGCTTCACCAATTTTTGTGATTTCTATTGATAAGTTTTATCAACTTTTGTGCATTGGTGAATTCGTGTGTCATTGACTTGTTATGAGTACAAGTTTAGGGTATGATATCCCTTTCTATCTTTGAGAAGATTCTTGTGACACTTTTGATGAATGAAAATCCACTTATCGAAGTTTCTACAGATATCGCTGTTTTAATCACGTGTTTTAAAAATTGTTTCAAAATAAAAATCATTTTCATATTTTTTATAGTTTACGCTTTCAAAAGAATGAGGAAGCGATTTAAACGTTTCAGCAAAATCGAGGACTATGACCCCTTTCTTTTACTGATTTGTTTAATTCCGGACTTGTCCGTTTGAGGTTGAAAATTTGTGAATTCCTTTTATGAAATTAAAAGAATATTTTGTGATTGTATTGCCCATTGAGTGCTTTAAGAATTCTGGTCGATGCGCTTGATCAACGTTATCGATAGGAATCTCCTAGATGCTTTGATGAGACAATCAGACATAGTAAATTGAATTTTAAAATGAAAATTTTTCTGAAAAGATAATTACATAAAGTAAATCAAAAATTTCGAAAGTTTTAGCTTTTCGGGAAAGAATATTATTTAAAACAACTCTTTTTCGATACTTCTATTCTTGTGATTCCCGAGGGAACCAAGACCTTATCGTTGTACCAATGCTAATCGTATTGGTTTGCATGACATTCTCTTTCATAAGAGAACGTGCTGTATCTTGTGTTTCTAAATCATTGATGCCTATTGAGACTAGATATGACACTCATGGTCTAGTGCTCTTGGCTATTGATTTCGTTCTTCAAAATCTGGCATCATTATTTTGGGTGAGAAATTTGTTCTCTACCCTGACCATGAATCTTGGGAATATTTATTTTCTCATAAGGAACTTAATTTGCGTCAACCACGTTGACTCGAGTTCCTTACATCTTATGATCTTGATATTATTTACCACTCCCCGATGGGAAATCGTGTTGCCGATACACTTAGTCGTAGGCAACAAGTGGTTGTTTCTTTGATGAAGTCCGAATGGAATCATCTTTTTACCAAGTTCATCAGACGTTTCGATGTACTTCGTTTTATTGAGTTTCGTCTCATTCCTTTTATGGACTCACGTCTGATGTTCTTTTATGTTGATCGGTTCATTGGACGTACCGTTTTTGTACTACGACGGCGTTCCGAATTAATGAAGCTTTGATTCATCTGGCGTATCGTTATTGTACTACGCTGTTGTTCCAAATTACTCGTGTCTCACCTATGATAGGTGTTGTGCGTTTCGGTCGGTCGGGAAAGTTAGTGCCTCGATATATTGGGCCATTTCCTATCACTGAACGTATTGGTTTCTTGGCTTATCGCCTCTTAATACCGGCTCAATTTTCTGTTATTCATGACGTATTTCACGCGTCTTCCTTCTACGGAAATGCCTTAGGGATTTCGATTTTATTCTTGAGCCCGGTATTATTGAAGAAATTGAAGTTTCACTAGTTTTGACTTTGAGCAAACACGTTCAGGCTTGCTCCTTCATGCTCTTTATGGTGAACTTCTTATTTTTTCAAATTTCGTCATTTTATGATAATATGCTTTTATGGTTGTTACCTTTTGTCCATTTATTCCTTAAGATTGCGAGGATGCAATTTCATTAAGGAGGGGAGTCTGTAACAACCCGGTATTCCATACCGAATCATTATCGTCTTAGCACGATTTCATCTCCTATCCCTTTGCCAATTGAAGTTTTTAAATTTGAATTAAAATTATTTTATAAAATTGTTAAAAAGGTTGATGGGTTTAAAAATTAAATAGTGGCCCTTTTATTATTGGGCCGTAAAAATTTACATGGGTAAAAACCCGTTCCCCTCCCCCTTCACCGTTTTCATTCGAAACCTAAAACCATGAAAAGAATAAAAATGGAGGCGGTCTCGTTCGTTTCCCCCTTTTCCAAATTAGGGCTTCTTCAATTCTCGTGCTCGGCTATGAATCTGCGACTCGAAAAGGTGAGTAATATTTTTTCACTCGCATCTAATTCAATCACATGATGATTTCTTACTTCTGCAATTTCGTGATTTTGTGCTGGATTTTCGTGGCTACCACGTATTGATTTTCAACTGTTGTTTCATGATTTTGAACTCGTTTTGACTCGTTGACCTCGGCATTACTTTGAATTGTCGCTAGTCGTTGTATATGCCTTGAGTTGACCTTGCCTTTGACCTGTAGCTTGACATTCATGGTTTTGAACTTGTGTTTTCCTTGATGGCCATCACGGCGTTGATTTTTAGTTGGCATCAGCCGTGACTTTTAAACTTGAAAATAATTTCTTCGGGTTCACTTTGTAATTCCGGCTTGTCTTGTTTTCACTGAACTTTTGTTTGTTGTTCCATTATGTAGTAGTTGTTTAACTGGTACATATGTATTGCACCACTTCTGTCACGTTGAATGGAGCCTTGTTCATGTCGATATTTACACCACTACACTTGTGTCCACTGCTTCTGGTCGAGTTAATTATGTCCATTTTCATGTAGCATTTATACATATGTCAGTGGAGCTTGTGCATCGTTCACGTCATTAACTTGCATTGTCTTATTTCACCACTGCATATATCTATTTGGGTGTTATGCCTGTGATCATTCTTACGGTTTGCATTGGGTTGTACTTCACTGTGTTCGTTTGTCTTCACTTGCATACTTGTTCTTCATGTGTTATGTTTTGAGTTGTAGTCTCAACTCTGACCACTGCTAGCTTGAATTTGGTTGTGACTGTTTCCACTATATGTTGCACCATTCGAGACAGTTCCCTGTTGATGTTTCCATTTATTGGATTCATTGTTTTATATGTTGGAGACTTTAATTATGCTTTATCCAATAATAAGTTTTCAACCTGATAGCACTGTCCAGATTTACAATTGCACTCCATATATATATGTTCCCACCTGAGTTCATATGTATTGTTTCTTGCATATATATATATAAGTATGCATGCATTTGCTTCAATGTGTTATCATCACTGCATTTTCATCGCTGTCTGTCATTTCTGACTTTGGTTCTTTTGAACTTTGTTTGCATTATTGTTTCACTGTCTTCAATTGTAACCTTTATGCTCGAGTCTGATACTTGGTCGTACTGATCATTTATGTCTGGTGTATGTGCATTTGTGGCTTTTCCACTGTGTACTTGCATGCATCCCTCTGATCATATGGTCATGTTGCCTTCAGATTGCTTGTATATATGCTTTTACTTTGAGCATGTTGGATTTTTGGGCATTGTTTCATCTGACTTCGGTCTTGATACTTGTACCACCTGGTCTGGATTGTGCTTTACCTTTGTGTATGGCTATTCTTTGACCACTTCACTACCATTTTGGCATTCCTTTGTATCTTGGTTCTATGCATTGCCGTGTCACTTGTGTACTTAAGTCAGTGATGTCCACCTGACTTTGAGCATTGCAGTTTTCTTGCTGTCTTTATATTGTGACTGTTTTGAGTCTGATGTGCTTTGCAGTGCATTGACTTATACACTTCTGGATCTAATGTGGTCCACTATACCACTATTTTCATCTTCTCTTGAACATTTTGGCATTGTCTTGGGCTTGTTCGATACGTTGTTGAATTCTTTGGCAATGTGTTGCCTGGCCCTACTATCTGTGCAGCCTACTTATTTGCACTTTCTCATTTGAGTTATACTGCTTCTCGTTGCACCTCTGAATCATTTTTCCATGTGCAGTTGTTATGTACATTCATTGGGTACATCGTCACTGTAGTGGCACGGCAGTGCACGCAAGCGTGAAATGCAGCCACACGGTATTCAATGGATACATCATCACTGTAGTGGCACGGCAGTGCACGCAAGCGTGAACTGCAGCCACACGGTATTGGTTTTATTATTATTTATTTTGCTTTTGAATTATGGATCTATTTCGTACTCCATATGTTGTAGTGGCGAGGCAGTACACGCGTGCGTATACTGCAGCCCTACTCGAGTTGACGTTTTAATTGATGTTTCCAATTACTTGATTGTTTCCTTTGTCCAATTCATCCTTATTAGTGATTGGATAGACGAGATTTATTGTGATTGTCATCTATTCGTTATTTGATTATTATTGCTTCTGTGCATTAATAACTGAGTTTGAATTAGACTGACCTGGGTATTATTTTCTTTTGAATGTAATACTCGGGTCAGACCCGAGTTATTTCAGGTTGTAGATATTCTGCTTTGGGATGCTGCTCGAGCTATGAAGTTCTTTCGTATCTTTTGGAGTTGTCGTGTCATAGTATAGGTTGACATGTATTCATGTATATTAATCGTTAATGTACTTGTATATGTAACTTCCTGAGTCGACTGTTGTAGTTGTATCACATGTACCGTGTCAAATGTATTATAACTGACATCAGTTGTTATATATATATGAGACTTTCTGTTTTATCTGTGTTCCGCATTTATATTATCTGTGTTATTATTTTATATTTTTGTCCTAGACTATTATAGCCACTGTGTAGTAGCTTTGAGTTTGCATCGGCATGTCGGATTTCCTCCTGAAATGAAATGCACGTTTTTACTATCTGGCATATCGGTGCTCGCACAAAGCAATTACACGGATGGTCGCTCCTCAACAGCCTTATTCTCCATGCTAGCCGACAGCACTACACCGTAGTGTTCTTGGCTAGCGTGGGTATAGAGGTGGGGCGTCACATCAAATTTCATTATCTTATTATCCAATCATCTTAAATTAACAATTTTTTAAAACCATGGGTTTGAAAAATAATCATTTATTACACTCACAATGTACTTAATAAATTTTATTCTTCTTTATTCCTAATTAAATTAAATTTATTCCGCTCAATATATTTATCACTTATGTTAAACATACTTACACTTAATATAACTGCTTTCTTTTATTCTTAGTTCTTTTAACATTATTTTATTGTAAGTTATTCAATTACCCTTTTATTCTATTTACCTCTGTTAATCGTTTTAAAATTTAAGTGTATAACATTTATTATAACCACTCAAATTTCATTTATAAAATCTTTTTATATTGTATATTATCCAATTACATTGTTAACTTCTGAAGTTAAGGTAAGTTATACTTGAATGCAATTGTATTATACAAATAAAACTTTCCAATTCAATCATTTCAATCTTAAATCATTTGTTCAAAAAATTTGATTTTCTTTTTATAATTGAAATTATTCTTTAAAATAAAATTTAGGAATTAAATTTCCAATTTCTTCAGACCATTTAGAGATAACTAAATGTATGTACATAGTTTATCAAATAAAATTTCAATCATATGTCTTTATATATTATAAATCAAGTCATATTTTAGAAATTCAAATAAATTTGATTTCCCAAAACAAAGCTGTAGCAAGACTACAGAACAGTCTCTTCACTTCGAAACTCGAAAATGAACGTCGATGACGCTGCAGTCATCACCGAAGTTATTTCCCAGCGACAATGAGAAGAGCACTAATTTTAAACTTTAAAATTCTTTGGAAACAAATTTCTATTTGAAAATACTTTAAATAATATATCCCTTTTAAAACTTTTTGAACAAAAGGTTTGAAACCATCGGAAATTAAATTCTCAGATTTCTTGTTCTAAATTCATTTTAGTTCCCAAATCAATTTATAAACAACTATCTATAAATTCATTTATAGAAATACAAATGATCAATTAAGTATTATCATTTCAAATAATCAATTTTAAATCAGTTTATTAAGTTCCATAAATTTACTTATATATCAAAATTTATTTCATTAACCAAATTTTAAAATAATATTGTGTTAGTTTGTTCGGTCAATGTGTTTTAGAAATCCTATCGATAGCGTTGATCAGACGAATCAATCGGAAACCCAAATCAACATCAACAACTCAAACAACACAATATATAAACAAAACATGGATTTACAAGTACAATTCAAAATGTTTGAAGATAGGTTGGAAACCAAAGACAAGATGATTAAATAACAAAATAGGGAGGTGGATAAGCTTAAATAAATCACGGGCAACATTTACCAGGTCAACCATGACTTAAAGAATAAGATCAGTGTGGATTTTCTGGGGTAAATCTACATTCGATCTCAATAGATAAAGTTTGGAATAACAAAAGATATTAGCATCTAAACCAAGGATAGATAAGAATCTCTGGTGAATCGATGCTAATTGTAAGGGGGTTTCCCCCTTTCTTCAATTAAATTTGAAATTGGTGTGACCGCCGACTCACTAGAAAGATCATTCGAAGCGGAGTTATGGAATACTCCTGAATCAAAAGAAGATGAATAGTGAAGAACACGAATGGATTTTGGAACCGCAGGGAACATTCCAAAATTCAAAGGAATTGAGTCAAAAAGGAGAGATTCAAACTCGAATGAAAGTGATTCTGTAAATACATTCACTCCATATGCTGAAATTTGCCTAGAGCTATCAAAGCTTTGATATTAACTTTAACGACCTGATATTTTCAACCATTCACATCCATTATAAGTGTATAGGTAAACACTCATGCCGGAATTGAATTGCTCAAAATACCGCGTTGTAAATAAAAATTTGGCAAATCTCAGAATATGCAGTAAATAAAAATCACATATCACACACACATAGTAATAATAATGCAGCAGAAGTAAAAGAGATAGTAGTTCATGAAGCTACTATATAAATATATCAGAGTTACATAAGATACAATAGAAGAAATAAAGTACAACAGAAGTTTAAATATGATAACCAAGTACAAGATGAATAGAACAACCAAACTGAAAAGATGAAACTTGACAAGTAGATAATCTCCAACGATTCCAATTTTCAGAAAGTGGAAATCCAAATCTGTGAATAACTCAGGATGACCCGAGCGTAAATAAAAATACAAACACTCGAGTCAGGACATACATACTTATACAATGTAAACCAACTCAAGTGAACTGTAGTAAAGGTACAAGTAATTTAGAAGATGCTTGGGACCGCCCATCCTCTAAGGATCCGTTAAACTATTTACTATGTAGTAATATATGCTATATACAGTAGTGTCTAATCAGTAAAGTAAAATCATATAGAAAATAGCGTTAAGGGGATGGTGAATCTTAACGCGGTCGGATCTTTAAAACCAAAATCGTAGTGGGCTCGATATAAGGAAATGACACGGCACGCGAGGCAATGCCAGGGTGGATACACAGTTTTCACTCCCGGACCGGTGGTGACGGCAAGCCAGCAGCTTCCGCCCACCTCGAACAATACCCCCGAATCAAAGTGGCGCCACATATCGAATCACAAAAGTAATAGAATGTTTTCCAATGGAGCATGCTCGATGAAAGGGTGCGACCTGAGTTAAATCCAGTTTATGACTCGGGTTGACCTTGTGCTCACCTGTACCAGCAATTTTATCGAGTGTACATCGGTGTGCATGACATTGTGGCATGTACAACACACTATGCATGTCGCAAGTTGTTCGTGTTTGATGAATTCAATAGAAATGATGATGAATAAACCATATAACTGAGGCAAATAATATTTTGAAAAACACATTTTATTTTCCACTGCAAAAATATTTCCTTCTCAATTTTACCGCGTCGGTGCTTATTTTGCAGATAATCCAAGTGCTGGATACAAACTAGAATGGAGTTGAAGAGAAAAATACGAATGTTGAGTGATATGTAGTGCGACGAACATTGTAAAGTGAAATTTGTGATGTAACCGAAATTGTATTGTAATTGAAAATATACATATGTAGTGAGAGCTCAAATTTGTACTATTAAAAATTGTAATCAAATATTTGTGTGAATAAAATATTTTTTGAATTTAAATTATGTTTTATTTATTTGATTCAACAAATATTTATTTAATTTTGAAAAATAAAATAGTGTAATAACAAATACATTTAAATGAATATGTATATATATTTATTATCATCAAACAAAAATCATATACTAGCATATTCAACAGATCATATATGGTAATCTTGTTCGGATGTAATGTCAGGTTAGCGTTGCTTATTTGAATGCATTTTGTATGTTCTTCTATACACTAGGTTCTTTACATGTTAGATGGATTTTTTGGTATAATACATACTTTTGGATTGCCTTTCGGGTATTATTTTGGGGGATGAAATTCTCCTAAAGGGGAAGAATGCAACGACCCGTAAATTAATCACATTACATTTGAATGTTAAAATAATTTTTAAATATTTAAGCAATGGATGTTTAATAACCAGATAAAATATTTTAAATAATAATTAATTAAATTAAAATCATTTTTAAATTTTGTTGCAAAAAAAATAGTTCAAATAAAAATAGAAAATGTGACCGAAAAGAGTTTTCTGAAATTTCGACTTCTCGGCTTTAGAAAGTCGTCGAAAACGTTGTGCACATTTTGCATCACTCATATACACATGCACATACATGCACATATGACATGTAATAGTTTGATGGTAAGTTAAAATTAATAAAACATGTTAGAAATAATTAGAAACAAGATTAGACTTTAAAAAAATATAAAATAAAACCTAAGTAGCCTGAAGGAGTGTGGCCATCACCTAAACTAGCTAGGAGAGGACAAGGCATGATGCAACGGGGAGGCATGTGGTGCCTGTGCACCTACGAAGAAGGCATGGCCTCCACTTCTCATGGAAATTTGTAATATCTTTTAACGTTTAATTTAAACTTTATTAAATCCTATACTCATATCTATATATACCTCTACTCTAACTCCATATCTCACTTTGTTCACACATTATACATTTACTCACATCCTCTTCTCTCTTCTTCATTTTCATGTGTATCCATGGCCTCCAAATCCATGTTTAAAGTTGACAATATATAATTCTTTTCACTGTAAAACTTCACATACTCATCTACAACACCTCCTCTTGCCAAAACAAAACTCTTCTCTACAAAACAAGCCACTACTCCCTACATACCCACCAAGGCCGAGCTCATCATGCTCAAGGACGAGCCTAAAAGCCCATTAAAGGTCCACAAAATCAAGTCAAAGCATAGTCCAAGCGATTTTCGAAGAGTATTGTGATTTCCATTCATGTTAGTAAGCGTCACGGTGAGGAAAGCTTCCATCTTTGAACCACCAAGTTTAAACTATATCCATGCCTATATTTGTAACTGTTGAATGTTTATCATATGGTTGTAATGATGGTTTGGTTGATGTTTGGTTTGATGTTTGAAAAACGGTCGCATTTAAAAGCAAGTAAGTGAATCTTTGGTTGTTCGAAAATTTTATGGTTGAGCTTATGCCATTGTGATTAAATTTTAGCATATGTTATTTTAATGTAAATCATCATGTACTTATGCTCATACATTGCTTATGTGATGTATGGTTGTGTTGCAAATCTCATATGCTCAAATTTTGAACCGCTCATATAGCGATAGTCGCTATATCGCCACTTTCGGAAAATCACTTTTATCGAAACCGTTTGGTTTCATTATCGTACTTGGAATTATTTTGCAAAGTTAAGCATGTTTTTATTTAATGATGTTTTGTAACATTCCTGAATTTCAGCTAAAAAATAATTTGACAATTAATTTAATCTTTGGAATTAAATTATGAAATTATTGGTAATTAATTTTAAATTTTAGATTTAAAAGTTATCAATTGGAAAATTTCCAGAATAAATAATGATTTGTATTTTTAAATTGAATTTGGAGTTTAAAAATTCAAGAATAAATATTTCGGGAGATAAATTGGATTCTAGAGGTTAATTGAATTATGGGTTTGAAATTCAAATAATATTTATTAATAACAATAGCAGTTCGAGATAATATGAATATTCAAATAAGATATAATGGTTTAACTAAAAATAGGATTTGAAAACTATATAATTTTGTAGAAATTTGTTTTCTAAATTTTAAGAGACATGTGTAATATATTTTGAAAGTTAAATTTTTATGTTAATATAAATAATTTTAAATCGATGTTTAAAAGTTAAATTTATATTTTAAAGACATATATATTCCATATAAATGTTTGTTTATTTAGTATAATTTGATTTCAAAACTCATCTTCTTATAAAGTTGTAAATATAAACATATGTAAATAAGTATAAAACTTGAGTATGAATATATCTTTTGAAAGTATAAGTTTAAAAAGGCCTAACAAATAGTTTGTATATTTATAAATTTAAAATGTAAAAACATTTACATATGATAAGTTATGAAATATAAATACTTTAAGGTTTAAAATACAAAATACAAATTAAGTGAGATAGGGATTTAAAAACAAAACTTTATAAAAATTATTTAAAACTAGGATATAAAACATAAATGCAAAAAGATATAAATATGTAAAACATAAAGTATACAAGGATTTAAACAAAGTTTTAAATTAACTTTTAAACAAGGTTAAAAACATAAAATACCTATATGGTAATAAGTGTAAGAGATGAATTTAACAAGTGATAAAATAAATGTACAAGTGTAAATGAATAAACAAGTGGAAAAATTGATTTTTGTCTTCATTTAAAAAAATAGAAATAAAATAAATAAATACATAAAAGTAAAATCAAAGCAAAGAAAAAGAAAGTATGGTTTCGGTTTTAAAAAAAAAATACAGATCAGATCATAAAAAAACTCAATCAAAACTGAAACAAAGTGCATCCCAATCAACAAATTGATGAAGTTTAAAATCTGAAGCAAGATGAAAACCAGGGAACAAGAATCAAATGTAGATTCAACTTAATTCCAGATTCAGCAAATCAAAATCAAAGACCAGAGTTTCTCAAATCTTGAAGTAAACAAAGCTTCAGTGAAAGTTCAAGCCAAAGTAAAGAAGAAGAAAAATTAAAAATCTGGAAATAAAAATCAAAGCTTGAGCAAGCAACCACTGTTCTCTGTCTTCATCAAATAAGGTGAGCAAACATCACCTTTTGCATTTTGAAATGCCTATGAGTAAACTCTTATTTAAATACAGTTTTTAGTTGTGCATGTGATGACTTTGTGTGATTAAGTTGTGATGTGGTTTGCATGCTTCATTTCATCTGAATATATGTATGAAATTGCTTGATTCCATGTGTGAATATCTGGAAATATTTATACTTTTGCTCTGTTATTAGTAACAGGCTAACTACGATGACAAAATAATTCCCATCTCTCTGTAAAATCAAAATTAAACTTTGATTTTAGAAAAGAAAAGATAAGTAACAATGTGTTATAGTTTTTAAAAATATTTTTAAGTTATTGTATTTGTTAAATATACTGTAAATTTATGGATTACAGTAAAAATTAGGAAAAAGGGGTAAAAATCAAAAGGGATAATTTATATATCTGATTTTATAATATGGATAGCGAGTCCAAATCATGAATTGTAAAATGAAATTGGTAATTTTTCATTTAGTATTGGCCGTGAATTTGAGTTCTTTTTGAATTTGGGTTTCTTGACAACTGCCGTTGATCGGCGATGTTTGGTGGCTCGAAATTTGGCCTGAAGGTGGTTGGGAAGTCGGTTGTCACTGGAAAAATAGGGTTGGATTTTTCTATTGGCCGTGGTGGCCGGAGTAGGGAAAAGTAGTGTAACGACCCGATATTTTCAACCATTCGCATCCATTATAAGTGTATAGGTAAACACTCATGCCAGAATTGAATTGCTCAAAATACCGCGTTGTAAATAAAAATTTGGCAAATCTCAGAATATGCAGTAAATAAAAATCACATATCACAGACACAGAGTAATAATAATGCAGCGGAAGTAAAAGAGATAGTAGTTCATGAAGCTACTATATAAATATATTAGAGTTACATAAGATAAAATAGAAGAAATAACGTACAACAGAAGTTTAAATATGATAACCAAGTACAAGCTGAATAGAACAACCGAACTGAAAAGATGAAACTTGACAAGTAGATAATCTCCAACGATTCCAATCTTCAGAAAGTGGAAATCCAAATCTGTGAATAACTCAGGCTAACCCGAGCGTAAATAAAAATACAAACACTCGAGTCAGGACATACATACTTATACAATGTAAACCAACTCAAGTGAACTGTAGTAAAGGTACAAGTAATTTAGAAGATGCTTGGGACCGCCCATCCTCTAAGGATCCGTTAAACTATTTACTATGTAGTAATATACGCTATATACAGTAGTGTCTAATCAGTAAAGTATAATCATATAGAAAATAGCGTTAAGGGGATGGTGAACCTTAACGCGGTCGGATCTTTAAAACTAAAATCGTAGTGGGCTCGATATAAGGAGATGACACGGCACGCGAGGCAATGCCAGGGTGGATACACCGTTTGCACTCCCGGACCGGTGGTGACGGCAAGCCAGCAGCTTCCGCCCACCTCGAACAATACCCCCGAATAAAAGTGGCGCCACATATCGAATCACAAAAGTAATAAAATGTTTTCCGATGGAGCATGCTCGATGAAAGGGTGCGACCCTTTGTGTAGCCCGGTATAGCTCCTGTTTTAGTCATTTATGCCAACTCACGGGAGTTGGGTCCACGTAATGTACCTCGAGAACGTCGCCACCATCCTACTTCATTCTGGAATCTCCACCGCGTACACAGTTGTTAAAGTGGTTTTCGGTATTGGCCGGCTATAAGACAATATCCGATCCCGATCTCTTTAACAACCAATCGTTATTATAACCCGTAGTTATAAATTTAAAACAATATTTTATACTTCAAAATAAAATATCATTTCAACCCAAATCTTTATCAAAATAAAGATTAAATCATTTCCAAACCATTTCAATATATCATCATACCATATCTTCCAATTCAAATATTTATCAAAATAAATATCAAGTCATTTCTAACCATTTCAATATTTTAAATTATCGTATCCTTTAAAAACTTCCTTTCAAATCATTTTAATATATCAAAAGATCATAACCTTTCAAAGCTTCATTTCCAAAATATCATATCTTTTAGAACTTCTTTTCAAATCATTTTAATATCCAAATGTCATATCTTTCAAAACTTCGTTTCAAATCATGTTAATATATCAAAATATCATATCTTTTCAAAACATATTTCAATCATTTAATATATCAAAATATCAAAACCACATTCATTTCAAATCATTATTCATTTTATTCAATTTAAAATACCATTTCAAAATAGTTTATATTCAAAAAAAAATCACTTTTAATCATTAAAATGAAGTTATTGTGTTCAATAATTAAATTATTAAATTTCTAAAATTTTCAACTTCCAAAGTTCATTTATTCACTTAAGTTTATCAAAACAGTGAAAATTCACTTTTCGTGGCATTTAGAAAACGTTACGGAAAGATACATTCAAAATAGTTCAATTTAACAAAAGACAACATTTTAAAATGTTGTAATAGGGTTTACTTAAATTTCAAATAAACTTAGTCAAATTCAAAAATTATAGCACTTACAAAATTTCTATAATAGCTTTTAATTCAATTTAGCTTTTTAATTCATTATCATCAACTACAGCATTTACAAATGCTGTAATATCATTTACATTGTAATTAATAGCATTTCAAAAATGCAGTCAATTAACTTCAAATATTCAATATAATTTCTCAACCAATTATGTTTTTATTTAAAACATTTTTAACTCATAAAATCATACATTTTCACATTTATAAACATCATTTAATTTTCCTCAAGTTCATGATTTTATAAAGTTAAATTCCCATTCAAAAATCAAGATTTAATAATAATTCACTTATTAAATTGCAATGTTCAATTTTAAATTCCTTGCATTAAATTTCAACTTAACACTTAAGTTCAAATTCTCAAACATAACTTAGTTTTATTTTTATTTGCTTAACTTAAAGTTCACTTTTAAGTCAATTTCATAAATTTCCAATTTAGTTATATTTCAAAATTTCAACTTAAAGTATTCATTCATTTCACATTTCAACTTTATTAAAAATCATTAATATGATATAAAATCACTTTGAATTCATTTAAATTCAAATTATCATAAATTTATCATAATTTCACATTCAATTTAATTTCCAATTATAATTAAATCAAATTTTCCAAAAAACTTACGTTCAAAATTTTCTAACTTTTCATTAATTCATTTTACTTACAATTATTCAGAAAATCAATAATATCCTACAAAAATCCTTTTTAATTAGATTTAAATCAAAATGTTTTAATATTTACATTTCTAAAATAATTTTAAATTTTTTAGAAACCATATATTAACTACGGGTCTGTATATAATTTTCTACACTAGGAAAAGTGATACGGGTAATATATCATTTCAACCCGTAATTTACAAAGAAAATCCGGGCTTTATCATTTCAAACCCGCAGTCCCAAGTAAATGAAATGAATTGAAAATCGTTCAGGCCTATCATTTCAGCCCATGACAATTTTCCCCTATTCTAAAGTCCGTTCGGGTATGTATCATTTCAATCCATGGTGATTTCTAATTTACAGGGAACTTGCAGTGTGATAAACATATATAAATGAACAGTAACAACATATATATGATAACAGATGAAACGAAATGAAATTTAACAGGTTTAACATCATATATAAAAAAAATCACATGGTAGTTATAACATCATATTTAATTCTACACATTCAGTTGTTGTTGTTTCATAACTGCATAAGTATAAATGTCGTGTGAGCTTTACTCACCTCTAATTGCTGAAGATGTCAAAACCAAAGGCACAACAGAAAACAAAGCACGATGACACAATTATGGACTTGAGTGGAGAACGAATCCAAGCTACAACTCTTGTGTACAACCCAAAACAAACAATCAAAACAACACAATTCAATATGACTTTAAAATTCAATAACTTTGATATAAAAGAGAAACGAATTGCAAAACTTTTTGCCTTGCTTCCTCAAACCTTTGTCATGGCCTAGGGTATAGTTTGGTTCAGATTTGGTCAAGTTTTGGCTCAGGTCTAGGCTAGCATGGGTCGGGTTCATGTCATGAGCAAGGTGGAGTTTCATACATGAAGAGGTGAAGGGTCTTAGGCAAACAAATGGAGTTTTGGTTGGCTAGAGGGCTCGGCCATGGAAGTGTGCTCGGCCTGTGGGTGCACCATGACTGGATAGAGGTTGGAGGGGTGTGTGGTGATCAGGTCAGAGGTGGTGGTTGCTGCTATGGTGGTGGTTAGGGTGGTGGTTGAAGGGGATGAGGCCAAAATGGTCAACAAACATTGTTTTTGGCATGTAGGTTGCAATTTTGAAGGGTTTGACCACCATGGATGGCTCGGCCTTGGTCATGGCTAGAAGCATAGGTGGTGGTGATGGCAGGGAAGAGGTGTAGGGGTTTTTGGCTGCGGCTATGGAGGAGAAGCCTAGCAGAAAGCATGAGAAAACAAGGCATAATTCATAGAAAAATAAGAAGAAGAATAAGAAAAAGAAAGGGAAGCCATTACCAAAACTTGCAAGATGGAGGCCATGATTTTTTTAGGGTTTGAGAAAGAGAAAATTTTTTGAAAAATAAGAAAGGGAAGTTGGCTGGAGATAGAGTAAGGAGTGGTTAAAATAACAGATGTATTGATGACAAAAGAAACTATAAAAGAAACGTGAAACGACATTACGTTTCTTAGCCTTTAAACCTTTCAAATTCCATATATATAATTTGTAATTTTATAAATACATATAAACTGAGAAATAAAGATAACAAACCAGAAATAAGAATAAATATCTAAAATAAATAATTAAATTTTAATTAAATAGAGTTTAAATTAAGAAAATGGCTTAAAATTGCAAACTAGGCTTTAAAATTGAAAACATCTCAAATAATCTTTGGAAAAATCTATTCAAATTTAAATACATGAAAAATGAATATTAATAAAGTAAAACACAGCAAATAAAAGTGAATTTATAAAATAAAGTACTAAATTTTAATTATATACAATTAAATTAAGGAAATAGCAAAGAAAACAGAAACTAGGTTAGAAAATTTGAAAATAAATGCAATGGACTTTGGAAAAATTTTATATACTTGAAAAATATTTATAAATAAAGATAATAACAAAAAAATACATTCACAAAATAAAAAAAATAAAAAAAATTAGTTAAATATAGTTTAGATGAAGAAAATAGAAGAAAAATAGAAACAACCTTTAAAAATAGGAAATAAATACAGTAAATTTCGGAAAAATTCTATTACCATTTTAAAAATAATTAAAAGTCAAAATATACATAATATAACATAAATATAAAAGTTATAATAAGATATATCAAATAAAAATGTCATTTATATAATTTAGAATAATGACTATTGCTGAATAACCCAATATACACTCAATATTGAAAACAGTATAACTTTTGCAATTTAAATCCGTTTTCAACGAAACGAAAAGCAGTGTTCTTAAAATTTTATGTAATTTCATAATAAAAGATAAAATTTAAATTTTCAAACTATTAAAAATTTAAATTAAAAGTCAAAGTTTGACTATTTTGACCAAAATTCACTTTTTGGAAAATATTCTTTCTAGTCATGCTTTGGAATGATAATTCATATCAAAACAAAATTTTATCATTCAAAATAAATAAAACAAATTTTTAAATCAAAAATTTAATTAAAATAATTAAAATACAAAATAAATCACAAAATACAGGGTCGTTACAAGTAGGGTTTTGAGCTCGGTTGTGTTGTCAATGTTGATGGAGTTCGTGTGGCGACTGAGGCGCACCGTGTTCAATCGCTTGATGGGAGATAGCTTTAGTGGCTCGAGGCGCATCTGTGGTCATGCCGTTGGGTTTCAAATGACGTGGGTGGTCGGCGACAGGGGGATTTCTGATCTCATGCATTTTCCAGTTTTGGTGCGAGTGTCGATTTTGGGATTGCTTTCGAGCTTCGTCAATCTGCTTCGTCGAGGTGTTATTGAAGTCGAGAGTATGTTGGCGAAGGTAGAAATGTTGAAAGGCGACGTTGTTTCTGGCCGTGCATGTGCACGGTGATTGTCGCATGCATCCTGTTTTTGGGTTTTGGGGAAGAAGAAGTTTCACTCGGGTTCGAGTACGGGAAGTTGAAAATTTTACTTAAGTTTGTACCATGTAATCCAGATGTTTAATTTGGTAACAGGGTTCTTTTTAATTAAAGCAATGCTTAAAAAGAAAGGGGGGAGGAAGGAAGGTTTTGGCTCGAAGCAATATCCGAGTAAGCAAAGGGATGACTCGAGTGATTGCTTGGGAAAAACTGTTTGGGGCTCGGGTAAAGACCTGAGGTGGTTTTGGGGATTGTTTTGAAAGTAGTATCGAGTTTCCAAATTTTAAATTTTAATTAAGTTTTAAACCTTTTCCAAGTTAAATAATAATTGGTTGTACTAGTTTTGGAATTGTATGATTAATTGAGGAAATGTTTTCAATTATGGATTAAATTAAATATTTTTAATCCATGTGATAAATAATAATTGATTTTAAAGGTTTATTAAATAAACTTGAATGTAATTAAGTAATTAATGTGTTATTTTAATTTAAAACTCGATTAGATAATTAAAGGTTAATTAAGTATAAATTAGGGGTTGATTAATTATGTAATTAACTTAAAAGTTAATTTAATAAATGTGATTAATTAAGGAATAATGAATTAATTAAGAATAAGTAATTAAGAGAAGATAATAAAGTGTTAATTAACTTAAAGTGATTAAGAAATCATTATCTATTAAGGAGCAATTAATTATAGAAATTAATTAAGGTATAAACCCATTAATTAATCAATTAAGAACAATTATTTATAATTAAGACTAAATTAATGGTTAGGGGTTTATTTATTAAAGTACTTAATTAAAAAAAATTAATTAATAAAAGTAATTAGGATTTAATTAATTACAATTAAAGGTTAATTAATTAAGATAATTAATTAAGAAATGATTTAATTTATGATGGTGATTAAGATTTAATCAACAGTAATTAGTGATAATTAATTTATTAATTTATGAAAATTATTGGGAATAATCATTTATTTTAAGGATAATCAATTAAGAATTAATTTATTAATTATTGAAATTAATTAAGACTAATTAATCAAAGGATTATTTATTTATTTAAAGGTTAATTAATGATTAAAGAGTAATTAACCAAAATGGTTTGTAATTAATTAATAATTAATTAACCAGGATTAGAAATTTATTGATAAGTAATTTATCTGATATAAATAAATCAGATAATTAATTAATCTTACTCGTGGATGTTAGGATTCTATGAAGTGCCTTGAATTGATTAATGTCCCTGATTTGTGATAATATTTGATATGAATTATTTTGTTTTGTGAACTGTTATGTAATTTATTTATCTGTGATGTAATTTATTATCTGCGATGAACTTATATTGTTCATCCATGATCTGTAAATAAAGATAAGCTTTATAGATTATACCGCTTATCGATATTTCCGTGTTTGAATCTGTAATGATTGATGATGTTGCTCCATTATTGGGTAAAACCCCTGGACCACACTATATACACACCAATATGGATTTCACGAGGAAATCAGTTTAAGTCACAGATATTGGGATTTAATACTTTGAAATGGTTTTTAAAGTTTGAATTTTGAATCCAAATAGTTTTGGAAATGAAACAAGGTTGAATTTGAAAAATAATTGAAAAAGAGTTTTGAAAGATAAAAGTTATTTTAAATAACTTGGTTTAGATTGAAATCTGAAATATTTTAACTTGAGTTTGAATTCAAATTTTAAATTGAATTAAATGATTGGAAACTATGGTTTAAAAATGTCATACAAAGTTATGAAGTGTTTATGTGGGTTTTTAAACCATTTTAAAAGTATGGTTTTGAGAATTTGAAACTTAACCCAAGTTTATATTTGAAAGGCTTTAACTCGTGCAATTATAATCGGGTTTTCCGAAACGGAAACATGTGATTTCAAATAATAATTATGATGAAAAGATTTCAAATTTGAAATTGGATGGTTTTGAAAGCTATAAAATGAGTCTTTGATTTAAAGACCGGATAAGTTAATCCAATTTGAAATGGAATTGTTTTGAAAGGCTATAAACGAATCTTTGTAAAGATTGGTGAACCCTGTTTTTAAATTAAAAAGGGGTTTTAAAAGTGAATCTTTTGTTTAAAAGATTAAAGTGTGGAAATTGTTTAAACCATTGAAAGGTTTTTGGAAATGAATCTTTTTGTTTAAAAGATTGTAAATGGTAATTTGTTTAAACCATTTGAAAGAAAAGTTTTGGGTTTTTAAGTTGTGACTTAACTGAAATCCCATTATCCATATGGTTTTTAAAATATTGCGCTCATTATTCGGTTTAGCCGGGAGAGGACCTTGTGTCATATAACCCATTCTGAATAATGATATGACGATATGGATAACATTTGAAGACCAGTGGTGAAGACCGGTTACTTTCGAAAGAAAAAGGATGACCTGTCGAATGTCACTGCACCGAATGGCCCCGGCATAGGGATTTGAGCACCCATTGTGATGGAGAGTCCGGACGTGATTAGAAATTATCCGGATTGCATGGGATTCTTCGGAAGTGCCTTCGGTTTTGTTCGAACCCGGAACAGACTAGTATGGATGTGCGTCTGACATTACACTTTGAGATGTAAAACCGGTTTCTATCAAATACATTTCTGTTTGGTGGCAGAGATTTATTATCTTAGCTTAACACCCTTCTCTGAGACGTACGAGCTCAGAGGTTATGTAGTTGATGGTTACTAGTGATACATTCCCAATTTGGTAATGTGACATACGAAGTGCTGCTGATCATTTGTTGATCAAAGCAAGGCTTTGTGAAAAGCGTACCTTCGTGGACGAGACTTTATCAGGACTTCACACCCCGGAAATGGTCGAAACAGGAAAGATGCAGCAAGGTTTCAGGGGTCGCACCCCTAGGGTATGTCCATTTCTTCTGGATAGAGGTGATATCATGGTATGGAGCCCAGATTTGTAACCTATGTGGTTACTGTAAATACATTACTTTGTGGTTGTTGGTATCGAGCGCTCGAATAAAGGTTGGTTACGACTGGGGATGGAATATCTTAGGTGATACTCCCTGGCAGGGTGTACACCGGCCTTGTGTTGGCAGAGAACTAAGGGAAGGTTCTCGGGGCGTCCCTCTAGAGTCATACCCATGTAGCAATGGGAAGTTCCTTTGCCTGGCCATTTGTTGGAAAATCCAAAGAAACAATACGCGCACAATACGGTTTTAGTTGTATAACCTGCTATGGAATGTGGTGGTAACCTACTATTGAACATGGTAGATATAGTAGGCATACGAAGAAATGTTCTATGCTGGCTAAGATTAATATTATACTTTCGAAATGTTTTCCACTATGCACTAATAATAATATCAAAAGTGGTTTTCGCATATCAAGCATGTTTGACTACCATAAGGAAAAATCTCCTCCAATTCTGCGTTTGCATGGTGTGTGTGGCGGGAGGCCTTATGGTAGTTTCATTTTCATTGCGGATTTCAAATTTAAATTCTTTTTTTCGTTTTTTAAAGATAAAATGTTTTCGTTTGCTCATACCTGTCCCATGACTAACACGGAGTTTATTGATCCCTTCCTAAACTCTGGGTGCCCATAATTTTCCACACAGGCAGTCTAGAGTTGGGTTTTTCAGATAGTGGATATAGATATCGATTCGGTAGCTTTTAGCTTTCTCCCTGGTATTCTTTGGAGAACTTGGATATTGGAGTCTTTGGATTCATTGGACAAGACTTGCTTATCTATGTGCAATGTGATGGTGGTTCGAGCTAGTGGTTTGGAGTTTTGGCTTTGGAGCATTGGATTGGAGTTACAGTTTGATATTGGAGTTATCTCTTTTGCTATTCGTTTTCCGCTGTTATTTATTGTCTTTGATATTCTCGTATCATTTTGATATAATTGTTGTATCATTGGATATTGTATTCATCTGAGTTGTATATATGATATTCATTCTTTTCTTCCGCTGTGTGGTTATACTTAATTTGTTATAAGCTCCGGCACGATTCGAATTTCAACGATTGAATCTAAGGCATTCAGGTATAAGTGGAGTACAGATGTCGATTTTCAAAAGCTGGATTTTGGACCATGACATTTTAGTATCAGAGCCGAAGGTTGAAACTTTAGCTCAGGAGTATAACATATTAAGTAAGTCATTAGAGATAAGGTGAAGTATACCCTAGAATGAGTATATCCCTAAGATATCCGTCTGAATGCCTCGGTAAATCCTCTTACTATTCACTGATAGTAAGTATGAGTGCAAGAAGAGGACGAGACAGGGGACATGGGAGTACCACTATAAATGGTCAGTACCCTACAATAGCGGAAACAACTTTCTCTATCAATCTCCGTTGGTTCGTCCTTTCGATTCTTTGATGATTCCTGGCAGCTCCAGGAAAAAGCTATGATATATTTACATGGGACATAAATTCCAGATGGATCAGAATTGTTTGTTTGGATGAATTGTTTGCTTTGGTTGTTATGGTTGATAGGTATATTTTGGTTGTTTAAGCTAAAAGTTTTGGATTGCATCCATATTTCTGTTTATTCTGTTGGGTCCGATATATTCTACGTGTGGTTAGTTATCCTTTGAACTAATCAATACCCCTGTATATTCATAGATCTGGTGACCCGAGTGTCTTGATTCGTTCTTGTATCCATTATTGATATTCTGATTTGGAAAGCCAAACGCAGAATATATATTCAGTTTGATCTGGTAATTCAACTTTCTATCTCTCCATATTCTTTTGTGGTCTCCCTACTTTCAAATTTCGAGGACGAAATTTTCAAAGGAGGGGAATCCGTAACATTCCTGAATTTCAGCTAAAAAATAATTTGATAATTAATTTAATCTTTGGAATTAAATTATGAAATTATTGGTAATTAATTTTAAATTTTAGATTTAAATGTTATCAATTGGAAAATTTCCAGAATAAATAATGATATGTATTTTTAAATTGAATTTGGAGTTTAAAAATTCAAGAATAAATATTTGGAGAGATAAATTGGATTCTAGAGGTAAATTGAATTATGGGTTTGAAATTCAAATAATATTTATTAATAACAATAGTAGTTCGAGATAATATCAATATTCAAATAAGATATAATGGTTTAACTAAAAATAGGGTTTGAAAACTATATAATTTTGTAGAAATTTATTTTCTAAATTTTAAGAGACATATGTAATATATTTTGAAAGCTAAATTTTTATGTTAATATAAATAATTTTAAAAAGATGTTTAAAAGTTAAATTTATATTTTAAAGACATATATATTCCATATATATGTTTATTTATTTAGTATAATTTGATTTCAAAACTCATATTCTTATAAAGTTTTAAATATAAACATATGTAAATAAGTATAAAACTTGAGTATGAATATAACTTTTGAAAGTATTAGTTTAAAAAGGCCTAACAAATAGTTTGTATATTTATGAATTTAAAATGTAAAAACATTTACATATGATAAGATATGAAATATAAATACTTTAAGGTTTAAAATACAAATTAAATGAGATAGGGATTTAAAAAACTTTATAAAAATTATTTAAAACAAGAATATAAAACTTAAATGCACAAAGATATAAATATGTAAAACATAAAGTATACAAGGATTTAAACAAAGTTTTAAATTAATTTTTAAACAAGGTTAAAAACATAAAATACTATATGATAACAAGTGTAAGAGATGAATTTAACTAGTGTTAAAATAAATGTACAAGTGTAAATGAATAAACAAGTGGCAAACTTGATTTTTATCTTCATTTAAAAAAATAAAAATAAAATAAATAAATACATAAAAGTAAAATCAAAGCAAAGAAAAAGAAAGTATGGTTTCAGTTTATAAAAAAATATACAGATCAGATCACAAACAAACTCAATCAAAACTGAATCAAAGTGCATCCCAATCAACAAATTGATGAAGTTTAAAATATAAAGCAAGATGAAAACCAGGGAACAAGAATCAAATGTAGATTCAACTTAATTCCAGGTTCAGCAAATCAAAATCAAAGACCAGAGTTTCTCAAATCTTGAAGTAAACAAAGCTTCAGTGATAGTTCAAGCCAAAGTAAAGAAGAAGAAAATTAAAAATATGGAAATAAAAATCAAAGCTTGAGCAAGCAACCAATGTTCTCTGTCTTCATCAAATAAGGTGAGCAAACATTACCTTCTGCATTTTGAAATGCCTATGAGTAAACTCTTATTTAAAAACTGTTTTAGTTGTGCATGTGATGATTTTGTGTGATTAAGTTGTGATGTGGTTTGCATGCTTCATTTCATCTGAGTATATGTATGAAATTGCTTGATTCCATGTGTGAATATCTGTAAATATTTATACTTGTGCTTTGTTATTAGTAACAAGCTAACTACCATCACAAAATAATTCCCATCTGTCTGTAAAATCAAAATTAGACTTTTATTTTAGAAAAGAAAAGATAAGTAACAATGTGTTATAGTTTTCAAAAATATTTGAAAGTTATTGTATTTGAATATATTGTAAATTTAGGGATTACAGTGAAAATTAGGAAAAAGGGGTAAAAATCAAATGGGATAATTTATATATCTGATTTTATAATCTGGATAGCGAATCCAAATCATGAATTTTAAAATGAAATTGGTAATTTTTCATTTAGTATTGGCCGAGAATTTGAGTTCTTTTTGAATTTGGGTTTTTGACAACTGCCGTTGATCGAAGATGTTTGGTGGCTCGAAATTTGGCCTGAAGGTGGTTGGGAAGTCGGCGGTCACTGGAAAAATAGGGTTGGATTTTTCTATTGGTCGTGGTGGCCGCAGAAGTGAAGAGTAGGGTTTTGAGATCGGTTGTGCTGTCGATGTTGATGGAGTTCGTGCAGCGACTGAGGCGCACCGGGTTCGATCGCTTGAGGGGAGATAACTTTAGTGGCATGAGGCACATCTGTGGTCAATGCCGTTGCGTTTCAGAAGGCGTGGGTGGTCGGCGACGGGGGATTTCTAATCGCATGCATTTTCCAGTTTTGGTGCGAGTGTCGATTTTGGGATTGCTTTCGAGCTTCGCAAATCTGCTTCGTTGAGGTGTTATTGAAGTCGAGAGTATGTTGGCGAAGGTTGGAATGTTGAACGGCGATGTAGTTTCTGGCCGTGCATGTGCACGGTGATTGTCGCGTGCACCCTGTTTTTGGGTTTTGGGGAAGAAGAAGTTTCACTCGGGTTCGAGTACGAGAAGTTGAAAATTTCCCTCGAGTTTGTACCATGTAATCCAGACATTTAATTTGGTAACAGCGTTCTTTTTAATTAAAGCAATGTTTAAAAAGAAAGGGGTGAAGAAGGAAGGTTTTGGCTCGAAGCAATATCCGAGTAAACAGGGCGATGACTCGAGTGATTGCTCGGGAAAAACTGTTTGGGGCTCGGGTAAAGACCTGAGGTAGTTTTGAGGTTTGTTTTGAAAGCAGTATCGAGTTTCCAAATTTTAAATTTAAATTAAGTTTTAAACCTTTTCCAAATTAAATAATAATTGGTTATACTAGTTTTGGAATTATATGATTAATTAAGGAAATGTTTTCAATTATGGATTAACTTAAATATTTTTAATCCATGTGATAAATAATAATTGATTTTAAAGGTTTATTAAATAAACTTGAATATAATTAAGTAATTAATGTGTTATTTTAATTTGAAAATCGATTAGATAGTTAAGGGTTAATTAAGTATAAATTAGGGGTTGATTAATTATGTAATTAACTTAAAAGTTAATTTAATAAATGTGATTAATTAAGGAATAATTAATTAATTAAGAATAAGTAATTAAGAGAAGATAATTAAGGATTAATTAACTTAAAGTGATTAAGAAATCATTATTTATTAAGGAGCAATTAATTATTGAAATTAGTTAAGGAATAAACCCATTAATTAATCAATTAAGAACAATTAGTTATAATTAAGATTTAATTAATGGTTAGGGGTTTATTTATTAAAGCAATTAATTAAGAAAAAAATTAATTAATAAAAGTAATTTAGATTTAATTAATTATAATTATGCGTTAATTAATTAAGATAATTAATTAAGAAATGATTTAATTTATGATGGTGATTAAGATTTAATCAACAGCAATTAGTGATAATTAATTTATTAATTTATGAAAATGATTGGGAATAATCATTTATTTTAAGGATAATTAATTAAGAATTAATTTATTAATTATTGAAATTAGTTAAGACTAATTAATCAAAGGATTATTTATTTATTTAAAGGTTAATTAATGATTAAAGAGTAATTAACCAAAATGGTTTGTAAATAATTAATAATTAATTAACCAGGATTAGAAATTTATTCATAAGTAATTTATCTGATTTAAATAAATCAGACAATTAATCGATCTTACTCATGGATGTTAGGATTCTATGAAGTGCCTTGAATTGATTGATGTCCCTGATTTGTGATAATATTTGATATGGATTATTTTGTTTTGTGAACTGTGATGTAATTTATTTATCTGTGATGTAATTTATTAACTGCGATGAACTTATATTGTTCATGCATGATCTGTAAATAAAGATAGGCTTTATAGATTATATCGCTTATCGATATTTCTGTGTTTGAATCTGTAATGACTGATGATGTTGCACCACTATTGGCTAAAACCCCTGGACCACACTATACACACACCAATATGGATTTCACGAGGAAATCAGTTTAAGTCACAGATATTGAAATTTAATATTTTGAGATGGTTTTTAAAGTTTGAATTTTGAATCCAAATGGTTTTGGAAATGAAATAAGGTTGAATTTGAAAAATAATTGAAAAAGAGTTTTGAAGATAAAAGTTATTTTAAATAACTTGATTTAGTTTGAAATCTGAAATATTTTAACTTGAGTTTGAATTCAAATTTGAAATTGAATTAAATGATTTGGAAACTATGGTTTAAAAATGTCATACAAAGTTATGAAGTGTTTATGTGGGTTTTTAAACCATTTTAAAAGCATGGTTTTGAGAATTTGAAACTTAACCCAAGTTTATATTTGAAAGGCCTTAACTCGTGCAATTAAAATCGGGTTTTCCAAAACAGAAACAAGTGGTTTCAAATAATAATTATGATGAAAAGATTTCAAATTTGAATTGGATGGTTTTGAAAGCTATAAAATGAGTCTTTGATTTAAAGACCGGATGAGTTAATCCAACTTGAAATGGAATTGTTTTGAAAGGCTATAAACGAATCTTTGTAAAGATTGGTGAACCCTGTTTTTAAATTAAAATGGGGTTTTAAAAGTGAATCTTTTGTTTAAAAGATTAAAGTATGGAAATTGTTTAAACCATTGAAAGGTTTTTGGAAATGAATCTTTTTGTTTAAAAGATTATAAATGGTTATTTGTTTAAACCATTTGAAGGAAAAGTTTTGGGTTTTTAAGTTGTGACTTAACTAAAATCCCATTATCCATATGGTTTTTAAAATATTGCGCTCATTATTCAGTTTAGCCGGGAGAGGACCTTGTGTCATATAACCCATTCTGAATAATGATACGACGATATGGATAGCACTTGAAGACCGGATACTTTCGAAAGCGAAAGGATGACCCGTCGAATGTCTCTGCACCGAATGGCCCCGGTATAGAGATTTGAGCACCCATTGTGATGGGGAGTCTGGAAGTGAATAGAAATTAGCCGGATTGCAAGGGCTTCTTCAGAAGTGCCTTTGGTTCTGTTCAAACCCGAAATAGACTTGTATGGATGTGTGTCTGACATTACACTTTGAGATGTAAAACCGGTTTCTATCAAATACATTTATGTTTGGTGGCAGAGATTTATTCTCTTAGCTTAACACCCTTCTCTGAGACATACGAGATCAGAGGTTATGTAGTTGATGGTTACTAGTGATACATTCCTAATTTGTTAATGTGACATACGAAGTGCTACTGATCATTTGTTGATCAAAGCAAGGCTTTGTGAAAAGCGTAGCTTCGTGGACGAGACTGCATCAGGACCTCACACCCCGGAAATGGTAGAAACAGGAAAGATGCAGCAAGGTTTCAGGGGTCGCGCCCCTAGGGTATGTCCATTTCTTCTGCATAGAGGTGATATCATGGTATGGAGCCCATATTTGTAACCTATGTGGTTACTGCAAATACATTACTTTGTGGTTGTTGGTATCGAGTGCTCGGATAAAGGTTGGTTACGACCGAAGATGGAATATCTTAGGTGATACTCCCGGGCAGGGGGTACACCGGCCTTGTGTTGGCAGAGAATTAAGGAAAGGTTCTTGGGGCGTCCCTCTAGAGGCGTACCCATGTGGCAATGGGAAGTTCCTTGGCCTGACCATTTGTTGGACAATCCAAAGAAACAATACGCGCCCAGTACGGTTTTAGTTGTATAACCTGCCTTGGAATGTGTTGGTAACCTACTATTGAACATGGTAGATATAGTAGGCATACGACGAAATGTTGTATGCTGGCTAAGATTAATATTATACTTTCAAAATGTTTTCCACTATGCACTAATAACAATATCAAAAATGGTTTTCGCGTATCAAGCATGTTTGACTATCATAAGGAGAAATCTCCTCCAATTCTGCGTTTGCATGGTGTGTGTGGCGGGAGGCCTTATGTTAGTTTCATTTTACAAAAAACATTGCAGATTCCAAATTTAAATAGTTTTGTTTGTTTTTTAAAAATAAAATGTTTTTGTTTGCTCATACGAGTCCCAAAACTGATGCAGAGTTTATTGTTCCCTTCCTAAACTCTAGGTGCCCACATATTTCCACACGGGCAGTCTAGAGTTGGGTTTTTCAGATAGTGGATATAGATATGGATTCGGTAGCTTTTAGCTTTCTCCTTATTATTCTTTGGAGATCTTGGATATTGGAGTCTTTGGATTCACTGGACAAGACTTGCTTATCTTTGTGCAACGTGATGGTGGTTTGAGCTAGTGGTTTGGAGTTTTGGCTTTGGAGCATTGGATTGGATTTACAGTTTGATATTCGAGTTATCTCTTTTGCTATTCGTTTTCCACTGTTATTTGTTGTCTCTGATATTCTCGTATCATTTTGATATCATTGTTGTATCATTGGATATTGTATTCATTTGAGCTGTATATATGATATTCATTCTTTTCTTCCGCTGTGTTGTTATACTTAATGTGTTATAAGCTCCGACACGATTCGAATTTCAACGATTGAATCTACGGCATTCAGGTACAAGTGGAGTACGGATGTCGATTTTCAAACGCTGGAATTTGGACCGTGACATTTTGGTATCAGAGCTGAAGGTTGAAACTTTAGCTCAGGAGTATAACAAGTTAAGTAACCCTTTAGAGATAGGGTGAAGTATACCCTAGAATGAGTATATCCCTAAGATATCCGTCTGAATGCCTAAGTAAATTCTCCTACTATTCACTGATAGTAAGTATGAGTGCAAGAAGAGGACGAGACAGGGGAGTACCACTATAAATGGTCAGTACCCTGCAATAGCGGAAACAACTTTCTCTATCAATCTCCTTTGATTCGTCTTTTCGATTCTTTGTTGATTCCTGGTAGCTCCAGGAAAAAGCTTTGATATATTTGCATGGGACATAAATTCCAAATGGGTCAGAATTGTTTGTTTGGATGAATTGTTTGTTTTGGTTGCTATGGTTGACAGGTATATTTTGGTTGTTTAAGCTAAAAGTTTTGGATTGCATCCATATATCTGTTTATTCTGTTGGGTCTCGATATATTCTACGAGTGGTTAGTTATCCTTTGAACTAATCAATAACCCTGTATATTAATAGATCTGGTGACCCGAGTATCTTGATTCGTTCTTGTATCCATTATTGATATTCTGATTTGGAAAGCCAAACGGAGAATATATATTCAGTTTGATCTGGTGATTCATCTCTCTATCTCTCTATATTCTTTTGTGGTCTCCCTACTTTCAAATTTCGATGACGAAATTTTCTAAGGAGGGGAATCTGTAACATTCCTGGATTTCAGCTAAAAAATAATTTGATAATTAATTTAATCTTTTGAATTAAATTATGAAATTATTGGTAATTAATTTTAAATTTTAGATTTAAAAGTTATCAATTGGAAAATTTCCAGAATAATAATGATATGTATTTTTAAATTGAATTTGGAGTTTAAAAATTCAAGAATAAATATTTTGAGAGATAAATTGGATTCTAGAGGTAAATTAAATTATGGGTTTGAAATTCAAATAATTTTATTAATAACAATAGTAGTTTGAGATAACATGAGTATTCAAATAAGATATAATGGTTTGACCAAAAATAGGATCTGAGAACTATATAATATTGTAGAAATTTGTTTTCTAAATTTTAAGAGACATATGTAATATATTTTGAAAGCTAAATTTTTATGTTAGTATAAATAAGTTTAAAAAGATGTTTAAAAGTTAAATTTATATTTTAAATACATATATATTCCATATATATGTTTATTTATTTAGTATAATTTGATTTCAAAACTCATCTTCTTATAAAGTTGTAAATATAAACATATGTAAATAAGTATCAAACTTGAGTATGAATATATCTTTTGAAAGTATAAGTTTAAAAAGGCCTAACAAATAGTTTGTATATTTATGAATTCAAAATGTAAAAACATTTACATATAATAAGATATGAAATATAAATACTTTAAGGTTTAAAATACAAAATACAAATTAAATTAGATAGGGATTTAAAAACAAGACTTTATAAAAATTATTTAAAACAAGGATATAAAACATAAATGCACAAAGATATAAATATGTAAAACATAAAGTATACAAGGATTTAAACAAAGTTTTAAAATAATTTTTAAACAAGGTTAAAAACATAAAATACCTATATGATAACAAGTGTAAGAGATGAATTTAACAAGTGTTAAAATAAATGTACAAGTGTAAATGAATAAACAAGTGGCAAACTTGATTTTTATCTTCATTTAAAATTAAAATAAATAAATACATAAAAGTAAAATCAAAGCAAAGAAAAATAAAGTATGGTTTCAGTTTAAAAAAAATATATACAGATCTGATCACAAACAAACTTAATCAAAACTGAATCAAAGTGCATCCCAACCAACAAATTGATGATGTTTAAAATCTGAAGCAAGATGAAAACCAAGGAACAAGAATCAAATGTAGATTCAACTTAATTCCAGGTTCAGCAAATCAAAATCAAAGACCAGAGTTTCTCAAATCTGGAAGTAAACAAAGCTTCAGTGAAAGTTCAAGCCAAAGTAAAGAAAATAAAAATAAAAATCTGGAAATAAAAATCAAAGCTTGAGCAAGCAACCAATGTTCTCTATCTTCATCAAATAAGGTGAGCAAACATTACCTTCTGCATTTTGAAATGCCTATGAGTAAACTCTTATTTAAAAACTGTTTTTAGTTGTGCATGTGATGATTTTGTGTGATTAAGTTGTGATGTGGTTTGCATGCTTCATTTCATTTGAGTATATGTATGAAATTGCTTGATTCCATGTGTGAATATCTGTAAATATTTATACTTGTACTCTGTTATTAGTAACAGGCTAACTACCATCACAAAATAATTCATATTAACGTGAAATTCTGACGCTAACACCTCAGAGTGTGTAGAAACAGTGTGAAAGCACCACCCGTGAATGCGGGAATCAAGAAATAGCAGTAAGTAACAGAAAATGCAGTAAATGAACACAGAGTTTATAGTGGTTCGGCTTATGATCAAGCCTATGTCCACTTCAATCCTTTTATTGCTGATTGGATTACAACTTATTACAATCTCTTCCAATTACAATTCAATTCCGTTCAAAAGACAAGTAGCTAGAGAAAACTTTGATGCAACAAAGCTCTTCGAATTCATGGTTGAATGTGTCGAATCTTTGTGTCAAGTGGATCTAAGCGCCTTGCGTATGCTAGAAGTATTGAAATGTAGATTGTCTTGAAGATAGTAGAGTCTCCATGCCTTCAAGAAAATGATCCCCCCAAAAGCCCCCTTCATGTTGGAGTTAGCCCTCTATTTATAGAGAATTCTAGGTAGCGGTTTTCGCCCAAGTCATGAGTCGTGACCGACTCAGGGAGAGTCGTAGGTCGCGCTCGACTCAAGGTTCAAGAGTCAGTAGGCAGTGGAGTAGGTGAAGTGGTACTGAGCTTTTCTTCGTTCATCTGGATACAAGTCCTAACTTGTTCGCGAGTTAAGAAGTCACGGTTTAAAGTGAGGCAGCACTAAAATTTTGGCTTTGTGGTTTCAGGTCGTGTACGACTTATACTAGGTCGTAAGTCGGTCACAACTCAAATGCAGTTTCTTTCACCCTTTTTTGTCTTGAGTCACTAGGTCGTTTTGCTTTTAGGTCTTTTTTAGGTCGTATCCCCTTAAGTCGTAAGTCGTGAACTGTGAGTCGCGCACGAGTTAACTGGACGTAGCTTTTTGTTGGCTTGCTTGAGTCGTGAAGTACCTTGAGTCGGCCAACACCTTTAAGGCATTAAGGATATAACCCGGTGAGTCACTGTCCCTCCTGAGTCGTTAAGTCGGCAATCATTTGAGTCGTCATTCATTTTAGGTCGGCAACAAGCTAAGGCTGTTGAGTCGGTAATCATTGTGAGTCGCGAGCCTGGTTTGAGTCGCTTGAGCAGAGGAGTTAACAATTGCCCCTCGAAGTACACGCTTAACCGTGAGTCGTGTGCTTCGACCCAGTGCATGAGTCGTAAACGACTCAAAGAGGCTCATGACTCGTTAGTCCTTTCATCTTCCCCCCTGTTTCGTATATAAGCCGTTGAGTCGGTCCTTCCTCCTCACTTTACTGCTTATCTGTTTCATTTGATCCTACCATTAACGATCCTTCAAGTTTCTAGAGACGAATCCAAGCTAATCAGTCATCAACTCATCTTCACCTTTATATTGTGTAAGTGAATTCACCTTCTGTTCAATCCACGATCACCATTGACTCACGAATCTGGACTCCCCATTTTCTGACTCCAATTCGTTTTTGTACCGTGTTCCATCGTGAACCACGCTTCTGATTGATTCGCGACTGCCATCGATCATATTGTTGTTATCGTTCGTGATAACATAGTAGTGCATCAGATTTGTCGCAAACTTGAAGCGATTCGAATTGGTTTTTTGGGTGATTTCTGACCATGTGAGGAGAAGATAATGGATTACAGTGTCTCGAATTAATTGATCTGTGAGTTTGGAGGAGATGAGAAGGTCCTTAGCGGGTTAATGGGTTAGAAAGGAGTTAACTGGTTGAGGAGATGACCTAGAATTCTCATGACTTAGTTGGTTTTTTGGATCTACCGACTTAGGAAGGCCTTGCAATCTCATCCGTCCACGACCTACTTTTTGGGTCGTGTTGATTTCCTGACGATTTAGGACTTAGGACGTACGAGTGACTCAGCCCTTTAGATCCTTACTACAACTTATCCTTTAGACCGTGAATGTCTCAAGCCATAAGTCGTGAACGACTCAGCACTTGGGCTATTTTCCATACCGAGTTGCTCCTTGTGGTTTAACCCTTGACCGACTCAAGTAGACGAGACCTAGGCTTTGAGTCGCGGCCGAGACAGGACTTCGAGAATTTTGCTTTGTTCTGATTTGAGGCTTTTTCCTTCATGCACATTATGACTTACAGATCTTAACTTAACTCGCCGCATACCCCTTAGGTCGTGAACGAGTTGTCACTTAAAAGCATAATCCTAACTTGATTATTTAACTTGTATTTTCGAACTGAATTGCCTAAACTTTAAATTGTTTGAACTTTGTTGCATTATTCCACAGATCCTGTTAACTTATAAGCTAACTACCTGCTGAAAATAACAACTACAGAAAACCAAGGCGAATAAACTGCCATTGACTGCCCACATCAAATGACAGATTAGTTAACAGAAGGTAATTAACTTAAATAGATTGCGTGAACGAAGTGCTTCAATTCAACGAATTCAAGTAGAGTATTAAAGCAACATTGAGATAGTCAGTTGAAATCGACCGGTTTGCACCAATACTGCACTTGAACCTTTTTTAAATTAACAAGTCCTGAAATTTAGTAATCGATCAATTGTCAATTAGTTTAACTTCAGTTTTATTTACTTGTCATTATTAGTTTTGCCCAACACTTCACACTTTTTAGGAAACGTGCACCTTCACATTTGAATATCTAGTTGCTTGTGGAGAATGACTTCCCAACAAGAAGAGGTAACAGCACAGGCTAGAGTTGTCGCTCCTATTCCAGCTCCATTAATCAATCCTCCTGAAAGAGCCTCTTCTACTTTATCATACAAAGTTTTTCGCCAATTGTGCGCTCAGTTTGGTATTGCTGAATCAGATGCCATTCTTCCTGATAAAACCAACACTTCTGATGTTGCGCCTTCTGGCTTTGTAACGGTCAATCGACAAATGTGCCTGAGTGGGGGCATTCCTCCTTTCAATGACTTTTTCCAACAACTTCTTCGTCAATTGGCCATCGCCCCATCCCAATTACACCCCAATGGCTATGCCATTCTAATGGGGTTGTGTGTACTGTTTAGGAGGACGCTTGATCGATTCCCAAGCTTTGACGAGATTTGCTTCCTATGCTCTTTCACCAGGACTAAAGATCACCCCTCTATTACTATCGTGAGAAGTGCTCGAAATCGTAAATTGATCGTCGGTCTTCCAGACATCGCTCATGGGTTTTTGACTCAATTTTTCTATGTTCGCTGTCCCCCGGGGTTTTATGCTGTATAGAGGGAAGGAAGTAAGATTAACCATTCTTACTTCGTTTGTTATCCGACTTTTGCGAGACTGAATTGCTAAGTGTTAACTCCGCTTCTTCTTTTTTAATTTTCAGCGCTCCCTCCTCCTTCTAGGGATCCCAGTCACAAGCCAACTTTCGAGAGGCTTAAGGCCGTGCCAGTTGAGGAGAGAGGCATTCAATTTCTGTTGAAAGATGAATTTTTGCATCAGTACGGACTTTTGCATACTTCTCGTTCTACACATCCTCATGAAATCCCAGACTCCCCGGCTAGAGCGTCGGATGCCCCAGCTTCTACTGACACATCCATGCCAAAAGGACATGCTCCCGAGGCTTCACTAGTGAAGTGTTCAACTCCGAAAGATGCTGCAGGGCCATCTGACAAGCCTGCACTTTTTCCAGTGATTGAAGAAGAAGAGTCCCTTCACCAACCGGGGAGAATGTTGAGGAAGGAGTCGATGGAGGGAGCCTGGTTAGGCACGATGGTGATGACATCTTTGGGAGTTTAAGTGACATAATGATCACTTCTCAAGAGCTCTTTAAAGATGAATCTGCCAGTGTCAAAGTTATATCTCCGACGGTTGAAGCGACATCCGTCCTTAAACAGACTCCTTTATCCCAAGAGTTGCCATTAGCTATAAAACCTGTCGTTACCCCTCAACCGACGAGCGGTTCTTAGTCCAGTCTGACGCGTTTAGTTTACACATCACACATGACTAGGACTCTTTGACATCTTATACGCTTAGCTCTTCATACTTTCAAAAAATTCTAAAGTTGTGCTTTTTCCAATTTCAGGCTCTTCAATGAAGCGAGGTGGCTCGTATTATAATGACTTCCAGCGATACGGGAGACGCGGCCAGTATGATTATAAGCGCTATCTTCCTGTTCACAGAGAGACTGATGAAGAGAGGGCCGCTCGGAAGGCTCGGGAGAGACGCGCCCATGAAGAACGTTATGGAAGACCGGGTGACCGATACGATTCTTCCCACAAAGAGGGTGACTCCCACAAACGCAAATCTCACGATGATAGAGGGAAGAGTCACATAACTGATGACTCGAGTAAACGGGCTAAAGTCAGTGAGGAACCAATGCCTGCAACTTCGGAAAAGATTACTGCTCCTACTTCTTCTCAGTCTCCTGCCCCTTCCCGTACTGATATCCAGGCGATCATTAACAGGCCTTCTTACCAAGTTGGACCAGGTCCAGCCACTCTCCAAAGTCGATTTTCAAATTGGTGCTTAAAAGGAGTTCGCTTTGACATTGATCTGGTTCCCATAGATAAAAATGCCATGTTACGGAACCTTGATGCCGTTAAAACTGACATTGAGAGGATGTCAAATTGGCAAAAACTTGTTGATGAGCTTCAAAGGGTGAATCGGGCCAATCTCGAAGCTATGTTAACCATGGAAAATGACAAAACCGAATGGCAAAAGACCCTTGAGCAGCATGATGCGGAAATGAATAGCATTGCCGCCTATAACGAAAAACTTAAAGCGGAAGTGGAAAAGCTTAAAGAAGAACTTGTTACTTCTTCCGCTTCCTTCTCTCAAAAAGAAAATGTGCTTCAACAACAAGTGCGGGATGCTCATGCTGCGCAAAGGGATGCCGAGGCCAAGGCTGATGGAATGGAGAGAATTGTAGCGGGCCGCCGTACTGACATTACTCAGTTGCAAGAGCAAACTAGCTTCCAGGTTGCGGAAATTGAAAAATTGAAAGCTCAACTATCTAAAGTCGAAAGAGAGCGAGATGAGGCTATTGCTGGTAGAATTGCAGCTGAAGAAGCTCATGAAGCTACCAAAGCTGACATCGGCTCGACATTATTTGAATTCTATCTGCAAAGTGTGTTATGGCGTGGCAGTCTTGCATTTCTGGGTCCCAAATATGAGGTTACCCTAGCTGAAGTATGGGAAGCCGCGCTTGATATGTTTAAAGGCACCGGTACACTGAAGAGGAGCTAGAGGCGCACTACTTAGACTTCGAAGCCCGCGCAGCCCTTGCTAGAGGGAAGGAGCAACTTGCTAGATCGTGAGTTGAAACGATGGGGGAAGAGTATCAAGAAAAAGAAACAACTTTGACTGCCCCTGTCCCTCCTTCAACTTCGGTCGATGTTGACATTGTTGGTTCTAGCTCTCATACACCGATTCCTACCAAAGCTGATACCGAAGCCATAATTACACAAGCCGTAAATGAGCCACAAGAGAGTGCTGAAGCTCATGACTACGAAATTGATGTGATACCACCAACTTCTCCAGGTAACCCTAATAATGCTCAGAGGGACAACTTGCCAGTTTCTTACGGATTTGACGAGCTTCTTGATTATTTCATGAATCTCAACGAGCCATTGTCTCCTCTTTTTGCGGGAATTACTGACATTTTTAACTTTTCCTTTGTAGAGAAAGCGCCGAGCGTTATTCAAACTTCTTCACCTCCAGTTACTGTTCCTCTGTCTCCCCCAATTACTCCTACTCCTCATCCGGGATCACAGGAAGAAATAATAGGTGCCCTCCGGGGCTTGGATGACCCAGCTGCTTCGCAAGAGCAAAAGGACGAAGGACTTGAGGGAGGTGAGATATCTCCGGAGCGGATCTCCTTCTGATGACATAACTTTGTCTAAACTTGTTACTCCAGGAAGTGAATCTTCTTCAAAGAGGAGAAAGAAGCGCGGAACATCAAAAAGGAGGAGGAAGAGCATCATTGCTACTGAAGAGGAACCGGAAGTTGAACCAGTTGTACCTCCCTCTCCTTCTTCCCTCATACCTACAGATCCACCCAAAAAGCTAACCATCCGGCCGGGTGAAGGGTCCAAGGGTGGCAAGAAGAAATGAAGATTCCAGTTTTTAGCTTTTTGTTTTTTGCACGTGCTGGTCGAGGATTGTGCGGGTACCGACCCCCGCTTTCTTTATCTTGAAACTTGTATCTGTAAGAAATTGTAATAGAATTGAATAAAATGATCCTTTATTTGTACAAACTCTTGTTTGAATTTGAGAATGCATTTATTTTTTATTTTCGTACAAGTTTCTTTGCACGATATTGCAGTGAGCTTGTGGTATACTGTTCGAGCGTAATTTTACCGATGTAGTTATACCATGTTGCCCCTATACCATAAGCTCGTTGCAATATTTTATACTTTGAGGGGACTTGTACTTTTATTTTCCAGAGGATAATTATTCCATGCTTGGAGGAATATTATTTCGTTAGAAAACAGAGTACAACTCCCTCCAAATAAGTTTTTACGCTTCATCCATCGAAGATATCACTTTTTCTTTTGTGCATATACACATTTTACCAAGTGAATTCTTCTATGTGGTAAAGCGGGCATCTGAAGGGTACTTTAACTTCTTTTTGAGGAAGAGAATTTTCCAGAATAGGTGGATCATTCTTCCTTTGAGAGTTAAAGTGTGCCTTTGAAGATGGCTTCTTTTTTTTTTTAAATGAACACAGTAAATGGATTTTTGATTTTTGCATCTTTGAAAAGTTGCACCTCTGAGGAGGGCTTTTTCACGTTTCAACACTTGGAAGTTTTATTTCAATGTCGGTGAAACGTGTGCCTCCGAAGAGGTTTTTCTGTTTGGTTGTGCCTCCGGGGGGAGATCTTTTTATTTCTGCCTCTGGGAAGAGGTTTTTTGGTTTTGTTGTGCCTCTGGGAAGAGGTCTTTTTGTTTCTGCCCCTTGGGAGAGGCTTTTATTTTTCCCTGTTCGCTGGGAAGCGGGCCTCCGAAGAGGGCTTTCCACATTTCAACACCTGGAAGTTTTATTTCAATCTTGGTGAAATGTGTTGAGTAGGGTTACTTCCAGGAAGTTTGGAGTTTCTTTCTCTCGGTTGGACGGATTCACGGGAGTGTATCGACCGATCATTCCGCAACTTTGTAGCGAGAAAGATCTCTCTTTTTCTGGTTGGCCCACTCGTGGTCCTTTATTTGGACTCTAAAGAGTAGCTTTGGACTCAAAAGAGTAGCGTTGGGTCTCCGAAGAGAAGCATTTGGACTCTAAAGAGTATTTTGAACTCTAAAGAGTTGCATTGAGTCTCCGAAGAGAAGCATTTGGACTCTAAAGAGTATTTTGAACTCTAAAGAGTAGCATTGGCGCTTGTATCTTTATACCCTGCGCTTTTTAGAAATTCCTCACGATCACATCAAGTACATGTCCCTATCATTCGATTGCTTTTGCTAGAGAAATGTGCCTTATTGCTGAGTGAATCCATGGGGCATATGCAAGCTGCTCCACCAGATGTTCGTTTACACAAACGCTCGTGGTTGGTTAGCAAAAGCTCAGGACTTTCTTATTAGAAAGGTGCCTTCTTTGGTGGAGTCCTCAATCGTCTGCAAATTGCACTTCTTTCGAAATGCTTGGATTTGGAACATTTTTGACTTGCCATTCGTTTACTCCATGATTTGTAGGAATCGCTTTTCTTTGTGATGTGTTGGATGAGCAAGCTTTATTTCGATAACCTGCAATACTAAATCGAGATTTTTAGTAATATTTGCATATCGAAATGATACAGGCATTTTAACGACATCAAAGAATACAAGATTTATAATTGCTCATTACTGATTCACATCACATTTACAATGGTTAACAGCACAAGAATTATTCATTCATGATCATTTTACAAAGTTAAGAAACGCTATTAAGTAAAATATGAGTGTAAATGAATGTTATCCCATGATTTAGTGATTCACGTGTCAGTCAATGACCAGCTTCTCGGATTCTTGCTCCGTAGTTCTGTTGCTTGAACCGGGTCGATAAGGAGGACAAAGTTGCCCTTGAGCGGATGAGGTTGGGTCAATTCCGTCTTTCTTCACATATTGTTGAAGTTTATTCTGTTTCAGCAATTCTTCAATCACACTCCTTAACTGACGACATTGATCAGTATCGTGACCGGGTTGGTTGTGAAATCGACAGAAGTTCCCATTTTGATCTACACCTCTCCCCATCTCAGGTGGTTTAGGGTACTTGACAACATCCTTTGTTGCCAAGAAAATCTTTTTCGGTGTATCAGTTAAGGGGGTGAAATCTTAAGGGTCAAAACGTCGAGGTTTTTTCTTATTTCCTTGCCTCTTTCCTTCATCACTCTCCCTTTTCTGGTTTCCAGATCCTCTCTTGTTAGAGATGACATCGTTATTCATAATTTCGGCCACCACTGCTTTTTCTGACATCGAGAGATTTTCTAGGCGTATGAATTCGTCGGCCTTTTTATAAAACTTTTCGAGTGAGTTCGGTTCCTACATTTTAAGCCACATCCCGAATTCACTTGACTTGTCGATGGCCCGCATTAAGTATGTGAGGATCATTCGGGGTTCTACGTTGACTACCTCGGCTAAAGCTATATTAAAATGGTTCAAAAAAGACTTGATAGGTTCTCCGGGTGCTTGTTCTAGACTGGACAATGACATTATATCTTTTGCCTTTGACGCATACAACCTGAATTGTTCTTTAAATTTTCGGGTTAAATCGGAGAATTGATCTATGGATCGAACCAGTAGCTTGGTGAACCAAAGCAAAGCCACCCCTTCTAAATATACTAGAAAATATCGACATTTAATCTCATCCGATGCTCGTGCTCCGGTCATATGCCAATCGTATCTGTCTAGAAATTGGTTAGGGTCACTTGTTCCTCGATAGGCCGGGATGGTAGGAGGCACAAATTTCCTGGGAAACTCCGCCTTTAAAATCCTTTCGGTGAACGGAGTCTTGCTCGGAGCGAACCCCCAATCCTTTTCATCCTCATGCCTCCGCATGCTTTCCTTCATGATTGAGCGGACCATTTCTGATAGATATTCCTCATCGTTTTGAGACTTTGCCTGGCAAAAGTTAGCTGCCCTTTCGGAAGTTTGAAAAGTTGGTTGTGGCCTTGACCCTTCAGCTTGGGAAGGTGCCATTGCAGTGGTGTTGTCTGCTCTTTGAGGAATACCTTTCACTTGGGGGTCACGGGCATTTTCAGCATAGATTGTTTCATTATCCTGTCGTTGGTGATTTGTCTCAAGCAGGGTGTTTAACCTATCAAAAATCAAGGCATTCTTGGCTTCCAATTGCGCATTCTGAGCATTCAATTGTTGATTCAATCCCAAAACAATGGCGTCCAACTCTTCTCGAGTAACTCCAAGATTTGGAGCTACTTGACTTGAAGGAGGAGAGGTAGCAGTATTCTCTTGATCATTGTCGGATCTTGCAGAACTTCATTTTCTCCCAGGAGCCATTATTTCCAATAAACTTCTGGTTTTAAAAGAAATCCTTTCAGCAGACCTTTGCGAAGCAATGATGGAAGTTTCCCGAGTTGGGTCTTCTAAGTGAAAGCACCAAAAATGTTAACGTGAAATTCTGACGCTAACACCTCGGTGTGTGTTGAAACAGTGTGAAAGCACCACCCGTGAATGCGGGAATCAAGAAATAGCAGTAAGTAACAGAAAATGCAGTAAATGAACACAAAGTTTATAGTGGTTCGGCTTATGATCAATCCAACGTCCACTTCAATCCTTTTATTGCTGATTGGATTACAACTTATTACAATCTCTTCCAATTACAATTCAATTCCTTTCAAAAGACAAGTAGCTAGAGAAAACTTTGATGCAACAAAGCTCTTTGAATTCATGGTTGAATGTGTCGAATCTTTGTGTCAAGTGGATCTAAGCGCCTTGCGTATGCTAGAAGTATTGAAATGTAGATTGTCTTGAAGATAGTAGAGTCTCCATGCCTTCAAGAAAATGATCCCCCCCCCAAAAGCCCCCTTCATGTTGGAGTTAGCCCTCTATTTATAGAGAATTCTAGGTAGCGGTTTTCTACCAAGTCATGAGTCGTGACCGACTCAGGGAGAGTCGTAGGTCGCGCTCGACTCAAGGTTCAAGAGTCAGCAGGCAGTGGAGTAGGTGAAGTGGTACTTAGCTTTTCTTCGTTCATCTGGATACAAGTCCTAACTCGTTCGCGAGTTAAGAAGTCACGGTTTAAAGTGAGGCAGCACTAAAATTTTGGCTTTGTGGTTTCAGGTCGTGTACGACTTATACTAGGTCGTAAGTCGGTCACAATTCATATGCAGTTGCTTTCACCCTTTTTTGTCTTGAGTCACTAGGTCGTTCTGTTTTTAGGTCTTTTTTAGGTCGTAGCCCCTTAAGTCGTAAGTCGTGAACTGTGAGTCGCGCACGAGTTAACTAGACGTAGCTTTTTGTTTGCTTGCTTGAGTCGTGAAGTACCTTGAGTCGGCCAACACCTTTAAGGCATTAAGGTTATAACCCGGTGAGTCGCTGTCCCTCCTGAGTCGTTCAGTCGGCAATCAGTTGAGTCGTCATTCATTTTAGGTCGGCAACAAGCTAAGGCTGTTGAGTCGTTAATCATTGTGAGTCGCGAGCCTGGTTTGAGTCGCTTGAGTAGAGGAGTTAACAATTCCCATCTCTCTGCAAAATCAAAATTAGACTTTGATTTTAGAAAAGAAAAGATAAGTAACAATGTGTTATAGTTTTTAAAATATTTTTAAGTTACTGTATTTGTTAAATATACTATAAATTTAGGGATTACAGTAAAAATTAGGAAAAAGGGGTAAAAATCAAATGGGATATTTATATATCTGATTTTATAATCTGGATAGCGAATCCAAATCATGAATTTTAAAATGAAATTGGTAATTTTTCATTTAGTATTGGCCGAGAATTTGAGTTCTTTCTGAATTTTGGTTCTTTGACAATTGCCGTTGATCGGCGATGTTTGGTGGCTCGAAATTTGGCTTGAAGTTGGTTGGGAAGTCGGTGGTCACTGGAAAAATAGGGTTGGATTTTTCTATTGGTCGTGGTGGCTGGAGAAGGGAGGAGTAAGGTTTTGAGCTCGGTTGTGTTATCAATGTTGATGGAGTTCGTGCGGCGACTGAGGCGCACCGGGTTCGATCGCTTGAGGGGAGATAGCTTTGGTGGCTCGAGGCGCATCTGTGGTCAATGCCGTTGGGTTTCAGAAGGCGTGGGTGGTCGCTGACCGGGGGATTTCTGATCTCATGCATTTTCCAGTTTTGGTGCGAGTGTCGATTTTGAGATTGCTTTCGAGCTTCGCCAATCTGCTTCGTCGAGGTGTTATTGAAGTCGAGAGTATGTTGGCGAAGGTAGGAATGTTGAACGGCGACGTTGTTTCTGGCCGTGCATGTGCACGGTGATTGTCGCATGCACCATGTTTTTGGGTTTTGGGGAAGAAGAAGTTTCACTCAGGTTCGAGTACGAGAAGTTGAAAATTTTACTCGAGTTTCTACCGTGTAATCCAGATGTTTAATTTGGTAACAGGGTTCTTTTTAATTAAAGCAATGTTTAAAAAGAAGGGGGGAAGAAGGAAGGTTTTGGCTCGAAGCAATATCCGAGTAAACAGAGTGATGACTCGAGTGATTGCTCGAGAAAAACTGTTTGGGGCTCGGGTAAAGACCTGAGGTGGTTTTGGGGTTTGTTTTGAAAGCAGTATCGAGTTTCCAAATTTTAAATTTAAATTAAGTTCTAAACATTTTCCAAATTAAATAATAATTGGTTTTACTAGTTTTGGAATTGTATGATTAATTAACGAATTGTTTTCAATTATGGATTAACTTAAATATTTTTAATCCATGTGATAAATAATAATTGATTTTAAAGGTTTATTAAATAAACTTGAATATAATTAAGTAATAAATGTGTTATTTTAATTTGAAACTCGATAAGATAATTAAGGGTTAATTAAGTATAAATTAGGGGTTGATTAATTATGTAATTAACTTAAAAGTTAATTTAATAAATGTGATTAATTAAGGAATAATTAATTAATTAAGATTAAGTAATTAATAGAAGATAATTAAGGGTTAATTAACTTAAAGTGATTGAGAAATCATTATTTATTAAGGAGCAATTAATTATTGAAATTAATTAAGGAATAAACCCATTAATTAATCAATTAAGAACAATTAATTATAATTAAGATTTAATTAATGATTAGGGGTTTATTTATTAAAGTAATTAATTAAGAAAAAAATTACTTAAGATTTAATTAATTACAATTAAGGGTTAATTAATTAAGATAATTAATTAAGAAATGATTTAATTCGTGATGGTGATTAAGATTTAATGAACAGTAATTAGTGATAATTAATTTATTATTTTATAAAAATGATTGGGAATAATCATTTATTTTAAGGATAATTAATTAAGAAATAATTTATTAATTATTGAAATTAATTAAGACTAATTAATCAAAGGATTATTTATTGATTTAAAGATCAATTAATGATTAAAGAGTAATTAACCAAAATGGTTTGTAATTAATTAATAATTAATTAACCAGGATTAGAAATTTATTCATAAGTAATTTGTCTGGTTTAAATAAATCAGATAATTAATTGGTCTTACTCATGGATGTTAGGATTCTATGAAGTGCCTTGAATTGATTGATGTCCCTGATTTGTGATAATACGTGATATGAATTTTTTTTCGTGAACTGTGATGTAATTTATTTATCTGTGATGTAATTTATTATCCGCAATGAACTTATATTGTTCATCCATGATCTGTAAATAAAGATAAGCTTTATAGATTATACCGCTTATCGATATTTCTGTGTTTGAATATGTAATGATTGTTGATGTTGCGCCATTATTGGGTAAAACCCCTGGACCACACAATACACACACCAATATAGATTTCACGAGAAAATCAGTTTAAATCATAGATATTGGAATTTAATATTTTGAAATGGTTTTTAAATTTGAATTTTGAATCTAAATGGTTTTGGAAATGAAATAAGGTTGAATTTGAAAAATAATTGAAAAATAGTTTTGAAGATAAAAGTTATTTAAAATAACTTGATTTAGTTTGAAATCTGAAATATTTTAACTTGAGTTTGAATTCAAATTTGAAATTGAATTAAATGATTTGGAAACTATGGTTTAAAAATGTCATACAAAGTTATAAAGTGTTTATGTGGGTTTTTAAACCATTTTAAAAGTAAGGTTTTGAGAATTCGAAACTTAACCCAAGTTTATATTTGAAAGGCCTTAACTCGTGCAATTATAATCGAGTTTTCCGAAACGGAAACAAGTGGTTTCAAATAATAATTATGATGAAAAGGTTTCGAATTTGAAATTGGATGGTTTTGAAAGCTATAAAATGAGTCTTTGATTTAAAGACCGGATGAGTTAATCCAATTTGAAATGGAATTGTTTTGAAAGGCTATAAATGAATCTTTGTAAAGATTGGTGAACCCTGTTTTTAAATTAAAGAGGGGTTTTAAAAGTGAATCTTTTGTTTAAAAGATTAAAGTGTGGAAATTGTTTAAACCATTGAAAGATTTTTGGAAATGAATCTTTTTGTTTAAAAGATTGTAAATGGTAATTTGTTTAAACCATTTGAAAGAAAAGTTTTGGGTTTTCAAGTTGCGACTTAACTGAAATCCCATTAACCATATGGTTTTTAAAATATTTCGCTCATTATTCGGTTTAGCCGGGAAAGGACCTTGTGTCATATAACCCATTCCGAATAGTGATACGACTAGCATTTGATGATCGATGGTGAAGGCTGGATACTTTTGAAAGCGCAAGGATGACCTGTCGAATGTCTCTGCACCGAATGGGCCCGGTATAGAGTTTTAAGCACCCATTGTGATAGGGAGTCCGGACGTGATTAGAAATTATCCGGATTGCAAGGGCTTCTTCGAAAGTGCCTTCGGTTCTGTTCGAACCCGGAACAGACTTGTATGGATGTGTGTCTGACATTACACTTTGAGATGTAAAACCGGTTTCTATAAAATACATTTCTGTTTGGTGGCACAGATTTATTCTCTTAGCTTAACACCCTTCTCTGAGACGTACGAGCTCAGAGGCTATGTAGTTGATGGTTACTAGTGATACATTCCCAATTTGGTAATGTGACATATGAAGTGCTGTTGATCATTTGTTGATCAAAGCAAGGCTTTGTGAAAAGCGTAGCTTTGTGGACGAGACCGCATCAGGACCTCACACCCCGAAAATGGTCGAAACAGGAAAGATGCAGCAAGGTTTCAGGGGTCGCGCCCCTAGGGTATGTGCATTTCTTATGGATAGAGGTGATATCAGGGTATGGAATCCAGATATTCAACCTATGTGGTTACTGCAAATACATTACTTTGTGCTTGTTGGTATCGAGCGCTCGGATAAAGGTTGGTTACGATCGGGGATGGAATATCATAGGTGATACTCCTGGGCAGGGGTATACCGGCCTTGTGTTGGCATAGAACCGAGGGATGGTTCTGGGCGTCCCTCCAGAGGCGTACCCATGTGGCAATGGGAAGTTCCTTTGCCTAACCATTTGTTGGAAAATCCAAAGAAACAATACGCGCCCAGTACGGTTTTAGTTGTATAACCTGCCATGGAATGTGGTGGTAACCTACTATTGAATATGGTAGCTATAGTAGGCATACGACGAAATGTTGTATGCTGTATAAGGTTAATAATGTACTTTCGAAATGTTTACACTATGCACTAATAATAATATAAAAAATGGTTTTCGCATATCAAGCATGTTTGACTATCATAAGGAGAAATCTCCTCCAATTCTGCGTTTGCATGGTGTGTGTGGCGGGAGGCCTTATTGTAGTTTCATTTTCCAAAAAGCATTGCGGATTTCAAATTTAAATTCTTTTGTTTGTTTTTAAAGATAAAATGTTTTTGTTTGCTCATACCAGTCCCATGACTGACCCGGAGTTTATTGTTTCCTTTCTAAACTCCGGGTGCCAATAATTTTCCACACGGGCAGTCTAGCGTTGGGTTTTTCAGATAGTGGATATAGATATCGATTCGGTGGCTTTTAGCTTTCTCCTTGTTATTCTTTGGAGATCTTGGATATTGGAGTCTTTGGATTCACTGGACAAGACTTGCTTATCTTTGTGCAACGTGATGGTGGTTCGAGCTAGTGGTTTGGGGTTTTGGCTTTGGAGCATTGGATTGGAGTTACAGTTTGATATTGGAGTTATCTCTTTTGCTATTCATTTTCTGCTGTTATTCATTGTCTCTGATATTCTTGTATCATTTTGATATCATTGTTGTATCATTGGATATTGTATTCATTTGAGTTATATATAAGATATTCATTCTTTTCTTCCGCCGTGTTGTTATACTTAATGTGTTATAAGCTCCTACGCGATTCGAGTTTCAACGATTGAATCTACGTCATTCAGGTACAAGTGGAGTACGGATGTCGATTTTATAACACTGGAATTTGGACCGTGACATGTTTCCAAAAATAATTAATTATTTAATAATGATTATTTAATTTAATTAATAAGAATTAAAGTTAACTAGTTGACTTATTAATGATGTGTTTAAATGTAACTAATTACATAGTTAATTATGATTTAATTTTAGTTGAACATTTTATTTAATGATGATGTCTAAGACTAGCGAATCTTGGATAATGATTGATTAAGATTAATTATTTTATTAATTAATGATACTTTAAAAGTTAATTAACCCTTTTTAATTAATGACTTTCAAAGTTAATAAATTTGTTTAACCTTAAATAAATATTTTCTTAAAATAAAGTTTAAATCAATTAATAACTCTTAAATAATTATATTTAGTTATTTAATTTAATTTTCTGTAATTAATAATTGAATTAATGATGATTTAAAGGTAGTTTACCCTTTTTAATTAAAGGGCATTGAAGTGAATTTATCAATTTAATTAATGAAGTTTTAAAATTCGATTTGTAAATAAAATAAGGATATTTTAGGTGGATAAATCCTTTTAATAAAGATGTTTCAAAGCTATTAAACTCTTTGACAAATTATTTTAAAGCTAATACTTGAAATATGAAGCCAAATACATATTCGGGTTTCTAAAAAAAGGAAAAGTTGAACTGTTTATGGAAATGAACTAATTTCCTTAAAACAATTCACTTATATGGAAAAGATTTATTTGTATAATTAGCACTAAACACCGAAGAAGTAAACTTGTCGCTATTTCAAAAGTTAAGAATAATCATCAAATATGACTTTGATGTAACAATACCTTTACTTGTCCATTATTGTTGTTAACCAAGAAAAAGCACAAGTTTATTTAATAATTCAATCTTAACTATTTCTATTCATATTTGTCTATTCATTATCTTATTATTCAATTTCTCTTAATTAACATTTTATATAATCACTAATTAATCATCAAACATTTATTATAGCCACTCAAATATATTTAAAAATTCCTTTAACATCAGTATACTATTCAGTTACATATCTAACTTCTGAATAATTTAGGTAAGTTATATTAGAATGCGACTGAGTATTATACAAGTAAATTTTCCCAATTCAATTATTTCAAGTCTACATATTTATTCAAAAATTTTGGCTTCATTTTATAATTGAAATCACCTTTAACATAAAATTTAAGAATTAAATCTCAAATTCACTTCAAATTATTTAGATATATATATATATATGTATGTGTATATATATATATATACTATATACATCAAATCAAATTTATAAATATATACCTATATATATTATAAATCAAGTCATAGTTAAGAAATTCAAATCAAGTTTATTTTCCAAAACAAAAGTGTATCAAAACTACAGAATGGTCTCTCCACTTCGAAACTCGAAAATGAATGTCGATGATGTCGCCATCAACACTGAAATTATTTTCCAGCGGTAAAAGAGAAGAGCACTGATTTAAACATTTAAAAGTTCTTTGGAAACGATTTCTATTTGCAAATACTGTAAATAATACGCATGTTAAAATTTAAAAACTAAAGTTCAAAATTACCGAAAATTTAAATTCTCAAATTCTTAATTTTGAATTCATTTAATTTTTTCTTCAAATCAGTTTACAAACCATGTTTATAGTTTCAATTATTTATATCAAGTGACAGTAGTCAATAATTCACAAAGCAATAAATGAAAATCAAATATTATCATTTCAAACAACCAATTCATTTAGCTATTTAACCTCAGAAAATTATACTTATATATATAATATAATCATTCAAAATTATTTCATTTACGAAATTGAAAATAATATTGTGTCATTTTTCTCTGTTCAAGTGTTTGGAAATCCTATCGATATCGCTGATCAGGCGAATTGATCGAAATTCCAAATCAACTTAACAACTTAAATAACACACTATAAAAGAATTATTTTATATTAAACTGTAAATAAACTCCCTCGCTCGATTTTACAAAATAGATTATAGGAAAATGATAGAGATTCAAATTAAAGGAACCCTAATCAAAGAGAATTCTAATAAGAAGATAAGCTCCAATGGGAGATAAGATGATTAAATTGCAAAATAGGAAGTGAATATACTGATATTAATCGCGAGCAACCTTAATCGGGTCAACCGTGATTTCAAGGATACGATCGAGCAAAATTCTGAGGCAAATCAACATTGCCAAAGATAGAATTCAGACACAAGAGATAGTAGCATCTAAACCGATGATACAGAGATCTTCGGTAAACCAATGCTGTTGTAAAGGTATTTCCCCTCGTTACAAATCATACAGTGGAGCTATGGGATGCTCCAGAACCAAAGTAACACGAATATGGATTGACATAATGGATTTTGGAATTGAGGGGAATGTTCCCAAATTCAATGGAAACAAGTCAAAGAGGAAGAAATTCAAGGTCGTATGGAAGTGATTCCGTAATTAAATTTTCCATATATGTTGAGTTTTCCTAAAACCAGAGCTCTAATGCAACATATACCAACCTGGTATTTTCAACCATTCGCATTTGCACACGTCAGATTTGAATTGATATCGGATTGTTAATTTATATTTGGAAAAACTTAGCAGATATGGTAAATAAAATAATCGCAGAATCGCAGACACAGAGTAATATAACAATAAGCAGCGGGAAAAAAAGAATAGTGGTTCATGAAGCTATATTATATATCAGAATTAAAGAAGATACAATAAAAGTCTCGAATACACAGAAGGACAATAATCAAATACAAGATCAGAATATCACAGGAATCAACTGAATAACTGCAAGCTGAATTGATAGATGGATCTCAAAATCGAAGCTCCAACTCCAAAGGTGAGTCTCAAAAGCTGTATCACTCAGCATGACCTAAGCGTAAAGCAAAACACAAAACACTCAAGTTAGGATTAACATTCTTATATTAATAAATCCAACTCATGTGAAATAACAACTGAAATGCAAGTAACTTAAAGGATGCTCAGGACACCCATCCTCTATGGATCCGCTAAACTATCTACTATGTAGTAATATGCGCTATTATAATAATGTCTATAGTAAAATAAACTATTAAAATAGCTTTAAGGCATTACCCGCCTTAACACGTTTTATAGTGCCAATAGTCTATACAGTACCATAACACATCCTGATCAGGAGGCTACCAGAGGATAGTCCATAGGTACGACACAAAACAAACTCATAGTGGTCTCGACACAGTAGGTGACACGTCACAACTGGGCAGTGCCAAGGTAGATATACCAATTACACTTCCCGGATGGTGGAAACGCATAGCCGCAGCTACCGCCCACCTTGAGCCACACTCCCAAATCAAAGGTGAGCATCAAATCAATCACAAAGTAATAGATGGCGTATGAAGAAGTGTGTCCGATCGGAGGAACTACCTCACTTGGCCCGTCGATTGTTCCTGTTTTAGCCACCTTATGCCAACTCATAGGTGTCGGATCCATGTATATACCTTATATAGGGTCGCCGTCACCATCCCACTTCATTCTGGAATCTCCACCGTGTACACACGGTTGTTAAAGTGGTTTTCTACATTGGCAGAGAGTATGACAATAACTGATCCTGGTCTCTTTAACAACCAAATTTTATTTTAACACACGGGTCATTTCAAAATAGTTTATACTTAAAAGCCAAAATATCATTTCCATCTTAAAACCAAATCAATACTATATCCTTTCTATTTCAAAACCATATCAATACAATATCATTTCCATATTCATAGCACCTCAAAGTTATAACATTTTCGAAATCAAAACACTTGAAATTATAACACGTGGAAATTATAACACTTAGAAATCATAACACTTTGAGATCATAACCCTTTGGAATCATAGACCTTTGGAAAGCCAAAACACTTTCCTGTAAATAGTTTAGATATTAATAATAGTATATATATAAAGTAGTTTATAAAATAAAATAGTTTATATGAAAATAATTATAAGTTAAAATAGTTTATATTAAAATAATTAGTATATTAAAATAGTTTATATTAAAAATGATTTGTAGTAAAATAGTTTATATTAAGGTAATTTACAAAGTAAAATATACAAATAGTTTAAAATAAATTAAAAATAATTTAGACAATAAAACAGCTTCCTTAATTTCCACAAATGGATTCAAATTAACTCGAATTCCAAAATTCAAATTTAATTAAATCTCAATTCACAAATTTCACTCACTTCAGTTTCTCAATAAAACATCTCAAATTATATCGATTTCCAATACAGATTTGAACCATAAAATAAACCATTTCAATTTCAATATATTTTAAAGCTCTAATTATTCCACATTTTAAAACTAAAATTGAAAATTTCATATATATATATATATCAATTTAACTTCATTATTATTTAGTTTTGAAATATTAACTTAATAACTCCAATATCATTTAAATAAAACCCCAAATTACAAATCATTAAATATTTCCCTCAATTTATTTAAACTTGAAGTAATAATTAAATCACCTTAAACCAAAATCAAGTTATAAAATCATGTCCTTTCAAAAATTTCAACTTCAAAAATTTTCAAATTGATTGTTAACTAAAATTCTTAATAAAATACAATTTCAAATAAATTCAAATTTATCTTTCCAACCTTAACTTATAAAAATCATTATAAAAATCCGTTTTAAAACATAATTTTCAAATAAATACTTAAACATAATATATATTAATCAAATGAAACTTTATTAAATTAAATTTTATCATTAAATCTATTTTTATATCAATAAATTATACACACACACACACACATATATATTTAAAAATAGTAAAATTTATAAGTAAAATCTTATAATTTAAAATTTTGAAACTAACATAAAATTTTAAAATTTTCAAACATAGAATTTTAAAAATCAAGAATTTAACTATATATATAATAACCTTTATATATATATATATTTAAAAATCAATGTTTATATAAAACCATATACATACATACATACATACATACATACATACATACATATATCTTTTAGAACCTTGGAAATCATTTCAAAATATATATAGACCAACGGTGTCTATATACAATTTTCTATCCTATGGTCACGATATTTATGATTTCAATCCGCAATTTGACACTACGAGGAGATTAATGATTTCCGACGGCTCATAACCGTCAGCGGCCATCGGAAGCCGTCGGCGGTCGTCGGAAATAGCCATCGGAATATACTGCGTCGGGGAGCAGTATTTCCGACGGCTTTCGACACAGGGTGTCGTATTCTGTTCCGACGGATTCCGACACATGTCGGTATCCGTCGGAAGCCATTGGAAATTAAGTGCTACAGGCTGTCAGTAGCCATCGGAAGCCGTCAGAAATTTTGACCTGTAAGCTGTCGGGATCCGTTGGAAGCCGTCAGAAATCTCCTTTTTTTGAATTCTGCTGCAAATATAGCCTTCCGTCCACATTTCTCTTCCAAACACTATTACATCAATACTGCACAATCCAGTATACAATATTCCAACCAAATATCAAAACCCAAACTACACAATATTCAATAAACACACAAATAAATAAAATTACATCAAAATAAAATACATAATATACATAAGCATTCCAACATTGACAATAACCCTAACAATAAGTGTTCTACCATGTTATAAATACACAAAATCATCAACATCCTCATCCACATCCTCATGCGACCACAAAACCAAATGTACCAACATAATTATACAAAAATCAACAATTACCTCCACCATCTACCAAATCATTCAAAACTAAAAAAACATACCTGAACAAGCAAGCAAGCAATGAATCAATCTCCTCCAGATCCAGAGCCAGCCGAGGAAGGGAAGCGGCCACCGAACTGCTGCATGTACTCTAGCAACTGTGTGGTCTGCATGGCCTGTTGGCAGTTCTGCTCCTCCATATGTGACACTCTAGTCCGCAATTCTTCTATATCTGCTAAATCGCTCTGAGCTCTACTCCGCCATCCCCTACTCGGACTACTGGCCTGCAATAATGGAAAAATGAATAAATCCAAGTTTATTGTTTTGAAAAGGTCAAAATATCATATTTGAAGTATTTTAAGATAAAATAAATTATTTACCACTTGATCGCCAAATCCATATCGTCGACCTTGCTCTGCTGGATGCATAACGGACTCAAAAATAGCATCCTCCTCATCAGTCGTCAACTGATCTCGACCCGTATTAGCAAGGAGTTTCTGCCGCTGCTCCATAAACTTCTCCTGCATTAACAAATTAATAATATCATATCTTATTTCATTATAGTTTAACAAGCAAAACAATTACTAATACTGAATAAAATGAAATATGCTTACATGGCTTTTGCTGGATTTATCGTCCTGCCATGTATACGAAACAATCCCGTCCTGATTAACATGCTCGACAGCATGCGTGCGGGTGAACACGTCCATATAGCCCACAGGACCATGTGTCTCGGCTTTCTGAAGTTGATTGTTAAATACAATTATTGTACATTTAGAATTATATAGCATAAAATATTTACATTTATTATTCAGTAAATTTACCAACTCCTCCCGATACTGCTGAAACGACTTCGATCCTCCGCGATGAGTGACGGGATTCTTACTTCTGTTTGCAGAGTTTTTATCCGTCTCTGCCTGTACATTCAAAATTTGATACATTATTTTTCGATCACATCAAATTAATAATTCAAATTTTTTATTATACTTGCCTTCGCCTCGTCCATCTCCCAGTATCTCAACCAAGCTTGACATACACTCTCCCCATCCACCGTGGTTTCTTACCAGACTTCTTAATCTCAAATATCGTGTCCCTATAGTTCTTGCGCATCTTCTTCATCCAGTATCCTCATGCCAGCATCATATCGTCTGTCTGGATGTCTATCTCAGCCTGTGTTTCCCGATAAAAGTAAAAAAAAAAGATTACACTTTAAACGATAAACAGTAGAAAAATGACAAAAACGAATTAAAAATGGAAAATAGAAAGATATACATACTAGGACATCCTGCCATATACACTCTATGATGTGAGGAGGGATGTTATCCTACTTCGGCCAGCAATCACTCATCCTACTGCGATAAGAAGCTCTAGAGACATCCAGCACAACCTTCGAGGGAAGTAGGTCGAACCCCCTGTTTTTGAATATGATATAAATAAGTACGTACGTATATCATAAAAAAATAAGAAGCTGAATAAAATTTAATTCTTACCCCTCTTCTCTATGGACTAACGAAACTACTGGACGCTGTGGCTCTTGCGATGGGCCACTGCCATCGCCTCTTGATGATCGAGAAGAGCTCCTACCTCTATATGACATTATGATAAACCTGTGACATATATACACATCATTATATAAGAGAATAATAACATGGTAATGAGATATATTTCATATGGAAATGACATCAACGGTATAAATTGCTTAATTAATGACTGAAATGGAAATAGAAATGGAAGTGTGTTATACCTGATTCATAATGGGTGTACTCTTCCGACGATAAGCAGATTTCATTGCATTTTTAATAAAAATTGCTAAATAAATGACAAATGGAAATGACATAAAACATGTAAAAAATGGTAAACGGATTTGGTTTCATAGTTACATCAATTTCATAATACATCAAGAATTCAACATAGTTACATCAATTGCAAAAAAACAGATTCTGATTTATATCATTCATCATCGTCTTCTGATTCAGATTCGGTCTCGTTTTCTACGATATTTTCCTCTACACTGTCAAATGCTTCTACCAAAACATTTGATACATCAATCAAAGGACGAAAATCTGTATGGTCGTCTGTAATTATTATTTCGTTATTTTTCTCAAGATCTGCCTGATAAGCTTATTTGTCTGGAATATTCTTCCCATCGAATGTGAATCTGGCCTTTGTTTTAAAAACTACAGACCAATCTGCTTTATCACTTTCTAGAGACGGATAAGAAGCATAATAAACTTTCAATGCTTGTTTGGCTAGTACAAAAGGATCATACTTGTGATAGTGCAATGTATGCTTTAATTTGGTAAGATTATAATCCTTGTGTACATTAATTCCAGAACCTGGAACATTGCTAAACCAATTACATCTAAATAGAAATACTTCCTCCGCGGGCCGTAAGAAATATGTCAGTTGCAAAATTTGTGTTAGAACGCCATAAAAATATTTAAGTGATTTCCTGGATCGTCACTACCTTTAACAAATACACCAGTATTATTTGTTAATTTTTCTGCACCGTATTCTTTGGTGTTAAATTTATATCCATTGACGAAATATATTCGATATGTCTTGACCACTCTTTTTGGTCCCATCGCAAGATGTTTCAACCCTTCGTCAACAACACAATTTCTCGGCTCATAAATGTAATTTGAAAACCAACCGGAAAATTCTTTACTGAGATCTCCATTCAGATGTTAACGTTCATAGACACTGTTTATATAAAAAAATTATTACAGAAGGTTATAGACGCGCGTGCATTATATAAAAGAATAAAACACAAATTATTATTTCAGATTACTTAACAAACGGTGCAACCTCGGCACAATTTAGAAGAATATAAGTGTGTGCTACATGAAGATCTCTATCGTCTAGCCATATTTCTACACATTTTCCAGAAGGCCGACCATGTTGTCTAAAAATAGATAAAATTGCTTGAGAGGACTCTTGTTCGTCACCTTCTTCATTACGAGGAACAATTTCAAATGAAATATTCACATGGTCACTGAAATAGTGAGAGAAAAAGAACGAAGCTTCTTCTTCGATGTAAGATTTACATATTGAAACTTCAACTCGTGCTTTTTGCCTCACTTTTTTTCTTCAGATGATTCAAATATCTATGCAAAATCAATTTATATTAACTTCATCTTTCAAATGCAATTAAATTACATGATAACATATTACATACCTCTCAAATGGATGCATCCATCCATATTGGACAGGACCTCGAAGTCGTGCTTCAGATGGGAGATGAACAGGTAAATGTTCCATTACATTAAAAAAACCTGATGGAAATATTTTCTCTAATTTGCAAAGCAATATAGGAATGTCCAATTCAAGTTTAAGCAAAAGTTGCACTTTTAAAGTAGTCGAACAAAGCTCTTTGTAAAACATACTAAGCTCCGTTACTACCTTCCAAAGTTTTAACGGCAGTAGTTCTTTGAACATAACGGGAAATAAATTTTCCATCATTATGTGACAGTCGTGACTTTTCATTCCGCTCAATCTACCATTTTTAAAGTCAACACATCTACGAAGATTTGATGACATCCCATCATGAAATCTTAACCCTTCCACCCATTTTAACACAACTTTAACCTGATTATTATCTAATTCGTAACATGCTTTGGGTTTTTTACTGTCATTTGGTTTCATATGAAGCTCAGGACGTTTGCATAATTCTTCTATGTCACATCTTGATTTCAAATCATCCTTCGTCTTCCCTTTCACATTCATAATTGTGTTAAAAACATTAACAAATACTTTTTCTCATTGTGCATCGCATCTATGTTATAATGAAGAAGAAGATGTTTTCAATACGGCAACTCCCAAAAAATATTTTGTTTGCACTAGTTATGAACAACTGATTTGCCTTCAATTTCTGTTTGCTCGCCAGTTTCATATATCTTTGGATAGTCCCTAACAAGTTCATATATGTCTTCGCTTGACCGTATCGTTGGTGGTTGTCTGGTTTCTACTCTATTAGCTAAAAAGTTTTTCATGACTCCTCTGAAAGGATGATTTACATGGAGAAAATATCGATGACAATCAAACCATGAAATTTTCTTACCATAAGGTAAAGAAAACGCTCGTGTTTCATCCATGCAATATGGATATGCTAGACGATAGGTAGTACTCCATCCCGAAAGCATTGCATGAGCAGAAAAATCACTTATAGTCCATAATAAAGAAGCAAACATACGAAATTTTTTCTTCTTGGACACATCATATGTTTCTACTCCTTCGTTCCACAGTATTTTTAACTCCTCAATCAACGGTTGTAAATATACATCGATTCCATGTGTCGGATCGTCGGGGCCAGGAACGACAATAGTAAGAAACATATATTGCGTCTTCATAGACATCCATGGAGGTAAATTATACGGTGTGACGATAATGGGCCAGGATGAATATTTAGAACCAAATTGAGAAAATGGAGAAAAACCGTCCATACATAATCCTAATCTAACATTTCGACTCTCCGTTGCAAAATTTGGATACGTTTTATTGAAATGCTTCCATGCTTCTCCATCGGCCGGATGTGTTAACGTACCCTCTTCCTTCGTTCTCATGCTATGCCATCTCATATTAGATGCAGTTACAAAGGATGCATATAATCTTTGAAGTCTTGAAGTTTTGGGTAAGTAATGCATACGCTTGTATGGAACTTCCTTCCCCTTCTTTTTTCTTGGTTTGTATCTCTCCTAGTTACAAACTTTACAATTTCTAAGGTTTGCGTCTTCTTTCCAAAACAACATGCAGCCATTTAAACATCTATCTATTTTCTGATAAGGTAAACCAAAAGCCGACATAAGTTTTTAACTTCATAGTGATTTTCACACGTTAGATTATCGGGCGACATATGTCTTTTTCAGCTTGTACAACAGCGTAAACCTAGCTTCAGTGATGTTGTATTTTGACTTTATCGCAATGTATTCTGCGATTACTGACAGCTGAGTGTCGCTTTTACAACCATCCCAAATAGGTTTCTTAGCAGCATCTAGTAAATCATAAATTTTTTCTTCTTCAATATTTGGTTCTTCAACATTTCCATGTTCACGTCAACTTCAACCATAGGAAATATTGATCGTGCTGCATCTTCGACCATATTTTCTATATGGGTCGTCAAAACTATTTCGTTAACGACAATTTCAGACTCTACAGAAGTATTTGCTACAACGTCTCCATGCTGATCCCAAACATAATACTCGGGTACGAAGCCGTTTTGGTACAAATGAACTTTCACAATATCTGGTAACAAATACTTCAAATGTCTACACCTACTACACGGACAACGAATTTCTGGATCGTTTCCGTTATTACTTAAAGCGAATTCAACAAACACGGTCATACCATTATAAAAGTCTTCTTTTATTGAGCCCCTCAGTCCTTTTCTTTAGTACATCCATTTCCTCCGATCAATAAAATAATCAATCATTTTTTCTATTTGAAAAAATGAGAAGCTCAAAATTTAATATTTATTTTCAAGAATACAAATTCGAAAAAGATTATTTTCATGGTCGTGCAATATTTGAATTTAAAGAACAACTTCATAAATTTAAAAATATTTTCAAATAGGGCACATTTTTTTTAACGTATCGATATAAAAAATTGTATAAATTTTTTTTCATTGGTCAGGCATCCTACTTCCCATCACAAACACATTAAGCATTTATATTTCATATATTACTTCGTCTCAAATGATTCAACAAAATTTCGGCAGCGTTTCCCTTTTGTTCCCTGCATTATACACAAATGTGTGTACTGGCGCAGCGGATAACAACAAAACGATATAGATCGATGAAAGTAGCAAACGGTGGATTGAAGATACTGAAATGCCCAAATTCGTTGATCACAAAGATACCGAATTCTAGCTATCTTCGACACGTTGATCGTGCACGATACCGCGAAAGAAGATCTACAATTCTTCAAACGTTGATCAAGCGCACTTGATACCGTGAATTGGTTTCAGCAATCGTTGAATCGAGCGCACTCGATTAACCGAAAGTGGAGATAGGAGATTACACTCAACTACCAATTTAAGATGAAAGCACACAGCAATCAAACAAGAATTTTATTCAAAAAAATCAACCAACCTTTACAAGTTACATCGCACGCCTATTTATAGAAATTTCCAACCCCTGAGCCTTTAGTCGTTAACGACTTACGACTCATCTTGAGTCGGTAGCGACTTAGCAACCCATCACAACACAACAGACCGACACAGCGACTTAACGACTCACAACACGGAACTACCATCACGCGACCTAAACATGACCGACTTAAGAACATAGCGACTCAACAAATTACAACACGACACCCATTCCATCCGACTTATCTACATGCCGACCTACGACTTATCACATACGACTTACACTAGGTCGTTGCTCCTTAAGTCCTAGCCGACTTAAGCTTTGCACATTCTCCACTCGTGCTGCTCCTCCTGTATCCTTATGTCTTAGCCAACTTAAATCTTCGCTACAACAATGCGGCAGATCATTATGTCCTTGGTTTTTAACTCGTGCCGCCTCATGGTTAGTTCCCGTAGTTATAGGTCGTAGATGACCTAACAAAACCAAACAACTTAAAGCTTGGTTAAGTCGGCACGTCTTGACTCGTGACTCTTTAGGTCGCAGATGACTCAAAGCGGCTTCATTAACTCGTAGCTCCTCCTCACGTGACTCCTTAGGTCGGGGCCGACCTTCATTAACTCGTGAACGACCGAAGCCTTGTGCTTCCATAGGTCGTGCTGCATCATCCTCCCTGGTTGAGAAAAATTCGTCCTTGAATTTGTAACTTCTTCCACATCAGATTGTTCATCTCCATAATATGGCACAAGATGCTTAACATTGAACACGTCAGAAGTGTACACATCCTCCGGCAGCTTCAACTTATAAGCATTTTCATTAATCCGTTTCACAACTTCTACAGGACCAATTTTCCTGGCTTTCAACTTGTTATAAGCGCCTATTGGAAAACGATCCTTCGTTAACACAACGTACACTAAGTCTCCTTCATTAAAATCAACATTTCTTCGTTTCAAGTCTGCAGATCTTTTATACTTCCCATTCGCCTTCTCCAATCGTTCCTGAACGATTTTATGACATTCCGTCAAACTATCAACAAAATTAGCAGCTCGTTTAACTATCCCTTTTGGTTGTGGTATTGTTGTTAAATCCAACGGCCCCTTTGGCAAGTTTGAATAAACAATCTGAAATGGACTGAATCCTGTACTACGATTCACCGCATGATTATGAGCAAACTCAGCTTGACATAACTTCCCATCCCAACTTTTTAGATTATCTTTTACCAAACATCGTAACAAATTCCCTAATGATCTGTTCACAACTTCGGTCTGACCATCTGTCTGCGGATGATACGCACTACTGAACTTCAACTTTGTTCCCACCATCTTCCACAAACTTAACCAAAAGTGACTCAGAAAGCGAGTATCTTTATCCGACACAATAGACTCGGGCAATCCATGAAGTCGATAGATGTCCTTGATAAATAACTGAGCAACATGAACGGCATCCGCCGTCTTCTTACAAGCAATAAAATGTGCCATTTTCGAAAATCGATCAACCATTACATAAATGGAATCGTTACCCCTTTGAGTTCTAGGCAACCCCGTAACAAAGTCCATACTGACATCAACCCATGGTTTGGTAGGTGCTGGTAACGGCATATATAATCCCGCATTCGTCGCTGTTCCCTTCGACACTTGACAGATATGACATCTCTCCACAAACCTTTCAACCTCTTTCCTTATTGTCGGCCAAAAATAAGATTGAGAAATTAACTGCAAAGTACGATCTCTACCCACATGTCCTTCCTCGTGCAACTCTTTAATAATCTTCATTCTCAAACTACCTTCTGGTATACATAATCGATTTCCTTTAAACAGAAAACCCTCCACCAATGCAAATTTATCAGTACTCCCCTCCTTGACTTTCTCAACAAATTTCTTAAAGTAAGGATCTTCTTTCATCAGTTCTGGCAATAATTCAAAACCTGTCACTTCAACTTTCATTGTCGTCAATAAGTGACTCCTCCTACTCAAAGCATCAGCTACACGGTTTGTTACCCCAGATTTGTGTTTCACAACAAAAGTAAACTATTGTAAATACGCGACCCATGAAGCGTGCCTAGCTGAAATTTTATCCTGCCCTTGCAAATGCTTCAAAGCTTCATGATCCGTATAGAGAACAAACTCCTTCTGAAACAAATAATGTCTCTAGTGCTTCACTGCTTGAACAATTGCGTCAAACTCAACATCATAAGTGTTATATCTCAACTTAGCTCTAGATAACTTCTCACTGAAATAAGCAACTGGTCTTCCTTTCTGACTCAAAACTCCTCCGATCCCAACCTTCGACGCATCAGTATGTAACTCAAATAACAACTGAAAGTCTGGTAATACAAGAATCGGCGCTGACGTCAATAGTGTCTTGATCTTCTCAAAAGCAACTCTTGCTTCCTCTGACCATGAGAACCTCTTTCCTTTCATGCAATCGGTTATAGGTGCCATCACACTACTAAAATGTGGAATGAATCTTCGATAGAAAGACACCACTCCATGAAAACTCCTCACTTCAGTAATTGTCTTTGGCTGTGGCCAACTCCTGATAGCTTCTACTTTACTTTCATTCACTTGAATTTCTTCCTTCGATAGAACATATCCCAGAAACAAAACACTATCCGTCATAAACACACACTTCTTTGTTGCAGCATAAAATTTCTCCTGTCGTAGAATCAACAGTACTTCACGCAAATGATGGACATGCTTTTCCATACTACCACTGTAGATCAAAATATCATCAAAGTAAACAACCACGAATTTTCCAATGTATGGTCTGAAAATCTGGTTTATCACTCTCATAAAAGCACTTGGTACATTTGATAAACCAAACGGCATAACCAACCACTCGTATAGACCTTCCCTGGTTTTAAAAGCAGTCTTCCATTCATCACCCGGTCTAATACGGATCTGATGGTATCCACTCTTCAAGTCAATCTTCGAAAACACAACTGCCCCACTTAGTTGTTCAATCAAATCATCAAACCTCGGCATAGGAAACCTGTATCTCCCAGTTATCTTGTTCAGAGCACGACTGTCAGTACATATCCTCCACGAACCATCCTTTTTTGGCACCAATAAAGCTGGCATTGCACGAGGATTCAAGCTCTCCTGAACACGCCCTTGTTCTAACAACTCTTCCACTTGCCTTCGCAACTCCTCATGTTCCTTTGGACTCATTCGGTAATGTGGCCTGTGTGGTAATACTGTCCCTGACACAAGATCAATCTGATGTTGAATATCCCTCAACGGTGGTAACTCCGTTGGCAACTCTTCAGGAAACACATCTTTGAATTCCTCCAATATCGGTTTTACTTCCTTTGGAACTTCAACGGATTCAGTAGCTTCATGTCCAATTAACAAAAACACCACTGGACTCTCCTCTACTTCTTCAATAAATTCCTTCAAAGTCAGCAAAGTTTTAAGCTCCTCGATCTCTTCATATTTACTCTCTTCCGGTTGTCTCTTCTTTGGAACTAAAATAATCTTAACGCCTTCAAACATAAAGCTGTAGCTATTGGTCCGACCGTCATGCTGCACTGCTCGATCATACTGCCATGGTCTTCCCAAAAGTAAATGACAAACATCCATTTCCACAACATCACGCCAAATCTCATCTTTATACTTCTTCCCAATAGAAAATGGAACTCGAACTCCCCTGTCCACCTTTACTTCTCCTCCTTTTCTCAACCACGCTAACTTGTAAGGATTTGGATGCTTCTCCGTTTTCAGCTTCAACTTTCTCACAGCTTCGGTAGAAATAATATTGTCACAACTTCCCGCATCAATCACAAATTTGCACACCTTCCCCAGAATAGTGCACGTTGACTGAAAGATGTTACTCCTCAACCAACTAGCTTCTTCTACTTGCTTCGGTATCAAACAAGATCTCCTCATAATCAGATTACATCCTTCATCTCCTGACGCGACATCCCGTTCTTCCTCCTCAACTGGACTAGGATAAGCTTCGCCAACATCCTCACCTTCAACTTCAGCAATCATAGTTCGTCTCTCCGGCTTCGGACATTCATTACTCTTGTGACCCACTTCCTGACAATTGTAACACTTGAAACTGTTGTTGACCTTCGTCTTTGCAACTTCATTCACAACTGGTTTACTGATAGATTTAGGAACATTAGAGCTTCCACTAACACCCTTCACTTGATTATGGGAATTAGTAAACACACCACCTCCACGTCTTCCCTGCTTCTCCCAAGCCAACGCTTTCTGATGTGCTTCTGCTACAGATCTAGGATCAAACATATTCACCATATCTTGAATCTGTATCCTCAACCCTCCAACAAATCTAGCAGTCAGCTGTTCCTCTGTCTCCATAATGTCATTTCGAGCAATCAGTTGATAAAATTCATCAGCATAATCATTAACAGTCTTTGTCCCCTGCCTTAGATTCTGCAACCTCTGGTACATGAGTGATTGATAGTTATAAGGTAAAAATGTAGCCTTCATCATCTTCTTCATCTTCTCCCATGATTCAATCTTTGACTTCCCCATCCGTTCTCGTGTAAGTTTGGTTTGCTGCCACTATGCCAAAGCTCTCCCCCTCAACCTAGTAGCAACCAACTTCACTCTTCTATGCTCAGGAACCACCTTGAAATCAAAAATCTCTTCAACATTAGACAACCAATCAAGAAATTCTTGAGCTACCATTCCTCCTTTGAATTCTGGAATTTCCATCTTCATACCTGATTCCCATCGACGATCATCTTCTACATCCCTATATAAATTTCGAACTTGGTCTCGATCTCGATAATGAATGCTAGCTCTATCACCCTCTTCATCATAATCAAATGTACGTCTATATCGATCTCAACCATCAACATCCCTTCGATCACGCATGTCTCTTCTACTATGTCTTTCTTCATCTCTATATGGCTCATTTTCAAACTCTCGTGGAGTTCTCCTCTCTTCATGTCCATAGTCATGGTGATCTCTTCTTGACGAAATTGATGTTTCTCTTCTTTCTCTAAAAGATTGCGGTGATACCCTTCTCGCTTCCGTAACCGATGGCGAAACTCTGTTTCCTCCATGGTTCAAGATTGATGATCTCCTCCTTTGATTTTGATTCAAATCATTCATCAACTTCTCTAACTTTCCAATGCCTTCATCAAATTTCTCATTAATGCGTTGTTCCATTTGCTCGACTTCTTCTCTTCTATACAACGCTTCAACATTTTGATGACGATTAGCTCTCCTTGGCGGCATGATTGAACTTCACAACACTTCAACAACTACTTCAAAAATCTTCAACACAAGTCAAACAAACACGGCTCCAACTCAACTTGGCTCGGCCTCAACACTTCAACACAAACCAAATTCAAACAACTTCCACACTTTGATCCAAAAGAATATGGATCGAAAACTTCTAACTTGTTGCAACTTCAAGATGAACACGATGAACACCAACTTCAAACTCCTTAGCTCCAAGACTCGGCTTAGCTATGATTGGCTAAGTCTAGCTCTGATACCAAAACTGGCGCAGCGGATAACAACAAAACGATATAGATCGATGAAAGTAGCAAACGGTGGATTGAAGATACTGAAATGCCCAAATTCATTGATCACAAAGATACCGAATGCTAGCTATCTTCGACACATTGATCGCGCACGATACCGCGAAAGAAGGTGTACAATTCTTCAAACGTTGATCAAGCGCACTTGATACCGTGAATTGGCTTCAACAATCGTTGAATCGAGCGCACTCGATTAAACGAAAGTGGAGATAGGAGATTACACTCAACTACCAATTTAAGATGAAAGCACACAGCAATCAAACAAGAATTTTATTCAGAAAAATCAACCAACCTTTACAAGTTACATCACACGCCTATTTATAGAAATTTCCAACCCCTGACCCTTAAGTCGTTAACGACTTACGACTCATCTTGAGTCGGTAGTGACTTAGCAACCTATCACAACACAACAGACCGACACAGCGACTTAATGACTCACAACACGGAACTACCATCACGCGACCTAAACATGACCGACTTAAGAACATAGCGAATCAACAAATTACAACACGGCACCCATTCGGCCGACTTATCTACATGCCGACCTACGACTTATCACATACGACTTACACTAGGTCGTTGCTCCTTAATTCGTAGCCGACTTAAGCTTTGCACATTCTCCACTCGTGCTGCTCCTCCTGTATCCTTATGTCGTAGCTAACTTAAGTCTTCACTACAACAATGCGGCAGATCATTATGTCCTTGGCTTTTAACTCATGCCGCCTCATGGTTAGTTCCCGTAGTTATAGGTCGTAGACGACCTAACAAAACCGAACAACTTAAAGCTTGGTTAAGTCGGCACGTCTTGACTCGTGACTCTTTAGGTCACAGATGACTCAAAGCGGCTTCATTAACTCGCAGCTCCTCCTCACGTGACTCCTTAGGTCGGGGCCGACCTTCATTAACTCGTGAACGACCTAAGCCTTGTGCTTCCATAGGTCGTGCTGCATCATGTACGCAGGAAACAAAAAAGAACAGTTATGCCGAAATTTTATGAACCATTTGAGATGAAGTAGTATACAAAATGTAAATGCTTACTATGTTCATAACTTGTCCAATACATGGACAAATCAAACAAACATTGTAGCAGATGAATATAAATGGTCGTTTTTCGAAAAAAACGACTATTTGTACAACGATCATGTACAACACTCGTCAGATGGCGCCAAAAACTCTCTAAGGGACATTTGTCAATTACATGCGTGCATTTTACGAAAAAATACAGTTTTACTAACTGTTCACATTTACAAAAATATATATTAATTTAACACATTTATTCGACGTATTACATCAACTTAAGGCTGGTTTAACATTTTTGTCATTTTTCAATACACACAATTATAATTTAGACTCATGCATTTTTTTTGTTTCATAAGTCAATACGTGCACAATATAATACTCCTAGCTCGTTCATTCATTTTATCTTATTCCAACTAACACAATACAATGATAGCAGTGCTACACACATATACAATCATAGAATCAAGGCATACACAATGATTTATGAAACGATCCGCAAATCCGTACCCCTTGAGTCAACACTATTCTACGTCAATCAACTCGAGTTGTACAGAAATACGAACCATTTGGGTTAAAGAAGAAGAGGTAGAAGAAGAAAATAGAAATCTACATCAGAATCTAACCATCATAGCGGAATAAAATATAATAGATAATAATGATCTTTACTCAAAAATCAAATATATATGTTTATACATTACATCATCAGAGTACATCAATCACAGCTCAACATAGTATCATATAAATGGATACACAACTCAACACAGTGGAAAATATATGTATATAAACAAGTACGAAATACGCATCGTCATCCAACTCGGCTCCTGAGCTCCACAGCATCAAATCATGTATCCTATAATACTCGGTCTGACCCGAGCATTATAGTTAAATAACACCCGAGTCAGTCTGGAATACCAGCGTGAGAAAATCACACTCAATTGATTATTAAAGTTTCAAAAATCCTTTGAAAACAAAAGCATCTCATAAGACCACGCCATAAATAAACATGTCGGGTTTTTACCTTACGATAGCTAAAACATTTTTATAGAAATCCTCTGATATTATAATATGGTCTATATACAAATACTTATAAAATAGCCGAAATTGTTACAATATTAAATTCCAGCTACTAGCCACAAAATGGGTAATACAAACAAAACTCGTACAAGGCTCGTAGGGAGAATGGATTTCCAACTAATGACTTGGCACTGGGGTACCACCTGTCACAGTACGGGGCCTAGATCACCGTACCGAGGAGTACGCCCGCTCCCCTGCAACACAAGACGGGACTACCCCTACTGGATAATCCTGAGTGAGATCACCCCGCGGTTGGGATCAGCAACCGCCCACTAAGCCGAAATAATAACGGACATCTAGACAGGGATGACCTCACCCTGCTTGGGTGCTACCCACCTAGCCTTGCTGCATATCCCCTGATTTTCAGTCATTCCCATTTGATGAGGCTTGAGGCTAAGCGTTACCTTTGTAGAAAATATCCCTTTGAATGCCCATCGTCCACCTGGCGACGTTTTGCAAGAATTCGTCCATACAAGTCCGTCCCGGGTCCGAACGGAACCGAAGGCACTATTCCTACTACATCCATTTTGGAAATAGCCTCAGGATTAGTAGCGACTAGCCCTTGCACTTCACTTCTCCATCTTCGAATCCAAAATCGTTTCCACAAAACGTACAAACCAGATCAAAGTGGTTTTCGAGAAATTAATCTCGATCCCGGTCTCTTCGAAACGATCAACGTATTTGGCCGATATTGATAGTCGGTGATTTAACTATCAATTAATATTCACAAACAACCGTCAACCAATAAATAATTTTCCAAATTATTTATTTACCTCAAAATATCTTTACAAGATATATTCTCACTTTCAAATCCCTTTGAAAAACAGTTTTCAAACTATTCTTTCTTTTTCCAAAATAAGCTTTCCCAAATATCATCTATCTCCACTGAAATTGTAACGACCCGGAATTTTGGGCAATATCGATTTAATAATCTGCAATAATAATTTGATTGATTCGATAAATTTTCTTTATAATTTTAATTTAAATTGGTGAAATTAATCTTTTTAAGGATAACAAATATTTAATCTAGTAAGTGTGATCAATATCTTTTAACAATTTAAAAATTGGTTAGAATTGTTTTCAAAAACTAATAAATTTTATTCTATTTATAATATATATGTTTGATATATATTGTGAATGGGAATATCTTTTGTTTTAAATCAAAAGTTGAATTTTCAAATTGTAATATATGTAAGCATATGTTATAATTTGATATTTGCTTTGGAAATTGAATTTAATCTATTAATAAACTATATATTAATGAATATTGTAATTGAAGCATTGTTTTAAAACATAATGTTTTTTTTCAAAAGATAATTTAGTTTAATTCAATTGTTTTCAAAATATAAGATTGTGTTTATTTTCAATATGATAGTTTAAAAAGGGTTTAAATAAAGTTTACGTTTTGTTTTTCTTTAAGGTGTTTAATTTCAAAATGGTTATAAATGATAAATATAAGTGTTTTAGTATATTATCTCTTAAAGGTAAATTTATATTTACATATACAAGTATTTATTTATAAACTAAATTTAATGTGTAAGTTTATATGATCATTTAAATTAAATAAAAATTTGTTTAAAAAATACTTAAGTAATATGTGTAAACATATTAACTTGTTGAAGACATTTGTAAGGCAATTAAATAAATAAATGACAAATGTAAGTTTAAACAACATGTGGCAACATATAATTTTAATTTTTTTAATAAATGTCTTTTGAAGAAAACAAGCTTCTTTCAAAACACTTTCTTTCTTTCAAATGTTAATGGCAAAAACAGAAAGCTATATCTCAAATCTAAAGTAAAATGAAATCTACAGAGTTGAAATTCAAATCTTCTGCAACTAAATGAAATTTCAACCTGCAAATGTAAAGCCTGCAATTCAAATAATGTTCAAACCTGCAACAATTAAAAACTGCATTTCTTCAAACTGCAAATTTGAAAAAAAATACTACAACTCAAATCTGCAATCTGCAATTTCAACTTTTAAACAACTACTTGAAAGCATGCATGGGATTTTCAAGAAAAAGCATAATCAAAATCCTTTTCTAGTTATAGTGATCAGGCCTGGGAAATATGCTCTGCAATTTATCAGGTGAGTAAATGTTTTTTTAAAAACAGTTGATTTAAAATTTAATACTATGCATGTGTTGATTGTCTTGAATTAAAATACCATAGTTTAAATTTTTATAAATTATTTGTTATGTTTATGATGGAAGAGCTTGTCTGTTCATATAATATGCAAGAGTTTCTCTGTTAATTTACTATGAAGGTTCTGATAAAATAAAAAATTCAATACCATCAACTCAAATCCATACTAGCCTTTAATATTTGAATGAAAGAGAATTGTAATTGTATAATGAAGATTTTAAAATAGTCTGGAAATTTTAAATATCATAAATCATGATTTAAGTAAAGGTTTATAGAGGAACATGAATATTTGTTAAAAATTTATTATCTTAAATTCAAATTTCAACTCCATGCATGTAATCTGGATGTAAAATCATGAATTTAGATATGAAGTATGTAATTTATAGTATAGTAATTCATTCGAAATTTGGGTTTGAATGTTTTAGGAGTTTTTGTGAACTGCAGTTGATTTACTTGATGATTCGAGTTGAAATTTGGATTGAAGGTAGTATTTGAAGTGTATAATTTGGGAAAAATGTTGGATAATTTTTCCCATGTAAGATTTGTTCAAAATTGAATGAACTATGGCTTAGGTTTGTATTATAGTTCGGTCTGAAGGTTATGACATTGTGACTTGAGTGGTGGACCGAGTTCGTCTGCGTTTGAGAGTGACGATATTCTTGGATGTGACGTCTCGATGGTGGTGTCGGAGTGATTTATTGGCGTCGTAATGATTGGCCGTGGATGATTTTGGGATTGAGGCAGCTGCAGATTGTTCGTGCTTGATGCTCGAATTCGACTCGAGTGATTGTTTGATCGATCTGGGTTTGGAGATGGGTTCGCGCACGTTCTGGTGACCATCGCCGTTGGTCGCGGCGATCAAGATCGGTCGGAGGCGGCCGCGCATGTGCACAATGCACATTAGTGTGCACTGGAATGTGGAGCAGGAATTTGGTTGGGGAAGAAGGGCTTTATCTCGGGTAGGTTACCGTGTTAGGTTCGTGAACGACTCGAAGAAGTTGGGGGGCCTAGTCGCTTTGAGGTTGATGCGAGTGTTGCCTAAGTATGTACTCGGGGTTCCTAGGTGGATAGCTTGAGTATTTAGGTATGTGATATCTGGATAGGTTCAGGAAAAAAAAGGTACAGGTTTACATGTTAAACTTGTTATTTTGATATCAAGTTTCAAATTATAAAAACGAATTTATTAAAGTTAAACTTGATCCTTGATGTAAAGATTAATGCTATTCAAACTTATAAAAGTGTTAATTGAATTATATATTTCATGTTTAAAATGTTTTAAGATGATTGTTTTCTTTTTATAATTATATAATTAAATTTCGAAGTTCAATTTAAAAGAATGTTTTGAATCTATATATTAAATCAAAGTTTAAGTAAAGTATAAAGCAATGTTTTAATAACAAGTTTTCAAATTTATATTGAAATTAATAAGTTTAAATTAGATAATTTATAATGTATTAAATTTGAAATTGATTTTAAATGCCTTATTTCCAAATAAGATTATTATTATTTTGAAATCCAAATTGAATAAATTTGTTTTAAGTTATTGAAATTTAATTTAAGTTCAAATAATTTAATTATAAAGATAAATAGGGTTAATTTACCTTTGTTATTAACTTTAGAATACTTGATTTAAAAATGATTTGTAATTAAGTAAAGAATTAATTAAGATAAATGAATTAATTAAGGATTTTGAAACATAAGAAATTAATTAATTAATTGTTTAATTAATTTTAAATAATTAGTTAATTATTTATTAATTTTAAATATTCACTTAATTATGGATTAATTAAGTGTAATTGCTTAATGAAGTAATCAATGGTTAATTTTTGAATATAATTAGAAGGGTAATTACTTATGATAGTAATTAGAGAAGTTACTCATGGAGTAATTAATTGAAGTGATTAATGGAATCACTTAATATTATCAATCAAAGAATTGATTAATATAATTATTTTAAAGTTAATTAATTATGGAGTAATTAATTAGTTAAGATTTATTTAATGACGGAATTAATTATTTGTTAAGTAATTTATTAAGAAATTGATTAAGAGTTATTAATAAAGTAATTAGGAGGTAATTACTTAATTTATTTAAGTTAATTAATTAATGTGATTAATTAATTAATGAATGAAATTAAATAAGGGTTAATTACTAAGTGTAATTAATTAAGATTGTAATTAACTATTAAAATATTTAAGGATCAATTTTTAATTTAAATTGTTTAATAATTACTTAAAGAAGTAATTAAGAATTATTAATTAAACTAATTAATCAAGGATCAATATAATTAATTTAGAAGTTAATTAATTGAGAATTTAATTAATTTAGATAGGTAATTATAAGTTGTTAATTACTAATTTAAGTGATGATTAATTTTAAGTTAATTATTTAATTACTTAAAGGGTTAATTAATTAATAAGGATTATTTAATTAATGATATTAATCAAGGTTGATTAATAATAATAATTGAATATAAGTATGATTAATTAATTGTAATTAACTAAGGATTAATGTAATTAATTATAGTTAATTAATTAATGAAGGATCATTAATTATTGTAATTAATGATAGCAATTAAAGGTTAATTACTGAATATGGTTAAGGATAATTACTCGAAGGTAATTAAGGATAATTAATCGAGGAAGATTAATTAGGAAGGTCATTTGAAGATGATTAATGAATTTGATTTGTAATAAATCAATGAAGCAGGAGTTAGGATAATCCAAATGATTAAAGGATAGTAATTAATTTAATTAGAGGTTAATTAAATTAATTAAGAGTTAATCGGTTCTACTATGGATGATTGATTAGTATTGAATGGTTGATATTGAATGACTGATTTTTGATATTTAATGATATTGAATGATTGATGTTGGGTGATTGGTTGATATTGGATGATTTGGTTATCTATGTTGTGATATGCTTTTTTGTGAGATGAATGTTGATATGAATTATCTATTGTGATAATGTTATTCATCTATCTGTTTATGTCATCCTGAATAAGTTAAATTGTTTAAATCCCTTAAGTACAACTTGGACATTAAAATGGCGTTTGGTTTCGGTGAGACCGGGATCGGGTTTCCATATTTGGATATCCGAAAACCACATCGATTCCAATTAAACGTTAGGTCGTGAATCCAAGTGGAGCAAGTGAAGACTCGAGGTGTAAGGGCTATACGTCAGTATAACTCTGTGGGTCATTCCGTAATGAGTTCGACGGAATAGTACTTATAGATTCGAGATGGAGATTTAGAGTGCAAGGGCTATGGTCGCTGACTCTGAGGGTGATTCCAAAATGAGTGCAACGAGATAGTGCCTTCGGTTTCGTTCGAACCCGGAACGAGCTTGTATGGATTGAATGCTTTCAGCACATCGTTAGGCGGACGATGAGCATTCTAAGAGATGTGTCCTATAAGGGTAATCACAGCTTCAAGCCTCATCAACCGGGAATGGCTAAAACAGGGAAGGTGTAGCAAGGCTTCGTGGGTAGCTCCCACTGGAGAGCAAGATTTACACCTGTCTAGAAGTCCCTTTTATTTCGGCTGTGTGGGGCGGTTTATCCGGACAACCGCCGGGGTTGTCTTGTTTGAGACTGTTCAGTAAGGAATGGTCCTGGCCTTGTGTTGCAGGGGAGTGGGAGTACTCCTCGGTACGGTGATCTAGGCCACGTACTGTGACGGTTTTGTTTGTATTACCCACTTTTGTGGCTAGTAGCTGGAATTTAATAGATGTAACAATTTCAGCTATTTCATATTTACTTGAAAACCCTAGACACTATTATAATATCACTGGATTTCCTATCAAATGTTTTGGTTAGCGTAAGGTAATAACTTTTCCATGTTTATGTGTGGGAAGTCTTACGTGATACCTTTTCTTTTCAAAGGATTTTCTAAAGTTAAGCAATCTTTAAACCGTTTACTCACACCAGACCCCTGTCTGAACCGAGTGTTTATTTTCTGTTTTATTAAACTCTTGGGTACTCATATTATGTATGAGTAGTCAAGTGGTTCAGGTTTGCTTGATGAATTTTGGAGGAGATATGGAGTAGGAGGCTTCGACGTGTAGATATATATTGATTCCGCTGTGTTGTTTGGTATCAGTTTCTTCTGTTGTACTTGAGTTGTATGAATTAGACAGATGTTTATAGCTGTCTAATATGTGTTGTATAGTTGTGTACTCTGATGTAATGAGATACTGTGTAATATTTTATGTTATATATTATATTTCATTCGTTCCGCTGTGAGTTCTCTGATGTTGTTTATGTTCTTCTTTTTCTTTCTTTTCTTCTTCTATCCCTTTCTTTCTTCACTAGTGATGTGATTTCCTGGAGATAGGAAGTCAGGTCACTACAGAAATCGCAAGCACAAAAATAGATTATTAAAATAATTTAAAACACTTTACTTTGAAATATACCTTAAAAATATTTAAGATAAGACTACTTCAATAATTTGTTAAAAATACATACTATATAAATATTTGAAAATAAGGTTACTTAATAAAATATAAAACTAAATTTTTAATTTTTAAAACAATATACTAAATCACTCTTCAAATAAATTTTGCTATAATAGATTAAAGGAAATGCTTACTTTTAGATTTTAATCATTTAGAAATAATAAGTTTTCAAACATACTTCTTAAAACAACTTTAAACTTTTATTTTATATTTAAAAATCTACTTTAAAAACGTACTTGGTAATTCAGAGAGAAATTTTCAATCTCAATCACTTAAATCAATTTTCCAAATCGATTCCCAATTTACTCTATTTGAAATAAAGTTCTTTAATTACTCAACTCATTTCAAAATTCATTAATTGTGGACTTAATTATTGTTGTTATATTATTTTTCATTTGATTTTAAAACCCTTTAACTGAAATATAAGAATTTCAGGTTATTCCCAATTTCTTCTTTGTTCTTTCAATAATTTAAATCTTAAATTTTTAATAAATGTTGTATTCTTTTAAATAGTATCATTGAAGATTAAAATTCATTAACTTTCTGTTTATTCAAATTTCCTTTCTATACTCAAGATTTATTTATTAGAATTTAAAGCCACTTTATTTCTTTCCAATTCATTTAAAAATTTATTCAAATTTCTATAATTATTTTACTTACAATTTCACTTCTTTTATTATCTTACCAAAATCCAATTTATATTTTTGGTAATTCATCGTACCCAATCATATCCAATCGAACCATAGCATTCAATATTCCAATAAAGATTATCATAGAATATCAAATAAATCACAACAGTGGGTATTAAATAATTTAAATAAATGTTGAGGGATCCAGTTGGATCCCTCCAACCTGTTTTCCTGCATCCACAGACGTTAGCACAATAAAATATACCAATTTCAAATTATAGCATACTATCGCACATAAATCAATTCAAACATTCAAATAATTATTTAAATTTAATCATTTAAATTTAAATTAAACTGAGTGAGATTTACTCACCTTTGACCTTTTAATTTGCAGTCTGATCCAATCTTGACTCGATTTTTCGATATTTGACCTTAAATAAATATTAGATGATTCATAAATATTTTAATTAATCGAATAGTCAATTACCATTATTAATTTAATACAAACGAATTTTCCTCTGAATAATTCCTTAGAGGTTAAAGTAATTAAGTAAGCTAATTTAATAAATTAATCCCCATTTATTCAAAATCAACAAGTAATTGGAAATTGATGTATATGTACATTTATTTCCTTTCATTTGAATTACATCTAAATATCTATAAAAATTAAGTTAAGTAAATTTCATAAAATCTAATTTATATAAATCCGTCAACATTTTAAAATTCCTACTTATTTAACAGATCTTAAATATATATATATTCTATTCCTGTTTTATTTATGTACATCGATAAATAATTATTTATACACAATCTAAAAATATGGATTTAACTATATACGTATTCATATATTCCAAAACTTCTGTTTTATATATATTTCCAACTAATAATCTAGATTGTAAACTAATCTCTGTTTATTATAATTACTTTACTGATACGTATTTTTTTATATAGAAATAGGATTGTTCTGCATCCTTCTGTAAATAAAAATTCTATATGTATATGTATATATTATGTTCGTCAAATATGTCTAAATATATATATAATTCGAACAAACAAACAGGAAAATACCTCGCTGCAACGATAACAATTCCATCCAATCACTGACACTCGAAGACCCATCTTCCAAATCGCCAGCCGAACTTCCCTCAACCCTGGAACTAACCCCTCGAACGCACTAGGTCGCAGCCCCTATATCGAACGACGCAGCCACCACTCGAACCCTACGCGAACGCCACAACGACTCCACACGCGAACGACAAACTAACCACCTCTCATAGATCGAGGTCGAGCTATCTCCTCCTCTTCGAACGGACCATCGATTTGTTCCTTGAAGGCTTACATAAGAAATCGAATTTTAGGATCAGCGAGAAGGGAGGAAACGAGTTCCTAGGGTTTCGATTTCTTCGATTTGAATAGAGCCGATGCCATTAATATATTATCGTTCGATTGAAAAAAAAATTTGACTGAGGAAATTGGAAAAAGGAATGAAGATTGGGTACAAGATTTATTCATCGGCCATTTATTTTTTTCTTTTGACCCAACCGTATGATTTGAGAAGATGGGGAGAGAAGAGGAAGGGAGTACGAAGGAACGAATTGGTGGCGGGTTGTACGTATTGTCGGTTTAAGAAAAACAAATATATTTTTTTAAAATTTAAATTTGTTTCAAAACAATGTTCAACGCGTTTATATATCTTATGCTCACACATGTGCTCCAATTACTACGAAATTTGAAATCCGATAATAATACAATATTACGGATCCAATGGAACTGGTTTCGTTGAATTCCGAGACTATGCCTCGAAAGGCTATTTTAAATTCAATTTAAACGATATAAAATTTCAAAACTTAACAAAACGCTTTGAAATTCCAGTTTTAAAAATTCTATCATCTTCAGTATTATTAAAAAAAAATTACACTCCTTCAAATTATTTTTTTCCCCAGCTTAAAACTCCAAATTCAATAATTTACCAAATTTTGATAATTAAATTCAATATTTAATTATCCAATAAATATTGACATTTGAAATTCAAGTTAAAAATTAACAGTCTGAATATTTAAAGTTAATTAAATATTCCAATTTCAAATATACAAAAATTCCGGGTCATCACATTCCTCCCCCCTTAAAAGAATTTCGTCCCCGAAATTACTAATTGGGAAGAATGATCCAATACCCATTACTATTCCCAAAACCAAACAATTCAACATCCTACCAATTATCTTTTATAAAGACACATTACCATACTTACTAACTTTCCCAACTTTCCCATAGTTTCAAACAATATTACTTACTCAATCATTCAAATTTATATTATAAGTCAAATTTGAAATTATCAGAATTTTCTTAAATTTTTTCTAACTCTCTGAATTTCCGAAAAATTTCGCCAGCGTCTCCTTTGCGCGGCTAGCTCGGTACAACTTCACAATGGCTCTACGGCCTCCCAAATCCAAAAAGAAAACAAAAAGCCAAGTGGCTATATCCAAAAATCGCAATCAAATTTCACAGAAATTTAAACACATACCTTTTTAGTCGGGCAATTCAAATTTTTTTCTAAAATAAAAACCAATTTTCCTTTCCCTTATTCATGCCTACATATCCTGTTTGGAAATAATATATAATCACAACATCAAAATCGTTTATTGATTTCTTTTACACATTTCCAATATTTGTTTTACTTAAGCCCGTACGATGTACCTATATCATTTGTATGCAATACCGAATCCGATCGTTCACTCGATCACACAATCTCACTTCTGAACTAGTATCGTCCTCCCGACTTCCTAGTGCGGACTCAGATCTGGTTTCCTGATTAGAAACCGTCATTCTCCTTGCATATTCATAACTATGATAGAGAATTTCTAGAATCAATCAAAACTCCATATCCAGGTTCGCCATTGAAAATCGAGTGAAAAATTCCAACTCGGATCGGTAAAATTACCTCGAAATTCTATGCTCGAATTCTGGATCAAATAGCTACGCGAATAAATAATATACGTACATCCTACGTATTTGCCCCAATTGATTTTCAATTATATCCTTTTCCTCTTTATTCACATTTATTTTGATTGTTACTCACTTATTCTCACTTTCACTTGTCAAAACTTCAGTTAAATTTTCATTCAATTATTACTTAGTATATTTCCAATGCCAACTTACTTAAGAATTTTCATTCTTCATTTCTTAAGTTCAATCCAAATATTTTACATACTTCTTATATTATTACCGTCGTTTCATCACTTAGTTTTTATTTACTTCTATTTAATTGGATTCCAATTCCTAATAAATTTCAATTTTCTTCACTTTATTAATTATTTTCAAACTTCCATACCTTTATCTCCATCTATTACCCAAATTCATTTCCAATTCTACTAGAATTTTATTTATTTGTAAACCTCGAAATTGAATTTCAATATTCAGTTTCACATCTATTAGCTTACAAATTTTAATTCATATGTCATTAGTGAAAATTTTCAAAAGACTCAAAAAAATTCTAACTCCCAAAATTTTCGGAAAATTTTGGCAGAGTCTCCTTTGTACGGAGGAGCTTTTGCAATTTGACAAAAGATATAAATATATATATACATCGACCCACAGGGTCGGAAAACAGAAAAACAGTTCATATTTCCTATTTGTATTGCGTAGGCGTACCTTTATTTAGCATTTTTAAGCAAGTGGCTATTTATTTTAGCATTTAGCGTGCCCAAATCCAGCCAAACGGCTTCCAAAAACCTGTATTCACTCAATTAAACAGGTAAGTGCTAAATATATGCCATTTATTAGCATTACACTTATTTTTAAATAGATAACACATGAATTTCATAAGCAATGCATATAAACAAATTTCCACAAGCAACTTATAAGGTTCCAACCTAAATTTCAATTGCTTACAACCAATCCTCAAACCATTTTATTCAATCCTAAGTGATTTACACTCTCTTACCTGTATATAATTCTTTTTCAAATTCACTTTATATTAATTCTATTTTATTTTATTCACCATCATACATTCTTATTTCCTTTACATTTTAAATTTACATTTTTTATTCTTCAATCCAGTCACTTGCATTTCATTTCATTATCCAAACAAGTTTTACTCACAAACCATTTCATAAAGCTTAACATCAACCATTTAAAATTTACCTTCGTTATTTAGTTACTTCAAGCTATTTCCATCTCAAAACTTAAGTTCATTTTCTTCCTTAGACCAATTCTATTTTAATTTGATTCTAATCCAAATCAAACTCCATTTACTAATTTAATTCAGTTAATACACTCATCCGATTTATTTTTAATCCAAACAATCTCATTTTCAATTTGACTCTATTCGATTTAAATTCAATTAGTGTAGTCATTCAACCTATTTAAACTTTATTTCTCATTTCAATTTACTTCTAACTTATTACATCAATAATAAAGCCATTTCAATTTTATTTCTATTCACTTGAATTTTATTTACCACTCAATCCATCACTATTTCAACTCTATTTTGTTTAACTTGAGTTCATTGCCAGATCCATTCGTTTAAATTAAATTAGTATATTTCATTGAATCAATATGAATTCTAATTCACATTCAATAATTTATTTCTGAATTCCTTTCACTTCATAACGAGGCCATTCCTAATTTATATCTACTTGGATTTTTATTTGCAATACAAATCATTTTTATGTAAATTAAATTCCATTCGACTTCAGTTCAAATTTAATGCACTTACAATTTCAAGTTGAATTTGTATTAATAACTCAAGCTTCACTTTCAAATTTTATCATTTATTCACAACTCAAATTTTTGTTAACCAATTCGAGTTCCATTTCCATATTCCATTAACTAATTTATTCCCAATTAGTTTATTCAAATTTTATACCCAATATTTGATTTTCATCTCAAAAATCACGTTAACTATTTTACTGGAGTTCAATCCATTTTATAATTTAAGTTTTTGATTTTATTCATTTTCCCAAAATACAAAACGATTTCATTTTGGCTTATTTATTCCACATCTAACTTTTTATAAGTCACACATTTATTTATATTCAGGTTTCATCTATTTACAATCAATCCCATTCACATTTTTACACATTAACCAGGGATTTTATTTTATTTCCATACTGTTCAATTCTTTTATAAGCTATCGAAACTTATTTATTCCAATTCGATACTTACTCTGTTACATTTATTTAGTCTAGCATATTTTTCTTATTCTATAAACGTTTAAATAAGATTCCAGAGTTTTTTTTAAACCAATTCCCAAAATTTCAAAATCACTTTTGAAATCAACTACATCCAAATCCTGTGGCAAATTCAATTATCCCTTTGAATTTCAAAACCAAACTCAGTTTGCAAACAATTCCAATTTAAAATATTCAGGTAGCAATTCCTCTCTTGGAAACTCGAAAATGAACACCGATGATGTCACGATCATCGTCGGAATTATTTTCCAGCGAACGAAAGAGTTTAGTGCTTTTATCTCTTTAACAAAATTTCAAATATTTTAGAATTTTCAAATCTCTCCATATTCGATTCCAATTCAATAATATTTCCGAAATAATATCACTATTATTTCTCCAAAACTTTTGAAAACCATTTCCAAATCCAAAGGAACTTAAACCCTTTTCCAAAGTTCCAAATTTGAAATCCATCCAATTTATATTCCAACATTACTCTGGGATTTTATTTCCAATGTTAAATCACACTCATAGTTTAAATTCACAAATTTCTCTTGAGGTTTATTTCAATTTATAAAATACATTTATAATCTATATTTCAAATTCTATTCTGTTATATAAATTTATTCTTCAACTTTGGTTATAAGTTTTCAATTTCTTATTCAATTTCTACATAATAGTGTTAATAATGTAATATTATCATTACTTAACAATCTAGCATCCAAATACTATAATACTTTACAAAAATTATATTCTTTTTATATACTAAAATAATTTGGGTAAAATTATTTCATTTACCCTACTTTAAAACAATACTGTGTCGAATTGTTCTATTCAAGTGTTTAGAGATCCCTATCAATAACGTTAATTACTCGTATTGACCAGAATACATAAACTACTCAATAAACCAATCAACACGATATAAAACCATTTTACATTCACTAACAAATACGCGCTCATATCTATTAATACACTCAAACTCATTCTAGAGTACTATGGACTCCATTTTAATGAGTAATTCCCTCCAGAGCCAAGGTTATCTCCAACCTCGCTCTGATACCAAGTGAAACGACCCGCAAATCCGTACCCCTTGAGTCAACACTATTCTACGTCAATCAACTTGAGTTGCACAGAAATCCGAACCATTTGGGTTAAATAAGAAGAGGTAGAAGAAGAGAATAGAAATCAACATCAGAATCTAAACATCGCAGCGGAATAAAATATAATAGATAATAAAGATCTTTACTCAAAAATCAAATATATACGTTTATAAATTACATCATCAGAGTACATCAATCACAGCTTAACATCAATATCATACAAATGGATAAACAACTCAACACAGCGGAAAATATATGTATATAAACAAGTACGAAATACGCATCGTCATCCAGCTCGGCTCCAGAGCTCCAAAGCATCAAATCCTGTATCCCATAATACTCAGTCTGACCCGAGCATTATAGTTAAATAACACCCGAGTCAGTCTGGAATACCAGCTTGAGAAAATCACACTCAATTGATTATTAAAGTTTCAAAAATCCTTTGAAAACAAAAGCATCTCGTAAGACCACGCCACAAATAAACATGTCGGGTTTTTACCTTACGATAGCTAAAATATTTTTATAGAAATCCTATGATATTATAATATGGCCTATATACAAATACTTATAAAATAGCCGAAATTGTTACATTATTAAATTCCAGCTACTAGCCACAGAGTGGGTAATACAAACAAAACTCGTACAAGGCTCGTAGGGAGAATGGATTTCCAACTAATGACTAGGCACTAGGGTACCACCTGTCACAGTACGGGGCCTAGATCACCGTACCGAGGAATACGCCCGCTCCCCTGCAACACAAGACCGGGACTACCTCTTACAGGATAATCCCGAGTGATATCACCCCGCGGTTGGGATCAGCAACCGCCCACTAAGCCGAAATAATATAGGACATCCAGACAGGGATGACCTCACCCTGCTTGGGTGCTACCCACCTAGCCTTGCTGCATATCCCCTGATTTTCAGTCATTCCCATTTGATGAGGCTTGAGGCTAAGCGTTACCTTTATAGAACATATCCCTTTGAATGCCCATCGTCCACCTGGCGACGTTTTGCAAGAATTCGTCCATACAAGTCCGTCCCGGGTCCGAACGGAACCGAAGGCACTATTCCTACTACATCCATTTTGGAAATATCCTCAGGATTAGTAGCGACTAGCCCTTGCACTTCATTGCTCCATCTTCAAATCCAAAATCGTTTCCATTAAACGTACAAACCGGATCGAAGTGGTTTTCGAGAAATTAATCTCGATCCCGGTCTCTTCGAAACGATCGACGTATTTGGCCAATATTGATAGTTGGTGATTTAACTATCAATTAATATTCACAAACAACCATCAACCAATAAATAATTGCCCAAAATATTTATTTATCTCAAAATATATTTACAAGATTTATTCTGACTTTCAAATCCCATTGAAAAATAGTTTTCAAACAATTCTTTCTTTTTCTATAATAAGCTTTCCCAAATATCATCTATCTCCACTGAAATCGCCAAGCACAAAACTAGATTATTAAAACACTTTACTTTGAAATATACCTTAAAAATATTTAAGATAATACTACTTCAATAATTTGTTAAAAATACATACTATATAAATATTTGAAAATAAGGTTACTTAATAAAATATAAAACTAAATTTTATTTTTAAAAACAATATACTAAATCAGTCTTTAAATAAATTTTGCTATAATAGATTAAAGGAAATGCTTACTTTTAGATTTTAATCATTTAGAAATAATAAATTTTCAAACATACTTCTTAAAACAACTTTAAACTTTTATTTTATATTTAAAAATCTACTTTGAAAACGTACTTGGTTATTCAGAGAGAAATTTCCAATCTCAATCACTTAAATCAATTTTCCAAATCGATTCCCAATTTACTCCATTTGAAATAAAGTTCTTTAATTACTCAACTCATTTCAAAATTCATTAATTGTGGACTTAATTATTGTTGTTGTTATTGTTTTTCATTTGATTTTAAAACCCTTTAACTGAATTATACGAATTTCAGGTTATTCCCAATTTATTCTTTGTTCTTTCAATAATTTAAATCTTAAATTTTAAATAAATATTGTATTCTTTTAAATAATATCATTGAAGATTAAAATTCACTAACTTTCTGTTTATTCAAATTTCCTTTCTATACTCAAGATTTATTTATTAGAATTTTAAATCACTTTATTTCATTCCAATTCATTTAAAAAATTATTCAAATTTCTATAGTTATTTTACTTACAATTTCACTTCTTTTATTATCTTACCAAAATCCAATTTACATTTTTGGTAATTCGTCATACCGATTCATATCCAATCGAACCATAGCCTTCAATATTCCAATAAAGATCATCATAGAATATCAAATAATTCACAATAGTGGGTATTAAATAATTTAAATAAATGTTGAGTGATCCAGTTGGATCCCTCCAACCTGTTTTCCTGCATCCACAGACGTTAGCACAATAAAATATGCCAATTTCAAATTATACCATACTATCGCACGTAAATCAATTCAAACATTCAAACAATTATTTAAATTTAGTCGTTTAAATTTAAATTAAATTGAGTGAGATTCACTCACCTTTGACCTTTTAATTTGCAGTCTGATCCAATCTTGACTCGAGTTTTCGATATTTGACCTTAAATAAATATTAGATGATTCATAAATATTTGAAATAATCGAACAGTTAATTACCATTATTAATTTAATATAAACGAATTTTCCGTTGAATAATTCCTTAGAGGTTAAAGTAATTAAGTAAGCTAATTTAATAAATTAATCCCCATTTATTCAAAATCAACAAGTAATTGGAAATTGATGTATATGTATATTTATTTCCTTTCATTTTGAATTACATCTAAATATGTATAAAAATTAAGTTAAGTAAGCTTTATAAAATCGTATTTATATAAATCCTTCAACATTTTAAAATTATTACTCATTTAACAGATCTTATATATATTCTATTCCTGTTTTATTTTTGTACATCGGTAAATAATTATTTATACATAATCCAAAAATATGGATTTAACTATATACATATTCATATATTCCAAAACTTCTATTTTATATATATTTCGAACTAATAGTCTAGATTGTAAACTAATCTCTGTTTAGTATAATTACTTTACTGATACATATATTTTTTTATATTTAGAAATAGGATTGTTTTGCATCCTTTTGTAAATAAAAATTCTATATGTGTATATATATATATATTATGTTCCTCAAATATGTCTATATATATATATATATATATAATTCAAACAAACAAACAGGAAAATACCTCGCTGCAACGATAACAATTCCATCCTATCACTGACACTGGAAGACCCATCTTCCAAATCGCCAGCCGAACTTTCCTCAACCCTGGAACCAACCGCCTCTAACGCACCAGGTCGCAGCCCCTATATCGAACGATGCAGCCACCACTTGAACCCTAAGCGAACGCCACAGCGACTCCACACGCGAACGACACCCTAACCACCTCTCATAGCTCGAGGTCGAGCTATCTCCTCCTCTTCGAACGAACCATCAATTCGTTCGTTGAAGGCTTACGTAAGAAATCGAATTTTAGGATCAGCAAGAAGGGAGGAAACGAGCTCCTAGGGTTTTGATTTCTTCGATTTGAATAGAGCCGACGCCATTAATATATTATCCTTCGATTGAAATTTTTTTGATTGAGGAAATTGGAAAAAAGAACGAAGATTGGGTACAAGATTTATTCATCGGCCAATTATTATTTTCTTTTGACCCAACCGTATGATTTGAGAAGATGGGGAGAGAAGAGAAAGGGAGTACGAAGGAACGAATTGGTGGCGGGTTGTACATATTGTCGGTTTAAGAAAAACAAATATATTTTATTTAAATTTAAATTTGTTTCAAAACAAAGTTCAACGCGTTTATATATCGTATGCTCACACAACTGCTCCAATTACTATGAAATTTGAAATCCGATAATAATACAATATTACGGATCCAATGGAACTGGTTTCGTTGATTTCGGAGACTGTGCCTCGGAAGGCTATTTTAAATTCAATTTAAATGATATAAAATTTTCAAAACTTAACAAAATGCTTTGAAATCCCAGTTTTAAAAATTCTATCATCTTCAGTATTATTAATATAAATTATACAATCCTTCAAATTATTTTTTCCTAGGCTTAAAACTCCAAATTCAACAATTTACCAAATTTTGATAATTAAATTCAATATTTAATTATCCAATAATTATTGATATTTGAAATTCATGTTAAAAATTAACAATCAGAATATTTAAAATTAATTAAATATTCCAATTTCAAATATACAAAAATTCCATGTCGTCACAATTTACATATACATGAACAACCACAAATTATACTTGTTTTTCACAATTTCACGATAAAAGATGAAATAGGTATACCACGTGATGCTATAAACCGTTATTACGCTATTGGAAACAATTGCAATCAATAATTCGCCCTAGTTTATCAATTTATGCAAATCTAGAATTGAGGTAAAACTGAATTTTTCACAGAAATAAGAGATTATACCTGAGATTAAGAGTAATAGAGTTTGATTAGCAGTCGTTGAGGATCCAGAAGCTGGAAATTAGAGATTGGAAGCTTGGAGAAGGGAATTGGGTTTTTTGGTTTAAATTTTCGTATGTGATAATGAGGTAGAACAAGGCTCGAACGAGCCTTGTAATTCGCAGATTTCCGATGGCTTCCGACGGCCGCCGACGGCCCGTCGATAGCCGTCTGAAATTAGTCGTCGGAAGCCGTCGCCCCTAGCTGTCGGACTGAGAGCCTTTTCCAATAGTGTGAATATATATATATATATATATATATATATATATATATATATATGGGTGTATATCATTTCGACCTGCAATCCCAAATTTAATTCAATGAAAATCGCTTGGGTTTATCATTTCAAACCATAATGATTTCCTCCTATTCTACGGAACGTTCGGGTATGTATCATTTCAACCCATAGGGAATTCTATACTAATAGGGAGCTTGCAAAATGATAACAGATATGATAATAATATAACATGCATGTATCATCAACATAAATAACATATAATAGTGTTAGATGTCACAGGTGAACAAATGTGATATCCTGGAATTTCATGCAATTAAAAATGTGATAATCTCTTTTATAAATTTACTAAAAATTGTCAAAATTGTTATTTAAAAAACAAAAATAATAATTGTTTTGTATATATATATATATATTTTATGAAAATTATTTTATACAAGTTGAAATTGTATTTTTTTAAATATATATATATATATATATATATATATATATATCAAATTGATTTTTAAATTGAATTTGAAATTTAATATGAATTTGGATATTTAAAATGAAATTCAAAAAAATAGCTATATGTAACGGCCCAGAATTTTTAGTAATTAAAATTTGAATATTTAATTAATTTTAAATATTAATAAGTGAATTTATAAGTCGAATAGATTTTATTTCGAATAATTGGATTTAATTGAATAATTAAATCAATAATTTAATATGTTAAATTATGGAAATAATTGAAAATTGAGTTAAATATGATTGAAAATGATTTGTAAAATTTTATTTTATCATATGGGAGTTAGGACGATATTTTAGAACTTTTAAAATCGAATTAGAAGTTAATTTGTGAAAATTGAATATTTTAATATTTAATCGACTAGTGAAAATAGTCAATTTTTGAACAGTCTCAGAATTGAACGAAACCAGTTTCATTGGATCCGTAATAGTTAGTTATTACCAGATTTCAATTTTCGTGTCAATCGGAGTTATCGTTTGATCGTAGCAGCTCGAAACGCATCGAATTATTTTTAATATTAATTTGGCGAGTTAAAATAGCCATTTTTCAAAAAGTCTCGGATTTCGACGAAACCAGTTTCATCGGATCCGTAATGTCATATTATTGTAAGGTTTCAAATTTCGTGTCAATTGGATTTACCGTTTGTCCGGTAAAAATTAAAACGCCTAGATAATCGTTTAAATCGGTTTAATTTAAATCGAACGTTTATAGCCATAACTCGCACAGATGTCCAAATTAGCTTTCGAAACCTATTCCATTGTGTCCGGAACGCGGGGTAAACCCTAGAAACGCTAGTTACGGCGCGCAAATCGGAGTTTGGAATTCCCGGATGAATAGTGTTCGTTCAAAACTCTATAAATAGACCCCTACCTCTCTCATAAATTAAAAAAATAAAATAAAAACCTAAACCTAATTTATACAGCCGCCTCCTATTCTATGGATGGCCATAAACGTCCCAACTTCTCCTCCTCTTATCTCTTCACCCACTCAACGATTCAAGAAACTTACAACTAGAAAGATGTAGAGCACGTTGAGATCCTTATATTCAACGGTGGAGATCGAGATTGGAGCTACTAATCAACGGATATTTGCGTTCAAAGGCCATAGGGTCGGCCTCGAACTGCGTGCTACAGGGACAACCGAGCTCTATGAGCTTATGGCTGAAGTTTGATCAAGCGGAGGGCTTCGAGATGGCGGTGGTATGATGGAGTATCGATGCTTGTGGGCGGAGCAAAAATTAACCCTAATTATTGAGCAAATGGGTTCATATGCGTATTTGGCCTGGAGGCGTGCAAAATGAAGACGAGAGGGAGAATGGGGTGTGCACGGCTCTGATGGCTTGGGGTTGGAATCAACGGTGGATGATGAGCTGTAGGTTTAAATATAAAAATTTATGTTGTAATTAGTTTATATAAATCGTGCAAAACTTTGAAAATTCATAACTTTTTCATACGAGGTAGAAAACGCACGAAACAAGAAGCGTTGGAATCGTATGGACGAGCACTACGCGATGGAGTTAGATTGGAGTCGTTTGGAGTTAGTGAGAATTTTGGGTAAAATTAAACGTCCGTTTAATTTTATTCGAAATAAATCGCTAAAACGAAATTGAAATCAAGGTGAGAACTTCTCACCCAATCGAATCAGTTTCGATTTTATTTTAAATAGTTAGATTTAAAATATGTGAATGCATGTTTGAATGTTGATTGATATCTATTGATTGTTAAATTAGACATTATGCGCCGTTAGTAAGCGGATGTTATTTATTAAAAACATATACCGCGAATATTTCATAAACAGTGAAATTGGTATTATATATAATAGCAATATATATATATTGGCATATGTATATATTGGAGTTATTGATTTCCCGCATTTATTTAGCGGATGAGACCCTATTGCGCCGTCTATTAAGCGGATAATATTTTAAATCCCATATACCGCGATAATTTCGTACTGGAACGAAATTGGTATTGTGCTAATGTTTTTGGATGCAGGAAAACAGGTTGGAGGGATCCAACTGGATTCCTCAACAGTTTTTATTTGAATTCAGATATTTTGATATTTGACGGATTATCATATCGATATATGATATCGTTGTTGTCGTGATTGACTATTTGGTGTGTAGCATCATTGAACCAAATTTTGGGATTTTAAAATGATTTTTAAAGTGATTTTTGAAAGTATACGTTTATAAAATATTTTTGGGAATTGATCCATTTTAAATAAATAAACGTATAATTTTTAAAGTTATAAAAATTATGATTTTGAGAAATATAGTTAAAAACTGATTTTTGAGAATATGATGCTAATGATTTTATAAAATAGTTAAATCGGAATTTTTGAAATTATTGTGAAAAGTTTAAGTTATAGGATTTATAAAATTTGATTATTTTATAAATCAAAATGGTGAAATTATAAAGGACTTTGAAGAAGTTTTAAAATATTAATATAAATTGACTTATATAAAAGATTTATAAATTGTTAATTTATAAATGAAAATATTTGAATTATGAAACGAGTTTTTATAAGTGTTAGAATGAATTGTGAATAAATTTCATAAATGAATGAAATCTATAGAATTATAAACGGTGAAGTTATAAATGGAATTTTATAAGCAGTAGGTTTATAAAATTTATAAAGTTATTAAAAGAATGGTTTTGGATAAATAATTGAATCTTATAAGTTATAAGATTTATAATTATGAAGTTCAAAGGAACGATTTTTCAAACAAATAAATTATAAGTATTTCACTTATGATATGAACTTTTGTTTTATAATTGAGTTTTAAATTGAATAGGTTAACAAAGGAATTTATAAAAGGAAGTTGTTATAAAACAAATAGAAATGGAATTTATAAACGTTGTTTTATAAATTCGCAAACGACTTATTTTGATAAGTAAATTGTTGAAACCTATTAATGGAGTTATATTCACATTTTTGACTGTGAATGATCCTTTGAAATAAAATGAATAGAAGTGATGAAATTTGTTAACGTAGTATATTCACGTTTTTGAATAGTGAATAATATGTTAAAGAAATTGTTTTGAACGTGATGTTTTAAATAGAATTAAAACGATCTAACGATGTTTTAAAATGTGTTAAGATTTGAAATCATAGATTTCAACATTCATTGTTGAAATAGACGTTTTCAAGAAATAAAAGGAAATGGTGGACTATAGCACTATTGTTATAGTAAATGATTTCCGAAAGGAAATGTTTTGTATAGTATTGGGATTTATATATCTATTTTAATTTCGAATCCCTATACTAGTGATTTTGGGACGTCGTAACGATGTTTTACGTAACATTCGTTTTGGCCCAAATAAATATGTTTAAGAGAATGATTTCCTTAAAGAATGAAATATATACTTACTCTCGATTTAAGTATATTGAATATTTTCCAAGTGTTGAAAATAAATAGGTTCGTGAATTACTTATTAAGTAAGTATGGAAATGTTTTCCAATATAAAGTGAATATCTTAAGAATTTATCTTTTTGAAGATAAATTGAAATGAATAATTGAAATCGTTATTCATAAATATTTTGAAATGAAAATTCACTATGGAGTTTATAAAAGAATGGGGAAATTTGTTTAAAAATAAATATTGATTTATTTTTGAAGTATTGGAAATAATATATCTTGTAAAGATATTTTGGAAAAGAAATAATTTGGAAAATTATTTGGAAACTAGTGATGTGTGCATATCCATTGATAGTTCAATAACCGACTATCAATATTTCCCTTTGAATGGGTAATTGATGTGATTTGTTTGAATTTGAATGCCACACTTATTTTTGAATAAGCGCTCACTATTCGGGTTAACCGGGAAAGGACCATGGGGTCGTATAACCCATTCCGAATATGTGATACGTCGTTGTGAATTGCATTTGAAGATCGGTGTTGAAGACCGTATCTTTTTGAAAGCGAAAGGACAACTCGTCGATTGTCTTTGCACCGAGTAGCTACGGTATAGAGACTCCCTATGTGATGGGAAGTCCGGACGTGATTAGAGATTATCCGGATTGCAAGGACTTCTTTGTAAGTGCCTTCGGTTTTGTTCGAGCCCGGAACAGACTTGTATGGATTGTATGTCTGACATTACAAATTGAGATATAAAGCATATTTCTTTCAAATATATTTCTGTTGGTGGCGGAGAATTTATTCTTTTAGCTTAACACCCTTCTCTGAGACGTACGAGCTCAGAGGTTATGTAGTTGAAGGTTATCGGCGATATATTCCCAATTTGGTAATGTGACATGCTGAGTGTTGCTGTAAATGATCATTGTGTTGATTATTTGTGATAGGATCATTTATTTGATCGTCTATCCTGGTGATCATTTCTATGATCATTTGTTGACCCAAAGCATGGCTTTTGTATAAAGTATGTTTTTGTAGACGTGACTTCGTCGAGCCTCACACCTCGGGAATGGTCAAAACAGGAAAGATGCAGCAAGGTTATGAGGGGTAGCGCCCTTAGGATATGTGCATTTCCTTCTGGAAAAGGGTGGTATCATGGTATGGAGCCCAGATACTTACTCATGTTGAAAACACTTTATGATTGTGTGAATTGATTGCGAGCGCTCGGTGAAAGGTCCCAAAGGACCGGGGGATGGCATATTCGGTCAGTTGTTACTCAGTTAGGGTTAACCCGGCCTTGTGTTGGTAGAGATCCAGTTTGGTTCTCGGGGATGTCCATCCAGAGGCATTCTCATGTGGAAATGGGAAGTTCCTTGGCCTGATCATTCGTTGGAAATCCAAAGAAACAATACGATCTTGTACGGTATTAGTTGTAGAACCTATCATTCACTTATGGTGGCGCCCCACTGTTTGGATGGTAGCTATAGTAGGCATAGTTCGGAATGTCTATGCTGGCTAAGATTTATATTCTACTTTCGAAATAAATTTTTTTCTACACTATGCACTAGTAATAATATAAAATGTTCTTTTTAAATGCGTATCAAGCATCTTTGACTATCATAAGGAGAAATCTCCTCCGATTCTGCGTTTGCATTGTGTGTGTGTGTGCGGGAGGCCTTATGGTAGTCTCATTTTTAAAAGCATTGCGAATTGACTTAAAAATATTCCTCTATTTTTGTTTTCAAAGACAAATAAACTGTTTTGAGTTCTCACACCAGTCACATGACTGACTCGGAGTTTATTGTTTTCCTTCCTAAACTCTGGGTGCCCACCAATTTCCACACGGGCAGTCAAGAGTTAAGGTTTATCAGGATATTCTGGATATTCAGGAGTTGCTGGAGGCAAGCTGGATGGCATGGTGTATTATTAGTATATAGTATTTCTTTTCCGCTGTTTGATGTTGTTTGATGTTGTTGTTGTACACTCTGATGATATGATGTAATTAAAATGTGATGTAATGTAATAACTGATATAGTTCTTTGTTTAAAGATTATTCATTTATTATTATATGTTGTTCCGCTGCGAATTGTGAGATTCTGTTATTGTTATGTTATTTTCTATTCTCTATTTTCTACCTTCTTTCTCTCTTCTCTTCTAGCTCTTTCTTTTTCTTAAAACCCTAAGTGTTCGGTTTTCCGTCGTTCGATTGCTCGGCAGTCGATAAAGTGAGTATCGATGTTGAATTTTCGGAAGACGAAGAATCAGGTCCTTACATCTGGTATCAGAGCACATGGTTAAGCGACAACCATGGTTCTGTTGGGTATTACTCATTAGAGATAGAGTCAGTAGTACTCTAGAATGAGTTTGAGTGTAATAATAGCTATGAGAGCGTATTTGTTAGTGAATATAAATTGTTTTGTATTGTGTTGACTTATCGGTTGATTGTTTATAGATTCTAGTCGATGTAGTCTAGCTAACTATCGTAGAAAGGGGTTTCTAAACTCTTAAACAAGATAAACCGACACGATATTGTTTTAAATTGGGTAAATGAAATAATTTTACTTGAGTATATTTTATATATAAAGGAATAATTTTTCAGAATTATTAAAGTGTATATAAGTTGATTGTTTAGTTGTTTGAATAATCTAAGTAAAAGAATAATTGTATAAGCAAAAAGAATTATAAGAATGGAAGTATAATTAAAGTGATTTACAATTGTGAAATAAACTTATATATATAAGAAGTGAAACTATATGAATATATTTATGAATATGAGTTATAGATAAAAATGAATTTAAAGTCAAATGGAATATAACTTAGTAATTAAATTGAATAAATGGATTGAATGTTAATCAATTTAATGTGAATAAAGTTGATATGGAATAATGAATATAAGTGTTAATTCATTAAAAATCTAATGTTATTGGAAGTTGAAAGATTGAATGAAAATCAATTAATTAAACTAATTGATAAGCAAAGGAATTTGGTTGTAATTAATATACATTGGTTGTTAGATGATTGTTAGTTGATTGTATATAATTCATTAAGTTAATGAAATTGGAAGCTAAAGTAATTGAAATCAAATTGGAAGTTAAGTGAATCTTAAGTAGAATTGAATTTGATTTGGAAGTGAACCAACTTGAATATGAATTAGTGAATATAAACTAATTGAAAATGAATGTTAGTAAATCATCCACTGTTAATGAATCAAATGTGATTAAATTGAAAACAATTTCATTGAATATTAATGAGAATATGAATGAATATTTATTGGTTATGGATGATAGTTGGTTGATGGTTGAATATATTGCTTTTATTGCATTTTCTATGTTGGCATATATAATTATTATGTTGCTATATGTTGTATATCGATACTATTGTCATATATGCATGATTCTTATGTTGTTTGTTGAGTGTTTAGTAGGTGCGGATCGCGTTTGCTTCGCATTTGGAGCTCGCTTTCGCGCTATATTAGCCGTATATGCTTGCTAATAAAATATAAGGTACATATCTCGGGTTACATACCGTACTTTTATACTTTTTTCCCTGCGGGATGCCTCATTACTTGATGAGATGTATATTTGTGATATATATACTGTCATTTTTTTTTCGGATCGAGCCCAAAGGAGACTATGGCGAATTTTTCCGAAAATTTAAGGCGTTAGAAAAAAAAAATTGAGAAAAATGGGAAAATTTTGAAAACTTTAATTTTGATTTGGAATTGAAAGTTAAACAATAGAAGTTGTTTTTGAAAAGATAACTAAGTATGATTGGAAAACTTAGTAAGTTATTATAAGAAATTTAACTATGAATTTTGGGAAAATTAATAGATTCTGTAACTTTTCTTACTTGATAATTTCGAGGACGAAATTCTTTTAAGGGGGGAAGATTGTAACGACCCAGAATTTTTAGTAATTAAAATTTGAATATTTAATTAATTTTAAATATTAATAAGTGAATTTATAAGTCGAATAGATTTTATTTCGAATAATTGGATTTAATTGAATAATTAAATCAATAATTTAATATGTTAAATTATGGAAATAATTGAAAATTGAGTTAAATATGATTGAAAATGATTTGTAAAATTTTATTTTATCATATGAGAGTTAGGATGATATTTTAGAACTTTTAAAATCGAATTAGAAGTTAATTTGTGAAAATTGAATACTTTAATATTTAATCGACTAGTGAAAATAGTCAATTTTTGAACAGTCTCAGAATTGAACGAAACTAGTTTCATTGGATCCGTAATAGTTAGTTATTTCCGGATTTCAATTTTCGTGTCAATCGGAGTTATCGTTCGATCGTAGCAGCTCGAAACGCATCGAATTATTTTTAATATTAATTTGGCGAGTTAAAATAGCCATTTTTCAAAAAGTCTCGGATTTCGACGAAACGAGTTTCATCGGATCTGTAATGTCATATTATTGTAAGGTTTCAAATTTCGTGTCAATTGGATTTACCGTTTGTCCGGTACAAATTAAAACGCCTAGATAATCGTTTAAATCGGTTTAATTTAAATCGAACGTTTATAGCCATAACTCGCACAGATGTCCGAATTAGTTTTCGAAACCTGTTCCATTGTGTCCGGAACGCGGGGTAAACCCTAGAAACGCTGGTTACGGCAAGTAAATCGGAGTTTGGAATTCCCGGATGAATAGTGTTCGTTCAAAACTCTATAAATAGACCCCTACCTCTCTCATAAATTAAAAAAAATAAAATAAAAACCTAAACCTAATTTATACAGCCGCCTCCTATTCTATGGATGGCCAGAAACGTCCCAACTTCTCCTCCTCTTATCTCTTCATCCACTCAACGATTCAAGAAACTTACAACTAGAAAGATGTAGAGCACGTTGAGATCCTTATATTCAACGGTGGAGATCGAGATTGGAGCTACGAATCAACAGATATTTGCGTTCAAAGGCCATAGGGTCAGCCTCGAACTGCGTGCTACAGGGACAACCGAGCTCTATGAGCTTATGGCCGAAGTTTGAGCAAGCGGAGGGCTTCGAGATGGCGGTGGTATGATGGAGTATCGATGCTTGTGGGCGGAGCAAAAATTAACCCTACTTATTGAGCAAATGGGTTCATATGCGTATTTGGCCTGGAGGCGTGCAAAATGAAGACGAGAGGGAGAAGGGGGTGTGCACGGCTCTGATGGCTTGGGGTTGGAATCAACGGTGGATGATGAGCTGTAGGTTTAAATATAAAAATTTATGTTGTAATTAGTTTATATAAATCGTGTAAAACTTTGAAAATTCATAACTTTTTCATACGAGGTCGAAAACGCGCGAAACAAGAAACGTTGGAATCGTATGGATGAGCACTACGCGATGGAGTTGGATTGGAGTCGTTTGGAGTTAGTGAGAATTTTGGGTAAAATTAAACGTCCGTTTAATTTTATTCGAAATAAATCGCTAAAACGAAATTGAAATCAAGGTGAGAACTTCTCACTCAATCGAATCAGTTTCGATTTTATTTTAAATAGTTAGATTTAAAATATGTGAATGCATGTTTGAATGTTGATTGATATCTATTGATTGTTAAATTAGACATTATGCGCCGTTAGTAAGCGGATGTTATTTATTAAAAACATATACCGCGAATATTTCATAAACAGTGAAATTGGTATTATATATAATAGCAATATATATATATTGGCATATGTATATATTGGAGTTATTGATTTCCCGCATTTGTTTAGCGGATGAGACCCTATTGCGCCGTCTATTAAGCGGATAATATTTTAAATCCCATATACCGCGATAATTTCGTACTGGAACGAAATTGGTATTGTGCTAATGTTTTTGGATGCAAGAAAACAGGTTGGAGGGATCCAACTGGATTCCTCAACAGTTTTTATTTGAATTCAGATATTTTGATATTTGACGGATTATCATATCGATATATGATATCGTTGTTGTCGTGATTGACTATTTGGTGTGTAGCATCATTGAACCAAATTTTGGGATTTTAAAATGATTTTTAAAGTGATTTTTGAAAGTATACGTTTATAAAATATTTTTGGGAATTGATCCATTTTAAATAAATAAACGTATAATTTTTAAAGTTATAAAAATTATGATTTTGAGAAATATAGTTAAAAACTGATTTTTGAGAATATGATGCTAATGATTTTATAAAATAGTTAAATCGGAATTTTTGAAATTATTGTGAAAAGTTTAAGTTATAGGATTTATAAAATTTGATTATTTTATAAATCAAAATGGTGAAATTATAAAGGACTTTGAAGAAGTTTTAAAATATTAATATAAATTGACTTATATAAAAGATTTATAAATTGTTAATTTATAAATGAAAATATTTGAATTATGAAACGAGTTTTTATAAGTGTTAGAATGAATTGTGAATAAATTTCATAAATGAATGAAATCTATAGAATTATAAACGGTGAAGTTATAAATGGAATTTTATAAGCAGTAGGTTTATAAAATTTATAAAGTTATTAAAAGAATGGTTTTGGATAAATAATTGAATCTTATAAGTTATAAGATTTATAATTATGAAGTTCAAAGGAACGATTTTTCAAACAAATAAATTATAAGTATTTCACTTATGATATGAACTTTTGTTTTATAATTGAGTTTTAAATTGAATAGGTTAACAAAGGAATTTATAAAAGGAAGTTGTTATAAAACAAATAGAAATGGAATTTATAAACGTTGTTTTATAAATTCGCAAACGACTTATTTTGATAAGTAAATTGTTGAAACCTATTAATGGAGTTATATTCACATTTTTGACTGTGAATGATCCTTTGAAATAAAATGAATAGAAGTGATGAAATTTGTTAACGTAGTATATTCACGTTTTTGAATAGTGAATAATATGTTAAAGAAATTGTTTTGAACGTGATGTTTTAAATAGAATTAAAACGATCTAACGATGTTTTAAAATGTGTTAAGATTTGAAATCATAGATTTCAACATTCATTGTTGAAATAGACGTTTTCAAGAAATAAAAGGAAATGGTGGACTATAGCACTATTGTTATAGTAAATGATTTCCGAAAGTAAATGTTTTGTATAGTATTGGGATTTATATATCTATTTTAATTTCGAATCCCTATACTAGTGATTTTGGGACGTCGTAACGATGTTTTACGTAACATTCGTTTTGGCCCAAATAAATATGTTTAAGAGAATGATTTCCTTAAAGAATGAAATATATACTTACTCTCGATTTAAGTATATTGAATATTTTCCAAGTGTTGAAAATAAATAGGTTCGTGAATTACTTATTAAGTAAGTATGGAAATGTTTTCCAATATAAAGTGAATATCTTAAGAATTTATCTTTTTGAAGATAAATTGAAATGAATAATTGAAATCGTTATTCATAAATATTTTGAAATGAAAATTCACTATGGAGTTTATAAAAGAATGGGGAAATTTGTTTAAAAATAAATATTGATTTATTTTTGAAGTATTGGAAATAATATATCTTGTAAAGATATTTTGGAAAAGAAATAATTTGGAAAATTATTTGGAAACTAGTGATGTGTGCATATCCATTGATAGTTCAATAACCGACTATCAATATTTCCCTTTGAATGGGTAATTGATGTGATTTGTTTGAATTTGAATGCCACACTTATTTTTGAATAAGCGCTCACTATTCGGGTTAACCGGGAAAGGACCATGGGGTCGTATAACCCATTCCGAATATGTGATACGTCGTTGTGAATTGCATTTGAAGATCGGTGTTGAAGACCGTATCTTTTTGAAAGCGAAAGGACAACTCGTCGATTGTCTTTGCACCGAGTAGCTACGGTATAGAGACTCCCTATGTGATGGGAAGTCCGGACGTGATTAGAGATTATCCGGATTGCAAGGACTTCTTTGTAAGTGCCTTCGGTTTTGTTCGAGCCCGGAACAGACTTGTATGGATTGTATGTCTGACATTACAAATTGAGGTATAAAGCATATTTCTTTCAAATATATTTCTGTTGGTGGCGGAGAATTTATTCTTTTAGCTTAACACCCTTCTCTGAGACGTACGAGCTCAGAGGTTATGTAGTTGAAGGTTATCGGCGATATATTCCCAATTTGGTAATGTGACATGCTGAGTGTTGCTGTAAATGATCATTGTGTTGATTATTTGTGATAGGATCGTTTATTTGATCGTCTATCTTGGTGATCATTTCTATGATCATTTGTTGACCCAAAGCATGGCTTTTGTATAAAGTATGTTTTTGTGGGCGTGACTTCGTCGAGCCTCACACCTCGGGAATGGTCAAAACAGGAAAGATGCAGCAAGGTTATGAGGGGTAGCGCCCTTAGGATATGTGCATTTCCTTCTGGAAAAGGGTGGTATCATGGTATGGAGCCCAGATACTTACTCATTTTGAAAACACTTTATGATTGTGTGAATTGATTGCGAGCGCTCGGTGAAAGGTCCCAAAGGACCGGGGGATGGCATATTCGGTCAGTTGTTACTCAGTTAGGGGTAACCCGGCCTTGTGTTGGTAGAGATCCGGTTTGGTTCTCGGGGATGTCCATCCAGAGGCATTCTCATGTGGCAATGGGAAGTTCCTTGGCCTGATCATTCGTTTGAAATCCAAAGAAACAATACGATCTTGTACGGTATTAGTTGTAGAACCTATCATTCACTTATGGTGGCGCCCCACTGTTTGGATGGTAGCTATAGTAGGCATAGTTCGGAATGTCTATGCTGGCTAAGATTTATATTCTACTTTCGAAATAAGTTTTTTTCTACACTATGCACTAGTAATAATATCAAATGTTCTTTTTAAATGCGTATCAAGCATCTTTGACTATCATAAGGAGAAATCCCCTCCGATTCTGCGTTTGCATTGTGTGTGTGTGCGAGAGGCCTTATGGTAGTCTCATTTTTAAAAGCATTGCGAATTGACTTAAAAATATTCCTCTATTTTTGTTTTCAAAGACAAATAAACTGTTTTGAGTTCTCACACCAGTCACATGACTGACTCGGAGTTTATTGTTTTCCTACCTAAACTCTGGGTGCCCACCAATTTCCACACGGGCAGTCAAGAGTTAAGGTTTATCAGGATATTCTGGATATTCAGGAGTTGCTGGAGGCAAGCTGGATGGCATGGCGTATTATTAGTATATAGTATTTCTTTTCCGCTATTTGATGTTGTTGTTGTACACTCTGATGATATGATGTAATTAAAATGTGATGTAATGTAATAACTGATATAGTTCTTTGTTTAAAGATTATTCATTTATTATTATACGTTGTTCCGCTGCGAATTGTGAGATTCTGTTATTGTTCTGTTATTTTCTATTCTCTATTTTCTACCTTCTTTCTCTCTTCTCTTCTAGCTCTTTCTTTTTCTTAAAACCCTAAGTGTTCGGTTTTCCGTCGTTCGATTGCTCGGCAGTCGATAAAGTGAGTATCGATGTTGAATTTTCGGAAGACGAAGAATCGGGTCCTTACACTATATATATCTTAAATCATACTTTGGTTTTAAAGTGTATTTTACTTGTTTTAATTAAGAACACAAATTGTTTTATAGTATTTTCTTTTTAAAGGGATTTATTTATATAGATTAAAGTATGTATTTATAAATTAAGAAAATGTATTAATTAAATAGAAGACAAATATAAAGATTTATAGAAACATTTAACGCATGCATATTTACAATTGTCGATTAAAGAAAATATAGATGTACAAGTGTAAGATTAATATACAAGTGGCAAGATGATTTCATTTAAGAAAATCTAAAAATAAAATAAAAATAGGCTGCTTACTTTTCTCTTCATACTTCTATTCATAAAAAAAATTCTTCATCTGCAATCATGGAAAACAGAAAAGAAGCTTGTCCAAAATTTCGAAACTGAAAACCAGATCAAAGTAAAAATCATCTCAACATCAAAACAAATACAACCTTCAACCTGAGAACAAATAAAAATCAAATCAGGAAAATAACTTGAGTTCAAACCTCGAAATCAAAGAAATAGAATCAGGCAATTCTAAATTTTCAAATAACAAGCAGATCAAAGCAACTCAGTTCAACTAAGTAACCAGATTAAGGATTCAAGCAAATTCAAGTGAGCAAGTTCAGTAACCAAAGCAGCATCCAGATTTTTTCGATTTTCAACTGATCCTTGTTATCATCTTTTACAAGTGAGTAAATTAAACTTTAAATCTATTTAAACTACGAATGCATGCAGAAAACTGATTTTAAATTTGTGATTACGATTTGCATAGTTGATTTAAATAAGTTATATGGATATATGGATTCATTCATGTGCATGTCAATATTTCAACATTTTGCTCTGTTCTTAAACTATAGAATGTAAATATAATTCATAATCAGTTGTTCTTTCTTTGATCAGTTTTATGTATTGATGTTTAAACATAAATTGTTAGAAATAACAAGATATTTAACTTAAAAATAGTTTCAGGTAGGATTGCAGGAAGCTTTCCACTGGAAAGTAAATTACATTAAAAACTTGATTTTTATAAAAAATTCGATTTCAATAATTAAAGGTTTCATGAATATAACTTGATTTGCAATTGAAAACTATGAATTTTAAAAACGAAATCATCATTTTATGGTGAGTATTTTGGGGAAATTAGCGTGTTGAACGAGAATTGATTTCGAGTAATTTTCTGATGGTCGACGGAATTTGGAATCTAGGGATCGTGCTTGGAGGTGGATGATAGGCCTAGGGTCACGACAAAATTGACTACTGCATTTTTTGATCACAGTGGTGATGATGTGAGGACGTTGAAGGGTTTAGTTTAGTATTGGGTCGAGGGTCTTTGCGAGGCATTACTGAATTCATCGACCCATCGGGCATCGTCGGGGTGGGTGGAATAGGAGCATATGGCATTGTCGAAGCTTTGGGTGAAGTTTCGCGACCTCTAGTGGTCGAAGTAGTCTGGGCGTGGCGATTCTTGGTCATGATGCTTTGCTTCTGTGGGTTCATTCTAGTCTTTTTTCGATTTCATTTTCGATTTGGTATTTGGGTGTTTGGGATCGAAGAAGAGAATGGCCGATGACTTATTGAGGGTGTTGGAGTTGGTCGGAGTAGGGCTGGACGGCGTGCATGGTTCACGTATGCACATTGATGTCTGGAAGATGGAAGGAATTGGGAAGGAAGATCATTTCAGTTATTAGCTCGAGTCATTGTTGCGTTTGACTCGAAGGAGGAGAATTCGTTAGTAGCTCGAGTTTTAACTCAAGAAATTTGAGATGTGGCTCGAGTTTCATTTGGGTATTGGGTTGATTTATTTACTTTGAAAGTTTTATAATGAAAATAGAAGTTGTAGTCAGATTTTAAAGCAAATAGATAGGAACATGTTTCCAAAGCCTTTATTAAGTAGATTTCAAATATAAGTATATGAAAACTTTTATAAAAAGGTGATTTGACTAAATCAATTTCAAAAGCTTTTGAATTTAAATAAGTTTGTTGATGAAATAAGTATTTAATTTAAGTAGGCAGTTTTCCTTAAATTATTTAAGATTTTACAAATCGAACATACCTTATTAATGAAATTAATGGATAGTTAATTACTTAGTATAAGTAATTAAAGAGTAATTACTGGATGAAATAATTTAGAGATGATTAATTACTTAAAGGATAATTACGTAATGTAAGAAATTAAAGGATTAATCTATTGAGGGTTAAATAATTTAAATGGCAATTAAGGGATAAATTAATTAATGACCAGGGTTAAATTTAATTATGACCTAGATTAAAGTAAGCTAATTGAGTGATCAGATTTGAAAGGTTATAAATAATATAAGTTATAGAAATGTTCAATTAAGTTTTTAAAGTTTTATTTAAATGTACAATCTATTACTTAAATAGGAAAAGAAAAACCACATCATTTATACGATGACACGTGTCCTTTTTTAAAAGGGTATTTTCGGAATCTATTACTTAAATAGGAAAAGAAAAACCACATCATTTATACGATGACACGTGTCCTTTTTTAAAAGGGTATTTTCGGAACTAGATCATATTATTTGCAGGTATCCGATGCGTTTTTCCTGCATCTGTTGGTTTGAATCCCAAAACCGTATTCCCTTCTTCACTCTCCGCTTCTCTCTCCACGGTTTACAATCCATACTCCGCTCTTCTTTCTTTTTCTGTTCACTAATCTTACCCCAAACCAACCAACGTCTTTTCCTCATCTTTCCGTTTATCAAGTTCGAACAGATCCGTGCTTTGGTTGATGAAACTACAGTTTGGTATCATCTTTCCCCAATTATTCACTGATTCATGCTTTGGTTGGAGACATTCCAATTAGGTAACTTATTTTACTATTTTCGTTAACTATTTTGGATTAAACAGTTTAAACCTCAAGTTATTTATGTTGATTGATTAATATGTCAATGTCTGAATACGTCAGGTTCGGATAATACATATTGGCATAATCAATTCCAAAATGAATATTCGCAGATTAGAGAACAATATATAAGTTTTATCTTAATCAAACTATGGTTGAAATTTGTTTCCATCTATTGAATTTCACTGTAAAATTTATTTGATAACCTATAGTTAAAGAATTACTAAAACTACACGGTTTTTCCAAGATTCGAGGCTTAAAACATTAAATATTGCTACAATATAGATGTCTTTGATACGGTTGTTTTTGGAGATTGATAAGTTAGTGCCTTATGTCAGTCATTGCTAGAAATTATAGTGTACTTAACCAAGTTTACAAATATATTGATTGAACAATATATCTAGAATAAAAACCCATCAGTAAATTTTATATGAGCTGGTAGAAATGCAGTAAAACTGAACCCCATTATGCTTAACATACATCCAACTGGTGCCATTATACTTTTTAGTCCAACCTATATTTAACTCAGGTTTATAAATTGAAAAATCAAGTATATAATGCAAACCAAGATGACTTGACAAACAAAATAATCCTAGATGTGTTGAACAGTGGCATGCATACAATTACAATCATCTATTGTTACATCTGACTTATAGGATTTAAATATAATTGTTATTTTTATACTATAAATGACCAATAAAAAAGATAAACGATTTTATGATATCCTTACTCACTAACACATGCCAAAAATCAAAACAAAACTTTTACTGGAAGTAATGTTGTATTAAGTCAATTTGCTTCACAATATTTATCATACTATTTTATTTTCCCATACTCCAGTTTTACTTTTTCCTACTGTCTTTTATTTCCATGCTTGGGAAGATGACTAAAAAAATATCAGGGCTTTAGGTTTACTGTATGTTTAATACAAAATTAGACGCTACGACACTATTTGTAGAAATACAGTAGTTTGGTAGGTTTTCTATAATTCATATTATCTAGAAACTGCTACTAATAATCTTTTATTATTACCATCCTTCATACCTTGCAGCATTTTTGTGGCTCTATCATTTTCAGGTAGATGGAACTTTCCTCTGTTTGCAACGTGATATGAGCTTTTACGCGTAGAGGAATAGTTCTTATGGATAAAACCCTTGCTCAGATGGGTAGTACAAGTTCGTATATTTATGTAAAGAAGGTATTTTTTACTTCACTACATTGAACTACTATTAATTTATAACATTGCCTTTACATACAGATTGTGAATTCTTATATTATGTTGCCTTAAATTTTTTACTTTCATAAAGCATCAGTAACATTAACCGGTTATTCCACGAGTAAGAGTTTATGAACATCCTTTGACAGAGCTTTTATTCATAATATGTAGTTCACCATTGCACGTTAACTGCTCAGTAGACTGAATATGTATGCTTCACTCTTATGTGGACTTTTTATTTCAAGGAAAAATAGTAGAAAAGGCTTATTCATGCAATAAATAAGAACCCAAATTATGTAACATGAATTAACTTATCACATCAGCTTTTTTCTAATCATAATGACTTTCTTATGTATCTTTGGGATAACCGTCTTCTATGTTATTTCCCCATTATTTCTTCATTGATCACAAGTCTTAACAATTTTTTCCACTCAATCGTTTCATCAACCGAATATTTTTGGCCATATGAAACTTATAAAGAACGTAAAAATTGTATGCTGCTATTAATACTATTGTCTCTTAGCTTTTATACTTATTGAGTTTATTATAACTGCTTCATGTTGGAATAATTGATGAGCGGTTAAGACCTTGGCAAAAGAATAAAACTCAATTTATTCGCTCTTCCCACATGTGGAAAAATAAGTGCAAAAAACATGTGTATGGGAATTTGGTTTCATGAGTAGTCAACACAAGTATAGTTTCTTAAAAAAGATTTTAAGTTATCATTGGTCAAAATCAAATTTGCAGTACTATATGCATAGAAATAAATCAGTTATATGTAATCACTTTTCTAATTCAAACAAGTTTTGGCCACTTTAAAACAATATTTATTAACACATTCAATAATTTACTATCTTGGTTGCATAATGTACAAGTTTTGTTTTATCCAAGGCAATCCCCCACATTGATTCTTGGAGTATCCGTCCAGTAAGTTGCATATAAGCTTAAATAGAGTAATAATATTACAAGAGAATATTTATCTTCGCTGCCAAAACCATTATTTTTAAAGCAACCAATAATAGCAATATAGGTGCTATATTTTAGTATCCACTGTGTCTCAACAAAAATATGCGTTCCACCATACAAAATCCAAAATAAAAAAAATATAATTGATGCAAGTGTGTGTGTGTGTGTGTGTCATGTTGAATGATACCGCTTTTAGGCTAAAAAAATTTCTAGGAGTAGCGGAAGTGTTTGGTAGAATGAGTTGTAATTATATAATTGGTCAACTACTGCATTTTGGATAATATTTTCATTATATGATCATAATTAAGAATACAAAATCGATAGGCTTATTCATGCAACTTCTTTTTATACTGTGGCGATTGATGGAAAAATAGTTTAGTGTTTATTACATCAATTTAAGAAGTTTGCTAATGATGTTAATGTATAAAAAAATATTGGTTGAATTAAGATGCCTACCTATTATATTCTCATTTTCATGACAAATTCGATAACGTGATTCGATTTGTTGATATGCTTTAGGCTAGGTGATTGATTTCAGATTCTCTGAACATCTAAAAATTTACCACAGGAAGCATGAAATATTATGCATCTAATGTGGATTACATGGACTAGAGTACTCCCACAATTACTTACATTCACATATTACCTAGAAAATATATTCCTATAGATTTAGCAATAGTTGATTAAACAAAAGATTGAGATATGGGAACTCACAGCATTACAAAGTTGGATAGTTGAAACATGGCATCAATAGAGCATGGTATAAGGATATATTAATAAGTCTGTATACATGAGGTATATTATGTGGTCATCTTTATATTGCTGTGAGTTTTATTGTGCCAATAAAATATGTGTATACAAACTAGCTCAAACCTACATATATACCCGCATATGCCAACAAAGATTGAGGAGGTAAGTTCAAACTAATATAAATAAAACAACAACTATTTAAATATGCACGATATGTGTACTTAACAGGCAATAGCTCAAGAGAATCACAAGCTCAAAGTTTAAAACGCACGCAAGTACCAATGGAAAAACATACATCCCTGACCCTCAGGCTTCGCACTATGCTTGCCTGGTGTACATATACTCACCTCTCCCCATGTTTCCATGTTAACACAGTATTATATGAATAAGAAAGCTTACTTTTATCATATTATATTTAGATGAATTATTTTTCCAGTTAACTTACGCATAGCTTTCATTTGCATTCACTCACACTTTGGGTTTCCTCTCTCTTACATTCTCATCGGACAACAAATTATGTCTACAAATGCATATTCTTATATATGCAATACTCACATACCGTATAGCAGCGAAAAACTCTTTCTCACGTTGACAGAAATGCACACATACAACTCATAACACATACAACCTACACACACAGACAGACTCATATATTTACATATATGCATGCACAATAGGCTACGCAAAAACCCAACTATATACATACACATGTCTACAGAATGCAGACCATGTAAATACAATTGAATATTGAAGTGCAGGATACAAAAATCCGAATGAGATGAGGGAAAGAAAGAGACAAAGTAATATTCGAAGGTTTTAGGCCAACACATACATTTTTAAACTTACATTTTTAAACTATATTATGATTATTATACCTTAAAAATAACTTAATGCATTGAATTTAGAATCAGTGGTTATTTTTAAAGAAGTTTTGCAGCCATTTTTGGTGTATTATCTACAATTTTATATGCATATGCATATACATCATTTACAGAATTCTAAATATTATTATGTTCGTATCATGCACAGGCTATTACGAAACAAGAAATAAGAGAAGCACAAAGAGATAAGAAAGAGTAGAAGCCGTGCAAAACTGAAGCACAAAAAAGCTCAAAAATGTAAGTGCACAGGTAAGACCATTTACATTCACTTTATATAGGTAATAGAACACTATTTTTTGACCAAAATAATCATTATGCATGCTGATAGCAAGCTTAGTGAGCAGAACATAGAGGGAAGGAAAATCTGTAGTACATAGTGGAAAACAAATTAATATTGTATAGGAAAGGAAAAGGTTAAGTGAATAAATCTTACTTGAATACACACGGAGATTAAATTTTAATGAATAATCAATGCTAAGGTTATTTTTGACATTATAGAAAAGCTTTTCCAAGCTAAATTATTTCATTATATAGTTGTAGAATATTTGGGTACATTACATCCTTAATTTATATTTTTATGCATGTGTGCACATATACATATAAGTGGACGTACCTATTATTGGTTAGAATCACTTCTTTACTTTAATTATAATTGAAAAACAACGGTCATTATACTAGCTACTGCCTTTGATTGACAGTGCAACTTGGTTCTGTTTCACCGCACCACTGCTTGATAACATTTCATTTTTAAATTCATCAAACCATTTTCTGGTTTTTTAAATCCGAATGAGATGAGGGAAAGAAAGAGACAAAGTAATATTCGAAGGTTTTAGGCCAACACATACATTTTTTTAAACTTAAATTTTTAAACTATATTATGATTATTATACCTTAAGAATAACTTAATGCATTGAATGCAGGATCAATGGTTATTTTTAAAGAAGTTTTGCAGCCATTTTTGGTGTATTATCTAGAATTTTATATGCATATGCATATACATCACGTACAGAATTCTAAATATTATTATATTCGTATCATGAACAGGCTGTTACGAAACAAGAAATAAGAGAAGCACAAAGAGATAAGAAAGAGTAGAAGCCGTGCAAAACTGAAGCACAAAAAGCTCAAAAATGTAAGTGCACAGGTAAGACCATTTACATTCACTTTATATAGGTAATAGAACACTATTTTTTGACCAAAATAATCATTATGTACGCTGATAGCAAGCTTAGTGAGCAGAACATAGAGGGAAGGAAAATCTGTAGTGAGCAGAACATAGTGGAAAACAAATTAATATTGTATAGGAAAGGAAAAGGTTAAGTGAATAAATCTAACTTGAATACACATGGAGATTAAATTTTCATGAATAATCAATGCTAAGGTTATTTTTGACATTATAGAAAAGCTTTTCCAAGCTAAAGTATTTCATTATATAGTTGCAGAATATTTTGGTACATTACATCCTTAATTTATATTTTTATGCATGTGTGCACATATACATATAAGTGGACGTTCCTATTATTGGTTAGAATCACTTCTTTACTTTAATTATAAGTGAAAAACAACGGTCATTATATTAGCTACTGCCTTTGATTGACAGTGCAACTTGGTTCTGTTTCACCGCACCACTGCTAACTATAGTAAATGACATCAATCATTTCTAGGAAATGAGTTTTCTATTTCATGAAATTAGTTGAGAAGAATTTCATTGTATTTGTCCCAAAAAATACAAAAGAGATAATCCAGACCAAAACAACTGTTGGAAATATGACCAAACTGCACAAGCTATATTTCAATTTTTAAACATGTATCATGTTCAATACTGCTTTCCGACTAATTAGACTTCCTGTCAAATTAAGTATACAGGTGAAGCAGTGAGTACTGACAGAATTTTAATTGTTGATTGAGAGGACTATGGCTTTGGGAGTACATGGATGATAGAGGAAGAATGCAGTGATGGTTTGGTTGATTAATGATACAATGATACAAAATTGGGTGCGTGAAAGTGTACAGAGGAAAGATGATTTAGTAAAAATAGCTGTTATTCATATAACAGGGCAGTTTGTGTTAATTTCAAAAATTGGTCAGGTGTTGTTGCAAAAGTTTATTTTTCTACCTTATATAGGTTATAATCTGATATGTGTTGGAGAAGCTAAAATGCTTGATTTTAATAAGTCAATGATTCAAAACTTGATAGAGGATAGAGATAAACTAGAAAAAAATATGCATTTATGCAGGGTGGTAATATCAAAGCTGATTTGTTGATGCGTGCAAAAACATGCACAGGAGTTGCTGATGATTTGCATGAAACAGTTTGTTCAAATGATGCTATGTTTATCAGTCGATTGTGTTGGCCATTGGAAATTTTTGAGGGCATTTATTCCTGTAGTGATAATTTAGAAGACTGTACGTAATGATGTCAAGTTGCATGACAAGTTGGATGTGTCGTTTCAAGATTTATTTTGTTGGATTGGGGTGGGAGTGAAATTTGTGAATTTCATGGATGCTACTCAGATTTAATTAAAGTTTTTTAATATTTAGTTTACAGGTTAATTTCTATTCTGGCTAGGCTTTATTGATCATTTTGAGACCTTGGTATGAAACCACAACCTATGCATTATCAATGCCTCAAGTATCAAGATACAGTTGTGCCCTCTTGAAGTTTAGTGCTGCTAATATTAATGTATCAAATCCGCTGAATGGATGGATAAGTAGGTGCGGTGACTTTGAAACTAAATTGTCATGGTCATGAAACAGAGGACATGGGCTATTCCTAAAGGTTCTTACTAGATGTTCCTACAATGAAACAAAATATTCCTAACTTTTAACATATTATATTTTTGAAGTAGTAATGCAATAATAGTATCCTTTGCTATGGTTTAAGGGGAACAATTTCTTGGACCTGTGTCGATTTTGGGTTTCGTTTTCTTGGTGGATGCCTGTATTCTTAACCTTTGAAGTATTCTATTTTTTTCCAGAACGATGAAACTAATTTATTATCCGATATGAGGCATTAAGCACACATGTTTGCATGTTTCTTTTCTTAATATTTTTTTAGGAGTAAAAATTGCATTCAACTGGTCAACAAAAATTGTTGGTCACTTTGTCATAGGCAACAGTTGTGTATTCTCTTCCATGATACATTCGTCACACATGAAAAACTTCAAGATGGTAATTGATTCGTTGATATTAGAATAATTTTTAGAATTTATTTATGGAATAGAATTGTTCAAATGTAATTACAATTAGACTTCAAAAAGTGAATCAAATATATATAGCTGCATTAAAATATGTAACGCAAAAACTTTCTAAATAAATCAAACAATCTATATATCTTTATTAATCTTTAATAATAGTTATGGCTTTGGTGCCACATTTTTTTAATATCAATGTGAACTACCAAAGATGTTGGTCTATATATTATCAAATTTTAATCACTTAAAAATAACATTTAATATTAAACCTTATTTACAAATTCAAATGCCCCTAAAAGTAGAATCTAACAATTAAACATGCTTTACAAATTCAAAACGCTTTTAAAAATAGAATCTAAAATTAAACTTGCTTTAAAAATTCAAAACAATTCTTTACAAATATACAAATTTTAATATCACTTGAAAGTAAAGAATTAATTTTTTAATAATTTAAACATATACAACTAATAAGAAAAACAATTTACGCGCAAAGCGCGTACCGTAAGACTTTAGTTTTAGTGGGATGAAGCTCAATAATGTCTTTGTATTCTATGTTAAAATCCAATTTTTTTCGTATTTAAATGGTTTGGGATGTTTTATTGGTTGAATCAGCCATAAATAGATTGATGGAGTTGTGATCATTAGTTTCTAAGAGGAGATATATTGCTTAAGCTGGAAAGAAATTTTGTAACCACGACATATGTTGTAAAAACTATTTTAATTTTAGTGGCTATGTTTTTGACTAGGCCTAACCACCATGAATGTTTAAGACTATGGATATTGAATTCAATGGGACCAGTGTTAAAATTGATTTTATTCGGTTCTAGAACATTTGAGGGATGCAGAGTATTATCCTTTAGTTTTTCGTTACTTTTCTAATACTATTTAAATCCCTTTATAAGCACTAAGGGATATTAAATGTGTTATTGTTGTAAATGCAGGCCCGCCTGCGCGTGCATATATACTCGTATAAATAATATAAATAGACACTGAAATTTGTTTAAACAAATATTTTTCTTATCATTTACCAACTCATTTCATTAACAGGTTCATGTTGGTTGCAGTTGAGATGAATATCAGAGGTTTGCTTGCAAATTGCTCGAGTTGATTAAATCTTTTTGGTTAGTTCATGTTCATCATCTATCGACTTACCATAAGATTCTGTTCAGACTTCAAAAGCAGGTACAGTTCTGTAATATAGTACAATTTGTGTCCATTTTCAAGTTAAATTGAGGAATTTGTTGTGTACTGTACAGTTTTATTGAATTGCTAAGAAGAGAGACTGATAAGGATAAGGATTTGGCAATTAGTACTTCCATCCAGCTGTACTATTATCTGTTTGATATGTTGACGATTTTGCTTCAAGCTTTCGTCAACTTCACTTAAAACTCGAGTACTTGACTAATATAACTGCCATTTTCCTGTTTTAGATCAACTTTATGACATAGTGATAACAAACATATTGGGAATCACTTATATTTAATTAATCTCCATGTCCTAACGTCTGAATTTGTATAAGGGTAACTTCCTTCCATATTGCATATAGAATAAAGATGTAACTTATATTACAAAACTACTTTATTGATAACCTATGCCATATATATAATATATATTTGTGTGTACACACACATTACATCTGCATGAACACATCACAGTATTATACAGCTCTACAGTTATCTCTATATAAAATTCATTTATTTGGGTTATATCCTAAAGGACTCTATAGTCAGTCTGTACAAACATATACTATGATAACCCATACCCAACAACATATTTTTTAACTCCTCATTCCACAGCTACATACATTCAAAATACGTTCACACATCAAATTCTAATATAGCTTTTCCTACCCAATACACTACCGACACTGCCCAATATCCAAACTAGAATCACGTATTTTTTATTTTGTTGGCAAAATGGGACCATGTTGATGCGTTATTGAAGCTGATTTAGTGCACCTAAGGGCACAGTCACCATTGTATGATTTATAGGATTTTGCATATGGTGTTCTTAAGCAGTTAAGCTTAATAGCGAAACATATTTGCAGTTTATTGCATTACTATATATAGGTTTTACTGTGAAGTATCATCATACATTCAATCCAACATCATCAATTACTATTTGCACTTTTACTCTATGTTATTTTACTCATTACTATTTGGTGAATTATTCACTAATTGTGATGGTCTCAGGTAAATCTACTTATAATAGCTTTAAGTTCAACTATTTCTCACTTAACTGAGATATTGCTTGCAAATTGTAAGTATTAATCCACAATGTTGGATTTATTATGAGTAAAGCCTTGGCTCTTATACAAAGGAATTGCCATTTTATTTAGTCTACCATCTGAATCATGGGCAAGAACTCATGGTCTACTCGGGGATGAAGTAAGAAGCCTGCCACATAAACTTATAAGATGGAAAGAATTTAGTTTTGTTCCAAAAAATGTACAACTCAAATGTTTTGTTTTGAAAGTGTTAAATTGCCATAAAATTATATTTGCATTGTGGTTGAATCCTGTGCTGTAAACGCTCTGCACTTTGAATGAACGTATTAACTATCCTTTTCTTAGATATGTTTTTTCTTCTTCTAAACAAATCTAAATTTTTATCTTCTTCTGTATGCAAGGATACTTGAAAATACATGTGTTTTGTTATATCTACTATATTAGTAAACTAACCTACACACTATATTTGCGCACGAACTCAAAATATAATACAACAGTACATATACCTTCTACCTTAAAATCCTTTATTCTACGTAGGGTATATTCTAAGTAACTTTTAACATTAATTTAGTAACCAACAATGCCCGTGTGCGTAGCACGGGCCACGCACTAGTTTTCAAAAGAAAATACAAACCAAGTTCAGAAACAAAGTATCAGCAAGATTTGAACGAGATTTCAAGTTTTAAAATACTTTAAAATTATTGTTTAAAGAAGTTGTATAATGTTTCAAAGGTGATTTAAATAATGTATTGATTATCTAATGCACTAAAGGATCGCTAATTGATTAATGTAATCAATTAAGGAAATAATTATTTATTTTTATGATAATTAATAAAGGTTATTTAATTTGAGAAATCAATTTAATGGATTGATTTATTAATGTGATTCATTAAGAATTAATCACTTAATGAAATAAATTAGTGATGATAATGAAAGTAATTAAAGAACAATTACTTAATGTCATTAATTAAGGAAAGTAATTCATGGATAATTACTAAAAGTGATTTAATTAATGATAAATACTTAAGGGAAGTAATTAAGGATTTATCACTTTGAGTAATCAATTGAGAGTTAATTACTTATTGTAATTAAAGGATAATTAATCACGGATGATTAATTAAGATGGAGAATTAAAGGATGATTAATCAATTGATTTGTAATTAATTAATGTTGAGTAAGCAGGATTTAAAGATGACGGAAGTAATTAATTTAATCTATTTAAATTAATTAGAATGGTATGGCTAATTTATCTTGCTTATGAATGATTGAATGATCTTTGAATGCCTATCCATAATATGTGATTGTGATGCTTTGAGAAATGAAGTGTTTTTTTGTAATATGATATGTTGGGTTGAATAGAGATAATGTGGTCATCTATGATGAATTGCTACGTAAAAGTGATATCCAGTATTTAAAAATTTCATCACTTGAATAACTTGGGTTAAGATGACATTGGATTCGAAGAGACCGGAGTCGGGTATTAGTTAATACCCAAAACCACTTTGATTTTTTATATAGATTGATATGTCAAATCAATAGGCTGGAATGGAATGATTTAAGTGAATTAGACCATTTAATCTAAGTTTTGGTACTTAGAAATTGTTGTGTGAAATAAGTGATGTCTTTAACAAATTTGAATTTGTAAATTGATAAAAGTTACTCGGGTTTATATAAGTTTTATGCTTTTGTTTTCCATGATAGATGGGTTTACTCACGCTGGTTTCCAGCCTGACCCGGGTGTTACTTTGATGTAATGATCGGGTCAGACCGAGTATTACAGATTTCCAGGTAAGGACGTTCTGGAGATCAGGAGGCAAGCTGGATGGCAGGAACGTATGGAGTGTTTTCCGCTGTAATATATTGTTGTTTATCTGGTTCAAGTTATTTTAACTGTCCAGTGATTGTGAAATGTTGTAGCTCTGATGTATTAAAATGTATTGACTAATTCAGCTTTCTTTGTGTAAAGAATATTATTTGATATTATATTTTATCCACGGCGAATGTGAGACGTCGGTGTTTCTGTTTCTTCTTTTTCTTCTATCTCTTTTCTTCTTTTCCTATCTATCTGGAGTTTTCAGGATCGAAAATTCCGGGTCGTAACATTTGGTATCAGAGCAAGGTTTAAGAGAGAACCTTGGCTCTGGTGGGTTTACTCATTAAGGATAGGGTCAATGGTACCCTAGAATGAGTTAAGTATATGTATATATGAGAGGGTACTAGTTATTTTCTTATACCAAGATTTTAAATGATTTTATATAAGAATATATTTTGATATACAAAGCAATATTTATTTCTAATAAATATTAAGGTAATTGGTTGTTAAATTATTGGAATTAAATTAAGTGGTAATAGAAATAAAACCAAATTGAAATTAAATAAAGATAAGTTTGACATGGACCCAAACTGAAATTAAAATCTTGAATTTGGGGAAAAGTTTCAGAATAAGATAATGATAAATTGGTTTCCAGATATGATAAACTTGGTTATTATTATAAATGATTGTTGTGTTTGATAATAAAATGTGTATTAATGAGTAAGCAAAATGAAATGTTTTAGGGAAGTTAAACATTTAGACAAGTATGACTTATAAATTGGTACTGAACATGATCTAAATTGTGAAGTTTTAAATCTAGGTCCAGAAATTGAATATTGTTTCAAAATGATAAAGAATTGTTATTTAATATATTTGAATGAAAGGGTCCTATTTCAAACAAGAGTTGTTTGAAAATTTAAAGAAATTTGTTTCGAATTAAAAATCAAAGGTGGTCTAAAATTTAAGGATAACTTGGTGTGTAAAGGAAATAATATGTATGAGGAATATACATAATATCAAAAATGGTTTGAAATAAACTATAAATGTTTAGTTTTAAATCTGGAATGAGGTGTTATACCCAAAGCGATAAGTTTTTGAACTTATAAGTGGGAAGATTATTAATGTGAAGTTTAGAATTTTGAAATTTGAAGAGGGAATTCAAATTTGAGTAAGGTTGACTGGATTAAGTAAATTGAATTTAACTTAAAAGAAGTTAAATAAGTTTGAATGAACAACCTGATTTGGAAATTTCAAGATGAAACTTGAGATTTAATTTGGAAAGTTAAATGGTTGATTTGAATTAGGGGTTTGTGTGATCTCAAAATAGGTTTGAGATCTGAAAATTGGAAATGGATAGATGTTTTAAAAAGTTTGGATGATATCATTCTGTAGTTATTAATAATCTTTAATCTGTGAATTAGATTTGTTTAAATGAATGAAGAAATGGATTATGGTAATACATCCATTATAGACATAAATAAAATTTAACTTAAATTTGAAATTAAGGATATGGAATTGCTTTGAACTTAAGATTTGAATGTTAAGAATTGAACTTGTAAATTAAAATTGTTTTGAACTCTTACTTGAACCTTGTAATGAGTTAAGTAAAGATAATTTAAAATGGAATTTTGAAATTGGGACTTAGAATTAAATTGTTTAAAGACTTTAAATAAAGGTTAATTTGGTTTAAGAGGTTAAACCAACAATTGAAATTTAACTCGAATTTATATAATTCAAGATAATTTAAAGTGAGATTGAATTTTGAAATTAGTTCAAACTGAAATTTGATTTAAATAATTTGGATTTGTGATTAAATTTGAATAGTTTTAAATTCAAATGGAATTTGATTTGGATTTTGAAAGAATCAAGGATAATTCAACTTGAATAGGAATTAAATTCAAACTGGAGTTGAAATGAATTGAAAATTTGAATTGGTTCAATTTGAAATTTATTTTTATTAATTGGAATTATGATTGAAGATGGATAAGTTTAAAAATTCAAAAGGGAATTTGAATTGGATAATTTGAAATGAAATTGAATATGAATGAGTTCAAATTCAAATAGGAAGTTGATTTGAATTTAAGATGACAATGGAAGTTAACTTCATTTGAATTGAAACTGAAAGTTAATTGAAAACTGGCAATTGATTGGAATTGGGATCAATTCAAATTTGAAATTGAGATAATTTAAATGGAAAGGAAATTTAAATTTAATTGATTTGATTGGAAACTGGAATTGAACAGTTCGGCTCTGGACTATTTTCAAAATAAATTGTTTTAATATAAACCTATCTTTCCAAGCTATTACTATCTACAACCTTTCTTTTTAAAGCTAAACTATTTTATACTTGGAACTATTTAATAATTTTTCAACTATTTATAAATTAATTACCGTTTTCAGCTACTTTATAACTAATTATAATTTTACAACTATTTTGCAATTATTTGCAAATTTTATAATTTGTTAACTATTTTATAACTATTTTATCATTACTTAACTACTTAACAGCTATTTTACAAATTAATAATTATTTTTCAATTACTTATGTATTTTAAACTCTTCAAGCTATTTTCTAAATTTAAAGTTGGTCAGAGTGCAAGCTGTTTATGATTAAAATTCCAATTGAGATAAGGATTAAAGTGATAATCCAAATGGAATTGAAAAAATTGTGAATAAGTGAATAGAAATTAAAGTTAATATGAATGGAAAGGAGAAATTGATTTAGTTAATAATAAATGAAGATAAATACGTAGGATGTACGTATGTTATTCTGTTCTTATAGTAATTTGATCCAGATTCGAGCACAGAATTTCGAGATAGTTATATCGATCCGAGTTGGGATCTTTCACTCGATTTTTGACGGTGAACCTGGATATGGATTGTTGATTGGTTCTGGATATTCTCTATCATAGTTAGGCTATGCAAGGAGAAGACAGTTTCTAATCAAGAAACTAGATCTGAGTCCGCACTAGGAAGTCGGGCGGACAATACTAGTTTGGAAGTGAAATTGCATGATCGAGTGAACGATCGAATTTGAAATTGTGTACGAATGGTATGTGTACATTGTACGGGTTTGATTGATATTGATATTGAAATTTGTGCATAAGAATGTAAAATGGTTTTGAAATAAAAGTAATATGATTAATATCTTTATAAAAGAGTAATCAAATTTGAATATTTGACTTGGAATAAACAAAATTATATATGTTTGTTATTTATATGATAAACTCCCCTTGTTGAATCTTTTGCCATAAGAAAAGGGTTGTGAAAATATTTGAAGTATAAAAGGGGTTTTATACAAGTTTGAAATGATCCAAAGATTTTTCAAGGTCATATATATATCATATATACATATATATATATAAAGGATCTTATGAGAATGATTTTGGAAGAAAGGTTATTAGAACCTTTGGATTTGGGAAGGCTTTTTGATTTTTGGGTAAAATCAATATTAGAATTTGGAAAGCCTAATTTGAGAATTATCGATTTTGGGAATCGATTTTGTGTAAAGGAGATTTGGATGAAAATCGTAAAGGATATGATTTGAAAGATACTATAAGAGTATAGTATAAAGTGTTTTGAGATTGGCTCTGGGGAAAATGACGCTCCCTTGAAATGAACTTCTCAGGAGTGCCACAGGGTGATACCGCCTTGAACCTATGGGGGAGTTCTAAAGTTGATCTGTGAGGAGTCCCGACAAAATGAATTCCTAAGGATTTTGTGTAGTGTGTAGCGAAAATAGAGGGCGTTGATGCCTACAGAGGCATTTGGGTTATGCTGTGACGACAGTGTAACTCGATGTCACTGTGATCTACTGCAGACCATAGTGAAAGTCGTGTGTGCTGCTGAGAGCCAACAATCTACGTTTTATTTTATATCGGTAGACTGCGACCTATGGTGACATAGATAAAATCGTGTGTGCCTTTGAGAGTCAACTGTCCACGTTTGATTCGACATCGGTAGACTGCGACTTATGTGGGAGTGGAGAAGTTTCATTTTTGACAATGAAAATCAAGGGCGTTGTTGCCTACAGTACATGGACTTCTGTTGTGATGGCAACGTAACCCTGGAATGTAACTACGATCAGTGGTGGGTTCCATGGCTTAATCGAGGGGTGAGGAGTGCCAATAGTTACATGGACTTTTGCTGCGATGGCAACGTAACCCAGGATGTAACTGTGATCATGGATGAGGTAATGATTTCCAGAGCATTCTCACCAAAGATATTCCCTCTATTTTTCAAAAAATGTTTTCTATATTTTCAAAAAAATATTTTTTTTTCAAGTATTTTCACTGGTGTTGAAATGGGTCTGCTAAGTACTTATAGATTTTCAGTCCTATGCCTGATCAACATATGACCGAATTTTTGTGAGAACAAGGATGGACGTGTTGAAACATCGAGTTATAAAAGTATCTTTATAAAAACTATATTATAATATTTTAAAATGTTTTAAATTTTATCTAAGAGTAATTTTTTCGAATAATAATCATTTTACAAAATTCTGGCTTCGTTCCTTTTCGAGGATGAAAAGATCCTAAGGGGGAAGGAATGTGATATCCCGGAATTTCATGCAATTTAAAATGTGATAATCTCTTTTATAAATTTATTAAAAATTGGCAAAATTTTTATTTAAAAAAAGCAATAATAATAATTGTGTTGTGTGTATATATATTTTTTTATGAAAATTATTTTATACAAGTTGAAATTTTATTTGTTTAAATACATGTATATATCAAATTGATTTTTAAATTGAATTTGAAATTTAATTTGTATTTGGATATTTAAATTGAAATTTAGAAAAAATAGCTATATATATATATCTTAAATCATACTTTGGTTTTAAAATGTATTTTAGTTGATTTTATTAAGAACACAAATTGTTTTATAGTATTTTCCTTTTAAAGGGATTTATTTATATAAATTAAAATATGTATTTATAAATTAAGAAAGTGTATTAATTAAGTAGAAGATAAATATAAAGATTTATAAAAACATTTAATGCTTGCATATTTACAATTGTAGACTAAAGAAAATATAGATGTACAAGTGTACGATTAATATACAAGTGGCAAGATGATTTCATTTAAGAAAATTTAAAAATAAAATAAAAATAGGCTGCTCACTTTTCTCTTCATACTTCTATTCGTAAAAAAAAATTCTTCATCTACAATCATGGAAAACAGAAATGAAGCTTGTCCAAAATTTCAAAACTGAAAATCAGATCAAAGTAAAAATCATCTCAACATCAAAACAAATTAAACCTTCAACCCGGGGACAAATGAAAATCAAATCAGGGAAACAACTTGAGTTCAAACCTGGAAATCAAAGAAATAGAATCAGGAAATTCTAGATTTTCAAATAACAAGCAGATCAAAGCAACTCAGTTCAACTTAGTAACCAGATTAAGGATTCAAGCAAATTCAAGTGAGCAAGTTTAGTAATCAAAGCAACATCCAGATTTTTTTTTGATTTTCAACCGATCTCTGTTATCATCTTTTACAAGTGAGTAAATTAAACTTTAAATTTGTTTAAACTCTGAATGCTTGCATAAAACTGATTTTAAATTTGTGATTATGATTTGCATGGTTGATTTAAATAAGTTATATGCAGAGATATGTGGATATATTCATGTGCATGTCAGTATTTAAACATTATGCTTTGTTCTTAAACTACATAATGCAAATATAATTCAAAATCAATTGTTCTTTCTCTGATCATTTTTATGCATTGATATTTAAACACAAATTGTTAGAAATAACAAGATTTTTAACTTAAAAATAGTTCCAGGTAAGATTGTAGGAAGCTTTCCACTGGAAGTAAATTACATTAAAACTTGATCTTTATAAAAAATTCGATTTCAGTAATTAAAGGTTTCATGAGTATAACTTGATTTGCAATTGAAAACTATGAATTTTAAAAACGAAATCAGGATTTTAGGGTGAGTATTTTGGGGAAATTCGCGTGTTGAACGTGAATTGGGTTCGAGTAATTTTCTAACGATTGATGGAATTTGGAATCACGGGATCGTGCTTGCAGGTGGATGAAAGGCCTGGGGTCACGGTAAAATTGACTATGGGATTTTTTGATCACCATGGCGACGACGTGAGGACGTTGTAGGGTTTTAGTTCAATATTGGGTCGAGGGTCTTTGCGAGTCATTACTGAATTCATCGACGCATCGGGCATCATCTGGGTGGGTGGAATAGGAGCATATGGCATTGTCAAAGCTTTGGGTGAAGTTTTGTAACCTTTGGTGGTCAGAGTAGTCTGGGCGAGGCAGTTCTAAGTCATGATGTTTTGCTTCTATGGGTTCGTTTTAGTCTTTTTTCGATTTCGTTTTTGATTTGGTATTTGGGTGTTTGGGATCGAAGAAGAGAATGGCCGATGACTTGTTGAGGGTGTTAGAGTCGGTCGGAGTGGGGCTGGATGGCATGCATGGTGCACGTATGCACATAGATGTCTGAAAGATGGAAGGTATTGGGATGGAAGATCGTTTTGGTCATTAGCTCGAGTCATTGTTGCGTTTGATTCGAAGGAGGAGAATTTGTGAGTAGCTTGACTTTTAACTCGAGAAATCTGAGATGCGGCTCGGGTTTTATTTGTGATTTATTTACTTTTAAAGTTTTATAATGAAAAGAGAAGTTGTAGTCAGATTTTAAAGCAAATAGATAGGAACATGTTTCCAAAGCCTTTATTAAGCAGATTTCAAATATAAGTACATGAAAACTTTAATAAAAAGGCGATTTGACTAAATTAATTTGAAAGCTTTTGAATTTAAATAAGTTTGTTGATGAAATAGTTTTTAATTTATGTAGGTAATTTTCCTTAAATTATTTAAGATTTTACAAATCGAATATACCTTATTAATGAAATTAATGGATAGTTAATTAAATAATTAAGGACTAATTACTGGATGAAAATAATTAAGAGATGATTAATTACTTAACGGATAATTACATAATGTAAGAAATTAAAGGATTAATCTGTTGAGGGTTAATTAATTTAAGTGGCAATTAAGGGATAAATTAATTAATGACCAGGGTTAAATTTAATTATGACCTAGATTAAAGTAAGCTAATTGAGTGATCAGATTTAAAAGGTTATAAATAATATAGGTTATAGAAATGTTTAATTAAGTTTTTAAAGGTTTATTTTAATGTATAATTTTCAAAAGAAAATACAAAACAAGTTCAGAAACAAAGTATTAGGAAGTTTTAAATGAGATTTTAAGTTTTAAAATACTTTAAAGTTATTGCTTAAAGAAGTTGTATAATGTTTCAAAGGTGATTTAAATAATGTATTGATTATCTAATGTATTAAAGGATCGCTAATTGATTATTGTAATCAATTAAGGAAATAATTAACTATTTTTATGATAATTAATAAAGGTTAATTTTTTTGAGAAATCAATTTAGTGGATTGATTTATTAATGTGATTAATTAAGAATTAATCACTTAATGAAATAAATAAGTGATGATAATGAAAGTAATTAAAGAACAATTACTGAATGTCATTAATTAAGGTAAGTAATTCATGGATAATTACTAAATGTGATTTAGTTAATGATAAATACTTAAGAGAAGTAACTAAGGATTTATTACTTTGAGTAATCAATTAAGAGTTAATTACTTATTGTAATTAAAGGTAAATTAATCATGGATGATTAATTAAGATGGAGAATTAGAGGATGATTAATCAATTGATTTGTAATCAATTAATGTTGAGTAAGCAGGATTTAAAGATGACGGAAGTAATTAATTTAATCTATTTAAATTAATTAGAATGGTATGGCTAATTTATCTTGCTTATGAATGATTGAATGATCTTTGAATGCCTATCTATAATATGTGATTGTGATGCTTTGAGAAATGAAGTGTTTTTTTGTAATATGATATGTTGGGTTGAATAGAGATAATGTGGTTATCTATGATGAATTGTTGTGTAAAAGTGACATCCAGTATTTAAAAATTTAATCACTTGAATAACTTGGGTTAAGATGACGTTGGATTCGAAGAGACCGGAGCGGGGTATTAGTTAATACCTGAAACAACTTTGATTTTTTTTTATAGATTGATATGTGAAATCAATAGGCTGGAATGGAATGATTTAAGTGAATTGGACCATTTAATCTAAGTTCTGGTGCTTAGAAATGGTTGTGTGAAATAAGTGATGTCTTTAACAAATTTGAATTTGTAAATTGATAAAAGTTACCCGGGTTTGTATAAGTTGTATGCTTTTGTTTTCCATGTTAGATGGGTTTACTCACGCTAGTTTCCAGCCTGACCCGGATGTTACTTTGATGTAATGCTCGGGTCAGACCGAGCATTATAGATTTCTAGGTAAGGGCATTCTGGAGCTCAGGAGGCGAGCTAGATGGCAGGAAAGTATGGAATGTTTTCCGCTGTAATATATTGTTGTATATCTGGGACAAGTTATTTTAACTGCCCGATGTTGTGAAATGTTGTAGCTCTGATGTATTAAAATGTAATTAACTGATTCAGCTTTCTTTGTGTAAAGAATATTATTTGATATTATATTTTATCCGCTGCGAATGTGAGATGTTGGTGTTTCTATTTCTTTATTTTCTTCTATCTCTTTTCTTCTTTTCCTAACTATTTGGAGTTTTCGGGATTGAAAATTCCGGGTCGTTAGAACATATACGGAAAAACACATATATATAGCAATGTAAATAACTAACAGCAGCATATTTCTATTGAAATCAAATTTAATAAATATAGGATCGTGAGTGATTGCTCACCTTACGAGGCTAGAGCAGATAGACAATGAAATTGAGTTACGAAATGCAAGTGCAACTTCCAAAATGAAACAAGATAGGATTGGCATGAGTTCGTCGGACAGATCTGACAGCTTGGAATTGACGAAATCAAATCAAAACTGGATTGATGAAGATAAATGGTATAAGTGAACACACACACAGATATATATATATATATATATATATATATATATATATAACTATATAATCATATTCTAAATAAAAACACCTGCAAATAAAATCTCTATATATTTATTAAAACCCCGAACTCAAGTATACTTATATATACAGTAATATATATATATATATATATATATATATATATATATATATGTATATATGTATATATATATATGCTAATCTAAACTAACATACATGTTAAAATTTTAAAACAATAATTCTTATAAAAGTCAATACTTAATTACAATATATATACATATAAACAACCTGCTAACCAAACAACCATATAATTATACTGTACTATAATATAATATTTTTATAAAACACTGATAATACACGCCTTAATATATAGACTTATATGTATATATACACAAATCAACATATTATATGCATATTAATATGAATCTATATGTAGTCAAACAGATTTTTATAGCTTAAAAGTAATTACATGTATGTATAATGTATATGAACTCCAACCAATCGTACATAAATGTAACAACCCTAGATTTTGTCAAATATTTTTAGACTATTTTAAATTAAATTTTATTTCAACATTTTATTTTTAAAGCATTTTCAAAGTGTAGTGGTAATTTTTCCAATACTAGTTGTATTTTTGTATACAATTTTTAATTCTAGTTCCAATATAATAAACTATTTTCTTTATTTACTTTTTCTTTTTCTAAGAATAATTGTTTATTTTCTTTTTCACTTTATTTTTATTTGTCTTTTATTTTTATTTACTGATTTTGTTTATTTTGTTTGCTTTGAATAAAAGAAATTGGAAATTCTAAGAGATGAAGCTTTTCTTTTTTAACTTGTGACCTTTCTTGTTCTTGTCTCTTCATTCCCTTAACCGTCCATTTCTCCTTGATAGCCATGCATTTTCATTTGCTAAATCACGTGAAAATTTTCTCACCGCTTCACAATTATCGGCCAATTCATTTGTGAATTTTTTTGATAATGGCTTTTTCCATTTTCTACTTTTTCTCTTCATTTTTCTATTAATTTTCCATTGTTTTGCTTGATCTCTTCTATATGATTTCCCGGCCTAACCCCTTCACCACCTTCACCGACCACCACATCACGTCCTCCTCATCACCATCCACGACCTGACCTCCTCCTCCTCTGACCAATACTGGCCGTGATCATCCTATGATGTAAACATCAAAAAAGTTGAAAAACCCTTCCAAAAATGCACAACCGAGCCTAGTTTTTTCCATCCCCTTCATTTTTCACCACGGCCACAGCCTTAGCCACCACCAACAACAAATACACTACCTCTGGCCATCACTTCAGCCATCACCAGACCTGTACCTGACCAAGGCCGAGCCCACTTGACCTTTGGCCAAGCCAAAATGTTGAACAAAAACTCCTCTTTTGCCTTGCCCTTTGACCTTCCTTCACTAGTAACTCAAAAACTCTTCATCTCCTTTGTAGTCATGCCTATATGAGTCCAAACCAGATCATTTCAACCTATAAACCTACCATGGCAAACCAATAAAGCATTGTGGCCGAGCAAAAGTTGTTAGTGGTCAAGCACAATTGATTGAAAAGCTTGGTGATGTCTTTTGTAAATTCTATTTCCATTTTTGCTCCAATAAATTTTGGTATTGTATTTATATTTATATTTTTCTTTGTTTTGTTGTTGAATGCATGATTTATTTCTTGGCTCTCACTCCACTTGAATCAAAAGTCATGCTATCGTGCTTTATGGATTTTTGTTTGTGTTTTTGATTTGCTAACTCCAGCGTAAAGAGGTGAGTATTCACTCATGACATTTATACTTATATAATTTGTGAAGTGATAACAAGTGAATGTGTAGAATTGTTATATCATGTTATACCTGCCTGTGATGTGAATTATATGATGCTAAACATTGTTATAAACTTGTCGCATCATCTGCTATGTTATATTACGTCATACTGTTTATTTATTTATGTTTCTCACACTGCAATTTCCTTGCAGAATAAAATCACTATGGGTTAAATTATACATATCAGAACGCACTTTAGAATAAGGTGTAACGTACGCGGATTTTCGACTTTCGAAAATTCAACATCGATACTCACTTTATCGACTGCCGAGAAATCGAAGGCCGGAAACACGGAATGTTATGGGTTTTAACAAAAATTTTAAGAAAAGAAAAAGAGAGAAGTAGAAGAAGATAACAGAAAATAGAGAGAGAGGAAGATAGAAAAATAGAAAATTTGATAATAGAAGATAGAAGAACTTTTTTTTTAAATAGAAGGGGACAGAAAGGAACAACAACAGAATCTCACAATTCGCAGCGGAACAACATATAATAATAAATGAATAATCTTTAAACAAAGAACTATATCAGTTATTACATTATCATCATATTACATTACATCAAATCATCAGAGTGTACAACAACATACAACAACATAACAGCGGAAAAAGAAGTACTATATACTAGTAATACGCCATGCCAATCCAGCTTGCCTCCAGCAACTCCAGAATATCCAGAATATCCTGATAAACCTTAACTCTTGACTGCCCGTGTGGAAATTGGTGGGCACCCAGAGTTTAGGAAGGAAAACAATAAACTCCGAGTCAGTCATGTGACTGGTGTGAGAACTCAAAATAGTTTATTTATCTTTAAAATCAAAATAGAGGAATATTTTTAAATCAATTCGCAATGCTTTTAAAAATGAGACTACCATAAGGCCTCCCGCACACACACACATGCAAACGCAGAATCGGAGGAGATTTCTCCTTATGATAGTCAAAGATGCTTGATACGCATTTTAAATAACATTTGATATTATTACTAGTGCATAGTGTAGGAAAATATTTCGAAAATAAAGATATAAATCTTAGCCAACATACGACCATTATCGTATGCCCACTATAGCTACTATCCAAACAGTGGTGACCACCATAAGTGAATAGCAGGTTCTACAACTAATACCGTACAAGTTTCGTATTGGGAATTGGATTTCCAACAAATGGTCAGGCCAAGGAACTTCCCATTGCCACATGAGAATGCCTCTGGATGGACATCCCCGAGAACCAAACCGGATCTCTACCAACACAAGGCCGGGTTACCCCTAACTGAGTAACAACTGACCGAATATGCCATCCCCCGGTCCTTTGGGACCTTTATCCGAGAGCGCTCTCTAATCAATTCACACAATCATAAAAACAAAGTGTTTCAACATGAGTAAGTATCTGGGCTCCATACCATGATACCACCCTTTTCCAGAAGGAAATGCATATATCCTAAAGGGCGCTACCCCTCATAACCTTGCTGCTTCTTTCCTGTTTTGACCATTTCCGGGATGTGAGGCTCGACGAATTCACGTCCACAAAAACATACTTTATACAAAAGCCATGCTTTGGGTCAACAAATGATCAACACAATGATCACTAAGATAGACGATCAAATAAATGATCCTATCACAATAATCAACACAATGATCATTTCAGCATCACTCAGCATGTCACATTACCAAACTGGGAATATATCGCTGATAACTTCAACTATATAACCTTTGAGCACATGCGTCTCAAAGAAGGGTGTTAAGCAAAGAATAAATTCTCCGCCACCAACAGAAATATATTTGAAAGAAATCGGCTTTATATCTCAAATTGTAATGTCAGACATACAATCCATACAAGTCTGTTCCGGGCTCGAACAGAACCGAAGGCACTTACAAAGAAGTCCTTGCAATCCGGATATTCACAATCCTGATCGGATTCACCATCACATATGGAGAACTCAATACCGTAGCTACTCGGTGCAGAGTCAATCGATAGTTCATCCTATCACTCTCGCAAATACCGGTCTTCAACACCGATCTTCAAATGCGATTCACAACGACGTATCACATATTCGGAGTGGGTTATACGACCCCATGGTCCTTTCCCGGTTAACCCGAATAGTGAGCGCTTATTCAAAAATAAGTGTGCATTCAAATTCAATCAATTCACATCAAATACCCATTCAAAGGGAAATACTGATAGTCGGTTATTGAACTATCACTGGATATGCACACATCACCAGATTCCAAATAATTTTCCAAATTATTTATTTTCCAAAATATCTTTACAAGATATATATAATTTCAACACTTCAAAAATAAATCAATATTTATTTTTAACAAGTTCCACTTTCACATATAAATTCCATAATGAATTTATATTTCAAAATATCATGCATATACAATTTCAACTATCCATTTCAATTTATCTTCAAAAGATAAATTCTAAATATTCACTTCATATTGGAAAACATTTCCATACTTATTAAAAATAAGTAATCGACAAATCTTTTTATTTTCAACCTTTGAAAATATTCAATATACTTAAATCGAATTAAGTATATATTTCATTATTTAAGGGAAATCATTCTCTTAAACATTTTTATTTGGGCCAAAACGAATGTTGCGTAAAACATCGTTACAACAACCCAAAATCACTAGTATAGGGATTCGAAATTAAAATAGATATATAAATCCCAATATTATTCTAAACATTTCCTTTCGGAAATCATTTACTATAACAACAGTGTTATAGTCCACCATTTCCTTTTATTTCACGAAACATCTATTTCAACAATGAATGTTGAAATCTATGGTTTCGAATCTCAACACCTTTTAAAACATCGTTAGATCGTTTTAATTCTATTTAAAATATCACATTCAAAACATTTCTTTAACGTCTTATTCACTATTCAAAAACGTGAATATACTATGTTCACAAATTCCATTATTTCTATTCTTTTTAACTTAAAGGATTATTCACTGTTTACAACGTGAATATAACTCCATTAATAGGTTATAACAATTAACTTATCAAAATAAGTCGTTTGCGGATTTATAAAACAACGTTTATAAATTCCGTTTCTATTTATTTATAAAAACTTCTTTTTTATAAATTCCTTTATTAACCTATTTGATTTCATATCTCAATTATAAACTAAAAGTTCATATTATAAGTCAATTGCTTATAAAACGATTATTTTACAAAATCGTTCTTTTAAAGACTTTCCAAACCATAAATCTTATAACTTATAAGATTTATTTATTTAACAAAATTTATTCTTCAAATAACTTCACAAATTTATAAATCTTACTATTTATAAATTTCATTTATAACTTCACAGTTTATAATTCTATAAATTTCATTCTATTATGAAATTCATTCTCACATCATTCAAACACTTATAAAAACTCGTTTTATAATGTCCATATTTCAATTTATAAATATCCATTTATAAATCTCTTAATATAAATTAATTTATATTATTTTTTTAAAACGTCTTTAAATTCCTTTATAATTCCACCATCTTGATTTATAAAATAATCAAATTTTATAAATCCTATTTTTAACTTTTATAATATATTCAAAAATCCAATTTAACTATTTTATAAGGTCATTAATTCATATTTCTCAAAAATCAGCTTTTAACTATATTTCACAAAAACTATAATTTTTATAACTTTAAAAATTGTAACGTTATTTATTTATAATGGATCAATTCCAAAAATATAGTATATTTTCAAAATCACTTTTAAAATCATTTTAAAATCCCAAAATCTGGGTCCAATGATGCTACACACCAAATAGTCAATCACGACTACAACGATCCATCATATATCGTATATGATCATCAATCAAATATCAAAATATCTGAAATCAAATAAAAACTGTTGAGGAATCCTGTTGGATCCCTCCAACCTGTTTCCTGCATCCAAAAACATTAGCACAATACCAATTTCGCTCCAGTACGAAATTATCGCGGTATATGTTCTTATTAAATATTATCCGCTTAATAACGGCGTAATAGGGTCTCATCCGCTAAACAAAAAATGCGGGAAATCAACAACTGCAATATATACATATGCCAATATATATATATTGATATTATATATAATACCAATTTCACTGTTTGTGAAATATTCGCGGTATATGTTTTTACTAAATAACATCCGCTTACTAACGGCGTATAATGTCTATTTTAACAATCAATAGATATTATCATCATTCATACATGCATTCAAATATTTTAAATCTAACTATTTAAAATAAAATCGAAACCTATTCGATTGAGTGAGAAGTTCTCACCTTGATTTTAATTTCCGTTTTAGCGATTTATTTCGAATAAAATTAAACGCGCGTTTAATTTTACCCGAAATTCTCACTAACTCCAAACGACTCCAAACCAACTCCATCGCGTAGTGCTCGTCCATACGATTCCAACGCAACTGAGTTTGCATTTTTTCGACCTCGTATGAAAATGTTATGATTTTTCTAAGATTACACAAATTTTAAACTATAATTTATAACATATAATTAACAATTTTCAACCTAGCTTCAATCTAAGCCACTGGATCTCCTTCCATTGTATCATAGCCGTGTACCCTTCATCTTCCCCCCACGCAACTATCTCCAGGAACCCATACGCAAGCCAAACCCACCAATCCATAAACTAGGGTTTCATATTGCAACCACTACGTCGATATCCAGCACGATCAGCAACTTCCATTCGAAAGCTTTCAACTCCCTCTAGGTTCGGCCCCCTCCATGCCAAGCTTGTCCTGCACATGTGCCTAGGAAAACGTGCACAAGGCAGCACGGTCGGCCTCCCCTAGCTCCTCCTCCGTTGCACCATTTCCGATCAACTCCGTATGAAATCAAAGCCCTCACTTCGCTCTACAACGTTGTAGTTAACAACTTTCATTGATTTTTGACGGATTGAAATATATTAAAGGAAGAAGGAAACGAATTTTCAGCCCTTCATCTTGTGGGTGGCGGCTGTAGAATAGAATTAGGGTTTGGAATATTTTTTTTTTTTTATTTGTGTGTGGTGTATTTATAGAAAAAGCAAGCGTAAACACTATTCATCCCGGGAATTCCGAACTCCGATTTAGACGCCGTAACTGGCGTTTCTAAGGTTTACCCCGCGTTCCGGACACAATGGAACAGGTTTCGGAAGCTAATTCGGAAGTATGTGCGAGTTATGGCTGCAAACGCTCAATTTAAATTAAACCGATTTAAATCGATTTCTAGGCGTTTTAATTTGTACCGGACAAACGGTAAATCCAATTGACTTGAAATTTGAAACCTTACAATAATATCACATTACGGATCCGATGAAACTGGTTTCGTCGAAATCCGAGACTTTTTGAAAAATGGCTATTTTGACTCGCCAAATTTAAATTAAAAATAAATCGATGCGTTTCGAGCTGCCACGATCAAACGATAGCTCCGATTGACACGAAAATTGAAATCCGGTAATAACTAACTATTACGGATCCAATGGAACTGGTTTCGTTCAATTCTGAGACTGTTCAAAAATTGGCTATTTTACAGTCGATTATTAAATATTAAAATATTCAATTTTCACAAATTAACTTTTAATTCGATTTTAAAAGTTCTAAAATATTTCTATAACTCCAGTATGATTAAATAAAATTTTCCAAATTATTTTCAATCATTTTTAACTCAATTTTTAATTATTTCCATAATTTAACATATTAAATTATTGTTTTAATTATCTAATTAAATCCAATAATTCAAATCAAAATTTATTTGACTTAAAAATTCACTTATTAACATTTAAAATTAATTAAATATTCAAATTTAAATTAATAAAAATTCTGGGTCGTTACATAAGGACAAATCATTACACGCTGAAATGATAGGCCTGGGTGATTTTTATTTATTTTAATTGACTTGGGATTGCGGGTTTGAAATGATAGAACCCAGATTTTTCTTTGTAAATTATGGACTGAAATGATGTATTATCCATAACACTGGACTTAGGTTAGAAAATATTATACAGACCTATGGTTATTATATATATTTTTCTGGATTTTTTAAAGTATTTAAAAATGTAAAAATATGTTAATTTGATTTATATTTGAATTTGAAATGACTTAATAAAGTGTTATTGATTTTTCTATGAATTAAAATGGTTAAATAAATGAATGCTTAAAAGTGTAATTTGAAATAAACTTGACTTGGAAATGTGAAATTTGGTTTAAACAAAAAAGTTAAGTTAAAAAAATAAAATGGAAATTAAGTTTAATTTATGAAATGATAAATTAAATTAAAGTGTAAAGTAAATGCAAAAAAAATTGGGGAAAACTGTACATTGACTTTAATAAGTGATGCATTGAGAAATTTGATATTTATTTATGAAATTTACTTTATAAAAATCATAAGTTAAAGGGTATTTAAACAACCATTGTAAAGTGGAAAATATGAAATTTTATAAGTTAAAATGGTTTAAATTGAAGTTTAATTATTGCTGAAATTGTAAATCTGGGAATTCTTTTAGTAGCATTTCAGAAATGTTATCGTTTCTAAAAATGAACTCAAATCTGGAATAAATGAATCTGCAACACTTTGTAAGTGCTGTAGTTGCAGAAGTCAACTAAAAGGCTAAAAATAACTATGGGTTATTGCAGCACTTGGTAAGTGCTGTAGTTGCAGATACTAAAACTTGAACCTGAAGCTAATGAAAGAGCTATTGTAGCACTTGTTAAGTGCTGCAGTTGGCTGAAATGAGATTTTTGAATATAATTGAACTACTACAGAAGTTTTGTAAAGGATGACTTTGCTGAATTGAATTAAATCTTTTAATTTGAACCCTGAATTATTACAGGAGTTTTGTAAATACCGTCTTTGCTGAACTGAACTATTTTTCAACTAAAACTGAACTATTATAGTAGTTTTTAAATGCTGTCTTTGCTGAATTGAATTGTTTTCAAATCTAACTTACCATAGCATTTTCTAAGTGCTGCGAAATCCGAAATTTCACTGTTTTAATGTATTTAAGTGAATAAATGTGCTCAGAAAAGGCTAAATTTTAGGAATTGAATATTTATTTGTAATATAATGACTTCACTTTTAAATGGTTTAAATGAAGTATTTTGATTTGAAATATAAACTATTTTTGGAATTTATAACCACGGATATAATAATGATGGGTTGTTAAAGAGACGGGGATCAGATATGGATATACTCTCTATCGATACCAAAAACCACTTTAACAACTTTGTACCTGGTGGAGATTCCAGAATGAAGTAGGATGGTGGTGACTATCCTATTATGGTATGAACGTGGACCTGACTCCCTTGATTTTGCTTATGGTGGCTAAAACAGAAGCGATCGACGAGCCAAGCGAGGTAATTCCTCCTATCGAGCACACTTCGTCGATACCATTCTATTACTTTGTGATTGATTGAGTGCACCCTTTTGATTTTGGGAGTGTGGCTCAAGGTGGGCGGTGGTGGCTGCTATGCGTTACCACCAGCCCGGAAGCATAATTGGTATATCTATCCTGGCATTGCCTAGTTGTGCCATGTCACCTACCATAGCGAGCTTTACTTCGAGTTTGTTTTTCTCCCGTAGCCCATGGAGTATTTAGGGTAGCCTCCCGATCTGGAGGTATGTTGACACTGGATGGACTACTGGGACTATTACGTGTTAAGGGAGATATGGGTAACCCTTTAACGCTATTTACAAGTAAGTTTATTTTATTGTAGACATTATTATAATAGCGCAATATTACTACGTAGTAAATAGTTTAGCGGATCCTTAGAGGATGGGCGGTCCCAAGCATCCTTTAATTAACTTGTACTTTATTATAGTTCACTTAAGTTGGCTTACATCACATAAGTATGTATGTCCTGACTTGAGTGTTTGTGTTTTATTTATGCTCGGGTCAGCATGAGTATTCACAGCTTTGGATTTCACTTTCTGGAGCTAGGAATCGCTGGAGATTCTGCTTATCTAGTTATTTGTCTATTTTAGTTTCAGTTGTTCTATTTCAGCTGTTGTATTAGTGGGCTTCTATGTATTAGGATTTCCATTGTATTTGTTTTCAGAGTGATATTATGCATTTGTTTTTGAGACTTTGTAATAGTAGCTTCATGAACTACTATGTTATTTTGATATTTCTGTGTCTGTGATTCTGTGAATGATTTTATTTTGCCCCAAATTTTATTAAATCTATTATTTTGAATTATTAAAGTCTGACATGTGTGGATTATTGTCGGTTTGAATGGTCCAAAATAGCGGGTCATTACAGTTAGTATCGGAGCTTTGGTTTTTAGGCAAACCTTAGCCTGCGGAGCTAAAACTCATTAGAGATAGGGCAGAAATACCCTAGAATGAGTGAAATCAATCTCAGAATCATTTCTTTGTGAGAGAACATAATTTCAAACTATAAAATGATTTTCAAAATGATTTTTCAAAGGATTTTTCAAAGATTATTTTGGTACAATTTTTTTCTTGTTTTAAAAGCAATTTTCTAAACTTCCCTCCTTTTGTATCTACCTTGTTAATATTTTCTTTCATTAGGATATTCATTCAAGTGAGTTTTATCTTATCTTATATTTTTCTTCCTTGCCCTAAATTCATTCTTGATTTTTTCAGGATGAATCGTGGAAATGCCAGAGGTAGGGGTCGTGGTTGTCCCAGCTCCTCAACCTGCTGCACCTGTTAGGTTTGTTGTTCTCTGTAAGGAATTCTCTCAACTTGGTGGCACCAAGTTTATTGGTTCAGAGAGCATTATAGAAGCTCAGCAATGTTTGCGTAGTTTAGAGAGGATCTTTACCGATCTTAAGATCACTGGTGCAGCTTGGTAGCTGCAAGAGTTGGCCTTGGGTTGATGGGAGTCTGTTACAGCTCACACTGATGAGGGTCATATTACTTGGGAGCGGTTTAGGTATCCTTTGTGTTATATTGAATTTTGTTCCTATTTTCCTTTCTTTTGAATCTCTTAAGTTTGTTCTGTATCTCCTTTCCAAGGAGGCTTTTGTGGCAAAATGGACGCTAGAAGCTGGTAAATCTTAGCTATATCGTGAATTCATGGATCTCAAGCAGGTTACCATGTCCTTTCCTGAGAATGAGCGGAAGTTCAATGAACTTTCCAAGTTCGGCCTAGCCTGATAGACACTCCTCTCAAGAAGAATGAGAAGTTCATAGCTGGTGCTCGTCCCGAGCATTATGATAGTCTCATTTCTCATGTTCATGGTACTTTTACCCAGCTTCTGGATATGGATATCCAATATGAGAACCCTACTTCTAAGCATCCTGCTGTTGTTGGTGCTCCTTTATCCCAGTCTTCCTCTGCTAATCCTAGGAAGAGAAATCCTAATTACCAGCAGTAGAAAAAGAATTGGCTCAAGGATGCGAGTTTGGGATCTTTATCATCTTCTCCTTCTCAAAGGCAGCCTGTTGATCTTTCTTCCATCGCCTACTTCAAATGTGATCAGAAGGGCCACTATGCCAATAGTTGTCCTACTTTAGTTGGTGCTGCTATTCCTCCTCCTGCTTAGTTGACTAGGCATGATCCATGCCATATTTGTCTTCAACCTAGCCATCTTAGGAAGGATTGCCCTACCCAGCAGAAGGGTAAGCCTTCTGGTATATTTGTTGTCACCTCTGCATCTTCTCTAGCTCCTGCACCTGCTTCTGCTCTTAGTGATGACCAAGGTACTCTTTAGGGCACCTTTTCTTTATTTCATCATCCTGTTCATGTTTTATTTGATACTGGAGCTTCCCATAGTTTTATTTCTGTTGATTTGTGTGATAAGTTTAAGCATCTCCTTTCTCCTGAATACGCTTCTGTTCATTTATGTGTTTCTAATCCTATTGGGGATCCCACAAACCTAAGTAAGATTTGTAGAGGAGTGAAACTCTTCCATTCTTATTATCGTTTTTTGGTGATTTCTAAGTTTTGGGTTTCGATGCTTTTGATTTATTGCTTAGTGAAGATTGGTTAGAGAATCATGATGCCCATATCTCCTGTAAATCCTGAATTGTTACTCTTGTGGGAGATAAGAGTGATCCTTTGATTATTCAATGTCGTATGCCTCAGATTTTGCTGGCAATTTTATTTATTCTCTAGATTCTTCTCTTGGCGATCTTGATTCGACTCCTGTAGTCAGACTCTATCCCGATGTATTTGGAGAAGTCACTTCTTTACCTTCCAAGCGGGAAATTGATTTTCGTATTGATCTTATTCCTTGTGCTCGACCTGTGGTTATCCCTCCTAGAAGAATGGCACCCCATGAGAAGGTTGAGTTAGGAAAGCTAATTGAGGACTTAACTTCCTAAGGTCTGATTAGACCTAGCTATTCAGAATGGGGAGCAGCAGTGGTTTTCGTCACCAAGTCTAATGGTTCTTTAAGGATGTGTGTTGATTATATGGAGCTGAACAAGCTCACTATGAAAAACAGATATCCAATGCCTTACATCAGTGATATGTTTGATCAGCTTTATGGTGCCACTATTTTCTCTCAACTTGATCTTGCCACAGGTTTCCATCAGTGCTAGGAAAGTATTCCCAAGAATGCTTTCCGCACTGAGAATGTGTTTCATGAATGGTTAGTCATGCCTTTTGGTTTGACTAATGCTCCTGCTTTCTTTGTTGATTTGATGAATCGTGCCTTTCATGATGTGCGTAATAAATTTGTTCTAGTCTTTGTTGATGATATCCTTGTCTTCTCTAAGACCAAGGAAGAGCAAGAGTCGCATTTGAAATCTATTCTGGAGACTCTCAGAAATCATCAGTTGAAGGCTAAATTTTCTAAATGCCATTTCTAGAAGGATGAAGTCCGATTCCTCGGGCATACTATTTCTAGTAATGGAGTTTCTATTGATCCAGTCAAGATCGTTGCGACTATTGTAAGTTTTTATTTTCTCTCTTTTCTTTTATCGTTTAATAATCCTATCATTTCGGTTGTCCATTTTTTCTCCTTATTCTGTTACGGGATTGGGAAACTCCTAAGACTCCACTTGATATTCATAGTTTTCTGGGCCTTGCAGGTTACTATCGAAGATTCATCGAAAATTTTGCTTGAATTTCTACACCTCTCACTACTTTAACTCGTAAGAATGCTAAGTTTATTTGGAGTGATAAGTGTAAAGCTGCATTCAATGAGTTAAAGAGCAAGCTTACTTCCGCACCAGTTCTTACCGTTTCGAATGGAAGTGAGGGATTGACGGTATACACTGATGCTAGTCGTGAGGGATTAGGTGCTGTTCTCATGCAGGATGGTAAGGTCAATGTCTATGCTAGCCGTCAGTTGAAAACCCACGAGGCAAATTATGCTGCTCATGATTTAGAGTTGCTTGCTGTTGTCTTTGATTTGAATCTTTGGAGGCATCTAGGAACTAAGATTGAGCTTTTCATCGATCATCAGTCTCTGAGATATATCTTCACCCAGAAGGATTTGAATCAGAGGCAAGTTTGTTGGCTTGAATTTCTGGCTTCTTACGACCTTGATATTAGCTATACTCCCGATAAAGCTAATGTCGTGGCCAATGCTTTGAGTCGAAAAATGGCTTTGTTGTGTCAACTTATTGTTTCTTCTTCTCCTCTTTTAGATCTTCTCATGGCTAAGCAAGATAAAGACGATATGCTTAGATTGATGAAGGAGAGTGTTCTAAGTAGAGTTGGTGGTAGTATTGGAGCTCAGATCGATGATAGAGGGATTTTAAGGATTAATGGTAGGATTTGTGTCCCGAATGTTGATGGATTAAGGCAAGAGTTACTTCGGGAGAATCATCGATGCAGACTTTCTATTCATCCTGGTGTGACGAAGATGTATCAGGATATGAAGAGGCTTTATTGGTGGAAGGGTATGAAGCGGGGTATCTCTATCTTGGTTAGTAGGTGTGCGACTAGTCAGCAAGTCAAGGCCGACCATTAGAAGACCCCTGGTTTGTTGCAGCCCCTTGAGATTCCCAATTGGAAGTGGGAACAGGATTACATGGATTTCATTGATGGTTTACTGAGGACTAGGAGGGGTAATGAGAGTATCTGGGTTATTGTGGACAGACTGACCAAGTCCACTCATTTCATTCCGGTCAAGTCTACCCATTCTGCTTCTAGCTTGTATGGGATCTGCATGAGAGAGATTGTTCGTCTCCATGGTGTTCCTCTGAGTATTGTTTGTGATCGTGATCCTATATTTACCAGTCAGTTTTGGTAAGATTTTCAGGAATCTTTGGGTACTCATCTGAATCTGAGCACTACTCATCATCTACAAACGGACGGTCAAACGGAAAGAGTGGATCTTCTTCGTGCTTGTGTGCTTGATTATGGAGGAACTTGGAAAGATCATCTCCATCTTGTCGAATTCACCTGCAATAATAGTTATCAGGTATAACCTAATCTTCTGTTTTTAGCTTTTCTTAATCCTTTATTTATCTCATTCTATCTTTGAATTCAGGCTAGTATTAAAATGCCTTCGTTTGCTCCTCTTTACAGAAGACCTTATAGATCTCCATCTTGCTAGATTGAGTGCGGTAATCGTTTGGTTCTTGGTCCTAATGTGATTTTGGAGGCTTCTGAGAGAGTCAAGGAGATTAAGAGGAAGTTGAGAGTTGCTCAGGATAGGCAGAAGAAGTAAGCTGATAGGCATAGCAGAGTTTAGAGTTCGCTGTTGGTGATCAGGTTTTCCTTAAGGTCTCTCCCTTAAGGAATGTTATTCGCTTTGGTCGTAGAGGGAAGCTTTCTTCTAGGTTCATTGGTCCTTTCCTCATTGTGGAAAGAGTTGGTTCTTTGGCTTATCATCTGGATTTTCCCAAGAAGCTTTCTAGAGTGCATGATGTATTCCACGTCTCGCATCTTCGCCGGCATCTTTATGACCCATCTCTTTTTGTCCAGCCGCCTTCTCTTGATAGGATGGATATTGAGCCTAATCTAACTGTCGAAAGGAAGCCACTTCGTATTGTCAACAAAGGTATGAAGCAACTCAGAAGGAAATCTATTAGTCTGGTCAAAGTACAGTGGAGTGCTGATGATCGAGACTGTACTTGGGAGACGGAGGAGAGCATTCGTGCTTCGAATCCGGAATTATTTATTTCAGGTGTAATTTTTTTTCTATCTTGTTTTTCCTTATTTTCCTTGTTCGTTCTTTTCAAGGACGAAAAGATTTGAATGGGGGAGTGTGTAAAAACCTTAGATTTTTGCAAATATTTTTAGATTATTTTAAATTAAATTTTATTTCAACATTTTATTTTTAAAAATTTTCAAAGTGTAGTAGTAATTTTTCCAATACTAGTTGTATTTATGTTTATAATTTTTAATTCTAGTTTCAATATAATAAACTATTTTCTTTATTTACTTTTTATTTTTCCTAAGAATAATTTTTTATTTTCCTTTTCACTTTATTTTTGTTTGTCTTTTATTTTTATTTCTTGATTTTGTTTATTTTCTTTGTTTTGAATAAAATAAATTGGAAATTCTAAGAGACAAAGCTTTTCATTTTTAACTTGTGACCTTTCTTATTTTTGTCTCTTCATTCCCTTAGCCGTCAATTTCTCCTTGATTGTCATGCATTTTCATTTGCTAAATCATGTGAAAAATTTCTCACCACTTCACAAGTTTTGGCCAATTCATTTCTGAATTTTTTTGGTAACGGCTTCTTCCATTTTCTACTTTTTCTCTTCATTTTTCTATTGATTCTCCATTGTTTTGCTTGATCTCTTCTATATGATTGCTCGGCCTAACCCCTTCACCGGACACCACATCACTTCCTCCTCATCACACTCCATGGCCAGTCCTCCTCCTCCTCTGACCAATACTGGGCGTGACCATCCTATGATGCAAACTTCAAAAAAGTTGCAAAACCCTTCCAAAAATGCATAACCAAGGCTAGTTTTTCTCATCCCCTTCATTTTTCACCACGGCCACACCCTTAGCCACCACCAACAGCAAGTACACCACCTTTGGCCATCACTTCAGCTATCACTAGACCTGTACCTGACCAAGGCCGAGCCCACTTGAACTTTGGCCGAGCCAAAATGTTGACCAAAACTCTTCTTTTGCCTTGCCTTTTGACCTTCCTCCACTAGTAACTCAGAAACTCTACATCTCCTTTATAGTTGTGCCTATATGAGTCCAAACCAGATCCATTTCAACCTATAAACCCACCATGGCCGAACCAATAAAGCAGCGTGGCCGAGCAAAGGTTGTTAGTGGTCAAGCAAAATTGATTGATAAGCTTGGTGATGTCTTTCGTAAATTCTATTTCCATTTTTGTTCCAATAAATTTTGGCATTGTATCTATATTTCGCTTAGTTTTGTTGTTGAATACAAGACTAATATCTTGGCTTTCTCTCCACTTGAATTAAATGCTGTGCTATCATGCTTTCTGGATTTTTGTTTGTGTGTTTGATTTGCTAACTCCAGCCTAAAGGGGTGAGTATTCACTCATGACATTTATACTTACATAATTTGTGAAGTGACAACAAGTGAATGCGTAGAATTGTTATAACATGTTATACCTGTCTGTGATGTGAATGAAATGATGCTAAAATCTATTATAAACTTGTCACATCATCTGCTATGTTATATTCTATCGTACTGTTTATTTATTTCTGTTTCTCACACTACAAGTTCCCTGTAGAATAGAATCACTATTGGTTGAACTGATAATTACCCAAACGAACTTTAGAATAAGGAAAAATCATTACGGGCTGAAATTATAGGCCTGGGTGATTTTTATTTATTTTAATTGATTTGGGTTTGCAGGTTTGAAATGATAGAACCTGGATTTTTCTTTGTAAATTACGGATTGAAATGATATATTATCTGTATCACTTGACTTAGGTTAGAAAATATTATACAGACCTGTGGTTATCACATATACTTTTTTAGAATTTTTAACGTATTTTAGAAATGTAAAAAATACTATAATTTGATTTGCATTTGAATTTAAAATGACTTAATAAAGTGTTATTAATTTTTCTATGAATTAAAATGGTTAAATAAATGAATGCTTAAAAGTGTAATTTGAAATATAACTTGACTTGGAAATGTAAAATTTGGTTTAAAAATTAAAGTTAAGCTAAGAAAATAAAATGGAAATTAAGTTTAATTTATGAGATGATAAATTAAATTAAAGTGTAAAGTAAATGCAAAAATATTAGGGAAAATTGTACCTTGACTTTAATAAGTGAAGCATTGAGAAATTTGATATTTATTTGTGAAATTTACTTTATAAAAATCATAAGTTAAAGGGTATTTAAATGACCATTTTAAAGTGGAAAATATGAAATTTCATAAGTTAAAATAGTTTAAATTGAAGTTTAATTGTTGCAGAAATTCTGTTGTAAATCTGGAAATTCTTTTAGTAGCACTTTAGAAATGTTATCGCTTCTGAAAAAGAACTCAAATTTGGAATAAATGAATCTACAGCACTTTGTAAGTATTGTAGTTGCAGAAGTGAACTAAAAGGCTAAAAATAACTATGAGTTATTGCAACACTTGGTAAGTGTTGTTGTTGCAGAATCTAAAACTTGAGCCTGAAACTAATGAAAGAGCTATTGTAGCGCTTGTTAAGTGTTGTAGTTGGTTGAAATGAGATTTTTGTATATAATCGAACTACTGCAGTGGTTTTGTAAACACTGTCTTTGCTTAATTGAATTAAATCTTTTAATTTGAACCCTGAAATATTACAGGAGTTTTGTAAATGCTGTCTTTGCTGAATTGAACTATTTTCAACTAAAACTGAACTATTAGAGCAGTTTTTAAATGCTGTCTTTGCTGAATTGAATTGTTTTCAAATGTAACTGACCGTAGCATTTTCTAAGTGCTGCGACAGCTGAAATTTCAATGTTTTAATGTATTTAAGTGAATAAACGAGCTCAGAAAAGGCTAAATTTTAGGAATTGAATATTTGATTTGTAAATATATCGACTTCACTTTTAAATGGTTTAAACGAAGTGTTTTTATTTGAAATATAAACTATTTTTGAAATTTATAACCACGGTTATAATAACGATTGGTTGTTAAAGAGACCAGGATCGGATATGGACATACTCTCCGTCGATACCGAAAACCACTTTAACAACCGTGTACGCGGTGGAGATTCCAAAATAAAGTAGGATGGTGGCGACGATCCTATTATGGTATGAATGTGGACCCGACTCCTGTGAGTTGGTTTAAGGTGGCTAAAATAGGAGCGATCGACGGGCCAAGTGAGGTAGCTCCTCCTATCGATCATACTTCTTCGATACCATTCTATTACTTTGTGATTGATTAGGTGCACACCTTTGATTTTGGGAGTGCGCCTCGAGGTGGACAGTAATGGCTGCTATGCGTTACCTCCAGCCCGAAAGTGTAATTGGTATATCTACCCTGGCATTGCTAGTTGTGCCATATCACCTGCCATAGCGATCTTTACTACGAGTTTGTTTTTCTCCCGTAGCCCGTGTAGTATTTAGGGTAGCCTCCCGATATGGAAGTATGCTAATACTGGGTGGACTATTAGGACTATTACGTGTTAAGGGCTATATAGGAAAAACTTTAATGCTATTTAAAAGTAAGTTTATTTTACTGTAGACAATATTATAATAGCGCAATATTCCTACATAGTAAATAGTTTAACGGATCCTTAGAGGTTGAGCGGCCCCAAACATCCTTTAAGTTACTTGTACTTTATTAAAGTTCACTTGAGTTGGTTTACATTGTATAAGTATGTATGTCCTGATTCGAGTGTTTGTGTTTTATTTACGCTCGGGTCAATCCGCTTATTCACTGCTTTGGATTTCACTTTCTAGAGCTAGGAATCGCTGGAGATTCTGCTTATCTAGTTATTTATCTATTTCAGTTTCAGTTGTTCTACTTCAGCCCTTTGTATTTGTGGACTTCTATGTATTGGGATTCTATTGTATTTGTTTTCGAACTGATATTATGCATTTGTTTTTGAGACTTTTTAATAGTAGCTTCATGAATAACATCCGCTACCAGTTATTCTGATATTTCTGTATCTGTGATTCTGCGAATGATTTTGTTTGCTCCAAATTTTATTAAAATATGTTATTTTGAACTATTCAAGTCTAACATATGTGGATTATTGTCGATTTGAGTGGTCTAAAATAGTGGATCGTTACAATAAACTTGTATACCTTATATGTATAACCATAGATTCTATGCAACCTGAAAAACCTATGCATTACAACTGACTTTATAACATATATACATATAATTTAAACATCAACACAAATTAAACAGTAAATTGTCTTTCAAAATCCATATAATATATGCAGACAAAAAGGGGTGTGTGTGTATCAAAATCATTGCTTTAAAATAAAACTCATGTATCAAAACAAATATATATACATGCCATTTTCTGTTTTAAGATCGGTGCTTATATCCAAATCATTATAACTTTTTATACTTTAAAATATTTAAACAGTTAAGCTTTAAAATATGCTACGGCCTTTTATAAACATTGTGTATATATAAAACAGGCCAAAGGTAACTTTTATATACAACAAACAATTATATAACTAGCTTGAGTACAACCCCCAATCATAGTACATATATAATACTACATCAAATCCCAAAACATACATATATATACTCATATATACAAATGTTATGTAGATATATTACTGTATATATATATATAACTAATATAAACACAAACCCACAGATAAATTAAAATCTTATGTAAACATATTACATATATAACAGTTTAACATATATATATATATAAAAACTAATATACTAATGTATAATATATATATATATATATAATACCTTATATATATGCGCACACACGAATCACACGAGCTTTTGGAAGAGGAAGGCCATGGTGGTGCTCGGCAAAAATCAAGGAGAGGAAATAAGCTGCTTGCTATGGTCGGGCAAGGCTCGCGTGCCGCCTGAGGCGTGAAGAGCACGGTGAAGGGAGAGGAGGGAACAGTGGTTGAGAAGAAGAAGGGAGAGCACAAGAGTGAAGAGATGGGTTTCTTGGAGCGGCTGCTCATTTGGTTTTGGCTATGGGTTCTTGTGCTCGGTCGTGTATGGAGGAGGAAGGGTGGTGATAGGTCGGTAGGCTGATGCGGTTGCGTTGCATAGAGGAATGGCCGGTTTGGATGAATGAACAAATGAGAGGGGAGGAGAAGGAATAAATGTTGAACATGTATGAAGAAGGGGAGGAAAATATGACATAGAGATAAAATGAACGAACAAAATTTATTTAAAAGGTGGAATGTCAATGGTTAGAGGTTATCAAAAGTTTAATAACCGATGGGCATTTATTTTTAAGCGGCTGTGTAATTGAAAAGATACTAAACACAAAAGGCACGAAACGCATACCATTGCGGTTGCCGTTTACACAGGTTCCGCTGCATACCAAACTTCAAAACATATAATTGAATATACCGTAGAGATCAGCACAATGAGATGATCAAAAAGGTATACATATATCAATAGTACGATCATCCAATCAAAAATCGATATCGGTACTAAAATGCTGCTAAAATGCAAGAATTAAGATAAACGAAGCAATAGCAGTCCAAATTTGGAGAAACAAATTATGATGTCTCACTCGGAAGATGATGTACAAATTTAGTTTGTAAAATTATTCAGGTTTGAAAAATAATTTATTATCATCAATTTTAACTGATTTGAATTTGAATAAAAATTTTACAATAAAATTTACTTCCATATTTCCTAATGAAAATTTACCATTTTCTATGTTTAACTAGACGTATTCCAAATATCAATTTTTTATTCCAAATTCGAATATATAAAATTACAAAAAAATTCAATTAAATACATTATTAAAAAATAAAAAAATTCCGGTCATTACAGATCAACCAATAACAACCAATCAACATACATATAAATGTCCAAGATATTTCAAAACTGTGTTTTTATTTCGCGTAAATAGATGTCAACATAATCTACTTGGGAATTATGGCATACTATGATTTATTCTACAAAACAAATGTCCAATATAACTTAACTAACAAAACGATGTTTATTTCCACTATACAGCGATTGGATTTCATATTCAATTTAGGTTGCTTAAATGTAATCAATACAGAAATTCCTTGGATTTAAAAATATTCTTTTAAAATTGCCTTAAATAAAACCGATTTTATAAATAAGGTCGTTAAAACCTTAAAACTTTTATTTAAACATTTAAACTCATTGTTTTAATAATAATTAAATATTTGATCAATAATTAAACAATAATTAGATATTAAATAAATAATTAAATAATAATTATCCTTTAAATAAATAAACAAACTATAGTTTATCTTTAAATAAGTAACTAAAATTTATTGATTTCAATTAATAACAAAATAATACTTTATCGTTAATTAGAAATTAAAATAAATATGTAAACCCTTACTTAAATAAAAATATAATAATTAATCTTTATGATTAATTAAATGATAATTATTCCTTAGATAAATTATTATTTAATAATCAACCTTAATTAATTAACTAGTTAAAATTTACTTACTTAATTTATAATTGAGTACTAATTTCCTTTATTAACTAATGATTAAGTACTAATTACATAAATTAATTTATTAATTCATTAATCATTAATTAAAAATATAATTAATTTTCCATACCTAAAATAAATTTAAAATACTTTTCTAAGTTATGCTTAATTGAAAAACATTTTTAGATTTCAAAAAGAGTTAGTTTTTATGAACTGCACCCATAGTAACTATCGCTATGACCCTTAATTTCAAAACTTGTTTTATACTCCAAATTGATTTAAAAACTATACCTTTTATATTTTAATTTACTTTTATAAACTTGTAATAAAGTTTTGAAAACTAAAATTTAAGTTTTTAAAACTTTTATAAACCATTCAAAATAATAAGGTAAGCAAAGAAATAAGACTTAAACAAGGGATTTCAATGTCGCAAAACAAGCAGCTTTAAATGCTAAATTTTCTTTAGCATACAACATTGTATGTATGATAATAAACATATACATAGGACATAACATCTTAATGTAAGCAAAGGTTCTAACTTGAAAAAATTTGCTAACTTCAACTTTACTTTTCTTATTTTATTAACAAATATTACATACAAACACATATATATCCAAATAAATCAATATCACGCACCCAACAACAAATATAATTAACATCCATGTAAGCAAAAAATTAAATTTAAATTTCATAATAAGTCATAGTACTCTTTTTCAATTTAGTTCATTGGGTATGTGTATATTCGTACAATCCTAATATTATTTACAAATGTATGCGCATAATTATACACATGTTTTCGACAACTTTGAGTCGACGAAAAGTCAAAAATTTGAAATACAAATTCGGATCACATTTTCAATTTTTCTTCGAACTAAATATATTTCACAGCCATACTCTCAACTGTGAGCATAAAATGAACCAATTAATTAATTTTGCAGACTATAGAGGTAGGGTCTAAATTTCAGCACAGTTCGCGAAGCGAGAACCCCCTATAATGTTAAAGAAACTTTGCAAATAGATCTGATTCTGGTCTCTCTGAACACAACAACCGATAATCTTTGGTTGACTCATTCTTGGTTCTTTCAGAAGTAAGCAGACTATACCAAAGTCCCAAAGGGATCTCAAATATATGCCTTAAAGCTAGAGACATTTCATCCGAATGAGTTCTCCAAAGGGAACTCAAACCTATGAACACACGAAGCTTTTATTTACTTCCATAGTCAAATCTGGCCAAGATATGATAGTAGATTCTTTTACTATGAAATAAACAAACAACAACAATACAATGATTTAATTGCCTATAACAACCACTAAGCCTCAAAATATATCTTTTATTTATTAAAATATTTTCCAAAATACTTATCATAATAATCATATACTTATATTACTGGCATAAGTACATTCACAAAATATTGTGTAAGATTTATTACTTTAAATCAAATCAAAAGGATCAAGACAAATGTTACTAAAAATAGAGATAAGGATAACACCAAACACTATTCCTTCAGTGTTAAGCATGTAACGAATGTTTCATATCACTAAAATTAAGAAGTTTAAGGTTGGTTAGGGGAAATCCAAACTCAATTTCTTTTATAATTATCTTCAATAAGTCCTTTTAATAAATCTCTTTGGTACATAAAATTTCCTTTACGAAAAACTCCAAATCCATTTATAAAAACTTATTTCTAAATCTTCAAACTCTATTACAAAACTCATTTGAACATATCCAAAACCATTTATAAATTTACTTTTATGAACTACCCAAATCATTTATAAAACTTCTTTTATAAATATCCAAGAAAATCCTGTATGAAACTTCTTCCCAAATATCAACATCTCCTTTTTAATTTATAAAACTCCTTTCATAAACTTTCTTTATTTAAAACAAAAATTTTTTAATAAACATTAATCAATAAAGTTCCTTTGATAGACAAATCCATAATTTAAAATACCTTTAAATAAACAATTTAATATTTAAATTCCTTCATTTAGTTATCCTTAAATCCCATTACCAAAATAATGATTTTAAACAATCGTTTAAAAAATAATGAATTTAATTCAAACATTTGAATAAAATAATTGCTTAATTGTCCTTTAAACATCATATTTAAAAATAATAATAAATTTTAAACCATTTTCAAAAAGGATAAAATTTACATATTTGACTTCACAAGTTCGACAAGAGCCTTAGAGGCCACAATTGTTCACATTTAATTAAGTTTTGTTAGGGATGCGGATTAAGGATCTTAAGGCAGAAATAACACTAGAGGGGAGGGGGTGAATAGTGTTTTAAAGAATATATGAACTATATGACTAAATTAAAACTTTCAACACAAATCTAAACAGAATTCTAACACATAATGATCACAGAACATATAAAAAATGCAAATAGTAAAGTAAAGCAAGTAAAAGGAAAGAACACACCGGATTTTATACTGGTTCGGAATCCTCCTACATCCAGTCCTGCACCAAGGCAATATCCTTGTACAGATTTTTATAAGCCAATATCCAATTTACAACCCTCAATTTCTAAGGCCTTGAGGAACCTTCCTATCTCCGAGTCTGGGGTAAACTCTCCTGATATACGGGACACAAGATCACCCTAATACTTCTTAATAACAATCCTTTTGAATGGATAGACTCTATATACTTTTTGAATACGAATTAATCATATAACTCTGAATAGCACTTTGATCTTTAGTAGAATGATGGAGAATCAAATAGAGAGAGTATCTAAATGATTTCCTATTGAGAATTTGGCAGAATGATGGCACGATCTTGAAGATATGAAGTTTTATGGATATGGAATGGTGGAGAAGAAAGAGTGAAGAAAATAAGAAAGTAGTTGTTAAAAAAAATTCGTATTGGAAGCCTTTATATAGATGCACAACAATCATAACCATGGGCGGAAGGTTTTCGGACGAATGGACACTTCTTTTGAAAATTGAATTTTGAATCCAACTGTCACCATGTCAACATGAGGTATCCCCTTATGTCGACATCCCTTAGTTCAAAATCATAGAGATGTTGTTTTGTAAGGACAATTGAATTTAAAACAAGTTGAAACTTCTCTGAAGCAAAGTAAAGCGTTTAAACAATATTTTAAGATAGAGAACGAATATAAAACATTATTTTAAATATATATATATATAATTGATATAAACTGTCAATTATATAAGTAATATTTAAAATCAAAATAAGTTTTGATGTTTTAAAAATAGAAGTTTTTAAAATAAGAATAGAGGAATATTTCAAGGCTAAAACAAAGTTTGAAAATATTTTTGAAAACATGATTTTTAAAGCTATAACATTTTGAAAACAGATTTAAAAACATTTTGAAAAATCTATTCAAACTGAAATTGCAAGAACCTTCCTACAAAGCTCCTCCATAGGACTCAAGAACTTGCACAAAGTAGTTTAAATGATTTTGATTTTCGTGGGTTTGTAAGCCACTTGTCGTACGTTTGTAAGCTAATTGTCGTGGGTTTATAAGCCACTGGTTTCGATAGAAACTGGGTTCCATCCCAAAAGAAAATTAGAAGAAAGATGAGAGTGCTATTATGAAGTTTAACAAAATACTAGACACTTATCTTGAGATCTTGAAATCTTGATTCTCTAGAGTCTTGAATCTTGAATCTCTAATCTTCATCTTGACGCTTGAGTCTTTATACTGATCAGTCTTTGATGATACCTGCATATACTTCCTATATACATATATATATATATATATGGAAATGTTAGTATATATTTTATAAAGTAAAGTGTAATAACTATATAAGGTTGTTGTCATCAAAACATCATCAACTCAGTTCCTAACAATCTCCCCTTTTTGATGATGACAACCTTTATTTATAAAATATTCTTACCATACCATAACTCCCCCTTACTCCGCGATTTCTTCTTAAAACTACAACTCCCCCTTACTCCATGACTCCCCCTTACACCAATCACATATATTTTTATAACTTTCTCCCCTTTTGTCATCAACAAAAACTATTAACTACTTAAGTATTCAAGAATGATTAGTATAAACAAATAAAATGTATATAACAAGCATGAAACAATGAGTATAAGTGAACACATTTTAGTTATTACAACATATATAAGAACATACATAAACACGAACAAACAAAACAATTTAAAACAAAGAAAAAAATGAAAGTACGCTTTAATGGCGATCCTTAACTATAGGAGACTTATGAATCGAACAATTGGGGTAGTAGAGACAAAAGTTTCCACGTTGTTCAATTATTTTCCATTAGTATCAACAAGGATCTCACCAACGCAAATAACACTCTCGTCCGTATTCGTAGGGACTTCGGGTTGAGGTAAAGGTTGATCTTCCTCTTGGTCTTCTTATGGTTCTTCCATAGGTTCTTCTTCCTCGGATTCCATGGCTTGTGAAGAGTCTTCAATATTAATAGGATTTGTACAGTTATCCATAAGGAATTTTTGTACATTCCTAATAATATTCCCTTGCCTTTGTTGTTCTCTAGCCATCCTAAGTAGACTTACTTGAATTTCAGTCATCAATAGAAGGATATCTTTCATCTTCTCTTGCAATTTGATCACTTGAGCGTGCGTAGTTCGTTGAAATGGACTAGAATGAGGAGATGTGGGTGAAGTGGGTTCATTAGTAGAAGAGGAGGCCATTATTTTATTGTTTCAGAAGTTATTTACAGAGAATATAGTGAAGAAAGAGGAGAGAAAACGAAATAAATAGATAAATAACCAAATAACTAACTTTGGAGGGAAATTCAATTTTCAAATTTTTGTTGGGTATGTCGACATCATGAGATGGGGCATGTCGACATGTTCTTCAGAAAAAAATGTAATTTTTATTTTGAATTTTTATTGATTATTATATTATATTATTTTATATTTTAGATTTTGAACAAATACCTAATTCTCTTCTAAATTTAGTAAAATTCTGTTCGGTTAATGGTTTAGTTAATATATCAGCAATTTGTTTTTCAGTATTTATATAATCTAGAGTTATTATTTCTTTAGTTATATTATCTCTAAGAAAATGATGTCTTATATCAATATGTTTAGTTCTAGCATGATGAGTTGGATTTTTAGATAGATTTATTGCACTAGTATTATCACAATATATTGGTGATTTACTTATATTAATTCCAAAATATTTTAAAGTTTGTTGCATGTATATGACTTGTGAACAGGCCAGAGCAGCAGATACATACTCTGCTTCAGTTGTTGACAAGGAAACAGTATTTTGTTTCTTGCTGAACCAGGAAACCAGTGAATGTCCTAGAAAGTGACAGGTTCCACTTGTACTCTTTCGGTCTGATTTATAACCATAATAATCAGCATCACAATATGATATTAAATCAAAAGTATTATTTTTAGAATAAAATAAACCATAATCTAAAGTGTATTTTACATATCTTAAAATTCTTTTAACAGCTTTTAAGTGAGTTTCTTTAGGTCGTGGTTGGTATCTTGCACAGAGACAAACACTATGCATAACATCAGGACGACTCGCTGTTATATAGAGTAGCGAACCAATCATTCCCCTATATAAAGTTTGATCAATATCTTTTGATTTATCTTCTTTACTTAAACCTACATTTGTTGACATTGGAGTTGGTTTCCCACTAGAGGTGCTTAAACCAAATTTATTGATTAAGTCTTCAGCATATTTTTCTTGACTTATGAAGATTCCATTTTCTAGTTGTTTAATTTGAATCCCTAAGAAGAAACTTAATTCTCCCATGTGACTCATTTCAAATTCTTTAGTCATTATATCTGAAAATTCTTTATTCATTATGTTATTAGTTGATCCAAAGATTATATCATCTACATATATTTGAACCAGTTGAATATCTTGATTATTTCTTTTAATAAAAAGTGTAGTATCTACTTTACCTATTTCAAAACCAGATTGAAGTAAATAAGATCTTAGTCTTTCATACCAGGCTCTAGGAGCTTGCTTTAGACCATATAGAGCTTTCTTTAACTTGTATACATGGTTTGGAAATTTATTATCTTCAAAAAGTGGAGGTTGTTCAACATAAACATCTTCTTTTACAAAACCATTTAGAAAAGAACTTTTAACATCCATTTGATATAATTTGAAATTATTATGATTAGTGAAAGCAAGTAGTATTCTTATAGCCTCTAATCTTGCTACGGGGGCAAAGGTTTCATCATAGTCAATTCCTTCTTCTTGACAATAACCTTGCGCGACTAAACGAGCTTTATTTCTTACGACTTCACCGAGTTCATTCATTTTATTTTTATAAACCCATTTAGTTCCAATTATACTTTTATCCTTAGGTTTAGGAACAAGTTCCCATACATCATTTCTGGTAAATTGATTCAATTCTTCTTGCATAGCAAGAATCCATGAATTATCAGACGATGCTTCCTTTGGATTTTTAGGTTCAATTGTTGATATAAAGGCTACATTATTCATACTACTTAATTGATTTCTAGTTCTTACTACATATTCAATATTTCGTAAAACATTTTCTATAGGATGATCTTTTGATATTTTAAATCTCTTATTAGGTTGATTTATTTCACTAATAGTTTCATTAGATTGATTTAAATTTATAAAATCTTCTTCATCATCTATTTGTACAATATCTTTAAGATTTTCATTAAAAGATACATGCATAGTTTCTTCAAAAGTATTAGTTTTTAAATTAAAAACTCTAAATGCTTTGCTTCTATAAGAATAACCAATAAAGAATCCTTTATCAGCTTTTGGTTCAAATTTATCGAAATTATCTTTTGTATTAAGTATGAAACATTTACTCCAAAAGACTTTAAAATAAGAAACTATAGATTTCTTATTATGAAGTAATTCATATGGAGTTTTATTTGTTAATGGTCTAATTAAAATTCTATTTAATATATAACAAGCTGTAGCAACTGCTTCAGCCCAAAAATGTTTAGGTAAATTACTATCATAAAGCATTGTACGAGCACACTCTTGAATCGTTCTATTCTTACGTTCTACTACTCCGTTTTGTTGTGGAGTTCTTGGAAATGAAAAGTTGTGAGTAATTCCCTTTTGAGTATAGAAATTCTCAAAATTTTCATTTTCAAATTCACCACCGTGATCACTTCGAACAGTTTTAATTTTGAAAGAATGTTGTTTTTGAATTCTTTTAGAAAAGTTTTTAAATATTTCAAAAGCATCACTTTTATGTTTTAAAAAGATTGTCCAAGTATATCTTGAATAATCATCTACTATAACTAAAACATATTTACTATGGTTAATTGATTGAACTTGAGATGGACAAAATAAATCTAAATGAAGTAATTCTAGAGGACTAGAGGTAGAAATAGCATCTTTTAATTTAAATGAACTTTTCTTAAGTTTTCCTAATTGACAAGCATCACAAATACTATCTACTTTAAATTTTAACTTGGGTAGACCTCTAGCTAAGTCAAGTTTTGATATCCTAGATAATAATTGAAATTCAAATGGCCAAATCTTTATGCCAAATCCAAGGATCACTTGTATTAGCCAAAAGACATAGATTATCATTTGAAATTTTCATACTAAGGATATAAATATTTTTCTTCCTAATACCTTCGAAAATTATATTAGACTTATCATCTTCAATGTGACATTTATCTTTTCCAAATTTAATTTTAAAACCTTTATCGCAAAGTTGACTTATACTAAGCAGATTATGTTTTAAGTTCCTAACTAATAAAACATCAGAAATAAGTAAAGTTTTAGAGTTACCGACATTGCCGACGCCAACCACATATCCTTTAGAGTTGTTACCAAAATTGACTAATCCACCATCTTGATAAGTAATGTCCTTGATTACCTCGGGATTTCCAGTCATGTGCCTCAAACAGCCACTATCAAGTATCCATTTATCTTTCTCAATTTGCATAGTTTGTCCATTGGGTGTTGATTCGTCAAAAGCCATATAACATGTCTGTCCCTGCATAACACACCAATTCGGTAGATAACTTGATTTTTAAAAATAACTATATGCAGACTTATGATATTTTGATGAAATGCACAGATTCAAAACAGTTTTAACACAATTTTCCAAAAATGCCATTTTTATATTTTTCAAGTTTCAGATTATGAAAACAATGAAAACCAATACTCCGATACCAATTGTTAGCGATGCGGATTAAGGATCTTAAGGCAGAAATAACACTAGAGGGGGGTGAGTATTGTTTTAAAGAATATATGAACTATATGACTAAATTAAAACTTTCAACACAAATCTAAACAGAATTCTAACACAGAATGATCACAGAACATATAACAAATGCAAATAGTAAAGTAAAGCAAGTAAAAAGGAAAGAACACACCGGATTTTATACTGGTTCGAAATCCTCCTACATCCAGTCCTACACCAAGGCAATATCCTTGTACAGATTTTTATAAGCCAATATCCAAATTACAACCCTCAATTTCTAAGGCCTTGAGGAACCCTCCTATCTCCGAGTCTGGGGTAAACTCTCTTGATTTACGGGACACAAGATCACCCTAATACTTCTTAATAACAATCCTTTTGAATGGATAGACTGTATGGAATTTTTGAATACAAATTAATCTTATAACTCTGAATAGCACTTTGATCTTTAGTAGAATGATGGAGAGTCAAATAGAGAGAGTATCTAAATGATTTCCTATTGAGAATTTGGCAGAATAATGGCACGATCTTGAAAATGTGAAGTTTTATGGATATGGAATGGTGGAGAAGAAAGAGTGAAGAAAATAAGAAAGTAGTTGTTAAAAAAAATTCGTTTTGGAAGCCTTTATATAGATGCACAACAGTCATAACCATTGGCGAAAGGTTTTCGAACGAATGGACGCTTCTTTTGAAAATTGAATTTTGAATCCAACCGTCACCATGTCGACATGGGGTATCCCCTTATGTTGACATCCCTTAGTTCAAAATTATAGAGATGTTGTTTTGTAAAGACAATTGAATTTAAAACAAGTTGAAACTTCTCTGAAACAAAGTAAAGTGTTTAAACAATATTTTGAGATAGAGAATGAATATAAAACATTGTTTTAAATATATATATAATTGATATAGACCGTCAATTATATAAATAATATTTAAAATCAGAATAAGTTTTGATGTTTTAAAAATAGAAGTTTTTAAAATCAGAATAGAGGAATATTTCAAAGCTAAAACAAAGTTTGAAAATATTTTTTAAAACATGATTTTGAAAGCTAAAACATTTTGAAAACAGATTTAAATTTTTTTTGAAAAATCTATTCAAACTGAAATTGCAAGAACCTTCCTACAAATCTCCTCCATAAGACTCAAGAACTTGTACAAAGTAGTTTAAATGATTTTGATTTTCATGGGTTTGTAAGCCACTTGTCGTAGGTTTGTAAGCTACTTGTCGTGGGTTTATAAGCCACTGGTTTCGATAGAAATTGGGTTCCATCCCAAAAGAAAATTAGAAGAAAGATGAGAGTGCTATTATGAAGTTTTAACAAAATACTAGACACTTATCTTGAGATCTTGAAATCTTGATGCTCTAGAGTCTTGAATCTTGAATCTCTAATCTTCATCTTGACGCTTGAGTCTTTATACTGATCAGTCTTTGATGATACCTGCATATACTTCCTATACACACACACACACACACACACACACATATATATATATATATATATGGAAATGTTTGTATATATTTTATAAAGTAAAGTATAATAACTATATAAGGTTGTTGTCATCAAAACATCATCAACTCAGTTCGTAACAAGTGTAACTTTCCAAGTTATAACATGTACATTTACATAACAAGAAGATATGCAAAAGGGATTAACTAATAATAACCAATCAATATATAGGTAAATGTTTATTAAGTTTGTTTACTAATCAAAACCGGTAATGGTCATTTCAAATTAATTCATACTTCAAATCCAAATTATCATTTCATTTCAAATATGTCTATTTCCCAAAATAGTATATATGTTAATTAATTTATAAAGTAAAGTACTTCTAATATCCTCAAACTTCACAAATCACTTCAAAATCAACTCGCCTTTCCTATTCAAATTTAATTCAATCTCAATTTATCAATTTCCATTCGATTCAGTTTCTGACTAAACAAATTCAAATTTTATCGATTTCAAATACAGAATTGAACCACGAATAAACCATATAAATTTCAATATAATTCAAAGTCAATATATTTTGAATCTTTAACTATTCAGTATTTCAAAGATTGAACTTGAAAATTGCATCTATCTCCCAATTTGACCTCACTATTATTTAGTTATGAAATATTCTCTTAATAAATTCAATAATATTTATATGATCTTAAATTACATTTCTTTATATTACCATCGATTTCCTTAGACACGAAATATCCATTAAATTACTTAAATCAAAATCAAGTTATAAGATCATATACTAAAGTTTCATATTCAATAGCTTCAAATCGATTTGATTAAGTAAATTTCTTAATAAAATGCAACTTCGATCAATTCAACTTACCTTCCTTAATTTATACAAATCATTGAAAATCTATTTAAAAATATAATACTTAACATATTATATGTAACATCCCGCCTTTTTGCACGATTTAAACAGACACACGTGCCAATTCAAACCATACGTAAGGGCGGATTGTTATGGGATAAATAAGAAAACAGAGGAAGAAACAAAATCTCACAGCGGAAGGATAAAATATAATAATCAAATATACAGTTCATAAATCTGTTTACAAAACATTTATATAATACATATCAGAGTTACACATACCAATAACAATGCAGCGGAACAGTGTGTAGTGCACTAGTATAAATAATAATAGTAATACTACAAATCTTCGTCTTCGTCCTCCAGAGCTAAAACTTCAAATCCTGAAACGCTCGGACTGACCCGAGCGAATTGAAAATACAAAACACTCGAGTGAGAACTAAAAGATCTTATGTGAGTTAAATTAACAGAAATAAATATGAGTACAATAACTCAAGAGATGCTCGGGATTTACATCTCCTAAGGATCCGTTAAACTATTTACTAGGTAGTATATTGCGCTATTATAATAGTGTCTATTTATAAAATAAACTTACTTTTAAATAGCGTTAAGGGGTTACCCATATAGCCCTTAACACAAAATATATTCCTATAGTCTATACGGTACCGTAATTTCCTCCATACTGGGCGTCGTCAGAGGGCACTCCATAGGTATGGTACAAAGCCAAAATCGTATAAGGCGCGCTAGGGTAGGTGGCACGGCACAACTAGGCAATGCCAGGGTAGATATACCGATTATGCTTCCGGGTCGGTGGTAACGCATACCCGCAGCTACCGCCCACCTCGAGCCACACCCCCAAATCAAAGAAATCAAAAGTGGCCACCGAATCAATCCAAAAGTCAAAGTATAATATCGAAGGGAAGTGTCCGATCAGAGGTGCTACCTCATTAACCCGTCAATCGCTCCTGTTTTAGCCACCTTATGCCAACTCACGGGAGTTGGGTCCACGTATTTACCTTACAGGAAACGCCGCCACCAACCTGCTTCATTCTGGAATCTCCACCGCATACACGGTTAGTCAAAGTGGTTTTCGGTATCGACAGAGAGTATATCCATATCCGATCCCGGTCTCTTTGCCAACCAATCGTTATTATAACACCGCGGTCATTTAAAATAATTATATTTTAAAACCAGAATAAAATATCCATTTCAAAACCATATAAATATGATATCATTTCCTTTTAAAACCCGAATTAATACGATATCATTTTATTCCAATATATATACTTTCCAAAATCATAGGGTTTTCAAAGTAAATATTTAGAGGTCAAAACTCTTGAATACAAAATTTCAAATTATACTACCTTGAAAATCATAACTTTGAAACAAGTTTCCATCTCTTAAATGGTCAAATATTAGATTACTTCTATGAAACAAAATAGCTTCTTTACATTTCACAAATCAATTCCAAATATCGATTTAAACTTCCAAATACCATTTTAATTCTTATGTTCCAAAGCTTTAAATATTTCACCATTTCAAAAACAACTCATTTGACAAACCCATACATATCAAATTCAATTACTTATTATTTAGACTTGAAATGTTTACTTAATGAATTCAATATAAACTAAGTAAAATCTTTATCTTCACATAACTGGATATTCTTTCAATTTATTATATATTCATTTAAATCAGCCTGATATTCATTTAAATCACTCTACACAAAATCGAGTTGTAAATCATATCCTTTAAAAATTCTAACTTTTTATTAAATTCCAATTTAACTTAATATTCATCTTCAACCTTATTCTCTTTTAAGTCATTGAAACTCTAGAATTTAAATTTCAAATAAATGCTTGATCTCAAAAAAATCAAACTTTATTTTATACTTCAATCAAATTTATACAAAGCTTAAAAACCGAAAATTTCTATATATATATATATATATATAACCAATTCAATATCCCATAAACCATATATATATATATATGTAGTTTTACAAAACCATAAAAACATTTCAAAATATTTTATATATATATATACCGCGGTGCCTGTATAAAATTTTCTACCCTATGGTCAAGTGATACGGATATTTATCATTTCAATCCGCAATTTAAAATATAAATGTGGTTGTTTATCATTTCAAACCGCAATCCCGAATGAAATAAAAATGCATAGCAACTTGCAATTAATAAAATTAATCATCCATTCATCCATCAAATCATACATCCATTTATCACAGCCATCATCCAATTTCAAACAATCATTAATACATAGCAGGTGATAAATAATGGTATCAATTATCAGTTTATACTTAAAATAAATTTAATAACTGTTAATTGGCAGTTTATATGCAAAAATAAACGTAAATTTAACTGGCAGTTAATATGAAATAAAAATTTAACATAACTATGACTGGTAGTTAATATGCAAATAAATAAATTCTAACTGTCAAATTTATGCAATAAATAAAATAAATTAACAGTTAAATTAAATAAATGCAATTTAATAGAGATAATGAATAAAACATCCCAAACAGTCATAAATAATTTCTACTCATATCTAAAATTAATTTAACAAACACAAGAAATTTTAGAAATTGTGAGTGGGTTAAAACACTCACCTTTTGAATTTAAATTTGATTTAAATCCAATTTAGACTCAAAAATTCGACGGTCTCCAAATCTTTTCAAACTAGCATCAACAGATCTGGAAATTTATTATTATTCAATCTTATTTCATTTATCTTATTTTTCAATCTTATTTCTATTATTATTTACACTTTATTGCCTAACAATCAATCTAATCCAGCCAAATATAAATATCAATTGAAAATTTTTATTTTATATATAAAAATATAATAGGCAAAAAAAAAATTCATTCACTTATATTAAAAACAAATATTATGTCGGTCTGTCCTATTAAGTGTTTAGAAATCCCTATTGATGTCATAGCGTCCCATGCACCAACCAGAATTTATAAATACGAAACGGAACAAATTAACACAATATTAAAACCTTTTTATAACACTAACAAATACGCTCTCTCATATATACACTCAGTGACTCCCATAGGGTATTATTACCCTATTAACAAAGAGTCAAACCCCACAAAGCTAAGGTTTATCGCTAAACCAAAGCTCTGATACCAACTGTAACATCCCGCCTTTTTGCACGATTTAAACAGACACACGTGCCAATTCAAACCATACGTAAGGGCGGATTGTTATGGGATAAATAAGAAAACAGAGAAAGAAACAGAATCTCACAGCGGAAGGATAAAATATAATAATCAAATATACAGTTCATAAATCTGTTTACAAACATTTATATAATACATATCAGAGTTACACATACCAATAACAATGCAGCGGAACAGTGTGTAGTGCACTAGTATAAATAATAATAGTAATACTACAAATCTTCGTCTTCGTCCTCCAGAGCTAAAACTTCAAATCCTGAAACGCTCGGACTGACCCGAGCGAATTGAAAAGACAAAACACTCAAGTCAGAACTAAAAGATCTTATGTGAGTTAAATTAACAGAAATAAATATGAGTACAGTAACTCAAGAGATGCTCGGGATTTACATCTCCTAAGGATCCGTTAAACTATTTACTAGGTAGTATATTGCGCTATTATAATAGTGTCTATTTATAAAATAAACTTACTTTTAAATAGCGTTAAGGGGTTACCCATATAGCCCTTAACACAAAATATATTCCCATAGTCTATACAGTACCGTAATCTCCCCCGTACTGGGCGTCGTCAAAGGGCACTCCATAGGTATGGTACAAAGCCAAAATCGTATAAGGCGCGCTAGGGTAGGTGACACGGCACAACTAGGAAATGCCAGGATAGATATACCAATTACGCTTCCGGGTCGGTGGTAACGCATAGCCGCAGCTACCGCCCACCTCGAGCCACACCCCCAAATCAAAGAAATCAAAAGTGGCCACCGAATCAATCCAAAAGTCAAAGTATAATATCGAAGAGAAGTGTCCGATCAGAGGTGCTACCTCATTAACCCGTCAATCGCTCCTGTTTTAGCCACCTTATGCCAACTCACGGGAGTGGGGTCCACGTATTTACCTTACAGGAAACGCCGCCACCAACCTGCTTCATTCTGCAATCTCCACCGCGTACACGGTTAGTCAAAGTGGTTTTCGGTATCGACAGAGAGTATGTCCATATCCGATCCCGGTCTCTTCGCCAACCAATCGTTATTATAACACCGCGGTCATTTAAAATAATTATACTTTAAAACCAGAATAAAATATACATTTCAAAACCATATAAATATGATATCATTTCCTTTTAAAACCCGAATTAATACGATATCATTTTATTCCAATATATATACTTTCCAAAATCATAGGGTTTTCAAAGTAAATATTTAGAGGTCAAAACTCTTGAATATAAAATTTCAAATTATACTACCTTGAAAATCATAACTTTGAAACAAGTTTCCATCTCTTAAATTGTCAAATATTAGATTACTTTTATAAAACAAAATAGCTTCTTTACATTTCACAAATCAATTCCAAATATCGATTTAAACTTCCAAATACCATTTTAATTCTTATGTTTCAAAGCTTTAAATATTTCACCATTTCAAAAACAACTCATTTGACAAACCCATATATATCAAATTCAATTACTTATTATTTAGACTTGAAATGTTTACTTAATGAATTCAATATAATCTAAGTAAAACCTTTATCTTCACATAACTGGATATTCTTTCAATTTATTATATATTCATTCAAATCAACCTGATATTCATTTAAATCACTCTACACAAAATCAAGTTGTAAATCATATCCTTTAAAAATTCTAACTTTTTATTAAATTCCAATTTAACTTAATATTCATCTTCAACCTTATTCTCTTCTAAGTCATTGAAACTCTAGAATTTAAATTTCAAATAAATGCTTGATCTCAAAAAAATCAAACTTTATTTTATACTTCAATCAAATTTATACAAAGCTTAAAAACCGAAAATTTCTATATATATATATATATAAATAACCAATTCAATATCCCATAAACCATATATATATATATGTAGTTTTACAAAACCATAAAAACATTTCAAAATATTTTATATATATATATACCGCGGTGCCTGTATAAAATTTTCTACCCTATGGTCAAGTGATACAGATATTTATCATTTCAATCCGCAATTTAAAATATAAATGCGGTTGTTTATCATTTCAAACCGCAATCCCGAATGAAATAAAAATGCATGCCAACTTGCAATTAATAAAATTAATCATCCATTCATCCATCAAATCATACATCCATTTATCACAGCCATCATCCGATTTCAAACAATCATCAATACATAGCAGGTGATAAATAATGGTATCAATTATCAGTTTATACTCAAAATAAATTTAATAACTGTTAATTGGCAGTTTATATGCAAAAATAAACGTAAATTTAACTGGCAGTTAATATGAAATAAAAATTTAACATAACTATGACTGGTAGTTAATATGCAAATAAATAAATTCTAACTGTCAAATTTATGCAATAAATAAAATAAATTAACAGTTAAATTAAATAAATGCAATTTAATAGAGATAATGAATAAAACATGCCAAACAGTCATAAATAAATTTCTACTCATATCTAAAATTAATTTAACAAACACAAGAAATTTTAGAAATTGTGAGTGGGTAAAACACTCACCTTTTGAATTTAAATTTGATTTAAATCCAATTTAAACTCAAAAATTCGACGGTCTCCAAATCTTTTCAAACTAGCGTCAACACATCTGGAAATTTATTACGATCCTAGCAAAAAAAAATTCGCGTAAATCGGAGGTTGTATGAGAAAGTTATACGCATTAATGGTGATTAAAATTTCAAAAAAAGAAAAAAGAAATTATATATCACATCCTATATTTATTTAACTTGCAATGGAATTTTTAGTATTGCGTACCTTTTTACTTAGCCAGATTTGGATCTGGAACTACTTTCTCATTTTGTTTTGTTTCCTTGCTATCTTAATATTTTTTATTTTATTTTTATAGAAAGTTTTGAAGAGAAGATTATATAAATATAGATTTGAAGAAAAAAGACATGGAAAGAAGATAAGGTTTAAAAGAGAAAAAAAATTAAAGAAGAAGAAGAACTACAACAAAAAAAGAAAAGGAAACTTTGACAAAGAAGAAGATTTGAAGAATAAGAAGAAGAAAGAGGAAAAAAAGAAAGGAGATTTGTAGAAGAAACATGAAAAAGGAAGAAGGAAGGTGAAGAGTGACAAAATTGAAGCTATAGAAGATGAAATTTAAAAAACAATGAAATGAAGCTACAAGAATGAGGAATGAAACTAGTGAAAAGCTAAATATAAACAAAGTAGGAATTGAAATAAAGTAAAAATATAAACAACCCAATAAAAATGGTAGATATTAAAAGAGGTTAAAGAAAGAAATAAAAATATGAAAAGTATGTAACGTTCATGAAATGAAAAGGCTTTAGACCATGTAAATGGAAATGAGTAATGGAACAAATGAGGAAACAATTAAAAAAACATGTGACAATTATTAATTAGAAAGGGAATGAATGGACCAACTCTACTCTATAAACAATGTAACGACCCAGAATTTTTAGAAATTAAAATTTGAATATTTAATTAATTTTAAATATTAATAAGTGAATTTATAAGTCAAATAAATTTTTATTTGAATTTTTGGATTTAATTGAATAATTAAATCGATAATTTAATACGTTAAATTATGGAAATAATTGAAAATTGGGTTAAATATGATTGAAAATGATTTGTAAAATTTTATTTTATCATATGGGAGTTAGAAAGATATTTTAGAACTTTTAAAATCGAATTAAAAGTTAATTTGTGAAAATTGAATATTTTAATAATTAAATCGACTAGTGAAAATAGTCAATTTTTGAACAGTCTCAGAATTGAACGAAACTAGTTCCATTGGATCCGTAATAGTTAGTTATTACCGGATTTCAAATTTCGTGTCAATCGGAGCTATCGTTTGATCGTGGCAGCTCGAAACGCATCGATTTATTTTTAATTTAAATTTGACGAGTGAAAATAGCCATTTTTCAAAAAGTCTCGGATTTCGACGAAACCAGTTTCATCGGATCCGTAATGTGATATTATTGCAAGGTTTCAAATTTCAAGTCAATTGGATTTACCGTTTGTCCGGTACAAATTAAAACGCCTAGAAATCGACTTAAATCGGTTTAATTCAAATTGAGCGTTTACAGCCATAACTCGCACATACTTCCGAATTAGCTTCCGAAACCTGTTCCATTGTGTCCGGAACGCGGGATAAACCTTAGAAACGCTGGTTACGGCGCCTAAATCGGAGTTCGGAATTTCCGAGATGAATAGTGTTCGATTTTCTTCTATAAATAGGCCCCTACCCCTTCATTAAATTAAAAAAAATAAAAAAAAGAAACCCTAACCCTAATTTATAACTGCAGCCGCCACTTTACTATGTATGGCCAGAAATCACTCTCACTTCTTCATCAGTCTCTCTCAATCCGTAATGAATTAGCCAAAGTGTTCAACACGAAAGTCGTAGAGCTCGACGAGAGCTTCGATTCCATACGGTGATGATCGGAAATGGTGCAACGGAGAGGGAGAAAGGGGGGGCCGTTCTCTTCAGGCCACGCACGCAAAACGAGGCTGTAGAGCAGGCCGAGCTTCATGATGGGGATGGTGGAGGTAGCTCTTGCAATGGTCTTCAACATGGAAGTGATTTGATGAAGTATCGTCGAGCGTAGCGATCACAAAATCAAACCCTAGTTCAAGTTGGGTGGGTTTCATTGTGACGGCCTGGTGAAGGAGAACGTGAGGGAGAGGGAGAGAAAGAACGGCCAGATTTGCATGGGACAGGATCCAAAGGCCTGGATTGGATGAAGGTTTAAAAATTTAAAGTTTATGTTGATTTGTGTATATAAATCGTGTACAAACTTCAATAATTCATAACTTTTTCATACGAGGTCGAAAACGCGCGAAACCAGTTGCGTTGGAATCGTATGGACGAGCATTACGCGATGAAGTTGGTTTGGAGTCGATCGGAGTTAGTGAGAATTTTGGGTAAAATTAAACGCGCGTTTAATTTTATTCGAAATAAATCGCTAAAACGGAAAATAAAATCAAGGTGAGAACTTCTCACTCAATGGAATTAGTTTCGATTTTATTTTAAATAGTTAGATTTAAAATATTTGAATGCATGTTTGAATGTTAATTGATATATATTGATTGTTAAAATAGACATTATACGCCGTTAGTAAGCGGATGTTATTTATTAAAAACATATACCGCGAATATTTCATAAACAGTGAAATTGGTATTATATATAATATCAATATATATATATTGGCATATGTATATATTGCAGTTGTTGATTTCCCGCATTTTTTGTTTAGCGGATGAGACCCTATTGCGCCGTTATTAAGCGGATAATATTTAATAAGAACATATACCGCGATAATTTCGTACTGGAGCGAAATTGGTATTGTGCTAATGTTTGTGGATGCAGGAAAACAGGTTGGAGGGATCCAACTGGATTCCTCAACAGTATTTATTTGATTTCAGATATTTTGATATTTGATGGATTATCATATCGATATATGATATCGTTGTAGTCGTGATTGACTATTTGGTGTGTAGCATCATTGGACCCAAATTTTGGGATTTTAAAATGATTTTTAAAGTGATTTTTGAGAATATACTATATTTTGGAATTGATCCATTTTATATAAATAAACGTTATAATTTTTAAAAGTTATAAAAATTATGATTTTTAAGAAATATAGTTAAAAGCTGATTTTTGAAAATAAAGAATTAGTGACTTTATAAAATAGTTTAATCGAGATATTTTAGAATTTATTGTGAAAAATTTAAAATATAGAATTCATGAAATTTAATTATTTTATGAATCGAAATGGTGAAATAATAAAGGAGATTAAAGATGTTTTAAAAGAATAATATAAATTGAATTATATTAAGAGATTTATAAATGGATATTTATAAATTGAGATATTGAAATTATAAAACGAGTTTTTATAAGTGTTTGAATGAAGTGGAAATGAATTTCATAAATGAATGAAATTTATGGAATTATAAACTGTGAAGTTATAAATAAAATTTATAAATAGTAAGATTTATAAATTTGTGAAGTTATTGAATGAATAGATTTGTTTAAAGAAATGGATCTTATAAGTTATAAGATTTATAATTATGAAGTTAAAAGAACGATTTTTGTAAAATAATCGTTTTATAAGTATTTAACTTATAATATGAACTTTTAGTTTATAATTGAGTTATAAACGGGAATAGGTTAATAAAAGAATTTATAAAAAAGGAAGTTTTTATAAATAAATAGAAATGAAATTTATAAACGTTGTTTATAAATTCGCAATGACTTATTTTGATAAGTAAATTGTTGTAACCTATTAATGGAGTTATATTCACGATTTTGACTGTGAATAATCCCTTGAAATAAAATGTATAAAAGAATGAAATTTATTAACGTAGTATATTCACGTCTTTGAATAGTGAATAATCCTTTTAAATAAAATGTATAAAAGGATGAAATGGTTAACGTAGTATATTCACATCTTTGAATAGTGAATAATTCTTTTAAATAAAATGTATAAAAGAATGAAATTTATTAACGTAGTATATTCACGTTTTTGAATAGTGAATAATCCTTTTAAATAAAATGTATAAAAGGATGAAATGGTTAACGTAGTATATTCACGTCTTTGAATAGTGAATAATTCTTTTAAATAAAATGAATCAAAGGATGAAATTGTTAATGAAGTATATTCACGTTTTTGAATTGTGAATAATATGCTAAAGGAAATGTTTTGAATGAGATGTTTAAATTGAATTAAAACGATCTAACGATGTTTTAAAATGTGTTGAGATTCGAAACCATAGATTTCAACATTTATTGTTGAAATAGACGTTTTCGAGAAATAGAAGGAAATAATGGACTATAACACCGTTGTTGTAGTAAATGATTTCCGAAAGGAAATGTTTTGTATAGTATTGGGATTTATATATCTATTTTAATTTCGAATCCCTATACTAGTGATTTTGGGTTGTCGTAACAATGTTTTACGCAACATTCGTTTTGGCCCAAATAAATATGTTTAAGAGAATGATTTCCTTAAAGAATGAAATATATACTTAATTTCGATTTAAGTATATTGAATATTTTCCAAGTGTTGAAAATAAATAAAATTTGTGAATTACTTATGAATAAATAAGTATGGAAATGTTTTTCCCAATATAAAGTGAATATTAGAGAATTTATCTTTTTGAAGATAAATTGAAATGAATAATCGAAATTGAATATTCATAGATATTTTGGATTATAAATTCAATATGGAATTTATGAATGAAAAGGGAAGTTGTTTAGACATAAATATTGATTTATTTTTGAAGTGTGAAATAACATATCTTGTAAAGATATTTTGGAAAATAAATAATTTGGAAGATTATTTGGAATATGGTGATGATGTGCATATCCAGTGATAGTTCAATAACCGACTATCAATATTTCCCTTTAAATGGGTAATTGATGTGATTTGATTGAATGTGAATGCTACACTTATTTTTAAATAAGCGCTCACTATTCGGGTTAACCGGGAAAGGACCATGGGGTCGTATAACCCATTCCGAATATGTGATACGTCGTTGTGAATTGCATTGAAGATCGGTGTTGAAGACCCGGTATTTGCGAGAGCGATAGGATGACCTGTCGATTTACTCTGCACCGAGTTGCTCCGGTATAGAGTTCTCCATATGTGATGGTGAATCCGATCAGGATTGTGAATATCCGGATTGCAAGGACTTCTTTGTAAGTGCCTTCAGTTTTGTTCGATCCCGGAACAGACTTGTATGGATTGTGTGTCTGACATTACAAGTTGAGATATAAAGCCGATTTCTTTCAAATATATTTCCGTTGGTGGCGGAGAATTTATTCTTTTAGCTTAACGCCCTTCTCTGAGACGTACGAGCTCAGAGGTTATATAGTTGAAGTTATCAGCGATATATTCCCAATTTGGTAATGTGATATGCTGAGTGATGCTGAAATGATCATTGTGTTGATTATTGTGATAGGATCGTTTATTTGATCGTCTATCTTGGTGATCATTGTGTTGATCATTTGTTGACCCAAAGCATGGCTTTTGTATAAAGTATGTTTTTGTGGACATGACTTCGTCGAACCTCACACCCCGGAAATGGTCAAAACAGGAAAGATGCGGCAAGGTTATGAGGGGTAGCACCCTTTAGGGTATGTACGTTTCCTTCTGGATAGAGGTGGTATCATGGTATGGAGCCCAGATATTTAACCTATGTGGTTACTGTGAATTTATTACTTTGTGGTTGTTGGTTTTCGGGATCCCGTGAGAAAGGTCGTTTACGATCGGGGAATGGCGTGCTCGTGTCAGTAGTTACCCAGTTAGGGGTAACCCGGCCTTGTGTTGGCAGAGTTCCGGTTTGGTTCTCGGGGATGTCTTTCCAGAGGCATTCTCATGTGGCAATGGGAAGTTCCTTGGCCTGACCATTTGTTGGAAATCCAAAGAAACAATACGTGACTTGTACGGTTTTAGTTGTATAACCTGCTATGGAACGTGGCGGTAACCTGCTATTGAACATAGTTAGCTATAGTAGGCATAGTTCGGAATGTCTATGCTGGCTAAGATTTATATTCTACTTTCGAAATAAATTTTTCCTACACTATGCACTAATAATAATATGAAATGTTCTTTTAAATGCGTATCAAGCATCTTTGACTATCATAAGGGGAAATCTCCTCCGATTCTGCGTTTGCATGTGTGTGTGTGCGGGAGGCCTTATGGTAGTCTCATTTTTAAAAGCATTGCGAATTGAAATAAAAATATTCCTCTATTTTGATTTTAAAGATAAATTAACTGTTTTGAGTTCTCACACCAGTCACATGACTGACTTGGAGTTTATTGTTTTCCTTCCTAAACTCTGGGTGCCCACCAATTTCCACACGGGCAGTCAAGAGTTAAGGTTTATCAGGATATTCTGGATATTCAGGAATTGCTGGAGGCAAGCTGGATGGCATGGCGTATTATTAGTTATATAGTATTTCTTTTTCCGCTGCACTGTTTGTTGTTGTTGTACACTCTGATGATATGATGTAATGAAATGTGATAAAATGTAATAACTGATAGTTCTTTGTTTAAAGATTATTCATTTATTATTATATGTTGTTCCGCTGCGAATTGTGAGATTCTGATGTTGTTCTGTTCTTGTTTTCTGTTCCGTCCTATTTTCTTCTGTTCTTCTTTTTCCTCTATTATCTTTTTCTTCTATTTAAAAAAAAAATTAAAATTTTCTGTTTTCTTTTCCTCTCCATCTTCTACCTTTTTCTCTCTTCTTTTCTACTTTTTCTTTTCTTAAATTTTTCTTAAAACCCCTAAGGGTTCGTATTTTCGTTCATCTTGAATTAAACAAAGGAGATTAGTGTCTATTCAAGGAGTACGGATTTACGGGTCTTTACAGTTGGTATCAGAGCTTATGGTTAAGCGACAACCATGGTTCTGTTGGGTATTATTCATTAGAGATAGAGTCAGTAGTACTCTAGAATGAATTTGAGTGTAATAATAGCTATGAGAGCGTATTTGTTAGTAAATATATGAAATTGTTTTATATTGTGATGATTGGTTTATTGAGTGGCATATGAACCTTCGTCGGCGCAGCTTCGAAACTGAATCGAAGGGGTTTCTAAACACTTGAATAGAACAATTCGACATAGTATTGTTTTAAATTGGGTAAATGAAATAATTTTGCCTTGATTATATTTTGTATATAAAGGAATAATTTTTCAAAATTATTAAAGAGTATATAAGTTGATTGTTTAGTTGTTTGAATAATCTAAATAAAAGAATTATTGTATAAGCAAAAAGAATTATGAGAATTGAATTATAATTAAAGTAATTTACAATTGTGAAATAAACTTATATATATATAAGAAGTGAAACTATATGAATATATTTATGAATATGAGTTGTAAATAAAAATGAATGTGAACTAAAGTTATGTAAATGAAATTCAACTTTAGTAATATGAATTGAATTAATGGATTGAATGAATCAATTGAATGTAAATTAAGTTGATATGGAATAATGAATGTAAGTGAAATTCATTAAAATCTAATGTTATTGAAAGTTGAATAATTGAATGAAAATCATTTAATTAAACCAATTGTAAGTAAAGGAATTTGGTTGTAATTATATATACATTGGTTGATATATGATTGTTAATTGATTGTATATAATTCATTAAGTATTAATGAAAGTGAATTAGCGAAATTGAAAGCTAAAGTAATTGAAATTCAATTGGAAGTTAAATGAATCTTAAATAAATTTGAATAGAATTGAAAGTGAATTGGATTTAATTAGTGAATGTAAACTAAGTGAAAATGAATGTTAGTAAATTCCAACATTAATGAATCAAATATGATTAAATTGAAAACTCAATTCATTGAATATTAATGAGAATATAAATGAATATTGATTTGGTTATGGATGATAGTTGGTTGATGGTTGAATATATTGCTTTTCATACATTTGCTATGTTGGCATATATAGTTATTATGTTGCTATATGTTGTATATTGATACTATTGTCTATATGCATGTTCTCATGTTGTTTGTTGAGTAATTAGTAGGTGCGGATCGCGTTTGCTTCGCATTTGGAGCTCGCTTTTGCGCTATATTAGCCGTATATGCTTGCTAATAAAATATAAGGTACATATCTCGGATTAAATATCGTACTTTTACACTTTTTTCCCTTCGGGATGCCTCATTACTTGATGAGATGTATATTTGTGATATATATACTGTCATTTTTTTTTCGGATCGAGCCGCGCAAAGGAGACTATGGTGAATTTTTCCGGAAATTTAAGGCGTTAGAAAAAAAATTTGAGAAAATTAGGGAAAATTTTGAAAACTATAACTTTGATTTTGGAATTGAAAGTTAAACTATAGTAGTTGTTTTTGAAAAGATAACTAAGTATGATTTGAAAAACTTAGTAAAGTTATGGTAAGAAGTTTAACTATGAATTTTTGGAAAATTAATAAAATCTGTAATTTTTCTTACTTGTAATTTCGAGGACGAAATTCTTTTAAGTGGGGAAGATTGTAACGACCCAGAATTTTTAGAAATTAAAATTTGAATATTTAATTAATTTTAAATATTAATAAGTGAATTTATAAGTCAAATAAATTTTTATTTGAATTTTTGGATTTAATTGAATAATTAAATCGATAATTTAATACGTTAAATTGTCGAAATAATTGAAAATTGGGTTAAATATGATTGAAAATGATTTGTAAAATTTTATTTTATCATATGGGAGTTAGAACGATATTTTAGAACTTTTAAAATCGAATTAAAAGTTAATTTGTGAAAATTGAATATTTTAATAATTAAATCGACTAGTGAAAATAGTCAATTTTTGAACAGTCTCAGAATTGAACGAAACCAGTTCCATTGGATCCGTAATAGTTAGTTATTACCGGATTTCAAATTTCGTGTCAATCGGAGCTATCGTTTGATCGTGGCAGCTCGAAACGCATCGATTTATTTTTAGTTTAAATTTGACGAGTGAAAATAGCCATTTTTCAAAAAGTCTCGGATTTCGACGAAACCAGTTTCATCGGATCCATAATGTGATATTATTGCAAGGTTTCAAATTTCAAGTCAATTGGATTTACCATTTGTCCGGTACAAATTAAAACGCCTAGAAATCGACTTAAATCGGTTTAATTCAAATTGAGCGTTTACAGCCATAACTCGCACATACTTCCGAATTAGCTTCCGAAACCTATTCCATTGTGTCCGGAACGTGGGGTAAACCTTAGAAACGCTGGTTACGGCGCCTAAATCGGAGTTCGGAATTTCCGGGATGAATAGTGTTCGATTTTCTTCTATAAATAGGCCCCTACCCCTTCATTAAATTAAAAAAAATAAAAAAAAGAAACCCTAACCCTAATTTATAACTGCAGCCGCCACTTTAGTATGTATGGCCAGAAATCACTCTCACTTCTTCATCAATCTCTCTCAATCCGTAATGAATTAGCCAAAGTGTTCAACACGAAAGTCGTAGAGCTCGACGAGAGCTTCGATTCCATACGGTGATGATCGGAAATGGTGCAACGGAGAGGGAGCTAGGGGGGCCGTTCTCTTCAGGCCACGCACACAAAACGAGGCTGTAGAGCAGGCCGAGCTTCATGATGGGGAGGGTGGAGGTAGCTCTTGCAATGGTCTTCAACATGGAAGTGGTTTGATGAAGTATCGTCGAGCGTAGCGATCACAAAATCAAACCCTAGTTCAAGTTGGGTGGGTTTCATTTTGACGGCCTGGTGAAGGAGAACGTGAGGGAGAGGGAGAGAAAGAACGGCCAGATTTGCATGGGACAGGATCCAAAGGCCTGGATTGGATGAAGGTTTAAAAATTTAAAGTTTATGTTGATTTGTGTATATAAATCGTGTACAAACTTCAATAATTCATAACTTTTTCATACGAGGTCGAAAACGCGCAAAACCAGTTGCGTTGGAATCATATGGACGAGCACTACGCGATGAAGTTGGTTTGGAGTCGATCGGAATTAGTGAGAATTTTGGGTAAAATTAAACGCGCGTTTAATTTTATTCGAAATAAATCGCTAAAACGGAAAATAAAATCAAGGTGAGGACTTCTCACTCAATGGAATTAGTTTCGATTTTATTTTAAATAGTTAGATTTAAAATATTTGAATGCATGTTTGAATGTTGATTGATATATATTGATTGTTAAAATAGACATTATACGCCGTTAGTAAGCGGATGTTATTTATTAAAAATATATACCGCGAATATTTCATAAACAGTGAAATTGGTATTATATATAATATCAATATATATATATTGGCATATGTATATATTGCAGTTGTTGATTTCCCGCATTTTTTGTTTAGCGGATGAGACCCTATTGCGCCGTTATTAAGCGGATAATATTTAATAAGAACATATACCGCGATAATTTCGTACTGGAGCGAAATTGGTATTGTGCTAATGTTTGTGGATGCAGGAAAACAGGTTGGAGGGATCCAACTGGATTCCTCAACAGTATTTATTTGATTTCAGATATTTTGATATTTGATGGATTATCATATCGATATATGATATCGTTGTAGTCGTGATTGACTATTTGGTGTGTAGCATCATTGGACCCAAATTTTGGGATTTTAAAATGATTTTTAAAGTGATTTTTGAGAATATACTATATTTTGGAATTGATCCATTTTATATAAATAAACGTTATAATTTTTAAAAGTTATAAAAATTATGATTTTTAAGAAATATAGTTAAAAGCTGATTTTTGAAAATAAAGAATTAGTGACTTTATAAAATAGTTTAATCGAGATATTTTAGAATTTATTGTGAAAAGTTTAAAATATAGAATTCATGAAATTTAATTATTTTATGAATCGAAATGGTGAAATAATAAAGGAGATTAAAGATGTTTTAAAAGAATAATATAAATTGAATTATATTAAGAGATTTATAAATGGATATTTATAAATTGAGATATTGAAATTATAAAACGAGTTTTTATAAGTGTTTGAATGAAGTGGAAATGAATTTCATAAATGAATGAAATTTATGGAATTATAAACTGTGAAGTTATAAATAAAATTTATAAATAGTAAGATTTATAAATTTGTGAAGTTATTGAAAGAATAGATTTGTTTAAAGAAATGGATCTTATAAGTTATAAGATTTATAATTATGAAGTTAAAAGAACGATTTTTGTAAAATAATCGTTTTATAAGTATTTAACTTATAATATGAACTTTTAGTTTATAATTGAGTTATAAACGGGAATAGGTTAATAAAAGAATTTATAAAAAAGGAAGTTTTTATAAATAAATGGAAATGAAATTTATAAACGTTGTTTATAAGTTCGCAATGACTTATTTTGATAAGTAAATTGTTGTAACCTATTAATGGAGTTATATTCACGATTTTGACTGTGAATAATCCCTTGAAATAAAATGTATAAAAGAATGAAATTTATTAACGTAGTATATTCACGTCTTTGAATAGTGAATAATCCTTTTAAATAAAATGTATAAAAGGATGAAATGGTTAACGTAGTATATTCACGTCTTTGAATAGTGAATAATTCTTTTAAATAAAATGTATAAAAGAATGAAATTTATTAACGTAGTATATTCACGTTTTTGAATAGTGAATAATCCTTTTAAATAAAATGTATAAAAGGATGAAATGGTTAACGTAGTATATTCACGTCTTTGAATAGTGAATAATTCTTTTAAATAAAATGAATAAAAGGATGAAATTGTTAATGAAGTATATTCACGTTTTTGAATTGTGAATAATATGCTAAAGGAAATGTTTTGAATGAGATGTTTAAATTGAATTAAAACGATCTAACGATGTTTTAAAATGTGTTGAGATTCGAAACCATAGATTTCAACATTTATTGTTGAAATAGACGTTTTCGAGAAATAGAAGGAAATAATGGACTATAACACCGTTGTTGTAGTAAATGATTTCCGAAAGGAAATGTTTTGTATAGTATTGGGATTTATATATCTATTTTAATTTCGAATCCCTATACTAGTGATTTTGGGTTGTCGTAACAATGTTTTACGCAACATTCGTTTTGGCCCAAATAAATATGTTTAAGAGAATGATTTCCTTAAAGAATGAAATATATACTTAATTTCGATTTAAGTATATTGAATATTTTCCAAGTGTTGAAAATAAATAAAATTTGTGAATTACTTATGAATAAATAAGTATGGAAATGTTTTTCCCAATATAAAGTGAATATTAGAGAATTTATCTTTTTGAAGATAAATTGAAATGAATAATCGAAATTGAATATTCATAGATATTTTGGATTATAAATTCAATATGGAATTTATGAATGAAAAGGGAAGTTGTTTAGAAATAAATATTGATTTATTTTTGAAGTGTGAAATAACATATCTTGTAAAGATATTTTGGAAAATAAATAATTTGGAAGATTATTTGGAATCTGGTGATGTTGTGCATATCCAGTGATAGTTCAATAACCGACTATCAATATTTCCCTTTAAATGGGTAATTGATGTGATTTGATTGAATGTGAATGCTACACTTATTTTTAAATAAGCGCTCACTATTCGAGTAAACCGGGAAAGGACCATGGGGTCGTATAACCCATTCTGAATATGTGATACGTCGTTGTGAATTGCATTGAAGATCGGTGTTGAAGACCCGGTATTTGCGAGAGCGATAGGATGACCTGTCGATTTACTCTGCACCGAGTTGCTCCGGTATAGAGTTCTCCATATGTGATGGTGAATCCGATCAGGATTGTGAATATCCGGATTGCAAGGACTTCTTTGTAAGTGCCTTCGGTTTTGTTCGATCCCGGAACAGACTTGTATGGATTGTGTGTCTGACATTACAAGTTGAGATATAAAGCCGATTTCTTTCAAATATATTTCCGTTGGTGGCGGAGAATTTATTCTTTTAGCTTAACGCCCTTCTCTGAGACGTACGAGCTCAGAGGTTATATAGTTGAAGTTATCAGCGATATATTCCCAATTTGGTAATGTGATATGCTGAGTGATGCTGAAATGATCATTGTGTTGATTATTGTGATAGGATCGTTTATTTGATCGTCTATCTTGGTGATCATTGTGTTGATCATTTGTTGACCCAAAGCATGGCTTTTGTATAAAGTATGTTTTTGTGGACATGACTTCGTCGAACCTCACACCCCAGAAATGGTCAAAACAGGAAAGATGCGACAAGGTTATGAGGGGTAGCACCCTTTAGGGTATGTACGTTTCCTTCTGGATAGAGGTGGTATCATGGTATGGAGCCCAGATATTTAACCTATGTGGTTACTGCGAATTTATTACTTTGTGGTTGTTGGTTTTCGGGATCCCGTGAGAAAGGTCGTTTACGATCGGGGAATGGCGTGCTCGTGTCAGTAGTTACCCAGTTAGGGGTAACCCGGCCTTGTGTTGGCAGAGTTCCGGTTTGGTTCTCGGGGATGTCTTTCCAGAGGCATTCTCATGTGGCAATGGGAAGTTCCTTGGCCTGACCATTTGTTGGAAATCCAAAGAAACAATACGTGACTTGTACGGTTTTAGTTGTATAACCTGCTATGGAATGTGGCGGTAACCTGCTATTGAACATAGTTAGCTATAGTAGGCATAGTTCAGAATGTCTATGCTGGCTAAGATTTATATTCTACTTTCGAAATAAATTTTTCCTACACTATGCACTAATAATAATATGAAATGTTCTTTTAAATGCGTATCAAGCATCTTTGACTATCATAAGGGGAAATCTCCTCCGATTCTGCGTTTGCATGTGTGTGTGTGCGGGAGGCCTTATGGTAGTCTCATTTTTAAAAGCATTGCGAACTGAAATAAAAATATTCCTCTATTTTGATTTTAAAGATAAATTAACTGTTTTGAGTTCTCACACCAGTCACATGACTGACTTGGAGTTTATTGTTTTCCTTCCTAAACTCTGGGTGCCCACCAATTTCCACACGGGCAGTCAAGAGTTAAGGTTTATCAGGATATTCTGGATATTCAGGAATTGCTGGAGGCAAGCTGGATGGCATGGCGTATTATTAGTTATATAGTATTTCTTTTGCCGCTGCACTGTTTGTTGTTGTTGTACACTCTGATGATATGATGTAATGAAATGTGATGAAATATAATAACCGATAGTTCTTTGTTTAAAGATTATTCATTTATTATTATATGTTGTTCCGCTGCGAATTGTGAGATTCTGATGTTGTTCTGTTCTTGTTTTCTGTTCCGTCCTATTTTCTTATGTTCTTCTTTTTCCTCTATTATCTTTTTCTTCTATTTAAAAAAAAATTAAAATTTTCTGTTTTCTTTTCCTCTCCATCTTCTACCTTTTTCTCTCTTCTTTTCTACTTTTTCTTTTCTTAAATTTTTCTTAAAACCCCTAAGGGTTCGTATTTTCGTTCATCTTGAATTAAACAAAGGAGATTAGTGTCTATTCAAGGAGTACGGATTTACGGGTCTTTACAGTTGGTATCAGAGCTTATGGTTAAGCGACAACCATGGTTCTGTTGGGTATTATTCATTAGAGATAGAGTCAGTAGTACTCTAGAATGAATTTGAGTGTAATAATAGCTATGAGAGCGTATTTGTTAGTAAATATATGAAATTGTTTTATATTGTGATGATTGGTTTATTGAGTGGCATATGAACCTTCGTCGGCGCAGCTTCGAAACTGAATCGAAGGGGTTTCTAAACACTTGAATAGAACAATTCGACATAGTATTGTTTTAAATTGGGTAAATGAAATAATTTTGCCTTGATTATATTTTGTATATAAAGGAATAATTTTTCAAAATTATTAAAGAGTATATAAGTTGATTGTTTAGTTGTTTGAATAATCTAAATAAAAGAATTATTGTATAAGCAAAAAGAATTATGAGAATTGAATTATAATTAAAGTAATTTACAATTGTGAAATAAACTTATATATATATAAGAAGTGAAACTATATGAATATATTTATGAATATGAGTTGTAAATAAAAATGAATGTGAACTAAAGTTATGTAAATGAAATTCAACTTTAGTAATATGAATTGAATTAATGGATTGAATGAATCAATTGAATGTAAATTAAGTTGATATGGAATAATGAATGTAAGTGAAATTCATTAAAATCTAATGTTATTGAAAGTTGAATAATTGAATGAAAATCATTTAATTAAACCAATTGTAAGTAAAGGAATTTGGTTGTAATTATATATACATTGGTTGATATATGATTGTTAATTGATTGTATATAATTCATTAAGTATTAATGAAAGTGAATTAGCGAAATTGAAAGCTAAAGTAATTGAAATTCAATTGGAAGTTAAATGAATCTTAAATAAATTTGAATAGAATTGAAAGTGAATTGGATTTAATTAGTGAATGTAAACTAAGTGAAAATGAATGTTAGTAAATTCCAACATTAATGAATCAAATATGATTAAATTGAAAACTCAATTCATTGAATATTAATGAGAATATAAATGAATATTGATTTGGTTATGGATGATAGTTGGTTGATGGTTGAATATATTGCTTTTCATACATTTGCTATGTTGGCATATATAGTTATTATGTTGCTATATGTTGTATATTGATACTATTGTCTATATGCATGTTCTCATGTTGTTTGTTGAGTAATTAGTAGGTGCGGATCGCGTTTGCTTCGCATTTGGAGCTCGCTTTTGCGCTATATTAGCCGTATATGCTTGCTAATAAAATATAAGGTACATATCTCGGATTAAATATCGTACTTTTACACTTTTTTCCCTTCGGGATGCCTCATTACTTGATGAGATGTATATTTGTGATATATATACTGTCATTTTTTTTCGGATCGAGCCGCGCAAAGGAGACTATGGTGAATTTTTCCGGAAATTTAAGGCGTTAGAAAAATTTTTTGAGAAAATTAGGGAAAATTTTGAAAACTATAACTTTGATTTTGGAATTGAAAGTTAAACTATAGTAGTTGTTTTTGAAAAGATAACTAAGTATGATTTGAAAAACTTAGTAAAGTTATGGTAAGAAGTTTAACTATGAATTTTTGGAAAATTAATAAAATCTGTAATTTTTCTTACTTGTAATTTCGAGGACGAAATTCTTTTAAGTGGGGAAGATTGTAACGACCCAGAATTTTTAGAAATTAAAATTTGAATATTTAATTAATTTTAAATATTAATAAGTGAATTTATAAGTCAAATAAATTTTTATTTGAATTTTTGGATTTAATTGAATAATTAAATCGATAATTTAATACGTTAAATTGTGGAAATAATTGAAAATTGGGTTAAATATGATTGAAAATGATTTGTAAAATTTTATTTTATCATATGGGAGTTAGAACGATATTTTAGAACTTTTAAAATCGAATTAAAAGTTAATTTGTGAAAATTGAATATTTTAATAATTAAATCGACTAGTGAAAATAGTCAATTTTTGAACAGTCTCAGAATTGAACGAAACCAGTTCCATTGGATCCGTAATAGTTAGTTATTACCGGATTTCAAATTTCGTGTCAATCGGAGCTATCGTTTGATCGTGGCAGCTCGAAACGCATCGATTTATTTTTAATTTAAATTTGACGAGTGAAAATAGCCATTTTTCAAAAAGTCTCGGATTTCGACGAAACCAGTTTCATCGGATCCGTAATGTGATATTATTGCAAGGTTTCAAATTTCAAGTCAATTGGATTTACCGTTTGTCCGGTACAAATTAAAACGCCTAGAAATCGACTTAAATCGGTTTAATTCAAATTGAGCGTTTACAGCCATAACTCGCACATACTTCCGAATTAGCTTCCGAAACCTGTTCCATTGTGTCCGGAACGCGGGGTAAACCTTAGAAACGCTGGTTACGGCGCCTAAATCGGAGTTCGGAATTTCCGGGATGAATAGTGTTCGATTTTCTTCTATAAATAGGCCCCTACCCCTTCATTAAATTAAAAAAAATAAAAAAAAGAAACCCTAACCCTAATTTATAACTGCAGCCGCCACTTTAGTATGTATGGCCAGAAATCACTCTCACTTCTTCATCAATCTATCTCAATCCGTAATGAATTAGCCAAAGTGTTCAACACGAAAGTCGTAGAGCTCGACGAGAGCTTCGATTCCATACGGTGATGATCGGAAATGGTGCAACGGAGAGGGAGCTAGGGGGGCCGTTCTCTTCAGGCCACGCACGCAAAACGAGGCTGTAGAGCAGGCCGAGCTTCATGATGGGGAGGGTGGAGGTAGCTCTTGCAATGGTCTTCAACATGGAAGTGGTTTGATGAAGTATCGTCGAGCGTAGCGATCACAAAATCAAACCCTAGTTCAAGTTGGGTGGGTTTCATTTTGACGGCCTGGTGAAGGAGAACGTGAGGGAGAGGGAGAGAAAGAACGGCCAGATTTGCATGGGACAGGATCCAAAGGCCTGGATTGGATGAAGGTTTAAAAATTTAAAGTTTATGTTGATTTGTGTATATAAATCGTGTACAAACTTCAATAATTCATAACTTTTTCATACGAGGTCGAAAACGCGCGAAACCAGTTGCGTTGGAATCGTATGGACGAGCACTACGCGATGAAGTTGGTTTGGAGTCGATCGGAGTTAGTGAGAATTTTGGGTAAAATTAAACGCGCGTTTAATTTTATTCGAAATAAATCGCTAAAACGGAAAATAAAATCAAGGTGAGGACTTCTCACTCAATGGAATTAGTTTCGATTTTATTTTAAATAGTTAGATTTAAAATATTTGAATGCATGTTTGAATGTTGATTGATATATATTGATTGTTAAAATAGACATTATACGCCGTTAGTAAGCGGATGTTATTTATTAAAAACATATACCGCGAATATTTCATAAACAGTGAAATTGGTATTATATATAATATCAATATATATATATTGGCATATGTATATATTGCAGTTGTTGATTTCCCGCATTTTTTGTTTAGCGGATGAGACCCTATTGCGCCGTTATTAAGCGGATAATATTTAATAAGAACATATACCGCGATAATTTCGTACTGGAGCGAAATTGGTATTGTGCTAATGTTTGTGGATGCAGGAAAACAGGTTGGAGGGATCCAACTGGATTCCTCAACAGTATTTATTTGATTTCAGATATTTTGATATTTGATGGATTATCATATCGATATATGATATCGTTGTAGTCGTGATTGACTATTTGGTGTGTAGCATCATTGGACCCAAATTTTGGGATTTTAAAATGATTTTTAAAGTGATTTTTGAGAATATACTATATTTTGGAATTGATCCATTTTATATAAATAAACGTTATAATTTTTAAAAGTTATAAAAATTATGATTTTTAAGAAATATAGTTAAAAGCTGATTTTTGAAAATAAAGAATTAGTGACTTTATAAAATAGTTTAATCGAGATATTTTAGAATTTATTGTGAAAAGTTTAAAATATAGAATTCATGAAATTTAATTATTTTATGAATCGAAATGGTGAAATAATAAAGGAGATTAAAGATGTTTTAAAAGAATAATATAAATTGAATTATATTAAGAGATTTATAAATGGATATTTATAAATTGAGATATTGAAATTATAAAACGAGTTTTTATAAGTGTTTGAATGAAGTGGAAATGAATTTCATAAATGAATGAAATTTATGGAATTATAAACTGTGAAGTTATAAATAAAATTTATAAATAGTAAGATTTATAAATTTGTGAAGTTATTGAAAGAATAGATTTGTTTAAAGAAATGGATCTTATAAGTTATAAGATTTATAATTATGAAGTTAAAAGAACGATTTTTGTAAAATAATCGTTTTATAAGTATTTAACTTATAATATGAACTTTTAGTTTATAATTGAGTTATAAACGGGAATAGGTTAATAAAAGAATTTATAAAAAAGGAAGTTTTTATAAATAAATAGAAATGAAATTTATAAACGTTGTTTATAAATTCGCAATGACTTATTTTGATAAGTAAATTGTTGTAACCTATTAATGGAGTTATATTCACGATTTTGACTGTGAATAATCCCTTGAAATAAAATGTATAAAAGAATGAAATTTATTAACGTAGTATATTCACGTCTTTGAATAGTGAATAATCCTTTTAAATAAAATGTATAAAAGGATGAAATGGTTAACGTAGTATATTCACGTCTTTGAATAGTGAATAATTCTTTTAAATAAAATGTATAAAAGAATGAAATTTATTAACGTAGTATATTCACGTTTTTGAATAGTGAATAATCCTTTTAAATAAAATGTATAAAAGGATGAAATGGTTAACGTAGTATATTCACGTCTTTGAATAGTGAATAATTCTTTTAAATAAAATGAATAAAAGGATGAAATTGTTAATGAAGTATATTCACGTTTTTGAATTGTGAATAATATGCTAAAGGAAATGTTTTGAATGAGATGTTTAAATTGAATTAAAACGATCTAACGATGTTTTAAAATGTGTTGAGATTCGAAACCATAGATTTCAACATTTATTGTTGAAATAGACGTTTTCGAGAAATAGAAGGAAATAATGGACTATAACACCGTTGTTGTAGTAAATGATTTCCGAAAGGAAATGTTTTGTATAGTATTGGGATTTATATATCTATTTTAATTTCGAATCCCTATACTAGTGATTTTGGGTTGTCGTAACAATGTTTTACGCAACATTCGTTTTGGCCCAAATAAATATGTTTAAGAGAATGATTTCCTTAAAGAATGAAATATATACTTAATTTCGATTTAAGTATATTGAATATTTTCCAAGTGTTGAAAATAAATAAAATTTGTGAATTACTTATGAATAAATAAGTATGGAAATGTTTTTCCCAATATAAAGTGAATATTAGAGAATTTATCTTTTTGAAGATAAATTGAAATGAATAATCGAAATTGAATATTCATAGATATTTTGGATTATAAATTCAATATGGAATTTATGAATGAAAAGGGAAGTTGTTTAGAAATAAATATTGATTTATTTTTGAAGTGTGAAATAACATATCTTGTAAAGATATTTTGGAAAATAAATAATTTGGAAGATTATTTGGAATCTGGTGATGTTGTGCATATCCAGTGATAGTTCAATAACCGACTATCAATATTTCCCTTTAAATGGGTAATTGATGTGATTTGATTGAATGTGAATGCTACACTTATTTTTAAATAAGCGCTCACTATTCGGGTAAACCGGGAAAGGACCATGGGGTCGTATAACCCATTCCGAATATGTGATACGTCGTTGTGAATTGCATTGAAGATCGGTGTTGAAGATCCGGTATTTGCGAGAGCGATAGGATGACCTGTCGATTTACTCTGCACCGAGTTGCTCCGGTATAGAGTTCTCCATATGTGATGGTGAATCCGATCAGGATTGTGAATATCCGGATTGCAAGGACTTCTTTGTAAGTGCCTTCGGTTTTGTTCGATCCCGGAACAGACTTGTATGGATTGTGTGTCTGACATTACAAGTTGAGATATAAAGCCGATTTCTTTCAAATATATTTCCGTTGGTGGCGGAGAATTTATTCTTTTAGCTTAACGCCCTTCTCTGAGACGTACGAGCTCAGAGGTTATATAGTTGAAGTTATCAGCGATATATTCCCAATTTGGTAATGTGATATGCTGAGTGATGCTGAAATGATCATTGTGTTGATTATTGTGATAGGATCGTTTATTTGATCGTCTATCTTGGTGATCATTGTGTTGATCATTTGTTGACCCAAAGCATGGCTTTTGTATAAAGTATGTTTTTGTGGACATGACTTCGTCGAACCTCACACCCCAGAAATGGTCAAAACAGGAAAGATGCGACAAGGTTATGAGGGGTAGCACCCTTTAGGGTATGTACGTTTCCTTCTGGATAGAGGTGGTATCATGGTATGGAGCCCAGATATTTAACCTATGTGGTTACTGCGAATTTATTACTTTGTGGTTGTTGGTTTTCGGGATCCCGTGAGAAAGGTCGTTTACGATCGGGGAATGGCGTGCTCGTGTCAGTAGTTACCCAGTTAGGGGTAACCCGGCCTTGTGTTGGCAGAGTTCCGGTTTGGTTCTCGGGGATGTCTTTCCAGAGGCATTCTCATGTGGCAATGGGAAGTTCCTTGGCCTGACCATTTGTTGGAAATCCAAAGAAACAATACGTGACTTGTACGGTTTTAGTTGTATAACCTGCTATGGAATGTGGCGGTAACCTGCTATTGAACATAGTTAGCTATAGTAGGCATAGTTCAGAATGTCTATGCTGGCTAAGATTTATATTCTACTTTCGAAATAAATTTTTCCTACACTATGCACTAATAATAATATGAAATGTTCTTTTAAATGCGTATCAAGCATCTTTGACTATCATAAGGGGAAATCTCCTCCGATTCTGCGTTTGCATGTGTGTGTGTGCGGGAGGCCTTATGGTAGTCTCATTTTTAAAAGCATTGCGAACTGAAATAAAAATATTCCTCTATTTTGATTTTAAAGATAAATTAACTGTTTTGAGTTCTCACACCAGTCACATGACTGACTTGGAGTTTATTGTTTTCCTTCCTAAACTCTGGGTGCCCACCAATTTCCACACGGGCAGTCAAGAGTTAAGGTTTATCAGGATATTCTGGATATTCAGGAATTGCTGGAGGCAAGCTGGATGGCATGGCGTATTATTAGTTATATAGTATTTCTTTTTCCGCTGCACTGTTTGTTGTTGTTGTACACTCTGATGATATGATGTAATGAAATGTGATGAAATATAATAACCGATAGTTCTTTGTTTAAAGATTATTCATTTATTATTATATGTTGTTCCGCTGCGAATTGTGAGATTCTGATGTTGTTCTGTTCTTGTTTTCTGTTCCGTCCTATTTTCTTCTGTTCTTCTTTTTCCTCTATTATCTTTTTCTTCTATTTAAAAAAAAATTAAAATTTTCTGTTTTCTTTTCCTCTCCATCTTCTACCTTTTTCTCTCTTCTTTTCTACTTTTTCTTTTCTTAAATTTTTCTTAAAACCCCTAAGGGTTCGTATTTTCGTTCATCTTGAATTAAACAAAGGAGATTAGTGTCTATTCAAGGAGTACGGATTTACGGGTCTTTACAAACAAACTTTTAGAATTCAAATTTCAAAACATTTGTTCACCCAATTAATTTTTTTTAACCCCAAACATACCAAATTTGACACTCATTAAAGATTTAATTACCACAACATAACTAAATTTAAAAAGACCAATTTACATAACGGGGACAGCGGATACATAAATAAAATATGAACCATGATTTAAAAATTCAAATTTAAAAATAACATTTTTCTCGACACGTAATTATGAACTCAATTGTTTAATTTATTTTAAATTTCAAGGTTAGTAATAAAATCACTTCCGTGCAACCTATGCCTGCTATTTAACTACCGTAAAATGTTGTTTTAAAAATTCAATTTTCTCTTTTTTACAACGTTATATTTATATTCAGAATGGAAACGTTCACTTTATTTCCTCAACATTCTTTTATTTTCCTTAAAAAATGCTTATTCGTTACTTGCAATTCATAAATGTAAACATTCTTATATTTTAAAATGATCAACTTATACAATATTAAATCCATTCTTATATTTCCAAATAATGTACATTCATAATGAAAACATTCTTGCATTAATTTTATTAATTGCACTTTGTTTCTTTTCCTTTTTCAATTGAAAGATTTTAATAAATTTATTTCCAATTAATTTTAATCTTTCACTTCAAAACAGACCCTAATTGATGAAATCAGTTAAATAAATACGTGAACATTGTAATCCTTATTTATAGTCAAGCAAACATGTTTATAAAATTACAGTTTCCAACAAGCATTAAATTACATACTAAATAAATCTTTTTCTCTATTCAATTAAATAATCAAATGTTTATTCCATCTAAAAATTTTAAGTAGAAGGATTCCATGTTGGGTTCAAAATCTATTATTTTAATATCCTTGAATTTTAGTTTAATCTCTATAAACGAAATATTTAAATGTTAATTTCATTTATTTTGCAATACTTAATTAAACTAAAATATCTTTTTCTAAACTTAAATCTATGCTCCCATTGATTCATTCAATTTGCACTTATTATGTATTATTTTAACAACTCATTTATAACTTTGAATCTATTCCCCAAATTTCACATTTCTATCGTTATATACATTTGAATTCCATCCTATTTAATATTTCAAATATTACGTCATTATCATTAATGAAATAAATATATTGTTAATTATTGCAATTGATTTTCCGTTATAACTTAATATACTAAATGGTGGTTAATCTTAAATATTTGTTCTCATTAACGATTTATTTCTACTTACAAATTAATGCAATTATTACCTATTTCCATCTTTATCTCCAATTAACGTAAAATGTTATATTCAAATTCCATAAATTTCAATAGATTCAAATTATCATATCTATGAAGAACATTTACGTTATTATCCATTTATTACCTTAACTTATTCAACGTAACATTTAATTTATATTTAATGCAATGATTTCCAAATCAATTGAATTGAATTAAATATATATGTATCACTCATAATAACTTGTGGTCACAACTCTTGATCACCATTAATAAGTTTATTATTTACAATCCAATAATCGCCATTCTATATGTGTGTGTGTGTGTATATATATATATACGAATTAACTAATTCAATATTTCCATTTCGTTTTCCTATCCTAAATTTATTACTAAGTGTATTTACTCCATTCCAACAAGTTGGAATTCCATTTTTACTATACAATCATTTCCCTATTCACTTTTATTACTAACCCAATCATCATTGCATTTATTGTCTTTTATTGATTAAATCAATTTACCCCATATTCCCTTAAATTCATACTAACGAAACATTCAATTCTATTTATCGCATAAACTCCATTTCATAAATCTACCTGCAATTTCTACCTAGAAATAAGGTTACATTTCCGTTGAAAATACATTTACATCTTACGTTACTACATTAATAATTAGTAACGTTTATATTATCAACCATCACTTATGAATAATTAGCGTTTCCTATTTATTTTGTTACATTCACTTATATTCACTTTATAAATAAATTGGTATTCCCTTTAACGTATTAATTACTAACTTTAATTATTGCAATTCATTTATCTAACATAAATTTTGAATCTATTTCCAAATTTTCATATTTCAATTAATTAACACCTTACAATAGTTTACAAATAAAAGGGATTGTACTAATTACATTATTTAATTTCTTACATTACTTTATTACCTCCGTTTATATTCAGTTTCCGTAAATCAATATTTTATTCCATTGACAAATTCAATACTTGCAATAATTTCCACTATTACTATTAATTGCAATATATAATTTAATTTGCAAATTTTAATTACCTTTGATACATCAAATTTCAATATTTTCTTTCATATAAATTAATAAGATTTTTATTTCTTTCTAAATTTAAAATAAAATTCTATTAATTTAATTCATTTTAAACATCGAATTTACGCGGGTCGTTACACTCTCCCCCACTCAAAACTTTTCGTCCCCGAAAAGGAAAAAAAAGGGAAAAGAAGAATTAAATACAATACATCTTATTCAAAATTATTTAATCTTATAAACAATTAAATTTACAAAGTTAATTACTTTGAATAAGATATCTTAATTTATAACTATTTAATCCTTTATATTTAAATTATTAAAGTTTGGAAAAACATTTTCAAAATATTTCTAAAATACTGCATTTTCTTATATAATCCAAAGGGTTACAATTTTTATAAAGTGAATTTTTTTTAAGCGGTTTCAATCACTAACAACAAATCAATACAACATCCATCAATTTCAACAACCAGCATACCCAACAAATTCAAAGCAACCATTCAATCAAACAAACAAATAGTCGTTCGGGTTCAAACTTTTAAATCGTACGGAATGAAGAATAAACCATCAAGTGCATCATTTACTCAACAGTCTTAGATAAAACTAAATAGATTATTCATTCACCCCAAATCCAATTTTAAAATATTTTACCTGAACAACCATAACCAAACAACAACAATCCAAACAACAATCAACTTAACTTTTTATTAATTTCATTACATACCATTGTTGTTTGATCTTCCTTTTTACTTATACAGTGATTTATCCTTTAAATTTACATTTACTTATTAAATGTTTGCTTCATTTAATTTTTCTTATTACTTATAATTATTCAATCCCATTACCTCAGGTCACTCCAGTTCTTTTTATTTTATTATAATTATTCATTCAATTATTGCATGCCCTCATTTATTTACATTTGCTTACCAATAGTATTCATGTCCCGTTTAATTTCTTAGCATTTCCATTTTATTTACTTAAGTTGATAATCATCTATTTGTCATACTCCCCTTTAATTTTATTTACTTGGTAAAATTTCGATTATAACTTAAGTTTATAACATTAAATTCTCATTTAATAGCAAATTCATTGGATACTCCATTACCTACTTTTACTTATACAATTTCCATTACATTCTTTATTAACATTTCAACTTTTTATATTTGGTAAGTTATATATGTTAAAGAAAATGCAAATGAACTTATACAAGTTTTATCTCATCCTTTAATTAAATCTAATGTTCAACAATATTACTCTTTGTTTCATATGTTACAAATTACAAATTTTCTTTAATTTCCATTTATAACTTAGCATCTAGATCTCTTATTTTATTTAGGGTTACAATTATTAGTTAAATTCTGTTTCACTACAATAATTGAAACAATTAATTAATGGAAATTTAAGAATTTAATACCGGGTTAAATTTAATTTTTTTTTTTGAAGAATGGTAAATTTTTATTTTAAAACAATAGATAAATATATTCTTATAATTTATATATTTCTAATTATATTAAAACAATTCAAAATTTATATATTTTCAAAAATTGAATCTGCAGTAGAACTACTACAGTGGCCTTTCCCCTTCGATACTCCAAAATGATAGTCGATGATGCGGCCGCCATCACCGAAATTATTTTCCAGCGACAGAGAGGAAAGTACAAAACTTATTTTCTTAAAAATCTTCTTTAAAATGATTCTTCCGAATTATGATAAATATTTACATCAGAAAATACTTGTAAAAAAAATTATTAATATATTTCAAAATCATTCAAAAGAAAAACCCCGGACTTAAGTTCTAAATTTTCAAATTTCATTTATCTTATTTTTCAATCTTATTTCTATTATTATTTACACTTTATTGCCTAACAATCAATCTAATCCAGCCAAATATAAATATCAATTGAAAATTTTTATTTTATATATAAAAATATAATAGGCAAAAAAAATTTCATTCACTTATATTAAAAACAAATATTATGTCGGTCTGTCCTATTAAGTGTTTAGAAATCCCTATTGATGTCATAGCGTCCCATGCACCAACCAGAATTTATAAATACGAAACGGAACAAATTAACACAATATTAAAACCTTTTTATAACACTAACAAATACGCTCTCTCATATATACACTCAGTGACTCCCATAGGGTATTATTACCCTATTAACAAAGAGTCAAACCCCACAAAGCTAAGGTTTATTGCTAAACCAAAGCTCTGATACCAACTGTAACATCCCGCCTTTTTGCACGATTTAAACAGACACACGTGCCAATTCAAACCATACGTAAGGGCGGATTGTTATGGGATAAATAAGAAAACAGAGAAAGAAACAGAATCTCACAGCGGAAGGATAAAATATAATAATCAAATATACAGTTCATAAATCTGTTTACAAACATTTATATAATACATATCAGAGTTACGCATACCAATAACAATGCAGCGGAACAGTGTGTAGTGCACTAGTATAAATAATAATAGTAATACTACAAATCTTCGTCTTCGTCCTCCAGAGCTAAAACTTCAAATCTTGAAACGCTCGGACTGACCCGAGCGAATTGAAAAGACAAAACACTCAAGTCAGAACTGAAAGATCTTATGTGAGTTAAATTAACAGAAATAAATATGAGTACAGTAACTCAAGAGATGCTCGGGATTTACATCTCCTAAGGATCCGTTAAACTATTTACTAGGTAGTATATTGCGCTATTATAATAGTGTCTATTTATAAAATAAACTTACTTTTAAATAGCGTTAAGGGGTTACCCATATAGCCCTTAACACAAAATATATTCCCATAGTCTATACAGTACCGTAATCTCCCCCGTACTGGGCGTCGTCAAAGGGCACTCCATAGGTATGGTACAAAGCCAAAATCGTATAAGGCGCGCTAGGGTAGGTGACACGGCACAACTAGGAAATGCCAGGATAGATATACCAATTACGCTTCCGGGTCGGTGGTAACGCATAGCCGCAGCTACCGCCCACCTCGAGCCACACCCCCAAATCAAAGAAATCAAAAGTGGCCACCGAATCAATCCAAAAGTCAAAGTATAATATCGAAGAGAAGTGTCCGATCAGAGGTGCTACCTCATTAACCCGTCAATCGCTCCTGTTTTAGCCACCTTATGCCAACTCACGGGAGTGGGGTCCACGTATTTACCTTACAGGAAACGCCGCCACCAACCTGCTTCATTCTGCAATCTCCACCGCGTACACGGTTAGTCAAAGTGGTTTTCGGTATCGACAGAGAGTATGTCCATATCCGATCCCGGTCTCTTTGCCAACCAATCGTTATTATAACACCGCGGTCATTTAAAATAATTATACTTTAAAACCAGAATAAAATATACATTTCAAAACCATATAAATATGATATCATTTCCTTTTAAAACCCGAATTAATACGATATCATTTTATTCCAATATATATACTTTCCAAAATCATAGGGTTTTCAAAGTAAATATTTAGAGGTCAAAACTCTTGAATATAAAATTTCAAATTATACTACCTTGAAAATCATAACTTTGAAACAAGTTTCCATCTCTTAAATTGTCAAATATTAGATTACTTTTATAAAACAAAATAGCTTCTTTACATTTCACAAATCAATTCCAAATATCAATTTAAACTTCCAAATACCATTTTAATTCTTATGTTTCAAAGCTTTAAATATTTCACCATTTCAAAAACAACTCATTTGACAAACCCATATATATCAAATTCAATTACTTATTATTTAGACTTGAAATGTTTACTTAATGAATTCAATATAATCTAAGTAAAACCTTTATCTTCACATAACTGGATATTCTTTCAATTTATTATATATTCATTCAAATCAACCTGATATTCATTTAAATCACTCTACACAAAATCAAGTTGTAAATCATATCCTTTAAAAATTCTAACTTTTTATTAAATTCCAATTTAACTTAATATTCATCTTCAACCTTATTCTCTTCTAAGTCATTGAAACTCTAGAATTTAAATTTCAAATAAATGCTTGATCTCAAAAAAATCAAACTTTATTTTATACTTCAATCAAATTTATACAAAGCTTAAAAACCGAAAATTTCTATATATATATATATATAAATAACCAATTCAATATCCCATAAACCATATATATATATATGTAGTTTTACAAAACCATAAAAACATTTCAAAATATTTTATATATATATATACCGCGGTGCCTGTATAAAATTTTCTACCCTATGGTCAAGTGATATAGATATTTATCATTTCAATCCGCAATTTAAAATATAAATGCGGTTGTTTATCATTTCAAACCGCAATCCCGAATGAAATAAAAATGCATGCCAACTTGCAATTAATAAAATTAATCATCCATTCATCCATCAAATCATACATCCATTTATCACAGCCATCATCCGATTTCAAACAATCATCAATACATAGCAGGTGATAAATAATGGTATCAATTATCAGTTTATACTCAAAATAAATTTAATAACTGTTAATTGGCAGTTTATATGCAAAAATAAACGTAAATTTAACTCGCAGTTAATATGAAATAAAAATTTAACATAACTATGACTGGTAGTTAATATGCAAATAAATAAATTCTAACTGTCAAATTTATGCAATAAATAAAATAAATTAACAGTTAAATTAAATAAATGCAATTTAATAGAGATAATGAATAAAACATGCCAAACAGTCATAAATAAATTTCTACTCATATCTAAAATTAATTTAACAAACACAAGAAATTTTAGAAATTGTGAGTGGGTAAAACACTCACCTTTTGAATTTAAATTTGATTTAAATCCAATTTAAACTCAAAAATTCGACGGTCTCCAAATCTTTTCAAACTAGCGTCAACACATCTGGAAATTTATTACGATCCTAGCAAAAAAAAATTCGCGTAAATCGGAGGTTGTATGAGAAAGTTATACACATTAATGGTGATTAAAATTTCAAAAAAAGAAAAAAGAAATTATATATCACATCCTATATTTATTTAACTTGCAATGGAATTTTTAGTATTGCGTACCTTTTTACTTAGCCAGATTTGGATCTGGAACTACTTTCTCATTTTGTTTTGTTTCCTTGCTATCTTAATATTTTTTTTATTTTATTTTTATAGAAAGTTTTGAAGAGAAGATTATATAAATATGGATTTGAAGAAAAAAGACATGGAAAGAAGTTAAGGTTTAAAAGAGAAAAAAAAAATTTAAAGAAGAAGAAGAACTACAACAAAAAAAGAAAAGGAAACTTTGATAAAGAAGAAGATTTGAAGAATAAGAAGAAGAAAGAGGGAAAAAAAAGAAAGGAGATTTGAAGAAGAAACATGAAAAAGGAAGGAAGGTGAAGAGTGACAAAAATGAAGCTATAGAAGATGAAATTTAAAAAAAATGAAATGAAGCTACAAGAATGAGGAATGAAACTAGTGAAAAGCTAAATATAAACAAAGTAGGAATTGAAATAAAGTAAAAATATAAACAACCCAATAAAAATGGTAGATATTAAAAGAGGTTAAAGAAAGAAATAAAAATATGAAAAGTATGTAACGTTCATGAAATGAAAAGGCTTTAGACCATGTAAATGGAAATGAGAAATGGAACAAATGAGGAAACAATTAAAAAAACGTGTGACAATTATTAATTAGAAAGGGAATGAATGGACCAACTCTACTCTATAAACAAACTTTTAGAATTCAAATTTCAAAACATTTGTTCACCCAATTAATTTTTTTTTAACCCCAAACATACCAAATTTGACACTCATTAAAGATTTAATTACCACAACATAACTAAATTTAAAAAGACCAATTTACATAACGGGGACAGCGGATACATAAATAAAATATGAACCATGATTTAAAAATTCAAATTTAAAAATAACATTTTTCTCGACACGTAATTATGAACTCAATTGTTTAATTTATTTTAAATTTCAAGGTTAGTAATAAAATCACTTCCATGCAACCTATGCCTGCTATTTAACTACCATAAAATGTTGTTTTAAAAATTCAATTTTCTCTTTTTTACAACGTTATATTTATATTCAGAATGGAAACGTTCACTTTATTTCCTCAACATTCTTTTATTTTCCTTAAAAAATGCTTATTCGTTACTTGCAATTCATAAATGTAAACATTCTTATATTCTAAAATGATCAACTTATACAATATTAAATCCATTCTTATATTTCCAAATAATGTACATTCATAATGAAAACATTCTTGCATTAATTTTATTAATTGCACTTTGTTTCTTTTCCTTTTTCAATTGAAAGATTTTAATAAATTTATTTCCAATTAATTTTAATCTTCCACTTCAAAACAGACCCTAATTGATGAAATCAATTAAATAAATACGTGAACATTGTAATCCTTATTTATAGTCAAGCAAACATGTTTATAAAATTACAGTTTCCAACAAGCATTAAATTACATACTAAATAAATCTTTGTCTCTATTCAATTAAATAATCAAATGTTTATTCCATCTAAAAATTTTAAGTAGACGGATTCCATGTTGGGTTCAAAATCTATTATTTTAATATCCTTGAATTTTAGTTTAATCTCTATAAATGAAATATTTAAACGTTAATTTCATTTATTTTGCAATACTTAATTAAACTAAAATATCGTTTTCTAAACTTAAATCTATGCTCCCATTGATTCATTCAATTTGCACTTATTATGTATTATTTTAACAACTCATTTATAACTTTGAATCTATTCCCCAAATTTCACATTTCTATCGTTATATACATTTGAATTCCATCCTATTTAATATTCAAATATTACGTCATTATCATTAATGAAATCAATATATTGTTAATTATTGCAATCGATTTTCCGTTATAACTTAATATACTAAATAGGTGGTTAATCTTAAATACTTGTTCTCATTAATGATTTATTTCTACTTACAAATTAATGCAATTATTACCTATTTCCATCTTCATCTCCAATTAACGTAAAATGTTATATTCAAATTCCATAAATTTCAATAGATTCAATTTATCATATCTATGAAGAACATTTACGTTATTATCCATTTATTACCTTAACTTATTCAACGTAACATTTAATTTATATTTAATGCAATGATTTCCAAATCAATTGTATTGAATTAAATATATATGTATCACTCATAATAACTTGTGGTTACAACTCTTGATCACCATTAATAAGTTTATTATTTACAATCCAATAATCGCCATTCTATATATATATATATATATATACGAATTAACTAATTAAATATTTCCATTTCGTTTTCCTATCCTAAATTTATTACTAAGTGTATTTACTCCATTCCAACAAGTTGGAATTCCATTTTTACTATACAATCATTTCCCTATTCACTTTTATTACTAACCCAATCATCATTGCATTTATTGTCTTTTATTGATTAAATCAATTTACCCCGTATCCCCTTAAATTCATACTAACGAAACATTCAATTCTATTTATCGCATAAACTCCATTTCATAAATCTACCTGCAATTTCTACCTAGAAATAAGGTTACATTTCTTATAAATAAATTGGTATTCCCTTTAACCTATTAATTACTAACTTTAATTATTGCAATTCATTTATCTAACATAAATTTTGAATCTATTTCCAAATTTTCATATTTCAATTAATTAACACCTTACAATAGTTTACAAATAAAAGGGATTGTACTAATTACATTATTTAATTTCTTGCATTACTTTATTACCTCCGTTTATATTCAATTTCCGTAAATCAATATTTTATTCCATTGACAAACTCAATACTTGCAACAATTTCCACTATTACTATTAATTGCAATATATAATTTAATTTGCAAATTTTAATTACCTTTGATACATCAAATTTCAATATTTTCTTTCATATAAATTAATAAGATTTTTATTTCTTTCTAAATTTAAAATAAAATCCTATTAATTTAATTCATTTTAAACATCGAATTTACGCGGGTCGTTACATTATATTAATCAAGTCAAACTTTATTAAATTTAAGTTTATTATTGAGTCTACCTTATATTTAAACATATTTATACAAACTATTTCATTGTTAAATAAACCATATGTATTCACTTTCAAAACCATATAAATCATTTTCAAAATATTTATACATAGACCAATGGTGCCTGGTCAAATAATACATATATTTATCATTTCAATCCGCAATTTAATATATATGGGTATATATCATTTTAACCCACAATCCCAAATTCAATGCAAATGAAAATATCTTGGGACTATCACTTTAACCCATAACGATTTTCTCCTGTTCTAAAGTGCGTTCGGGTATGTATCATTTCAACCCATTGTGAATTCTATGCTAACAGGGAATTTGCGGAGTGGTGACAGATACGGTAACAATAATAATAGGCATATATCATAAATAACAATATAATATAAACAACAGGATATGGCGCCATATCCCATAGGTGAACAGTTACATAATAATAGCATATATACCACAATTTAAAATAACTAACATTAGCATATATCAATTGTCCTTTCAATTGAAATCAAATTTAATAAATATAAGAACGTTAATCAGGAGTGATTGCTCACCTTTCGAGGCTAGAGAGATAGACAACGAAGTTGAGTTACGAAATCCAGGCACGAATTCCAAAGTAAAGCAAGATTGACACGAAGTTAACGAGCAAAACTGATAGATAGGAATAGATGAAATCAAATCAGAACTGGATCGATGAATATAATTGATATATAGGTGAACTTATATATATAACTATATATAACTATTTACATATATAAAATCATATTCTAAATTCAAACACACTTAAATTTTAAATATATTGTATTTTAAAAATAGTTGTTTTAAATTAAAACACACATGTAAAAATCATACATATATATACAACATATAATTTCAAACAAATAAACACATACATATAAATATATATATATCTATAAAATGCAAAAATACTTGCATATAAATGTATATTTATACATAAAACCCAAATAAGTCATAGATAACGTGAACTAACATTTTACAACATTGTACCTATATGTATATATTATACTGACATATAAAATCAATATAACATATATATAGCCTGGATCGGAAAATATAATTTGGCCTTCTGTCAACAAGTACACATTTCACAAGAAAGTAATATATATTTATATATATATAGGCTGCCATATGTACTTTTGGTTGGAATAGAAATCGAACAAGCATAGGTCAAATCAGTACACATATATACTTAGTTTAAAGTAACCAACTTATATATTACATTCAAACCTATACCGTCAATATATCTATGAAAACAGATTATGTACAACTATTCGTAGCTTATAAAAGTTATATGTACAAATGAAAGGCGTAGATCAATAAACAAGCAACGCGTATAAAGTTATACACACACACATATATATATTTATGTATATATATATATCTATACTATAAAGAAAATCCATTGGTCAACCGGTCAAAGTGAAGCCTTTTTTGGACTTCCCATACTGCCCACTATTCACAGAACATAGAAAAAATTCGTGCAGGGCCTTTTGCCTTTTCCCCGCCGCATCCCACGTTTTCCACAACTATAGTTCGCATGTCTACTTACCTACTTCCTCTTTCTCCCCTTCTCCTTTCTGTCCACTTTTCCCATCCCCTTCCACTTTCGCCTCAATCGCAAAAAGGGCAATTCCCCACCTCCGCTTCCCCAACCACCTATCGTAATAGCCAGTGCCAAGGACATTAATCCCCGCCGTCTCGGTCGACCATCAGCGGAGCACTCCGTTCCTTCAACCGCTATACGTACCCATCAAATCGGTCATCAGTCACTGCTCAAACCTTCCACCAGCGGCCGACGTTCTTTCTCTATAACAGCCCTAGTTTTATAGCTATTTATTTCTTTTAATTATTTAATTTTGGAATATATTTTATATAATATCTTGTAAACCAATAAAATTTATAATAACAGTGTAAAATTTAGAGTATTTATAAACTGTTAAATATCGCGTTTAAAGGACGCGTAAAAAAACTATGGTAGGTAACGTAATAAAACGTATAAACTTAAAAACGTTATTTTATAGAAATTTTTGATGTTCTGTATTACGTCAGTTTGACGTATTGTAAAAATCATATTTTTAATATTTTTGGATATAAAATATCAGTCAGTGATTTTATAGCAAACGTTATTTTGTTTTAACGGACAGTTTGGTTTTTTTAAATAAATTTATATACGTTTCATTCCTAAAGCCTTACATAATTTTTGCCATTTCATTTATTGCAATCAAACTAAAAATCAAGATTGATAAACTAGAAATGAATCACATATATAAGTAAAGTCCAAATCTGTTTATCCTCTGTTTCAAGCAGTACTACACAAAATCAAGTTCCTCAATCACGCATAAATATGGAAATCAAAGCTTCTCATAAAATTTGCAGTAATCGCATGCATTAATTTCAATTGGCAGTTTTAAATCTCGCAAGCCATATTCCCACAATCAACGCATGTTTTAATAAATATGGGTAACGTTCAAACATTTATAACTGGGAATCGATATCACACACATAAAAATCAAATCAAATTGCTAACCGTGGTCCCTAAAAATCACCTCTTCTATTGCCTATTCAGTTCGAAAATTTATTTGCTTATTATCTTCCTAAATCAACACATGCATTTTATCAAAATCTTCGTATGACTGGTATAAATCAGGAAATATCCATTCAAGATCCTACTTGTTTTTCTGGTTTTCGCAAGCTTTGTATAACTGGCAATTAATATTTTGCAAAGCCTTAAGTAAATCACGCATTTATAAAGTTCTAACAGAGAAGCTGGAAGGGAAATCAACGCATGATTTTTTTATCACAATTTTCGTATATCATTCAAGATAGAAAACTGGAAAGAAATCAAGAATCTTTTCACCTGCCTTCTCCCTTAAATTCGCAAATTTCATGTATAAATACCTACTCATTCACATCAACTTTCCTCTGATCTACATATCTCAGCCTTCACGTCTTCTTTTCAAGCTCCATCAGGTAATGGGTATCCCTCTTTTGTAAATTTCATTTGTCTGCCTTAAATTGATCTTTCCTTTGGCAAAATTTTATTTGCGCTCGACTACTACATTCCCTTAACCCCACTAGTCTGACCATCATACACTTTCACCCTGAGTACATGCATAGCTGTTTGATAGGGGACTGATATATAGGATAGAGATTGAGGATAGGAGATGAGTCTGGTCGTCGGTGCATCTGTGCATGTTTCATAGGGCATGCGTATAGGTTTTACCATCCTATAACAGCAAGTAGCAGTGTGGATTTGGATAGATGCAGTTTGAATAGGGAGGCATAGTGTTCACAACTGAGACCTATAGTTTAAGAATCAGAGAGGTTGCATTTGTGAAATAAGTTTGCATACACCACCGTTGGATCTCAGTTGAAATGAGAAGCATATGCATAAAGTGAGTAGTTTATTGATAAATATAAATGGTAGACGTATATATAAGACATAATAAAAAAAATATAAGATATCAATGAAGTACCTTAGTTGCTGATGATGTGAGTCATGGTGAGGTGAGTTTGCCTGCATATTTTTTCCAAGATTTGATTTTTAGTTGCAAATCTAGTACTGATACATGGTGAGTGAGATGAGTGGGCAGTGTGCATGTTTCTTTAAGGAACTGAGAGATTTCTTTGGAAAAAATAGGAGGAGAAATAAAAGAACGAAGGGAGAAGAGTGGAGAGAGCATACGATGAAGTTGGCAGGGACGTGTTGCAAGTCATGTTTTATAAAATGGCGAAGGTATATAAAAAGGCTTCAGTTGATAATAAGGCAAAAGAAGAAAGCCTGCAAAACTTTGATACTTATAGTTGCGTGGGAACTGAGATGCACCACTTGGCATCTAGCTCGCATGGAACAAAGCAGGGAAATTATATTTGGAGCTTGCGTTTTGTTGGGGGATTGTGGCCAAAACTAGGAAACTCTATTTCCTTCTTTAAAAAAAAAGGAAGATAGTAACGTGTTAATGCATAGTAGGCTGGGTCGTGCCTTATAGCAGCAAGAACATATAGTTTTAAAATATATTACCGGGAACGTTGGTCGGGATGTGGGGTGTGGCAGTCGAGCAAAAGTTGAACCAAAATTTCTTGTACTCTATTCGTTCCAAATTGTTTCGAATATTTGCTTTGACCGTAAATTGAAGTCGCGTATTGGTTTTATTTGGATCTTGTTATAGATTTGAATCTAGGCGTAACATTCCGGGATATTTCATCGTTACTCTCTGTGCGCTTCTTTTCCGGTGGATTTTCATTTTTGTTTGAATCAAATCTTTCTGCAGCCATCAGGTGAGTTTTTCTCACCAGACAAACATGCATATATATTTGTGAATTATCGCAAGTGTATTTGTAGATTTTTATTTAATTTCTATCTGTCTGTAATATAATGTAGGATGTTAAACCCATTTAAATTGGCACCCCATCGGTTATTTATCTGTTGTAATATTACTGCAGTTATATTATTAAATGTTTATTTACTGTTTAAATCATCACTGTAAGTTCCCTGTAAAACTTAGATAGTTATGGGCTAAAATGATAGGCCTAAATGATGATTATTGTTCATTTATTCTGTTAACTGTTTAAATGTTGACTTGGGATTGCGGGTTTGAAATGATAGAACCCGGGGTTTTGTAAATTGCGGATTGAAATGATATAAATCCGTATCACTTGACCTAGGCTAGAGAACTATATACAGACCCGTGGTTTCTATAATATTTTTCTGAAATATTTTAAGATTATTTTGGAAATTTATATTATTCTGATTTATAATGATTTTAAAGAGTTAAAAATGTTAAATAATTAAATAAGGGTTTGAATAAATTTTTTTTTGGAATTTAACTTATATTGGAAAATTCTGTTTTGTTAAAAATGAGATTTCAGTAAAAATAATTGATTATAAGTTATATTTGGAATTTAGAACTAAATTGTTAAGAAAGAATCTATCACAGCATTTAAATGCTATCTTTTAAAATTGGACTGTTTAACCCGTAAACTTTAGGTAGCATTTCATAAGTGCTGCAGAAACTGGAATTTGATTGTTTTAAAATGTATGGAAATTAATTTTGGGAAAAAGTTGTAAATTTTGGAATTTAATATGTAATTAGAAAATTTTAAGAAATTGATTTTTTGATGGATTTAAAGGAAGAATTTAACGTTAAAATTTGGTAAAGGCAATAAATTCCAAAATAAATTGAATAAATTTAAAAAGTATATTATAAAGTGGAAAGTTTAAATCAATATTTGATATTGAAGGAATTTGAAATATATTTTGATTTTAAAGTACGAATACCATTTTAAACTGTAACCACGGGTTATAATAACGTTTGGTTGGCAAAGAGACCGGGATCGGATATCTGGCATACTCTCTGTCGATACCGAAAACCACTTTGACTAACCGTGTACGCGGTGGAGATCCCAGAATGAAGTAGGATGGTGGTGACGGTTCCTTTAAGGTAAATACGTGGACCCGACTCCCGTGAGTTGGCATAAGGTGGGTAAAACAGGAGCGATTCTCGGATTAATGAGGTAGCACCTCTGATCGAACGCACTTCTTCGTATGCCATTCTATTACTCCTGTGATTGTTTTGGTGCGCACCTTTGATTTGGGAGTGTTGTTCGAGGTGGGCGGTAACTGCGGCTACGCATTTCCACCGGTCCGGATAGCAATTGGTATATCTACCCTGGCATTGCCTAGTTGTGCCGTGTCACCTACCATAGCGAGCCTCCTACGAGTTTCTATTTGTGTCGTACCTATGGAGTATCCTCTGGTAGCTTCCCGATCAGGAGGTATTACGGTACTGTATAGACTATTGGCATTATTTGTGTTAAGGGCTATATGGGTAACCCCTTAACGCTATTAAAAAGTAAGTTTATTTTATATATAGACACTATTATAATAGCTCAATATACTACATAGTAAATAGTTTAACGGATCCTTAGAGGATGGGCGGTCCCAAGCATCCTTTAAGTTACTTGCTCTATATTACAGTACACTTGAATTAACTTACAATTACATAAGTATGTATGTCCTGACTCGAGTGTTATGTTTTATTTTACGCTCGGATCAGCCTGAGATGCAGCTTCAGTTCTCTCTCCGGAGCTAGGACATCCCGTAGATCATTCGTGCTGCCGGAAGTTTTGTTTTCAGTCTTTATCTCTTTTTCTGTAATCAAGACTTTGGAAGACTTTGTTCCATTTATGTTTAAAACTGTATTGAAGATTTTGAACTATGTAATTCTGTTTGGTTAAAGTTTCATAGTGGCTTCATGAACCACTGAATATTTTATTTCCGCTGTGAGTTTCTGATATCTGTGTCTGTGATTCTGTGTTTTCGATTTCATTTGTTCCTAAGCTATTTACAATCTATTGTTTTGAACTATTCCAGCTCGACATGTTTTATTTATTGTCGAATTTGAATGGTACAAAATAGTGGGTCGTTACAGTTGGTATCAGAGCCAGGTTTAAGCATAGCCTAAGGAGCAAAAACTCATTAGAGATAGGGCAGCAATACCCTAGAATGAGTGAAGTCAAATTCCAGAATCTTTTCCTTGTGAGAGAACGTATTTTAAAGTATAAAATGATTTTCAAAAAGGTTTTTTAAAGAAGTATTTTAATATAAAACTTCCTGTTTTAAAATAAATTTTCCAACTACTTCTTCCTTCTCTCCATCGTTTATATTTCGAGCCTTTGTTAACTGCTTGTCTAAATTAAACTTTATCTTATCCTAGAATATCTTAACATTTCTCCTCTGCCCTTAAAAAAATTCATTCTCGATCTTTCAGGATGAATAGAGGAAACAATAGAGGTCGAGGGCAAGCTGCTCCTCCACCTGCTGCCCCTGTCAGATTCACTAAGTTATGCAAGGACTATGTTGAGCTAGGTGGCACAAAATTTATGGGAACAGAAACCATCATAGAAGCTCAACAATGGTTACGGGACTTGGAGAGGATTTTCTCCTGTCTCGAGATTACTAATGCCCAGCAGAGGCAACTCGCGGCCTGGCAAATGAAGGGCGCTGCTTTAAATTGGTGGCTATCTATTACTGCTCAAACAAATGAGGCTGACCTCACTTGGGAGCAATTTAGGTATCTTTTGGTTGTCCAAATTCGGATTTGAAATTCCATGTTTGAATCTATCTTTTAATCTCTTATCGTGCTTTAGGGAGGCCTTTCTGGCCAAGTGGATGCCCGAAGCGGGCAAGTCTCAGCTCTATCGAGACTTCATGGATCTAAAGCAAGGCAGTATGACCTTCACAGAATATGAGAGGAAGTTTAATGAGCTCTCCCAGTATGGTCTGAATCTGATTGACACCCCGCTCAAGATGAACGAAAAGTTTATCGCTGGAGCTCGACCTGAGTTCTACGATCGACTCATTACTCATGTTCATGGGTCCTTCACGGCATTGATGGATATGGCTCTCCGGTATGAGAACCGTACATCTAAGACCACTCCAGCTGCCCAGTCTGCATCAGCCCAGTCTTCCGGTAATTCAAGAAAGAGGAAGTCAAATTTCTACCGCAATAAGAGGAACAAGACTCAAGGGTTAGGATCATCATCATCTTCTGCATCTGCAAGGCCACCAGTAGACCTGTCTACCATCACTTGCCACAGATGCCAGCAGAAGGGACATTTTGCTAATCGCTGTCCTACTTTGGGTGCTGCTGTCCCACCTCCTGCTCAGTTTGCTAGGCGAGATCTTTGTCACATCTGCCTCCAGCCGGGACACTACAAGAAGGATTGTCCCACTCAAAAGAAGGGCACTACATCCGGGGTCTTTGCGGTGACTTCTGCATCCTCTACAGCTCCGCAGCCTGCACCTGCACCCGCTCCAGCTCCGAACGACTCTCAAGGTACACTTCAAGGATCTTTTACTTTGTTCAAATTACCTGTTCGCGTTTTATTCGATACCGAAGCTTCCCACGGCTTCATTTCGTCCGACCTCTGTAATAGATTTGAACATCGACTTTCACCTGAATTTTCCTCCGTACCTTTATGTGTTTCAAACCCCATTGGCGGCCCTGCGAACCTTAGTAAAGTTTGTAGGAATGTGAAGCTCCTCCATTTCCAACAGTGCTTCACTGGAGACTTCTATGTGTTGGGTTTTGACGCTTTTGACCTTTTGCTTGGAGGAGATTGGTTAGATAGGCATGATGCAGATATCTCTTGTAGTTCTCGTACTGTTGCTCTTAAAGATGATTTAGGGAACCCATTAGAGATCCAGTGTAAATTGCCTCAGGAGTTTGCTGGTAGTTTCATCTATTCTCTCAACACTTTCCCGGATGATATCCATTCGACCCCTGTAGTCAAACTTTTTCCGACGTATTTGGTGAAGTCACTTCTTTACCTCCAAAGCGGGAAATTGATTTCCGTATCGATCTTATCCCTGGAGCACGACCTGTAGTCCTTCCACCCAGAAGAATGGCACCGCGGGAAAAGAGCGAAGTAAGGAAGCAGATCCAAGACCTATCCTCTAAAGGTCTGATCAGACCTAGCTTCTCAGAATGGGGAGCAGCTGTAGTTTTCGTCACCAAATCAGATGGTTCCCTCCGGATGTGTGTTGATTACAGAGAGCTTAACAAGCTTACTATGAAGAACAGATATCCTATGCCCCGCATAAACGATATGTTCGATCAACTATATGGAGCAACTGTTTTCTCTCAGCTTGATTTAGCCACAGGTTTCCATCAGCTTAGAATTGCTGAGGAGAGCATACCCAAAACTGCTTTCCGTACTGAAAATGGTTTCTTCGAATGGCTAGTTATGCCTTTTTGCTTGACTAATGCCCCTGCTTTCTTCGTAGACTTGATGAATCGTGTCTTCCGCGATGTACTCAATAAATTTGTCCTTGTCTTTATTGATGACATCCTTGTCTTCTCCAAGTCTGAGGAAGAACATAGAGTTCATTTGAGTTATGTTTTAGAGACTCTTCGGAACCACCAATTAAAGGCTAAGTTCTCTAAATGTCATTTCTGGGAAGAAGAAGTCCGATTCCTCGGACACATTGTCTCTAAAGAAGGAGTTTCTGTTGATCCAGTCAAGATCGCTGCAATCAAAGAGTGGGAAGAACCTAAGACTCCTACTGATATTCGCAGTTTTCTAGGCCTTGCTGGTTACTACCGAAGGTTCATTGAGAACTTTGCTCGGATTTCGGCACCTCTGACTGCTCTAACCCGGAAAAATGTTAAGTTTGTATGGAGCAATAAGTGTAAAGCTGCATTCCAAGAGTTAAAGGATAAGCTCACCTCCGCACCAGTACTTACTGTACCAAATGGAAGTGAAAGATTAACGGTATTCACTGATGCTTGTCGAGAAGGTTTGGGAGCAGTGCTAATGCAAGATGGGAAAGTAATTGCATATGCTAGTCGTCAGCTGAAGACTCATGAAGCTAATTACGCTGCTCACGATTTAGAATTGTTGGCTGTTGTCTTTGCCCTGAAGCTTTGGAGACATCATCTCTTGGGAGCTAAGTTTGATCTCTTCACCGATCATCAGTCTCTGAAATATATCTTTACCCAGAAGGATTTAAATCAGAGACAAGTGCGGTGGCTCGAGTTTCTTGCTTCGTATGATCACGACATCAACTATACTCCCGGAAAAGCAAATGTAGTGGCCGATGCGTTGAGTAGAAAGAAATCTTTGTTATGCCAGCTTTTTGTTTCGTCTCCTCTATTGGACCGTATCAAGGCTAAACAAGACGAGGATGTGAGACTTAGGAGCATGAAAGAGAATGTTCGCAGCAGGATTGGTGGTAATAGTCTTGATCGAAGTGGAGCCCAGATTGATGATAAAGGGGTTTAAGGATTAATAGAAGGATTTGTGTCCCGAATGTTGATGGTCTGAGGCAGGAATTACTTCGGGAACATCACCAATCCCGACTTTTCATACATCCTGGCGTAGTAAAGATGTATCAGGATTTAAAGAAACTCTACTGGTGGAAGGGTATGAAGCGAGATGTCTCTATCTTTGTGAGTAGATGTGCGACTTGTCAGCAAGTCAAGGCAGACCATCAGAAGACACCGGGTCTGTTGCAGCCTTTGGAGATCCCAAATTGGAAGTGGGAGCAAGTTTCTATGGATTTTATTGATGGTTTGCCGAGATCTAGGAAGGGAAATGAAAGCATCTGGGTTATTGTGGATAGACTGACTAAGTCCGCTCATTTTATTCCAGTCAGATCTACCCGCACAGCTTCGAGTTTATCCGAGATTTATATGAGGGAGATTGTTCGCCTCCATGGTGTTCCCCTTAGCATTGTTTGCGATCGAGACCCTATTTTCACTAGTCAGTTTTGGAAAGCATTCCAAGAATCCTTGGGTACTCGTTTGAACCTGAGCACCGCTTACCACCCGCAAATTGACGGTCAAACGGAGAGGGTAAATCAGATTCTTGAGGATCTTCTTCGTGCTTGCATCTTGGACTATGGAGGATCTTGGGAAGATCATCTCCATCTTGTGGAATTCACCTATAACAATAGTTATCAGGTATAAATTTCCAATCCGTTGTTCTTATCTTATCTTATCCTCTATCTATCTCATTATATCTTTTCAGGCTAGTCTTGAGATGTACCCTTTTGCTGCTCTATACGGGAGACCGTGTAGATCTCCTTCTTGTTGGATTGAGTCCGGTAACCGCTTAGTTCTTGGCCCTGAGATGATTTTAGAAGCTTCGGAGAAAGTAGAGGAGATTAAGAGAAGGTTAAAAGTTGCTCAAGATAGACAAAAGAAGTACGCTGATCGGCGTAGAAGGAGTTTGGAGTTTGATGTTGATGATTTGGTATTTCTTAAAGTCTCTCCTTTAAGAAATGTGGTTCGGTTTGGTCGAAGAGGAAAGCTGGCCCCTAGGTTCATCGGTCCATTCCGTATTTTGGAGAGGATTGGATCTCTTGCTTATCGACTAGATCTACCCGAGAAGTTTGCTGGAATTCACAATGTGTTTCATGTATCTCACCTTCGTCGTTGTCTTCACGATCCATCTCTTGTCATCCAGCCTACTGCTCTTGAGGGTTTGGACATCGAACCTGATCTAACTATTGAAAGAAAGCCGCTTCGTATCGTCGATCGAGGTACGAAACAGCTTAGAAGAAAATCTATCCAATTGGTCAAAGTGCAATGGAGCACCGATGAGCGAGATTGCACATGGGAGACGGAGGAGAGCATTCGTGCTTCAAATCCAGAACTATTCGTTTAAGGTACTTGCTTTACTATCGTATCTTCCTTTGTTTTTTTCTTTCGTTCCTTTTCGAGGACGAAAAGTTCTGAGTGGGGGAGAGTGTAACAGCCCTAGTTTTATAGCTATTTATTTCTTTTAATTATTTAATTTTGGAATATATTTTATATAATATCTTGTAAACCAATAAAATTTATAATAACAGTGTAAAATTTAGAGTATTTATAAACTGTTAAATATCGCGTTTAAAGGACGCGTAAAAAAACTATGGTAGGTAACGTAATAAAACGTATAAACTTAAAAACGTTATTTTATAGAAATTTTTGATGTTCTGTATTACGTCAGTTTGACGTATTGTAAAAATCATATTTTTAATATTTTTGGATATAAAATATCAGTCAGTGATTTTATAGCAAACGTTATTTTGTTTTAACGGACAGTTTGGTTTTTTTTAAATAAATTTATATACGTTTCATTCCTAAAGCCTTACATAATTTTTGCCATTTCATTTATTGCAATCAAACTAAAAATCAAGATTGATAAACTAGAAATGAATCACACATATAAGTAAAGTCCAAATCTGTTTATCCTCTGTTTCAAGCAGTACTACACAAAATCAAGTTCCTCAATCACGCATAAATATGGAAATCAAAGCTTCTCATAAAATTTGCAGTAATCACATGCATTAATTTCAATTGGCAGTTTTAAATCTCGCAAGCCATATTCCCACAATCAACGCATGTTTTAATAAATATGGGTAACGTTCAAACATTTATAACTGGGAATCGATATCACACATATAAAAATCAAATCAAATTGCTAACCGTGGTCCCTAAAAATCACCTCTTCTATTGCCTATTCAGTTCGAAAATTTATTTTCTTATTATCTTCCTAAATCAACACATGCATTTTATCAAAATCTTCGTATGACTGGTATAAATCACGAAATATCCATTCAAGATCCTACTTGTTTTTCTGGTTTTCGCAAGCTTTGTATAACTGGCAATTAATATTTTGCAAAGCCTTAAGTAAATCACGCATTTATAAAGTTCTAATAGAGAAGCTGGAAGGGAAATCAACGCATGATTTTTTTATCACAATTTTCGTATATCATTCAAGATAGAAAACTAGAAAGAAATCAAGAATCTTTTCACCTGCCTTCTCCCTTAAATTCGCAAATTTCATGTATAAATACCTACTCATTCACATCAACTTTCCTCTGATCTACATATCTCAGCCTTCACGTCTTCTTTTCAAGCTCCATCAGGTAATGGGTATCCCTCTTTTGTAAATTTCATTTGTCTGCCTTAAATTGATCTTTCCTTTGGCAAAATTTTATTTGCGCTCGACTACTACATTCCCTTAACCCCACTAGTCTGACCATCATACACTTTCACCCTGAGTACATGCATAGCTGTTTGATAGGGGACTGATATATAGGATAGAGATTGAGGATAGGAGATGAGTCTGGTCATCGGTGCATCTGTGCATGTTTCATAGGGCATGCGTATAGGTTTTACCATCCTATAACAGCAAGTAGCAGTGTGGATTTGGATAGATGCAGTTTGAATAGGGAGGCATAGTGTTCACAACTGAGACCTATAGTTTAAGAATCAGAGAGGTTGCATTTGTGAAATAAGTTTGCATACACCACCGTTGGATCTCAGTTGAAATGAGAAGCATATGCATAAAGTGAGTAGTTTATTGATAAATATAAATGGTAGACGTATATATAAGACATAATAAAAAAAAATATGATATCAATGAAGTACCTTAGTTGCTGATGATGTGAGTCATGGTGAGGTGAGTTTGCCTGCATATTTTTTCCAAGATTTGATTTTTAGTTGCAAATCTAGTACTGATACATGGTGAGTGAGATGAGTGGGCAGTGTGCATGTTTCTTTAAGGAACTGAGAGATTTCTTTGGAAAAAAAAGGAGGAGAAATAAAAGAACGAAGGGAGAAAGAGTGGAGGGAGCATACGATGAAGTTGGCAGGGACGTGTTGCAAGTCATGTTTTATAAAATGGCGAAGGTATATAAAAAGGCTTCAGTTGATAATAAGGCAAAAGAAGAAAGCCTGCAAAACTTTGATACTTATAGTTGCGTGGGAACTGAGATGCACCACTTGGCATCTAGCTCGCATGGAACAAAGCAGGGAAATTATATTTGGAGCTTGCGTTTTGTTGGGGGATTGTGGCCAAAACTAGGAAACTCTATTTCCTTCTTTAAAAAAAAAAAGGAAGATAGTAACGTGTTAATGCATAGTAGGCTGGGCCGTGCCTTATAGCAGCAAGAACATATAGTTTTAAAATATATTACCGGGAACGTTGGTCGGGATGTGGGGTGTGGCAGTCGAGCAAAAGTTGAACCAAAATTTCTTGTACTCTATTCGTTCCAAATTGTTTCGAATATTTGCTTTGACCGTAAATTGAAGTCGCGTATTGGTTTTATTTGGATCTTGTTATAGATTTGAATCTAGGCGTAACATTCCGGGATATTTCATCGTTACTCTCTATGCGCTTCTTTTCCGGTGGATTTTCATTTTTGTTTGAATCAAATCTTTCTGCAGCCATCAGGTGAGTTTTTCTCACCAGACAAACATGCCTATATATTTGTGAATTATCGCAAGTGTATTTGTAGATTTTTATTTAATTTCTATCTGTCTGTAATATAATGTAGGATGTTAAACCCATTTAAATTGGCACCCCATCGGTTATTTATCTGTTGTAATATTACTGCAGTTATATTATTAAATGTTTATTTACTGTTTAAATCATCACTGTAAGTTCCCTGTAAAACTTAGATAGTTATGGGCTAAAATGATAGGCCTAAATGATGATTATTGTTCATTTATTCTGTTAACTGTTTAAATGTTGACTTGGGATTGCGGGTTTGAAATGATAGAACCCGGGGTTTTGTAAATTGCGGATTGAAATGATATAAATCCGTATCACTTGACCTAGGCTAGAGAACTATATACAGACCCGTGGTTTCTATAATATTTTTCTGAAATATTTTAAGATTATTTTGGAAATTTATATTATTCTGATTTATAATGATTTTAAAGAGTTAAAAATGTTAAATAATTAAATAAGGGTTTGAATAAATTTTTTTTTGGAATTTAACTTATATTGGAAAATTCTGTTTTGTTAAAAATGAGATTTCAGTAAAAATAATTGATTATAAGTTATATTTGGAATTTAGAACTAAATTGTTAAGAAAGAATCTATCACAGCATTTAAATGCTATCTTTTAAAATTGGACTGTTTAACCCGTAAACTTTAGGTAGCATTTCATAAGTGCTGCAGAAACTGGAATTTGATTGTTTTAAAATGTATGGAAATTAATTTTGGGAAAAAGGTGTAAATTTTGGAATTTAATATGTAATTAGAAAATTTTAAGAAATTGATTTTTTGATGGATTTAAAGGAAGAATTTAACGTTAAAATTTGGTAAAGGCAATAAATTCCAAAATAAATTGAATAAATTTAAAAAGTATATTATAAAGTGGAAAGTTTAAATCAATATTTGATATTGAAGGAATTTGAAATATATTTTGATTTTAAAGTACGAATACCATTTTAAACTGTAACCACAGGTTATAATAACGTTTGGTTGGCAAAGAGACCGGGATCGGATATCTGGCATACTCTCTGTCGATACCGAAAACCACTTTGACTAACCGTGTACGCGGTGGAGATCCCAGAATGAAGTAGGATGGTGGTGACGGTTCCTTTAAGGTAAATACGTGGACCCGACTCCCGTGAGTTGGCATAAGGTGGCTAAAACAGGAGCGATTCTCGGATTAATGAGGTAGCACCTCTGATCGAACGCACTTCTTCGTATGCCATTCTATTACTCCTGTGATTGTTTTGGTGCGCACCTTTGATTTGGGAGTGTTGTTCGAGGTGGGCGGTAACTGCGGCTACGCGTTTCCACCGGTCCGGATAGCAATTGGTATATCTACCCTGGCATTGCCTAGTTGTGCCGTGTCACCTACCATAGCGAGCCTCCTACGAGTTTCTATTTGTGTCGTACCTATGGAGTATCCTCTGGTAGCTTCCCGATCAGGAGGTATTACGGTACTGTATAGACTATTGGCATTATTTGTGTTAAGGGCTATATGGGTAACCCCTTAACGCTATTAAAAAGTAAGTTTATTTTATATATAGACACTATTATAATAGCTCAATATACTACATAGTAAATAGTTTAACGGATCCTTAGAGGATGGGCGGTCCCAAGCATCCTTTAAGTTACTTGCTCTATATTACAGTACACTTGAATTAACTTACAATTACATAAGTATGTATGTCCTGACTCGAGTGTTATGTTTTATTTTACGCTCGGATCAGCCTGAGTTGCAGCTTCAGTTCTCTCTCCGGAGCTAGGACATCCCGTAGATCATTCGTGCTGCCGGAAGTTTTGTTTTCAGTCTTTATCTCTTTTTCTGTAATCAAGACTTTGGAAGACTTTGTTCCATTTATGTTTAAAACTGTATTGAAGATTTTGAACTATGTAATTCTGTTTGGTTAAAGTTTCATAGTGGCTTCATGAACCACTGAATATTTTATTTCCGCTGTGAGTTTCTGATATCTGTGTCTGTGATTCTGTGTTTTCGATTTCATTTGTTCCTAAGCTATTTACAATCTATTGTTTTGAACTATTCCAGCTCGACATGTTTTATTTATTGTCGAATTTGAATGGTACAAAATAGTGGGTCGTTACAGTTGGTATCAGAGCCAGGTTTAAGCATAGCCTAAGGAGCAAAAACTCATTAGAGATATGGCAGCAATACCCTAGAATGAGTGAAGTCAAATTCCAGAATCTTTTCCTTGTGAGAGAACGTATTTTAAAGTATAAAATGATTTTCAAAAAGGTTTTTTAAAGAAGTATTTTAATATAAAACTTCCTGTTTTAAAATAAATTTTCCAACTACTTCTTCCTTCTCTCCATCGTTTATATTTCGAGCCTTTGTTAACTGCTTGTCTAAATTAAACTTTATCTTATCCTAGAATATCTTAACATTTCTCCTCTGCCCTTAAAAAAATTCATTCTCGATCTTTCAGGATGAATAGAGGAAACAATAGAGGTCGAGGGCAAGCTGCTCCTCCACCTGCTGCCCCTGTCAGATTCACTAAGTTATGCAAGGACTATGTTGAGCTAGGTGGCACAAAATTTATGGGAACAGAAACCATCATAGAAGCTCAACAATGGTTACGGGACTTGGAGAGGATTTTCTCCTGTCTCGATATTACTAATGCCCAGCAGAGGCAACTCGCGGCCTGGCAAATGAAGGGCGCTGCTTTAAATTGGTGGCTATCTATTACTGCTCAAACAAATGAGGCTGACCTCACTTGGGAGCAATTTAGGTATCTTTTGGTTGTCCAAATTCGGATTTGAAATTCCATGTTTGAATCTATCTTTTAATCTCTTATCGTGCTTTAGGGAGGCCTTTCTGGCCAAGTGGATGCCCAAAGCGGGCAAGTCTCAGCTCTATCGAGACTTCACGGATCTAAAGCAAGGCAGTATGACCTTCACAGAATATGAGAGGAAGTTTAATGAGCTCTCCCAGTATGGTCTGAATCTGATTGACACCCCGCTCAAGATGAACGAAAAGTTTATCGCTGGAGCTCGACCTGAGTTCTACGATCGACTCATTACTCATGTTCATGGGTCCTTCACGGCATTGATGGATATGGCTCTCCGGTATGAGAACCGTACATCTAAGACCACTCCAGCTGCCCAGTCTGCATCAGCCCAGTCTTCCGGTAATTCAAGAAAGAGGAAGTCAAATTTCTACCGCAATAAGAGGAACAAGACTCAAGGGTTAGGATCATCATCATCTTCTGCATCTGTAAGGCCACCAGTAGACCTGTCTACCATCACTTGCCACAGATGCCAGCAGAAGGGACATTTTGCTAATCGCTGTCCTACTTTGGGTGCTGCTGTCCCACCTCCTGCTCAGTTTGCTAGGCGAGATCTTTGTCACATCTGCCTCCAGCCGGGACACTACAAGAAGGATTGTCCCACTCAAAAGAAGGGCACTACATCCGGGGTCTTTGCGGTGACTTCTGCATCCTCTACAGCTCCGCAGCCTGCACCTGCACCCGCTCCAGCTCCGAACGACTCTCAAGGTACACTTCAAGGATCTTTTACTTTGTTCAAATTACCTGTTCGCGTTTTATTCGATACCGAAGCTTCCCACGGCTTCATTTCGTCCGACCTCTGTAATAGATTTGAACATCGACTTTCACCTGAATTTTCCTCCGTACCTTTATGTGTTTCAAACCCCATTGGCGGCCCTGCGAACCTTAGTAAAGTTTGTAGGAATGTGAAGCTCCTCCATTTCCAACAGTGCTTCACTGGAGACTTCTATGTGTTGGGTTTTGACGCTTTTGACCTTTTGCTTGGAGGAGATTGGTTAGATAGGCATGATGCAGATATCTCTTGTAGTTCTCGTACTGTTGCTCTTAAAGATGATTTAGGGAACCCATTAGAGATCCAGTGTAAATTGCCTCAGGAGTTTGCTGGTAGTTTCATCTATTCTCTCAACACTTTCCCGGATGATATCCATTCGACCCCTGTAGTCAAACTTTTTCCCGACGTATTTGGTGAAGTCACTTCTTTACCTCCAAAGCGGGAAATTGATTTCCGTATCGATCTTATCCCTGGAGCACGACCTGTAGTCCTTCCACCCAGAAGAATGGCACCGCGGGAAAAGAGCGAAGTAAGGAAGCAGATCCAAGACCTATCCTCCAAAGGTCTGATCAGACCTAGCTTCTCAGAATGGGGAGCAGCTGTAGTTTTCGTCACCAAATCAGATGGTTCCCTCCGGATGTGTGTTGATTACAGAGAGCTTAACAAGCTTACTATGAAGAACAGATATCCTATGCCCCGCATAAACGATATGTTCGATCAACTATATGGAGCAACTGTTTTCTCTCAGCTTGATTTAGCCACAGGTTTCCATCAGCTTAGAATTGCTGAGGAGAGCATACCCAAAACTGCTTTCCGTACTGAAAATGGTTTCTTCGAATGGCTAGTTATGCCTTTTGGCTTGACTAATGCCCCTGCTTTCTTCGTAGACTTGATGAATCGTGTCTTCCGCGATGTACTCAATAAATTTGTCCTTGTCTTTATTGATGACATCCTTGTCTTCTCCAGGTCTGAGGAAGAACATAGAGTTCATTTGAGTTATGTTTTAGAGACTCTTCGGAACCACCAATTAAAGGCTAAGTTCTCTAAATGTCATTTCTGGGAAGAAGAAGTCTGATTCCTCGGACACATTGTCTCTAAAGAAGGAGTTTCTGTTGATCCAGTCAAGATCGCTGCAATCAAAGAGTGGGAAGAACCTAAGACTCCTACTGATATTCGCAGTTTTCTAGGCCTTGCTGGTTACTACCGAAGGTTCATTGAGAACTTTGCTCGGATTTCGGCACCTCTGACTGCTCTAACCCGGAAAAATGTTAAGTTTGTATGGAGCAATAAGTGTAAAGCTGCATTCCAAGAGTTAAAGGATAAGCTCACCTCCGCACCAGTACTTACTGTACCAAATGGAAGTGAAAGATTAACGGTATTTACTGATGCTTGTCGAGAAGGTTTGGGAGCAGTGCTAATGCAAGATGGGAAAGTAATTGCATATGCTAGTCGTCAGCTGAAGACTCATGAAGCTAATTACGTTGCTCACGATTTAGAATTGTTGGCTGTTGTCTTTGCCCTGAAGCTTTGGAGACATCATCTCTTGGGAGCTAAGTTTGATCTCTTCACCGATCATCAGTCTCTGAAATATATCTTTACCCAGAAGGATTTAAATCAGAGACAAGTGCGGTGGCTCGAGTTTCTTGCTTCGTGTGATCACGACATCAACTATACTCCCGGAAAAGCAAATGTAGTGGCCGATGCGTTGAGTAGAAAGAAATCTTTGTTATGCCAGCTTTTTGTTTCGTCTCCTCTATTGGACCGTATCAAGGCTAAACAAGACGAGGATGTGAGACTTAGGAGCATGAAAGAGAATGTTCGCAGCAGGATTGGTGGTAATAGTCTTGATCGAAGTGGAGCACAGATTGATGATAAAGGGGTTTTAAGGATTAATAGAAGGATTTGTGTCCCGAATGTTGATGGTCTGAGGCAGGAATTACTTCGGGAACATCACCAATCCCGACTTTCCATACATCCTGGCGTAGTAAAGATGTATCAGGATTTAAAGAAACTCTACTGGTGGAAGGGTATGAAGCGAGATGTCTCTATCTTTGTGAGTAGATGTGCGACTTGTCAGCAAGTCAAGGCAGACCATCAGAAGACACCGGGTCTGTTGCAGCCTTTGGAGATCCCAAATTGGAAGTGGGAGCAAGTTTCTATGGATTTTATTGATGGTTTGCCGAGATCTAGGAAGGGAAATGAAAGCATCTGGGTTATTGTGGATAGACTGACTAAGTCCGCTCATTTTATTCCAGTCAGATCTACCCGCACAGCTTCGAGTTTATCCGAGATTTATATGAGGGAGATTGTTCGCCTCCATGGTGTTCCCCTTAGCATTGTTTGCGATCGAGACCCTATTTTCACTAGTCAGTTTTGGAAAGCATTCCAAGAATCCTTGGGTACTCGTTTGAACCTGAGCACCGCTTACCACCCGCAAATTGACGGTCAAACGGAGAGGGTAAATCAGATTCTTGAGGATCTTCTTCGTGCTTGCATCTTGGACTATGGAGGATCTTGGGAAGATCATATCCATCTTGTGGAATTCACCTATAACAATAGTTATCAGGTATAAATTTCCAATCCGTTGTTCTTATCTTATCTTATCCTCTATCTATCTCATTATATCTTTTCAGGCTAGTCTTGAGATGTACCCTTTTGCTGCTCTATACGGGAGACCGTGTAGATCTCCTTCTTGTTGGATTGAGTCCGGTAACCGCTTAGTTCTTGGCCCTGAGATGATTTTAGAAGCTTCGGAGAAAGTAGAGGAGATTAAGAGAAGGTTAAAAGTTGCTCAAGATAGACAAAAGAAGTACGCTGATCGGCGTAGAAGGAGTTTGGAGTTTGATGTTGATGATTTGGTATTTCTTAAAGTCTCTCCTTTAAGAAATGTGGTTCGGTTTGGTCGAAGAGGAAAACTGGCCCCTAGGTTCATCGGTCCATTCCGTATTTTGGAGAGGATTGGATCTCTTGCTTATCGACTAGATCTACCCGAGAAGTTTGCTGGAATTCACAATGTGTTTCATGTATCTCACCTTCGTCGTTGTCTTCACGATCCATCTCTTGTCATCCAGCCTACTGCTCTTGAGGGTTTGGACATCGAACCTGATCTAACTATTGAAAGAAAGCCGCTTCGTATCGTCGATCGAGGTACGAAACAGCTTAGAAGAAAATCTATCCAATTGGTCAAAGTGCAATGGAGCACCGATGAGCGAGATTGCACATGGGAGACGGAGGAGAGCATTCGTGCTTCAAATCCAGAACTATTCGTTTAAGGTACTTGCTTTACTATCGTATCTTCCTTTGTTTTTTTCTTTCGTTCCTTTTCGAGGACGAAAAGTTCTGAGTGGGGGAGAGTGTAACAGCCCTAGTTTTATAGCTATTTATTTCTTTTAATTATTTAATTTTTGAATATATTTTATATAATATCTTGTAAACCAATAAAATTTATAATAACAGTGTAAAATTTAGAGTATTTATAAACTGTTAAATATCGCGTTTAAAGGACGCGTAAAAAAACTATGGTAGGTAACGTAATAAAACGTATAAACTTAAAAATGTTATTTTATAGAAATTTTTGATGTTCTGTATTACGTCAGTTTGACGTATTGTAAAAATCATATTTTTAATATTTTTGGATATAAAATATCAGTCAGTGATTTTATAGCAAACGTTATTTTGTTTTAACGGACAGTTTGGTTTTTTTTAAATAAATTTATATACGTTTCATTCCTAAAGCCTTACATAATTTTTGCCATTTCATTTATTGCAATCAAACTAAAAATCAAGATTGATAAACTAGAAATGAATCACACATATAAGTAAAGTCCAAATCTGTTTATCCTCTGTTTCAAGCAGTACTACACAAAATCAAGTTCCTCAATCACGCATAAATATGGAAATCAAAGCTTCTCATAAAATTTGCAGTAATCGCATGCATTAATTTCAATTGGCAGTTTTAAATCTCGCAAGCCATATTCCCACAATCAACGCATGTTTTAATAAATATGGGTAACGTTCAAACATTTATAACTGGGAATCGATATCACACATATAAAAATCAAATCAAATTGCTAGCCGTGGTCCCTAAAAATCACCTCTTCTATTGCCTATTCAGTTCGAAAATTTATTTGCTTATTATCTTCCTAAATCAACACATGCATTTTATCAAAATCTTCGTATGACTGGTATAAATCATGAAATATCCATTCAAGATCCTACTTGTTTTTCTGGTTTTCGCAAGCTTTGTATAACTGGCAATTAATATTTTGCAAAGCCTTAAGTAAATCACGCATTTATAAAGTTCTAACAGAGAAGCTGGAAGGGAAATCAACGCATGATTTTTTTATCACAATTTTCGTATATCATTCAAGATAGAAAACTGGAAAGAAATCAAGAATCTTTTCACCTGCCTTCTCCTTTAAATTCGCAAATTTCATGTATAAATACCTACTCATTCACATCAACTTTCCTCTGATCTACATATCTCAGCCTTCACGTCTTCTTTTCAAGCTCCATCAGGTAATGGGTATCCCTCTTTTGTAAATTTCATTTGTCTGCCTTAAATTGATCTTTCCTTTGGCAAAATTTTATTTGTGCTCGACTACTACATTCCCTTAACCCCACTAGTCTGACCATCATACACTTTCACCCTGAGTACATGCATAGCTGTTTGATAGGGGACTGATATATAGGATAGAGATTGAGGATAGGAGATGAGTCTGGTCGTCGGTGCATCTGTGCATGTTTCATAGGGCATGCGTATAGGTTTTACCATCCTATAACAGCAAGAAGCAGTGTGGATTTGGATAGATGCAGTTTGAATAGGGAGGCATAGTGTTCACAACTGAGACCTATAGTTTAAGAATCAGAGAGGTTGCATTTGTGAAATAAGTTTGCATACACCACCGTTGGATCTCAGTTGAAATGAGAAGCATATGCATAAAGTGAGTAGTTTATTGATAAATATAAATGGTAGACGTATATATAAGACATAATAAAAAAAATATAAGATATCAATGAAGTACCTTAGTTGCTGATGATGTGAGTCATGGTGAGGTGAGTTTGCCTGCATATTTTTTCCAAGATTTGATTTTTAGTTGCAAATCTAGTACTGATACATGGTGAGTGAGATGAGTGGGCAGTGTGCATGTTTCTTTAAGGAACTGAGAGATTTCTTTGGAAAAAAAGGAGGAGAAATAAAAGAACGAAGGGAGAAAGAGTGGAGAGAGCATACGATGAAGTTGGCAGGGACGTGTTGCAAGTCATGTTTTATAAAATGGCGAAGGTATATAAAAAGGCTTCAGTTGATAATAAGGCAAAAGAAGAAAGCCTGCAAAACTTTGATACTTATAGTTGCGTGGGAACTGAGATGCACCACTTGGCATCTAGCTCGCATGGAACAAAGCAGGGAAATTATATTTGGAGCTTGCGTTTTGTTGGGGGATTGTGGCCAAAACTAGGAAACTCTATTTCCTTCTTAAAAAAAAAAAGGAAGATAGTAACGTGTTAATGCATAGTAGGCTGGGCCGTGCCTTATAGCAGCAAGAACATATAGTTTTAAAATATATTACCGGGAACGTTGGTCGGGATGTGGGGTGTGGCAGTCGAGCAAAAGTTGAACCAAAATTTCTTGTACTCTATTTGTTCCAAATTGTTTCGAATATTTGCTTTGACCGTAAATTGAAGTCGCGTATTGGTTTTATTTGGATCTTGTTATAGATTTGAATCTAGGCGTAACATTCCGGGATATTTCATCGTTACTCTCTGTGCGCTTCTTTTCCGGTGGATTTTCATTTTTGTTTGAATCAAATCTTTCTGCAGCCATCAGGTGAGTTTTTCTCACCAGACAAACATGCCTATATATTTGTAATTATCGCAAGTGTATTTGTAGATTTTTATTCAATTTCTATCTGTCTGTAATATAATGTAGGATGTTAAACCCATTTAAATTGACACCCCATCGGTTATTTATCTGTTGTAATATTACTACAGTTATATTATTAAATGTTTATTTACTGTTTAAATCATCACTGTAAGTTCCCTGTAAAACTTAGATAGTTATGGGCTGAAATGATAGGCCTAAATGATGATTATTGTTCATTTATTCTGTTAACTGTTTAAATGTTGACTTGGGATTGCGGGTTTGAAATGATAGAACCCGGGGTTCTGTAAATTGCGGATTGAAATGATATAAATCCGTATCACTTGACCTAGGCTAGAGAACTATATACAGACCCGTGGTTTCTATAATATTTTTCTGAAATATTTTAAGATTATTTTGGAAATTTATATTATTCTGATTTATAATGATTTTAAAGAGTTAAAAATGTTAAATAATTAAATAAGGGTTTGAATAAATTTTTTTTTGGAATTTAACTTATATTGGAAAATTCTGTTTTGTTAAAAATGAGATTTCAGTAAAAATAATTGATTATAAGTTATATTTGGAATTTAGAACTAAATTGTTAAGAAAGAATCTATCACAGCATTTAAATGCTATCTTTTAAAATTGGACTGTTTAACCCGTAAACTTTAGGTAGCATTTCATAAGTGCTGCAGAAACTGGAATTTGATTGTTTTAAAATGTATGGAAATTAATTTTGGGAAAAAGGTGTAAATTTTGGAATTTAATATGTAATTAGAAAATTTTAAGAAATTGATTTTTTGATGGATTTAAAGGAAGAATTTAACGTTAAAATTTGGTAAAGGCAATAAATTCCAAAATAAATTGAATAAATTTAAAAAGTATATTATAAAGTGGAAAGTTTAAATCAATATTTGATATTGAAGGAATTTGAAATATATTTTGATTTTAAAGTACGAATACCATTTTAAACTGTAACCACGGGTTATAATAACGTTTGGTTGGCAAAGAGACCGGGATCGGATATCTGGCATACTCTCTGTCGATACCGAAAACCACTTTGACTAACCGTGTACGCGGTGGAGATCCCAGAATGAAGTAGGATGGTGGTGACGGTTCCTTTAAGGTAAATACGTGGACCCGACTCCCGTGAGTTGGCATAAGGTGGCTAAAACAGGAGCGATTCTCGGATTAATGAGGTAGCACCTCTGATCGAACGCACTTCTTCGTATGCCATTCTATTACTCCTGTGATTGTTTTGGTGCGCACCTTTGATTTGGGAGTGTTGTTCGAGGTGGGCGGTAACTACGGCTACGCGTTTCCACCGGTCCGGATAGCAATTGGTATATCTACCCTGGCATTGCCTAGTTGTGCCGTGTCACCTACCATAGCGAGCCTCCTACGAGTTTCTATTTGTGTCGTACCTATGGAGTATCCTCTGGTAGCTTCCCGATCAGGAGGTATTACGGTACTGTATAGACTATTGGCATTATTTGTGTTAAGGGCTATATGGGTAACCCCTTAACGCTATTAAAAAGTAAGTTTATTTTATATATAGACACTATTATAATAGCGCAATATACTACATAGTAAATAGTTTAACGGATTCTTAGAGGATGGGCGGTCCCAAGCATCCTTTAAGTTACTTGCTCTATATTACAGTACACTTGAATTAACTTACAATTACATAAGTATGTATGTCCTGACTCGAGTGTTATGTTTTATTTTACGCTCGGGTCAGCCTGAGTTGCAGCTTCAGTTCTCTCTCCGGAGCTAGGACATCCCGTAGATCATTCGTGCTGCCGGAAGTTTTGTTTTTCAGTCTTTATCTCTTTTTCTGTAATCAAGACTTTGGAAGACTTTGTTCCATTTATGTTTAAAACTGTATTGAAGATTTTGAACTATGTAATTCTGTTTGGTTAAAGTTTCATAGTGGCTTCATGAACCACTGAATATTTTATTTCCGCTGTGAGTTTCTGATATCTGTGTCTGTGATTCTGTGTTTTCGATTTCATTTGTTCCTAAGCTATTTACAATCTATTGTTTTGAACTATTCCAGCTCGACATGTTTTATTTATTGTTGAATTTGAATGGTAAAAAATAGTGGGTCATTACATTCTAAAAGTAAGATCTCATCCTTTCTCCTGCTTTCGATTTTTTGATTTCCTCCTATTTTACACCACCTCCCTAATTCTCTTCTCCTAAAACTCATCGACTGCTGTGGAAAAAAAACCTCAAAACCAAATTCAACATTCTAGCCATCAATTAAATTAATCTATCTCTTTTGTTATATTTACTTGACGCTAAGGAAGATGCAGATCGCTGAAGAAGAGGCACGGTGTCGAAAATAGGCGATGGTTGTGGATCTAGGGTTTTCGAACGCCACGGATCAAGTTTGGAGTTTGTGGTATTCTCCGAAATTTAGCTTTTCAATTTATTATTTACATGTTAGTTTGCTAATTGGATGTTGATAGAGGTAAATTTTCAGTAAGGCAAACCATATTACGTGCTGGATGATCCCAGCAGTAGACCGAGATCAGTCAAGAGTGAGGATGAAAGTTTCCAAAATCACGACTGTAACGACCCGCCGCCCTGACCGCCTCTAGTCGGTAATTAAACCAACTAGAAACGTTCAAGATGACGGATTGTTATTTAGTTTATAACATTTAAACAGAATCAGCCACAGAATCACAGAATAATCATAATATTATTCATAAATGAATTTTTCTTTTACATATATCAGAGTTTATACAATAAATTACATTTGAATTTATACAGCGGAACAATTTATATTTATTAAGTACAAGAAAAATTTTGCTGAAAAACTTTAGTGAATGCCGAAATCCCCCTCTCTCTAACTTCGCTGCGAGAAAATCTTCAAGCTGCAGAAATACTCGGTCTGACCCGAGCGTTTATTGCAAAACACAAAAACACTCGAGTCAGGATTAATCTTAACTCAAGTAAATAAATTTGCAATGAACTGAATAAAATGGTAACAGCCCAACAGGGTTAATGGTGCAGTACAGGCAGCAGAAGCGACGAAACAAATTGGATTAGTCCAAATAAAAGAGGATGTAAATAATATAAATTCCCACAAAAGAGCATAAGGGGTGTACAGGAGTACACACATATCTGCCCAGCAAGGTACAAAACTGGGTAATTCAGTGTTACAAACAACACCCAACTGATGATCATATTAAATTTCGGGTGAGAGGCAGATAAGCACATGAGCCACTTGAGTGAACACATTTCACACAACCATACAGTTTACAAAGTCACGGCAATAAGTAAATGAGGCAAAAAGGTCAACAATTAAACAAAATTCCAGAAGAGAATGGAGAAAAAGATGTTGGATCTAGCATGACTTCATTTTTGTAAACCAGAACCGCTTTTCATTTACATGCTTAAGCTTAAAATCAAATGTAAATGATAACTGTTTAAATCTTAAACTTCAACAATGTTTTAAATATTAGATCCTGAACTTGATCAGGTTTTTAAAACTTCAATTCAAGAACAGGCCCAAAACTATATTTTTCCACAGCAAGCATACATTCATATAAACCCAAACATACATTCATAGCCTTTCATCGTATTCATTCGCGCACTTATTTCAGAGAATAGTGTCAATGCATAGATGACATCACAGCAACCATGACAGCAGACACAAATGTGCAACATAGTGAAAATGAACAAGTGCAACAGAACTTAACAAGGCAGACTTAAGTGATGACATACTACAATGACTAGAATATAAATACAACTCGAATGAATGCAAGTTCATATGTACAGCAACTCAACAGTGATACAAATGCAACAATTATACTACAAGTCAATGCCAAGTGAATGCAATTACAAAGAACATCAACTATGCAAACATATAGAACAGTGGACAAGACAACTAGGTCCAACAGGTGAATGGGAAGTCATATATGGATATGAAGACTGGAACAACATCATGCATGCAATACTCAATACCTGTCTTTATTACCAGAACAATCATGCACCTCAACTACTTAATTTTTTTTCTTTGAAAACTTTTGTCTGCTGTTACTTATTTCCAATAGTAACAGGTTTTGCTTTCCTAAACTTAAAATTTTCAAACCTAAATCTATGCAACACAACTCAAATTTGATTATATAATAACTTCTAACTAAGCTTCAGACATAAAAGAGTGAATTTGCATTTAGATCCAAGTAATAACAGAAGCATGATTGTTGAAACAATTTGCAACACTCTTTTCTGCATATTCAAGAAAATATGCAGGGTATTATCTCACAACAATCAACAAGCAAATTCAAACTCATGCTCATATGGAATTTCAACAACCTATAAATAGTCATGTTTACTTGCCAAAAGAAAGAACAGGGTAGTTGTTATTATTTATTTTTATTTTACTAATCACTGTTTTGATTTTGTTGTTTGAACAACATTTCAAATTAAACTTTAATTTCTGCAAAATCCAGATGGCTTGGTTTTAAAAGTAGAAACTGTTTTTAAAACATTGATTTACTCACTTGAATTTAATTCAACTATACTTTAATTTAAAACATAGCTTTTAAAAATTTGAGTTTTCCCAAATTTTTTAAAAAAACTCAACTCTCAGGTTTACAAGAGAGGAATGCAACAACATGTCAACAGAAATGATTTAGCAACAAGGCAGACCACAAAATGCATGCTACTTAGTTCAACAACATCATAGATGACCAAGTCAAGAGAATCAAGTCAACCAGGTAATAATGATTAAAGTTTAAACTTGCTTTCATTTATTTCTGAAAATGTATAACAGGTCTTAAACCATAGTTAAACTTGTTTACAATTTTTTTCAGAAGGAACAAAGAAGAGAAAGAATGGATTGGGGTTTAACATGCTTTATTCTTGTAGACAGAAAATTATGTGAAAATTTTGTTCACAGTTTCCAGCAAAAATTCTTTTTTTTATTTTTTTATTTTCTAAAACTTAAACTTCCCAAACTTACAACTAAATATTATGTCTCCTGATCTAAAAATCATGTTTTCAAGACATTTTGATTACAGAGAAGTTCCTGTTTCCAATTCACCTTATTTTAATTCCTTATGCTTCAGTTTTATCTTTAACAAACACATTTGTTTGTAATCCATTTCTCAAAAAATGGTTAGGTTATGAAACTACTAAAAGTTGGAATTTAAATGCCTAAGTCAGATACATCAGCAATTACTGATACAACCCAAAGCATACATACTTATATAAGTATATAGTAATCACTTTGTAAACATTAAAATCTGGAAACAGAGATATAAGCTCATGCACAGTAAATGCAAGCATATTTCAACAACTAAACAAACATTTCAAATGTAAATCCAAAGCATTTAAACCATAAAAGCAAGTTCAAGGGGAGTTTGCTCACCTATTTTCTTCTAGCTGTTATTTTCTTATTTTCCAGTAAACTAAAGTTTCTTTTAACTTAACAAAATTTTAAACCATATATATATATATATATATATATATATATTTTTTTAAAACATACTTTGTTCAAGATTCATATACTATTAAAGATTGATTCAACAGCACTCAAGTTTTACTAAATTTTGGACCTGAAATTTAGAAAGACTGTCATAATCATAAAACAGTAACCTATACTCATAAACTAATACATGCAAAACTATATAGTATATTGCAATCTGTATATTTAAACTAACCCAGATACATATTTACTTCATTGTATACACAGAATATCATCATAAAACAGCCATACAAAACATACACTTTTAAATTGAAACTTGAAATATACAGATAAGTTTTATTTATAGCAGTTTTAAATTGAAACTTGAAATCTAAACTGTTAATTCAAAACAGAAAGGAGCATCTTCACTATACAGGCATGCATCCATAAATTTACACATATATACTGGCAAATATATTCCATCCAAGATCATCACATGCAGCAACAACAAGCAAGCAAAGTTTTGATATAGCTTCTGTTCTTATCAATTTAAATCAAGTACTTGGTAGCATCTGTTCTTATTAGTTTAAAAACAAATTTCACATAGTATCTGTTCTTATCAGTAGAAAAAAACCAGTTTCAAATAACATCTGTTCTTATCATTTTTTTTAAAAAAACAAATTCCCAATAACATCTTTTCTTATTAGTTTTTAAAAAAAAACAAATTCCCAATAACATCTGTTCTTATCAGTATAAAAGTCAAAATATCAGAGCAAATGATAGCGAATAACAACCAACAACCAACATGCAGTGTGTTATCTGTTCCTATCAGTTTAGAATTCAAAGTAGCCGAGCAAATGATAATGAATAACCCCCAAATCATAGCATGCAACCAAGCATTCAAGTCAACAAATTTAAGCACTTGCATTAAAATCAACCGTGAGTGAAAAACTCACCTTTTCTAGCTGGGTAGAAGACGATGCCGGAGCTTCGCAAAAACCCTGCTTTGGAACAACGAACGCTATTGAACGAAAGCCCCAAATATGATCGCAAGCCCTAATTTAGAGACGAAGAGCTGAAGCCCTAATTGTTGAAGATGTTGCGAGCGAGTTGAAGCATCAAACTCGAAGCAGAAATTGAAGCCCTAGTTTGGAAGTGAAGAGGAAGACGAGAGAGACAGGGCCGCCATTAATTTTCTTCTTTTGTTTATTTCGTTTAGGGTTAAAAATGAAACGGGTAAAGTGAGATAAAGGGGAATCGGGTAAAACTAATAAGGTCAGGGGGATTTTTCCTTTAAGTTACGTTTATTTATTTATTTATTTATTTTATATATTTTTTTATTTTAAATTCAATTTTTTTTTTTTTGTATAAATTATTTTCTTTACTTTGTTTTATAAATTTTGTTTAAATTATGTTGTTAAATTTTTTTTTTTAACTAAGTGTATTTATTTATTTTATTTTGTATTGATTTTAATTTTTTATTTAAGCTAAAGAAAAAATGTTATTTAAAAACTAACCATCCATTAATAAATTTACATAAATAATGATCCTTGTATCCAAATTATTTTCTTAAGTTATTAGTTTGAATTTCAATTACAAATTAAATATTCAATTTCAGCTCCAAAGTCAAGTTTAAATTTTTATTCAACTTCTTATAGATTAAATTTAAAAATTTAATCGCCAATTTCATTGTTATATTGAAAATTCAATTTAAATTATCATTCAAATATTTAAAATTAATTAAATATTTTCAATTTAAATTGTTCAAAATTTAGGATCGTTACAACGACGCTTGGATTTTTACTTCGTACGAATTTCTAGCTGGAAGAGAAAATCAATTAAAGCTGAGATTTTTGAATTATTCACTGTAAGTATTATTTATCTTTCTCCCATTTATCCTACCTGTTACAGGGGCATATTCATTTACATCAATAGATCCAAACAATAATTTTTTTATCTTACAACGATAGTAATATGTGTGTATAATTCGATTAAATGCATAGTGTAACATCCCAAAATTTTTAATCAAAATAAACTATATATTTAAACTCTTGGGGTTTGATTTGAGAATAAATTTGAAGAAAAATCTAAACAAATGAAATAAGTGAAATAATGTATGAAATAAATCCCAAATTTATTTTGATTTTAAAATATTGAGATGATAAATGTTTTTAAAAGTCATTTGGATTTAGAATGTTTATATTTCAAGTTTAAGATTTAAGTTTGAATTTAAATTTGGAATAAATGTTTTAAAATGAACAAGCATTTAAAATCATTGAGGAACAAATATACAATGGAAAAAAAACAACCATTCTTTTTAACATTGTACATATGCATATAAACATACAAATGAATAAAAATATATATATTGGTTTATAAAAGTATGTATATAATATAGGAAATAAAATCTATAAAGTTTCTTTTGCTTTGTAACATCAAGGGCTAAAAACTTACATTCACAATAAAATGAATAATTAACAAAATCTATGGTTTAAGATCTTTTCTTACAAATGGCACAAAACATCAACTCCTTAATAAAATAATCAAATAGAAAATTCAGAAAACTCTTCACCTTCTAAAATTCGAATTTTTAAATCCCTAACATCTGATACTCAGTAGTCAAAAGATCATTGCAATTTTTTTTCTCTTCAACATTCAAAGAAAAAAAAAGGTTCAGAAGAAAAAAAAATGTCTTCTTCAATTCAAAGAAAAAAAACTGAAGTGTTTTCAAACTGTAGTGATATATTAATCTTCAGGTAAGTTTGTTTTAAACTTTATTGTTCATGAAGATTATGATTTTTTTTAAAAATCAAGTTTCAATGAACAATTCAAAACTTAAACTGCAGATTTGTAAAGAGGAGTCTATGGATTTCAAAAGCAGTGCAGTTTTTTTTTCTTTGCTGGGAATAAATTTTAAAGGCAAGTAACTTTCCATTTTAAAGTTGAATTTGAAGTTATAATCTATAATGAAGCAAGAATTAGTACAATAACATCAAATTATTTGCAGGAGGGGTCAAGGATTAAAAGCTACTTTTCTTTTTGGTTTCTAAGTTCATGTTTTCAAAGTTGCAGAGAAAAGAAGCTTCTCTGTTAATCCAAACTGTAAGTAATCTAGATGTTTTTGTTATTAATAATTAAAATAAATGAAAGCAACATGGGATTTAATACAACAATGTCTAATTTTATTGCAGGAAGATTAAGGTTTAATCTTTTTGGTTTCAAGTTTTAGAAAAAAAAGGGGGTGTCTTCTCTGCTAAGAATCCCAACTGTAAGTAAAGTAGAAACTATTGTAAGTAATGAATAAGTATATGAACATAGCAAACATTAATCACGGATCTGTAACTATAAATTTTCAGATCTAAAACCCCAAGAAAATTAGAGTAGAAAAGAAGGAAAATTTGCCAAGTCTCATCTCTGTTTGGAACTGTCAACAACTTCTGGAAACATGTGAGTAAACTTTGTTTTCTCAATCTTTTTGATTGTTGTGTGTATGCTTGGGTGGTATAGGAGAATTAAACTTGTTTGCATGCAAGATTTTTGGTATACGATGGTAGTTGACTGTGCATGTTGATGTTTCAAAATACTAGTTCCTGTCAAACTTCAGGGAAGCAAAAAAAAAAAGGAAAAAAAAAGGGGTGAGTAAATCTATTGTTTGTTCCAATTTCTTACTGTGTTTGAATGCCTATAGGAGTAGAAATGAGTTGCATATGAATGAAGTTATGCTCATGCTTTGAATTTCCTGTACAACCTTTGCCCCCTGTTTCTATTTCCTGTAACATTTAGTTACAGGGAAATTAGAATTTTCCCTCCAACCTTCTTTTGAAAAAAAAGGGGGAAGAAATTATAAATTACCAAAAAAAAAACATATAGTTCAAAACTTGCACTTGTGTTTCAGAGTTTAAATCAAAGCAAGTTATAGATTTTTTTTTTTTTTTGAGAAATTTGGAAAAAGGCACATGCATAATTTAATCTCTGGTTCATGGAGTAAACCATAACCAAAATTCAATATCTTTTCTTCTTCCTTCTCTTTGCTTCTGGGAATAATTGTAAGTAAGTTAAGGGATTGTTTTTAACCTGTATTTCATCTCAGAAAAAAAAATTCTTTGTAATTTTTTTTACTGGAAAACAGAATCATTTTTAAGTATCAGCTTCTACAAAGTAAACTGTACCAAAGTTTTAAATCTCTCTCTCCCTCTCTACTTCTGGAAATGATTTTAAACAAGCTAAAATAAAATAAAATTATGGTATAACTCTATACTATGTGTCAGCAATGAATTAAAGAAAGAAAACAAGTATATGCAACTCTTTCTTTACTGGAAGATGGTAAATTCAGTAACAATCCAAATAAGCAAATAATTCAAGTATCACCGATTCGTATTTCAGTAATATTACTTGAATCCCCTTGAGAAACGATGATTTTTGAAACCAAAATGTAGATTTTACATTGAACCTTCATCAAGAAATTTAAGTTGATAAGGAAATCCAACTTTTGTCAAATTCTGATGATTCACGTAACCGTAGTTGTAACGACCCAGCATTTTTATAAATTAAAATTTGAATATTTAATTAATTTTAAATATTTATAAGTGAATTTATAAGTCAAATAAATTTTTATTTGAATTATTGGATTTAATTGGATAATTTAATCGATAATTTAATACGTTAAATTATGGAAATAATTGAAAATATGGTTAAAAATGATTGTAAATAATTTGGAAAATTTTATTTAATCATACTGGAGTAATAGAAATATTTTAGAACTTTTAAAATCGAATTAAAAGTTAATTTGTGAAAATTGAATATTTTAATATTTAATAATCGACTGTAAAATAGTCAATTTTTGAACAGTCTCAGAATTGAACGAAACCAGTTCCATTGGATCCGTAATAGTTAGTTATTACCGTATTTCAATTTTCGTGTCAATCGGAGCTATCGTTTGATCGTGGCAGCTCGAAACGCATCGATTTATTTTTAATTTAAATTTGGCGAGTCAAAATAGCCATTTTTCAAAAAGTCTTGGATTTCGACGAAACCAGTTTCATCGGATCCGTAATGTGATATTATTGTAAGGTTTCAAATTTCAAGTCGTTTGGATTTACCGTTTGTCCGGTACAAATTAAAACGCCTAGAAATCGGTTTAAATCGGTTTAATTTAAATTGAGCGTTTTCAGCCATAACTCGCACATACTTCCGAATTAGCTTCCGAAACCTGTTCCATTGTGTCCGGAACGCGGGATAAACCCTAGGTACGCTGGTTACGGCGTCTAAATCGGAGTTCGGAATTTCCGGGTGAATAGTGTCGAACGAAACTCTATAAATACAACCACCATCTTCATAATTTTATAAAAAAATAACAAAACCCTAATCTAACAAACCCTAGCCGCCACTTATTAACCAATGGCCAGAAATGCTCAACACTCATCTCTTAATCTCTTCCAATCCATCAAGAATTAGCCAAAGTGCTCAACTACAAAGTCGAAGAGCTCGACGAGAGCTTCGATTCCATACGGTGATGATCGAATTTGGAGCGACGATGGAGGAGCTATGGTGGGCCGTTTGCTACAGGTTTGGCACGAAATTCGAGGCTCATGTGCAGGCCGAGCTCCAAGTGGTTGATGGTGGTGGTAGCTCTCGCGAAGAGCTTCGATTTGCAAGTGGTTTGATGAATTTTCATCGAGTATTGAGCGAGCAAATTGAAACCCTAGTTGCTATGAGTATGGGTTCAAGTGACGGCCGTGACCTGAGATGAAGACGTGAGGAAGAAAGGGCTATGCACGGTCCAGATTTGTGATGAAGGATCTGATGGCTGTAGATTGATGTAGGTTTAAGTTATGAAAGAAAATGTTGAATTAAGTATATAAATCGTGTACGATCTTATAAAATGCATAACTTTTTCATACGAGGTCGAAAAAATGCAAATCCAGTTGCGTTGGAATCGTATGGACGAGCACTACGCGATGCAGTTGGTTTGGAGTCGTTTGGAGTTAGTGAGAATTTCGGGTAAAATTAAACGCGCGTTTAATTTTATTCGAAATAAAAGCTAAAACGGAAATTAAAACCAAGGTGAGAACTTCTCACTCAATCGAATCAGTTTCGATTTTATTTTAAATAGTTAGATTTAAAATATTTGAATGCATGTTTGAATGATGACTGTAAATTATTGATTGTTAAAATAGACATTATACGCCGTTAGTAAGCGGATGTTATTTATTAAAAACATATACCGCGAATATTTCATAAACAGTGAAATTGGTATTATATATAATATCAATATATATATATTGGCATATGTATATATTGCAGTTGTTGATTTCCCGCATTTTTTGTTTAGCGGATGAGACCCTATTACGCCGTTATTAAGCGGATAATATTTATTAAAAACATGTACCGCGATAATTTCGTACTGGAGCGAAATTGGTATTGTGCTAATGTTTTTGGATGCAGGAAACAGGTTGGAGGGATCCAACTGGATTCCTCAACAGTATTTAATTTATTTCAGATATTTTGATATTTGATGGATTATCATATCGATATATGATATCGTTGTTAGTCGTGATTGACTATTTGGTGTGTAGCATCATTGGACCCAGATTTTGGGATTTTAAAATGATTTTAAAAGTGATTTTGAAAATATACTATATTTTTGGAATTGATCCATTATAAATAAATAAACGTTATAATTTTTAAAGTTATAAAAATTATGGTTTTTGTGAAATATAGTTAAAAAAGCTGATTTTTAGAAATACGATTAAAAGTCGATTTTTGAGAAATATGAACTAATGATTTTATAAAATAATTTAGATAGGATTTTTGAATATATGATAAAAAGTTTAAATATAGGATTTATAAAATTTGATTATTTTATAAATCAAAATGGTGAAATTATAAAGGAAATTAAAGACGTTTCAGAATAATAATATAAACTGATTTATATTTAGAGATTTATAAACGGATATTTATAAATCGAAATAGGGACATTATAAAACGAGTTTTTATAAGTGTTTGAATGAAGTGAAAACGAATTTTGTAAATGAATGTAATTTATAAAATTAAAAACGGTGAAGTTATAGATGAAATTTATAAATAGTAAGATTTATAAATTTTATAAAGTTATTAAAAGAATGGTTTTGAATAAATCATTGAATCTTATAAGTTATAAGATTTATAATTATGAAGGTTAAAGGAACGATTTTGTGAAATAATCATTTATAAGTAATTAACTTATAATATGAACTTTTAGTCTATAATTGAGTTATAAACGGGAATAGGTTAATAAAGGAATTTGTAAAAGGAAGTTTATAAATAAATAGAAATAGAATTTATAAACGTTGTTTTATAAATTCGCAAACGGCCTATTTTGATGAGTTAATTGTTATAACTTATAAATGGAGTTATATTCACGTTTTTAGACTGTGAATAATTCTTTGAATTAAAATGAATAAAAGAATCAAATTGTTAACGGAGTTTATTCACGTTTTTGAATAATGAATAATATGTTAAAGAAAATGTTTAGGTTTGATGTTTAAAATTGAATTAAAACGATCTAACGATGGTTTAAAATGTGTTGAGATTCGAAACCATAGATTTCAACATTTATTGTTGAAATAGACGTTTTCGAGAAATAAAAGGAAATGGTGGACTATAACACTGTTGTTATAGTAAATGATTTCCGAATGGAAATGTTTTTGATTAGTATTGGGATTTATATATCTATTTTAATTTCGAATCCCTATACTAGTGATTTTGGGTTGTCGTAACGATGTTTTACGCAACATTCGTTTTGACCCAAATAAATATGTTAAGTGAATGATTTCCTTAAAGAATGAAATATATACTTAATTCGATTTAAGTATACTGAATATTTTCTAAGTGTTGAAAATAAATGATTGTGAATTACTTATTTAATAAGTATGGAAATGTTTTCCAATATAAAGTGAATATTTTGAGAATTTATCTTTTTGAAGATAAATTGAAAATGAATAATTGAAATCGTATATGCACGAATGTTTTGAAATATAAATTCATTATGGAATTTATATGTGAAAAGTGAAATTGGTTAAAAATAAATATTGATTTATTTTTGAAGTGTTGGAATTTTATATCTTGTAAAGATATTTTGGAAAATAAATAATTTGGAAAATTATTTAGAATCTGGTGATGTGTGCATATCCAGTGATAGTTCAATAACCGACTATCAGTATTTCCCTTTGAATGGGTATTTGATGTGAATTGATTGAATTTGAATGCACACTTATTTTTGAATAAGCGCTCACTATTCGGGTTAACCGGGAAAGGACCATGGGGTCGTATAACCCATTCCGAATATGTGATACGTCGTTGTGAATAGCATTGAAGATCGGTGTTGAAGACCCGGTATTTGCGAAAGCGATAGGATGAACTATCGATTGACTCTGCACCGAGTTGCTCCGGTATTGAGTTCTCCATATGTGATGGTGAATCCGATCAGGATTGTGAATATCCGGATTGCAAGGACTTCTTTGTAAGTGCCTTCGGTTCTGTTCGAGCCCGGAACAGACTTGTATGGATTGTATGCCTGACATTACAATTTGAGATATAAAGCCGATTTCATTCAAATATATTTCTGTTGGTGGCGGAGAATTTATTCTTTGCTTAACACCCTTCTTTGAGACGTACGAGCTCAAAGGTTATATAGTTGAAGTTATCAGCAATATATCCCATTTTGGTAATGTGACATGCTGAGTGATGCTGAAATGATCATTGTGTTGATTATTTGTGATAGGATCATTTATTTGATCGTCTATCTTAGTGATCATTGTGTTGATCATTTGTTGACCCAAAGCACGGCTTTTTGTACAAAGTGTGTTTTTGTGGACGTGACTTCGTCGAGCCTCACATCCCGGAAATGGTCAAAACAGGAAAGATGCGGCAAGGTTATTAGGGGTTGCTGTAGCTCCCCTTAGGGTATGTGCATTTCCTTCTGGAAAGGGGTGGTATCATGGTATGGAGCCCAGATACTTACTCATGTTGAAAACACTCTATTTATTATGGTGTGATGTTGGATATCGAGCGCTCGGTTGAAAAGGTCCTAAAGGACCGGGGAATGGCGTGCTCGTGTCAGTAGTTACCCAGTTAAGGGGTAACCCGGCCTTGTGTTGGCAGAGTTCCGGTTTGGTTCTCGGGGGTGTCTTTCCAGAGGCATTCTCAGTGGCAATGGGAAGTTCCTTGGCCTGACCATTTGTTGGAAATCCAATTCCCAATACGAAACTTGTACGGTATTAGTTGTAGAACCTGCCATTCACTTATGGTGGTCACCACTGTTTGGATGGTAGCTATAGTAGACATAGTTCGAAATGTCTATGTTGGCTAAGATTTATATTCTACTTTCGAAATATTTTTTCTACACTATACACTAATAATAATATCAAATGTTATTTTAAATGCGTATCAAGCATCTTTGACTATCATAAGGAGAAATCTCCTCCGATTCTGCGTTTGCATTGTGTGTGTGTGCGGGAGGCCTTATGGTAGTCTCATTTTTAAAAGCATTGCGAATTGATTAAAAATATTCCTCTATTTTGATTTTAAAGTTAAATAAACTGTTTTGAGTTCTCACACCAGTCACATGACTGACTTGGAGTTTATTGTTTTCCTTCCTAAACTCTGGGTGCCCACCAATTTCCACACGGGCAGTTAAGAGTTAGGTTTATCAGGATATTCTGGATATTCTGGAGTTGCTGGAGGCAAGCTGGATGGCATGGCGTATTACTAGTTTATATAGTATTTCTTTTTCCGCTGCATTGTTTGTTGTTGTATGTTGTTGTACACTCTGATGTGATGATATGATGTAATAAAATGTGATGTAATGTAATAACTGATATAGTTCTTTGTTTAAAGATTATTCATTTATTATTATATGTTGTTCCGCTACGAATTGTGAGATTCTGTTGTTGTTCTGTTCCTTTCTGTCCCGTTCTATTTTCTTTTCTGTCTTCTATTTTCAAATTCTCTTTTTCTATTTTTAAAATTCTTCTATCTTCTATTTTTCTAATTCTCTGTTTTCTAAAAATCGTCTATCTTCTTTTCCCTCTATTTTTCTTTTTAATTCTTCTTTTTCTCTCTTCTTTCTTTTCTTTTCTTAAATTCTCTTTTTAAAACCCATAACTATTCGGTTTTTCGGCAACGAAAATCCTTATACGTTACATTTGGTATCAGAGCTCTGATGGTTAAGCGAGAACCATGGTTCTGTTGGGTATTACTCATTAGAGATAGAGTCAGCAGTACTCTAGAATGAGTTGAGTGTAATAATAGCTATGAGAGCGTATTTGTTAGTGAATATGAAATTGTTTTATATTGTGATGATTGGTTTATTGAGTGGTATATAGATTCTGGTTAATGCGAGTAATTAACGTTGTTGATAGGGATCTATAAACGCTTGAATAGAACAATTCGGCACAGTATTGTTTAAAATTGGGTAAAATAATTTTACCTTAAGTATATTTTATATATGAAGGAATAATTTTTCAGAATTATTAAAAAGTGTATATAAGTTGATTGTTAGGTTGTTTGAATAATCTATATAAAAGGATAATTGTATAAATAATAGAATTATAAGAATTGAGTTATAATTAAAGTAATTTACAATTGTGAATAAACTTATATATATAAGAAATGAAACTATATGGATATTTAAAGTTAAATGGAATATAACTTAAGTGTTGTTGAATGGAATTGATTTTGGTATCGAAGTAAATAAATCAAGTGGATTAAATGGAATATGACTTAAGAGTTATATAAATGAAATTCAACTTTGGTAATTGAATTGAATAAATGAATTGAATTGTGAATCAATTGAATGGAAAATAGAATTGATATGGAATAATGAATATAAATGTTAATTCATTAAAATCTAATGTTATTGGAAGTTGAATAAATTGAATGAGAATGAATATAAGCAAAGGAATTTGGTTGTAACTAATATACATTGGTTGTTATATGGTTGTTAGTTGATTGTTTATAATTCATTAAGTATTAATGAAATTGAAAGCTATGTAATTGAATTCAAATGGAAAGTAAATAAATTTGAATAGAATTGAAGGTGAATTGGATTTAAATTAGTAAATGATAACTAATTGAATTGAGAAGGAATGTTTACAAAATCCAATGTTAATGAATCAAATGTGATTTGAATCGAAAACCAATTCATTAATATTAATGAGAATATAAATGAATATTTATTGATTATGAATGTTAATTGGTTGAATATATATTGCTTTAGTTGCATTTGCTATATTATGTAGTAGTTATGTTGATATATGTTGTATATCGATACTATGCTTTATATACATGATTCTCATGTTGTTTGTTGAGTATTTAGTAGGTGCGGATCGCGTTTGCTTCGCATTTGGAGTTCGCTTTAGCGCTATATTAGCCGTATATGCTTGCTAATAAAATATAAGGTACATATCTCGGATTAAATATCGCACTTTTATACTTTTTTCCCTTCGGGATGCCTCATTACTTGATGAGATGTATATTTGTGATATATATACTGTCATTTTTTTTTCGGATCGAGCCGCGCAAAGGAGACTATGGCGAATTTTTCCGGAAATTTAAGGCGTTAGAAAAATTTTGAGAAAATTGGGAAAATTTTGGAAAACTTTAACTTTGTTTTAGAGTTGAAAGTTAAATGATATAAATTGTTTTTGGAAAGATAACTAAGTATGATTTGAAAACTTAGTAAAGAATTATAAGAAATTTAACTATGAATTTTGGGAAAAATTAATAGATTTTGTAACTTTCTTATTTGTAATTTCGAGGACGAAATTCTTTTAAGGGGGAAAGATTGTAATGACCCAGCATTTTTATAAATTAAAATTTGAATATTTAATTAATTTTAAATATTTATAAGTGAATTTATAAGTCAAATAAATTTTTATTTGAATTATTGGATTTAATTGGATAATTTAATCGATAATTTAATACGTTAAATTATGGAAATAATTGAAAATATGGTTAAAAATGATTGTAAATAATTTGGAAAATTTTATTTAATCATACTGGAGTAATAGAAATATTTTAGAACTTTTAAAATCGAATTAAAAGTTAATTTGTGAAAATTGAATATTTTAATATTTAATAATCGAGTGTAAAATAGTCAATTTTTGAACAGTCTCAGAATTGAACGAAACCAGTTCCATTGGATCCGTAATAGTTAGTTATTACCGTATTTCAATTTTCGTGTCAATCGGAGCTATCGTTTGATCGTGGCAGCTCGAAACGCATCGATTTATTTTTAATTTAAATTTGGCGAGTCAAAATAGCCATTTTTCAAAAAGTCTTGGATTTCGACGAAACCAGTTTCATCGGATCCGTAATGTGATATTATTGTAAGGTTTCAAATTTCAAGTCGTTTGGATTTACCGTTTGTCCGGTACAAATTAAAACGCCTAGAAATCGGTTTAAATCGGTTTAATTTAAATTGAGCGTTTTCAGCCATAACTCGCACATACTTCCGAATTAGCTTCCGAAACCTGTTCCATTGTGTCCGGAACGCGGGATAAACCCTAGGTACGCTGGTTACGGCGTCTAAATCGGAGTTCGGAATTTCCGGGTGAATAGTGTCGAACGAAACTCTATAAATACAACCACCATCTTCATAATTTTATAAAAAAATAACAAAACCCTAATCTAACAAACCCTAGCCGCCACTTATTAACCAATGGCCAGAAATGCTCAACACTCATCTCTTAATCTCTTCCAATCCATCAAGAATTAGCCAAAGTGCTCAACTACAAAGTCGAAGAGCTCGACGAGAGCTTCGATTCCATACGGTGATGATCGAATTTGGAGCGACGATGGAGGAGCTATGGTGGGCCGTTTGCTACAGGTTTGGCACGAAATTCGAGGCTCATGTGCAGGCCGAGCTCCAAGTGGTTGATGGTGGTGGTAGCTCTCGCGAAGAGCTTCGATTTGCAAGTGGTTTGATGAATTTTCATCGAGTATTGAGCGAGCAAATTGAAACCCTAGTTGCTATGAGTATGGGTTCAAGTGACGGCCGTGACCTGAGATGAAGACGTGAGGAAGAAAGGGCTATGCACGGTCCAGATTTGTGATGAAGGATCTGATGGCTGTAGATTGATGTAGGTTTAAGTTATGAAAGAAAATGTTGAATTAAGTATATAAATCGTGTACGATCTTATAAAATGCATAACTTTTTCATACGAGGTCGAAAAAATGCAAATCCAGTTGCGTTGGAATCGTATGGACGAGCACTACGCGATGCAGTTGGTTTGGAGTCGTTTGGAGTTAGTGAGAATTTCGGGTAAAATTAAACGCGCGTTTAATTTTATTCGAAATAAAAGCTAAAACGGAAATTAAAACCAAGGTGAGAACTTCTCACTCAATCGAATCAGTTTCGATTTTATTTTAAATAGTTAGATTTAAAATATTTGAATGCATGTTTGAATGATGACTGTAAATTATTGATTGTTAAAATAGACATTATACGCCGTTAGTAAGCGGATGTTATTTATTAAAAACATATACCGCGAATATTTCATAAACAGTGAAATTGGTATTATATATAATATCAATATATATATATTGGCATATGTATATATTGCAGTTGTTGATTTCCCGCATTTTTTGTTTAGCGGATGAGACCCTATTACGCCGTTATTAAGCGGATAATATTTATTAAAAACATGTACCGCGATAATTTCGTACTGGAGCGAAATTGGTATTGTGCTAATGTTTTTGGATGCAGGAAACAGGTTGGAGGGATCCAACTGGATTCCTCAACAGTATTTAATTTATTTCAGATATTTTGATATTTGATGGATTATCATATCGATATATGATATCGTTGTTAGTCGTGATTGACTATTTGGTGTGTAGCATCATTGGACCCAGATTTTGGGATTTTAAAATGATTTTAAAAGTGATTTTGAAAATATACTATATTTTTGGAATTGATCCATTATAAATAAATAAACGTTATAATTTTTAAAGTTATAAAAATTATGGTTTTTGTGAAATATAGTTAAAAAAGCTGATTTTTAGAAATACGATTAAAAGTCGATTTTTGAGAAATATGAACTAATGATTTTATAAAATAATTTAGATAGGATTTTTGAATATATGATAAAAAGTTTAAATATAGGATTTATAAAATTTGATTATTTTATAAATCAAAATGGTGAAATTATAAAGGAAATTAAAGACGTTTCAGAATAATAATATAAACTGATTTATATTTAGAGATTTATAAACGGATATTTATAAATCGAAATAGGGACATTATAAAACGAGTTTTTATAAGTGTTTGAATGAAGTGAAAACGAATTTTGTAAATGAATGTAATTTATAAAATTAAAAACGGTGAAGTTATAGATGAAATTTATAAATAGTAAGATTTATAAATTTTATAAAGTTATTAAAAGAATGGTTTTGAATAAATCATTGAATCTTATAAGTTATAAGATTTATAATTATGAAGGTTAAAGGAACGATTTTGTGAAATAATCATTTATAAGTAATTAACTTATAATATGAACTTTTAGTCTATAATTGAGTTATAAACGGGAATAGGTTAATAAAGGAATTTGTAAAAGGAAGTTTATAAATAAATAGAAATAGAATTTATAAACGTTGTTTTATAAATTCGCAAACGGCCTATTTTGATGAGTTAATTGTTATAACTTATAAATGGAGTTATATTCACGTTTTTAGACTGTGAATAATTCTTTGAATTAAAATGAATAAAAGAATCAAATTGTTAACGGAGTTTATTCACGTTTTTGAATAATGAATAATATGTTAAAGAAAATGTTTAGGTTTGATGTTTAAAATTGAATTAAAACGATCTAACGATGGTTTAAAATGTGTTGAGATTCGAAACCATAGATTTCAACATTTATTGTTGAAATAGACGTTTTCGAGAAATAAAAGGAAATGGTGGACTATAACACTGTTGTTATAGTAAATGATTTCCGAATGGAAATGTTTTTGATTAGTATTGGGATTTATATATCTATTTTAATTTCGAATCCCTATACTAGTGATTTTGGGTTGTCGTAACGATGTTTTACGCAACATTCGTTTTGACCCAAATAAATATGTTAAGTGAATGATTTCCTTAAAGAATGAAATATATACTTAATTCGATTTAAGTATACTGAATATTTTCTAAGTGTTGAAAATAAATGATTGTGAATTACTTATTTAATAAGTATGGAAATGTTTTCCAATATAAAGTGAATATTTTGAGAATTTATCTTTTTGAAGATAAATTGAAAATGAATAATTGAAATCGTATATGCACGAATGTTTTGAAATATAAATTCATTATGGAATTTATATGTGAAAAGTGAAATTGGTTAAAAATAAATATTGATTTATTTTTGAAGTGTTGGAATTTTATATCTTGTAAAGATATTTTGGAAAATAAATAATTTGGAAAATTATTTGGAATCTGGTGATGTGTGCATATCCAGTGATAGTTCAATAACCGACTATCAGTATTTCCCTTTGAATGGGTATTTGATGTGAATTGATTGAATTTGAATGCACACTTATTTTTGAATAAGCGCTCACTATTCGGGTTAACCGGGAAAGGACCATGGGGTCGTATAACCCATTCCGAATATGTGATACGTCGTTGTGAATAGCATTGAAGATCGGTGTTGAAGACCCGGTATTTGCGAAAGCGATAGGATGAACTATCGATTGACTCTGCACCGAGTTGCTCCGGTATTGAGTTCTCCATATGTGATGGTGAATCCGATCAGGATTGTGAATATCCGGATTGCAAGGACTTCTTTGTAAGTGCCTTCGGTTCTGTTCGAGCCCGGAACAGACTTGTATGGATTGTATGCCTGACATTACAATTTGAGATATAAAGCCGATTTCATTCAAATATATTTCTGTTGGTGGCGGAGAATTTATTCTTTGCTTAACACCCTTCTTTGAGACGTACGAGCTCAAAGGTTATATAGTTGAAGTTATCAGCAATATATCCCATTTTGGTAATGTGACATGCTGAGTGATGCTGAAATGATCATTGTGTTGATTATTTGTGATAGGATCATTTATTTGGTCGTCTATCTTAGTGATCATTGTGTTGATCATTTGTTGACCCAAAGCACGGCTTTTTGTACAAAGTGTGTTTTTGTGGACGTGACTTCGTCGAGCCTCACATCCCGGAAATGGTCAAAACAGGAAAGATGCGGCAAGGTTATTAGGGGTTGCTGTAGCTCCCCTTAGGGTATGTGCATTTCCTTCTGGAAAGGGGTGGTATCATGGTATGGAGCCCAGATACTTACTCATGTTGAAAACACTCTATTTATTATGGTGTGATGTTGGATATCGAGCGCTCGGTTGAAAAGGTCCTAAAGGACCGGGGAATGGCGTGCTCGTGTCAGTAGTTACCCAGTTAAGGGGTAACCCGGCCTTGTGTTGGCAGAGTTCCGGTTTGGTTCTCGGGGGTGTCTTTCCAGAGGCATTCTCAGTGGCAATGGGAAGTTCCTTGGCCTGACCATTTGTTGGAAATCCAATTCCCAATACGAAACTTGTACGGTATTAGTTGTAGAACCTGCCATTCACTTATGGTGGTCACCACTGTTTGGATGGTAGCTATAGTAGACATAGTTCGAAATGTCTATGTTGGCTAAGATTTATATTCTACTTTCGAAATATTTTTTCTACACTATACACTAATAATAATATCAAATGTTATTTTAAATGCGTATCAAGCATCTTTGACTATCATAAGGAGAAATCTCCTCCGATTCTGCGTTTGCATTGTGTGTGTGTGCGGGAGGCCTTATGGTAGTCTCATTTTTAAAAGCATTGCGAATTGATTAAAAATATTCCTCTATTTTGATTTTAAAGTTAAATAAACTGTTTTGAGTTCTCACACCAGTCACATGACTGACTTGGAGTTTATTGTTTTCCTTCCTAAACTCTGGGTGCCCACCAATTTCCACACGGGCAGTTAAGAGTTAGGTTTATCAGGATATTCTGGATATTCTGGAGTTGCTGGAGGTAAGCTGGATGGCATGGCGTATTACTAGTTTATATAGTATTTCTTTTTCCGCTGCATTTTTTGTTGTTGTATGTTGTTGTACACTCTGATGTGATGATATGATGTAATAAAATGTGATGTAATGTAATAACTGATATAGTTCTTTGTTTAAAGATTATTCATTTATTATTATATGTTGTTCCGCTGCGAATTGTGAGATTCTGTTGTTGTTCTGTTCCTTTCTGTCCCGTTCTATTTTCTTTTCTGTCTTCTATTTTCAAATTCTCTTTTTCTATTTTTAAAATTCTTCTATCTTCTATTTTTCTAATTCTCTGTTTTCTAAAAATCGTCTATCTTCTTTTCCCTCTATTTTTCTTTTTAATTCTTCTTTTTCTCTCTTCTTTCTTTTCTTTTCTTAAATTCTCTTTTTAAAACCCATAACTATTCGGTTTTTCGGCAACGAAAATCCTTATACGTTACAGTAGTCCACGTGATCATCATCGCAGCTAGATGTAATGCCCGGTATCACCAGAAAAATACTAGATTAATTTTTAAAATGTTGCACTTGTGATTAGAGATCGAACTAGGGTTTAGAAACCCAATTTTGTTCACGTAAGAAAGGTGGCACTGCGCCTTCCACAGACGACCGGACTTCATCGCACCGGAGCCATCAGAAGCGTCACGTGTAGACGAAGACGTGGACCAAATATCGTGGCCTCTGACGATCGGTGGAGGCGGGACGAGACGTTTTTCTGGTGAGGCTTCGCTGGGGTTGTTGGGTCAAGGTAGCTCGATTCTGGTTTTCGAGGTGAATTCGAAGTCTGGGTGTTTGCTGGGTGTTAGGGGATGAGCGTTGACGTGTTGGTGGCCGCAGCACCATCTAACGGCGGCGAAGATTGCCGTGCACGTGCACGTGGATGGGGTGTGTGTCAGTGTGATGGGTTTGGGGGGGACGAGTAGTAACTCGAAGCAATGCACGAGAGAACTGGGAAGATACTCGGGGCTAGGGCCGTGCGTTTTGTAGTGTATCGGGTTGGGTTTTTATAACTTGATCAAATTTTGAAAAAAAAAATATTACACGGGTCAATCTGGGGTAAACTCGAAGTAGGGAAGCATGTTCCTCGGGTACGACTCGAAGCAAGCCTCGGGTCTGCAAATGAAACGATAAACCCAGTTTTAATAAAACATTTGAAAATACAATTTAATTTATTTTCTGAGTGAAGTAACGATAGTTGTTAATGGAATGTGAAACTAATAGTTTTTAAAATTTTATGAAGTTCAAAATATTTTAAATTAATAAAAGTTGTTTTAAATGTTTAACTTAATAAAAAGTTTAAATATAAACTAATATACAAAGACAAATTTCAAACCAAGTTTATAATGATGAAGTAGTAATTAACAAATTGATGTTTTGTAACGATTTTTAAAATTTAAAAGAAAAAAATAAATTAAAGAATAGGAAATTTATAAAACTAATTAAACTTAATAAATTAACAATTAAGAAAAATAATAAACTAAAGAATAATTAACTTAGCCAATTAAAATTAAGCAAAATTTAACGTTAATTTAAAGTGATTAACAAAGACAATTATATGGCTAATTCACTTTATTCACAATTACTTGAATCAACGACAATTGACCATCATCAAATACTCTATGCTGGATTGACATTTCTGTTGTGATGCTGTGATTGCGTTGTGATGAACTGTGATTTGTGATTTGCTCTTATATGTTTGTGAAACCCCTTTTGCCCGTAAAACGGCATTCAACTTCGATGCGGCAGGGAGTCGGATTTCGGTTTGTTATCCGAAACCCACATCGAACCCTGAATGTAAACCTTTGTGATTAATACACCCACATGTTTTAAATTTGAGCGCTCACTATTCGGATTAGCCGGGAAAGGACCTTTGTGTCATATAACCCATTCTGAATAGTGATTCGACGAATGGATTGCATTTGAAGACCGACGGTGAAGACCGGGTGTCTTCGAAAACGATAGGATAACCTATCGATTATCTCTGCACCGAGTTGCTCCGGCATAGGGATTCCCTAAGTGATGGGAAGTCCAATCGGAATTGTGGATGCCCGGATTTGCAAGGGCTTCTTCCTTTATTGGACGAAGTGCCTTCGGTTCTGTTCGAACCCGGAACAGACTTGTATGGTCGTGTGTCTGACACTACGCTTTGAGATATAAAGCCGATTTCTTTCAAATACATATCTGTTGGTGGCGGAGAATTTATTCTCTTAGCTTAACACCCTTCTCTGAGACGTACGAGCTCAGAGGTTATGTAGTTGAAGGTTATCAGCAATATACTCCCAATTCGGTAGTGTGGCATACTAAGTGCTGCTGTATAGTGATGATCATTTGTTGATCATTTGTGATCAAAGCATGGCTTTCGTGTAAAGCGTAGCTTTGTGGACGAGACCTCATCGGACCTCACACCCGAAAATGGTTGAAACAGGAAAGATGCGGCAAGGTTATGAGGGTCGCGCCCTTTAGGGTATGTCATTTCCTTTTGGAAAAAGGTAGTGTCATGGTATGGAGCCCAGATGGTTACCTATGTGGTTGCTTCAATCTCATTATTCTGTGTGGTTGTTGCTTTGTGATGGAGGGCCCTCGGATAAAGGTCCCAAAGGATCGGGGAGTGGCATACTCGAGTAGTAGTTACCTAGTTACAGAGGTAACCCGGCCTTGTGTTGGCAGAGAGCCAAGTAGGTTCTCGGGACGTCCCGCCAGAGGCGTACCCATGTGGCATAGGAAGTTCCTTAGCCTGACCATTGGTTGGAAATCCAATCCCCAATACGAACCCCGTATGGTTTTAGTTGTATTACCTGCCATTTACTTATTGTGACGCCCCACTGTTTAGATGGTAGCTATAGTAGGCATACGATACTGGTCGTATGTTGGCTAGGATTGATATTCTACTTTCGAAATGGCTTTCTACACTATGCACTAGTAATAATATCAAAGAATCTTCCCGTATCAAGCATATTTGACTATCATAAGAAGAAATCTCCTCCAATTCTGCGATTGCATTGTGTGTGTGGCGGGAGGTCTTATGGTAGTTTCATTTTCCAAAAGCATACGGTTTTTCTTGTATAAATCTGTTTTATTTGAAAGCAACTATCTTTTTTTACTCATACCAGTCTCATGACTGACCCGGAGTTTATTGTTTCCTTTCTAAACTCTGGGTGCCCACTATTTCTACACGGGCAGCCTAGTAGCAGGTTTCTGTATTTTGGCTCTAGCTACATTTCGAAGCATTTTGGGTTGGAGATTTTTGGTTTTTGGAGACTCGTACCTAGAGACATTTTGGAAGCTTTTGGATCTCGAGGTGCTTAGTTGGGGTTCACTATCATTCTCTATCTTTTTGAAGACTTTTGGCATATGATATGTAGTTTTTCTATTATGACATTCTATTTGGAGATGTGATTCATGTATTATGTACTCTGATGTTGTAACAGATATTATTGTGGTGTTGTATCTGTGATGTGTTGCATGTTATTCATTTTTATTTCCGCTGTTATATATTCATCTAATGTTGTTATAAGCTCCATCCGACTGGATTTCGATGCTTGAATCATTGACGGTCGAGTACAAGTGAGGTATTTGACGTCAATTTTCGAACGTTGAATTTCGGGTCGTGACACATAGCAACTGCTAATGATTTCTTTTCTACTGTTTTGCACTGTGTTTGTACCATATTGAATTCGGTTTGATGTGTATTTTCATTATGTGAACAAATTAAAAACAGAGATTTAATGTTGCCTTCTTACTCCGTATGCACTCAAAACTATATTGAGTACACTCAACACAATTGATACTTCATTAACCCTCATATATATTGGAAAGATTATAGTTTGTATCATGCACACAGTGAATCATCTTAAAAATTCTTAACCTTTAACATATTCACGTTAGATACACTAACGAATTAATAAATACAATTATGGGCCGAACATTGTGTATATGGAATATGTTGCCTGAAACGTTATAAGTGTCTTGAAATTGGTTTATTCTATTTTAATAAGCTAATGTTGTTGCAAATCAACAATGGCAGCATCATCAGACATATAGCATCTACAATAGGCGAGTAGAAGAACTTCAAGTGGTAGCTCATGCATATTATCACCTTTTGCTTTTTCTACAAGGTATGATTCTATATACTCTATATATTTTGACTGAGAAGTTTAAATGTTTTCATTATCGTCACTTTGAACACGTCGCTTCCTGTTCTTTGTTCTGATTGATCTAATTCATAAATGTTGAACATAGTTTCCCTACTCTGTTATGAGTCATTAAATAAACTGTAACAGCCCAATTTTTTTAATAAGTATTTTTCACTTGTATTTTAAAAACTTTGGGGTTTATTTAAAGTGATTAAAAAAAACAATTGACCAAATTTTTAATTAAATAATAAGATCTCTGAAATTTTGACATGGTTAAGAATTAACTTTAATTTGGAAATTTGGGGTTTTGTCGAAGATGGTAAGTAACTTAATTTCTAGCCAAATCAAGTTTTAATTAAGAAAACATTAATAGCTTAGGTGGTTAAGACATTTGGGCTATTCACGACAGGTCACGAGTTCGTGTCTCAGCATGGTCAGAATTTCGAATTTTTTTAGTGTACAAATGAACTGGGTAATTACGCGTTAAAAAGGGCGCGTAAATTTATGGAATAAATACCGTATATATATATAGGATTATATATAAGAAAACGTATAGAATTTTAATTCGTTATTTTTCTCTTTCCATTAAAATTTACTTCCCAATTTATATACATATATAATTTGATTTAAATCATTTCCTTAAAATACTAAATATGGAAATTTAAAGTTGTGAAACGGTTAATTTTGTTAAAAGACAACTCCATTTGAATTTTAATAAAAGGAATTTTGTATATATAATATGTGAAAATCAATTAAGTTTGTTAAGTAATAATTTTGAAGAATTTAGTGTACTAATGAACTATTGGATTTCGCGTTTATAGGACGCGTAAAATTTATGGTATAAGTAACGTAATAAATGTATAAATTTAAAACGTTATTTTTATATAAATCTTGGGTGCTTTGTATTGAGTCAGTTTGGCGTATTTTAAAAATCATATTCCAACATCTATATGAATTAAAATATCAGTCAGTAGTTTTATAGCAAATGTTACTTTTTCCATATAACTTTAAAACATATTTTAGTGTTGCCTTGTATGTTCTGACTATTTAGTTGAAATTTAACCTTGCCCATCTTTTCAAATTCTCGCATACCCGTTATACCTCTCTGGTTCCTATAATCACGCAAATCTTATTTGCCTATCTATTTCAAATAAATATAAAAAAAAGAAAAAGAAACGTGATGCCGTTTCTTCAATCTACAATCAAATCTCTTGCCTAAATATCATCTAGATGGTCTGCATTCAAAATCACGCCACTATTAAATGGTATCAAATGTTGAAATCAAATTTTCATAAATTGGCAGTATAAATTCACGCAGACTTATCCGTTCCAAGCTAAAGAAACTGGAAAGAAATCACAATCTTTTATCACTTGCCTCCTTATATTCGTTTCCTTTATCAATTTATCTCTTACGTTTTCTGGTCTACAATATAATTTCAAACCTGCCTACTATATATATCTCTCTGCAAATTTGTTCTTGCCAATATCTTTTATCAAGGGGAAACATAAATCACGCAGTCTTATCCATTCAACAAAAAGAAATCTTGCAACCAATCTGGTAACTGATCAAGCAATTTTTGTAAACATTATTTCGTTGCCTATTCAGTGCAAAGCAAATTATAATTGCTTACTGTTATCCACTTTAATCACGCATGCATTTATCACAATTTTCGTGTAACGTTCAAACGTGAAGAAACTGGAAATAAATCTCTCTGCCCTCCTTTGTTTTAATACGAAATTTATTGCTTCTCAATCAAGATATGTTGCCACTTTATAAATTTTTCCCCTGCCGTGACCACTTTAAAACCTGAAGCTCATTTATATATACCAGCTATTCCAAATACCTTTGCATCTCCTATAGCTTGTATTATCTCCTTCTTGCGTACAGAGCTTCAAATCAGGTAATGGTTTTTTCTTTGTCTTTTTCTTTTCTTCTTCCAGTTTTACTTTCTTCTTCTTGTTATTCTCTGTTTCCCTTTTGCCTTGCTCGGCTACTTCTCCACCACGTCACGTCCCTCTAAGTTTCATAACCGAGCTTATATCCCGAACAAGCCCATGGTTAATATATTATAATATTTTTCTAAAAATTTTTAAGTATTTTTGAAAAAAAATTTATGTAATTTAACTAAAAATTTGACTTAAGGCTTTAAAATTTTAAAGGTGTTTTGTTTTCTATAAGTTAAATTTTTGTAAGTTAATAATTGGTTTTAAAGTGAATTTAAAGATTTTATTTACGATAAATGACATAATAATTAAATTTGATTTAATATGGAGTTGAAATCTAACCTATAAATTTTAATAAAAGTTATTTTCGAAAATGGATATGTTTGGTATAATAAATAATGTACTTTAAATTGATAAAATGAAAGACGGTTGAAATGGAACATTTTGGAATAACTTTTATTTAACTTGAATCATAGTTGAATTGATGTCTAAGTGAATAAAGTTGTGAAGAAAATTTAGTGTATATTAACTATAAAAAGGAAAAAAAATTTTATGGAACGGATGTGTTTTTTAAGTAAATAATTGAAAATGTTGTTTTCAAATGGAAAGGTGAAATTTCAATTTATGACTTAACTTGAAAATTTGAAATTGGGTTTTAAATAAAATTGTTAAGTTAAGTAAATAAATGAGAATGTAGTTTTATTTAGGAAGTGGGTATTTTTAAATTAAGTGTAAAGTTATTTGGAAAAATATATATACAAGTTAAGTAAAATTGGGAAATTCTGACTTACAAATGATTCATAGTAAATTTGGATATTTTATTTATAAAATTTATTTTATTTAATCATAAGATAAATGGTATCCAAATGAACATTTTCTGAAGTAGGAATATGATTTTTAAAGTTAAGAATGGTTAAAAATTTTAATTTTAATGTTTCTGAATTCGACAATGTTTTGAAATTGAAGTGGCAGAGACGTGTTTGCATTGAAGAATAGTTTAGGCAGAGACGCAAGTTTGTGTAAATACATATTTTTCAAAACTAGATAAGTTAGGGTATGCCGGTGGAAAATAATAATAATAATAATAATAAAATGTATAATAATAATAAATAGTATTGCCAAGCCTATGAAGTTGGGGTCGGGATGTGGGTAAGGCAGTCGACCAAAAGCTGAACCAAAATTTCTTTTATTCTATTCGTTCCAGTTGTTTCGAAAATTTTGCTTTGACCGTGATTTTAAAAGTCGCGTATTTGGTATTTGGATCTTATTTTAGATTTGAATCAAGGCGTGGCATCCGCGGAAACCTAATCGTGCCATTTGTACGATCCTTTATCAAGTGGTAAAATCGTTTGAATCTGATTATCTGCATTTTAAGGTGAGTATTTCTCACCAGACAAACATACCTATATTTATGTGAATTATCGCAAGTGTATTTGTAAATTATTTATTAAATGTCATCTGTCTGTAATATAACGTATGATGTTAAACCCCATTTTAAATTGACACCTCATCAGTTGTTTATCTGTTGTAATATAGTTGCTGTTATATTATTTAATGCCTATTTACTGTTAAATCATCACTGCAAGTTCCCTGTAAATTGAGATCGTTATAGGCTGAAATGATAGGCCTGTACGATAATTATCTATTTATTTATTTATTTAATTATTTAATTTTAAATATTTAACTTGGGATTGCGGATTTGAAATGATAGAGCCCGGGGTTTTTGTAAATTGCGGATTGAAATGATATATATCCGTATCACTTGACCTTGGATAGGAAACTATATACAGACCCGTGGTTTATATAATATTTTTATGAAATGTTTTAAAAAATATTTTTAAATTGAAAGTTTATAATTTTCTGGTTTAAATGTATTTGAAGGATTTTATTTTTTATTTATTTATAATGATTTTTGAATGAGTAAAATGTTAAATAAATGAATGTTTATGTAAAATTTTGGAGTATAACTTATTTTGGAAAATTATGAATTTTTGTTAAAAGTGAGATTTTAGTTAAGTAAAATAATTGATATTAAGTTTTATTTTGGGAATTTAAAACTTAATGGTTAAGTTAATAAATTACAGCACTTAAATGTTGTCTTTTGTAAATAGACTGTTTTAACCTATAACTTTAGGTAGCATTTTATAAGTGCTATGGAAACTGAATTTTGATTGTTTTAATAAAATTTATGGAAATAATCTTTGGAAAAAAAAAGCTTAAATTTTGGAATATAATATGAATAAATAGGAATAAGGAATTGACTTTAAATGGTTTTAATGGAAGAAATTAACTTTTAAATGTGAGTTGAAAGGCAATTAATTCCTAAATAAATTGAATAGATTTAAATGGTATTTTTTTTATTAAATGAAATGACTGATGTTTAAATAAATGATGTTTGAAAGGATATTATGATATTGAAATGTATTTGAAATTTATTTTGACTTTTAAAGTATAAATACCATTTTTTTTTAAAAGTTGTAACCACGGGTTATAATAACGCTTGGTTGTTAAAGGGACCGGGATCGGATGTCTGGCATACTCTCTGTCGATACCGAAACCACTTTGACAACCGTGTACGCGGTGGAGATTCCAGAATAAATTAGGATGGTGGTGGCGTTTTCTATGAGGTAAATACGTGGACCCGACTCCCGTGAGCTGGCATAAGGTGGCTAAAACAGGAGCGATTCTCGGATTAATGAGGTAGCACCTCTGATCGGACGCACTTCTTCGTATGCCATTCTATTACTCTTGTGATTGTTTTGGTGCGCACCTTTGATTTGGGAGTGTTGTTCGAGGTGGGCGACAGCTGCGCGCTGCGCGTTTCCATCGGTCCGGATAGCAATTGGTATATCTACCCTGGCATTGCCTAGTTGTGACGTGTCACCTACCATAGCGATCCTTGTACGAGTTTGGTTTTCTCCCGTAGCCCGTGTGATATCCTCTGTTGGCTTCTCGATCAGGAGGGACTATGATATTGGATGGACTACTGGGACTATTACGTGTTAAGGTGGAAAATGTAAAGCCTTAACGCTATTTAAAAGTATGTTTATTTTAATATAGACACTATTATAATAGCGAAAATATACTACATAGTAAATAGTTTAACGGATCCTTAGAGGATGCGCGGTCCCAAGCATCCTTTAAGTTACTTGCTCTATATTACAGTACACTTGAATTAACTTACACTATATAAGTATGTATGTCCTGACTCGAGTGTTTATGTTTTATTTTACGCTCGGGTCAGCCTGAGTTGCAGTTCAGTCATCATCCCGGAGCTAGGACTTCTGTAGATCCTTTCAAGTTGCTGGCTTCTTTCTGTTCGCTATCTTATTTATGAAATCAAGACTTTGGGATTTTTATTTGATGATTTAAACTATATTTGGGATGGAAGACTTTGTAATTTGTATTTGTTGAGACTATTTATAATGGCTTCATGAACCACTAAGTATTTTTAAATTCCGCTGCGGGTATTCTGATTCTGTGTCTGTGATTCTGTGATTAATTATTTACTGCATATTCTGAGATTTGCCAAATTTTAATTACAATGCGGTATTTTGAACAATTCAAGTCCGACATGTGCGGATGCGAATGGTTGAAAACACCGGGTCGTTACATTTGGTATCAGAGCTTTGGCTCTAGGCAAAACTTAGAATGTATGATAAATTTGATTTACAGAATCACTTTCATTCGAGTTTGAATCTCTTCCTTTTCGAATTTTGGAACGTTCCCTGCGGTTTCGAAGTTCATTCATGTCCCTCACTATTCATTTTCTTTCGATTTCTGGAGTATCCCATAACTCCATTTCGGATGATCTTTATAGTGAATTGGCGGTCTCGCCAATATTCTAATTAAGGGGTGAAACTCCTTTACAATTAGCATTGATTCACCAGAGATTTATATTTAACCTCGGTTTAGATGCTAGTATCTTTGGTTATTCTGAACTCTATCTCTTCGGATCGAATGGTAAATCTACATTCGATCTGATTCTTTGAGTCACGGTTGACCCGGTTAAGGTTGCCCGCGATTTATATAAACTTATCTGGTTCCTTATTCTGTTATTTGACCATCGGATCTTCTGATTCCAATTTATCATTATATCAAAATTCTCTTTGATTTGAATCCATCAAATTTGAATCTCTATCCTTGTTTAGAAAAAATTTATTCCTATATTTGGGAAAAATCTAATATAATATATGTAAGTATAATTTTCAGAATTTAACTAGTTGTTTAGAAATAATAGTGTTTGATTTTATTTATAGTTTTGTAAACCATTGGTTTTGTCTTATATACATAATTGAACTATAAAACATGGTTATAAATTTTTTGGAAACAGAAATGGATTTAAAATAAGAATTTAAGAATTTAATTTCTGATAGTTTCAAACCTTGTGTTTAAAGTCTTAAAATTTTATATTATTATTTAAATTATTTTCGAATATAAATTTGTTTCCAAATAATTTTAAAGTTTTAAAAATTAGTGCTCTTCTCTTTGTCGCTGGAAAATAATTTCGGGGATGACTACAACAACATCGACATTCATTTTCGAGTATCGAAGTAAAGAGACCATGTTGTAGTTTTGCTTCAAAAATTTAATTGATTTGAATTTCTAAATGTGACTTAATTTATAATATATATAGATATATGATTTAAATTTGATTTGACATATGTTATATGTATGTATTTATTTATCTCTAAAGGGTTTGAAGTTAATTGGAAATTTAATTCATAAATTTATGTTAAAAGGTGATTTTAATGATAAAATAAAGTCAAATTTTGAATGAATATTTAAACTTGAATAATAGAATTGGAAAATTTTTACTTGTATAATATTAAATTGCATTCCAATATAACTTACCTAAATCATTCAGAAATTAACTATGTAATTGGATAATGTATAATATAAAAGGATTTTATAAATAAAAATTTGAGTGGTTATAATAAATGTTATACACTTAAAGTTTCAGTTACAACAAGACAAATAGAGGTAAATAGAAATAAAATAATAATCGAATAGTATACAATATCAAATGGTGTTAAGGGAAATTTAGAAATAATTGGAATAGTTATAATAAATGTAATCTACTTAATATGTGCGATAAGATATATTAAGTAGAATATATTTAATAATAATCTAGAATAAAGAAGAATTAAATTTGTTGAATAAAGGAAGATTATTATAAATGACTATACAAATTTCTGATAATTGGATAATAAGATAATTAATTTGGAAATAGTTAAGATTGATTTAACTTTTGTAAAAATCAAATGAATTAAATCAATTATTGAATATTAATTAATTTAAATTGAATTTATATGGTTTAGATATTGAGAAAAATATTTGACATAGATGAGAAAAATACTGAGAAAAATAAATTTAATTATAGTTTAGAATAAAGAAGAAACTAAATGGGGAATTTAGTTTATTTTGGGAAACGGTAAATTTACTTTAAAAATTAAGTTAAATTACCATTTCAAATTTGGACTAAAATTAAACATTTTAAATTAGAATGTTATAATACCTTGTGTAAAATTTGGATATAAAAAAAATGAATGATTTTTTTTTTTAAGTGTAGGGATATTATACAAGTAAATATGTAAATAAATAAATGTTAAAATTTTAAGTATAAATAGATGAAATCAATGATTAATTTAAAATTGAATTTTTATTGTTTAGATTAATGATTCTAATTTAAGTTTCGATTTAGTTTTCTTTCAGGTTGTTTCTATTCCCCTACCTTCTTCCTTTTCGAGGACGAAAAGTTCTGAGTGGGGGGGAGTGTAACAGCCCAATTTTTTTAACAAGTATTTTCCACTTGAATTTTAAAAACTTTGGGGTTTATTTAAAGTGAATAAAAAAAACAATTGACCAAATTTTTAATTAAATAATAAGATCTCTGAAATTTTGACATGGTTAAGAATTAACTTTAATTTGGAAATTTGTGGTTTTGTCGAAGATGGTAAATAACTTAATTTCTAGCCAAATCAAGTTTTAATTAAGAAAACATTAATAGCTTAGGTGGTTAAGACATCTGGGCTATTCACGACAGGTCACGAGTTTGAGTCTCAGCATGGTCAGAATTTCGAATTTTTTTAGTGTATAAATGAACTGGGTAATTACGCGTTAAAAAGGGCGCGTAAATTTAGGGAATAAATACCGTGTATATATATAGGATTATATATAAGAAAACGTATAGAATTTTAATCCGTTATTTTTCTCTTCCCAGTAAAATTTACTTCCCAATTTATATACATATATAATTTGATTTAAATCATTTCCTTAAAATACTAAATATGGAAATTTAAAGTTGTGAAACGGTTAATTTTGTTAAAAGACAACTCCATTTGAATTTTAATAAAAGGAATTCTGTATATATATATAATATGTGAAAACCAATTAAGTTTGTTAAGTAATAATTTTGAAGAATTTAGTGTATTAATGAACTGTTGGATTTCGCGTTTATAGGACGCGTAAAATTTATGGTATAAGTAACGTAATAAACGTATAAATTTAAAACGTTATTTTTATATAAATCTTGGGTGTTTTGTATTGAGTCAGTTTGGCGTATTTTAAAAATCATATTTCAACATCTATATGAATTAAAATATCAGTCAGTAGTTTTATAGCAAATGTTACCTTTTCCATATAACTTTAAAACATATTTTAGTGTTGCCTTGTATGTTCTGACTATTTAGTTGAAATTTAACCTTGACTATCTTTTCAAATTCTCGCATACCCATTATATCTCTCTGGTTCCTATAATCACGCAAATCTTATTTGCCTATCTATTTCAAATAAATATAAAAAAAAGAAAAAGAAACGTGATGCCGTTTCTTCAATCTACAATCAAATCTCTTGCCTAAATATCATCTAGATGGTCTGCATTCAAAATCACGCCACTATTAAATGGTATCAAATGTTGAAATCAAATTTTCATAAATTGGCAGTATAAATTCACGTAGACTTATCCGTTCCAAGCTAAAGAAACTGGAAAGAAATCACAATCTTTTATCACTTGCCTCCTTATATTCGTTTCCTTTATCAATTTATCTCTTACGTTTTCTGGTCTACAATATAATTTCAAACCTGCCTACTATATATATCTCTCTGCAAATTTGTTCTTGCCAATATCTTTTATCAAGGGGAAACATAAATCACGCAGTCTTATCCATTCAACAAAAAGAAATCTTGCAACCAATCTGGTAACTGATCAAGCAATTTTTGTAAACATTGTTTCGTTGCTTATTCAGTGCAAAGCAAATTATAATTGCTTACTGTTATCCACTTTAATCACGCATGCATTTATCACAATTTTCGTGTAACGTTCAAACATGAAGAAACTGGAAATAAATCTCTCTGCCTTCCTTTGTTTTAATACGAAATTTATTGCTTCTCAATCAAGATATGTTGCCACTTTATAAATTTTTCCCCTGCCGTGACCACTTTAAAACCTGAAGCTCATTTTTATATACCAACTATTCCAAATACCTTTGCATCTCCTATAGCTTGTATTATCTCCTTCTTGCGTATAGAGCTTCAAATCAGGTAATGGTTTTTTCTTTGTCTTTTTCTTTTCTTCTTCCAGTTTTACTTTCTTCTTCTTGTTGTTCTCTGTTTCCCTTTTGCCTTGCTCGGCTACTTCTCCACCACGTCACGTCCCTCTAAGTTTCATAACCGAGCTTATATCTCGAACAAGCCCATGGTTAATATATTATAATATTTTTCTAAAAAATTTTAAGTATTTTTGAAAAAAAATTTGTGTAATTTAACTAAAAATTTGACTTAAGGCTTTAAAATTTCAAAGGTGTTTTGTTTTCTATAAGTTAAATTTTTGTAAGTTAATAATTGGTTTTAAAGTGAATTTAAAGATTTTATTTAATATAAATGACATAATAATTAAATTTGATTTAATATGGAGTTGAAATCTAACCTAGAAATTTTAATAAAAGTTATTTCCGAAAATGGATATGTTTGGTATAAGAAATAATGTACTTTAAATTGATAAAATGAAAGACAGTTGAAATGGAACATTTTGGAATAACTTTTATTTAACTTGAATCATAGTTGAATTGATGTCTAAGTGAATAAAGTTGTGAAGAAAATTTAGTGTATATTAACTATAAAAAGGAAAAAAAAAATTATGGAACGGATGTGTTTTGTAAGTAAATAATTGAAAATGTTGTTTTCAAATGGAAAGGTGAAATTTCAATTTATGACTTAACTTGAAAATTTGAAATTGGGTTTTAAATAAAATTGTTAAGTTAAGTAAATAAATGAGAATATAGTTTTATTTAGGAAGTGGGTATTTTTAAATTAAGTGTAAAGTTATTTGGAAAAATATATATACAAGTTAAGTAAAATTGGGAAATTCTGACTTACAAATGATTCATAGTAAATTTGGATATTTTATTTATAAAATTTATTTTATTTAATCATAAGATAAATGGTATCCAAATGAACATTTTCTGAAGTAGGAATATGATTTTTAAAGTTAAGAATGGTTAAAAATTTAAATTTTAATGTTTCTGAATTCGACAATGTTTTGAAATTGAAGTGGCAGAGACGTGTTTGCATTGAAGAATAGTTTAGGCAGAGACGCAAGTTTGTGTAAATACATATTTTTCAAAACTAGATAAGTTAGGGTATGCCGGTGGAAGATAATAATAATAATAATAATAATAAAATGTATAATAATAATAAATAGTATTGCCAAGCCTATGAAGTTGGGGTCGGGATGTGGGTAAGGCAGTCGACCAAAAGCTGAACCAAAATTTCTTTTATTCTATCCGTTCCAGTTGTTTCGAAAATTTTGCTTTGACCGTGATTTTAAAAGTCGCGTATTTGGTATTTGGATCTTATTTTAGATTTGAATCAAGGCGTGGCATCCGCGGAAACCAAATCGTGCCATTTGTACGATCCTTTATCAAGTGGTAAAATCGTTTGAATCTGATTATCTGCAGTTTAAGGTGAGTATTTCTCATCAGACAAACATACCTATATTTATGTGAATTATCGCAAGTGTATTTGTAAATTATTTATTAAATGTCATCTGTCTGTAATATAACGTATGATGTTAAACCCCATTTTAAATTGACACCTCATCAGTTGTTTATCTGTTGTAATATAGTTGCTGTTATATTATTTAATGCCTATTTACTGTTAAATCATCACTGCAAGTTCCCTGTAAATTGAGATCGTTATAGGCTGAAATGATAGGCCTGTACGATAACTATCTATTCATTTATTTATTTAATTGTTTAATTTTAAATATTTAACTTGGGATTGCGGGTTTGAAATGATAGAACCCGGGGTTTTTGTAAATTGCGGATTGAAATGATAAATATCTGTATCACTTGACCTAGGATAGGAAACTATATACAGACCCGTGGTTTATATAATATTTTTATGAAATGTTTTAAAAAATATTTTTAAATAGAAAGTTTATAATTTTCTAGTTTAAATGTATTTGAAGGATTTTATTTTTTATTTATTTATAATGATTTTTGAATGAGTAAAATGTTAAATAAATGAATGTTTATGTAAAATTTTGGAGTATAACTTATTTTGGAAAATTATGAATTTTTGTTAAAAGTGAGATTTTAGTTAAGTAAAATAATTGATATTAAGTTTTATTTTGGGAATTTAAAACTTAATGGTTAAGTTAATAAATTACAGCACTTAAATGCTGTCTTTTGTAAATAGACTGTTTTAACCTATAACTTTAGGTAGCATTTTATAAGTGCTATGGAAACTGAATTTTGATTGTTTTAATAAAATTTATGGAAATAATCTTTGGAAAAAAAAGCTTAAATTTTGGAATATAATATGAATAAATAAGAATAAGGAATTGACTTTAAATGGATTTAATGGAAGAAATTAACTTTTAAATGTGAGTTGAAAGGCAATTAATTCCTAAATAAATTGAATAGATTTAAATGGTGTTTTTTTTATTAAATGAAATGACTGATGTTTAAATAAATGATGTTTGAAAGGATATTATGATATTGAAATGTATTTGAAATTTATTTTGATTTTTAAAGTATAAATATCATTTTTTTAACAGTTGTAACCACGGGTTATAATAATGCTTGGTTGTTAAAGAGACCGGGATCGGATGTCTGGCATACTCTCTGTCGATACTGAAACCACTTTGACAACCGTGTACGCGGTGAAGATTCCAGAATGAAGTAGGATGGTCGTGGCGTTTTCTATGAGGTAAATACGTGGACCCGACTCCCGTGAGTTGGCATAAGGTGGCTAAAACAGGAGCGGTTCTAGGATTAATGAGGTAGCACCTCTGATCGGACGCACTTCTTCGTATGCCATTCTATTACTCTTGTGATTGTTTTGGTGTGCACCTTTGATTTGGGAGTGTTGTTCGAGGTGGGCGGCAGCTGCGCGCTGCGCGTTTCCATCGGTCCGGATAGCAATTGGTATATCTACCCTGGCATTGCCTAGTTGTGCCGTGTTACCTACCATAACGAGCCTTGTACAAGTTTGGTTTTCTCCCGTAGCCCGTGTGATATCCTCTGGTGGCTTCCCGATCAGGAGGGACTATGATATTGGATGGACTACTAGGACTATTACGTGTTAAGGTGGAAAATGTAAAGCCTTAACCCTATTTAAAAGTATGTTTATTTTAATATAGACACTATTATAATAGCGAAAATATACTACATAGTAAATAGTTTAACGGATCCTTAGAGGATGGGCGGTCCCAAGCATCCTTTAAGTTACTTGCTCTATATTACAGTACACTTGAATTAACTTACACTATATAAGTATGTATGTCCTGACTCGAGTGTTTATGTTTTATTTTACGCTCGGGTCAGCCTGAATTGCAGTTCAGTCATCATCCCGGAGCTAGGACTTCAGTAGATCCTTTCAAGTTGCTGGCTTCTTTCTATCTGCTATCTTATTTATGAAATCAAGACTTTGGGATTTTTATTTGATGATTTAAACTATATTTGGGATGGAAGACTTTGTAATTTGTATTTGTTGAGACTATTTATAGTGGCTTCATGAACCACTAAGTATTTTTAAATTCCGCTGCGAGTATTCTGATTCTGCGTCTGTGATTCTGTGATTAATTATTTACTGCATATTCTGAGATTTGCCAAAATTTAATTACAACGCGGTATTTTGAACAATTCAAGTCCGACATGTGCGGATGCGAATGGTTGATACACCGGGTCGTTACATAAACTATGTTATAAATCAATACAACTTTGGACATCCTTAATCTTTATTTTTTCTTCTATTCGGTCTGATTTGTGAACATGATTTTCCACCTGCTTTGTGACTCATGAGACCTTCCTTACAAACAAACATACATAGCATTCTTTATAACATAATTTTACTGTTCTATACTGATTATACCAATATTTTAAGCACACTCTTCATTTTTTCCGACTATAGTCTTCAACGCAATTCATTTACATCCACTATACTTTTCATTTCTTCAAAAAATTTGCCTATGTTTTCAGTTGATGTCTCAACAATATTTGACCGATTTATGACTTTTTCAACGCATTATACTAATGGCTCTTTCAACAGTACTCTTTAAAGATTGTATTTTTATTTTCAATGCATTATACTAATGGCTCTTTCAGGTCATATTTTATTTTAGCAAGCATAACACCCTACTATTTTAAAAAATAGTCACTGAATAACTATTTTGATATGAAGTATAACAGTAAGGGATTTGAACAGGTAAAATATTATTTGTGTTGTCGAACCATTATATTATATTGAATATGTTGCCTGAAACGTTATAAGTGTCTTGAAATTGGTTTATTCTATTTTAAAAAGCTAATGTTGTTGCAAATCAACAATGGCAGCATCATCAGACATATAACATCTACAATAGGCGAGTAGAAGAACTGCAAGTGGTAGCTCATGCATATTATCACCTTTTGCTTTTTCTACAAGGTATGATTCTATATACTCTATATATTTTGACTGAGAAGTTTAAATGTTTTCATTATCGTCACTTTGAACACGTCGCTTCTTGTTCTTTGATCTGATTGATCTAATTCATAAATGTTGAACATAGTTTCCCTACTCTGTTATGAGTCATTAAATAAACTATGTTATAAATCAATACAACTTTGGACATCCATATTCTTTATTTTTTCTTCTATTCGGTCTGATTTGTGAACATGATTTTCCATCTGCTTTGTGACTCATGAGACCTTCCTTACAAACAAACATACATAGCATTCTTAATAACATAATTTTACTGTTCTATACTGGTTATACCAATATTTTTAGCACACTCTTCATTTTTCCCGACTATAGTCTTCAACGCAATTCATTTACATCCACTATACTTTTCATTTCTTCGAAAAAATTTCCTATGTTTTTAGTTGATGTCTCAACAATATTTGACCGATTTATGACTTTTTCAATGCATTATACTAATGGCTCTTTCAACAGTATGCTTTAAAGATTGTATTTTTTATTTTCAATGCATTATACTAATGGCTCTTTCAGGTCATATTTTATTTTAGCAAGGATTACACCTACTATTTTAAAAAATAGTCACTGAATAACTATTTTGTTATGAAGTATAACAGTAAGGGATTTGAACAGGTAAAATATTATTTGTGTTGTCGAACCATTATATTATATGGAATATGTTGCCCGAAACGTTATAAGTGTCTTGAAATTGGTTTATTCTATTTTAGTAAGCTAATGTTGTTGCAAATCAACAATGGCAGCATCATCAGACATATAGCATCTACAATAGGCGAGTAGAAGAACCGCAAGTGGTAGCTCATGCATATTATCACCTTTTCCTTTTTCTACAAGGTATGATTCTATATGCTCTATATATTTTGACTGAGAAGTTTAAATGTTTTCATTATCGTCACTTTAAACACGTCACTTCCTGTTCTTTGTTCTGATTGATCTAATTCATAAATGTTGAACATAGTTTCCCTACTCTGTTATGAGTCATTAAATAAACTATGTTATAAATCAATACAACTTTGGACATCCTTAATCTTTATTCTTTCTTCTATTCGGTCTGATTTGTGAACATGATTTTCCACCTGCTTTGTGGCTCATGAGACCTTCCTTACAAACAAACATACATAGCATTCTTAATAACATAATTTTACTTTTCTATACTGATTATACCAATATTTTTAGTGCACTCTTCATTTCTTCCGACTATAGTCTTCAACGCAATTCATTTACATCCACTATGCTTTTCATTTCTTCGAAAAATTTGCCTATGTTTTCAGTTGATGTCTCAATAGTATTTGACCGATTCGTGATATTTTCAATGCAATATACTAATGGCTCTTTCAACATTACACTTTAAAGATTGCATTTTTTGTTTTCAATGCAATATTTTAATGGCTCTTTTAGGTCATATTTTATTTTAGCGAGCATTACACCCTACTATTTTAAAAAATAGTCACTGAATAACTATTTTGATATGAAGTATAACAGTAAGGGATTTGAACAGGTAAAATATTATTTGTTTTGTCGAACCATTATATATTAATCATAATTAAATATCAATTGCTACAGGTATAATTGCAACTTCTGTTTCAAAGAAACTATTTTTAGACTAGCATTTGATTTATGACTCAGTTTTAGCATATATGCAATACTGTTTGGTGTTAACTATTTTTTCGATTGCTTTGCAGATGGTGTAAAATAACTTCACAATTTCCTGGAAGAACAGATAATTGAATCAAAAACTATTGGAACGGTCGACTCAAAAAGAAGTTAAATCTTTCTGGAGTAGACTTAAAATCCAGAATTAAGGATGATATTGATTATACAGATAACAAAGATCAAATTTTTGATCTTCCATTGCAAATTGAAGTACATGTTAATGTGATATCAACATTGTCAAGTGCAGATGATAACAGCATTACAGAGAGCACTAAAGAAGGTATGAAAAAAAATCACAGTCTACGAGTTCTTTCTCATTATAAGGTGAATCTAGCGTTGAAATATAAGATATATTTTGGAGCGACAATTTTTTTGATTCATACAGGGCAATGGATTTCTTTGATTATGTTTTATCCTTTATTAATTTTTCATTAAATTCAATTATCTGTGTACTTTGTTGTAGTTTTTGTCATATAGTGTTTGGAAATTAAATTCCATCTCTTTGGTTTCTGTTGGAATGCATTTCGATATCTGTACGGTGGTTGTAAAGAAATTACGAGAACGATTTAGATGTTGGATTAGACTTTCAGGTTTTGAGCTAATGGATTTTAAAATATATACGCGTATAAAAATAATTGTACTTCCTTAGAAATTGGGTTCTATACTGTTGCTCGGTTTTCCCGGTCCAAGGGCCAACATTAAGAATGACTTCCTATTTGAAGACCCAATTTTTGACTTCAGTTACCTTTCAAATCACTTCCAAAAGTATATATTCTTGATATTTTCTATTGCGCGCTCCACTACTTATAAACCTGTCTACTTGATTTTTTTTCCTTTCAGTACGTCTTGCACAATGTAATTAAAGTTGCATGTTATATGAATACAAACGATACATTGTGCAGTCTTAAGTGTTTTTCTGTGCCTTCTATTTTTTGCAACGAAATATAAGGTGTTTTGTTATAACTCATACTAATATATTCTGCCATAATATGCACATTTACTCTTTTTTTTTGGCCTCCTTCATCAAATGTAAATACATGTAAGAGAGAGTGCAAGATTAACAACCTGAAGTAGTGGAAAAAAGTGTAATTAAACCTGGAAAAAAATTTTTGGCCTCCTTGATCGAATGTTTTTGTTCTTGCTTGGTTAGTAAAGGTATTATCTTTGATTGTTTTAAATTATTTTCATATTTCCCTAATTTGTGAAATGCTTTTGATTCAGGTCCTATTTAAATTTTACATGAAATTCGAATTCGAATATTTCATACTTAGGTTGGTGGCTATCCATTAATTAATTTTAGTTTGAAAATAACTTTCCACTAAAAGGTTTATGTCTAGAAATAGATTTCCATTAAATCTAGAATCTTAGCTTTATTAGCTGTCATTAGATCTTCAATATTCAATGTGCCTTGGTGGCTTCTTTGTCCTCTTCATCTACAGATCGCATGGACATATTTTTTTTTACTTTTATTTTGTTTTTGTTTTTGTTTGTATAGAACTGAAGAAGGGCCGGTGGCATAGAGTTGGACATGGAAGGATGCGTTGAGGACAGCCAATCTCCTTCTCCGTCAACGGCGACTCCGCAACTTCGCAACTTCACTCTGAAGCAAACGATCGTCGTCCAAATCTTGAAGCCGCGGTGGCTATGACTGCGGCAATCGATGCAGACGAATTAAGTTCGGTGCCTAGATCTCATATTCAACCTTCACAGATCAAAGTTTCTATTTGGAGTTAAATTGACTGCTTCTGTGTTATCTTTCATAACAAAAAGTATACATGCAAGAAAGTTTTTAGTACGACATACTGTGCGTATTCTAACAAATGGTTTAATGTTAAATGCCTGAGAATTTTGAATAAACTTCAAACATTTCTTAGTCTTAACCACACTTAATTTGTATCCAAAATTGTGAAAAGGAAAGAGATGTAATCAATCATCTTTATATATCCAAATACTACAAGCACCCTTTTAGAAAAAATAAGTAGGCAAAGTAACACAAAGTAACAATCTAGCGGCAGCATTGAATTCATAAAAATTGTACATCCTGACTATAGTGATTAATGGTACTGAACAAATGAACTGCCTGCTTAGAACAACACATCCTGAAGTTAACAGTTATAAAATGTTGACAACAATATTAGTGGCAGATTTTTCATTTTTCTCACAACATACTACACAACGACATAAACAATTTGTTGCCTATTTTATTACACATTTTCTGCTTTACTTACCCACATATATAACATTCTGTATTTTAATAAATATTTTATTTATTCATTTGCTTAATTAATATTTCGTATTTACATATACAGACCACATGGTGAAGAGGACAACGACAATTTGATTATCAAAAAAAGGTTGATACGAACATCGAACAGTGGAGGTATTTTAATCTACACTCATGCCCTTTTATTTCTCCATATTTGCACTTTCCAAATTTGTGATAGTTGCTAATAAAAGATTATCTATTTGACCGCACCTTCCTCCTTAACTGACTTTACCTAATCATACTTTATTCTTCCCTCATTCCCTTCTGTTTGTTTGCTTGGTTCGATTGTTAATATGGCTTAAGAATATATTTTTTGATTCGCTGTTTATTTGCACCCATTACAAACTTTACGTAATTGCTGCTCCTTTTACCATGTTTACAGTTCCATATGTTACGATCGTTATATTTATCTTCCTGCAATTAGATATTGTTTTACTTTTACCTTACCACTATTTACGTCTTTTTGGCAGCTAGAGCATCACAGCCAGAATACTTCCCGACGAACACAGTAGACAGAGGGCAAAACAATTTTCATCTCATATTGAATCTCCCAGATCAAAGTTTCTATTTGAAGGTAAATTGACTGCTTCTGTGTTATCTTTCATTAAAAAAGTATACATGGAAGGAAGTTTTTAGTATGACAACTTTCGCGTCTAAAACGAAAATAATTTCAATGGAATTTGACTTGACAAAAAATGATTTATTTGGTTTTTTGTCCAAATTTTTTAGATATAAAAACGTGGATATTTAATTTAAAGTCTGTAGAAAAAAGAAAGGAGGAACTACGATAACAATTTGTTTTTCTTACTTACACTTTTGGTTTGCTTTCTACATAACCCATTCATGAATAAACTTTCCGTCTACTTCAGATCGTATAATGATACGATCCTCTCCTATTTAAATAATTTTGCCACTCATGTACTTCGGGTCTATTTAAAATTCATTTTCGTTTGTAGCTTCACCAATTAACTCTTCATAATGTTTATTCACTACTTAATGAATAAACATTATGATTTACACATTAATACGTTCACAACGAAAAAATTCCATTGGTAGAAGAAAACTTCCAGCTTCTTCTACAATAGTTAATTTAAGTATGCTCTGACTGTAGGACAGAACCATTTTTTATTTCATTTATTTGCATCTGACTTATACCTCGCTTACATTAATTCAGTTGCATTATCTACAACAGTCGTTACATTTGCAAAATACTAATCTTACTTTGACCTGCTACACACTAGCCGTTAACCCCACTGTTTCAGCCTTAATTACAGAACTATGACTGTTTCAAAATCTTCCACTTAATAATATGACCGTTGCAAAATATCTAATCTTCATGTTCCTATAATTATGCATTTCCCCCTATCCACTCACCCCACTTTTCACCTTTACTACTACAAACTCTTCCACTTTCATTTTTTTAGTCATATTTTTGCATATCAGCTAAACTGCCCCACCCTCTTCACACTTTTATTCCACCTAACTCCTTTTTCCACAACTATATGGACCAGCAACAAAGGGAAAGACGACGTGTTACTCAACGTGCACAGCGTCAACAAACTAGACAGACTGTCGTCGCAAGTAGAAGGACATCCGTTGCTGCAAACCAACAGCACCAACATTCGACAAGTACTTTTGCCCTCCCCGTTAGGCTTACAACAGTTTAACATTTTAAGATCTACGTAACAGTTTAGACAAGTACAATACACATATGTAGACCATTTCTGCATTTCAGGCTGTTAACCACTTTTATACACACACCCTCTTTATCTGCACGTACTTGGCAATGGATAATGTAAATTATTATGTTACTCTCTTCTTTTCCCCCGATTATATTCTGCGTATACACGGTGGAAACAATATTAATATGTTACAATTATATGCATTGATCGACAAAACAGTTTATAAACAATTATACACATTGGACAGTAGGTGTTTTACATGTTAACCACTATTTGGAATAAAATTCATGTCTTCTGCACTTTTTCGTCCATTAGCCTTCTGACAAACATTTTTTTTAATCCTCAACGTCACATTGCAATGTAAAATTACAGGTTTGTTAGAATGTACAAAGATTAATGTTATACGGTTTTCTTTGACTGTTATATCTACAATTTATGGTTACACCTTCTTTTAAGCTCATAAGTAGTAATATAAAAGAATAGTTACTTATTTTGATTACGATGTCACAACTATTTGCATATTTTACTTCACAAATAATCTGTCACAAATAAATAAGTTTGCTAATCTTTGCCTTTAATAGTTTTGCACTGCATTCACTGTTTAATTTTTTCAAACTGTGAGATTCATGCGCTCTCCTCCCCACGCTTAAAATGCTAAAAAATAAACCAATTTCAATTCGCGGTTTATATAAGATAAAAAACTTCCTCCTTATTTTAAGATCTACGTTTCAGTTTACCCGAGTACAGTACACATATGTACACCATTTCTGCATTTCAGGCTGTTAACCACTTTCATACACACACTTGCATGTACTTGGCAATGGATAATGTAAATTATTATGTTACTCTCTCCTTTTCCCTCGACTATATTCCACGTATACAGTGGAAACAATATTGATATGTTACAATTATATGCATTGATCGACAAAGCAGTTTATAAACAATTTTACTCATTGGACAGTGGGTGTTTTACATGCTAACCACTATTTGGAATAAAATTCACGTCTTCCACACTTTTTCGTCAATTAGCCTTTTCACAACATTTTTTTAATCCCCAACGTCACTTTCCACTGTAGAACTTTACTGTACTATTTACCCTTACTTCGATTCCTTTACCATGCTTTTGTGTGGCAACCATTCTGCTTCACTACACTCTTATATGTATCCGCGCTTATAAATTAAGCCCTCGGCCAGCGATGAATACCACTGCCACTTATATTTTTTCAAATAAAAAATAAATTAGGTGACCACCTGCATCTGATAACGTGTTCGTCTAAACAGAACTTCTTCTACTGCACCCAATACTTCCAATTAAACTGCCACACATACATTAAGCTGTTATTTTTTAATTTTCACACTTTCATACATCATTCCTTCTTCAATTTTTTTAACTGATACATGTAACAACATTTAATACATGTTCTTCAAAGTTTGTCCATACAAGTTATACAACTGATACCGTTTACTTTTAGCTTTTAACTGTTAAAAAATATGATTTAACTTCAGCTGATAGTTTTTATTTTTGTACCCATCAAAGTAATTACAAATTTAAAATTTGTTAACCGTTCGGATATAAAATTTTCCAGTCTCACTACATTCACTTTTTAGTTTGTTCAAATTGTGATATTCATGCGTTTTCCTTTTTACGCTTAATATGCTAAATAACATAAAAACTTGCGCTTTCATAGAAACTAAAAGTAGATAAATTACTGTCGAGATTTCCAAATCGTTCAATGCAAGTACTGTCCATTTTTTCTTTTTTAATTTTCTGTGTCACTTGGGCATTCATTATTAAAATTGCAGGTTTGTTAAAATGTACAAAGGTTAATGTTATACGGTTTTCTTTGACTGTTATATCTACAATTTATGGTTACACCTTCTTTTAAGCTCCTAAGTAGTATTATAAAAGAATAGTTACTTATTTTGATTACAATGTCACAACTATTTGCATATTTTACTTCACAATTAATCTGTCAGTAATAAATAAGTTTGCTAATTTTTGCCTTTTAAAGTTTTGCACTGCATTCACTATTTATTTTTTTTAAACCGTGAGATTCATGTGCTCTCCTCCCCATGCTTAAAATGCTAAAAAAATAAACCAATTTCGATTCGCGGTTTATATAAGATAAAAAACTTGCTATGTCATGGACATTAAAAGCAGATTTATTACAGTTGAGATATGTCAATCATTCACTGCAACTATTGTCCATTTATATCTTTTCTATCTTATGTATCACCTGGGCATACTACTTATACAAGCCTTACTTTTAGTCACTAAGTTATCCTATACCTATATTTTTTAATATATTCAACTATTGAACTTACAAGTAAGTTAACCTTTAGAAAGCTTGATATTCTACGGTTTTGGTTGACTGTTATACCTATATTTCATGATTAAACCTACTTTTCCCCTCCTAAACGGTATTATAAACGTGTAGTTACTTATTTTGACTCTACCGTCACAACTATTTATTTACTTTCCTTTTCTATCAATCTGTCGCAAATAAATTAATTTGCTATTTTTTACCTTTCACACTTTTACAGTGCAATCATTGTTTTTTTTAAATTGTGCTATTCATGTATTTTCCTATTCACACTTTTACAGTACAATGTTTTGGTCCGTCCAACATATTTTTCACTAATTATGATAAGCGGTTAATTATATTTTTTGGAACTTATACGAATTAAAGGAGTAACAATATGCAGTTTGTAAATTAACAAACCGGTATTTCATGTATACCAGCTTGTGTTACGTCAAAAATTACAAATGTTGCTTTATAGTATAATGATAAAGTCAGCTGCGTTTAAGGAAAAAAAATTCTCATGTTTTATGATATTTTTTTGTGAAATAGTACGATATTTTTGTTCTTCTGATTGTGGTTTTTCTTTTGAAACATAACAGTTGATACCGCTTCTACTGCACCAACAACTACATCTCCTCCTCATCAACAGCTTCCGCATCAATCTCCTCTTCCTACCCGTTATAACTGTGGTCGAAATTTTACTGCTCCCCACCCTTTCCTCCGTCATACCCTACCTCAACCAACTCAATGCCGAAACTGTACTGCAAAATTATTTCCCCATGAAACAAGTGTGAATTGTTGTTCAAGTGGTAAACTTACCACGTCCTACCCTCTGCCACCTACCGAACTTTTAGCTTTATTCACTGATGACGGTGATAGAGGTTTACATTTCCGAACTAACATTAGATCTTACAACAATGCTTTCGCATTCACCTCTGTAGGCGCTAACATTGATCACCACTTGGCCTCCGGTCGAAATGGAATATACTCTTACCGTGCACAAGGCTCCATCTACCATAGCATTGGAAGTGTTCTGCCTCTGCCGGGTAGTAGACCTAGATACCTCCAAATGTAAATCTACGATACTGATAATGAGACTGACAATCGGCAACAGGATAGTGCAATATTAAGAGCAGACATCCTGCAAACGGTGCAACAAATCTTAGACTTTTACAACCCTTATGTACGTGTGTTGCGACAGTTGGGGCAGCATACTGATTTAGAAAATTGCAGGCTGATAATAAAGGAACTTACAGTTAATCAGCATTTTCACTAACTACCTACTGCGTCACAAGTAGCGGGTATCATTGTCGGCGACGATTGCTCAAATATTTCCAACGACAGAGATATTATAGTTCAAAAAAGATCAGGAACCTTGCAACGAGTTGCAGATACCGCTGGATTTTACGATCCACTGCAATATCCGCTTCTCCACCCACGCGGTGAACAAGGATGGGATCTGAACATCCACAATACCGGACATAACCAAATCAGCTGTAGAGCCTACTACTCTCACATGTTGCAGGTTTTTACTCTTCTCTACTGAACGGAATATACAACTTTTGTACACATATCTCAAATACAGTAAGTCTCCCATATATCCACCACACTTACCACTTTGTACAAATCGTAGGTACGAACTACGGAGCAGCCTCTTCTCCTACTTGGTGGTCGCCTACTCCAAAATTTGTGGTCGATACTTATGTCAAAATTGAAACTATGCGACTACGGTATCTTCGTGACCACCAAGCTACTATTCGAGCTGACTTATATCAAGGTTTACAGGACGCTCTAGCCAGTGGGGAGACAACTGCCGGTTCGTACTTTCCATCCCATCCATCTTTCCCCCACTGACAATATACATTATACACCTAAAATTTTATGCAACTCTGCTATTTGTAGGAAATGTTGGGGTTCGAAAAGTACTTCCATCCTCCCATATTGCTAGCCCACGAGACATGCATCAACGGTATCAGGATGCAATGGCAATTGTACGAAGGTATGGAAAGCCTGACTTATTTATTACTATAACCTGTAATCCTAATTGGATTGAGATTACACAAGAGCTATTTCCCTTTCAACAGCCACATGATTGTCCTGATTTGACAACTGGAGTTTTTCGTGCAAAATTAGAACAACTTAAAACAGATTTATTTGATAAACATGTCCTAGGTAAAGTCATCGCACATGTTCATGTGATAGAGTTTCAGAAAAGGGGATTACCACACGCTCATATCTTACTTATTCTGGCAGACACTGATAAACTAAATACTGCCGACGATTATGATGCTATGGTTAGGGCAGAAATTCCAAACAATGAATTAGAACCAGATTTGTACATGTCAGTTATTAAACACATGATTCACCATCCATGCGGCAATTTCAACCCCTCTGTCGTATTCATTCGCGATGGGATATGTAAGAAGGGATTTCCTAAACCCTTCGCAACATCAACTTTACAAGGAGCTGATTCGTATCCCATCTACACACGTCGTGACAGTGGAATACAGGGTCACACAACTGATACTGCAGTTGACAATCGTTGGGTCGTTCCTTATAACCCTTATTTTCTTCTAAAATACGACTGTCATATAAACGTTGAAATTTGTTCCAGTATTAAATCTGTTAAATATCTCTATAAGTACGTTTACAAAGGATCAGATCGTGTATCTCTAAGCGTGTCTTCGTCATCATCCACTTTTGATGAAATTTCTCAATTCGTTAATGCCAGATGGATCTACGCACCATAGTCCATATGGAGGATATTTAAATTCCAACTTAGTAGCATGTCTCCGTCAGTAATAGGGCTACAAATACATCTACCTAATAAGCAACATATTCAATTTAACTCAGGCGAAAGCTTACAATCTATTGTAACTGATGAACACAGAACAAAGACTATGCTTACTGAATTTTTTAACCAAAATTTAATAGATGAGGACGCACGCCAATACCTTTACCACGAATTCCCTGAAAAGTATTGGTGGAACAATGAACAAAAACAATGGGTTCGTAGACGAATGCAGCGCAAAGTAATTGGTAGGCTATACACCGTACCACCCACCGAAGGTAATCGTTACTACTTACGACTATTACTGAATCATATTCCAGGACCACTTTCTTTCACACACTTACGCACGGTCAACGAAACTGTTTACAATACGTTCAAAGAACCAGCCGAACACCGAGGATTGCTAGAAAACGATAACAGTATTAAGGATTGTTTGACTGATGCTTCGACCACCCATATGCCTCTTGCCTTAAGGCGATTATTTGTAACCATTTTAGTATACTGTGAACCCATTGCTGTACGTGACCTATGGGATGAATTTTGGCCTTTTCTAACTGAAGATTATCCATCCACTTCTTCTTCCTCGCTTTCTGCTACATATTTAGTTGGTCGATGTCTTTTTGATCTTAACAACCTTCTAAAACAGCATAATAGAACCATATTTGATTATGACTTACCACATAACTCTCTACATTCCCTTGACGAATACAACAATTCAACACTTCTTTTAGAAGAACAGTCAACAGAAATACCATCATCCGATTTGCAAGCTATAACAAAGTTAACCACTGAACAAAAAAAAGCTTTCGACGCGATCATGGATACGGTACATTCGAAAAGCAGCTCCATTTATTTCATCGATGGCCCTGGAGGGACAGGAAAAACTTTTCTATACATAGCAATTTTAGCTCATCTACGAAACCAAGGCCTTATCGCAATTGCAACCGCTACTTCTGGAATAGCTACTATGGCGTTGCCCGGTGGTAGAACAGCACACTCATGATTTAAAATTCCTATTAACTTACACTCTTCATCCACCTGTCATATTACCAAACAATCTGATACCGCAAAACTTCTATCTGCAGCAACCGTTCTACTATGGGACGAAGAAACCATGGCTCGCCGTCACGCATTCGAAGCTTTAGATAGAACATTACGAGACTTGACCAACGCCGATGCTCCATTTGGAGGTAAAATTATGATATTAGGCGGTGATTTTCGTCAAGTTTTACCAGTTGTTCCAGGGGTACTAGAGCTCAAACATCTGATACATGTATAGTTCGATCATATTTATGGTCAACTGTTAAAATATTTCAACTAACAAAAAATATAAGGGCACGGGCTGGCCAACCTTACGCTGACTTTGTTTTGTGCACTGGAAATGGTACTGAGCCCACCGTACACGACGATATGATCACACTACCAACGCATATTGTCGTACGATGGGATGGTCCAACTTCGTTACACTGTCTGATTAATGAGATCTTCCCCGCATTAAACGATAATTTTAACAACACAAAGTACATGCTGAGTAGAGCGATATTATCACCAACAAATGAAACTGCGGATGAAGTTAATAACCTGATAATAAATCAATTTTCTGGACAACAACACATTTATTACTCTTTTGACAAAATAGAAGATGACCCTTCAAACATATATCAAAGTGAGTTCTTGAACTCGCTTAACCCAGGTGGTATGCCACCTCATAAGTTGACTCTTAAAGAAGGATGTCCAATAATGTTACTACGAAACCTCGATCCCCGAATTGGACTATGTAATGGGATGAGACTAATCTGTCGTGTCTTCCATCGAAACCTTATAGACGCTGAAATTTCTTTCGGTCGGTTCCAAGGTACACGGGTATTTATTCTCCGTATACCATTAAAGCCTTCTGAAAACATAAAGCTAACATTCAACCTTATCTGTAAACAACTCCCAGTTAGGCTTGCCTTTCCCTTAACAATAAACAAATCACAGGGTCAAACCATCCCACATGTTGGAATTTATCTTCCCAACCATGTTTTCAGTCATGGTCAGCTTTACGTCGCTTTATCCCGTGGGATTTCAAGCAGCACAACAAAAATTTTGGTTCGAACCAGATACGTTCGACGAAGTACTGCAACACATACTCGAAATGTTGTTTACCATGATATTTTACAAACATGCGCTCAAATTATGAATGTCCCCTAAAGTCATCTTACCGACCCCACTTTTCAACCACCGTCCATGCGCCCAACTTCACCCTACCCGCCTCTTCGAATCCCGCTGCTGCAGTTACTATGTTCTAACTTACACTCCATCTGTTTTTTTTCCAACCCTCACCTCCACAGTTTATCATGCATTCACATTCCACAATCAAATAATAAATAAACATTACAATAAAACTGCACATCCTTCTTCTCATCATACCCCCTCGCTCCATTTGTTCTTCGCAGACAAGCTGTTCGTAGCCTCTGCAATTAGCATATGACTTTCCCTTTGTTGTCCTTTCTGCTTCTCTACCTACTCCCAAATTTCATTTTCTCTTTCCTGGATTAAAACTACTGCCGATTTACTTGGCAACTACAATTTGGGTTAAATCTTCGAGCTCAAGCGTGGGGGGTAAGTGCTGAAACCAATATATCACCGGAGCTATAGATGTACAAACTTCACCCAACAACCTGCTCCACGAACGCTGTTTTCCAATCCTAAATTTCAGTCACTCCTACCACCTGAAGTGAATTACAAAAGATGTAAGTGGTCAAACTATAAGCTTGGAAACTTTACACATTCTGCACATCGTTCTTCTAACACAATGTTCTGTTTTCATTTCTTCTTCAACCATGATTTACTAGGTCTGCTACATGGACAACGCATAAAGATGACGCAAATGTCCTTTCCTCCCCTTAAAACTAAATGGTATGCAACCACTTAACTGGCGTATCCTTCTCCATTTGACTGATAGTTTACTTATATCATTTCGCTAACATTGTCTATAATAATTAAACACAATAAAAGCAAGGCTTATTTCAGTACTGAATTTATCACTTTGCTTCTTTCAGTGCATCAAAGCGATCCTTCCTCCTACTGTGTCCTCTGCTTTGGCAACTCCAGCAATGGGTATGATGGATGTACACAAGGACCGGATGAAAACCAGTCTACGCAGTGACATAAAATGAAAAGTAAAGTGCTATTTTTAACTATCTTTTTTTACCTTCAATTATTTAACATCAACAAAATGCTTTACATCCGTCGCACAGACAATACGAACAAACTGAACAAACATAAATTTCAGGTTGTCAATACGTCAATGTCTACATCAAATGAATTGTTCGTTTTCCCCTTTCTAATTTGTTTTTTATTACAACTTTTTTCCATATTCAATCACACTTGGATATTTCTATTACCACCACCCTCATATTATTCTCCAACCTGATGCACTGTTTATGCATTTTTCCACTTCACTATTTGGCCATAAGTTTTTTGCCACTGTTTCTGCACTGTTCTTGCCTGTTTCTCCTTTCCGCCTTCATTGCATAAAAAAAGGATTGGACACACACCAACCATTAGCTTCACAACTTCATTTCATTTCCAATAAATATTTACTTAAACTATTTCTTATTGCAGGCATGGTTCAGTGGGATTTGCAACTTCACTGCATATCAAAAAGACTAAATTCAACTTTGGTTCTAACAGAAGGATGAATTGAACCTGGGACTTGCTAATGTTCCATGAAGATTGCTAAAACACTGATGCAAAACATGCAATTCATGTGACAGGCTCTCGGCTTACATAAAATAAATTATAGTATATTTTCTTTGCAAAACGTGTAATTCATGTTACAGAAATCAACTGCTTACTGTTAATTATTTGTACGCATATTTTTTCTCATACTGTACCATCTTGATGGCATGCTCCTAGTCACTTTATATTATGACTTTTGTCCTTGCATACCCTTTTGTTATTTTATTTCGTTCATAAAGGCAACGCTTCTGACTTTCCTACTTCCATTCAATTTTCTACTACTGCAATAACATGAAGCAAATTATATTTTCATACTTTCTCAATTGTCCCATTCATTTTGAACGCAAAAAAAATAATGCACTCATACGTTTCTTCAATGGGTTGTCATAACAGGCACCATGCGTGGCAATAAAAATATTTCTCTCCCTATTTTCAGCTGTTTTTCCCCATCGTTATGAAACATGGTTCGATTATACACTGTTGCCTTTAAACGCACTAAACATAATAAACCCTACGCAACCCACCCAATTTACTCTCACACACATATCTCACTATATAACTAATACCGGTCATAATTAATGATTTTAACATCTACCGTACTTTGCACAACGAAAAAATACTGACCCTACATACAACAGTTTACAGCATCTCCACAACAATTCCTTCAAACAGTGTGCACCTGCTTACAACACAGCTGTCCTCTGCAAGCCTACATATTAAAGTACCGACTCCACACACGTTACTTCTTCTCCGTGTTCCTTCACTCACTGCACGCAGGTATACCATAATATAATAGCACGTATTCCATTTCCTGCACTCTTACGTGCCATGCTCCGAACCTTCAGTCCCCTCATTTGTATCCCCCCGAAACAGTAAAACTTTCCACCGCATATTTCTGCTTAATTTGTTCCAATACCCATCCTTCCCTCCTGTCTGTCAGCTTTTCAGCTAGATCCAACTTACACTCTCACCCTCATATACACTCTTCCCCATCACAAAATTTTCACTCTTCTATTCACCCCCTCTACAACCACAATGTCAAAGGTAATTTTTTTGTCTTCATGTTTTCGCATAATCTTTTACTTTTCATCTTTTCACCAACTTCCCAACATACTGCTTACTTTTTTTAAACGCGTTTACAAACCCATACGGATGCTTTAATACCTGTACCACACCATTACACCACCTACTGCACAATAGATCACTGCGTTAACAAGCCCTTACTTCTGCCACTTACAGCACAGTCAAGGTACAACCACTCTGGCTGCAAAACTTACGCGTACTTAATTTTCTACAGCCAGTACTTCCAAACACTGTCCATTCATCCCGCATGTCCACAAATTTAATCCACCTTCCTCCGCTCCACCACTTATTCTACTACGTTTTCAAACTTAATTTGTATACTTTTACCCCATGAAAATATTGGTAATTTATTTCCGTCCACACAGAGCAAATGTGCAACAACCATTCAACAATGTCCACCTATCATTTCCATAGAAAGAACAAAGCGAAAATGCACCCTAAATCCCATTACCAAAATAATGATTTTAAACAATCATTTAGAAAATAATGAATTGAATTCAAACATTTTAATAAAATAATTTCTTAATTATCCTTTAAATATCATATTTAAAAATAATAATAAATTTTAAACCATTTTCAAAAAGGATAAAATTCACATATTTGACTTCATAATTTCGACAGGAGCCTTAGAGACCACAATTGTTCATATTTAATAAAGTTTAACTTTCCAAGTTATAACATGGACATTTACATAACAAGAAGATATCCAAAAGGGATCAACTAATAATAACCAATCAACATATAGGTAAATGTCCAAGTTACCGAAATAGCAGAAAATGGATTTTTTATTCTGCTTAAATAGATGTCAACATAATTTATTTGGTGAATTATAGCAGAACTGTGATCTGTTCTACCAGACAGACGTACAATATAAATTAATTAGCATAAAGGTGTTTATTTATGCTAACAAATGTCATTGGGTTTCATATTCAATTGGGTTACTTACAGGTAATCGATAAAGAAATCCCTTCGATTTAAAAATATACTTTTAGAAAAGAGTTGCTTTAAAAAAACAGATTTTAGAAATAAAGCAGATAAAATTTTAAAACTTTTATTCGAAAATTTAAATAATATTTAAACTCTTAATTTTGTAATAATTAAACCTTAAATTAATAATTAAACAATAATCATCCATCAAATAAATAATTAAATAATAATCATCGTTTAAATAAATAATTAAATAATAGTTAATGTTTAAACAAATAATTAAATATGAATTAATCTCAGTTAATAATTAAAGGAGACTTAATCCTTAATTAATACTTAAACAAATAATTAAGCCTTCGTCAAATTATTAAACCTTAGTTAAGTTTTAATTAAATTTAACTTAGTTAGATGTTCAAATAATATTGAAACCCATTCTTAAATAATAATATGATAATAATTAACCTTTATGAATTGATTAAAATAATTAATCCTAAAATAAATTCGTAAATAATAATTAATATTTAATTAATGAACTAATTGAAATTTACTTAATTTATAATTAAGTACTAATTTCCTTTGTTAACTAATGATTAAGTACTAATTACCTTAATTAATAATTTAACAATTATTACTTAAATCAATAATTAAATAGTTATGTTTCCGTACCTTAAATATTTTTGAATACTTTTTTAAGATATGCTTAAGTGAAAAACACTTTTAGAATTCAAAAGGAGTTCATTTTTACAAACTGCACCCATAGCGGCTATCGCTATCTGATTCGTAATTTCAAACCATATTTTATACTCCAAATACATTTAAAATCTCTATCTTTTTTTTTTAATTTACTTTTATAAACTTTGAATAGAGTTTTGAAAACTTAAGGTGATGTTGTCCGAGGCCTTGGTGCAGTGGTAAAACGCCAGGCTGTTGACGACAAGGTCGGCAGTTCGATCCCTGCCTCTGGCATATTAAACTGTGCGCCATGATGATTCTTGCAGACTTGTGTGCTGCCTACTTTGTAAATATAAGTACCCAGTTTCAAAAAAAAAAAAAAAAACAAAAAAACTTAAGGTGATGTTTTTAAAAAAATTATGAATTTTTCAGAAAAATAAAGTAAGTAAAGAAACAAAATTCGAACAAGGGATTTCAATGTCGCAAATCAAGCAACTATAAATGTTATTTTCTTTGGCATCCATCATTGATTTACAAACAAATATATACGACATAACATCATAATGGAAGCAAATGTCCTAATATGAAAGACTTTGATAACTTTAACTTTACTTTTTTTAGTTTTTTAACAACCATTACATCCAAACACATATATATCCAAACAAATCAATATCATTCACCAAACAACCAATAGATTTAACAAAAAAGTAAGAAAAAATTAAATTTTTAAGAGCTTTGAATATAAAGGTGAGCTTACTCCTCAAAACATAACCAAATTAAGTCAAGCCTCCTTTAAACTTTAGATCGACCCTTGATCATTGTTTTTAGTTTCGAAAAATGATGTTTTGGAGGACTTAGTGCCAAGGTGGTTTTAGCCATGATGGAACCAATGCTCAGCCTAGATGGTAACGAATTCTATTCATAATTTCTAATTTTCTTTAAACGAAATATATTTGGAAACCTATTTCACCATGATTGGTTACTATTTAAAACAGTTTTATTTTGATTATAAACCTATTATTTGAATGTTTAAAATTAAATAATTATTCACAAATCAACGCTGTGAAATTCTGGGTCTTTATAGTAGTTGGTGGGACATGAGCTTATGGAGTAGAGTTGGATGCTCATTTACCATCGTTTTTTATTTTCCATTGCATTACTATATATATATTCATCAGCAATTGTAAGGTCGGGAAATTATAGCCATTCAGGATGATGAAGTTTGAATTAACTCTAATGAACATTGTATTTTGGAATGATGGTATATATTGTCTTTGTTTTATTATATGTTGTCATTTCCGCAATGAGATTCTATTTTCCCTGCACTTAGTTTCCTTTCTTTTTATTTTACCATAACAATTTGTTTTTCCTGTAATTAGATGTTTGGCATTTGAATATCGTGGATGTATTTAGTGTCCACATTCAATAGTCAAAAAACTGGATCATTGTAGTCTAACTTAAGGTTTTTATCCTTGCAGGATAACTTAGAAATTATATTACTTCAATTCTTCTTACTTTCCAAAATTATTGATGAAAGCACTTCATAAAAGCATAACTTAAAATTTTAAACTACTTTAATAATCTACTACATCTTGAGCGTATGTACAACTATATGGCTTAGTCTTTTATCTCTTATTTTTCCTTAAATTTGGACGCATGCCCAAAATAAATCTGAAATTGAAAACCGAGTCGACCTCTTTACACATCTTGTATAGTAAGTCGCTAAGAAGAGTTAGATGTTGGTATCCAAACTCTATCCTAGAGTTTTGTTTTCCTTAGACACCTCTAAGATAAAGAAGTTTATGAGTCGGCCCAAGAACATCAAATAGTTTATGCAACTTTAAGTGTTAAAACAAAAGACAGGGTTTAATAAAATAAAACTTATTCAAACCATCTATTAAATTTAACCCATTAAAGCTTATGTTAAATAATTTCTTTTTTAACCAAGAGTGATACAAACCCATATTAAAATTTCAATTATCAACACACTCTTTTATAAAAATACTTTTTTATTTTGAATCCATTTTCTTTAAAGAACATAGGAATTAAATACCTAGTTTATATTTCATAACCTTTTTTAAATGATACAATATATTTTAATCCATAAAAAATATAGATACTGACCGAGTAACATAAAAATGATAATAAGGAACTACATCCTACCAAATATTATCATACATTCTCTTACCAAAAAGGTTAATACTTAAAAAGTGCTTAACATCCGAATAAACGTCTCACCTATTTTTAGTCATTTCTGAGCCACTTAAACTAGTTAACATAAAAATATTGTATGATGACTGCCATATACCACTGGCACAAATATAACTAAATAATACGCTTTAATCATGTCCGACCAATATAGGACGATTGTAAGGGTAGAATTACCAAACACAACATATAACTGTCATAACTTATAACGCCTAGACAAAATATAATATCGAAGATAAATAGATGGGATAGTATTAACTATGTGAACAAAGAACCAACAGAGCAACAGATCCATAGAGTAGTACATCAAATGTAGTAGAGTTTATACAACAGGCGTGAAACTCAATAACTTTCTCAAATAGGAATAATAAGCGATCATTACTATGGCTCTCCAGTGCCGCATTGTGGAATAAGCGTGGGATCCATATAAGCATATAATACAAGATAGCTCCATCTAGCTCGTCCTTTGAACAATTACTATGTCACCAAGACCCATTATCTAGTCTACTTAATTAAGAGTACCAAAGATAATAAGAAGCAAAGCATAAAACCTTAGGTCAGACAACAGTCTTGTGTGAGTGATAAATAAATGTCAAAATACTATAATGGTGAATATGATAAGGAACAAGTGTATATGTACCATACCTGATCTATTCCTACAACCACAGAGTTAACAAATAATAGTGTAGTATGCTACTCTATAATATCATAAAGGTACAATGCAAATACCATCATGAACATCCAAATATCCCTATCTTCAGTACCTACGCTTAATGATATCTCTGAGTGATAACCCGCTAGCAACCATATCATCCATCAAAGAAGAACCACTATAACTCATCCACGTGCTTTGAATATATGATAACTTATATGACCTCCTTACCGTCAACAACTAATGGAAATATCGGTTCTCTGTTACAGTTCCATATTTCACAGCCTAAACCTAGATACGTGTCTCACAGCCCGAAGCTGGACACTAGACCCAAAGCATACGTCTGGGGTATATAGATTTTCACCACCAAATTTAGGTGTCCCCAATTATAATACCCCAGCTCCAAGTACAGCAGAAAACAATCCAAGCATCAACAATTCCTTATAACACATATCTGAGCCACCTTAGCTCCATTTGCATAGCGAGCCCTACATGCTCAACCCAGTTTTCATTACTGGCAAGGAACCCATCCTCATCCCCCAATCCTACGCGGTACTCCTTTATGAGCCACCATCTTTAAAACCTATTCCCAACATGAGCCAACATAAGATGATTCTAGCTTTCCATCATGCTATTATATAGTCATCCAACATGATACAAACAAGCCAACTCCTCAGCACGGTCTATAGAGCATCCTCTACCTACACTGAAATTTTCACGTCCATCTTATGTAGTGTGATAACTCGGTGTCGAGTTATACACTTAGCCAATTATTGGCTACCTTCTTTTCTGTGCCTCAAGTAATCAAATCTAGGTGCTTTAGACCTCGACTCATCCATCATAGATAATTCAATCCCAATCCAAAGCTCCATCTTCAAGTTTTAGAGATAACTTGAGCACTATAGGAAAATGATGTTATTACAACCAGTTATACACAACTTATGTCATATGACAATTGTAATAAATAGTCTTTAGCAACTGGCATTTATTGACAGTAGTAATAAATTATTTTTAACAGCTAGTAGTTCCTCTTAGTTGTAATAAACGTATTTTATAATTTCATTTTCCCGTTACTTTCAATGAACACGTTTTTTAACAACTATTTGTTTTAACCAGTAGTAAGAAACATATTTTATAATTGCGTTTTCCCGTGAGTTGCAATAATCATATTTTTTAACAATTATTTGTTTTAGCCTTTGCAATAGAGATCTACAACAACTAATTAATTTTGACCATTGTAAATATTTTTTATAACAAATTACTTATTGATTATTAAATATTAATTTTTAATTAATAATTATAAATGATAGCTTATATGTGTCCTTATTTGTAATTTATTATAATTGAGGATTATCGATGAATAATATGTAATTACTAATTATTATCAATAATAAATAATTATTTTTCATATTTAATAATTTATTATAGTTAATTATTAATAATTAATCAATTATAATTAATATTTATTAATTACATTTGAAAATTAATAAATACAGCTATTGAGAAAGAATTAATTATTAAATAATTGCTATTAAATAATTAATTTAACATTTAATATTTGATAATTGACTATAGTTTAATATTTCATTTTAAATAGTTAATTAATAATTAGCTTACTATTTAATACTACATTGAATACTTGTTGATTAATAATTAATGATTAATAATTACTATTAATAAGTAGTAATTAATAATATATACATAAGAAGTGGTATTCAATAGTCAATATTCAATTATTATTATGAAGTCGTAAGAAACATTTGATAATTAATAATTAACGAATAAGAGTACTTTAATAATTAATTTTTAATAATTAATAATTACGTTTAAATAATTAATCATAATTAAGACTAACATTTTGTTACTAATAATTAATAGATAATTAATATTTAATAATTAAAAAGTAATATTTATCATTTAGTACTTGATATTTGGGAATTATAATTAATGATAATATTTAGTATTTAAAAAAATTAAAATTTTCTAAAAAAATTAAAAAGTTTATAAAATTTAGAAAAAATTTCAAATTTTCTAATGGTAAAATACCTTGAGCTCTTTTTTGGAATCTTCCGATTGGTTCAAAACTAAGAGGCTCTCATCGCCGTTTCTCGCGGCGAAAGGTTTTATTGATATGCTCATGCTCTTAGAAAAAAAACGTCCTGTTTTTTGTAACCTTCCAATTGGATGATAAATTATTTATAATTAACAATTTATAAGTAAGAATATATGATTTAGAATTGGTAAATTATAACTAATAATGTTCATTAATACATGGCAGTATCTAATATTTGAAGACCCGCCTTCAATTCCATCTCTAAATTTCACTACCGCCGAACTATTTCAATTTTCTCTAACCCCAAATCCAAAATCCCTCTCCCCATTCCCGGCCCATGGCAGATGTTCAACACCAAGCCACCTTGGGCCTCTCTTAGCTATCCTGAACCCACACCGCTAAATAGTCTTGGTAATATCGACCACGATCGACTCTGCTTTTGAGTTACCAAGCCTACATCATTTTCTTTTACTATTAGCCCTTACTCTATCCTCCACTACCACACATGCTCCGTCTATGCGAGTTATGCCATTGTGACACCCTATCTTTGTCCTGTTTATTTCACAGTTCTACTTTGTTCCTAATTTTTCTCCTTAAACCCTAAGCCTTTCCTCTCCTAAAGCTTAACCCTACGTTGTTGCGATTACTTGAGTTTGGTGTTAGCTGCTACAATGAGTTTCTCTTCTGCTTGTAGGATTTTTGGGTTTGCTGAAGCTCTTTTGTTTTATTCATAGCAGCCGATGGGTTTGAGCCTGTGTAGTGTTGGCTTCTTTTTAGGTTGGAATTGTTGTTCGATGATTATTTGATGTTAAGTTCTTTCAATTTGAGCAAGTGAATCTTTGATGAAAATGAGCTTCTTTCCCTTGGTGATTCTCAAGAAACTCCATGGATTAAGTCTTGGCAACTCATAGCCATTGGGTTTCCTTCTCCAATTAACATAGTCCAGATTTTTTCCGCATTTACTGCAATTTCGTAGATCTGATAACGTCTTACATATAATGTTTGTATGTATAGAACCTCTACAATCTCTGGTCCATTTCTGTTTTGAACAAATTACATTTTGCATTCATAGTCATTTCTTGAGAAGGAGCTAGTTTGAACATCTCCATCTTATCTTGTATGATGCTATTATTACTTGTAGTAGTTTGGGTTTTTTATTGATCGTGTTGTTATCTAAATACATTGATCAACAATTGGTAGTGAATTGCTCAAATTTGTTGAAGCAATTGTGCTCATGTTGTATTTTGGTGCTAGAGTATTGATGTTGGCAAAAGCATTTAGATGAATGATACATTAAGGATTGATGATTTCAAAATAAAGGGAAACAAAATTGCAGAAAGTGCAAGGATAGATAGAAAAATCGAGCTCAATTTATTTTTTTATGCTTTCCATTCTAAATTGATTGAATATAAGTCTAGAATTGAAGAAAAGACTGAATGCAAAGAAGAATAAGCATTCATTGCATTAAAAATTTAGTATAATGTTTGTTAGAAAATTAGAAACATAAAACTCCTCTACGGAAACAATGAATTCTTCTTCGTCTTCTTCTTAAATTTCTCTCTATTTTTGTGTAACAACCCGCATAATTTACGATTGTATATTTATATATTTAGCATCGTTAGTCGGATTTATATCCAAAATGCTACTTGTTGCAAACAATCGAGTTGGGACTCGAGACACCATCCATCGAGTCCAAAATGGCGTTTGCGGCCTTTTTGAGCATAAACGTCGATATGTTTGGAGTTAAGTAGAATGTTGACATTTTCACTTTGGGCTTTGGGTTTGGGTTTCAACCCACTAACCTAACTCATCTTATATCCTAACTCCACTACCCTCTCCCCATCATTCATTCTATTATTTTCCTAACACTTCATGCTTTAGTAAAAATGGGGGAAGAGATTGGAAATTAAAATCCTATGCCCTACTTTCCTTTGCAAATTCAAGTTCTAGCTCCAAAATAAAAGAGAAGCTTAGGTAAGCATCATCTTCTTCTCCTCCATCTTAATCTCTCTCTAATTCCAGAAATTTCCTGTAATCTAACTTGGGAAATATTTCCTTATGATCTTAGATTGGAGCTTTTAGAGTTCAAGTTGAAGAGTAGTTGATCTTCCCTTTGTTTTCAAGCTTCTCCTTCATTGTTTTTGAGTAAAAAGTGAGTTTTTGAACTCACATCTATGTCTATAGCTTTCTGGGTTGTTAGATATGAATTTCTAACATCTATTCATGTTCATTTGCTTTTGATTTGAATGAATTTGGTGAATTTTCCAATTTTTGATTCTTGTTGTCCAATTTATGAAAATCCTAAAATGGATGTTTGGACATGTTTTTGGGGCGTCGAAGAGCCTATAAGGCTGGGGTGTCGTGTGGCATAAATCGCTAGTCGCTGTTGCTCGTTCGATCACCTCCGTTTGATTTTCGCCCTTCATTAAGGCTAAGATGAAAATACTGGAAATTCCAATATAGTCAACTGAACCAGGAAGTCAGTCGACTGAACAAGAATGCAAGAAATTTCTTGCGCCTGTATCAGTCGACTGACCACTCTGGATCTGTGGAGCCTGGAAACCAAAAGTTTCCAAGCATGTTTCAATCGAATGACCACCCTGGTTTAGTCGATTGAACCTGGAAACAGAAAGTTCCCAAGTATTGTGTCAAATGACTGACCACCCTGGTCCAGTCGACTGAATCTGCTGTCCCCGCCAGTTTTTCATTTTGTGTGGATTTCCAATTTTTAATCGATTCTAGTGGATCTGATTTGTTGTTATCACCTTTGTTGACTTCGATAACTTCTTTTTCGAGATTTCAGGAATATCCATTTTGATGGATTTTGTATCGATTTCTTTGGATTTAATTCATATCTTCGAACGTGAATTTCTGGTGATTGAATGCTTCTACAATCATTTCTGTGGTTTGTCACTTTGAAATATAAAGGTTTCTATACTAACAATAAATATTCATACTCTTTCTCAAAGATGATTTCAAATCTATTTTTAATATAAAGCTCGTTTATAAAACCATTTTCCAATCTATTAGTATATACAAACCTTTTCCTCATTTGTTCGAGAAATCCAATTAAACGACTTTCCAAAACAAATGGTATGAAACACTTGCATTTACCTTGTCGGTTAGTTCTTACACTTGTTCGATTAAAACTCCTTTGATAATTTCGAGTTTAAATCTACAATTTGTTCGTAAATATTTAAGTTAAGCCAGTGGATATGGGACATAAAGCTAAACTCATTTATATACTAGCTTAGTGTAATTTACACTATTTATTGATCAATGATGATCATTTGTGATTTAGACTAGCGATACGCTACGTCTTTTTGTCCACATGGGGGACTATACCTCGTTTTATTGAGTTTCGTCTCATTTCTTTTATAGGCTAACGACCTATGGGTTCTTTGGAGTTTCGACTCATTTTTATGGGCTAGCGACCCATTGTTCTTTTATGGAGTTCGGTTCATCGGACATACCATTGTACTACATCATTGTACCGGCTTATAGGTTCATCGGACGTACCGACTACGTCGTTGTTCCAAATATTTGAGTTTCAGGTTCCTCGGGCGTATCAATATTGTACTACGTCGTTGCACCTGCTCTATGGTCAGTGACCATGGGTTAGCGACCCGTTTGTGATGCACGTGTTGGTGGGTTTTCATGCTCTTGTTTATGATAGGCCTCCCCCTTTGTGATTTCTGGATTTCTAATTGATGATTTCTAGAATTTATGTTTCACTAATTTTACAATTGGCATTGATATATGTGTCAACAATTCTGGTTTAGTGAATAAAATAAAGAATACGACATTCGTTTTGACCTCTGAGATTCTTGAGATATTGTATGATTTTTGTTGCTGTTAAATGTATATCTTTATCATACATTTTTGTTATGTCTCTTATTCTATCTCATTTTACCTGACATTTATAGCTAGACTGATCCATTTATTATTTTCTTGTTAAATAATACTCAGGTCAGATCGAGATGTTACAGGTGCTTCTACTTGACTCCTTATCTGGGACCATCACCCAACATTTGTCAATCTACTTTAGATTTGGTAGTTTTTTTCATTATACATTCGAGATAGAGACTCCTTTATGTATACATATTCTTTTGTCTAGCACTTGTACCTATTCTTTTGTGACGTAGTGGTTCTTGTATGACCACTACTTTGATGTACACTTTTATATGATATATTCGTATCTGTTTCCGCCTTTGTGATATGGATATCTGTGACTGATTTGTGTTATGCTTATTTCTATATTTGTTTCCGTGGTCCACATAGCCACTGTGTAGTAGCTTTGAGTTTGTATTTGATATGTCAGATTTCCTCTTGAAATGAAAAGCACGTTATACCATCTGACATATCGGTACTCGCACAAAGCAATTACTAGGATGGTCGTCCCTCAACAGCCTTATTCTTCGCGCTAGTCGATGGCATTACCCCGTAATGTCCTTGGCTAGCATGAGTATAGAGGTATGGCGTCACAGCTTGGTATCAGAGCCAAACTTTGGAATAATGTAGAATAATCTAGCAAGGATCATTGTCCTAATTCTTCCTTAGGAGTCGTGCCTTAGTATTTATCCGAGTCTTAGGACCCGTTCTATCCTATTATCTTTTATGATGCCTTATTTTACCAATCGTGATTGTTGGATATTCATTCTGAGAATAACTTTTTCTTCTTTCTTTCTTTCTTTCTTAAAGAAGAGAAATGATTAGACCAGGCCGTCCTAGAACTGGTCAATCTAGTGCTTACGCCTCAGGATAGAGTATTTATGTCTGCCCAACAGCTTCTAGATCTTCTAAAGAATGCTCAAGCCGTCGGACCTATTTCAGACCCTACTCACCCTAAATCTGGGTTTGCATGCTTGTGCATTGATTATACCAATTTGGATGGAAAGCCATTCAAGGGTTCCGAAAGCGTCATAGAAGTCCAAGCTTGGCTTAGAACATGCGATCGCATCTTTTCTCGCATGAATCTTATTGATTTGCATCGTGTCCAAGTGGCTTCTAGTATGCTCCAAGAAAGAGCATTAGATTGCTGTGAGCTTCTGATTTCTGAAATTATTGAAGCAAATCTTACTTGGGAGCAATTCCGAAAAAGATTCAAATTGAAGTTTGTGCCGAAAGCTGAAAAGGTAACTTTAGCTCGTCGCTTTATTGACTTTGTTCATGGTGAATCTCCAGTGACGAATTATGTCGCATCTATTGAATCCCTCTCTAAATATGGGTCGAGTACATTAATACCCCATTGAAGAAAAATCAAAGGTTTGTCTATGGCTTCAATAAGAATCTCAAAAAGCCTTTACTTCTACAATTGGAAGTATCTTTCGACCAACTTGTTGATATCGCTCTTCGACTCGAAGAGGCCGATAAAGAAGATATGTTGAAGTTGTGGGTGCCAAACCGAACTTCAATAACAATAAGAAGAGGCCTATTATGTTCAAAGGTCCTTAACCCAACAAGAAAGGGAAGCAAGCAACTCCTGTAGCAAAGACTTCTAACTCCAGTAATGGGAAATGCTACAATTGTGGTTCTAAGGACCATTTTGCTAATAGATGTTCTAAACCTCTCTTTTGTCGTTATTGCAAAAGTTCGGGGCGTCTTTTATCTTCTTGTCCCAAACTTCAAAGGAAGAACGAGGGAAAGCTAAATGTTGTGCAAGCCCCTAATAACACATCTCGTGGTCAAGGTATTTCTTGTTCTATCCTTGATGGCATTATTATGTTTCGTGATCATCCAATTCGAGTTCTTTTTGATATGGGTTCATCCCATTCTTTTATATCAAAAGAACTTGTTATTACTTTTCCTTTAAGTGTTATGGCTTTGATGACTTCTTTGAGAATTGCAAATCTGGTTGGTGGATCCGCAACACTCAGTCTGCTTTGTAAAGACGTCGAGATTATTTTATCTGATTTTTCCTTCCATGTCGATTTCCATGTCATGATTTACTTAGGCTTCGGAATGATCTTGGGAATGGATTGGCTTAATCGTTATGAAGCCCACATCCAATGTCCTCAGATGATGGATTCCAAATTGGCAGCATCCTTATATTCTCTAAATTCTCATGATGATGATAATGATGATGAAGGGGATATTATTTCCCTCATTCACGTTGCTCGTGAATTACTCGATATATTTGAGCCTGTTTTAGGATTACCACTTAAGAGAGAAATTGAGTTCAAAATTAATCTAATCCCTAGAGCTCTACCTATCACTCGTCCTCCTTATCATATGTCCAATAAGGAAAATGAGGAGATGCATAAACAATTATCTGATTTGGAGGCGAAGCAGTTTATTCGTTCTAATTCCTCTCCTTGGGGAGCTTGGCTATTTTTGTGAAAAATCCGCTGTACACTTTGGCTTTGCTATGACTACCGCAAGCTTAATGATCTTACCATTAATAATAAGTACCCTTTACCCCGGATTGATGATTTATTCGATCAACTTAGTGGTGCTAGAGTCTTTTCACAGTTAGGCTTAGCAACCAATTTTCATTAGCTTCATATTTCAGAGGATAACATTCCTTTGACATCATTCCGTACTCGTTATGGATCTTATGAATGGCTTGTTATGCCATTTGGTTTAACGAATGCTCCAGCTTACTTCGTTGACCATATGAATCGAGTTTTCAAAGACTTCCTCGATCGATTTGTTCTCATCTTTATATATGCTATTCTTGTTTATTCTAAAACCGGGAAGATCATGAAAAGCATCTTCGGATTATGTTGGAAACTCTTAAGAGCAACCAATTGAAAGAAAAATTTTCTAAGTGCCACTTTTGGCAATATCGTGTGAAATTTCTCGGTCATATTATTCCCGAATCCGGAATTTCTATGGATCCTTCAAAAATCGAAGCGATTCAAAATTGGAAGATACCGGAGAGTGTGACGGAAACCCATAGTTTTCTTGGATTGCGGGCTATTACCATCGTTTCATAAAAGACTTTTCTAAAATTTCCATGCCTCTTACTAGTTTGACGAAGAAGGGAGTTAAGTACATTTGGTCAGACAAATGCGAAGATTCTTTTCGAAGATTAAAAGAACTCCTTTCCGATGCTCCTATTCTTGTGATTCCCGAAGGGAACTAAGACTTTATTGTTTATACCGATGCTAGACGTATAGGTTTGGGAGCCGTTCTCATGCAAAGGGAACATGTTATTGCTTATGCTTCTAGGCAATTAAAGCCTACCGAGACTAGATATACCAATCATGATTTAGAGCTCCCAGCTAATGTTTCCGCCCTTAGAATTTGGAGTCATTATCTTTTAGGAGAGAAATTTGTTCTCTATACCGATCATAAATCTTTGAAGTATTTATTATAACGATCCAATTTTTCGACTTTCGAAAGTCGACTTTAATACGTCCACTGTATCAAATACCGCACAATCGAATGCCGGAAAACCGAACCGTTAGGGTTAAAGAAGAAGAATAGAAAACAATAAACAGAACCTCACATTTCGTAGCGGAACAAATATAATAGATAAATGAATAGTCTTTAAAACAAAAGCACTATATCAGTTTATATGTCACTTTATCAGAGTTTTCAACAATACAACACATCACTGAGAGTCGTTATAACTTGACTTACATAGAAAATTCAATTTGCACCAAACAGACGCAACAGACACTACATAGTATAAGTGATACGCTTCGCCATCCAACTTTAACTCCTGATTTCCACTACAACTTCTTGATTTCTCTCCCAAATAACTAATAACCTGACTCTAGACTGCCCGTGTGGAAAATTGTGGGCACCAAGAGTTTAGAAAGGGAAAAATAAAGTCCAGACCAGTCATGAGACTGGTGTGAGATCTTAAAAACATTTATGTTTAACAAAAATAAAATAAAAGGGGAATAAAATAAATTCGCAATGCTTTTTGGAAAACGAAACTACCATAAGGCCTCCCGGCAAGCGCACAATGCAATCGCAGACTTGGGGGGAGATTTCTCCTTATGATAGTCAAAAATGCTTACTACGCAAAAATCCTTTTCGATATTACTATTAGTGCATAGTGGAAAACATTTCGAAAGTATAATATTAATCTTAACCAGCGTAGGTACCATTATATTATGCCAGCTATAGCTACCACCTGAGGTGGCAGGTTATACAATTGCAATCGTAAAGGGCTCGTATTGTTTGATTGGATTTCCAATAAATGGTCAGGCAAATGAACTTCCTGGGCCACATGGGTACGCCTTTGGAGGGATGCCCTGAGAACCTAATCGGATCTCTACCAACACAAGGCCGGGTTACCTCTGTAACTAGGTAACTACTGACATGAGTATGCCATCCCCCGGTCGTTTGCGACCTTTATTTGAGGATCCTCAACGACAAAGCAACAACCACAAAGTAAAATATATTTGCAGCATCAACATAAGTAAAATATCTGGGCCACATACCATGATACTACCCTTTTCCAGAAGGAAATGACATACCCTCAGGGGACGCTACCCCCAAATAACATTGCTGCATCTTTCCTATTTCGACCATTTCGGGTTGTGAGGTCCGACGAAGTCTCATCCACAAAGCTAAGATTTCCACAAAAGTCATGCTTTGATCAACAAATGATCAGTAGCACTTCGTATGCCACATTACCAAATTGGGAGTATATCACTAATAACCATCAACTACATAACCTCTGAGCTCGTACGTCTCAGAGAAGGGTGTTAAGCTAAGAGAATAAATACGCCGCCACCAACAGAAATGTATTTGATAGAAATCAGCTTTATATCTCAAAGTGTAATGTTAGACACACATCACTACAAGTCCATTCCGAGATCGTACGGAACTGAAGGCACTTCCAAAGAAGCCCTTGCAAATCCGGATATTCACTAATCACGTCCGGAATCCCCATCACAAAGGGTGATAAAATCTCTATACCGGAGCAACCCGGTGCAGAGACATTCGACAGGTAATCCTTTCGCTTTCGAAAGTACCCGGTATTCAACAACATTTTCAAATGCAATCCCATTTCATCGTATCATTATTCAGAATGGGTTTTATGACACAAGGTCCTCTCCCGGCTAATCCGAATAATGAGCGCTTATTTAAAAAAAATAGTGTTCATTCAAATTTCAAACAAATCAGAACAAACTTCCACTTTGATCTTTCGAACAAAAGATCCATCACAATTTAGATAATTTTTCGAAATGGGTTCGATGTGGTTTTCGAATATCCATTTGGAATCCGACCCCCAGTCGCATCGAAATTCAAATGCCAATTAAAGGCCGATATTGATAGTCGGTTATTTAACTATCAATAAATAATTCACAACAATCACCAATTTAGATAATTTTAGCAAATTATTTATTTCAAAATATCTCTGCAAAATATATTTTCACACTTTGACCTTTTGAAAACAAATTTCAAATCAATTTCTGTGCGTGAAATATATTCCCCAATATTTATTCATTTCCACTGAAAATCTATCGAATCCAAATAATTTTCAAAATTTTAAATCACTTATCCAAAAACATATATTTGGAAACATCTAAAATTAAAAACTATTTTGAAACACTCTATTTAAAATATTAGTTATGATTTTTTTTTATCTGATATCTTATATATAAACTTCAAGACCAAAGTAGTTTTAAAGTAAAATTAGGATATAGAGTATAAATGTATAAATAACTATTTTCTAAATCAAATATCAATTTAATCTTTACAATAAATCCCTTTTTTAATTAATTAAATAAATTTTACTTTAAAGATTTAAAAAAAATTCGAAACTAATTTCTCCATCAATATTCTTTCAAATCAACTTCTAAAAACTTTTGATTTATACTTCAAAAGCTACTTTAAAAATATACTCGGCTTTCCAGGGGAAAATTCTCTTTCTATTTCAAAATGTCAAATAAATTTATAAATCTTCTCGATTTATTTTAATTTACATTCCAAATTTGTAAACTCCTTTCCACACTTTTAAAAAAACAAACCGATATTTATTTTTAAAACAAAATTCCCTCTCCTTTATAAAATTTCCATTGTGAATTTTAAACTTTCAAATATCCACTCATATACGATTTTCAAATTGTTTTCCAAATATTCACTTTCAAATACCAAATCACATTTTAAATTGATTTCAAATTTTTTTTTCCAAATCGATTTCTCAAAGATTTATTTTAAAACACAAAATCAATTTCAAATCGATTTTCCAATTTATTTCTAAAACACCAGATCAAATTTCCAATTTGATTCCAAAAATTTATTTCAACTCCAAATTATATCCCAAATTTAATTTCTAAATTTTGTTTCCTTTTGAAATAAATTCCTTTATCTCTTTCAATTATTTAAAACCCGTATTTTATAAATTCTACAACTACTAAATAATATTATTCGAAATCCGTTTGTTAAACTTTATCTATTTAAAATTTATTCTTTTAAATTCACCTAATTTTTTTGAATTGAATTTATTATAAAAATTTTACCCATATTTCAAAATCCAATTTTTTTATTTATTTCTGGTACCCTACGATACCAAAAATATACTCGGCTAAATTATAGCCTTCAATGATTTTAATCACCAATATAATCACACAGAGATTATAAATAATCAACACACAATATACGAAAAAAAATAAATATCTAACGAATCCAGTTGGATCCCTCCAACCTGTTTCCCTGCATCCATAGACGTTAGAACAACAATTAAATACCCATTCCACTTCGAGGTGGAGTATCGCGGTATATGGGATTAAAAAATATCATCCGCTATTAAGCGGCGCATAGGGTCTCATCCGCTATATAATGCGGGAAATCAATCACTCCAAATACATATATAACACCAATTCCACTTCGAGGTGGAATATCACGGTATATGGGTTTAAATATAATATCATCCGCTATTACGCAGCGCATAAGGTCTAATTTAATATACTGATAATTATTTATCATCCAAGCACACAATCAATACAATCAACAATTTTATATCTAACTATTTAAAATTAAATCAAAAAAAAATCTGATTGAGTGAGAAGATCTCACCTTTGCTTTGCATGCAATCCATTTTCATTCCAGCTTGATTTCTTTGCAATTTTTTCACCTTGTGTAAACAATTTATACGATTGATTAATATTCGAAATAAATTGAATTATTAAATTCCATTTGATAATTTAAATTAACCGGTGATTTTATTTTAAAATATACTTTTTAATTTAAATCAATTCCTTTTAATAATTTGTTTAACAAAAATTTAAAATTAAAACTAAATTTCCTTCTAAATAAATTTATCAACTAAAAATCTAGTTTAAACAAATTTTTTCCTTTTAAAAAATTCTTTTAGCGACTAAAATAAATTAAATAGGTTATTACCTTAATAAATTATTTTTAATATAACTTAATAAATTAAAATGCATGCATATAATATTCTCTTTTAATCTATTGTAAACATATATTATCCCTTACTGTAAATGATTGATTGATTTTTTTTATTTTCTTTGATTTCTGCATATATATTTACACACACACACGAACACACACACGTATATAAATAAATAAATTTTGAAAGAAAATACCTCACTAATCGATTAACAAACGCGACCCATCCTTCTCGCAAGCGCCAGGTCGAGCTCGGGATGCCCAAAAGCCCCAATCGAACGACGATGATGATTCCCTCTTACAGTGATTCGAACGCGAATCCTTGCTTGATTATAACGCGCGCGCGAGCCTCCATCTCCAGCCGAGCCCGGCAACGACTTCGACTTCCATTGACTTGGCTCTTCACTCGCATCGTCCACGCGAACGCGACCACCGCGACACCCTAATCGACCCTACCGCCACTGATGTTTCATGTGCACGAGCGCCCTCACGATCCCCCGCCATTTACTTTTGATGTGGATTCGATCTTCACTCGGCCATTGATTTTTTTCTTTTGAATCGAAGGGCTTCATCCATTGATTTCGATTTCTCCCTCTGACTTGATTTGGACTGCGACTAAATAATGATCCGACTTCGGCCAATTGAATGATTTTTGAAGTGAAACAGGAGGAGGATCGATTTTGCCTGGAGATGTTCGGCCGTTTTTATTTTTAATGAAAGAAAATGGTTTTTTTCTTTTTTGATTTTGATACAGACGGTTTTGATTTCTTTTTCTTTTTTCGAAGACGAGCGCGTGTAAAAAATATATGACACGTGCTACAAGAGAACTGCCAAATGTTAGATAACAAGAACGTGTAAATCTGTCTTTGTGAAACATTATTATATTCAAATTTAAATTCAAATTGCCTTGATAACCGCAAATCAAAATTTCGATTTCCAATCAAGGCATGCCGCCAGGCGTTTACAATGTTATACGCCTATTCCGAACACAATGTAAAAGGTTTCGAAGTCTAATTCGATCGTATGGAGAAGATAGCTTTTTGGACCCAGCTTTTATATTGAATTTCCGATTTAAATTCAGCGCGTTTGCTTACCGTATGGCCAAACGATCACTCCAATCACTATGAAAATTAAAATCCAATAATAATGCAATATTACTGCTCCAATGGAACTGGTTTCATCGAATTCTATCGATTTAAACGATATAAATCCAAAACTGAACAATTTACTTTCAAATTCAATTCGGAAGCTTTCATTATCTTCAGTATTGTAAATATAAATTTTCTCAGCCTTAAAAATATTTTTAATCAGCTGAAAAATCAAGATTCAAATTTTACCCAAACCTTCTGTAATTAAATTTGATAATTACATTGCTAAATTTATAGTTAAAATTGAAATTCAAGTTTAAATTAACGATTCAGATTTTTGAAATGAATTAATATTTCAATTTCAAACGTTCAAAATTCTGGGTCGTCACTTCCTTCCCCCCTTAAAAGAATTTCGTTCCGAAATTACTAGTTAAGAAGCATGATCCTTAACTCATTCGCTGTCTTTCCAAAACCAAATAGTTTTATCAATTTACCAACAAATCTTTTCATTAACAACCCATTATCGCTTTAAATAACTTTCCAAAATAAATAATAAGTTTCAAAAAGTATTGTTTCCTTTGACAATTAAATTTAAATTTAAATTTTCAAAATTTTCTAACTCCCTAATTTGTCGAAAAATTTCTCCAGCATCTCCTTTGCGCGGCTAGCACGGTACGACTACAAAATGCCACCACGACCCCCAGATTTCAAAAGAAAATGAAAAGCCAAGCAGCTGGACAAGAAAATCATCAAATTTCATACTGAAATTCAGTTACATACCTTTTCGTCGAGCAGTTAATTTATCTTGGAAATCAAATCCCAATTTATCCTTTTCCTGTAACACACTTGTATATCCAACTTGCCATAATATCCAATTACAACCTTTAAATATCATCTTGCACATTTCTTAACAAAAATTTGAATACTTGCTTTTTATACCATTTTTACTTCACTATTGAAGTTTTATATCCGTTTTCATTTAATCTTACACTTTCAGTTTCATTTGAATTCAATTCACAATTTCTATTCCATTTGGATTTAATTTTCCTTCTGAGTATTGAATTTTATCAACTATTGTTCATTCACATTTAATTCCTCTCACTATTTGAAATTAGTTTCATTTACTAATTATTACAAATTCCAATTCAGTTTATCTCAAACCATTTTTTTCCATTTCCACCTTTATTATCTTTAGTTCACTTCGAACTAATTGCTACAACTTCATTTTATTCCACATAATTCAAACTGGTTTTCAATATTCAGTATCAATTCCAGTTTTATTCTTTTGTTCATTCCCAAAAATTTATTTTTAATTCACTATTTTGGTTTATAACCACTTATATTAAACTAGATATCCAATTCTATATGAATTCAATTTACTTTCATCCATAAATATTAGATTCAATTCATTTTAAACCTTAGCCATTTGGTCATTCATCAATTAGTTTCACTTACTAATTTTAGTTTAATACTTCTCTTTTTAATCACAAATCAATTTCAATTCCAACTCCAGTTCTATTTACTTACAAATTCTAAATGAATTTCAACATTCAGTTTTATTTTCTTGCATTTCAATTTCATTTTGAATCCAAATCATCATGTTATTTGACTCAAATTTTCAATCTCAATGCTTTTATTCAATTTTCATTTTTTAATTCCACTTGAATTAAATTTCCCTTCCGACGTACATTTACTTTTATCTAACTTCTCTTTAAGTTAGATTTTATTTTAACAACTTTAAACTTTACAAGTTATTAAACTTAATGATATTCCATAAATATTTTATATAGTATTTCAGAGTCTTTCCATATTTTCAAAACCATTTTTGAAATCAATTCAAATTATCTTTTGAATTTCCAAAACCAAACCCATTTTTCCAAACAACCTCAAATTTTAAATAATTTGACATTTCTCACAGACAGTACTCCTTTGATTGCATTCCATATTAGATATGGTTAGTATGAGTGGTTAGTGATGCCATTCAGGTTGACGAATGCTTCTTTCTTTGTAGATTTGATGAATCGAGTCTTTCGAGGGTATTTGGATAGATTCGTGTTGGTTTTTGTAGATGGCACTTTGGTATACTCTAAGGATGAGAGAGGGCATGAAGAATAACTTAGAGTTGTGCTAGAGAGGCTGAGGCAGAATCTGCTGAAGGTGAAGTTTTCCAAATGTCATTTTTGGAAGAAAGAAGTTAAGTTTCATAGTCATGTGGTTTTAGAGAAAGGATTTTCAGTCGATCTAGATAAGATCGAAGTTGTGGACAATTGGAAGAGACTAGAGACGGTGATCGAGATCATAAGTTTTCTTAGACTTGCTGGCTATTATCGGATATTCATTAAGGATTTCTCATGTATAGCAACGCCTTTGACTAAGCTTATCGGGAAGGAAGTGAAGTTTATTTGGTATGACAAATGTGAGGAAGCATTCATTAAGTTAAACCATTTGTTGATTGATGCTTCAGTGTTAGTAGTTCCAGATGGTAACTAAGGATTGGTCGTATACATAGATGCATGTGGCACTGGATTGGAAGCAGCGTTGATGCAAAAGGCAAAGCAGGCAACTTTGACTGCACGAAGTAAGGTATCTTACACATAACTTGGGGTTGGCTGCGATGACATTTGCCTTGAAGATTTAAGGGCGTTACCTCTTGGAGGAGAGATTTGAGTTGTATACCGACCATAAGTCATTAAGTTACTTATTCTTTCAGAAGAAGTTGAATAGGCGATAGCAGAGGTGGCTGGAATTTTTGGCTGCTTATGATTTTGGTACAGAGTATACCCCAGGGAAAGGAAATAAGGTAACGGGTACTCTTAGGAGAAGACATCAGAATGTGGTGTTGGCAGAGTGGAAATATCTAGAAGCTTTGGCCAGTAATGATGTGCAGTTAAGATTGACAGCTTGTTCTAGTCAGATACTGCTATGTTGTCCTGTTTAGAAGTTCGACCAATGCTGATCGAGAGAATTGCTTTTAAGCAGAGGAAGGATCCATTATTAGCTGAAAGGATCAGAAGGTTTGAGGTTGGAACTGAGTTTGATGATTTGAAAGATTTTTTTCTTAACCAGAGAGGATGGTTGAGAAAGAACGAATGGTTATGTGTACCAGATGTGGAGAACTTGAGATGAGGATTTCCTGAGAAATGTCATCGATCCAAGTTTACGATTCATCTTGGAGGGACCAGATGTATCAAGATATGAAGAGGAGCTTCTATTGTGAAGGCATAAAGAGAGATGTTGGCTTGTGGTTTAGGTAGTGTGTAAACTGTCAACAAGTGTAAGCCAAACATTAGAAGCTGAGTAGGTTACTTCATCCTCTATATACTCTAGTTTGGAAATGGGATTCGATATCCATGGATTTTATAGATGGGTTGCCAAGGTCAAGGAGAGGAAATGAAAGTATATGGGTTATTGTGGATAGGTTGACAAAGAGTGCCAATTTCATTCCAGTAAAGTCGACCAAGATGGCATCGGTTTTGGTGAAGTTGTTCATATAACATAGTTAGACTTCATGGAGTTCCTAGTAGAATAGTCAGCGATGGAGATGCTTTATTCACTAGCAAATTCTGAAAGAGTCTAATGGAGTGTCAGGTGCTAAGCTCAAGATGAGTACCGCATATCACCCATAGATGGATGGGCAGACAGAAAGAGTCAACAAGGTGCTCGAATATTTGTTGAGAGCTTGTGTGTTAGATTTTGGTGGATCTTGGGAGGATCACCGACATTTGGTTGAGTTTTCCAATAATAACAGTTACCAGACTAGTATAGGAATGACGCCTTTTGAAGCATTTTATGGAAAGCCATGAAAATCCCCTACATGTTGGTTAGAGACTAGGGATAGATTGGTCTTAGGTCCATATTTGGTTAGGGAGGCGTCAGAGAAGATTGAGTTGATCCGAGAATAAATGAAGGAAGCTTAATCCAGGCAGAAGAGTTATGAAGATAAGAGGCATAAAGACCGAGAGTTTTTAACGTCTCAGATTTTTTTGTCATTTGATTTTGAATATTTATATGGTTTGAGTATTGGATTTTGAATTATAATTTAGTTAGTAAGATTTTAAAACTGGAATTTCAAGTGGTTTCGCAAATTTTGGGAACCGTTGATTTAATCGGCGCGTTAAAATTGCGATCCAAGACATAGTCTCTAAATTCGACGAAACCAATTCCATTGGGTCCGTAATAGTGTATTATTATCGGATTCCAAATTTCGAAGTGTTTGGAGTCATCTCTTGATTGTACGGGAGAGAAACACCTTGAAATTAATATCGAAATTTAATACAATAATTAGGTCCAAAAAGCTATATTCTCCATACAATCGAATTAGGACTCAACACTTGTTCCATTGCATTCAGAGTAGGGTATAACATTATAAACGCCTAGCGGCACGCCTCGGTAGGGGTCCAAAATTTTAAGATATGTATAATGTAATAATTAAATGATATTGTAAATTGGAAAGGTCAAAGTCGTTCCTTTCTTCTAAAGCAAGCTCATTTTATACGCAAGCTCTCCCTTCTTTCATTTAAATCAGATCATGCCTCCTTCCTCTTTAAAATAACGTACCTATCTCTTCGTTTCAATCAAAAAAATCATGAATTCTTTTCTTTTCCCTCTCTTTTTTAGAACAGAATTCAAATTCACACAAAAAGGAAAAATGATATCGAATTCAATAAAGTTAAGAAGCCTGGGGTCGACCGATGGAAGTCGTTCCTTTCTTTTAATGGAAGCATGCTAGCAAAGCATTGCATGTGTGCACGTACATGCTGATGGAGGCGGTGTTTTAGGGTTTTTGTTCTTTGTTGGCATTAGGCGGCGGCGTTAGGCCGGAAGTAGGTGAGGGCAGGAGGTCGCACATCGCTTGGCATATGTGGTGATTGGTCCGGCTGCTGGAGGGAGCAACGGTGAGCCAAGGAACAACGCTTTGGTCATTTTTCTCATTGCCTAGGAAGAATGTTAGGCACAAATGTTCTTTTTATCAAGGTAATTAAGTTGTTAATTACTGAAAGTTAGTGGAATTGATTATTTTAAATAATTTGATTTCTTATATAAAACTATGCATTTACATACGAAGTTCGATCGAAATGAAACAAGAGGAATCGGAATCGTATTGAATAATATTACGCACAAGAATTGGTTTTGAATTTTTTTGAAGCCAGCTGGAATTTTAGATAATTCAAAAATCTAGAGGTTTGGCAAAATTAAAAATCAAGGCGAGTAAATCTCACTCATTTGGATAAATTAGTTTTACGTTAAAATAGTTGAATTAATTTATTGAATGATTGGATGAATTGATGATTATTATTATCAACGCGATGCTATATTATATATAGCAGTATACATTAGTAATTTGATATATTACCCGCTTATTGGAGCGGATGAGAACCTACGCACCCCGCATAATAGTGAATGATCCTATATTATCATGATATCCCCCTCGAAGGGGATTGTTATTTTTATGTTGTATTAACCTCTATGGACGTAGGGAAACATGTTAGAGAGATCCAACTGGATTTCTCAAACTTACATTGGTTTTTTTTATATACAATAATATATGATGTGCTAGAGTATCTATTATAGATTATTGTTGTGATTTAAATAATTGGATGCTATAGTAGCACTGGCCTGAATTTTGGTATTTTAACTACCACAAATGTTATTTTGAATTTGAAGGGATTAAAGGGATTTCAGATACAAAAATATCTCTATTGGAATTTGATTTATTTTAAATGAAATCAAGTTGGATAAAATAATAATTTAATTTTTGGGTTTGTACTTAACTTTTCAAAAAAATATTTTTAATAGAGATTTTAAAATAAATTACATAAAGGGATTTTTAAGACTGAATTTTAAAATGTTATTCGAGAAAGAATATGAGAGAAGTTAAAAATCGATACTAAAAATAGATTTGAAAAATAAATGGAATTTGTAAGGCAATGGATTTATAGAAAGGGATATTATAAATAAGATTTGATTTTTATAAACAAATAAAACCAAGGCAGTTTGTAAACTTATAAATGATGTATATATATAGGGGAAAAGATATAAGTGATAAATTGGAAATATAAATTTCACAATGTGAATTTATGTCAGGATATGAAAATAGCTTTTGAGGAAAAATAGTAATGTTTATTTTTGTAAAGGGAATTGGAAAGAAAATCGATGTGTTTTGAATTGAGAGGAATTTATAAACTTAAATTGGTTATTTGAATTTTAAAAATATATTTTTTTAGAAGTCAAGTTTTGTTTTTAAAAAGAAAGGAAAATTTATTTATTAAACAATGAAATTTTAAACTAGTTAGCGTTGGAATATTTCAGAAAATGGGTTATTTAAATATTTTATGTTAGTGAAAGAAAAATTACTTTATATTAATATGCTTGTAAATGAATTGATTTTATTTAAAATGGATTGGAAATGAGTTATGAATGCTTAATTAAAGCTGCTTTGATATTTTGATAGTACTTGACCATGTTTTGAAATTTTATTATTTTTGTTTAAATATTTATTATATATATATATATATATATATTTGGTTTGAAGGAAAAAAGATTGAAGCGATTTATAATTACCTCGAGATTTTTAAGTTAAGTTGATAGACGGAGAGTGGTTTGAAAAAGTAATGTTATAGTGAAATGTTGAAATTTAAGTTAATTTCCAAAATGATTAAATATAGAAATTCAAAATGAATTTAGAATTCATAAAAGGAGTTTCAAATTGGAATTGGGTGTTTACGCGAGTGAAATTGACTTGGAAAAATTAAAAAGAAGTTAACTAACGAATTCCGAGACTTATAGAATTCGTTAAAAATGAGCCAGGAGATTTACAAATGAAATTTGTAAAGAATTTTTGAATTGTGAAATAAATGGAATATTCCCTAAGTATTAAAGATAAATTGATTTTTAGAAAATATAGCTATAATTATTTCCTAAGTATTGAACTGGCATGATTTGAAATATTTCTCCTATGAGATTGCTATTATTATAAAAATATTTTCAAGTATTGAATTGTAAATGGAATCGAAGAAAAATATTTCTAAGATATTGAGATAGTTCGAGAAAATCCTGTTATGGGTGTTAAAATTTGAATTCGTTTTCAAATTTTGAAATATTGGAAGAGATTTGAATATATATCTTATATAGATATTTTGAAAATCAATTTGGAAAATTATAAATAATGGCTTAGTGACTACCTATGATGTTATTTGATAGTTAAATAGCCGACTATCAATATTGGCCAATTTCGCTAATGGTTTCGAAGAGATCGAGAAAGGAGTTAATTATCCGAAAACTACTTCGATCCGATTTATGCTTTATGAATGGATATCGTGAAGATAGTAAAAATGGTGATTCGGTTTGTTCAGACCTAGGACTACTTATATGGACAAATGCTATCAGAACATCGTCATTGGAGGACGATGAGCACTCTAAGTGGAATTGTTCTTGAAAGGTAATGTTAATCTCATGCCTCATCATCCGGGAATGACTAAAACATGGAAGATATAGCAAGGCTAAGTGGTTTGCACCCAATTAGGGCATGTTATCACTTTTCTAGATACCTTTGGATATATATAAAATATGGAAATGTTTCTACATGAAAATGGGAGCGCTCGATTTTTAAGGGTGGAAACACCCAAGATGATAACATATTCGGTACTATCTAGATTAAGGGTATGCCAGTTTTGTGTAGCAATGGATCCCGACGAGGTCCTCAGTATAGTTTTCTAGAGATGTATTATGATGGGTAGTACCCTAGTAGCCCAGTCATTGTATGGAATCCATTCTCCAATACGAGCCTTTATGGTTTTGTTTGTAGAGCCTGGTATGTTGGAATTTAATTAATGTAACAATTTCGACTATTTGAATAAGTATTTGTACTTAGACACTATTATAATATCACTGGATTTTCTATAAAATATTTGGTTATCGTAAGGGAAAAACCCGTCGTTTTAATGTACGACGTGGTCTTACGAGATAACTTTGTATTTCAAAGGGTTTTGATAACTTTAATCGTTCAAACTGAGTATGTTTCCCACGCTGGTTTTCCAGACTGAATCGAGTGTTATTTATTATAATACTTCGATCAAACCAAGTATTATTGGTTAAGGATAGGATGCTATGGAGCTCAGGAGACGAGATGGATGACAGAGATGTATTTTCATACTTGACTTATATTTCCGCTGTATGAGGACATGTTATTTTAACTGTCCGGATTGATGTATTGATTATTGTACTCTGATGATTGTAAGTATAAAACAGTTACAGATTCATTTGCATAAAAATATGTTATTATATATTATATTTTGTTCCACTGCGATTGTGAGATTCTGTGTTGTTATTTATATTTTTCTTCTACCTTTTTCTTCTTCATCCCAAAAGATTTGTATTTCCGTTCAATTTGAGTTAAAGTGATGTGAATTATGGTCGACACAATGGGTACGAAGATATGGGCCTTTACATTTGGTATCAATGCTAAAGGTTAAGTGAGAACCTTGGCTTTAATGGGAATTACTCATTGGAGATATGGTCAGTAGAACCCTAAAACGAGTTTGAGTGTATTAATAGATATGTGCGCGTATTTGTTAGTGAATATAAAATGCATTATATTGTGTTTATTTATCTGTTGAGTGGCACATAAATTCCATTCGAGTAGTGGGATGCTACTAAATCGATAGGAGTTTCTAAACCTTAAATACGACAAACCCACACGGTATGGTTTTAAAGCGGGTAAATGGAAATAACTTTACTCGAATTATATTTGGATATAAAACAATTAATTTTCTAGGAATTATTATAATATATTGGTGTGTTTGGATGATATTATTATAATCGAAACAAGACTATAAAAATTGAAAATGTTATATATAACCAAATGGAAATTTGTATAAGTATGGATTATACAAGTGAATTATAATTAATTCAAACCCGAATTCAGGAAATTAAAAATCCCGAAATGTTTGGAAAATATTTTCAGAAGTGTTATGGAAATGAAATTGGTTTTATTTTGAAAATATTTTTGAAATAAAAATAGTTTAAAATGGATTTGGAAGGGATATAGCACTAAACTCAATACAGCTGCTGGAAAATAATTCCAATGATGATCGCGACATCATCATTGTTCATTTTCGAGTTTCTAAGTGATGGGTTGCTACCATATTAAACTGATATGGAGATTTTTGATGAATACGAGTGTTGTTTCGAAAATTCTAAAGGGAAACTATTTTGGATTGCAACCAACTGAATTTTGAAAATTCCGATGAAATGGTTTGTTAGCCAAAGGAGCAATATCTAATTTCGAAAATGATTTGAAATAGATATCGGGTGTTTGAATTCTATAAATTCTTATTTAAATGTTTTCGAAAAACAAGAGAAATAGTTTATGAACTTATAAATTGAGAATGATAGGAAAGAAAAGTATGGAATTTGAGTTTTGAAAATAAATTTTAACTTGAGTGAGTTAAAATGAACAAAATTTTAACTTAAGGCAAGTTAAATTAAATTGAATTGGAATCGGAATTGAATTTTAACTTAAGTACGTTAAATTGACTTGAATGAATTGAAATTTAACTTACGCTAAGTTAAATAAAAGTGACTGGATTTGAAAATAAAATTGATTGAATTATAAATGATACTAAATAGAGTTGAATATAGAGTTTGAATTGTAAAGCGGCTATATAACTATGAGTTATAGGTTAGTGAATGGAGTAAAAATTTAAGCGGAAAAGAAAATTCTAGAATTAGCAATAAGTAAGTTTGAATAGCTCACAAAACTGGAGTTAATTGAATAAATATATATTTAAGCTATAAAGTGTTGTGTTACCTTGAGTTGATAATATAATGTGAATATACTCGAGTATAAAATTGATTGAAATGTGAGAAATAAGTTGTGTAACATATAAAATTGAAAAAAATGATATGGTAAAACCAAAATAAAAATGGGTTGATATTTCGGTAACGAAATAAAAATCCAAACTTGAAGTATAAAATATATTTAAACTCAAGTAACTTAAATGAAGTGATTTTTGAAATAAAAATCAGATGTTGAATTATAAATTGGAAGATAACTAATCAAATAAATAATTACTTAATCGGATGTAGTAATGAGCTTAATTTGATTAAGTAAATTGGATTATGGATTAAAAGTGGAAATTTGGAAATGGAACTTGAGCTATAAATGAGAAATCGACTTAATTATAAGCGAATTTAAAATAATTGGAATGTTGTCGAATAATATAGAATTGGATTGAAATAGCAATGACTTGAGTTATAAATAAATTCAATATAAGTTAAAATATATTAAATATGGACTGGGTATTTTCTAAATGAATTCAAGAATAAATTTGACTAAGGAAATAAAAATTTGAAGTAGAGTTTGACTACAATGGACTTAAGTTATATAATTGAATTGATAGGAAATAATGAATAAATTAAGTTAATGTTTTGGATGGAAACTAGGCTTAAATAAATTTATGGATTGAATGTCGTTGACGCAAAAATAATTTAGCGAGCTAGGTTTTTATTGAAAAATTGATTGAAAATAAATTTGAAATGAAATTATTTCAACGGAAAAGAACATAAGTTATATTGGAATAAATAAAAATGAACAAATTAACTTGAGTTGATATTTTTGTGTGGAAAAATTATTGTTTGACATAAACAAAAGTACATAAAATTATACAATATATGTGGGAAATGAATAAATTGATTTAGAATTGATTTGGAATGGATATAAGTATAATGTGTGTGTGTATGAAGTGAATGCAAGAAAATGGAGTTGTAAATCATTTGAATTGAATGAAATGGTATATGGATTGATTGAAAGTAATTAAATTGATGTTGGATTTATAATTGCTTGTAGACATATGTTTAGCATGCATTGCTTATGAAATTCATGTGTTAACTAGTTGAATTAATGAAATGTTATTAAAATTTCATGTTTTGGTACTTACATGTTTAAAATTGAGTAAGTACAGGTACAGAAGGACTATTTGCCTAGATTTGGGTTGCGAAATTGCTTTTGAAATAAACTTTCGTTCTTAATAATGCTAAAAATTGCTAATATAAGGTACGTATACAATTTAAATACCACAAAGATATAAATATTGACATATATTGTGTTTTTCCACCATGTAGGTCGATGTATATATTTTTATCTCTCTTATCATTTTGCAAAAGGCTATCCGTATAAGGGAGACCATGCCTCGAAAACTTAGTATGTTAGAAAAAAATTTGGAAATTATTTTTAACCAAAATTTGATTTTGAATTGAATTTAGAATAAGGGATTTTAGTTTTGAAATGGAAAATAATGTTTTGGGTGAAACTAAAGGGTTTAGGAAAGTGGAATGTAGGGTTTTAACTAAGTGGGTTTTGTTAAGTTAATGGTTTAAAGCGTTTTTTTCTGCCTTAGCAATTTCGAGGACGAAATTCTTTTAAAGGGAGAGGAATGTAACGACCCGGTTTTTTCATCATTTTATTTTAAATATTTAAATGGTTTAAATATTGGATTTTGAATTATAATTTAGTTAGTAAGATTTTAAAACAGAAATTTCAAGAGATTTTCTAAATTTTGGAAATCGTCGATTTAATCAATGCGTTAAAATTGCGATCCGGGACACAGTCTTGGAATTCGACAAAACCTGTTGCATTAGGTCTATAATAGTGTATTATTATCGGATCCTAAATTTCATAGTGTTTGGAGTTATTGTTTGATCATATGGGATAGAAACGCATTGAAATTAACATCGAAAATAAATATAATAATTGGGACCAAAAAGCTATCTCCTCTACACAATAGAATTAGGACTCGAAACTTGTTCCATTGCGTTCGAAAAAGGAGTATAACATCATAAATTCCTAGCAGCACGCCTCCATAGGGGTTCAAAATTTCAAGATATGTATAACAAGATATTTTATAATCAAATGATGTTATAAACTAGAAAAGTTAAAGTCGTTCCTTTCTTCTTAAGCAAACCCAGTTTATACGCAAGCTCTCCCCTCTTTCATTTCAATCAGATCGTGCCTCCTTCCTCTTTAAAATCACATCCTTATCTCTTTGTTTCAATAAAAAAAATCACGAATTCTTTTTTTTTCCTCCCTCTTCTTTAAACCAGAATTCGAATTCACACAAAAAAAGAAAAAATATATCGAATTCGATAAAGTTGAGAAGCCTGGGGTCGGCCGAGGGAAGCTAGGATTCATTGTCAAGGGGTTTCGAGCTCGACGGAGGCAAGTTGGCAAAGTATCGTGTGTGCGTTCATATGTGCAAATGAAGACGGCGTTTCAGGGTTTTCATTCATTATTGGCATTAGGCGGCGGCGTTAGGCCGGAAGCAGGTGAGAGCAGGGGGTCGCGCGCCGCTTGGGATATGTCGTGATTGGTCTAGCTACTAGAGGTAGATGCGGTGAGCCAAGGAATGACGCTCTGGTCATTTTTGAAAGTGTGCTATGGATCATGTAATATGGATATAAATGATGCAAAGTATAGTGATGATAGTTATATGGTAAATAATGCGGAATATAAAAGTAGTAACGTAAAATGACACGAGGATTTTTATACTGGTTCGGAGCACCGCCCTACTTCCAGTCCCAGACTCCTTCTGGAATTTTACTAAAACCGCTTCTTCATATACCTATGAATTCCATTGGACCTAGAAACTTCCCTCACCTAACCTGGAGGAACAGGTCTATACACCCTTGAGCAGCCGAACAGGGACCTGAGCAACAGAACGGGATTTCGCCTCAACAGCCGAAGAGGACTTCGCTCGCCTGAGCAGCAGAACAGGACTTCAACAAATACAGAAAATAATTTTGAATTTTGTGTGCTTTGATAACACAGATTTGTCACTTGTAGTACACCCTTCCTATATTCTTCTCCTCGAGTGTGTGTGTGTGAGTGTGTGAGTGTGTGTGTGTGTGTGTGTGTGTGTGTGTGTGTATATATATATATATTTGCAGTATATGAAGAATAGAAAGATATAGTATTGCTTCAATGCAGAATAATTGAAAGTATGTTAGCAAATAGATTCCATAGAATTAGATCGAAGAGATAAGAAAATTCGATTATGATTAAGTGATTTGAAATCAAGTTAGAGTTTGTATTTGTAAAGATTAGAAAGAAACGACTGTTGGTGAAGAGTTTCGATTGAAGTGTTGCATCCAAATCTTTTCATTAGAGGTTCGCAACTCTTCACATAAAGTCGTGTCTTGTTATAGAAATCCAGTCAACTGAGCCTCTGGTTAAGTCAATTGAATATTGAAAGTAATTTTTAAATTTAAATTCGTATATATACGTATCTGTGCATGTTGCACAAAATTTCCAGTGTCAGTCGACTGGACCTCTGGGTCAGTCAACTGACCTGGTTAAATTTGTGACATAAGCACAGTTTATATAGGTATATTAATTTCTACAACTTTAAAATATTTTTATAATTTAATTATATGCTTATATATGTATAAAATATTTGTGAAATAGAATGATTAAGTATATAAGCTAATATATACGTAAACGAGGAGAGATTTTAACAATATTGACCTAAGACTTAAAAAAAAATAGTTGATGCATCAGTTTTAAAGTCTCGTCTCCTTGTCTCTTTTTGTCGTAGAAGTTGTCAAATCTATATGTCATAGTGATAGCTTCGTGTCATGAATCAAAACCAAGTCTCAACATTCTCCTCCTTTTTGGTTGATGACAACCTGTAAATAGATATAGATTTTGACTGTATATGTATAACATAAATACTAACTCCCCTTGAATCTTTGATAACTCTATATCCTGCATTCTTAACATTAATAATAATATTTCTCCCCATTTGTCATCGACAAAAAGGAATAAAGAATATAAACAAAATAACTACTACTTATAATGTAAGGTATCACGAAAACAATGACATTTAAAGCATGCGATATCCAAGGTTCTTATAATTTCCTAATTTTTAGGAAACCATACCCATTTGGGTGTGGTTGAACCTTTATAAATATAATTTTCATTATTAACTGCCATATCAAAATAATCATTAATGCATTTTCTCTATTTTTCCAATTAACATAAACCCAAATACTTAGATAATTTTTATTCATATTTACCATCAACGAACTTGTACTTCTACAGAAATTATAAACATTATTGGTCCTAACAGTACTTGAATTTCTGTAAAAATTGGACTTCGACTTTTCTTGAAATTTAGTAGTAGCGCTAACATTTTTACTATACATAAAAGGGTATCTAGTGCTATTTCTATGATTAGTTTTATCATATCTTAAACCACTTTTATCATGTCAAGGTCTAGAAATAGATAAAATCATGTTCTTTTTTACCTTCATTAAATTTTGTGACTTTTGTGTTAACTTTATCAAATTTATTTTTAAATTCACAATTATTATTTATATCCATATTACATGATCCATAGCACACTTTTAATTTTTTCGTTGCTTGGTAAGAATGCTCGGCACGATTGTTCTTTTTATCAACGTAATTAAGTTGTTAACTACAGAAAGTTAGTGGAATTAATTATGTTAAATAATTTGATTTCTTATAAAAAATAATAACGTTGTCATACAAGATTCGATTGAAATGAAACAAGCAGTACCAGGATCGTATCGAAGAATATTATGCATAGGAATTGGTTTGGAATTTTTTCAAAGTCGGCTGGAATTTTAGATAATTCAAAAATCTAGACGTTTAGCAAAATTAAAAATCAAGGTGAGTAAATCTCTCATTTGGATAAATTAGTGTTATGTTAAAATAGTTGAATTTATTTATTAAATGATCGGATGAATTGGTAATTATTATTATCAATGGGATGTTATATTATATATAGTAGTATGTATTAGTACTTGGATATATTTCCCGCCCGTTGGAGTGGTTGAGACCCTATGCACCCCACATAATAGCGGATGATCCTATATTACCGCGATATCTCCCTCGAAAGGGGATTGGTATTTTTATGTTCTGTTAACATCTATGGATGCAAGGAAACAGGCTGGAGGGTTCCAACTGGATTCCTCAAATATATATTGGCTGTTTTTATATAAAATATGTGTTAGAATAATCTGTTATAGATTATTGTTGTGATTTAAATAATTGGATGCTATAGTAGCACTGGCCTGAATTTTGGTATTTTAACTGCCATAAATATTATTTTTGAATTTGAAGGAATTAAAGGGATTTAGACATAAAAATATTTATATTAGAATTTGGATTATTTTAAAGTAAATTGAGTTGGATAAAATAATAATTTGATTTTTGGGTTTGTACATAACTATTCGAACAATATTTAGAGATTTAAAATAAATTATATAAAGGGATTTTTTTAGACTAGATTTTGAAAGATATTCGAGAAAGAATATAGAAAGAAAATCAAAAATGGTATTGAAAATAGATTTGAAAAAAAATGGCATTTATAAGGAAATATATTTATAAAATGGGATTTTATAAATAAGACTTGATTTTTATAAACAGGTAAAATAAAGCGAGTTTGTAAACTAATAAACGAGGCTTATAAATAAGGGAAAAGATATCAGTGATAAATTGAAAATATAAATTTCGTAGTGTGAATTTATATCAAGACATGAAAATAGTTTTTAAGGAGAAATAGTACAGCTTATTGTTGGAAAATGAATTGGAAAGGGAATTGGAAAGGAAATCGATGTGTTGTGAATCGAGAGGAATTTATGAATTGAAATTGGTTATTAGAATTCTAAAAGTATTTTTTTTTAAAAGTTAAGTTTTGTTTTTAAAAAGAAAGGAAATTTTATTTATTAAACTATGAAATTTTAGAACTCGTTAGTATTGGAATATTTCAAAAAGTGGGTTATTCAAATATTTTATATTGGTGAAAGTAAATTTAAGTTTTATTAATAAGCTTGGAAACGAATTGGTTTTATTTAAAATGAATCGGAAATGAGTTCTCATTACATAATTAAAGGTGCTTTGATATTTTAAAGTACTTAGCCATGTTTTGAAATTTAACTATTTTCTTTAAAATATTTATTATATATATAATTGGTATGAAGGCAAAAGATTGAAGCGGTTTATAATTAACTCGAGATTTGTAGGTTAGGTTGGTAGATGGAGATTGGTTTGAAGAAGGAATGTTATAGTGAAATGCTAAAATTTAAGTTAATTTCCAAGGTGAGTAAATATAGAAATTCAAAATGAATTTAGAATTCATATAAGGAGTTTGAAATGGGAATCGGCGGTTTAAGCGAGTGAAACTGATTTAGGAAATTTAAAAGGAAGTTAATTAATGAATACAGGGACTTATAAAATCCGTTAAAAAAGAGTCAAGGGATTTACAAATGAAATTTGTAAACGATTTGTGAGTTGTGAAATAAATAGAATATTCCCTAAGTATTGGAGTGGAGATAAATTGATTTTCAGAAAATATACTTATTATTATTTCCTAAGTATTGAATTGGAAGGATTTGAAATATTTCTCCTACGAGATTATTATTATTATATAAATATTTTCAAGTATTCAATTGTAAATGGAATCGAAGGAAAATATATCTAAGATGTTAAGATGGTTCGAGAAAATCCTGTTATGGGTATTAGAATTCAAATTGGTTTTCAAATTTTGAAATATTGGAAGAGATTTGAATATATATCTTATAAAGATATTTTGAAAATAAATTTTGAAGACTATAAATAATGGCCTAGTAACTTGCTATGGATGTTATTTGATAGTTAAATAACCAACTACGGCTATATTCCCATTTCTTTAATCATTTCGAAGAGACTGGGATCGATTTAATTATTCGAAAACCACTTCGATTCGATTTGAGTGTGACGAATGGACGGTGAAGATGGTGAATTAGTTTGTTTAGACCTAGGACAATTTGTATGGATGAATGCTATCAAAACATCGCCATTGGAGGACGATGAGCATTCTTCGTGGAATTTTTCTTGAAAAATAACGTTAGCCTCAAGCCTCATCAACCGATAATGACTAAAACATGATAGATGTAGCAAGGCTAAGTGGGTTGCACCCATTGGGTATGTTATCACTTTTCTAGATACCCTCGTAAATATATACAAATTATGGATATGGTTGTGCGTGAAAAGGGGAGCACTTGATTCTTAAAGGTGGGAACACCGGGGTGATAACATATTCGGTACTATCTTGGTTGAGGGTAGGCCAGTCTTGTGTAGCAGGGGATCCTGGTAAGGTCATCGGTACATTTTTCTAGAGGTGTACTTTGATGGGCGGTACCCCAGAGCCCAGTCATTATATGGAATCCATTCTCCAATACAAGTCTTTATGCTTTTGTTTGTAGATTCTAGTATGATGGAATTTAATTAATGTAAAAATTCAGCTATTTGAAAAAATATTTTTACTTAGACACTATTATAATAACATTGGATTTTCTATAAAATGTTTTTGTTATCGTAAGGGAAAAACCAGTCATTTTTATTTGTGACACGGTCTTACGAGATACCTTTTTTCAAAGGGTTATGATAACATTAATAATTCAAATTGAGTGTGTTTTCTCACGATGGTTTTCCAGACTAACTCGGGTGTTAATTTACTATAATACTCGGGTCAGACCGAGTATTACAAATTTAGGATAGGATGCTATAGAGCTCGGTAGATGGGTTGGATGACAGAGATGTATTTCCGTACTTGATTTATATTTCCGCTGCATGAGGACAAGTTATTATAACTGTCCAAATTGATTTATTGATTGCTGTACTATGATGATTGTAAGTACAAAACAGTTACAGATTCTTCTGTATAAAAATTTGTTATTATATATTATATTTTGTTCCACTGCGATTATGAGATTCTGTGTTGTTGATTATATTTTTCTTCTACCTTTTTCTTCTTCACACCTAAAGATTCGTATTGCCGTTCAATTTGAGTTGAACTGATGTGAATTATGGTCGAATCAAAATGGAGATTTTGGCATTTACAAGTCTCAATGGGAGATTGGCTTTTCATAAAGGTATCACCGATGAACGGTGTGGTACGGTTCGGTAAGTTAGGAAAATTGGCATTGAGATATGTTGGTCCACTCTAGATCATAGAGAGGATTAGAAAGCTCGCATACGTAGTTGACTTGTCGAACAGTATGGCAGGTGTCCATAATGTATTTCATGTGTCTCATTTTCGCAAGTATGTGCATGATCCATAGGCTACCATTCCTCAAACAGAGTTGGTGGACTTGTTAGTGGAGCCGGATTTGACTTTTATGAGATAACCAGTTCGAGTAGTTGCGAGAGATGAGAAAAAATTGAGGAAAAACATAGTCAAGTTTGTGAAAGTTCAGCGGAGCGACAGCGGGAAGGACTGTACTTGGGAGATAGAGGATAGGATTCAAGATATTTATCCTGATCTGCTATGAGAGCATGTCTATATTTGATTTACATAGATATTTTCTAGTCAGGTAGACTAGTATGGTTGTTAGGAGTCATTACAGATGATTGTTATGTTTAGTATTTGGTACTTACTGAATTTCGAAGATAAAATTCTTTAAGGAGGGGGACCTGTAACACCCATAATTTTTGATAACATTACATAGGAGATTTAACTAGATAAATTAAATAGAATAATTTAAATGTGAAGTGAATGTGATTGAGACTTGAACTAATTAAATAAGGGTCGTGCCTAATGAACAAACAAATGGCTTAAGAATGGGTTTGGTTTTGAGTCACATAAGGGTATAATTGGAAATTGTCATCCATAACTTCCCTTTATATATTTTCATTCCTACCCTTTTTCTTATTAGTCGCATCTTTTTACAAATTAAACGCAAGTGGTAGTTCAGCCATTAATAAGAAGAAATCAAAGCAAAAGCTAGAGAATCAAGCTTAGGGAAAATCAGTCTCAATCTAATCTCCTTATCTTGATCAAGGTGAATAATAATTCCATCTCTAATTTTGTTTTGAATCATATATTCCTGGATTTAAGCGTAAATTCGTTTCTATGATATGTTGGATGATGATATGCTTGAATTATCATTTTATTTGGTTAAAACAACAATGTTTCAAGGAGTTTTTATATGGTTTTAGGTCAAAACTGAGATATAATGTTGATTAAATGCCATGGGAAAATTTTATGTTATTAGAAACACGATTTTGGAGTTGGGTTTCAATTTTGAGAATTTTCCAGGCTATGTAAAGATTATTATGGATTTTCAAAGGAAAAGATGGTTATTTGGATTTATTAATTTATTTTGGACATTAAGAATTTGGTTCTGGAATTTTCATATGTTGGATAACATGATTAAATTGAACTTCTGAAATTTTTGGGGATTTTTTCAATGTGATTTGCTATGAAAAATAAATTATTTTAGAAGAGGGACTTCTTTGCAAAATTGGTTTTTTTCCTAAAGGAAGGGATTAATTGATTAACTTGACCATGGTTTAGATCTGATTAGTAGCAGCTAATTTTGAAAAAGTAATGGCAACCAATCAGATGTTGACATGTGGCAGGTTAGTTTGAGAAAAGCTTACTTTAACAAGAATTAAACTTGGTTTGCTCAGAAAATAGGTTCACCCGCTTTAGAAAGTACCTTTCGACACAGATGCCTCCGCCTTTATCTTAGTCGAAACCTATCATGCCGAAACCAATACACAAGGTGTCACCTTGATGGTACGTAGTGGATTAGAGGAAGGCGGAAGGTAAGGTGTCGAAGGCATAGCTTCCAAAGGAGTCGAAACCTTGGTTTATTTTTTAAAATGAAAAGTGCAAGCCTTTGTTTTGTTTTAGCCTTTGACAGAGTCGAAGCAGATGGTTTCGAAAGAGGTTTTATAAAGATTTCGAAAGGGTTTCCATTAACTTATAAATGCTTTTTACTGGGTTCCTTTACTTATGAAAGAATGTTTTAAAGGAAGGGGTTCTGACCTAGTCGATACCCTGTTGCCATTCTTTAACCTTTCGATGGAGTTGAAGATACCAACGTTGTCAAAAGATTACTTTGTTTTATAAGCAAAAGCCACTTCCTATAGCTTTCGAAAGGGGTTAGGGGTTTCGAAGGTAATGGTTTTGAAAGCAACCTTCTAATATTTTACCCAGATGTTTTATGCTTTTGAAAGAGATAGTGCCAACGCTAATCATGTTTCCCTAATATTTTATAAATGATAAAATTTGGTTTCGAAAGAGTTTCTTTCACCAATATTCACTTTGACCTAAATTATGTTTTTGGTATAAACCCAACGCTTTTGAAAGGGTTACTTTCAATATTTTCGAAAGGGTTACTTCCAATGGTGTCAAAAGGTGCAGTTTCAACGTTTTCGGAAGGGTTACTTCTAGTGGTGTCGAAAGGGTACTTTCAACTGTTTCGAAGCTAAGATACCAAAGTTAAATTCTAATGCTTAATATAGTAAAAAGATTTCGAAAGGTAGATTTTAAAGTATTACAAAGTAAGAGCCTAATGTTTTTTAGAGCTTTCAAAGGAGCTCATCCTATAAAGTCGAAAGTTAGGTTTCAAAGGTATCAAAAGCTTTTATAACCCAAACTCTACTTTAACGGAAAACCTCATGGCTATATAAAAGGAGTTTTTATAATGGTTTTAAAAAGAAGCTATCTTTGATAAATTTAAACCCACCGGAGCAGTATTTCTATGCTGTTGTCTTGCTTCTTCAAATAACAATATGTTCACTTTTACAATGGACCAATACTGCATTCTGGGGGTAAAGGGTAGAAGAAAAAGTTAGGTTAACCCAATAGTGAATATAATTGATTAAACTCCTAAATGTGTAGAATTGCGTCCAGGAGGTTAGAAAAACTAGAATATAGGATGTTAAAACATAAAAGAAAGATTTTGGCAACGGCCAATAGGTTCTCGTTAAACCCTTGAAAATTGTGTAAAGGGAAAGATTTTGGCAGGGGCTAATAGGTTCATAGTTAGCCCATGAAAACTATGTATAAATGAAGATGTCGGAAAGACAGGTTTATAGTGAGCCCATGAAAACTATTTATAAAGGAAGATGTCAGATAGACAGGCTCATGGTAAACCCATGAAATTGGATACTGGCAGTGGCCAGTAGGTTTATAGTTAGCCCATGAAAAAGATATCCGGATGAAATATTGACAGATGTAAGTAGATTCCTAGTCAACCCATGAAAACTAGGGTTGGGGTCACCAATAGATCCTAGTCAATCCATGAAAACTAGGATAAGAGTAAGATATTGGAGTTACCAATAAGTTCATAGTAATTCCATGAAAACTATGTAATTGGACATGGAGTCCTTAAATTATTTAACTGGCCATTAGCCGGCCCATGAAAACTAATAGGTTAATGGTAATTTTAGAAACTATCTAACAGATAGTCTAAAATGAATGGGGATGGGTAATCCAGAATTGATTCATTTGTTTCTACATATCATCATATTATACTGTTTTGAATTGTTTTAACCATTATGGACACAGGAACACGGTATATGGTTTTATAAAAGGGCTTTGAGATACTAGTGGGGGGAAACCCATTCCGTTAAGCGGCATGGTCTCACCGGATTTCTAAATTATTTAAGATGGTAGACTATTATTCATAGCAGGCTTTATGTCGGACTTGAAGTTTATGTTTTCCCCATAAACTCTCGGGTACACAAATGATTTTGAGTAGCTTGATAGTTAAGGTTTTTAGGTACCTCTTAAGGCGAATAAGCTTCGAGATATATGCAGGAGGCATGATAGCCATTTATAGTTCTATTTTCTTTTGATTCCGCTGTGTTATTTGTAATGGCAAAGTTGTTATATTGCTTGTGTATACTCTGATCTACCAAGTGGGAATCTTTATATGTTGCTTGACGTATGTTGTAATAAACATATTTCTCTAAATGTGGTTTGCGAGTTTGGGATTATGTAATGAATTGGAAATATTTTGAAACGATATTTAGTTTTGTTTAAAGATTAAATTTTTTCCATATTCATGTGTTTCTGTGTATCAGTGAATCTTACTTCGCCGTGTTTAGTCGTCGAGGATTAATAACTATGGATGACTGTAGCATCCGTAGTCGTTAGCTTTGGACCTCCAAGTAAGGGGATGTTACACGTGTGTATCTATTCCTTAACTTAATTAGGTTTCTTACCATTCCACCTTAAATTTGTACATTTATATTATATAAGTACTATTATTATATAACTTTTATACTTTATCTAACTTATACAATATTTTATGTAAAACATTGTATTATATAATATTTTATGTATAACATTGTATTAATTAAATCTTATTTAATTGATTTAATTAATTGACCCTTTAATTAACTATAAATCATTCAATTGTAACACATTATGTTGAATATATATATATATAATATAGCCTTTATATAATATAACCTTTATAATACTACATACACACATAGATATATATATACAGATATATATTTTAATTTATTAACTTAAACAATTTTAATTAAATTTTATTAATTTCAAAGATTCTTTTATACACACATGTATACTCGTATTTTCTTAAACAATTGAAGACAACATAACATATATCATTATATATATACATGTATATTATGCATGTGCGTGTGTGTATATATATATTTATATTTAATTAATTCATTTATTTTAATTAATGCATTTAATAAATAATATTTTCGAAATTAATTTTATAACATTTTCAAACAATTTAAAAGATTATATTTTGACTTTTATAATATATGTTTTATTTTTGATTTAAATTTTGAATTTAAAACTTCTATTTTAATTTTCTAAATAATTTAAAAATCTATATTATAACATTTATAATATATTTCTTATTTCTAATTTAACTTTTAAAATTTAAAAATTATTTGAAACGGATTTTGAAAATTAGCCCAGTGCCAAAATTAGGTTGGACCTTTATATTGGAGATGGGCATATCTCATCATTTTGGACCAGGCTATTAACCAAGTACGACAGAGTACTTGATTATCCAAACCTAAACTTAAAACTACTATTTTAGACAACCTATTATATGGTAGGTTAAAGTCTGCCTTTGTAACATCCCGTACCTGGATGTCAAAAGCTAAGCGCTACAGATGCTGTAGGCATCCACAGTATTTACTTCTGCTGATAAAATACGACAATGATAATGATATCCATAATATCAGAAGCACATGAATATGAAAAAATCACAGATTAAAAACAACATTTTGCTGATTACTTTTCTAAACAATAATTCATATCAATGTTACATGATCTCTTAACGTTTCCTATACAATGATTAAATATATCATTACAAAATACGCAAAGAGCGACATATAAAAATGCCCCCACGGTTGATCAAAGTAGTATCGTCATATCTGGCATAATGTACACAGCGAAAAAATACATAGAATAATCTATAGTTCTAGTTAGTTATCCGTCAGCCATCTCCTCGTCTTCGGAAGCTTTATTCGCTAAAAGACTAAAACCTGCAAACCTCAACCCTCAGCCTACTCAAATCAATTTTGAGCACTTGAGAATTTAAGGGGAAACAAAAACTTTGAGTCGGACATAAAGCCTAGTATGAATAATTCTGTCACATCACGTCGCTTAGTGGAACGGGTTTCCCCTCACTAATATCCTTTTCAAAACATATTTATTTTGCAAATCCTTTTATGCAACCAAATTGGTTAGTCAAATTGATTATATCAAAATAGCAATATCCTTTATGCTAATAAATGGACCATCTGTCTGCAAAACATGCAATATATGAGCTATCTGCCCACAACATAATAGCAAGATCCATTATGCTAAAAGAAAGGACTATCTATTCAAAAATAATAAGAAAGTCTATTATGCTAAAATGGACTAACTGTCCATAAAACTGGGCAAACAATCGCTAACTGGACTAACTATCCGAATCAAAATGGACCGACTATCCGAAATTTAGGTAGACTGGCTGCAAAATGGACTAACTGTCCAAAATCTTTTCTTAGGGTTAACTGCCTTTTAAATTTTCTTTGAAAACCTTTTTCAAAATGATTTAGTCCTTCAAATCACATATATACAAGGAAAATATACCTTTAGCTTTTTACTCTAATCCATTTTGTCATGATATATATATATACATATATATACACTTTACTCAAAATAATGTTTATGAATTTTAATGAGGATTTACTATCCTTCTAAAACAAATTAAAACCCTTTTTAATTTTAAAATACTTAGGCTATACTGCCTATTCAACATATTTGAAACCTTTGTTTAAACCCTTTAAACACCCTTTCGAAACCCTTGAAGGTAACCCCTTCGAAACCATTAAAAGTGACCCTTTTGAAATCTTTAAAAACCTTTGATATCTTTCCTTTAAAAACCTTTAAACATTGCCTTTCAAAACCCCTGGAAAACCTTTCCTTTTGAAACCATCAGAAAACAACACCTTTCAACTTCTTCGAAACTTCTGGGGAACCATCCCGTTCGAAACCTCTTTTAAAACTATCGAAAGCATTAAACTTAAACCTTTCGAAAGCATTTAGGTTCAATTTGAAATATATGGTTGCCTTTCAAAACCTGTGATATCCCGGAATTTCAAACCCAATTTAAATATGATAATCTTTATAATAAACTAATTTAAATTGATAAATTTGTTATTTTATTCAACAGCAAATAAATGAATTGTAAATATACATTTATTCTAATTAAAACTAATACATATATAAGGGTAATGAATGTGTTAAAATTTTATTCATATCAAATTTGATTTTTGAATTGGATTTTAAAATATAAATTGAATTTGAATTGATAAATTAAAAGATTTAAAATATGATAATTTTTATTCTAAATTTTACTTTGAGTATTAAGTAATATTCTCATGATTTTATTTAAGTTATAACATTTGTTTTATATTCATTCTTTAAGGGAAATTGATTTTATAGGAATTAAAATGAATTTAAAATAAGAAAAATCAATTAAGAAAAACATTTTAATTCTTTTTGCATGAATTAACACTTGTTAAACATTTAAAATCCTACTAATAACATGTGTTAGAGAACTAGGCTAAATTGTGACAAGTGTCATAATTCAAATTTATTTTCTTTAAATTTTTGTGAAAACAAAATTTCAAATAAAAAGCTATTCCATATTCTTCATCAAAATTTTCTCATCCTCATTTTCTAAAGCAAGAAAAAAGAAAACACTCCTTCATCTTCAAATCTGAACTTCATAAGTTTCTACTCTTTCAACCAAATTTAATCAAGCATTCAAGTTTTTTTTACAAAGCAAAGTTCGCAACAAATTACAGTAAAGAAATCTGCAAATCAGAGTTCCTGAATCTTCAAAGAAATTTCTGAAACAAACTCAAGCTTTAATCATCTATTAATTCAAGATTTGAAGCATCATCAAAGTAAGCAAGCAATTTCTAGTAGAGGGTAGAAATCTGCAGTCCAAATCCTTTTCCTGCAGCTTAAGTCTTCACAACATAAACTGTGAGCAAATTTTAAATCAAAACTTTAAGTATAAAAAAAATTGTTGCATGTTCAATGTTAGCTCTGAAATGCTTGCATGCTAGTTATTTTGTGAAGTATTTGTTTACAGATTTAAAATTTTGACTGTGCATGTTTAAAAAGGCAATTGTAACTCCTCTGTTATTTCAAGTTCAAAGTAGATTTCTGAACAAACTTCAAATTTAAATTCAACAAGATAATACTGCGTTGATATCTTCAAGTGTGGAGGTTTGATTCAATATGAATTAAGTGTTAGAAGTAAATATGTAAATGAATCAGTAAAAAAAAACTGCAGGAAGTAGGATATGCAGTAAAAACAATAATTATATCATGTAAATCATATTCGAATTTTAATGAATCAAATGTATATCCTAAATCTACCATGCATGATATGAATTTTAAGACAAAAACTAGAATTTTTAACTTGAGATTGACGATGAATTTTGGGATTAACGGAGTTTGGGGGTTTTGTCAAATTCTTATGGCTGGGTTGTTTATAAGTGTTGAAATTTAAATCGAAGTTAGGTTTAATGTTGCTTAACACTAGAAAAATAGTGGCTGAATTTATCTTGCATCACCGAACTTAAAATTGTGATTTTTAGGGTTTGTGCTCTGTGTGTTTTTGAGTTGAGGAATTCGTTCGTGTGAAGCTTTGGGTTGACCGAGTTACAATTGGTTTGAAGTGGAAGCGTGTTGGAGTTGTGAGAATGCATGGCCGAGGTTTGGAGGCGATCGGTGGTCAACTCGCCGAGGATGATGGAGTTTTCCTGGTGACTATAAGTTGAGTTTGGGTTCGAACAACCCAATTTTCATTCGAGCTTGAATTGATGAGTTCTGGGTTTTGGAATTAGGTCGTGGGATGGTTTGGGGTTTGCGAGTGAGGTCGACGGCGGCGGTGGAGGCGCCGGAGCGCCGTGCATGTGCACGGGGTGCGTGCTGTGTCAGTGGGCTTCGTTTCGAATGCGCGTGGGTTTCACTCGAAGCAACGCTCGTGTTTTGGGTCGTGAGGCTCGTGAGTATGCTCGGGTGTGTGAGTGGTTGATCGTGTGATTGGTTGGGTTCAGGTAGATGAAGGAGGAAGGGAGGATGGAGTATAGTGTTAATATTAGTTGGGTTTTGGTCGAGCTTATAACAAAATAAATGAAGCAAGTTTTAAACTTGTTTTAAATTTCAATTTTTGTTTTAAGTTTAAAATTTTAACACTTTATATTTTCGCTACTTTATAAAATGTCAAATATTTTATTTCAAAAGTAAATCACATTTTATTTGGTGATGTTTTGAAATGATTTTACATCTTTAAATCTAACTTTTTCAAAAGGCAATTAGTTTTAATAAATTGAAATGTTTAAATATGTAAGAGTTCTTAATGAATGATGAAATTGTTTTGTTTTGAAAGTTATTTAAATTTTGAAATTAAAGTTACTTAAATTAATTAGTAATTAAGGTTGGAACTAGTTAATCAATTTAGGTTAATTAATTTATGAAGATTTAATTAATTACTCATGGATTAAATGGATAATTAAGGATTAAATTATAATAATTAATAAATTATTAATTAATTTATTAATTAATTTAAGATTAATTCATAAGTGATTAATAATTGATTAATTAAGTGATTAGTGATTAATAAATTAGTGATTAAGAAGTTAATTAATTAATTGATTAAGAGTTAATTAATTAAGTAATTAAACATTAATTAATTTATAATTAATAGTAAATTAATTAAGGGTTAAGATTTAATTAATTAAATAATTAATGTTAATTAATGAATAATCAATTAAGTAATTAAGATAAATTAATTTGTGATTAATTAAGAATTAATTAAGGTTAATTAATTATAAATTAAGGGTTAATTAATAATCAGTTAAGGAATGATTAATCTTAAATAAAATTTTAATTAATAAATAATTATAGTAATTAATTGATAATTAAATAAAGATTATTAATTAATTAAAGATTAATTAATTAATGGGATAATTAAAAGATGGTTAATTAATTAAATGATTGTGATTAATTAATTAACATTCGGTTAAGCAAGATTAAGTGATAAATTCTTAAGTAAGTAATTTAATTTAAATTAATTAAATTAATTATAATATGAATTTAAGTAGTGCTTGCTTGTGGATGATTGTTTGAATTGAATGTCTGAATATGGTTGATATCTGTTGAATGGTAGTTGAGATATTTTGTGATGAGATATTGTATATCTGTGATAGATATTGGTTGTTATCAGTTGATAATGCTGTGTGATGCTATGTTTAAATCTGAATTGAATTGTTTAAATCATAAAACAACTTGGCCTTTAAGACACGTTTGGATTTTGATGAGACCGGGATCGGAAATGGAATTGATTTTCGAAAACCACATCGATCCAAGTTAAACGTTAGGTCGTGACATCTTAGGTGAGGATCGAGATGGAGTTTTAGAATGCAAGGGTTATTGTCGTTAACTCTGAGGGTGATTCCAAAATGAGTGTAACAAAATAATGCCTTCGGTTTCGTTCGAACACAGAACGAACATGTATGGATTGAATGCTTTCAGAACATCGTCAGGTGGACGATGAGCATTCTAAGAGATGTGTTCTCTAAAGGTAATCGTAGCCTCAAGCCTCATCAACGGGAATGGCTAAAACAGGGGAGGTGCAGCAAGGCTTCATGGGTAGCCCCCACTTGAGAGTGAGATTTACCCCTGTCTAGAAGTCTCTTATTTATTCGGCTGTGTGGGCAGTTGTTGGCCACAACTGCGGGGTTGTCTTGTTCGGAACTGTCCAGTAAGGGATGGGTCCGGCCGTGTATTGTAGGGGATCGGGAGTGGTCCTCGGTACGGTGATCTAGGCCCCGTACTGTGACGGGCGGTACCCCAGTAGCCCTCCCATTGTATGGAATCCAATCTCCAATAAGTGTCGTACGATTTGATTGTGCCCAACTATGTTGGAATGTGAGATGTAAGCATTCCAGCTATTTCTGTATTTTATTTTAAAACCCTAGACCCTATTATAATATCACTTAATTTCCTATCAAATGTTTTGGTTAGCGTAAGGTAAAAACTTACCCGTGTTTATTTGTGGGGAGTCTTACGTGATACCTTTTGTTTAAAAAATGATTTTTAAAGTTAAACAATTTTAACTGATTTACTCACACCAGACCCATGTCTTACCCGGAGTTTATTTTGTTTTTCATAACCTCTTGGGCACTCAAATTTTTATGAGTAGCCAAGTGATCTAGGTTTGGATTAGCAAATGTTTTGGAAGCTGGAGCTGGAGTCCGAACGTAGTATCTATCTATATTCGCTGTAGTAGCATTTTGATGTTGTGTTTTGAGTTGTATAGTTAGGAAAAACTCTTATGAATGTCAGATGTAATGGAGTAGTATTATTTTGTGTACTCTGATATGTAAAACTATGTAAGGGATATATTTAATATTATATTTTGTTCATTTCCGCTGTGAGATTCTGATTATTGTTATTTCTTTTCTTTCTATCTTTCTATTTCTACTTCTTTCTTTTCTTATTGATGATACATCTTTCTGGATATTGAAAGACGGGTTGTCTCAGTTGGTATCAGAGCAATGGTTGAGAAACACCTAGGCTCTGGAGTAGTATCTATCTTGAGAGTGCGTATTTGTAATTTTCTTATATAACTATATCCCTATCTAAATTGGTTGGATTACCTGTTCAGGTAGCCAATATGAGTTCAAGAGGCCGAAGGGGAAGAGTTGTTGGAAGTGCATCAACTGGTAACAGAAGAGAGCAGACTGATAATGAGACTGTTAATCCAGTTACGCCTCCAGTCAGTTATTGTGACGCCCCACCTCTATACCCACGCTAGCCAAGAACACTACGGTGTAGTGCTGTCAACTAGCGCGGAGAATAAGGCTGTTGAGGAGCGACCATCCGTGTAATTTCTTATCACACGGTGGCTATAAAATGATCTTCGGAAACAAATATAGAAGTAAGCATAACATGTGAATCAATCACAGATATCCATATCACAAAGGCGGAAAGAGATATGAATATATATCACATAAAAGTGTACATCAGAGTAGTGGTCTAAAAAGATCCACGATAATACAAAAGAATAGCAACGCGTGCTATACAAAAGAATACAACTATGAGTCTATATCTCAAGTGTAAACAACAAAAGCTGCTAATCTAAACAAGTAGCCAAAAGTCTGAGTAGTGAATCACTGGGGGAGGAGTCAAGCAGTAGCACCTGTAACATCTCGGCCTGACCCGAGTATTATTTATAAGAAAATAATAAACGGATCAGTCTAGCTATAAATATCAGATGACATGATATAAAATAAAAGATATGGCATAAACATAAAATATCCATACTGACATACTACTATAAGTATGCAATTAATGATCAACAGGAGATCAACCGATAAGAGATAAATCAATATCACAAGAATCTTCTCAAAGATCCAAAGAGGGCATCATACCCTAAACTTGTACTCATGACAAGTCAAAGAGATAAATTCCAGAAATCAACACAAGAAATCCAGAAATCATAAAAAGGGAAAGAGGCCTATCACATGACGGTCCGAAGACCATGGGGAGCTACCCCACATGTGTGAGTGGAATCACACAGATTGAGGTCAAGACTAACCAAAAAGCAGAAAGGTATGTGTGAATGGAATCACACAAGTGGTGTCTAGTCTAACCTTGCAATGAAAGAGACATCGCGCAATTGCTAGTCTAATTTATAAAGCGATCATCAAGATCAACGAGAAGTGTCAATTACACTAAGCTAGTAAATATAGAAGTTTAGCTTCATGTCCCATAACCACTTGCTTAACTTAAATATTTACGAACAAACTGTAAATCTTCACTAATAAAATTGTCACAAGAGGTTCAATCGAACAAGTCCAAGAATTAACCGACGAAGTGAACGCAAGCGTTTCATACCACTTGTTTTACTAAGTCGTTTAATTAGATTTCTCATCCGAGTGAGGTAAAGGCTTGTATATACTAATAGATTGGAAAACGGTTTAAGAAAAGAGCTTTCTTATTAAAAATAGAGTTGAAATTGTTTGTTAAAAAGTTTTGATATTTACTACTAGTATTGAAACCTTTATATTATAAAGTGACAAAACACAGAAGCAATTGTAGAAACAATCAGTCACAAAAATCGCATACGGAGATGTGAATAAAATCCAAGGAAATCAGCTCAATGTTTTTCAGATAAGATCCCCTACGGAGGGGGGGTCCAGGGGGGTGGCAACCCCCCAAGGTAGGGGTGCGGGGGCAACGCCACCGCTTACGGGGTTCGACCTGCCCGATTAGGTCGCGGGGGTCCAGGGGGCAGTGCCCCCGGCGGGGTGCGGGGCAGCGCCCCGTCCAAAACGGTACGACCTAGTGAAGATAAGCAACCTAGTGAAGCCAAGTGACCTAAGGGGCCATGCGACCTAATGGGTCATGCGACCTAAGTTTAAAAAGGTGGGCGACTTAACAAAGTGGCCGAGCGACCTAACTGGAGCAAGTGGCCATAGGTCATGCGACCTAAAGGTAAGCGACCTATCACGGTCACGCGACTTAAGGGATAGGACCGACCGACCTAACGACCTAGGCAAGGTCGACCGACTTAATGGTTGCGAACTAAAAATACAACAGGGTCGAGCGACCTAGTGGGATGCGCGACCTAAGAAGGTACGCGAGCTAAGGGTGAGCGACCTAACAAGGTCGTGCGACCTAAGTGGTCACAATGCCAAGCGACCTAAGGACTTAAATACTCGCGACCTAGCGCGTGCATCGGCCGAGCGACCTAAGGGTTTAACACGCGAGCGACTTAAGGTTTTAACACACGAGCGACTTAAGGTTTTAACACGCGAGCGACCTAAAGTGATGCGCGACCTACGACCTAGCAGGATCGAGCGACCTAGAGCCGCCTTGTGATATAAGGTCGAAAACGACCTAATTCCGAGGCTAACGACCTAACGCTGCAGGGGGGATTTAAGGCCAGAAACGACCTACGACCTAAAGTGAAACGACCTAACTCCGAAGTGAAGATTCAAGGCAGTGCGACCTAGCGCGATAACACGCGAGCGACCTAAGGGTTAGGTCGCGAGCGACCTATACGCGAACGACCTAAAGTCCAACGACCTACGACCTAAATCTGAGGCGAACAAAATATGCAGGCCGTGACTTTTCCACGCACGCGAGCTAATGATTCCGAGCGACCTAACCTAGGCAGAGCGACCTAAGCTCAGGAAATTCACCAAACAACTAAAAAATGGAGTTTTTCGCCAATCCAATCCAAATCAAATGCAAATGTACATGCTAAAGTGATGGGGAATCATTCCTAACAGTCCAATATAGTTATAGACTAGAATTGTGAGATAAAAATCTCACCTTTGCTCCAAAACCCAATGAAAATGAAGAACAAAGCTTGAAGGCAAATGGAGAAGCAACCACAAGCTTGAATCCGATGTCTTCTTCTTCAATTTGGAGTTGAATGTTGGAGTTGCAATAAAACAAAGACTTTGGAGTTTTAATTTCTCATTCCATTCACCATTTTTGTTGAAGCTTTAGTGTTAGGAAATGAAATGAAGCAATGAAGAAGAAGGGGGGTGGAACTTGGGCCTAATGGGCTAAAAGTCCAAACCAAAGGCTCGAGTGAAAAAGTGGTGAAATTCCACTAACCCCAAACATATCAATGTTTATACTTAGAAGATTGCAAACGACGTTTCGAACTCAATGGAAGTGGTCTCGAGTCCTAATTTGACCATTTGCAAAATGTAGCTTCGGACCAAAATCCGATTAATGATAAAATATTTAAATAAAATATTTAAATATAAAAATCGATAAATATGCGGGTTGTTACAGTTATGCCGCATTATGCAAGGACTTTGTTCATCTTGGAGGAAAACCATTTCAAGAATCAGAAACTATAATAGAAGTTCAAGCATGGATTTGCTCGTGTGAGAAGATTTTTAAGAGCATGAGGTTATCAGATGAGCAGAAGAGAATAATGGCTGCGTGGCAATTACAAGGTGGTGCCGCGGTATGGTGGAATTCAGTGACTGCTAATATCTCGCAAGATGGTATGTCTTGGGATGAATTTAAGGAGATGTTTGAAGAAAATTTTATGCCTACTGCAGGAAGAACTCGGCTTTATCAAGACTTTCTGAATCTGAAATAAGGAAATATGTCTATAGCTGAATACGAGACAAAATTCAACAAGTTATCTTGCTACAATCTAGGACTTATAGACACTACTCTTAAGAAGAATGAGATGTTTGTCCAAGGGTTGAGGCCTGAGTATCATGAGAGAATGACTGCACATCTGAAAGGGTCTTTTGTGGAACTTATTGATATGGCATTAAGGTATGAAGATTTGATGAAGAAGAGGTCAGTGGCACAAGTTGCTGCATCAGGAGGGAATTCTTCTAGCCAGAATAAGAGAAAATTCAATCCTAATTGGAAGAAGCAAAACAAAAAGAAGTCTGGGAACAAAAATGAGCCTCGCAAATGCTATATTTGTCATCAAGAAGAACACCTGGAAAATAAGTGTCCCAGCAAAGGATCTCAGCAACAGCAACAGCGACAGTGGTATAGTGGATCAGGGTCAGCCTTAGTTCAGAAGTCTCTTTGCTTTAACTGTCACCAACCGGGACACATGATTAAAGACTTCCCGCTCCTTCATAAAGTCCAACAGAACAAAGTATTTGCTTTAGAAGGCGCACCATCGAACTCGTCGAAGGGCAAGGGAGTTTTAGAAGGTACCTTACTTTTAAATGGAAAATATATTAAAGTCTTATTTGATTCTGGTGCTTCTTTAAGTTTTATTTCCCTGGGAACTGTAGAGAATTTCTTACTTACCCTTAGTATCGTAGACAATCCCATTTGTGTGTCAAATCCTATAGGAGGGGTAACCAAATTGGATAGGATTTGTAAAGATTTAAGAATCTCCTATCTATCTCATAGTTTTTCCTGTGATCCGTATGTATTGGATTTTAAAGGCTTTGACCTTATATTGGGAATGGATTGGCTTGACAAATATAAGGCTATTTTAAATTGTGATGAAAGAACAGTTTCGTTGGAAACTGATCTGGGTAAAACTGATCTGGGTAGGATTGCCAGAGTAATGTGTGATAACTCTGGAATTCGCTTGAGTAGTCTTTTACATGGAATAGAGACTTCTCAAGAGGAGGTTGTAGATATTGAAGTAGTTCGGGATTTCTCAGATGTATTTGAGGAAGTTAAGTGTTTGCCACCGCACCGGGAAATAGAGTTTCGTATAGATTTGGTTCCTGGAGCAGTACCTGTAATTCAACCTAGTAGGAGAATGGCTCCAAGGGAGAGGGAGGAATTAGTGAAGCAAACTCAAGATTTGTTGGAGAAAGGTTTGATTAGACCAAGTTTTTCCTGCTGGGGTTCTGCTGCAGTTTTTGTCACCAAGTTGGATGGGTCGCTAAGGATCTGTGTAGACTACCGTGAATTGAACAAAGTGACCATCCGGAATAAGTATCCTCTTCCTCGCATTGATTATCTCTTCGACCAGCTTCATGGTGGATCAGCCTTTTCTTAGTTAGATCTAGCATCAGGTTTCCATCAGTTAAGGGTAGCTGAAGACAGTATCCCCTTAACTGCATTTAGGGGACCTAGTTGTTTCTATGAGTGGTTGGTTATGCCTTTCGTGTTAACCAACGCTCCTGCCTATTTTGTTGATCTGATGAACCGAGTCTTTAGAGATGTTCTGAATAAATTTGTTTTGGTCTTCATCGATGATATTTTGGTTTATTCTAAATCGGAAGAAGAGCACAAGCAACACTTGAGAATAGTTTTGGAAACTCTAAGAAGGCACGTTCTGAAGGCAAAATTTTCTAAGTGTCATTTTTGGAAATCAGAAGTAAAATTTTTGGGCCACATTGTTTCTGGTGAGGGAATCTCTGTTGATCCAGCTAAAGTTGAGACTATTCTGGAATGGAAGCAGCCTCGGACTCCTACAGAAGTTTGCAGTTTTCTTGGATTAGCCGGTTACTACAAGAAGTTTATTAAGGATTATTCTAAGATCTCTTCTCACCTAATGAAGCTGAAAAGGAAGGGAGCTAAATTCAAGTGGACACCGGAATGTGAGGAAGCTTTCCAGAAACTGAAGACAAAATTGACAAGTGCTCCTGTATTGGCTATTCCTGATGGGAAGAGCAAGTTTGAAGTGTATATTGATGCCTGTATTATTGGATTAGGAGCTGTGCTTATGCAGAATGGTAGGGTTATTGCGTATGCGAGTTGGCAATTGAAGCCACATGAGAGGAACTACGCTACGCATGATCTAGAGCTATTGGCTATTGTTTTTGCTTTAAAGATATGGAGGCATTATCTTTTAGGAGAAAAGTTTGAGTTATTCACGGATCACAAACCATTGAAATATCTTTTCTCTCAAAAAGATCTTAATCTGAGACAACAGCGATGGGTTGAATTCTTGGCATCGTACGATTTGGATATTCTGCATACTCCGAGGAAGGAGAACGTTGTGGTAGACGCTCTTAGCAGAAATGCGGTTCTTTCTCTTTTGGAAGCTGTTCCATCTCTCCAGGAAAGAATAGTAAGCAAGCAGATGGAGGATAGGTCTTTTGAAGAATTGATTCTTGGAACTAAGGATGGCCGATATTCGGATTTAAAGATAGACAATCAAGGGGCATTGAGAATTAATGGTCGATTGTGTGTACCGGATATAGATGGATTGAGACACAAAGTATTGACAGAAAGTCATCGCTCCAGATTGAGTATCCATCCAGGAATCTCAAAGATGTACAAGGATATGAAGAGAGTTTTCTGGTGGCCAGGCATGAAGAATGATGTAGTCAGATTCGTCAATAGTTGTGCAATCTGCCAGCAAGTTAAAGGAGATAAGCAGAAACCAGCCAGTTTGTTACAACCTTTGGAGGTCCCGACATTGAAATGGGAGATGATTTCGATGGACTTCATCGACGGATTGCCTAGTTATAAGAAGGGGAATGAAGGAATATGGGTAATTATGGATTGTCTTACCAAAAGCGCCCATTTTATACCAGTTAAGGCAATCCGTACTGCAGCTTCTTTGGCAGAAATTTTCTTGAAAGAGATTGTGAGATTGCATGGTGTTCCAGTAAGTATTGTAAGTGATCGAGATCCTATCTTCACCAGCAAATTTTGGGAGGCATTGCAATCAGCTTTAGGAACTTGCTTGAGATTGAGTACAGCATATCATCCACAAACAGAAGGACAAACGGAAAGGCTTAATCGAATTCTAGAAGATATGCTGAGAGCCTGTGTATTAGATTTTGGAGGATCATGGGAGGACCATCTACATCTAGTGGAGTTCTCTTATAATAACAGTTACCAAGCAAGTATCAAGAAGGCTCCTTATGAAGCATTGTATGGAAGACCGTGTAGATCCCCAGCTTGTTGGATAGAGTCGAAAGACCGTATTGTGCTTGGACCAGATCTGATCCGTGAAGCATCTGCTAAAGTCGAGCTTATCAAGAAAAGGATGAGAGCTGCTCAGGATCGTCAAAAGAAATATGCGGATAAAAGACGAAGACAATTGGAGTTCGAGATTGGTGATTTAGTTAACTTATCGACTCCCCGAACAGTACTATAAGAATCAACAAATGATCCTTCTGTTGTCAATTGAAGTGCCCATTCTTTTCCGAGCCCTATCTCTCTTTGTTGCGATACCGGAACTTTTTTACATTTTCGTTCTAGGATGTCTTTGTCAAAGTTTCCCCTATTAAAGGAGCTGTAAGATTCGGGAAGACAGGGAAACTCGCTCCGAGATACATTGGTCCGTTCCGAGTTCTCGAGAGGATTGGTGCTGTAGCATACAGGGTTGAATTGCCAATCCGGATGGCTGGAATTCACAATGTTTTCCACGTATCTTATCTACGGAAATATGTGCACGATCCATCTCTTATTGTGGAGCCAGCTGTGCAGGAAGACTTAGAGGTTGAGCCGGACTTATCAGTTGTCAGACATCCTGTTCGAATTGTTGATCAAGACAAGAGGCAACTCAGAAACAAAATAGTGAAGCTCGTTAAAGTCCAGTGGAGTGAGGATCCCAGAGATTGTACCTGGGAGACTCTGGATTGTTTTAGGAAGGCTTATCCGGATATGTGTCCGGATAGCTAATGGTATTTGTATTGGGTGTATGGTTGTTTGGATGTTTTGTTTGATGGTTGCTTATGTATGGATGTTATGTATGCTTGGACAGTTGAAATAAAATGAAATTTTTGGATTATCTTTTGTTTAAATTTCGGGGACGAAATTCTTTTAAGGGGGGAGGAATGTGATATCTCGGAATTTCAAACCCAATTTAAATATGATAATCTTTATAATAAACTAATTTAAATTGATAAATTTGTTATTTTATTCAACAGAAAATAAATGAATTGTAAATATACATTTTATTCTAATTAAAACTAATACATATATAAGGGTAATGAATGTGTTAAAATTTTATTCATATGAAATTTTATTTTTGAATTGGATTTTAAAATATAAATTGAATTTGAATTGATAAATTAAAAGATTTAAAATATGATAATTTTTATTCTAAATTTTACTTTGAGTATTAAGTAATATTCTCATGATTTTATTTAAGTTAAAACATTTGTTTTATATTCATTCTTTAAGGGAAATTGATTTTATAGGAATTAAGAATGAATTTAAAATAAGAAAAATCAATTAAGAAAAACATTTTAATTCTTTTTGCATGAATTAACACTTGTTAAACATTTAAAATCCTACTAATAACATGTGTTAGAGAACTAAGCTAAATTGTGACAAGTGTCATAATTCAAATTTATTTTCTTTAAAATTTTGTGAAAACAAAATTTCAAACAAAAAGCTATTCCATATTCTTCATCAAAATTTTCTCATCCTCATTTTCTAAAGCAAGAAAAAAGAAAACACTCCTTCATCTTCAAATTTGAACTTCATAAGTTTCTACTCTTTCAACCAAATTTAATCAAGCATTCAAGTTTTTTTTTTACAAAGCAAAGTCTGCAACAAATTACAGTAAAGAAATCTGCAAATCAGAGTTCCTGAATCTTCAAAGAAATTTCTGAAACAATCTCTAGCTTTAAATCATCTATTAATTCAAGATTTGAAGCATCATCAAAGTAAGCAAGCAATTTCTAGTAGAGGGTAGAAATCTACAGTCCAAATCCTTTTCCTGCAGCTTAAGTCTTCACAACATAAACTGTGAGTAAATTTTAAATCAAAACTTTAAGTATTAAAAAAAATGTTGCATGTTGAATGTTAGCTCTGAAATGCTTGCATGCTAGTTATTTTGTGAAGTATTTGTTTACAGATTTAAAATTTTGACTGTGCATGTTTAAAAAGGCAATTGTAACTCCTCTGTTATTTCAAGTTCAAAGTAGATTTCTGAACAAACTTCAAATTTAAATTCAACAAGATAATACTGAGTTGATATCTTCAAGTGTGGAGGTTTGATTCAATATGAATTAAGCGTTAGAAGTAAATATGTAAATGAATCAGTTAAAATAATGCAGGAAGTAGGATATGCAGTAAAAACAATAATTATATCATGTAAATCATATTCGAATTTTAATGAATCAAATGTATATCCTAAATCTACTATGCATGATATGAATTTTAAGACAGAAACCAGAATTTTTAACTTAAGATTGAAGATGAATTTTAGGATTAACTGAATTTGGGGGTTTTGTCAAATTCTTATGACTGGGTTGTTTATAAGCCTTGAAATTTAAATCAAAGTTGGGTTTAGTGTTGCTTAACACTAGAAAAATAGTGGTTGATTTATCTTGCATCACAGTATTTAAAATTGTGATTTTTAGGGTTTGTGCTCTGTGTGTTTTTCGAGTTGAGGAATTCGTTCGTGTGAAGCTTTGGGTTGGTCGAGTTATAATTGGTTTGGAGTGGAGGCGTGTTAGAGTTGTGAGAATGCATGGCCGAGGTTTGGAGGCGATCGGTGGTTGAGTCGCCGAGGATGATGGAGTTTTCCTGGTGATTGTAATTTGAGTTTGGGTTCGAACAACCCAATTTTCGTTCGAGCTTGAATTGATGAGTTCTGGGTTTTGGAATTAGGTCGTGGGATGGTTTGGGGTTTGCGAGTGAGGTCGGCGGCGGCGGTGGAGGCGCCGGAGCACCGTGCATGTGCACGGGGTGCGTGCTGTGTCAGTGGGCTTCGTTTCGAATGCGCGTGGGTTTCACTCGAAGCAACGCTCGTGTTTTGGGTCGTGAGGCTCGTGAGTATGCTCGGGTGTTTGAGTGGTTGATCGTGTGATTGGTTGTGTTCAGGTAGACGAAGGAGGAAGGAGGATGGAGTATAGTGTTAATATTAGTTGGGTTTTGGTCGAGCTTATAACAAAATAAATGAAGCAAGTTTTAAACTTGTTTTAAATTTCAATTTTTGTTTTAAGTTTAAAAATTTAACACTTTATATTTTCACTACTTTATAAAATGTCAAATATTTTATTTCAAAAGTAAATCACATTTTATTTGGTGAAGTTTTGAAATGATTTTACATCATTAAATCTAACTTTTTCAAAAGGCAATTAGTTTTAATAAATTGAAATGTTTAAATATGTAAGAGTTCTTAATGAATGATGAAATTGTTTTGTTTTGAAAGTTATTTAAATTTTGAAATTAAAGTTACTTAAATTAATTAGTAATTAAGGTTGGAACTAATTAATCAATTTAGGTTAATTAATTTGTGAAGATTTAATTAATTACTCATGGATTAAATGAATAATTAAGGATTAAATTATAATAATTAATAAATTATTAATTAATTTATTAATTAGTTTAAGATTAATTCATAAGTGATTAATAATTGATTAATTAAGTGATTAATGATTAATAAATTAGTGATTAAGAAGTTAATTAATTGATTAAGAGTTAATTAATTAAGTAATTAAACCTTAATTAATTTATAATTGATAGTAAAATAATTAAGGGTTAATATTTAATTAATTAAATAATTAAGGTTAATTAATGAATAATCAATTAAGTAATTAAGATAAATTAATTTGTGATTAATTAAGAATTAGTTAAGGTTAATTAATTATAAATTAAGGGTTAATTAATAATCAGTTAAGGAATGATTAATCTTAAATAAAATTTTAATTAATAAATAATTATAGTAATTAATTGATAATTAAATAAAGATTATTAATTAATTAAAGATTAATTAATTAATGGGATAATTAAAAGATGGTTGATTAATTAAATGATTGTGATTAATTAATTAACATTTGGTTAAGCAAGATTAAGTGATAAATTCTTAAGTAACTAATTTAATTTAAATTAATTAAATTAATTATAATGTGAATTTAAGTAGTGCTTGCTTGTGGATGATTGTTTGAATTAAATATCTGAATATGGTTGATATCTGTTGAATGGTAGTTGAGATATTCTATGATGAGATATTGTATATCTGTGATAGATATTGGTTATTATCAGTTGATAATGTTGTGTGATGCTATGTTTAAATCTGAATTGAATTGTTTAAATCTTAAAACAACTTGGCCTTTAAGACACGTTTGGATTTTGATGAGACCGGGATCGAAAATCGAAATGATTTCTGAAAACCACATCGTTCCAAGTTAAATGTTAGGTCATGACATCTTAGGTGAGGATCGAGATGGATTTTTAAAATGCAAGGGTTATTGTGATTAACTCTGAGGGTGATTCCAAAATAAATGTAACGAAATAATGCCTTCGGTTTCGTTCGAACCCGGAACGAACTTGTATGGATTGAATGCTTTCAGAACATCGTCAGGTGGACGATGAGCATTCTAAGAGATGTGTTCTCTAAAGGTAATCGTAGCCTCAAGCCTCATCAACCGGGAATGGCTAAAATAGGGGAGGTGCAGCAAGGCTTCGTGGGTAGCCCCCACTTGAGAGTGAGATTTACCCCTGTCTAGAAGTCCCTTATTTATTCGGTTGTGTGGGCAGTTGTTGGCCACAACTGCGGGGTTGTCTTGCTTGGAACTGTCCAGTAAGGGATGGGTCCAGCCTTGTATTGCAGGGGATCGGAGTGGTCCTCGGTACGGTGATCTAGGCCCCGTACTGTGATGGGCGGTACCCTAGTAGCCCTGCCATTGTATGGAATCCAATCTCCAATAAGTGTCGTAAGATTTGATTGTGCCCAACTATGTTGGAATGTGAGATGTAAGCATTCCAGCTATTTCTGTATTTTATTTTAAAACCCTAGACCCTATTATAATATCACTGACTTTCCTATCAAATGTTTTGGTTAGCGTAAGGTAAAAACTTACCCGTGTTTATTTGTGGGGAGTCTTACGTGATACCTTTTGTTTAAAAAATGATTTTTAAAGTTAAACAATTTTAACTGATTTACTCACACCAGACCCATGTCTGACCCGGAGTTTATTTTGTTTTTCATAAACTCTTGGGTACTCAAATTTTTATGAGTAGCCAAGTGATCTAGGTTTGGATTAGAAAATGTTTTGGAAGCTGGAGCTGGAGTCCGGACGTAGCATCTATCTATATTCGTTGTAGTAGCATTTTGATGTTGTGTTTTGAGTTGTATAGTTGGGAAAAACTCTTATGAATGTCAGATGTAATGGAGTAGTATTATTTTGTGTACTCTGATATGTAAAACTATGTAAGGGATATATGTTATATTATATTTTGTTCGTTTTTTCTGTGAGATTCTGATTATTGTTGTTTCTTTTCTTTCTATCTTTCTATTTCTACCTCTTTCTTTTCTTATTGATGATACGTCTTTCTGGATATTGAAAAACGGGTCCTCTCAAAACCATTCAAAGTTAACTCCTTCGAAACCCTTTGAAAATATCCTAGTCAAAACCTTTGGTTTATGCCTTCAAGTAGAGCAAAAGGACATAACCCATTAAAGATGAAAGCACTTCCTTTGAAATCATTCAAGTCATCTCTTTTGAAACCGATTTGGGTTTTGCTATACTTATAGAAAAAGGTTCTTAAAATATTTGAGTCGAAAGCAACTGCTTCTAAACCATTTCCTAAGTAATGAAGTGATGGTGTCTAAACCATCCCTTTGAAAGCATTGGAGAGATGGGCATATTTTTAGAAAAACAAAACAACCCCTTCGAAACCTACTGGATCGAAAGGTAAAAAGGTAACAGCTAGGCGTTTTGACCTAATCGAAAGCATTCATCTAAAACAAAGATGCAATCTAATCGAAAATAATTCCTTTTAAACCATTTCACCTAGTCGAAACCCAACCAAGTTGAAAGCATCTTAGTCAAAAGCAAGCAGGAGCATTTCTTTAAAACCAAAGCAAAGTCCAACCCTTTCGAAACCCTATGGTTTCGATCCTATACCTTTCACCCACATCTAGTTCATCACGTACCAGTTGCTTATACCACATGAATGGTTTCGACTGTGTCGGAGGTGATAGTATGGAGGCGGAACCTAGTGCCGAAGGAGACAAAACAGTGAAAAACCTTATTATTTGTACTTTTAAACTATTTCTTTTGTACATAACCTGCCATAGTTGTCTAAATCTAATTGGTTACCATATTACTTTTCAAAAGTGCTGCCATTTTCCAGAATTAACAAATTCAAATTATTTACCAGCCCTTTCTCCATTTTAGTACATATAAAACATTAAGTCTCATACCAAAATAATTTTATATACCTATCAAACTCTTAGGAAAAATCTTGAAAAAATCCAATAAAATCTCTTTGAATATGTTTTCTAACATATAAAAATTTCAAACCCAAACCATATATTATTTACCCGTAAATAATTTATAGCACAAATTATCATTTTCTTTACTAGAAAATTCCTATAAAATCCACATTAATTCCAAAAAAATTGAAATTGAAACCCATATCCAAAATATTAATTCTGATCTTTACAAGATTTTGCAAGGCAGAAAGATGTCTTTTAATATGGTTTTTACCTTAAAACATATCATAAATTCAATATGAAAAACCATAATTCATCAACAAGTATATGTATACATTCCTTCATTCAAAGATAGGCAAATCATTGAAAAATATTCGGAATTCATCTTAAAACCAAAAGCACACTCAAAAATGAGATGTAAACATTATTCACCTTGGCCTTTTGTGATTAAAGAAATTGAGATAGAATAGATTTGATTTGCTTAAGCTTCTTTCTAGCTTTTTTTTCTTCTTTTTCCTTGTAAATGGAGGCCAGCCTAGAGCTTTCAAAATTTAGAATGATAATGAATGTGTACAATATAACATGGCCATGGTTTAGAGGATATAGGAGTGGCCCCTTTCCTATTCTACCCCTCCTCTAATTCATTTTAACTCTTATTTTAATTCATTGTTAAATGACACGGCTACCCCTTTAATAAAATCAAATCTCAATCCCATAATCAACACATTATTTTATTTTATTTAGCTAATTAAATAATCCAAATAATGTTACTAAAAATCTAGGGTGTTACAGACTCCCCTTCTTAAAGAATTTCGTCCTCGAAATTACGATAAGCTAATAACAAATCAAACAAGAAGGTAAAACATATCATCAAACAAGTTGGGATAAGTATCTCTAATCCTTCTCTCAACCACCCAAGTACAGTCCCTGTCATCCTCACTCCACTAGATTTGACTAATCTGACTGTCATGCTCCTAAGCCTCTTATCAAATCTCGCAACAATGCGAACTGGCTTCCTCGCTATGGCCAAGTCCGATTCTCCCACTAAATTATCTAGCATAGTCGGTGCAATAGTAATCTCTGGGCCTCTAACACACTTTCTAAGATGAGAAATATGAAAAACATCGTGGACACCTGCCAAACTACTCCGTAACTCAATTGTATATGCGAGTTTCCCGATCCTCTCAACAATAGGAAAAAGTCCAACGAATCTCAGTGATAACTTCTCCAATTTCCTTAACCTAATCACACCCTTCATCGGTGTCACTTTGACGAAAATTTGGTCTTCAACTGAGAAATCTAGATCTTTCTGTTTCTTATCTGCATAACTTTTCTACCTAGATTGAGGCTCCTTCATTCTAGCTCGAATGACCTCAATCTTTTCTGCAGCTTCTCTGACTAAATCTGGACCAAGAACTAACCTATCCTCAGTCTCTAGCCAACATACGAGAGATTTGCATAGCCTTCCATACGAAGCTTTAGAGGGTGCCATCCCAATACTAGTCTGATAACTATATGAAAACTTTACTAAATGCAGATGGTCTTCTCATGATCCCCTGAAATCTAGACCACAAGCTCTTAAAAAATCCCTTAAGATTTTGTTAACCCTTTCCATTTATCCATCTATCTGCGGATGGTAAGCGGTACTCATCTTGAGCCTGGTTCCCAAAACTTCCAAGACTCTTCCAGAATTCACAAGTGAACAAAGGACCTCTACCACTAACTATGCTACTAGGAACTCCATGTAGTACAACCACATTCCTCATAAACAACTTTGTCAAAACTTGTGCCGTCCTGGTTGACTTAATTGGAATGAAATGGGAACTCTTGGTCAACCTATCCACTGTGACCCATATACTATCATTTCCCCTATTCGACCTTGGCAACCCTCAGTAAAATCCATGGATATAAATGCCGCTTTGATACTTGAATGTCTATAGGTTGAAGCAACCCACTTGGCTTTTGGTGTTCGGCCTTTGCCTGTTGGCAAACCATGCACTGCTTCACACATAAGGCAACATCTCGCTCCGTGCCTTCCCAGAAGAAACTCCTCCTTATATCCTGATACATCTTAGTACCTCCTAGATGAATGGTGAACTTCAAATGATGACATTCCTCAAAGACTTCTTTCCTTATATTTCCTACACTCGAAACATATAATCTTCCTTTCTTTCTCAACCACCCATTATGGTCAAGACTGAAATCATTCAAGTCATCGCTCTCAGTTCCGTCTCTTAGCTTCCTGATCCGTTCCGCTAACACTGGATCCTCCATCTGTTTAGAAGAAATCTTTTCAATCAAAACTGGTCAAACTTCTAAACAAGATAATATAACTGTATTTCCACTAGATCCAGCCTCGAATCTCCACTGCACTCTGTAATGTACTAATGCTTCTAAACCCTTCCACTCAGCAATCATTTCCACAACTGCATTCTGATGTTTCCTGCTAAGTGCATCTGCAACCTTGTTGCCTTTCCTAGTGTGTACTCAATTCTAAAATCATAACAGCAATAAACTCTAACCATCTATGTTGCCTCATGTTCAACTCCTTCTATGAGAAAAAATACTTTAGCGACTTATGATCTATACATAACTCAAACCTTTCTCCCAAAAGGTAATGTCTCCACACCTTTAAAGCAAAAATAATCGCAGCCAATTCTAAATCATGTGTGGGGTACATGACCTCATGCGGTCTAAGCTGTCTAGAAGCATAGGCAATCACTTTACCCCTCTACGTCTGCATAGCTCCTAATTCTATTCCACATGCATTGGTATAAACCACCAAATCTCGATTCTCTTTTGGAAAAACTAACACAGGTGCAGGAGTTAATAAGTGTTTCAAATTTTGAAATGGTTCCTTACACTTATCAGTCCACAAAAACTTCACGTCCTTTCTTGTTAGCTTGATTGCCGATGCCGCTATCAGTAAAAAATCCTTAATGAACCTCCGATAATAACCAGCCAACCAAAGTAAACTCTTTATCTTGGTTACTCTTTCAACTCTCTTCCAACTATTTATTGCCTCAATCTTAGTCGGATCTACTGACAATCCTTTCTCTAAGACTACTTGACCAGGAAAATTCACTTCTTTCTTCCAGAAGTGACATTTTGAAAACTTTGCTTTTAGTTGATGCTTCCTCAGCGTCTCAAGCACCACTCTAAGATGACATTTATGCTCTCTTAGAGTATATCAAAATATCATCTATGAAAATCAATATGAACCTATCCAAGTGCTGTCGAAAAACCCGGTTCATCAAATCCACAAAGAAAGTTGGCACATTAATAAGTCTGAGCAGCATGACTAACCATTCGTACGACCCATACTTGGTCCTAAATTCCATCAAAGGTATAATTTCATCTTTACCCTGAGCTAGTGGAAACTTATTGCTAAATTCAACTATGAAAATACCTTATCTCCACTCAACTGGTTGAACAAATCGTCAATCCTAGGCAATGGATATCGATTCTTTATCGTCCTCTCATTCAACTTACGATAATCGATATAAAGCCTCAACGATCCATCTGGCTTCAACACTACAGCTTCTCCCCAAGGTGAACTACTCAGCCTGATAAAACTTTTGCCTTCCAAATCCACCAACTACACCCTCATCTCCCTCATCTCTAAAGGGGTCATCCTGCTTGGCGGCATACTCACTAGTTCTGCTCCTGGAACCAAATCTATTTGAAACGCAATGGCTCGTTTTGGTGGCAATCCAACTATAGGCTCAAAAATCTACGAATTTTTTAACCATGAAAACTCGACTCAACTCATCTTCCAATTCATAGCACCCAAAAAATCATACATCTCACCAAAAGAACCTTCCACGGTATAAACTATCTGATCACAACAATCTGGGTGTTTAAGCGATATTTTTCTATCCTGGCAAAATACCTTAGCATCGTACTTACTTAACCAATTCATGCCAAGAATGATTATGAACCTACAAAATCAAATACATGCAAACTACAAACAAAAGTATGGCCTTCAAACTCTTACTGGTCACATCTCAACCCTAGAGTTTCATACCCTCATATTGGATTCACAACTCATAAGTAAGTAACTAAATATGTGGGTTCTAGGTTAAGCTTATCTATCAAGCATCTAGGTATAAAAGAATGTGATGCACCAGTATCTAACAGACATACCATGAATTTGAAGCGTACCTCCAAAAACCGCCTTTTCTTTTTTCTGAGTTGTTGGCTTAGAAGCAGCAGGCTCCAGTGCATACACCTTACCCTTTCCATCCTTAGCTGGCTCCTTGCTCGGACTCTTATATTGGCCAATTTGGTCACATTTGTTGCACCGACACCCTTCTTTCCAGCTTCCTTAGCCTTTCCAACACAACACTCATTGGCAAAGTGTTCCTTCTTGTCTCACTTGAAACGGACAATCTTGGACTTTCCCTTCTTGGCTGCTCCACCTTTTTGAGCACCTTTCTTCAGAAAGAACTTCCTCTTTTGACCCTGCCCAACCAGGACTTCTTTAGCCTTACTATTCTCTAGAGAATCAAGCAACTCCTCATGCCTTAAGGCCATCTCCACAATAAAATTAGAAGGGTCTCTAATATGAGGTAATGTTGCCCTAGCTAGCTCAGGCTTCAACCCCTTGATCAACTTCTCATTTCTTTTCATGATTATATCCACTAAAGCATAACCATATCGGGCCAAATCCTCAAACTTCCTAGCATACTCCAGAACTGACATCTCCCCTTGCTCTAGCTCAGCAAACTGCCTGATCAAAGCAGACCGTGCCATTGAATACATAAACCTCTCTTGGAACCTTCCCTTAAAATATTCCCAGGTCATTGCCTCCTCGTCCACTGCCACAATCACACTTTCCACCAGAACAAAGTAGCTCCCTGAAGCTGTCTGGATGTCAACCTCCTCTTCTGCTCATCATTGAGCCCCAAGTTTGCAAAAATCCTTCCACGGTACAACAACCAGTTCTCTACATCAAGGGCATCCTTCGTCCCAACAAATGGCTTCCCTCCAGGCTAATGTAGCCCCCACTCAACCTAGCATGGTCGTTGGCAATTGGAGCTTGCGGAACACCTCCTCCCACTACTCCAGCAACAACACCTACCTACACCATATTCATGAAGAACTGATACATAGCTTCCATTCAAACCTGTGGGACTTCAGCATCCACAATCTTTGCTTGTGCCTGACTTTGACCTCTTCTCACATCAGGCCTGGAATTCCCTCCGGTGCCTTCCCCTCCTTGATTAACTCTTCCTCTTCTTCTTTCCATATCTGTATTCTATCCTCATGAGATACAGAAAAATAGCCTAACAAGGATTGGAGACTAGAGATAAAGCATATATCTATATGCAACATATACAAGTATGTTACTATAGCGTTATCCTATACCTCATTCTTACTTTACTTCTTTAGGATTATTGTAACAACCCTGATTTTGGAGATTACCTGTTAACATTAAATTATAACGGTAGTTGTAATTTAATATTGTAATTAAGATAAAATTGGAGATTTTAAATTGTTTATTTGGAATAAACAATGAATTTTGGAAATTAAAATGAGAAAATAAAGTTTGGAACTTTCTTTTATTTGTTTGGTTTAATAATAAATGGAAAATGGTTTTTATTTAGAGAAAATGCAATAATTGTATTAATTATTGCCAATTACTTCTTTTAATAATTTTTAAAGGAGGTATTTGATTTTTAAAGGCTGTTTATTTAAATGAAAAGATGGAAATTGTTGTAAAAATGAGTTTTAATTATAAATTTGAGTTTAGAATGGTTAGTTATATTTTTCTAGGCAAGAAAAATATTTTTGTGGAATTTTAGAAGTTAAAAATAATGTTTTGTGCATTTATTTGTTAAAATTTTGCATTTTTGTAAAATAAGAGATTTTAATAATATAAATGTTTTAAAAATTAAAATTAATCCTTTTATATAGTATAAAATATGTTACTTCATAAGTATGTAAAGTTACATACCTTGTTGTGTGAAAGTTTGAAAGAAAATGACATTTGTTTATTTAAATAGTGTAAATATGTATACATTTCTAATTAAGAGTTGATTATTTAACCAATAGGCCATTTTATTTCTTTCTACTAATGGATCCAAGGCCCATTAGGACTTAACCTAGTTGAGAAAATGAGAAACAAAGTCTGTACGTTCCTTTTCTTTTCTTTCTCAACTCCTTCTTCCTCCTTCAACCTAAAACAACAACCAGTAAAGCTACATCCATCAAATTAAAATCCAAGCAAATTTCTTTAATAAATTCATCAAATTTGCATGTTTTTCAGGCTAGAGAATAAATCTCAGGTAATCTAACCCCAAACATCACAATTTCATCAAAGTTTCTGATTTGTGAAATGATTTTTCTAATTTTAGTAAAACTCTCCTTTGCATGCATTGTTCTCTTGTTCCACAGGCTCTATAAGCGTATAATCAAGCATAAAACATCCAACTTGCAATCAAAATCCGAGTATTTGCCTCCATACAGCAAGGTGAGAACATTATCTCACGAATACTAGCTAAATTGCTTGTGAAATTGCTTGAATTTGCTGCATATGTAAAAGTTAATTCAATGTATAGTCTATTTTCGTTTCTGGCCTAAAGTGCCCACTTTGGCCATCCATAACTTTCATCTCCGGCAACGAAATGCTGCCGGATCTTTTTCTGAGTCAAGTTTATATGTTAAACTTCATTTCTGCAAATTTTGGTTGAATAATATGGTCATTTGAGTGTTCAAATCGTCACTGCAAAATCAGTGCACAGCCTGCAAATATCCTGTGCACATTTTGTTTTCTGAGTTGTTGCAAACATGGCCTGAGTCAATGTTTGAGACATCATATCTCTTTCGTTTCTTTCTCAAATTGCATGAGTCTTTTTTTTTATGAAAGATGAAATTCTCTTCCTTACGCGTACCAAATTTCAGGTCATTATGGCATAGATAGCTTATAGAAATCTGCTGCCAAACTTGGACCTGGACCATATTTTTGCCCAGAGTCCAACAGTGAAACACTGTCGGGGTACAACTTTGAGCGATCATATCTTTCTCATAATTTATCCAAATTGCATCATTATTTTCTGTTTAATAGATGACGTTTTGTACTATATGTTTATCAATTTTTAGCTCAATCTGATATCATTTGATCTCCTGTTATATGCCTGAAAGTTGAGTCCAGGAGTGTTTTTAGGCCTGCACATTTATTTGGTTTTTGAACTGTCGCAAACATGGTCTGAGTTTATGTTTGAGATAGCATAACTCATTCGTTTCAAATTGAATTTGAGCGATTATTTTTGTAGATTGAAGTAGGTGTGCTGATTTACATTTTTTCAAAATTTCATGAAAATCTGGGTTGGTTTGCTATTCCTAAACTACTGTCGAACTTGTACTCACAGCTTGCTGTAATTCAGTATTTTAAACTTTGTTTTGGTCCGACTTTGAAACGACGCAGATTCTTCGTTTCAAATCGAATTTGAATGATTCTTTTTGCAGATTGAAGTAGGAATGTTGAACTACATTCCTACCAAATTCCATGTCATTTGGACTCGGTTTGCAGGTCCAAACCTGCTGTCGAACTTTGATTCGCAGCCTGTTATCACCGGGTTTTTTATACTTAGAATAATTTTCTGCTTTTTCTGATATTTTCCGCTTTTCTTTGAGATTTTTCTCTAGATTTCGTACACGGGTTTTATAAAGCATTACAAAGTGTTTTTCAAGAAAATTGACTTTTAAAATTATTATTTAATATTATTTTTAAGTATTAAATTAGTTACTCCATAATAGGAGAATTTCAAATGCAATTTCTAAAGCGATTTTGAAGCGTTCCTAAAACTCGTTTTCTTCAAATTAATTTCTATATAAAACACACAATTTTGCACTTCGAGCGAAGAGAGAGGAGAATTAAATGATTAGATAAAACGCGTGCTATGAACACGTGTGTTTATCTTTTCAGTTAATTCCTAATCTATTCGTTTGATTGTTTTGACCTTTGGGTCTGGTTTACCAATGAGATGAGGTAAACTTTGTACTGCTTTAAGTGTGGAATTGACTAACGGTTAGTAAATCGTTTAGTGCGAACGTGTGGTATGGGACACACGTTAACACTTTTCGGGTTCCTTTCCGAGAGTTTGTGACACATATTGCCAGTTAGTGGTGTCCAGTACTCGGCCTCCGGACCTTCGCCGCTATGGTTTGTTGCCTTCGGGTTTGTGCCTTCGGGTTTGTTGCTGTTAACTCTGCCTCGGTTTAGACTCTGCGACTCAAGGAGATGCCGACCTAAGGCTCAACAAGGGTGCCGACCTAAGGCTCAACAGGGGTGCCGACCTAAGATTCAAAGGGTTGCCGACCGAACACTTCAATGAGGCTACTGACTCTACTGACTCAACATAGATACCGACCTAACAGTCTAGGGAGATTGCCGACTTAACTGGTTTCCGACCTAACTGCCTTAACAGGAATGCCGACCTAAGGCCGAAAAGGGATACCGACTTAAGAGAGGTGCCGACCCAATGCTCTAGCATGTATACCAACCTAAGACTTAAGGAACGCCGACCCAAGATAGCTACCGACCTAAGTCGCGGCCGACCTATGACCAATGTTAAGTCGGTCACGACCTAAGCAAAGGAAGGTAAGTTCAATGCAGCTACTTGGCACAGTGGCCTCTTAACTCGTACACGATCCAGGACTTACCAGTTGGACCGTGACTTGCGACTTACCAAGTTAACTCGTCCACGACCTAAAGCCACTAAGTATAAGCCCGATGCCATATTACTAAGAAGGAGTAGTGTTGACTCGGAGGCGACCTAGGACTTGTGCAAGTGAACTCCTGTGAAGCCAGAAGGGGGCCAAATGGACCGGCCACGACTCATATTAAGTCGGCTACGACTTAACTTAGATCGGCCACGACTTAGGACTTGGCAAAAATTCCAGACCAGAACTCTCTATAAATAGGCAACCACTTCCAACATTCAAAGGACTTTTGGCACATTCTCTTCACACACCGTTACCTTGCTGCATGGAGAACTTCATCAACACTTAGAGCTTCCAAGATTAGAGGAATACATCAAAGAAATTCAAGAAGAAACCACACATCTTCAACATGAATCTAAGAACTTTAATCGACATTGAAGCTTAAGACTTGTTCCAAATCACTTGTAACTTGAAGTGTATTGTACTTGAGAAGAATTGTATCAGTTTGTAACGGGATTATTAATAAAAGTACTTAGAGTGGACGTAGGCTATACCCTTAAGCCGAACCACTATAAAATCGTTGTTGTTTACTGCTTTTCTGCTATTACTTGCTTGTAATTCTTTCCCGATCTATCGGGTGGTGCTTTCACATCTACACTTTACACACCGGGGTGTTAGCGTTCACATTTTAGCGTTAACATTTTTGGTGCTTTCACTGAGAACTGAACTCAGGAAAACTGTCATCATTGCTTCACAGAGATTTGAAGAAAGAATTTCCTTAAAAACCAGAAGTCTATCTGAGATTATGGCTCCTGGAAGGAAAAGTAGATCTATCAGATCTGGAAACATTCAAGAGGGAACCTCCGCTTCCCCTGTACCTAATCAACCCACTCCGTCTGTTGGAGTTACGAAAGCGGAGTTGGATGCTGTGATTCTAGGGCTAAACCAGCAGATAAACGCCCAAAATGCACAATTAGAGGCTCAAAGTGCCCAGAATGCTCTGATTCTGAATAAGTTGAACGATTTACTTGGGGCAAACAATCAACCCGGTCATGAAACTGATGAATGCCGTCAGTTGAAAAATCTGATTGAAGAGTTACTAAGAGAGAACAAACTGCAGCAATTTGTGAAGAAGAATAGCAACAATCCTGCATCGTCAAGTCAGGGGCAACAGGTTCCTGTTCATCAGCCCAGGACAGGTGAGAAAGCTACGGGACATGAATCTGGAAGGCCCGTTATCAATGTCATTACAGGAGGGCCTCATCCAGCTGGCAAGAGCTGGGGTGAGATGGAGAGATATTCCAGGGCTTTGAAATATGCTCCAGCCGAAGAAGACGTCTTTGTTTTAGAAGACACTACGCCCCTGAAACAACAGAAAACTTTCAGCGATGATATTGTTTTCAGAGCCAGAGATTTCACAGGTATAGAAGCTCCTACCCTAGATCCCTTGGTCATCTCAGCTGGTATTGGACCGGCCATTGTCAGAAGAGTCCTCATTGACTGCGGAGCATCATGTAATATCCTCTTCAAGAAGACATTTGACCAGATGAAAATCCCTATGATCGATGTACAAGCCTCATCACAAAAGATCGCTGGCTTCACTGGGGAGCCAAAACAACCAATTGGGACCATCGATCTACTTGTAGAACTTGGGGAAGCAGAAAGGAAAGTGGTCCGCAAGCAAACATTTGTGATCGTCGATGAGTTTTCTGCTTATAATGCTTTTCTTGGCCGTCCAACACTCGCAGCATTCAAAGCTATCCTAGCCCCGTGGTGCCTCACTATTAAATTCCCTACTGACAATGGAGTAGGAGTTATAAAAGGGGATCAAAATGCTGCGCGAGAGTGCTATTTGACAGAGCTGCGAGAGTCAAGAAAAAGAGAAATGGGAAAGGATGCGGGAACCCCAGTCCGCATCAAAGAACCAGCCTTGTAGCAATTACGGGGCGGACCCTGCACTGGCGAGCACAGCGGGGCACGGAAAGAAATGGATCCCAGAAAAGCCAGTGCAGGGGAGAATAGAGTGGTACCGGTGGAAACGACAGTCCCGGTACCTGTTGACCCGAAGGACCCAAATAAGGTGTTAAATGTGGGTTCACAGCTCAATGTGTCAATTCAGAATATCTTGATATCTTTCCTGAAAGCAAATCTGGATGTCTTTACTTGGACTCATGCCGATATGTGTGGAATATCTCCAGAAGTTGCAGTACACGCTCTGAATATTGACCCAAAGTTTACGCCAGTTAAACAAAAAAGAAGAACCCAAGGTCCAGAAAGGTCAGCAGCATTAAAAGAAGAGGTTGATCGACTCATGGAAAATAACTTCATCAAAGAATCTACATATCCGAATTGGGTTTCAAATCCTGTGCTGGTCAAGAAAGCTAATGGAAAATGGAGAGTGTGCATCGATTTTTCTGATCTAAACAAGGCTTGCCCCAAAGATTGCTTCCCGTTACCCAGGATCGATCAACTGGTAGACGGAACTGCGGGACATGAATTGTTATCTTTCATGGATGCCTACTCCGGTTATAACCAAATCATGATGCACGAGCCGGATCAGGAGGATACGAGCTTTATCACAGATGTTGGACTTTATTGCTACAGAGTTATGCCCTTCGGATTGAAAAATGCAGGGGCAACCTACCAAAGACTTGTTAATGCTATGTTCAAACCACAATTGGGCAAAACTATGGAGGTCTACGTCGACGACATGTTAGTGAAGTCCAGGAAAGCAGCGGATCACATTGAACACTTAGCAGAAATGTTCGCAGTCCTCCGGAAATACAGAATGAAACTTAACCCTCTGAAATGTACCTTTGGGGTCGAGTCCGGAAAGTTCTTAGGTTTCATCGTCAGTGCTAGGGGCATTGAGGCTAGTCCAGCTCAAATTACTGCCTTGAAAGAAGTTAAAGCTCCTAGAACAAAGAAGGAATTGCAGAGTCTCAACGGAAAGGTCGCCGCCCTGAGTCGGTTCATTTCCAAAGCCACTGATAAATGCATCCCATTCTTTGACGCCCTGAAGAAAGGAAAGAAGAATTTTGAATGGACTTCCGAATGCCAAAAAGCCTTCGATGAGTTGATCCGTCATATGGAAACGCCTCCAATACTTTCTAGGCCAGGCAATGGTGAGGATCTTCTTATATACTTGGCAGTATCATCTCATGCTCTAAGTGCAGCGCTGATACGGGAAGACAAAAGGATTCAACATCCGGTTTACTATATCAGCAAAAGACTCACTGGGGCAGAGCTGAATTACTCCAAGTTGGAAAAACTCGCCTATTGCCTACTAGTTGCATCAAGGAAACTGAGGCAATATTTCCAAGCTCATCCTATCAGAGTACTCACTGATCAACCACTAAAGCAAGTCCTATTTCGCCCTGAAACTTCGGGTCGCCTTCTAAAATGGAACATTGAACTCAGTCAATATGACATCACCTATCACCCCCGAAAAGCAATCAACGGACAAGCTTTAGCTGATTTCATTGCAGAATTCACAGAGAAAGATAATGGTGAGGAAGAAACGATCAATGATTCCCCAATCCAGTGGAAGATGTATGTTGATGGCGCAAGAAATGACTACTGTTCTGGAGCCGGAGTGGTACTTGAAACTCCTGAGGGTCGATCATTATGTTATGCATTAAGATTGGAATTTCCTTCAACAAACAATGAAGCAGAATATGAAGCTCTTATTGCAGGTCTGAAAATCGCTAAAGAGCTAAACATTCGAGCATTACAGATCTTCAGTGATTCTCAGCTTATTGTATGCCAAGTCAAGAAGGAATTTCAAGCAAAAGGTGGAAACCTGCCTTCCTACTTGTCAAAGGCTTGGGAACTCCTATGTGAACTTGATCACTATTCAATAAGCCACATTCCTTGGGAAGAGAATATGAAGGCAGATTCCCTCGCAAAGTATTCAAGTTCTGGTGAAGCTCAATTATTGGGATTGGTCCCTGTAGAAATCCTTTCAGCACCAAGTATAGACGAGATGGATATAGACTTGATTATGAATGTATCTCAAGAACAAGAGTCATGGATGACTCCAATACTGGACTACCTACTCAGAGGTTCTCTGCCAGAAAATTCGATAGAAAGATGAAAGCTACTAAGGAAAGCCTCTCGCTATGTAATTCAGGATGGTCGATTGTACAGACGGGGATTCTCAATGCCATTGCTTCGATGTGTATCCCGGGAAGAGTCCAAAACAATCCTAGCTGAGGTGCATGGAGGAGAATGTGGTGATCATTCAGGTGGTCAAACATTAGCAAAGAAGATTCTCCGATACGGATATTTTTGGCCAGAAATTAATCGAGATGCTGCAGATTACTCCCGAAAATGTGACAAATGCCAAAGATTTGCCAAAATTCCTAGAGCACCTTCTACCGAACTCACACAGATGGTCAGTCCATGGCCATTTGCAATTTGGGGAATGGATCTCATTGGGCCGCTACCAACTGCTAAATCAGGAATTAAATATGCTATTGTTGCAGTTGATTACTTTACTAAATGGGCTGAAGCTGAACCATTGGCTACTATCACTTCTAAGAAAATGATAAGCTTTGTGACCAAGAATATCATTTGCAGATACGGTGTGCCTCAGAAAATAATCACAGACAATGGTACTCAGTTTGAAAGCGAGGAATTCCAGGATTTTTGCAAACGATTCAAAATCCAGAAGAGCTTTTCGGCAGTAGCTCATCCGCAGGCAAACGGGCAAGTGGAAGCAGTGAACAAGATCATCAAATCAACCATCAAAAAGCAACTCGAAAGAGCAAAAGGTGGTTGGGTCGATAAACTACCACTTGCACTATGGGCATACAGAACTACTCACAAAACTGCAACTGGGCATACTCCTTTTTCGTTAGCATACGGATCGGAAGCAATGATCCCGGTTGAAACAGAGGTCCCTTCACACAGAAGAATCCATTTCAATCAAGCAGAAAATGAGAAGCTACAACTTGAAGCGCTGGATCTCCTTGATGAAAAAAGAGATGAAGCTAACCTCAGAGTTGCAGCCCATCAGCAAAGGATAGCCAGACATTTCAATTCCAAAGTTCGTCAACGCAGCTTTGAAATTGGAGATCTAGTCCTGAAAAGAATTATGACCGCGACAGGTGTGTTTGGGCCAAATTGGGAAGGACCGTATGTAATAGGTCAGAAGCTTCTTGACGGCACATTCAAGCTCACCACTGTTGATGGAGATCAAATTCCAAGGGCATGGAACAGCAACCACTTGCGTCCATACTTTACTTGAAAATTTTATTGAAACATTGTAAAAAGAATTATGAATGTATGATTCTTGTAATTGAAAGCAATTGTGAAACTGATGCAAGTAAATAATGAAAGAATATAAAGTGGATGTAGGCCCAATTTCATGGCCGAACCACTATAAATCTTGTGTTCCTTATTATTATTATATGTTTGCTTTGTTTTCGATATAAAAATACATAAAATGTATTGCTGAAATGTCGATTTAAATTTTTGCAGACAATGGAAATAAAACTTGCGCATAATAAGACCGAGTGATTCTCACCATCATTCAACAAACAAATTTCAAGTCATAAAGGCCCCGAATTCAAATCCTAGATAGGAAATACTTCAATTGAACGGCTTATGATTTCGATAGAAACGAGCCCTTGCTAATAAATTGAGATTGTTTGAACGAACAAACATCCAATTAGGAAGCTAGTGCCCGTTCTCACGAACTTGCCTGACAATGAAGTACGCTTCCTTGGATTAAACAAGCCACTTGCGAGAAAAGGGGAATGAAAACTTGAAAAGAAAAAAAAAAAGAGGATCGCTGAAAAGGCATAAGCAAGTGAACAGAGGAACAACCAAAGCTACCATCAGCAGCACAAGTCCTCTTCGGAGGCGCAACTCTTTGGAGGATAAAAACCTCTAATGGGTCATACGCCACAAAAAAGAAAGTTCTCTACTCAACAAAAAAAGATTGGAGGAGTCATGACCCTCCAACCATGAGAGAGTAACTTCCAGGCGATGAAAACCCTCTCTGAGGCATATTTCACCAGGAGTTGAAGTGTTATGACCGCTCTTCGGGATTTCACTTCACCAGAGTTGAAATGCAAAAAAAATAAAAGCCCTCTTCGGAGGCCCATTTCACCAGGAGTTGAAGTGTTATGACCGCTCTTCGGGATTTCACTTCACCAGAGTTGAAATGTAAACAAAATAAAAGCCCTCTTCGGAGGCACATTTCGCCAGGAGTTGAAGTGTAACAACCGCTCTTCGGAATTTCACTTCACCAAAGTTGAAATGCAAAAACAAAATAAAGACCTTCCTGAAAGCCCACGTTTCACCGAGATTGAAATAAAACTTCCAAGTGTTGAAACGTGAAAAGGCTTTCTTCGAAGGCACAACTCTTTGGAGGTACACGTTTCACCAAGATTGAAATAAAACTTCCAAGTGTTGAAACGTGAAAAATCCCTCCTTAGAGGTACAACCCCCTCCCGGGGACACAATTCAAAGGAAAGACCTCTTCGAAGGCACAATCAAGAAGAAAGACCTCTTCGGAAGCCCACGTTTCACCAAGATTGAAATAAAACTTCCAAGTGTTGAAACGTGAAAAGGCTTTCTTCAAAGGCACAACTCTTTGGAGGTACACGTTTCACCGAGATTGAAATAAAACTTCCAAGTGTTGAAACGTGAAAAATCCCTCCTCAGAGGTACAACTTTGTATAAAAAAAAAATCCTCATCAAAAGCGTACTTTAACTTTCAAAGGAAGAGTAATTTACCTACTATGGAAAATGATCGTCAAAAAAAAAAAAAAAAAAAAGAAAAGAAGTTAAAGTACCCTTCAGAGGTCCGCTTTACCACATAGAGGAATTCACTTGGTAAAATATGCACATAAGCAAAAGAAAAAAGTGATTTCTTCGAACGACAAAGCGTAGAAACTTATACGAAGGGAGTTGTACTCTACAAAAAATTTCTTTAAAGAATAAAATAATTATTCTTTAGCAAATAAGAGTGCAAGTCCCCTCGAAGTATAAAATATTGCAGCAAGCTTAAGGTATGGGGGCAACATGGTATAATAGTATAGCTGCATCAGTAAAGTAATACTCAAACAACATACCATAAGCCCGCTGCAATATCATATAAATAAACTTGTGCAAAAATGAATAATAAATGCATACTCAAATTCAAACAGAAGTATGTACAAATAAAGAATCATTTTATTCAATTGCAGATATTGCAGATACAGGTTTCAAAATAAGAAGCAGGGGCCGGTGCCTGCACAACATCCGACCATTACACAAAAAAGGAATCAAAAAGCTCAACTCTTCATTTCTTCTTGCCGCCTTTAGACCCTTTACCCGGCCGAGTGGTTAGCTTTTCGGGTCTTCCAGGTTGGTCTGAAGGCATGAGGGAAGAAGGGGAGGGAGGTACAACTGGCGCAATTTCCGGTTCCTCTTCAGTGGTGATAATTTTCTTCCCCCTCCTCTTCGATGTCCCAAGCTTCTTTCTTCTCTGCGAAGAAGACTCACTCCCCGGAGTAACGAGAGCGGACAAAACTACGTCGTCAGAAGGAGTCCGCTCCGGAGAGATCTCGCCTCCTTCGAGTCCCTCATCTTTTTGCTCCTGCGAGGCAACAGGGTCATCCAAACCATGAAGAGCCTCAATTTTCTCCTCTTGTGACCTAGGTTGTGAAGCAGAAGGAGGAGTCACCTGAAGAGATGGAGGAGGAATAACCAGAGAAGGCGAAGTCTGCACGGCACTTGTTGTTTCAACTGCAGAAGAAGAAAAATTGAAAATGTTAGTATCTTCCCGAAAGAAGGGAGATATGGGTTCATCGAGATTCAGGAGGTAATCGAGAAGCTCATCAAATTTTTGAGGAATAAGCAGGCAATCCACCTGAATCGGACCAATGTCGAAATTACCTGAAGATATTGGCTTTGTCAGTTCAATCTCATAATTCTGAGCCCCAATGTCCTCCAAAGCCTCTTCATCAGTAGGGGTGATTACCCCAGTTCTTGTAGGAGGCGGCAAATGAGCACTAGGGCCTGTAATGTCCACCTCGGGAGAAACTAGAGGACGTTCGGAGATGGTAGGCGGTACTTCTTTTTCAGAACGCTCTTCTTCCGCCATCCCGGCCCGCGCTCTGGCAAGCTGTTCCTTACCCTTGGCAAGAGCGGCACGGGCTTCGTCATCAAGATAATGCTCTTCAAGGGCTGACTCAGCATATCCAGCACCTTTACCACCGAGCATATCAAGTGCTGTCTCCCAAACTTCAGCCAGTGTGATTTCGTACTTGGGGCCTAGAAAGGCAAGGCTTCCACGCCCCAAGACGCTGTGCAAGTAGAAGTCGAATAATGTTGAGCTGATGCTGTTTTTAGTCGCCTCATGAGATTCTTCAGCTGCTATTCTGCCGGCGACAGCCTCATCACGCTCCCTTTCAGTTTTGGCAAGCTGAAGCTTAAGCATTTGTATCTCCGCCTCCTGGGAGTTGTTTTTCTTTCGGAGCTCAGCAACATCAGTAGCATAGCCTTCACTGATTCTTTTTTGTACTTCTAGCCTGTCTTCGGCATCCCTTTGGCTAGCGTGAGCGTCTCTCACTTGTTTCAGGAGCACTTCTTCTTTTTGAGAATAGGAAGTAGAGGAAGCAGCAAGCTCATGTTTCAATTCCTCGACTTTTGCTTCAAGCTCCTCATTGTAAGAAGCAATGTTCCTCATCTCGGTGTCGTGTTGCTCAACGACCTTTTGCCATTCGGCCTTATCGTTTTCCATAGTAAGCATGGCCTCTATGTTGGCACGGTTAACTCTTTGAAGCTCATCGACAAGCTTCTGCCAGTTTGACATCCTCTCGATATCGAGCTTGACAGCATCAAGATTGCGCAACATAGCAGACTTGTCGATGGGGACCAAGTCTAGGTCGAACCTCACCCCCTTAAGGCACCATTGAGGAAATCGGCTCTGCAGAGTGGCTGGACCCAGCCCAACTTGAAATTTGGGCCTGCTAATTATCGTTTGAATATCTGATTTCCCAAGAGCGGGAGAGTCAGAAGGAATGTCAAGTGAGGCAGGAATAGTAACTTTCTCAGGAGTAGTAGAGGCCTGCTTTTCACTATGACGGGCTCGTTTGCTTAAGTCTTCACTCATGTGACCTTTTCCTCGATCGTCATGAGATTTTCTCTTGTGAGAGTCATCGCCTTTTTGCCAAGAATCGTGGCGCTCTTCTCTCTCCCTTCTTTCACGATGTTCTTCTTCAGTCCTCCTTTCATGAGCCTTTCGGGCAGCCCTCTCTTCATCCGACTCTCTGTAAGAAGGAAGGTAACACCTGTAATCATACTGGCTACGCCTCCCGTAGCGCTGGAAATCGTCATAGTACGAGCCGCTGCGCCCCATAGGAGAATCTAGAATTAAAATAATAAGCTTTAGAAATCTTTAAAGTGCGAGAAGATAAGTGCATAGAAGTGATGAGAAATTCTAAGTGTGTGTGTTGTGCAAACTACGCGCATTAATCTACGAACCACTCTTTATTTGGGGAGTGGTTGTGGGTGTAATAGTTAACGTCAACTCTTGAGTCGACGACGGCTGTTGCAAAATAGAAGTAGCTTCAACTACTGAAGAAGAAATCCCGGCAGTAGTAGGGTCATCTTTGAAGATCTCTTGTGAAGTAGCGAAGAGGTCGCTCAATCCTTCGAAGGTATCGTCCCTGCTTTGCTTGACAGGACTGGATTTCTTAGCATTTTCACCAGATTCTTGTGAATGGTGAGAGGATCCCTGAGGCTCTTCTTCCTCGATAACCGGGGCAAGTTTACCAGATGGCCCCGCAACATCGACAGAAGTGGAGCACTTCACCAGCGAAGATTCAGGAGTCTTTATCGGAGAATCGGGGACTTCCGTTGGAACTTCATGAGCATGCATAGAGCGAGAAGTGTGTAGAAGCCCATGTTGATGTAAAAATTCATCCCTCAACAGAAATTTTATGCTCCTCTCTTCTGTGGCCACGGCACTCAACCTCTCAAAAACTTGCTTGTGAATTGGGTCTCTAGAGGGGAGAGGAAGTGCTGAAAGGAACAAAGAATGAAATTAGCAACTGAAAGTTCGGATCTCGAAAAAGTTTCAAAACGGAGAAAATAGAAACACTAATCTTACTTCCTACTCTCCAGATGGCATAAAAGCCTGAGGGACAGCGGGCAAAGAAAAACTGGTTCAAAAATCCATGAACGCTTTCAGTAAGATCGGAAATGAGCTTGCGGTTTCTGGCACTTCTCACAATAATAAGGGAAGGATGATCTTTACTCTTTGCAAACGAGCACAGATAACGAATTTCTTCAAAACTCGGTAGGCGATCAAGGGTTCTTCTAAACAAAACACATAACCCCGTCAAGATGGCATAGCCATTGGGATGAAGTTGAAATGGAGAGATTGTCAACCGAAGGAGAAGAGTTCGAAGGAAGTCGTTAAAAGGAGGAATCGCCCCCACTTAAGCACATTTGGCGATTGACTGCAACAAAGCCATAGGGAGGATTGTCAGCAGTATCACTTGGCCCAGGGAGAAGAACATCACTTTCAGCAAAGCCAAATTGAGTGCGCAGCTGGACAAACGCTCTCGAAGTTAGAATAGTCGGGGTTCTCTCCGGAGGATTCTCTATGGGAACAGCTATCGGAAAAGTTTCTTCCTCTTGAGTTACCACTTCTTCTTCTCGGTGGGAAGTCATTCTACATAAACAACTGGATATTCAAACATGAAGGTGCACGTTTCCTAAAGTGTGTGAAGTGTTGTGTAAAATCAATCAAGCAGTGAACAAATATAACTGGAATGAAAACTAGCAAACATTCGATAGTTATGAAATTCAGGGACTATTGTTTTAAGCCTAAATATGCAAGTAAGATGTTGATGCAGATAAATCAGTTCAGATTATTGATACTTTGCATTAATGTTTAACTTTAACTGATTGATTCACAAACATTTCATGCAATATAATTAAGTTGCTTGTCTTGTCTTGACTAATCTGTCATCTGACATGGGCAGTCGATGGCAGTATTTTCGCCTTGGTTTTCTTTGTTTGTTATTTTCAGCAGGTTAGCAGCTTATAAGTTAATGCGATCTGTGAAATAATACAATGAGATTCAAGCAAATTTAAAGTTGGGGCAGTTCAAAATTCAGGCAACTTAGTTTGGCAGTTCGAGTCAGAAATTCAAAGTGGATCTATGCTCTCAAAATGTCAGCATGCCCAAAGCCTAAGTGTTAACTCGGCTGCGATTCAAAAAGGGGTGTGAAATTCCCCTAAGGGTCAACTCGGCTACGGTTTAAAGGTTGGATCAGCAGAAGTTGGCAATTTTCTCCCAAGGGTTAACTCGGCCACGACTTAGGGTTTAGACCGCTTCACTTAAGGGCCAGGTCGGCCAAAGGCTAGTTCACCCAACTCCACTAACTCGTTCCCAAATCAACATCCTACGGCCATCAACCCGTTAATCCAATAACTGTTCCATCAACCACAGCAATAACCCGTTAAGTCCCATCAATTAGTCCGAAACTGCCGCGAGTTCAACACCTTGCAACCCTAGCACAAATCAAATTCAACTAGCCTGAATCATCTTCATCATCGGTCAGTTAAAATCGAACCAAGCGGTATAAACTCCATCAGCCATGGGTGCAATGGAATTCACGATGAAGCATTATGCGAGGTGGTGGTTTAAGTGTGAGTGATGGGGTTCGTGGACCAACAATAACCTATGATTGAAGAAAATTCACTTACGCAACAATTATCGGTGGTTGATGGAGCAAAATCGCCTTTTTGAAGCTTGGAGAAATTTTTAATGGCGGGATTGAGAGAGCAGGTAATGAGAAAGAAGAAGGGGTTGTGATTTATACCTTGCAGTGAAGGGATCTGGAGCGGCACATGCGACTTAACTATTAGCTCGCGTACGACCTACCGACCTAAGAGGGGACGGGTTAAGGGCTATCGAAGCACACGACCTAACCAGTAGGCGTATACTTCGAGGGGCAATTGTTAACTCCGCCTCGGTTTAGACTCTGCGACTCAAGGAGATGCCGACCTAAGGCTCAACAAGGGTGCCGACCTAAGGCTCAACAGGGGTGCCGACCTAAGATTCAAAGGGTTGCCGACCTAACACTTCAATGAGACTACTGACTCTACTGACTCAACATAGATACCGACCTAACAGTCTAGGGAGATTGCCGACTTAACTGGTTGCCGACCTAACTGCCTTAACAGGAATGCCGACCTAAGGCCGAAAAGGGATACCGACTTAAGAGAGGTGCCGACCCAATGCTCTAGCATGTATACCAACCTAAGACTTAAGGAACGCCGACCCAAGATAGCTACCGACCTAAGTCGCGGCCGACCTATGACCAATGTTAAGTCGGTCACGACCTAAGCAAAGGAAGGTAAGTTCAATGCAGCTACTTGGCACAGTGGCCTCTTAACTCGTACACGATCCAGGACTTACCAGTTGGACCGTGACTTGCGACTTACCAAGTTAACTCGTCCACGACCTAAAGCCACTAAGTATAAGCCCGATGCCATATTACTAAGAAGGAGTAGTGTTGACTTGGAGGCGACCTAGGACTTGTGCAAGTGAACTCCTGTGAAGCCAGAAGGGGGCCAGATGGACCGGCCACGACTCATATTAAGTCGGCTACGACTTAACTTAGATCGGCCACGACTTAGGACTTGGCAAAAATTCCAGACCAGAACTCTCTATAAATAGGCAACCACCTCCAACATTCAAAGGACTTTTGGCACATTCTCTTCACACACCGTTACCTTGCTGCATGGAGAACTTCATCAACACTTAGAGCTTCCAAGATTAGAGGAATACATCAAAGAAATTCAAGAAGAAACCACACATCTTCAACATGAATCTAAGAACTTTAATCGACATTGAAGCTTAAGACTTGTTCCAAATCACTTGTAACTTGAAGTGTATTGTACTTGAGAAGAATTGTATTAGTTTGTAACGGGATTATTAATAAAAGTACTTAGAGTGGACGTAGGCTATACCCTTAAGCCGAACCACTATAAAATCGTTGTTGTTTACTGCTTTTCTGCTATTACTTGCTTGTAATTCTTTCCCGATCTATCGGGTGGTGCTTTCACATCTACACTTTACACACCGGGGTGTTAGCGTTCACATTTTAGCGTTAACAGTTGCCCTATAGTATCGCTTTTGGAGTTGGTCCATCGTCACCGCTCGAGAGATACTTGGGTTTGTTGCCTTCGGGTTTGTTTCCCTATAGTATCGCTTTTGGAGTTGGTCCTTCGTCACCGCTCGGGAGATACTTGGGTTTGTCGCCTTCGGGCTTGTGGATCCTTGTTTATACAGTACTGAGCACGTGCATATTTTGTTTCATTGATATTTATATTTCCCTAGAGTATCGCCTTTCGGAGTAGGTCTTTTGAACCACTCGATACATAGCGATTACCTTGTGGAAACTTGTGTTACCTTCGTTGGTATTTGTTATTGCCTTTTTGGCTTGATTTGGGATATTCAATTCCTTTGTTTATTGAGTTGCCGATGATATGAAGCTTGTTATGATTCATCTTTTGTAGATGATTGAGTTATCTCATTTAGAGATATTTGTGGTACTTTATGACCTTGCATGTTCATTATTGTTTAGCTGGTCTAACTGATTTGTTTAGCTAGACTGACCCGTGTATTTTATACTCGGGTCAGACCGAGGTGTTTCAGGTTAGGTACCTTTGGACTTAGCCTATTCTGCTTCCGCGTGGACTATTCTGCTAGCCTCTTTTGCTATACCTTTTTGTGTAGTCCCTCTTGGTTGTAACTCTGATATGTATATTCTTTTGACTCGCCTGTATATTGTGGTTGCTATACCACTTGACATGTATCATTTTGTATACTCTGTGATGTATCTGTATATGTGTATATGTATGTGATGATCTACTGTTCTGTGATGTGGTTTATATTTGAGTTATTATATTTTGTTATGTTAGATCTTATAGCCATTATAGTTTTGTATTAAGTATCTATTGGATATGTCGATCCACATAAAACTAAATGCTACATTTATCGACGTATTCAATAGATAGTTAAGACAAGGCTATAGATGGTCGCTCCTATCCAGCTCTATTCTCCGTATTAGCAGACGGTATTACCTTGTAATACTCTTTGCTAATGTGGGTCTCAGAGTGGGGCGTTACAATTATGTTTCAAAAAGCATTTTTAGTTAAAATTCTCATAAACCTATGCTCTGATACCAAGTTGTAACATCTCGTATCTAAAGGCCAAAAGCTAAATGCTACAGATGCTACAGCCACCCATAGTATTAACTTCTTGTGAAAAATATGATAATCTCTTAACGTTTCCTAAGCAATGATTAGATCTATCATTACAAAATACACCAAGAGCAACATATGACGATGCCTCCTTGATTGACTAAAGTAATATTGTCAAATCTGACATAATATACACAGCGGAAAAATACACAGAATAATCAGTAATCCTAATTAGCTATCCGTCAACCACCTACTCGTCTTCGAAAGCTTTATTCGCTAAAAGAATAAAACCTGAAAACCTCAACCCTCGGCCTACTCAAATCAATTATGAGTACCCAGAGTTTAAGGCGAAACAAAAACTTCGAGTCAAACATAAAGCATAGTTTGAATAATTATGTTACATCTTGATTTACTGATATTAAGCAAGACCATGTCGCTTAGCAGAACAGGTTTCCCCTCACTAACATCCTTTTCACAACATATTTATTTTGCAAATACTTTCCTGTAACCAAACTGGTTAATCAAATTGATTATATCAAAATAGCAATATCCTTTATGCTAATAAATGGACAATATGTCCGCAAAACATGTAATATGTGAGCTATCCGCCCATAACACAATAGCAAGATCCATTATGCTAACAAAAGGACTATCTGTTCGAGAAACAATAGCAAAGTCCGTTATGCTAAAATGGACTAATTGTCCATAAAAATGTGCTAACTACCGCTAACTAGACAAACCGTCCAAATCAAAATGGACTAACTATCCAAAGTTTAGGATGACTACCTGCAAAACGGACTAACTGTCCAAAATCTTTTCTTAGGGTTAACTACCCTTTAAATTTTCCTTGAAAACCTTTTCCAAAATGAGCCAATCCTTCAAATCATATATATACAAGGAAAATATGTCATTAGCTTTACTCTAAGCCATTTTGCCATGATACACACACACACACTTTACTCAAAATAATGCTAATTGATTTTAATGAAGATTAACTATCCTTCCAAAACCAGTCAAACTGCTTTTTAACTTAGAAATACGTAGGCTATACTGCCTATTCAACACATTTGAAACCTATGTTTTAACCCTTTAAACACCATTTCGAAACCCTTAAAGGTAACCCCTTCGAAACCATTGAAAGTGACCATTTCGAAAGCTTTAAAAACGTTTGACGTCTTTCATTTAATAACTAAACATTTCCTTTCGAAACCGCTAGAAAACCTTTCCTTTCAAAGCTGTCAGAAAACAACACCTTTCGACTTCTTTGAAACCTCTGGAGAACCACCGCTTCGAAACCTCTTTTGAAATCTTTCGAAAGCATTAAACTTAAACCTTTTGAAAGCATTTGGGTTCAATTTGAAATATGTGGATACCTTTCGCAACCATTCAAAGTTAACTCTTTCGAAACCCTTTGAAAATGTCTCGGTCGAAACCTTTGGATTATGCTTTTAAGTAGAGCAAAAGGATATAATCCCATAAAATCGAAAGCACTGCCTTTTGAAATCATTCAAATCATCTCTATTGAAACCAATTTGGGTTTTAATTTACTTACAGAAAAAGGGTCTTAAAATATTTAAGTCGAAAGCAACTGCTTTGAAATCATTTTCAAAGTAATGAAGTGATTGTGTCAAAACCATCCCTTCGAAAGTATTGGAGAGATGGGCTGATTTTTAGAAAACAAAACAACCCCTTCAAAACCTATTGGATCGAAAGGTAAAAAGGCAGTAGCTAGGTGTTTCAACCTAGTCGAAAGCATTCATTTAAAACAAAGATGCAGTCCAAACGAAACCATTTTCTTTTAAACCATTTGACCTAGTCAAAACCCAACCAAGTCGAAAGCAAGCAGGCGCATTTTTCTTTAAACCAAAGAAAGCTTCAACCACTTCAGAACTATGGTTCCGATTCGACACCTTTCACCCACATCCAATTCATTACGTACCCATTGCCTGATACCATATGCATGGTTTCGGCTGTGTCGTAGGCGATAGTATGGAGGTGGAACCTAGTGCCGAAGGAGATGAAACAGTGAAAAACCTAAATATTTGTACTTTTAAACTATTTCTTTTGTACCAAACCTGCCTTGTTTGTCTAAATCTGATTGGTTTCCATATTAATTTTCAAAAGTGAGGCCTTTTTCCAGAATTAACAAATTCAAATTATTTACAAAAAGCCCCGTCTCCATTTTAAAACATATAAAACATTTATGTCCTATACCTTAAATAATTTTATATACCTATCAAAACTCTTAGGAAAAATCTGGAAATTTTCCAAAAAATCTCCTTTAATATGTTTTCTAACATACAAAAATTTCAAAACCAAACCATATATTATTTATCCATAAATAATTTATAACATGAATTATCATTTTCTTTACTAGAAAATTCCTATAAAATCCACGTTCATTCCAACAATTCTGAAAATTGAAACCCATCTCCAAAATATTATTTCTGATCTTAATAAATATTCGCAAGTCAAAAAGATGTCATTTAGTAGCGTTTATACCTTAAAACATATTATATTCAATATGAAAAACCACAATTCATCAGCAAGTATATATAAACATTTCATCATTCAAAAACATGGAAAATCATTGCAAAATATTCAGAATTCATCTTAAAACCGAAAGCATGATAAAAAATGAGATGTAAACATTGTTCACCTTAGTCTTTATGATTAAAGAGATTGAGATATGAATAGATTTGATTTGATTTGCTTAAGCTTCTTCCTAGATTTTCTTCTTCTTTTTCCTTGTTAATGGTGGCCGACCTAGAGCTTTCAAAATTTAGAATGATAATGAACGTGTATAATTTTACACGGCCAAGATTTAGAGGATATAGGAATGGCCTCTTACATATTCTACCCCTCCTCTAAGTCATTTTAACTCTTATTTTAATTCATTGTTAAATGGTACGGCTACCCCTGTAATAAAATTAAATCTCAATCCCGTAATCAACACACTATTTTATTTAATTTAGCTAATTAAATATTTTAAATAATATTACCAAAAATTTGGATTGTTACAGCCCCAATATTGCTAATTTAGAACATATAGGCTATTTGCTTTAATATCATTATTGGAACTTGGCCAGCCCGCAATAGGGAAATTTTGTAAATTTCATATTTTTTCCATTATTGGACCTTTAATGGGCTTATGTAGTCTAATTCACTCAGAACTTTTCTAAATTTTATATTAAATAAAATCAACATTTAATTTAAATTTATTAAGAATGTTTTATTTTATATGATTTGCACTATATTAAATATATATGTGTTATTTACACGTATGTGTGTGCGTGCACGGGCAATAGGGTGATGTGTACGTGGTTTGACATGTTCGTATTTAGAAGTTGGGATTTTCACCGTAATGGATATGTAAACGCATCTTATACAAATAGATTGTCTGCATGTTTGCGTGCGTGTGCATAAAATTATTTATAAACACACACATATATACACATGTGAAAATATAATTATACAATTATCGTAAAATATTAGTTGAATATTATTTACATAAAACATTAATTAAAGTACACACAAACATATATATGAATAGATACAATTAAATTACAAATTTGTTTTGAACATTAATTTATAAAATAATTATGAACATTTATACTGTAATATTCAAACCATAAATTTGTATATTTTAATATATATATTAACTACATATTACATATAAACATATAACTAGTTATAATTATAAACATAAGTAAAATTCATAGTTAAAAATATATTTTGATGCAACTTTTGGCCTGATAATAAAAGTATTTTTAAAATCTAGTTTTTGATTTTTAAATAATTTATCACTTAGAAACTTATAATTAATTATTAGACCATAAATAATAAAAAATGTTTAAATTTATTTTCAAAGCCATAATATATATTTTGTATTACAAAAAAATTTTCCAAAATTTTTTATTATTTATAAATATATATATACATACATTTTATGTATATAATCATTTTTGAATTAAATAATAGCGTGTATATATGTATTAAATATCCAAAAAATTATATTTTTTATTATTGTCAAAAACCATATCGAAAAATTAATATATTTTTTAGTTTTGCATATAGATTATATAGTTTCAAACTTCTAAAATGAGATTTGATATTTAAATCCATATAACTATTATTATTTAAAATTTCAAAAATAAAATTTTTGTTTTTTTGTTTGAAAGCGTGTAAAGGAAATATGCAAAAAAAAATCATTTTATTTTATTACATATTCACTTATATATATATATATATATATATATATATATATATATATATATATATACAACCACTAACATGTGAAAATCCATCGATTTACCTTTTCATGATATTTTAATAAAATAATATATAGAACAATAATCATATAATTAACAGTAAACAAGAAGACTACCTTTCACCAAAGCCCCACGCTCACATATTGAAATGGAGAAGTGAACTTCTTGAATCGAATTCCAATCTCTTAAAGTTAAAACTTCTACCTTACTACCGATGATTGATTGATTTTAACCTGTATTTAGATTGCTTGAATATTTTAAGAGAAGGAGAGGGAGTATCTGATCAACAAAGAAAAGGATGGAGGTAGTAAAATGGTCTAATCTAAAGTAAGGGGTAAGATGTTTATATAAGGAAGAGGCTAGAAAGCAAAAGAACGATTAAGATCCTTGAATATCTCTTACCCATTTCCCTCTTTATAAACATTCAAAACCCCTTCATTCTAGCCATCTTATGGCCGGTATCTGTAACAATCGAGCAATTTTTAACCCTCGAAAATCGACACTAATACGTTCACTGTATAGAGTGCCGAGAAATCGAGTGCCGAAAACTTGGTTGTTAGGGTTAAGAAGAAAAGAGATAGAAGAAGAAACAGGAATAACAACGCAGAATCTCACAATCGCAGCGGAATACAATATAATACACAATAATACCTTTTTATGCAAAAGAATAACTGTAACTGTTAATATACATACAAATTACCATAGTACAATCATCAACATATAAATCTGGATAGTTATAATAACTTGTCCTCAATACAGCTTACAATATACAGCAGAATGTATTCAAATACGTTTAATACGTCTTTGCCATCCTGCTCGTCATATGAGCACCAAAAGCATCCTAACCTGGAACTGTAATACTCAGCGAGCATTACAATAAAGTAACACCCAAGTCAAGCTAGAAACCAGCGTGAATAAGCGCACTTAAATTTGAACTTCTAAAGTTACCAAAGTCCTTCAAAAAAACAAGGTAACTTGTACAAACACGATGAGTCTTTTTTTATTACAACCAAAACACTTTTACAGAAATCCATCGATATTTTTATAGTGTCCAAATACAATACTTGCGCAAAATGGTCGAATTTTTCACATTTAAACAAAATTTGGTAAATTAGACTCTAACATTTAACCTATAAAGTTTCGTGGTGGTTATTGGGTCAAAGTGGTTTCCGATAATCCAGATATCTGATCCATGTCTCTTCAACTCAAAATGAAAATTTTAAAGGTCCAGTCGTTTTAAATAAAAAGTTCATGTTCAGGGTGATAATATTCACATATGGAAATTTATTACATATGTTTATTTCAAATAAAACGTACTAGCGTTTACTAGCGTTTTATTCCAAAATTTTAATTCGTTTGTCTACTTAATGGCATAGAAAAGAACAACTAAAATAAATACTCAAGAGCAGAAGCATAGATCATTTACAAATTTGATGATTAAGAACTCAAATAGTAACAATTCAAAATCATAATTTAAACAACTTAAATTAAGCTAGATTGCCTTATATTTTTAATCCCAAATTACTTATAATTTAAAAAATTATAAACAATTTATTATTAGTTAATTGAAATTAACTAATCCAATTGGTAACAGATTTTATTAATCGCCATAGGATTTTAAACACTTAAGAATCTAATTATTTATTAATCAACATATGATTTAATCAAATAAGCTTTAATTAATAACTCACTTTAATTATTAAAAATAATTAAATTTTAGATTACAAAATGTTGAATATGCGCTTATATGATTTTTGTTTGATGATAATAAACATATATACATTCATTTAAATGTATTTGTTAATATACTATTTTAATTTTCACAGATTAAATAAATATTTGCTGAATAAAATAAATAACACAGAATTTGAATTCAAATGAATATTTTATTCAAACAAATATTTATTACAATTTTGAATAGTACAATTTCAAGCTCTCGCTATAACTATACAACTTTGATTACATCACTTTTTTTCACATTTACAATTCACCTCACTACATATCACTCACACTCGTATCTATCTTCAACTTCATTCCAGTTTGAATCCAACATCTGAGCAATCTGCAAAAATATAAACTAACGCAGTAAAATTGAAAAAGAAAAATTTTTGCAATTCAAAAAATAAAAGATAATTTTTGAAAATATGATTTGCCTCAGTTATTTGGGTTGTTCGTCATAATTTAAATTTGAATTCATCATACACGAACAACTTGTGACATACACAGTGTATTACTGTTTATGCCACAAGGCCGTGCACGCCGATATATACACTTGATTGATTTACAGGGACAGGTGAGCACAGGTCAAACCCAAATGAAAAACCGGGTTCAACTCACGCGCAATAACATAAAAGTCACAACTCTCAGCACAAGGTCAAACCCGAGTTTTTAAAACCGGATTCAACTCAGCGGCGAAACTGCAGACAAATACATATGGCCAAGCAAAGCATCACATACATATATACATGAGCAGATACACAAATATACATGTATGCGCTGACACAGCAGTTTTGAACAAAGGAACCAATACACAGTGAATTAAAGGAAAATGGAAAGCCTACACCAAAATCAATATAACCAAGACCAAGATGCAGTATACAAGTACAAGACCAACTCAGTGACAATATGTATGGGGGCACTGGACTACAGCACAACCAAACCAACATGATGACAATGCAAGCAAGAACAACAGAGTTTCAAAAATCCAATGCTCAACATCGTATGAATCCAAATCAACTGTACTGGACAATACAAGGAAATGAAAAGACTCGGCAATGCTCAAGATCAACACAAGACAGAGTAAATATATATGCACAGCACAATTCAGATAACATGTCAAAGACCACAAGTAATCAAACCAGAATGCTTCAGTGTACAGTGAGCCCGAGCACAAGTAACTCATGGAAAGGAAACTACAACAATGTTATACACAGCAACAATCATCAATGCAATAAACAACAAGTACAGGCCGCAACAGTATGCACCAGTCCAGGCTACGACATAGATGGAGCTACAGGAATGTACCAAGCTAACTACACTGAAACTCGACCAAGTACACATTACAACAGACTCAAGGCAACAAAGACTGAACAAGATAGCAAAGAAGTACTGATCAATGAATGCAAATAAATTTGTATCAAACAGTGGCAAATGCATGTACAAACTGTAGTGAATGCAGATGGTAAACCAGAGATCAGACAAGACCGAACGAGCAAGCTAACCGGCATATGAACAACTACAACGATGCACAAAGATACAAGGCAAACTGGCACTCAGGCAAATGTACAGACAACAAGGTTTGCAGTGATACAAAACAAGTTCGATAGGCAACAAGCAAAAGTTCACAGTGAAGTCGAAATCATGGAAAGTGGCACAGCAATTTTTGAGAAGAACCAACAGAAATCGCCATGTCAATGTTGAACAAGTCAAAGTAAAAAAATGCCAAGAAATCAACATGAAATATACGAATATGACAAAGTCAAATTAAAGCCGTGCTCATCACAATTTTTAAAGCCGTGTCAATCAAGCAATCGAGTATTTACACAAATGAATTAGTCAAGGAAAAATCACGAGCATCCAAGTATAATCGAATGGTCAGAGCAAATAATTTGACAAATTCAAATATATTCGTACGAACGCAAATCTAGGGTTACAAACCCTATATAAAGAAATCATCATTGGCAATTTCATTCATGGAGTTCAATGAAGCATAACAGAACAGCATAAACAAAAATCACATACCGAATCGAAGTTGAACTCCATCAACTCGAAGTAGCCAGAGAGAGAGCAACGAGAAATCGATCGAGCAAAGCAATTCTCGAACAACCACATATTCGATCGAAGCAATAACGGCTCTTCGAAAGCCCTAATCTGAATCAAGAACGAAATCCCCTATTTTGCAAAAGGAACGGTCGCCATTATACTCAAGCAAAAAAGGAACCAGGCCGATAAAATAAAAAGGAGAAAAGGGGGACGCAATCTTTTAATTAGTGGGCCGGTTATTTTGGGCTTAGTTGTTTTAAATTAGGGATATTTTATTTTTAATTTGTTTTTCGTTTTGTATTTTCATTTTTAAATCGTTTAAATTTCTAGTCGTGTGACTAGGGGACAAGCTACGTGGCGTAGCTTGAGAATTCGCAACTCGGTAGTTGAGTTGTGGCAAGGTTTTGAGCGTAGAGTTAGATTAGTCAATAGCGGGTATAGCGAGTTTACGTGTGTAAGCGAGGGACTATCTAATTTCTAGTAGAAACCTTGGGGGCAGCACGTAGGCAAGGTTTTGCCGAAGCTGGGTAAATTCTGTGTTGTTCTGTTTTATTCTGTTATTTATATTCTGCGATATCTGTGCTGCTATTCTGTGATCTGAATTGAAATTAATTTATAAGCTTCCGCGATTAATTTTTATAATTTACACTATCACCCTATTCACCCCCCTCTAGGGTGAAATCGATCCTACAAGTGGTATCAGAGCTAGGAACAAAAGCCGTTTTTGTTTTAAAAAAATTTTTACAAAAATCGATTTTTGTTTTAAAAATTCGTGTTTTAAAAATTGGTTTTTGTTTTAAAATTTTGAATTTTTGAAATGGCTTCTTTTATTAATACTTCTGTTGAGGGTCGCTCCAATATTATTCCTTCTATTTTCGATGGAACAGATTTTTTGAATTGGAAATTAAAAATGGAATTTTATTTAAAATCTGTTAATATTAAATGTTGGAATATTATTGAAAACGGGTGTGATATAACAGATAAGAAAATTATCTCGATTAATGCTCTTGCTATGCATATATTATATTCTTATATTAATCAAGATAATTTTAATTTCATTTCTCATTGTGAAAATGCACAGGAAATCTGGAATACTTTCGGTACAATATATGGTGCAAAAGTCAACAGCAATGAGAAGTCCTCCACAACTGACTCAGTTAAAGAGATGTGCTTAACAGGATTGGTAAATAGCAGTTGTGATGAGGATGATGATGATGGAGCAGCCGAGCTGGCATTAATAATGAAGAAATTCAAAAGGTGGAATCACAAATACGGAAATCCAGCTCTAAATAAAAAATTAAAAAGCAGAATAATCAAAGCACTGGACAACTCGGAAGAACACGGGATCACTTGCAACAAACCCGGTGATATCAAGCCCAATTATCCCCGATTTCAACGCGATTTTGAAAAGAAATCAAAACGGTGTTTTACAGCCACGTGGAATAAAAGCGATAGCAGTGAGAGTGAGAAAGCAGATATGTGCTTTCATGGGAATATAACCGATAGCGACGATGACGAGCCAAGCGAGGTATCAAAACTTACTCACTCTGAATTACTCATTTATTTCCACGAAGTAAATGGCTGTTTTGAACGACTTAGGGAGAAATATGCCAAACTTGAATCACAAAAAGATACTTTGATAGATTTAAATAAACAACTTGACCAATTAGTTAAAACCTATCAAAGTAGGATCCCTAAGTGTGATAAGTGTCCAACATTCGAAAAAGAAATTAAAAAATCAGAAATCAATATAAAATCACTTGAAAATGAAATTCTGATTTTAAAAGAGAATGAAAATACTAGGAGAGAGAATTCCATTAAAAAGTGCACACAATTGTTAAACGAAAATGAATCTCTCAAAACACAAGTCCAACAATTGTCAACGACTTTGGATAAATTTTCAAAAAGTGAAAAATCGTTGAATATGCTATTAGGAAAGCAAACTGTTAATTCGGTTAGACAAGGACTTGGATATAATAAATTGAAAATTGTTGAAAGCAATATTAGTCAAGCTAAATCCATGTGCACAATTTGTAGAAAATATGGACACAATCACAAAAATTGTTGGTATAGACCCAAACATGTGAAAACTATACCGATTTGGGTTCCAAAAGGCACAAATATAAAATCTCTCAAAGTTAAACAAATTTGGGTGCCGAAGGGAACAAATATAAATATTTTTGGGTCTCCACAAAATTATTTTTATTCTGCCACTAACAATCATGGACCTATAAAAACAAATAGGTCACATAAATCTTTTTCCATGTAGGTGTGGTGGCGGGCTAAGGAACAACAATAGTGTACTCTGGATTTTTGGCTGTTCCAGAAACACAACGGACGACGAAGCAAAGTTCCTTAGCCTAGTATAAAGGTGACAGAATCACAATGGACAACAACGAAAAATATCGTAAAGGTAAAACAGGTATATTTATTTGAACGATATATTAAATGTGATAATCTACACCATATTCTGAATTAAAATTCAGCCAATATTGAGATTGATGAAAAGATGATGATTTTGTTTCTGACTTATTCAAAATAGTTGGCCAAATTATATTCTTATTCCACAACACTATAAAATTCTCTAGATTCTTTGAATTACTTCATATATATCAGTTTGGATTAAAAATAGTGTTTTGTTGGATAATACAATGGTTATAATACGGCTAACTCTTTATTCACGGTTTTCTAATTATTTACACGGCTTCATTTCAAATTCAAAAGAATGTCATTTAAAATGCTGTTAAAATTGAGTTTGAAATTTTTGGTGCACACTTCATGGTTTGGTCAATCAAATTCGACTAATGATGATTTTGAGTGAAAGAGAAATTCAGATGCAGATTACACTGGTAATCTAGTTGATAGAAAATTACTAGTTGAACGTGATTTTTGAGACATTTAGTAACTGCATCGTTTTTCAAAGAAAGATCTGCATATTCTTCATTTCAAATAATTTTCAAATAGCAGAAAATTTTCTTTTAAAAATCCCCTGGAGAACATCATTTTTGACCATAGTTTCAGATTAGTCATTTAAAAAAAATTAATTTCATAATTATTTTTGAATTTGATTTTAAATAACTATTTTGACTAATCGGACTCCCTAATGTTTATCGAAAAGAAAAATAGTGATTGAAAAAGTGATGAGTGTTAATATTGATCAAATATTATGACTCGAGACGGTATAATTAATAAATTTCTTTAGAAATTTAAACAAGAGTTATAAAACTGTTTGTTGGTAAAAATTCCATGACCATCTCTATATCTATCATATTTCTAACAACCATTACTCATCAAAATTCTATATAGTTTGTCGATATGTGGTACTTTAAACAGGAATCGTTCGTTTTTCATTTTTCACATTTTTTTTAAAAAAAAGAAAAAGAAAAAAGAGGGTAATAATAATAATAATAAATACCAAAGTATTCACTCTCATTTAAAAGTCCTCACGGTTATGTATGGGTGAATTACTTGGAATTTGTTATGTGCTTCCATGCTCATTTAAAAGTCCTCGCGGTTATGCATGTATGGAACGCATATCAAAAGTTGATTTTTTTTTTGTAAAATAAACAAGTTGATTCTAATCCCATTTAAAAGTCCTTATGGTTATGCGTGGTTAGAAGATACTTGAATTCCTTTTTTTTTAAATAAAATTGGAATACTACTAATCTCATTTAAAAGTCCTAACGGTTATGCATGGTTAGTAGATATTCAAATTCCTGATATAAATATGCCACAAATAGACACAACTGTATGGTTATATATGATGACATCATTTCCATCATTCTAAAAGTGGAATATGCGCCTAACAAAATATTTATGATTTTTGTTTGATTTTTTATTGAAATTTAATATTTATATTCAATTGAGTTTTAATGTTGGATTAATATCGATCACTTTATCTCTATTTTCTCTAACACTATTATTCTTTTGCTGATAACAAAAGGGGGAGAGAAAAGTTAAGATTTTGTCAAATAAAATTAAGCAAAGGTCAAATAATTTTCCATTTGCATCTAGACTCATTTGCATATTTCTATTTGTATGCATATATGTAGGGGGGTATTGTGTAGAGAGGGAGCATTTAAATAGGGGGAGCAATTAGGATATATCTATGATCAAATACGTTTAACATATTCAAAATCTTAAATATATGTTTGTTATCATCAAAAGGGGGAGATTGTTGAATATGCGCTTATATGATTTTTGTTTGATGATAATAAACATATATACATTCATTTAAATGTATTTGTTAATATACTATTTTAATTTTCATAGATTAAATAAATATTTGCTGAATAAAATAAATAACACATAATTTGAATTCAAACGAATATTTTATTCAAACAAATATTTATTACAATTTTGAATAGTACAATTTCAAGCTCTCACTATAACTATACAACTTTGATTACATCACTTTTTTTCACATTTACAATTCACCTCACTACATATCACTCACACTCGTATCTATCTTCAACTTCATTCCAGTTTGAATCCAACATCTGAGCAATCTGCAAAAATATAAACTAACGCAGTAAAATTGGAAAAGAAAAATTTTTGCAATTCAAAAATAAAAGATAATTTTTGAAAATATAATTTGCCTTAGTTATTTGGGTTGTTCGTCATAATTTAAATTTGAATTCATCATACACGAACAACTTGTGACATACACAGTGTATTACTGTATATGCCACAAGGCCGTGCACGCCGATATATACACTTGATTGATTTACAGGGACAGGTGAGCACAGGTCAAACCCAAATGAAAAACCGGGTTCAACTCACGTGCAATAACATAAAAGTCACAACTCTCAGCACAAGGTTAAACCCGAGTTTTTAAAACTGGATTCAACTCAGCGGCAAAACTGCAGACAAATACATATGGCCAAGCAAAGCATCACATACATATATACATGAGCAGATACACAAATATACATGTATGCGCTGACACAGCAGTTTTGAACAAAGGAACCAATACACAGTGAATTAAAGGAAAATGGAAAGCCTGCACCAAAATCAATATAACCAAGACCAAGATGCAGTATACAAGTACAAGACCAACTCAGTGACAATATGTATGGGGGCACTGGACTACAGCACAACCAAACCAACATGATGACAATGCAAGCAAGAACAACAGAGTTTCAAAAATCCAATGCTCAACATCGTATGAATCCAAATCAACTGTACTGGACAATACAAGGAAATGAAAAGACTCGGCAATGCTCAAGATCAACACAAGACAGAGTAAATATATATGCACAGCACAATTCAGATAACATGTCAAAGACCACAAGTAATCAAACCAGAATGCTTCAGTGTACAGTGAGCCCGAGCACAAGTAACTCATGGAAAGGAAACTACAACAATGTTATACACAGCAAAAATCATCAATGCAATAAACAACAAGTACAGGCCGCAACAGTATGCACCAGTCCAGGCTACGACATAGATGGAGCTACAGGAATGTACCAAGCTAACTACACTGAAACTCGACCAAGTACACATTACAACAGACTCAAGGCAACAAAGACTGAACAAGATAGCAAAGAAGTACTGATCAATGAATGCAAATAAATTCGAATCAAACAGTGGCAAATGCATGTACAAACTGTAGTGAATGCAGATGGTAAACCAGAGATCAGAAAAGACCGAACGAGCAAGCTAACCGACATATGAATAACTACAACGATGCACAAAGATACAAGGAAAATTGGCACTCAGGCAAATGTACAGACAACAAGTTTTGCAGTGATACAAAACAAGTTCGACAGGCAACAAGCCAAAGTTCACAGTGAAGTCGAAATCATGGAAAGTGGCATAGCAATTTTTGAGAAGAACCAACAGAAATCGCCATGTCAATGTTGAACAAGTCAAAGTAAAAAAAGCGCCAAGAAATCAACATGAAATATACGAATATGACAAAGTCAAATTAAAGCCGTGCTCATCACAATTTTTAAAGCCGTGTCAATCAAGCAATCGAGTATTTACACAAATGAATTAGTCAAGGAAAAATCACGAGCATCCAAGTATAATCGAATGGCCAGAGCAAATAATTTGACAAATTCAAATATATTCGTACGAACGCAAATCTAGGGTTACAAACCCTATATAAAGAAATCATCATCGGCAATTTCATTCATGGAGTTCAATGAAGCATAACAGAACAGCATAAACAAAAATCACATACCGAATCGAAGTTGAACTCCATCAACTCGAAGTAGCCAGAGTGAGAGCAACGAGAAATCGATCGAGCAAAGCAATTCTCGAACAACCACATATTCGATCGAAGCAATAACGGCTCTTCGAAAGCCCTAATCTGAATCAAGAACGAAAGCCCCAATTTTGCAAAAGGAACGGTCGCCATTATACTCAAGCAAAAAAGGAACCAGGCCGATAAAATAAAAAGGAGAAAAGGGGGACGCAATCTTTTAATTAGTGGGCCAATTATTTTGGGCTTAGTTGTTTTAAATTAGGGCTATTTTATTTTTAATTTTTTGTTTGTTTTGTATTTTCATTTTTAAACCATTTAAATTTCTAGTCGTGTGACTAGGGGACAAGCTACGTGGCGTAGCTTGAGAATTCGCAACTCGGTAGTTGAGTTGTGGCAAGGTTTTGAGCGTAGAGTTAGATTAGTCAATAGCGGGTATAGAGAGTTTACGTGTGTAAGCGAGGGACTATCTAATTTCTAGTAGAAACCTTGGGGGCAGCACGTAGGCAGGGTTTTGCCGAAGCTGGGTAAATTCTGTGTTGTTCTGTTTTATTCTATTATTTATATTCTGCGATATCTGTGCTGCTATTCTGTGATCTGAATTGAAATTAATTTATAAGCTTCCGCGATTAATTTTTATAATTTACACTATCACCCTATTCACCCCCCTCTAGGGTGAAATCGATCCTACATAGAAAATTAGTAACATTAATTCAGACTAAAATATTGGTCGATAGGATTTCAATTACCGAAATTTATCATGTTGATTGGATCTAAATAAATAGAAGATAATGTTTATAGGTTATTAGGTAAATTAATTAATAAATTTCATTTTCCTTCTTTTTGTCTTTTCCCTTTTTTTCCTTTTTTTCATTTCTCTCTCTCTCTCTTTTCTTTTCCTTCTTTCCTTTGGCCCAAGTCCACCCAGCCAAACTCCTTCTCCTATCTTCTCTCTTATTTCCAGTTTTCCCCCTTCTTCTTTCTATCACCAGAGACACCCAACGTGCATGATACCGTGTACGTGCACACGGCCTCCCTTCCCCGAAACAATCCGCTGACCCCTCGAGCAAGTTCGCCCACATCTCCATGTTATACCTGACCACCTGTAACCCACGACAACCCTCTAGCTCGCCATTTCGAACATCACCCAATAGCCTAGAACAACACCGCCTAACCAAATCACCTCGCCCCATCACCTCAAGCTATCGTTATTATCAAACTTGGCCCAAAGATTCGTCGCGACCATCTCCACATTTTCCCCTTGACTGCACCTTCCTAGTTGCCCCACGATGTCACCATTAACTAGAAACCGAACCATCCACAATCACGTACCTGAACCCAAAAGACGCGTCGAACCCCCGCCACACACTACCGGAAGCCATCGCACCATTTTTTCTAGCTTTCCCATCATCCCCGTCACCTCCACAATCAATGTCGAGCCAAGCCATCAACTCGACTATCGAAATTTCACCGAAAGCTAAAATTTGGTCAACTCCCTTTGTCTCACTCGATACAAAATTAAAAATCTCCAAACCACCACCAAAAATCACTATTTTTAGTAATGAACACATTTATATAATCAATTGATAAAAAAAATGAAACTTGATTTTTGGTCTTTTATGAGTGGTTTACTGTAAAACGTTCTTTTCTTCCTCTATGTTACATGACAACAAACGAAATGAGTTTTAGAATAAACTAAACTAAAAAACACGCAACATTGTTTTTGGAATAACCGTCCAAAACTAACTAGATTGAGAGCTATTGATTTTTGAAGTTGGAAGATCTTTTTTTCCAAGAACAAAGATGTTTTATATGTTACTATGAGTTTCAGGTATACAACATGACTAACCCTCATATATACAGCTTATTAACACATGAACGCTTGACAAAAACAAAGAGTTCATTCAAAATTTACAAGAATGCATATGCATACAAAGGTTACATTAAGTAAAAGATGTTTTTTACTCATTGATCTTGTTGAGATGAACACTGGCTTCTCTCTTTTGTTCTAGCTTCAAGCTTTTACTATATTGATTCTTTTTTTTCAAATGGTAGAACTTTGTTCATTTTATTTATATAAGAAAGAATAAGGCATGGCTATACATAGATATGAACGGAAGTGTACAGTGCAAGCCAAGGAAAGAAGATGTATAACTATACATCCACCCCTCCTCGTTTTTTCTTCTTTAATTTGATTTGAAGATTGATTTAATATTATGGAATAATTTGGCTTTTTATTCTGATTTGAAATATTGTGGCTTGATTTTAAGTTTTGTGTATGGTTTGAAGTTTTTCTATAATGATGTTTTTCTTAGGTTTATTCATACATTATGTGTGTGTGTGTGTATAGATATGCATACATTTACACTATTTTATATTCGCATATCTAGTCGCCTATCCATTATTATATCTAACATATATGCATATCAATTACTTATATTTGTCATCATATATATATTCAAACTATTCCCTATTTACATATAAATTACTTTTTTTATAGATACATATATATTAACTTATTCACTATTTCACATATATATGTCTATCTATATGTACTTACGTATATTTCTGTCATATCTACATATACATATACATAGTTATATATACCTATATTTTTTACATATTTGCCTACATTTACATATGTATCATATTTACACTTCTACATGTTTACTATTTCATTATTTTTATAAACATATATCCGTATATATGTAAATATACTTATATTTTTTTTTATCAACATAAGTTTGAAATTTTACTGCTATGAAATTTTATACATTCATGTATATATATTTATTTATATATACAATTTTTTATATATAAGCATATATATCCATCCTTATATATATTTCATCAAAATGGAGTTTATATATACATTTGTATACGGATATATAGATATTTTATCACGAGTTTGAAATGGTGAAGTTCACATGCACATATATACTTATATACTTATCCCAACTTTCGGCAAAGTTAAGATACACAAAAATTAGCTGAAAATCAATGATTACTATTCTTGAACATCAACTGTGCATCGCAGGATAACCATGGATATCGTTGAATTTTGTCCGAGTCCAGATTGGTCTACAATTGATAGGACATGACAGGAAAGATCATAAAAGTCCGTATCTCAAATTTCAAGCCAGTCCGAGTTCATATGCTCAAGTTATGATCGTTTCAATCAAAGGATAGGGCATCATGTTTCGAACCCATCTTCAAAGCCTCGTTTCGAATCGATCCCGATCATATCGATCGAAGGAGCGGTCCTGCGTTCGTAGCCATCGAAGTGTGTTCACTTCGTATCGATCGAGCCGGCAGCATTCGAACCCATCGAGTTTGTACCGATGGGCTTCGAATCCATCAACAGGACGTGTGCTCTGTGACGAGTGGCTAGAGTCCACTTTGTATCCATCAAGAAGCTATATAGCCCGTATTCATCGAGTGAAGGACTGTTCAAAACCATCGACCTTTGTTTGTTCATTCGTATCCATCGATATAACTGCTGTTCAAATCCATGGCCCATAGCCTATTCGAATCCATCGGAAGTCCTTCGTACCCATCAGGTGCTGGCCATTTCGAACCCACGAACAATCATATGTTCGTATCCACTAGGTCAACAGGCATGGATGACATGTCGTTCCACGATACGAAGTAGGTGAGATCTAAGGAGTTGATGCGTTCAACTAGGAGAAAAGACCGGATCGACTCGAAAGGAAGCGCGCCAACTCATCACAAAATCACGTGAGTTCATGGAGTCAAAGGCATCGATTCGAAGCTATGGATTCGAAGCTGACAGCCACACGAAGAACACCATTTCGAATCCACGATTTCTAGAGATCTACTGATCCAAATGCCATGAAATTTTCACAGGAGCTTGAATGCATGATGAAGAATGTCTCCACCAAATTTCAGCCCAATCGGACATCATCTTGATCGATACGAAATGACTTCGTATCGATCACAGATCGAGCCGAAATTTATATATTTGTCATCATATATATATATTTTCACATTATTCCTATTTACATGTACATTATTTTTTATATAAATACATATATATTTACTTATTCACTATTTTACATATATATGTCTATCTATGAGTATTTACGTATATTTCTGTCATGTCCACATATACATATACATGAACATAGTTATATATACCTATATTTTTACATATTTGCCTATATTTACATATGTATACATATTTACACTTCTACATATTTACTATTTCATTATTTTTATAAACATATATCTACATAATATATATGTACTTATATATTTTATTATCAACATAAGTTTGAAATTTCGCTACTATGAAATTTTATGCATTCATGTATATATATTTATTTACATATATAATATTTTTTTATAACCATATATATCCATCCTTATATAGATATATGTATATATGTGTGTGTGTGTTTCATCAAAATGGAGTTTGTGTGTGTGTGTGTGTGTGTGTGTATATATTATCACAAGTTTGAAATAGTGAAGTTCACATACATAAATATACTTATATTTTGCTTTTTCTTGTTCAGATATTTACATTTTGAAAAAAAATTAATATAGTTTAATCAGTTTATATATTCAGATATTTTAAATACTAGAAAATTTATCTATTTGACTTATAAAAATTAATATTTCCATAATTAAAATCATTTAATTACCCCCAATATCAGATGGATAAAAAATCCTGGTCTTTACATTCTCTATGTCCTTATCACATCCAAAGTTATCATGCATCATATGGGCCTTGAATCTATTTTCCAAAAAATATTTATTACATTTAAATCCAATTTATATGCGTATTGATATCGAATATCGATTAGTGTTTATATAACTATTATATATACACTATTTAATATTGTTCAATACATGTCAAAGATGATTTTATAATTAATATTTCGTATATATTAATTAATTTATAATAGTTACAAATTAATTAAATTGGGCGGAAAAGGAGTATTTAACATTTTGGTAGTATGACTTTTAGGGATAAATTTGGTCAGTGATTAACATCAAACATTTCGAAGAATAACGTTCATACTTCACTTAGCATGTGGTGTGACATTATGGTCAAGTTTTTCACTTTCTTATTTTCGGTAAAAATCCAATTTTACTTTATTAAGCTTATTTAGTAGTGATAATTATTTACACCAATTCTCTTCCTAAAAACCATATCACATTTGATTTATGGAATCTGATAATGGTAAAAAATCAAATATTATCCACATTCAACTCCACGGTCCAAATACAAAGTCCTTGGTTCAATAATAATAATAATAATTAACCAAAATGCTCTGGTCAGAGACTTTGATTTTGAGTTGACTTTAGTTGACAGTGATATTGACCTCATATAATCGAGGAGACAAATCCTCTCTTGAATAGTGTTTAACTTTCAATGCTTCCACTCGACCCAACCATAGTCGCTCATTGGAAGCCATATCACAATTTAAATATAATCAAAGTGGAGCTTCCATATTGAAGATCTATATTATTCTAAAGTCAAGAGAACTGTATAATTTTTTCATATTGGTATTTTCTGTTTAACCTTAGTTAAAGTAATAAACAAAAAACTATCGAGCGAGTTATTTCATATTTATCAAATAACTATCAGTACATAACCCCTTGGTGCTCCACCAACCATAAGTAATACACTGTCCAATATTTAAAGAGCACTATGTACCCTAAGCCTCAGCTGATGTATCGATACCCAGCCTTGATACATCTTGACTGGGAATATTTCAAATGACATGTTTATTTTATTATGTTAAATCAGTCATGTTCACAACGAATTATAGCTACCATTACAAACATACCATTAATATATTTTATATTGAATATAATTTTAATTTAATTAGTTAATTAATATATAACTCAATATATCAAGTATATAATAAAAAGAAAACACCTTTTGTTTCGAACAAGATTGGTTATTGAGTTAGATATATGTAATAATTACATGATGCCCATAAAGCATACCCCTATATATATATATATATATATATATATATATATATATATATATATATATATATATATATATATATAACGACCAAAAAATTTCGATCCCGAAAATTCCAGATGGTTAGGGAAAAGAAGAACAGATACAACAACATCTCACATTCGCAGCGGATAAAATATAATAACAAATAATAATAGTTATACAAAGGAAAACTGTACTTATCAGATTACATTTAATACATCGGAGTTACACAAATACACAAACACCGGACAGATACAACCATGTCCAAGATATACAATGATATATCAGAGCGAAAGCACTCCAAACGTTCCTGCCATCCAGACGCCTCTTGAGCTACCGAACGTCCTTATCTGAAAAGCTGTAATACTCGGTCTGACCCGAGCATTGCATCAAAGTAACACCCGGGTCAGGCTAGAAACCAGCGTGAGTAAACCCATCTAACATGGAATGCAAAAACATACAACTTATATAAACCCGGGTAACTTGTATCAATTTACAACTTCACAAGTTGTTATAGACATCACTATTTCACATATAAATTTCTAAGTACCAAAACTTAGATTAAATGGTCTAATTCACTTAAATCATTCCATTTCAGCCTATTTATTCCACATATCAAATCTGCGCAGAATTTTATAGATTATAAATCGAAGTGGTTTCGGGTATTTACAAATACCCAACTCTGGTCCCTTCGAATTCAATGCCATCTTAACCCACACTAATTAAGTGAGACACAATTTAACCTTTAATCACGAGATGTCACTCTTTTACACAACAATTCATCATCTACAGAGAACCACATAATCACTATTCAAGACAAACATATCATGTCTCAAACATTTCATATCAGAAATATCAACTAATCATTTATAAGCAAGATAAATTAGCCACACATTCCTAATTAAATCGAATCAAATTCTTTAATCGCTTTTAGTCTTGCTTATTTAAAAATAATTAATCACAAACCAAATAATTAATCATCATCTTAATTAATCACCCTAGATTAATTATCCTTTAATTACATCAAGTAATTAACCCTTAATTAATTACACAACTTAATTATTTTAACCATTCACGGTAATTAACCTTTAATTACCTTCATTGATTAATTATTCTTCTAATTACATTTAATAATTAATCTTTAACTTTAATTACATTCATTACTCAACCTTGATTTATCACGTTAGTAATTAACTTTCTTTAATTACTTATATTGATTAAATCAACTCCTTAATTAATTACTTAAATTAATTATCCGATAATTACTTACATTGATTAATTATCCTTTAATTAATCTTACATATTAATTTCTAACCCATAATTAATCAATCCTTAATTAATAAAATCCTTTAATAAATCACACCAAGAAATTAATCCTTAATTATTTCCACTTATAATTATCCTCTAATCTCTCCCTCAAGTAATTAACCCTTTTATTAATTGCATTTTGTAATTATTCATTTATCACTATGTATTTATACTTTATTAATTACATTAAGTGATAAATTTTCATTATGTGATTACCTCAATTAATTAAACTAATTACTTTTTTTAAACAAATTTCATTAATTGGTTATCTTTAATAAATTAAGTAATTATACTTAATTACTTTTACTAATAAGATTAAGATAAATCATTTATCTTAATTAGATTCTTAACATATATATTCTCTAAATGTAGATGTTTGAAAACATCATCATCTGAGAACACATTGGTAGCGACCCGACTTTCTATCGCTAGAAAATCGCATCACTAATTGAGAAAGAAAGGGATAGAAGAAGAAAAGAAAGGGAAGAAAGAACAACAACACGTCAGAATCTCACAGCGGAACGATTGAAATATAATATAGAACATATACATAGTATCATATACATCAGAATACACAACTTATATCTCAATTTAGACAGTTATAACAACTCTGTCTAATTTACAATACAAGATCAACTATACAAAATAACACACACGGCAGAAATTCTACCTATATATCTACACACTGAAGCCTCCTGCTCCAAAGCTCCTCCAGAATTTGTCAAGGATAACCTAAATCACTTGACTACTCATACAGATTATGAGTACCCATGAGTTTAATAAAACAGAAAATAAACACTCGAGTCAGACAGGGGTCTGGTGTGAGTAAATGATTTAAGATTGCTTAACTTTAGAAATTCCTTTGAAAAGAAAGGTATCACGTAAGACTTCCCACACATAAACGTGGAAAAGTTTTTACCTTACGCTAACCAAAACATTTGATAGGAAATCCAGTGATATTATAATAGTGTCTAGGGTTTTCAAATAAATATGAAATAGCCGAAATTGTTACATAATTAAATTCCAGCAATTAGCCACAAAAGTGGGTAATACAAACAAAACCGTAGGGCCTCGTAGGGAAAATGGGTTTACAACAATGGCAGGGCTACTGGGGTACCGCCCGTCACAGTACGTGCACTACAATAAAAAGTGTATTTTATAGCGGCATATAGCCGCTATTAATCACAACCATAGCGGTTTGATAAGCACTGTATATCGACATGTTATAAAAAACTGTTGAATATTTATAACACAAAATATGCCGCTATGGTTGAGCTTAGTTTTATAATGCAAATTCGCCGCTATGGTACGTTAATTCAATAGCCCATTATAGCCGCTATAATACAGCTAAATCTCAACGGAATTGGAAATCTTTATAACACCATTTTGCCGCTATAAAATATTTATTCAATAGCTCATTGTAGCCGCTATAATATAGCTAAATCTCAACGGAATTGGAAATCTTTATAACACTATTTTGCCGCTATAAAATATTTATTCAATAGCGGTCATTTCGCACTATTAAATCAACATGTTATAGTGTGCTTGTTTACTAGTTGCATTTGCATTTGCATTTCTAATTTTAAAAAAAAAATTACACAATTTCATTTGAAAAGAAAAAAATTGCATTGCATTTTTTTAATTTACATTTCAATTTTCAATTACAATTTACAATCCAATTTACAACTCAATTTCTTTTACAAACTTGATTGGCAAAAAAAACTGTCTGTGCACTTCCTTCAACCCCCCTCCCCTCTGTTCCTGCTACTGCACAGCCTTCGCACCTGCACACCACCCTGATCACCACATCAACAATCCCAATCCCCAACCTTCCAATACAACTCACCACTTCACCATCTAGCACTGCATCATTTTCTGCTTCAACCAAGACAAATTCAACTAGCTTATATAACTGTCTTCACCTTACTGCCTTACTGACATTCTTCCACAAACATCACTCAATCACCTCAATTCATACAAAACTGCCTGACAGCCTCCCTGCCTCATCAGAAATACAGTCATTACCAATCTGGTGCACCTACAAACCATCCACTACAGAGCATACCACACTTCTCATCCACCATAACTTTCCTACCACTTTTACATTTCACAGAACAAACTGTCAACACCCTCCACCATCAACAGTTCACATCAATCTTCTATTCCAACCATCAAAACAAGACCACCAAACATCAAATACACTGTTGCATTGCTTTCACTAACCACATAACTGTGCACAGCCTCCTGCCTTCCAAAACCAGGGAACAAGTCAGAAGTACCCATCCTACACATCACCATCACCACCTCCTACACAAAACAAATCATACATGCAACTAAAGCCTGCCATAAGCTATTCCTTTCTAGATCTCTTATGCGAATTCTCAACCTTTGTTCTTGGATTTCCACTCTCCGGAACCACCTTTTGTCATGCATTTGAAAGCGTAAAACAAATAAATAAATAAATAAATACGAGATGCAAAGTTAAGTAAAATTCAGAACATGTCATATTTCATTGCAGGTGAGCTACAAACACATACATTATCAAGCAAACTATGCTGAGTCCAAAAATTACTAAAGCAAGGGTACCTGATTCTGCAATTCGCTACAATGAAAAGGTAGACAACGCCTCTTTGCAGTACCATTGATGTATTTTGCTGCAAAATGATCATAGTTACAATAGCCTTAGGCTCCATCAATACATAAGCATTATATCTTAGCCGAATCAATATAAAATGAAGGTCAATATTACTATAAAGTGATTCAGAATTGTGGTGAATAAAACATAACATTTGATTGCTTCAGATTTGGTTTATCAGTGAGATTAGTATTTTCCTAGAGAACGCTTGGATAATTTGAAAGAGCATCTTTGAAAAGCCATAAAGCAATTGCAACAAATAAATATGCTAAAATCGTGCAATATTATAAAGCATAACATATAAATATAGTAACCTATGTATCTGAGTGCCTTGTTCTTCCTCATGGTCCGGAAAGTAAGCATCACATGCTTGCATATGCACATACATACACACACAAACACATTGGTCCATGTCACCGTGATGTATCATTCATCCATTATCTTCTACCTGAAATCTAAGTACTTCCTACTTAAAATTTACAAATTACAGTCTTCTATCCTTTTTTAATTTCTAATGTGGCCACATTCCACAAATTTTGAATAACAGTCCTTGATTGGCACAACTGTTTTTGATCTTGCATAACTGCCAGTTTACAATTCAGTTACATCGACGATTTACATCCTTTCGATTTTCAAGTTTTTTTTCTTTTTTCTTTTTGGCCATAATAAACTCAAACCCCAAGGTGCATATGGAACATGCACGTCAGGAAGATTTATGATAAAAGCTAAACAACAAATAAATGCTAAAAATGAACTATGGCCTTTAAGGTAGCTGCACTGAGAATAGAAAACAGATAAAGCAACTCAACAGCAAATTGGTGAATACGATGGGCATGAGAACAGTTAAATAAATAGAATGGTGTTCAATAAATAAGTTAGACAGGTAATGTTTGTTACCGACTACATCTGTTCCACATAAATATGCAAGGCTTTCAAATCCAAGAGATTGGATAGTAGAATCTTGACTTTCTATGCATGCCTGTTAATAAAAAAAGAATGATAAATTTTAAACATGGGCTCGTCAAGAAAACTTATTGTGAAAATAGGCTTTGTTGAAAATTTATTAAAAAAGCCTATTTTTGTAGTGGCAATAGGCTGTCAACGCCTCTATCAGGATTATGCATGCAAACATCTCTTAATATACTGGCAATACTGATGTAAATTTGCTTCTCATATATGAAATTCACCAATGCTTTTGGATGCAAGGCCTCCGGCATTTGTAGAAACAAGACCAAATCAAAACTTTTAGTGTATAATTATTTTATTTGAAATATCTGATGTACATGTAAATGATGTTTAAAGTTTGTAACTGCAAAGTCAAGCTAAGTGACCACTCTCTTCTCTAGCCACCTCCTTATTGGCCTTGCATCATACACCTGATGATCACATTATCATGCAAGTTTAGCATACTCTGTACATATATATATACAGCAACAGTATGATATTATGTAACATGAACAATATCTTCATGAAAGTGGAAAAACTTATAGGATCATAATATTCAGAGAGAACCACATCCAAGGTAGCATCAGTGACGGCCAGAGCGACCCCTCTCTTCGCCAATTTAACAGCAACATCCTTCATCTGAAGCCTAACTACCTTTCTCAGCTGCTCATGAGACAGTGGATCGAACACCACTATTTCATCAACCTGTTCAGCAGCTCTGGTCTGAAATTCTTCCTCACCTCCTCCATCACTCTCTCCCTTGCTATCTTCATCGAATATTTTCCCACCATGCCAGCAAGCAAGTGTTCAGCACCCAGATTCGATGTCATTATTATCACACAGTTTGTGAAATCAACTGTTCTGCCTTGCCCATCCGTAAGTCTACCATCATCCGGAACTTGAAGCGGTGTATTGAACACAGCAACGTGTGCTTTCTCAACTTCATCGAATAATATCACACTGTAAGGCCTTCTTATCACAGCCTCAGTCAGTTGGCCACCTTCTTCATGGCCAACATACCCAGGCGGTGCACCAATCATCCTGGACACAGAATGCTGCTCCATGTACTCAGACATGTCGATTCGGACCAAAAGGTTCGCATCATCGAACAACTGCTTAGCAAGTGCCTTTGCAAGCTCTGTTTTACCAACACCGGTAGGACCCAAGAACAAAAATGAGCCAGTAGGCTGCTGTGGCCTACCAAGCCCGGCCCTTGATCTAAGAACAGCTTCAGCCACTGCATCTACAGCCATATCCTGACCGACCACTCTCTTGTGTAGCCTCTCTGCCAAACCAATTAGTCTTTCCTTTTCGTTTTGGCCCAGTCTTGTTACTGGAATGCCTGTCCATTTACTTACAACCTCTGCAAATCCAGACCATTTGAGCTATGTAAGAAACAATTATAAAAAGATTTGGCTACATAACAACCTTGATGAGAAGTTCTTTAGGTATGAAACCAACAATACATATCTAAAAGACATGTAAACTTTATCTAAACCTGAAGGTCAGACTTCGTATAAATATGCTACTTGAACTCAAAATTCTAGCCTTCTTACGCAGCACATCAACTGTCTATGACAGAATTCCTCTTATTTTGTATTATTATTATTTCCTTCTAGTTTCAAATATAGTACATCTGCTAAACTAAGCTGATCATTTAGGATTTATTAATGAAGTATAATATAACTAAAAGGGTTGCCATAAAATACTCACCATGTTTGTATCAAATAATAAGCTTATAGTGGGTTATATTTTCTTAATGCATATTCACATTTACAATGTAAATACCCTGATGCTTCTCAACATGCCCATCATTGTCAACCTATATTTTAACATAAAAACATGGCATCAGCCAACAATCACAAAACAATTGGTGTATAGACGAATATCAGTTGATTCAAAAGAAGCTAACCTGCGATTATATGGAACATTGGGACTTTTGAGGAAATTTAGATGAACGCAGTTACAATTGCATACTCCGGTTACGAATCTAAACAATTGACAGAAGAATATATACATCATGAAAGATACACTATTTATTCTAAAGAAAATGTTGGAATGGATGTGCATGAAGGAAATTTACTACAGACCAACAATCTAAAATAAACTTGCTCACCTCCGGCTTTGATTTCTTTAAAGTTCATTTTCCCATCTTCCATTGCAATTCACGAGTAAACCTTCTTGTGGAAATCACCACCTTTTTCAAGGTTATCATTTACTATAATTTAGAAATACAACTTCAGTGGAAAAACAGAACACCACCATTGGCAATAGTTTCAACAATCAAGTTCAACATATCAATTCACCTACGTGAGTAAAAAATAATTACTAAATGGCCATCACAATCTGCTTTTTTGAGTTTTCTTAAGAAGAAATTGAATTGTGCAAAAATATAGTCATCTGCGAATGTAAAAGGAAAACAAAAATTAATCCATTGTCATTTGTGAAAAAAGTGGAAGCAACATAGATAAAGAAAAATTATTATTTAAGCGATTAAATTTAATCAGAAAGTTGGGAGTGGGAGGGAATACTCAGGGCATCAGTTGGATAATACTCAGAGCATCGATTAAAAAAAGCACGTAGCACATTTCGATAATACTTGGAGCTACCAATCATTTCAACAATACTCGAAGCATCAATTAAAGAAAAAGGTACATCGATCTATTGAGAATCATAAAACCTAATTGCAAAATCAGGAGCGGAAACAGATTATAACAACGTGATGTTCAATAATCAAAACACGGCAATAGTTTATTGCATAAATCGATTAAAAGTTAAAGCAAATCGGCAGATAAATAAAAAGGAGAAACATACGAGATCCAGACTCAGCCCCAAAATAGCATGCTTGCTCTCATCAGCTTTTCCATGCGAAGTATGCGAATGTTGCTATTGAACCGGATCGATATTTAGGGTTTGCAGGAGAGAATTAAGATATCTTTAAGAGCTAGAAAACAGAAGGGAACGAAAATGAAGAGGGAAGTGGAAAATAATTTGAGGAAGAGGCGGGCAAGCAAATTATCGTGCAAGACCACTTTATCCAAATGTGTTACGTACCTGATCCTTGCTTGAATAAAAGAAAATAGAATAAATAATAACACTTTGAGATAACATGTTATCTTTTTGCGTTATAAAAGACAACTTTTCTTGTAGTGTTGGCCTAGATCACCGTACCGAGGAGCCACCCTAACTCCCCTGCAACACAAGGCCGGGACCATTCCTTACTGAACAGTCCCGAACAAGACCACCCCGCAGTTGGCTGCAGACCAACTGCCCACAAAGCCGAAATAAAAAGGGACATCTAGACAGGGATGTATCTCGCTCTCTAGTGGGAGCTACCCATGAAGCCTTGCTGCACCTCCCCTATTTTAGCCATTCCCGGTTGATGAGGCTTGAGGCTGCAATTACCTTGGTAGGACACATTTATCTTAGAATGCTCATCGTCCACCTGACGATGTTCTGAAAGCATTCAATCCGTACAAGTCCGTTCCGGGTTCAAACGGAACCAAAGGCACTATCTCGTTGTACTCATGTGGGAATCACCCTCAGAGTCAACGACCATAGCCCTTGCACTCTGAATCACCATCTCGAATCTATAAGTACTATTCCGTCAAACTTATTACGGAATCACCCATAGAGTTATACTGACGTATAGTTCTTACACCTCGAGTCTTCACTTGCACTCCACTTGGATTCACGACCTAACGTTTATTTTGGATCGGTGTGGTTTTCGGATATCCAAATATGGAAACCCGATCCCGGACTCACCGAAACCAAACGCCATTTTAATGTCCAAGTTGTACTTAAGGGATTTAAACAGTAGATATTCAAAAATATCACTTAACATGAATGGATGATTCACAACATACAGATAGAAAATCCACTATTATCACATTCATCCACACATATCACAAAACAGCATATATATACATATATCACATCTCGGATATATCACATTCATATCATCACATATCAACCAATGATATCCAATATCATCCAATATCATTAACTCGTCCAAGGATACTTATCAACCAATCATTAATCATCCCTATACAAGGTTGATCCAACTTAATTAATTTAATTCATCCTTAGTTAAATTAATTATTACTTAAACACTTGGATTATCATCAATCCATCTTACCATTCATTAATTTATTCCAAATTAGTTAATAAACATCACTTAATTATTCTCTTTAATTAATCATTCTTGATTAATTATTACTTAATTACTTTAAGTAATTATTTCTTAATTACAATATTAATTAATCACCCAGATTAATTACTTCTTAATTATCTTTTTAAATTAATCACACCTGATTAATTATCACTTAATTACCTTAATAATTATTTAACTCATCACACCTTATTAACCACCCTTAATTAATCATACTTGATTAATTACTCTTGATTAATTACCTTTAATAAATCATGCTTGATTAATCATTTATAATTAATCATATTTAATTAATTACTTTTAATGAATCATATTTGAATAATTACTTCTAATTACATTTAGTAATTTACAGCTTAATTATCCTTAAATTATTAGTTAACAATTAATTAATTATTTCCATTAATTAATGATTACCTCATTAATTAAATTTCTTTTTAATTAATTTCTTAACAAGTAATTAATCACATAATTAACTACTCTTAATCCTTTTATTAATTAACCATTAATTAAATAATTTAAACCTTTAATAAATTTTATTAATTAATTCCTTAATTAATAACTCAAGTGTTTAATCCTTAATCAAACCCACTAAATTACTTTTATAAGTAATTATCTTTTACTTAATTACTTCTAGTAATTAACCACTTAATTACTTTACCCAGTAATTATACTTAATTAACTGCAAGTGCTTATCATCAATTAATCTCAAATTAATTACTTAATTAATTACTTAACTTAATCATTTATTTTAATTAAATGATTCTTAAATTCTTATATTATAAAAACTCTTAATTAAGAAAACATCATCTTAATCAAATTATTTATATTAACCAATAACTTCCAAGGGTCAATAAATTTAATTTCCTTAGTTATCTTTACAATTATTTATCTTTAAATAATCAAAACTTATAATTTCTTAAATTAAAATTGATTTCTAAACTTTAATCATTAATTCTTATTTGAAAATAAATATTTTAAAAGTCAATTATAATTAAAATAATTTTAAATATTTAAATCAAACTTTTTTTAAATCTTTAAAACTTCCCATAGTTACTAAATAAAAGTTAATACAAACTTTATTCAAACATTCACTTATTTTATTTAAAAACTTTTCTAATTTTATATATATATAAACATGTTCAACTTGAAACGAATTACTATATTATTATTTTTTTAAATAAAAACTTGTTAAACTACTTTAAACTTGAATCATTTACAAATCATTTACAAATATCAGAGTTTCTTTGTTTAAACCTTTTAAAAACAAAATTTACAGTTAAATTTTAAAACCCTTAAAACTGTTGAACTCAAATCAAAACCCCTTCAACAAACCCGAGCAACACTCTGAAATCGCTCGCGTTAAACTTCGAGTCACCACTCAATTCATATGCTTCAAGCCAAAATAGCAGTTAAACGAAGACGTCTTCGAGCTACCCTCTTCTCTTCCCAAAACCCATAGTAGAAACACACGATCGTGCACGTCAACGTGCACATCGCCGCCGGTCGACGGCGAGCTACTCTCCGACCTTCACCAAGTCGCACTCGACCACTACATTGTATCGCACAACTCAGAATCTAGAATAAGATCGTGAATCAAAAAATCCCTATCGAACCCATCAGTTCGAAACTCCATCACCAGTAAATCCAACATCCACGGCAACACACACCTCGAGAAGACCCACCGGCACCACCATAGCTACGCCACATCCTCCAGATCCTTCGGCCACAACCCCAATCGCCTCTAGTTGCATCACGACGTCGCGAATCCCATTGGAACACTCATGACATAAACAGCATACAAAACCCTACTACCTCAACCTACGATCACCCTACACATCAATAAAATACACGACTATTTTTCTGATGATCGCCATTGTCTCCTCCACCTTCGAGCACAACCTCGTCCATTGATTCGTCGCCGTTCGTCCCAAATTGACCAAAGTGCACAAATCAATCAAATCCCAAATTCTCGTAAAATAAATCTAAAATTCATGATTCAAGTTTCAAAAATCATGTTTTCTTATTTGCAGTATGATCATAAATTCAAAACTCAAGTTTGCATTCAAAATTTTTTGACCCAATTTATAATTTTACTGTAAATATTAAAATTTTGAGCTAATTACTTATTTTAACAACCTATAATTATTTTTAGGTGTTAGATGATTTGATTACAATCATCTTTTCTTTACAAATCCAAGTCCAACTCGATATCAAAATCAAGTTAATGAATTTACCATGAGATTGAAATTGTTTTTATAAACACAGTGACTCATTTTTTTTTTACATGCAATTCATAAACACAATCCAAACATGCATCAAATCTAAACCCAATATTTCTTATAACATCATGATATTATCATACTACTAAGTTGAAATCAAGATTAAACTATTTTTAAAAGATTCAATTTACTCACCTCTATTTTGCAGAAAATTAGAACAGTCTCTTTTTTCTCTCAGGTTTGATTTCACTACATGATGAAAGCAAGCTGCCTTGTAGTTGATTTCAATTCTGCATGCAAATGAATCTGAATTGCATGTTGATGAATTCCCTGAGTTATTTTAGATTGCATTGATGTTGTTTTTTTACATCCTGCTGTCGATTGAACTTGGATATCTTCTTCTTTTGTTTCAAATTTTATACAGATTTCTTCTTTCATTTTTGAACTTTGTTTTTGATTTGCATTCATTTTGTGTTTTGGTTCAGAATGAAGAAAAGAATAGCTGAAGATTAAAATTCTTCTTTTAATTTACAATTACATTTTAAATTTTATTTTATCAAAAGATGACATTTGTCACTATAAAGCTCTAATTATTTTACACCTAAGCTCAAAGATTCACAAGTGTCTTTAATGTTTACTAAATGTTTTACAAGTGTTATTATGTTTAATTAATATTTACAAAAGTTATTTCTAATGTTTTATAAATGTTTTAAATGTTATTTTATTTTTAATAATTTAATTAAGCCTTATATACATGTATTTATGTAATATTCATATAAATTCAAGTAACTTATAGTTTTGATTCCATTCTAAATAACATGTGTTTATAAATTGAGAAATTAAATTTAACTCCTTATATAAAAAATTTAAAACAATCTTATCTTATGATAAAATTAAAATGAAAGACTATTAAAATAATTGAAAGTGAACTTCAAATTTTATTCTTATTTAAAACAAAAGCCAAAATATATGTTTATAAAATAAGAAATTAACTTTGTTATTAAAATTTCAAATATCATTTCAAAAGCATTAAATCAAATTAACCTTTCAAATTACAAAACTATATATTTATTAAAGTTTGAAAATACTTATTAAGTTCAAATTAATAAAACTCCCATTTCAAATATATATACAAATATATACATATTTCAATTGGAAATCATTTTAACATTAAATTTGAATATTACTGCGTTGAATTTTAAAACACAAACCAAATCATAATATATATGTACATTTTTATATATATTACAATTTTGAAAATAAAATTTTTATTACATTAAAAACTTCCTTTTTACAAGATATATCAATATATATATATATATATATATATCATAAATAGAAAATATTTTTGATTAGCTTCTGGAAAATAAATCTTGTCAATTTTAAATTGCCAAAATAAATATTTCTAAATTAAAATACTATAAATTTTCAAAAGAGTTAAAATTGCCAAATTTTATACTGTTAAGAAAATTGTTGATAGACATCATCAAATTATTATTATTAGCCTTTAAAATAATTTTAACTTGTCAATTTATAATGTAAAATGATCAATTCCATTTAATTATTAACAAAGGTTATTAAATTGATATTGCTCAAAATTCCGGGTCGTCACATTCCTCCCCCCTAAAAGAATTTCGTCCCCGAAATTTAAAAGCAAAGATAATTTAATAACCCAGCAAAAGAATTTAAATTTCAACCAGCAATCACACAATCAATTATAACAACCAATTCAAACAAATAATTTTATCTATCCAGACAAAATTCTGAATAGAACTTCCTAATATCATCAAAAGTTTTCCAGGTACCTATTCTAGAATACTCATTCTACAGAATCTTATGTAACTATGCTACTATAACCAAGAACTTCCTCATCTAATCCTTCAAATCCGAACAAGATATCAGACTAAACTCAAATCAACTCAACCACCAGATTCTTCTAAACTGCTGATTCTATCACTCGATGAATCATACACATATTCCTCAGAGATATGTAAAATACAATGAATTCCAGTTATCCAAACTGGCAATCCAATCCTGTAGATCCAGAAAACACATGAATCTCAAAATACCACCGGAGCTAGCTCTCCCGTTTTACCCAGTCTTATATCTCCTTTAATCGGATAAAACTAAAATAATATCCAAATTCCAACTTCACATTCCAAATCACCTCAATTATTAACCACATAACTCTTCTGATGATCCTGAGTCACCTCCAATATTCCTGATCAGCTTACCCCTTACTGATTGCTTCATGCTACAATCTGGACCAAAAATTAAACTAATTTCTAGATCCTACTCAACAAAATGACTCTCCCAAAATTTGCTGAAATCCAAAACACAACTCTACTCCACAAGCATTAGTGGACCTAAGACCTACTTCTCATATCTGGAATAGCCAAGAAGTTGCACTTGACAACCTTACCTTCAAAATCCAGAAAATTTCTTTATACTTGAATTTCCTGTAGAAATCCTTAAATCCAAGAAAACTGCAATTTCTGGTTGCTCCCACTCTAGAACCACTGCTATCTCGCTTCTGTTGCACAACTCTGATCTGGAGTAGATAAGAATACTATCGAAGAACACAAGCACAATCTTCCTCCGTACACTGTTCATCCAATCTATAAAATCTTAGTGACCATTCCACTTGATCAAAACATCGCAATAGAATCTCAACTTAGAATAAGATGATCAATCCTTCTCCAAAGAATCCTGAGTTGCCTCACCAAACTCTTCTCGCTCTAAGAGTCATCCCACTATATGGTTGAACCATCAATAATGTTTCGGGAATCCAAGTCGATAAGGAAACTCAATCTCCAATTCGGGTAAACTCCTGATTTCCTCAAAAACATCGGGAAAATCTCTGACTACTTAAGTAGCCTTTACCTCCATATGAGATGCCTCGATCTCAAACCAAAGAATACTCAAAGATTCCCAAACTAATCGCAAGTCACTTTTGCGATCCCTCTCAGTTCAGACTCCAAAGAACTATCTCCCCAACTATAACAGCTTCCCTAATCAAGATCAATTCTTCCAGAAAGGCTTGCCTACCAGAAAAACTGAAAGATCACTCCCATCAAATATCCTACTTTGCTGAGCTTCCCGAAGAAATGGATAAACCTTCACTATCTGCCTGCTCTGCCGATAGTAGAATCCCAAAGATTACAGAATCATCGAAGAAACGGATCCACGCTGTTGCTTCCAAACTTCACTTCAAAGATACAGCTAAGCCAAAAGATCATCCTTAACCACAAGCTTCTTGAAACACAAAACTATCACCCAATTCCACTAAAAATCCTTGAGATGAGTAGACATCTTCTCAAGAAACTCGGCTCCAAACCAAACACCAACCACTTGTCCTTCTTAAGGAAAACAATTGAGACCGTGTCCGAAATGAGATAACTCATCGACCTTAGCCTCATACTTCAATATAGATAAGATATCCTTACTTAAGATCCAAATCTTCACTGCAGTAGGCATCACTGTTCCTTCAACACTATCTTAATATTTGCTCCAGAAGAACATCTTCAAAACCATCTATGGATACTGCCTCTCATCACACAGCTATCCCTCCTGAAGCCACCAAGATACCATCACCTGCTTCCGCTCAGCTGACAGATTCAACTCTTGGAAATCCTTGCTCACTCGAGAGGAAATCAACCCCACACTCCAAGAATATACTCCAATTCTTGCAAAGACTTCCTCTGGAATCCATGAAATCTTTTCACCAATCTACAAAGCTTATTCGAGACGGTATTAGATCTACAATCTCGACAGACACACCTTCAACCACAACATATGAGCCTCTACCATTAGTGGTAATCGTGTTACACACACTCCTACCTTATCTACCTCTATAGCCTATGTTGGAAAATCTGAACAGATAACCCAATAGATTAGGTAGTTATATAAATATATATATAAATTACAAGTACGCTCTCTCAAGATAGGCACCACTGCAGAGCCTAGGTATTCACTCAACCAAATGCTCTGATACCAACGGTAGCGACCCGACTTTCTATCACCAGAAAATTGCATCACTAATTAAGAAAGAAAGGGATAGAAGAAGAAAAGAAAGAGAAGAAAGAACAATAACACATCAGAATCTCACAGCGGAACGATTGAAATATAATATAGAACATATACATAGTATCATATACATCAGAGTACACAACTTATATCTCAATTTAGACAGTTATAACAACTCTGTCTAATTTACAATACAAGATCAACTATACAGAATAACACACACAGTAGAAATTCTATCTATATATCTACACACTGAAGCCTCCTGCTCCAAAGCTCCTCCAGAATTTGTCAAGGATAACCTGAATCACTTGACTACTCATACAGAATATGAGTACCTAAGAGTTTAATAAAACAAAAAATAAACACTCGAGTCAGACAGGAGTCGGGTGTGAGTAAACGGTTTAAGATTGCTTAACTTTAGAAAATCCTTTGGAAAGAAAGGTATCACGTAAGACTTCCCACACATAAACATGGAAAAAAATTTACCTTACACTAACCAAAACATTTGATAGGAAATCCAGTGATATTATAATAGTGTCCAGCGTTTTCAAATAAATATGAAATAGCCGAAATTGTAACATGATTAAATTCCAGCTACTAGCCACAAAAGTGGGTAATACAAACAAAACCGTAGGGCCTCGTAGGGAAAATGGGTTTCCAACAATGGCAGGGCTACTGGGGTACCGCTCGTCATAGTACGTGGCCTAGATCACCGTACCGAGGAGCCACCCTAACTCCCCTGCAACACAAGGCCGGGACCATTCCTTACTGAACAGTCCCGAACAAGACCACCCCGCAGTTGGCTGCAGACCAACTTCCCACAAAGTTGAAATAAAAAGGGACATCTAGACAGGGATGTATCTCGCTCTCCAGTGGGAGCTACCCACGAAGCCTTGTTGCACCTCCCCTGTTTTAGCCATTCCCGGTTGATGAGGCTTGAGGCTGCGATTACCTTTGTCGGACACATTTATCTTAGAATGCTCATCGTCCACCTGACGATGTTCTGAAAGCATTCAATCCATACAATTCCGTTCTGGGTTCAAACGGAACCGAAGGCACTACCTTGTTGTACTCATTTTGGAATCACCCTCAGAGTCGACGACCATAGCCCTTGCACTCTGAATCACCATCTCGAATCTATAAGTACTATTCCGTCAAACTCATTACGGAATCACCCACAGAGTTATACTGACGTATAGTTCTTACACCTCGAGTCTTCACTTGCACTCCACTTGGATTCACGATCTAACGTTTATTTTGGATCGGTGTGGTTTCCGGATATCCAAATATGGAAACCCGATCCCGGTCTCACCGAAACCAAATGCCATTTTAATGTCTAAGTTGTACTTAAGGGATTTAAAAGTAGATATTCAGAAATATCACTTAACATGAATGGATGACACAACACACAGATAGAAAATCCACTATTATCACATTCATCCACACATATAAAAAAACAGCATATATATATATATATATATATATATATATATATCACATCTCGAATTTATCACATTCATATCATCGCATATCAACCAATGATATCCAATATCATTAACTCGTCCAATGATCCTTATCAACCAATCATTAATCATCCCTCTACAAGGTTGATCCAACTTAATTAATTTAATTCATCCATAATTAAATTAATTCTTACTTAACACTTGGATTATCATCAATCCATCTTACCATTCATTAATTAATTCCAAATTAATTAATAAACATCACTTAATTATTCGCTTTAATTAATCATTCTTGATTAATTATTACTTAATTACTTTAAGTAATTATATCTTAATTACAATATTAATTAATCACCCAGATTAATTACTTCTTAATTATCTTTTTTAAATTAATCATGCCTGATTAATTATCACTTAATACCTTAATAATTATTTAACTCATCACACCTGATTAACCACCCTTAATTAATCATACTTGATTAATTACTCTTGATTAATTACCTTTAATAAATCATGCTTGATTAATCATTTATAATTAATCATATTTAATTAATTACTTTTAATTAATCACATTTGATTAATTACTTCTAATTACATTTCGTAATTTAAAGCCTAATTATCCTTAAATTATTAATTAACAATTAATTAATTATTTCCATTAATTAATGATTACCTCATTAATTAAATTTCTTTTTAATTAATTACTTAAAAAGTAATTAATCACATAATTACCTACTCTTAATCCTTTTATTAATTAACCATTAATTAAATAATTTAAACCTTTAATAAATTTTATTAATTAATTCCTTAATTAATAACTCAAGTGTTTAATCCTTAATCAAACCCACCAAATTACTTTTATAAGTAATTATCTTTTACTTAATTACTTCTAGTAATTAACCACTTAATTACTTTACCCAGTAATTATACTTAATTAACTTCAAGTGATTATCATCAATTAATCTCAAATTAATTACTTAACTTCATCATTTAAATTTAATTAAATGATTCTTAAATTCTTATATTATAAAAATTCTTAATTAAGAAAACATCATCTTAATTAAATTATTTATATTAACCAATAGCTTTCAAGGGCTAATAAATTTAATTTCCTTCATTATCTTTACAAATTTATTTATCTTTAAATAATAAAAACTTATAATTTCTTAAATTAAAATTGATTTCTAAACTTTAATCATTAATTCTTATTTGAAAATAAATATTTTAAAAGTCAATTATAATTAAAACAATTTTAAATATTTAATTCAAACCTTTTTTTAAATCTTTAAAACTTCCCATAGTTAGTAAATAAAAGTTAATACAAACTTTATTCTAAGATTCACTTATTTTATTTAAAAACTTTTCTAATTTTGTATATATAAAATGTTTAACTTGAAACGAATTATTATATATATTTTTTTAGATAAAAACTTGTTAAACTACTTTAAACCTGAATCATTTACAAATCATTTACAAATATCAGAGTTTCTTTGTTTAAACCTTTTAAAAAAAAACTTTACAGTTAAATTTTAAAACCCTTAAAATTGTTGAACTAAAATCAAAAACCCCTGCTCAACAAACCCGAGCAATACTCTGAAATCGCTCGCGTTAAACTTCGAGTCACCCCTCAACTTCATATGCTTCAAGCCAAAATAGCGGTTACACGAAGACGTCTTCGAGCTCCCCTCTTCTCTTCCCAAAACCCATACAGAAACACACGATCGTGCACGTCAATGTACACATCGTCGCCGGTCGACGGCGAGCTCCTCTCCGGCCTTCACCAAGTCGCACTCGACCACTACATTGTATCGCACAACCCAGAATCTAGAATAAGATCGTGAATCAAAATATCCCTATCGATCCCATCAGTTCAAAACTCCATCACCAGTAAATCCAACATCCACGGCAACACACACCTCGAGAAGACCCACCGGCACCACCATAGCTACGCCACATCCTCCAGATCCTTCGGCCACAACCCCGATCGCCTCTAGTTGCATCACGACGTCGTGAATCCCATTGGAACACTCACGACATAAACAGCATACAAAACCCTACTACCTCAATCTACGACCACCCCACACATCAATAAAATACACGAGTATTTTTCTGATGATCGTCGTTGTCTCCTCCACCTTCGAGCACAACCTAGTCCATTGATTCGTCGCCATTCGTACCAAATTGACCAAAGTGCACAAATCAATCAAACCCCAAATTCTCGCAAAATACTAATCTAAAACTCGTGATTCTAGTTTCAAAAATCATGTTTTCTTATTTTCAATATGATTATAAAATCAAAACTCAAGTTTGCGTTCAAAAACTTTTGACCCAATTTATAATTTTACTGTAAATATTAAAATTTTGAGCTAATTACTTATTTTAACAACCTATAATTATTTTTAGATGTTAGATGATTTGATTACAATCATCTTTTCTTTACAAATCCAGGTCCAACTCGATATCAAAATCAAGTTAATGAATTTACCATGAGATTGAAATTGTTTTTATAAACACAGTGACTCATTTTTTTTTTACAGGCAATTTATAAACACAATCCAAACATGCATCAAATCTAAACCCAATATTTCTTATAACATCATGATATTATCATACTATTAAGTTGAAATCAAGATTAAACTGTTTTTAAAAGATTCAATTTACTCACCTCTATTTTGCAGAAAATTAGAACAGTCACTTTTTTTCCTCTCAGGTTTGATTTCACTGCATGATGAAAGCAAGCTCCCTTGTAGTTGATTTCAATTCTGCGTGCAAATGAATCTGAATTGCATGTTGATGAATTCCTTCAGTTATTTCAGAGTGCATTGATGTTGTCTTTTTACATCCTGCTGTTGATTGAACTTGAATATCTTCTACTTTTGTTTCGGATTTTATACAGATTTCTTCTTTCATTTTTGAACTTTGTTTTTTATTTGCATTCATTTTGTGTTTTGGTTCAGAATGAAGAAAAGAATAGCTGAAGATTAAAATTCTTCTTTTAATTTACAATTACATTTTAAATTTTATTTTATTAAAAGATGACATTTTTCACTATAAAGCTCTAATTATTTTACACCTAAGCTCAAAGATTCACAAGTGTCTTTAATGTTTACTAAATGTTTTACAAGTGTTATTATGTTTAAGTAATATTTACAAAAGTTATTTCTAATATTTTATAAATGTTTTAAATGTTATTTTATTTTTAATAATTTATTTAAGCCTTATATACATGTATTTATGTAATATTCATATAAATTCAAGTAACTTATATTTTTGATTCCATTCTAAATAACATGTGTTTATAAATTGAGAAAATAAATTTAACTCCTTATAAAAAAAATTAGAACAATCTTATCTTATGATAAAATTAAAATGAAAGACTATTAAAATAATTGAAAATGAACTTCAAATTTTATTCATATTTAAAACAAAAGCTAAAATATATGTTTATAAAATAAGAAATTAACTTTGTTATTGAAATTTAAAATTTCAAATATCATTTCAAAAGCATTAAATCAAATTGACCTTTCAAATTACAAAACTATTTGTTTATTAAAGTTTGAAAATACTTATTAAGTTCAAATTAATAAAATTCCTATTTCAAATATTTATACGAATATATACATATTTCAATTGGAAATCATTTTAACATTAAATTTGAAAATTACTGTGTTGAATTTTAAAACACAAACCAAATCATAATATATATATATATATACACACACATTTTTATATATATTACAATTTTGAATATAAAGTTTTTATTACTTTAAAAACTTCCTATTTACAAGATATACCAATATATGTATATCATAAATAGAAAATATTTTTGATTAGCTTCTAAAAAATATATCTTATCAATTTTAAATTGCCAAAATAAATATTTCCAAACTAAAATACTATAAATTTTCAAAAGAATTAAACTTGCCAAATTTTATACTGTTAAGAAAATTGTTGATAGACATTATCAAATTATTATTATTAGCCTTTAAAATAATTTTATCTTGTCAATTTATAATGTAAAATGATCAAATCCATTTAATTATTAACAAAGATTATTAAATTGATATTGCTCAAAATTCCGGGCCGTCACAACATTTATTTATTTTAAAGTTCAATTACTCTTCCTTTATCACCACTTATTTCAAACATCATCTTTTCATTTGGAAAACACATGGTAATTTAATTTCAAAATTAACCTAATATATACATAATTATTTTAAAATCCAACTATTTAAAATCATTTAAACTTTACATTTAAACTTGAAACTTGTTTAACAATTTCTTTACTCGAAACCTCTGTTAATGCTCTTTTGACAATAATAATTAATTAAAATTACCTTGGCAAAATATCCCATTATCTAATAAAACTAGACCGAACCCTAGATAAAACCTTTTGACAACACTCGAGTTTCCCTCGCAGAATCGCGAGATTGATCCCCGACAAACAAACAGAATACTCGAACAATCTCCGAGTACCCCATCCTCTCTCTTTCATCTTCTTATGGGTCTAGATTTCCAATGAACCCAGACATATGGTGATATGTGTGCACATGCACATCCACTCGCCGTCGCTCCGGCCAAAGTTTCTTCCTCCAGGAAAACGGCGTTGACCCTCGAAGTCGCTTCCACTACCCAAAACCTAATGCCTCCAACCACAATCGAAAACGACATATCCACCATACCTGAAAACAACATCGTACCACAAAAGCTTCATGCTCTGACCATCCACGTCGACTGCAAACCCTGCTATCATGACCAGAACTTCGCCAAGAACCACGATTCCATTCCCTTATTCCCGATCGAGTTTGACTCGATGTCGAAGCTATGCTAGCTTCGAATTCGTCAATATCTCAGACAGGGTTTTAAACCCTAAATTAACTTTGCCAGGTTACTCCGGCGATCGAAAAAATGTTAGTCTATTTTTCCAAAGATCCTTGCCACTCAGCCCTTCTTCACTAACGAGCTCAACCTCCTTCCTATCGCCAATCACCGACATTTAAACGCAGAACCATTTGCGTTCGAATCACCAATTCTCGACATTCCCTATCTTAAAATCACCATATTATTACCAAAATTAATCGATCTCGTAGACGAATTCAATTATACATTCAAAGCATGAAAATTTAAAGATCAAAATTTGGATCTTAATCTGTTTCCCTCTGTAATATTTGATTTCTGTGATAATTGCTAAATATCTTTACCTGAATCATATTTAAGAAATGATGTTGCTTATACAAACAATTTTTGCTTGGAAATCAAGGCTTAATAATCATTTAAGTGAAATTTTTCAGTTATCGAACCATGTTTTACAATCTGTAATGGTTTAAACAGAGGCCTGTTATACCAACAAAATCATACAAATGGATATTCACTAACATATACCAATATATTCTTGTATATATACTTATGATCATATAAAACAATCATGCAATCACTAATTTACTTCAAGAACACGGCATGTAACAAGACTAAAAACAAGGAACAACTTGTTTACTCACCTGTACATGCAAACAGAGAACAACTTGATTTTGCTCTGGAATTTTTTTTTTGAATTTGCTTGCTAATCTTGATTTTAACTGTTGATTTTCAATTTTCAAACTGAAATGATCTAGTAGAAGAGTTGCTGCTTGATCCAGGCTTTGATTTCTTAATTTGAATCCAAAGTTTGATTTCTTTTCATTTGAATCTGGTCTGTAGATCTTGTTTTTGAGATGTTGTATTAGTTTTGATCTGATTTTGATTTCTAATCAAATTTTGAGTTTAAATTGGAAAAGAGTTATGTTTTGCAAATCTTATTTCTATTCTTGTTTTTTTTCTCAGATCTGATTATTTTTTAATGGCTTTGTTTTTCTTTGATTTTTTTCCTCTTTTCTTTTTTATTTAGAAATAATGACACTTATTGATTTCCTTACATTTGTCATATGCATGCTAAATAAATTTACACTTGTTACTAACATTATTTCGTACATTAACACTTGTATCTTTTCCATGTGTTTATATTTTCCAATTTCATAAACCATCTTTCTTAAATTAACATATGTATTATATTTGTTTACACTTAATTAGATACATTCTTATGCTTCCATTTGTAATTATGTAAAAATTTAATTTACATTTGTAATCCCATGAATTAATGAATCCTTAAATGATTTTTTTTTATAAAACTTATATTATATATATATATATATATATATTTCTATTAATTAAATACATTATCTTAATTTTTATAAATAAATCTTTTAAAGAAAATAATGTAAAACCAATCATATAAAAGAAATAAAATCATAAAATATATTTTCAAAATAACTTAAGATATTCATCTTTTGAACTTCTAATTTAAATTCAATTTAACACAAATATATATGTATAGATATGAATAATATCAAATTTATTTTTTAGTCTCTAAATCAGTATTTCAATATTTTTAAATCTGATAATTATAAAATTATCTGATGCCAAAGAAATTCGGGTTATCACATTCCTTCCCCCTTTGAATCTTTTCGTCCTCGAAAAGAAACGAAGCCAGAATTTATAAAAATACTTCATGTCAATTATTTCGCTTTCTGAGCATTTTTAAAACACTTTAAAATCTATATAATATTTATAAAATAGTTTTATAAAAATACCATTTTATTACTCGATGTTTCAACCAGTCCATCCTTGTTCTCACAGAAATTTGGTCATACGTTGATCAGTCGTAGGACTGAAAATCTATAAGTACTTAGCAGACTTATTTTCAACACCTAGCAAAAATACTTGGAAAATAATTTTATTGAAAATATAGAAAACATTTTTGAAAATAGAGGAAATATCTTTGGTGAGAATGCTCTGGAAATCATCACCCCCCATCCATGGTCGTAGTTACATCTTGGGTTACGTTTCCGTCACAGCAAAAGTCCATGTAACTGTAGGCACTCCGCGCCTCTCGATTACGCCATGGAACCCACAACAGATCGTAGTTACATTCCAAGGTTACGTTGCCATCGCAGCAAAAGTCCATGTAACTGTAGGCATCAGCGCCCTCGATTTTCGCTGCCAAAAATGAAACTTCTCCACTCCCACATAGGTCGCAGTCTACTGATATAAAATCAAACGTAGACTGTTGGCTCTCAGCGGCACTCACGACTTTCGCTGTGTTACCATAGGTCGTAGTCTACCGATATAAATTCAAAGTAGACTCTTGGCTCTCAGCGGCACACACGACTTTCGCTATGTTGCCATAGGTCACAGTCTCCCGATATAAAATCAAACGTAGACTGTTGGCTCTCAGCGGCACACACGACTTTCGCTATGGTCTACAGTAGATCGCGGTGACATCGAGTTACACTGTCTTCACGGCATAACCCAAACGCCTTTGTAGGCATCAGCGCCATCGACTTTCGCTACACACTACAGATAATCCTTAGGAACTAGTTTTGTCCGGACTCCTCATAGGATCAACTTTAGAAATCCCCCTAGGGTTCAAGGCAGTACCAGCCTATGGTACTCCCGATAAGTTCATTTTCAAGGGAGCGCCTTTTTCTCCAAAGCCATTTTCAAAACACTTTATACATACACATATAGTATCTTCCAAATCATACACTGTTAACGTAAAAATCAGACGCTAACACCCCGGTGCAAGTAGTGTAACTGTGAAAGCACCACCCGTCAATACGGGACTTAGAAATAAGCAGAAGTTAACAGTAAAACGATAAAAGACACAGTTTTTATAGTGGTTCGGCTTATAGTCAAGCCTACGTCCACTTTTAAATCTCTTTATTGCTGACTCAAGTACAACTTATACAACATTCTTCAATTTCAACACCTTCTAGACTAGTAGTTCAAACTTCGATGTAAAATAATCTTTCGAATCCATGTTGAATGATGTAGATTTTCTCTTGAAGTTTGTCGTAATGTCCTTGGTGTTTGGAGTGCTTGAAGTGCTGTTCGAGTTGAGAAAATGGCAGAGTGTCAGTGCCTTCAAGAATGATCCCAAAAGTCCCCTGAATGTGTGAGCCCATGCTGTATGTATAGGAGATTCTGGACGGGCCTTAGGTCGTGAACGACCTAAGGTAGGCCTTAGGTTGCAAGCGGCCTAAGGTAGGTCATGGGCGACCTAGAGGGTACGGCTATGTGGCTAGACAGTGTTGCATCTGAGTGTTTGGGCTGGCAAGTTTTAGGTCGAAGGTTGCGACCTAAGATAGGTCGTGGATTACATATGAGAGACCTAACAGATGAAACCTTCGGCCCTTGCCGGTAGCACTAGTCTCTTCTGAATGAAGTACTAGGTCGTGGACGACCTAAGAGAATAGTTGGCGACCTTTACAACGCTGAGGTTATCCAATGTAGTGACCTAGGCTAAGTCGTTAACTCGCTATGTTTCTTAGCTCATTAGGTCTTAGGTCGTTCCACTCTTTAGGTCGTTAGGTCGTCCCACTTTTAGGTCGTTAGGTCGTCCCACACTTTAGGTCGTTAGGTCGTCCTACTTTTAGGTCGTTAGGTCGGTAGGTTCTCTAGGTCGTTGTGCTTATGTAAGTCGCTAGGTCGTTTCATCTTGTTAGCCTTTTTGAGTCGCTCCGGTTGTTGAGTCGCTAAGTCGCATAACAAAGGAATTAACATTTGCCCCTCGAAGTACACGCCTAGGTCGTAGGTCGTGTGCTTCGACTTAGTTCCTTAGGTTGTAAGCGACTCATTGGGTTTGCTAGGTCGCGTGACGATATGCCTTCCTTTCTTTTCCCATATAAATTGCTTAACCCACTCCTTCTTTACTTTATCTGTTCCAACATTCTAAGCCGCCATTAACAAACCTCCGAGCTTAAAGACTTAGCACGAAATCTTTTCCTCTTTCAACCGTCAATTCCATCAGCGAATTTAGGTAATCTTGAGTATTTACTCGTTGCCGATTCCATCATAACCATTTCCACACAATTTTGTTGTTACGATGCAATTTGGCATTCGAATTCGCCTTTCGATTCTCTGTCGAATCGTTAGTGGTTTTTGTACGAACGAATCGGCCTAGGGTTTCATGGGGTTCCTGGAAACTTGGAGAGGACGATGAGGTTTCAGGAATTTGGAGGAGGCGAAGAGATTCTTGGTTATTGGGTTATTGGATAGTGGGTTATGTGATTTTCTAAGTGGAGAGAAGTGAATGGGTTAGAGAGGGATCGGAAACGACCGGTTTAAGAACCTCAGGCGACCTTTTGGTTTGGATGTGAACTACCCGACTCATCTTCCTTGCGACCTAACTCACTTGCGACTTATCATATCTGCGACTTAGGTCTTAGGTCGCGGCTGAGCTAGGACCTAGATAATTTTGCCCTGCCGAGCAGCTTCTTACGGCTTATACCGACCTTACATACTTGTTAGGTCGCGAACGACCTAAGACTTGAGCAAATTTTCACTGCCTTGATTTGAAGCTTTGTGACTTAACCTTTAATTAGATCGTGTGAGTGACTTAGGACTTGGATGCACACTGCCATGCCTTGTATTCTTTAACTCAAACCATACGGCCTAGGACTTGAACAACTTGAGAGCTTCAAAATTTTGATAGAACTTGATTGCACTTCCAACTTGAACTTTGAACTGCCGAGATAACTTGCATGACCTTGCTATGCCTTCTTAACAGATTAAATCAACTTTAATGCTAATGACCTGTTAAATACAACATTTGCAGAAAAATGGGACGAATATACTGCCACTGACAGCCCACATCAAATGACAGATTAATCGATAAAAGATGTTCAACTTAAAGAAACTATATGAAATGTTGTGAATCAATAAATTCAAGTAAAGTATTAAAGCAATGTTAATCAACTAAAGCCGATTTGTTTGCACCAATACTGCACTTGTACTTTGACTTAAAGCGACAAGTCTTGAAATTTTACGATTGACACATGTTTATTAGTTTAATTTCAGTTATATTTACTTGTCACTTTGTTAGTTTTACACAACACTTCACACATTTAGGAAACGTGCATCTTCACATTTGAATATCCAGTTCCTTGTGTAGAATGTCTTCTCAAGAAGAGATAATTGAGAAATCCGAAGAAGTCTTCCCGATAGCTGACCCACTGGTCGATCCTCCGGAGAGAACTCCAACTACCTTGAGTCAGCGAACATTCAATCAACTACGTATTCAATTTGGGATTGCCGAAAAGGATGCTAGATTTCCTAGCCCAAATGATATTGCCGACAGGCCACCTCTTGGTTTCGTCACCGTCAACCGTCAGATGTGCCTTTGCGGTGTCATTCCTCCTTTCAATGAATACCTTCATCAACTCCTTTTCCGGCTAACCATCTCTCCCTTCCAACTACATCCCAATGGCTACGCCATCCTGATTGGATTGTGTGTTTTATTCAGGAGGACACTTAACCGTCTTTCGAGCTTTGAAGAAATTTGCTACTTATGCTCATTTGCAAAGAATAAAGACCACCCCTCCTTTATACTCGTGAGAAGTGCCAGAAATCGCAAACTTATTACTGATCTTTTCGAAAGTGCTCACGGCTTTCTGAATCAATTCTTCTTTGTTCGCTGTCCTCTAGGGTTTTATGCCATCTGGAGAAAAGGAAGTAAGATTGCTCATCCCCGTTTTTTCCGTTTCATCTTTTCAAGATTCGAATTGCTAGGTGCTAACTTCATTCTTTTCTTTTATAGCAATTCCTCCTCCCTCTAGAAATCCCAGTCACAAGACGACTTTTGATAGATTAAGTGTCGTGCCGGCTAAAGAAAGAAGTATCAAGTTTTTGCTGAGAGATGAACTTCTGCACCAATATGGGCTTTTGCACCCTTCTCGCACTACTCAACCTCACGAAATTCCTGATTCTCCAGCCAAATTGCCAGATGCCCCAGTTTCTGCTGAGGAACCTATACTGAAGGAACCTACTTCTGAGGCTTTACTGGTGAAGTGCTCTACTTCTGCTGATATTGCGGGGCCATCTGAAAACTTACACTTGCCCCGATCATCAAAGAGGAAGAGCCTTTTCATCATTCAGGGAAATCCGGTGATGAGGGAACCGAGAGAGCGAGTCCTGCCAAGCAGAGTGGGGATGATATTTTTGAAGGGTTGAGCGATCTGATGATCACTTCACAGGAGCTCTTTAAAGACGACCCCGTTTCTGCTAGAGTTACCTCTTCAGTAGTTGAAGCAACATCCACTTTACAACGGACTCTGTCAGCTCAAGAGTTGACGTTAGCTATAAAACCCATCATTTCCCCGCAACCGAGGAGTGGTTCGTAGTTTGACGCGCGTAGTTTGCACGTTACACACACTTAGGATTTTTAGCATTCTTATGCACTTACATGCACTTTACTTCAAAGATTCTCAAGCTTTTCCTCTTTTCCATCTTCAGGTCTTTCAATGGGGTGACACTCTTATTACGACGACTTTCAGAGCTACGGGAGACGCGGCTCCTTTGATCCTAAGAGATATCTTCCTTCTTATAGGGAGACTGATGAAGAAAGAGCCACACGAAAAGCTCGTGAAAGACGTGCCCACGAAGAACGCCATGAAAGACGGGACGAGCGACATGATTCTTTCCAGAGGGAAGACGATTCTCATAAACGAAAGTCCCGTGACGACAAGGGGAAAAGTCATGTTGCCGAAGACGTGAGTAAAAGAGCCAAACATGGCGAAAAACCAGCATCCGAGATTTCCGAACAACCCGCTGCTCTTGTACTATCTCAATCTCATGCCCTGGCACGTACCGATATTCAAACAATCCTTAGAAAGGCCCCCATATCAAGTTGGTCTAGGCCCGGCTACTCTTCAGAGTCGATTCCCGAACTGGTGCCTGAAAGGAGTGCGCTTTGATCTTGACCTGGTCCCGATCGATAAGCAGGCTATGCTGCACAACCTTGATGCTGTCAAACTTGATATCGAAAGAATGTCAAGTTGGCAAAAGCTTGTCGATGAGCTCCAGAAGGTAAATCGCGCGAATCTTGAAGCCATGTTAACAATGGAAAACGAAAAATATGAGTGGCAGAAGATTCTTGAGCAACATGATACGGAAATGAGAAGCATTGCTACTTATAATGAAAAGCTCGAAGCGGAAGTTGAATAACTTAAAGAAGAGCTTACCACTTCCTCCACTTCCTATTTGCAAAGGGAGCAAGTGCTTCAACAACAGGTGCGATATGCTCATGCCGCTCAAAGAGATGCCGAAGATAGGCTTGACGAGCAAAAAAGAATTAATGAGGGCCATACTACTGACATTGCGGAGCTGCGAAAGAAGACTAGCTCCCAGTACGTGAAGATCGAAATGCTAAAACTTCAACTCTCTAAAGCTGAAAGAGAGCGTGATGAGGCTGTTGCCGGCAAAATTGCAGTTGAAGAGTCTCATGAGGCAAAGAAGGCCAATATCAGCTCAACATTGTTTGACTTCTACTAGCATAGCGTCCTGGGGTGTGGTAGTCTCTCCTTTCTAGGCCCCAAATATGAAATAACACTGGCCGAAGTGTGGGAGGCCATACTTGACATGTTTGGCAGTGCTGGCTATGCTGAGGCGGATTTAGAGGCAAACTATCTTGATAACGATGCTCGCACCGCTCTTGCCAGGGGAAAGGAGCAACTTGCCTAAGAGAGAGTCGGAATGGCCGAAGGAGAACATGTAGGAAAGGCAACTTTAACCGACCCAGTTCAACCCTCGGTTTCAGCCGATATCGACATTATTGGTTCCGGTCCCCATTCTCCGCCTCCTACTAAAGTTGTTACCGAAAGCACCACCGCCCACACTGGAGATGAGGCTTAAGGAAGCGCCGAAGCGCATGACTTCGAAATTGACATAGTGAAATCTACTTCTCCAGGTAACCTCAATGTTGATCTCGCTCAAGCGGGCTGCTTGTTCGCTTCGACTGAGTTCGATGAGCTTCTTGCTTATTTCTTAAGTGTCGATGAGCCATTATCCCCTCTTTTTATGAGGAACGCTGACTTTAAATTTTCTTCTCCTGTAGAAAAAGCACTAAGTATTGTTCAGACTTCCCCTCCTCTAGTTATTCCTCCTCCGTCTCTTCAGGTCACTCCTCCTTCTGCCTCTCAACCGGGATCACAAGAGGAGCAAATAGAAGCTCTCCGAGACTTGGACGATCCTATTACTTCACAAGAACATAGGGGAGAAGAACCTGAAGAGGGTGAAAAGATTCCGGAACCAACTGGTTCTGACGATACGCCGTTAACCACACTTTTCACTCCAGGAAGCGGGTCTTCTTCTAAGAGGAGGGGGAAAAGTGGAGTCTCAAAGAAGAAGGAAGCTTCAGCCGGCGAGGAAAAAGCAGAAGAAAGTCCAATTGTTCCCCTTTCTCCTTCTTCCCCTACTCTTACAAGCCGGCCCAAGAAGTTGGTCACCCAGCCAGGTGCAGGCTCAGAAGGTGGAAGGAAGAAGAAATGATGGCTTTGGTCCTGTGCTTTTTATCTCACTTTTTGCTTGTATATAAGCTTGCGTTGACTGGAGATTGTGCGGGTACCTGTCCCCGCCTTCTTTTATTTTGAAACCTATGCATGTAAAAAAAAATTATAGTATGGAATAAAATGATTCTTTTACTTGTACAAACTCCTGTCTGTATTTGAGAATGCATTTATTTTATATACACAAGTTTCTTTATTTTCTCTGTGTGATGTTGCAGTAAACCTATGGTATGTTGCTTGAGCATTGTTTTTATTTTTGTGACTATATTATATTGCCCCCATACCATGGTTTATTGCAATCTCTTTCACATTGGCAGAATTTTGAAGAACAACTCTTCTGTTTCAAGAAGACTTGTGTTCTTTCTTTAGAGAACAACTTTTCCATTTGAAGGAGGTTTGCATTTGTACGTTATAAGATAATATTTCCGTTTTAAGGAAATATTTTTTCTGATTTAGTAAAATGCGCCTCATATTGGAGAAGTTCTCTCTCTTTTCTTTTTGTTGCGAAGTTTTTACATTTCTCTTTCGGAGAAAGTCACTTTTATCTTGGCAAGTGAATTTTCCTTCGTGGTAAAGTGGGCCTTTGAAAAAGGGATTCAACCTGCTTGTGCCTCCGAAGAGGGCTTTTGTTCGATTGTGCCTCTGGGAAGAGGGCTTTTTGTTTGATTGTGCCTCTGGGAAGAGGGCTTTTTGTTTGTGCCTCTGGGGAGAGGGCTTTTTGTTTCTGCCTCTGGGGAGAGGCTTTTATTTCTGCCTCTGGGGAGAGGCTTTTATTTTTTTCCCTGTCCGCTGGGAAGCGGGCCTCCGAAGAGGGCTTTTCACATTTCGACTCGTGTGAAGTTTTATTTCAAATCAAGGTGAAATGTGCACCTCTGAGTAGGGATTTTGCCTGGAAGTTTGGAGTTTCCTTCTCTCGGTTGGATGGATTCACGGGGCGGACACAAGTTACTTGGATTATTTGTTTACACAAACGTTCTCAGCTAGTGAACGAGTGTCCTATGCCACCGATCAGTCCACGACTTTCTGTCGAGAAAGAGAGCTCTCTTTTTCTGGCTAGTCCCATTAAAGGCCTTTTAGCATTTCAACTATGGTGAAATGGGCCTCCGAAGAGGGCTTTTCACATTTCAGCTCTTGTGAAATTTTATTTCAAATCTCGGTGAGATGTGTGCCTCCGAAGAGGACTTGTTATCATTTCAGCTCCGGTGAATTACTTCAACTCCTGGTGAAATGGGTCTCCGAAGAGGGCTTTTACATCTCAGCTCTTGTGAAGTTCTATTTCAGATCTCGGTGAGATGTGTGCCTCCGAGTATGCCTGGAAGGTTCTTCCTCATGGTTGGCTGGATTCACGGGGCGGACGTAAGTTACTTGGATGTTTATTTGCGCAAACTGTCTCAGCTAGTGAACAAGCGCCTTGCCTTCCACTAGGGAAGGTGCCTTCGATCATCCCATGGATTCACGGGGCTGACGCAAGTTACTTGGAGGTTCGTCTGCGCAAACTGTCTCAGCTAGTAAACAAACGCCTTACCTTCCAGTTGGGAAGGTGCTCACGGTCATTCCATACCAATCTTTTTTTTATTGAGAAAGAAAACTTTCGTTTTCTGGCATGCCCCGTTCGAGGTCTTTATCCTCCGAAGAGTTGTGCCTCCGAAGAGGGCTTGTGCCTCTGAAGATGTTTTTGGCTGTTTGATGCTTGCTCGCCCATGTCTCTTTGCCATTTATTCACATCGACGATCCTCGTTATCTTTTCCAAACATACCTCCCTCAGTAATTTCCTTTATCCAAAGAAGTGTACTTCATAGTTAAGCGAGTTTGCGGAGGCAGTCACAGGCTATTTAATCGGATGCATGTTTGTACAAACAACCACAATTAGTTAGCAAGGGCCCACTTCTAGCAGAAACACTAACTTTTTTGTTTGAAGCACTTCTTGCGTAGGATTTGAGTATGGAAATTTTGAACGGCTTAGCATTTTCTTGTTGGGTGATGTCAGGGATTGCTTGGTCTTATGATGGGTAAGCTTTGCTTTAATGGCCTGCAGTATTAAATCGACATTTTAGTAATACAGTTGACGTATTTTATATATCGAAATAAAACAAGCAGTTTATAATAGTAAAGAACACAAGATTTATAGTGGTTCGGCCACCGAACCGGGCCTACATCCACTTTATAGTTCTTATTATTCACTTGCACTGGCTTTACAATGGCTTTCAATACAAGAATCATACATTCATCATTCTTTTACAATATTTCATTTTGTTGTTCCAAGCTCTTGGAATTGGATCTCCTTCGACAGTTATTAGTTTGAAAGTGCCATCAAGAAGTTTTTTGCCTATGACATACGGCCCTTCCCAGTTTGGCGCAAACACTCCTGCTGTTGTCATGACCCTCTTCATGACTAGATCTCCAATCTCAAAGCTGCATTGGCGAACTTTGGAATTAAAGTGTCTGGCAATTCTTTGCTGATGGGCCCCAATTCTGAGTTGAGCCTCTTCCCTTCTTTCATCAAGGAAGTCAAGTGCTTCAAGTTGCAACTCTTCATTTTTCACTTGGTTGAAATGAATTCTTCTATGTAAAGGGACTTCTATCTCTACCGGAATCATTGCCTCTGATCCATATGCCAATGAAAATGGAGTGTGCCCCGTCGCAGTTTTATGTGTAGTTCTATATGCCCATAGTGCTAGTGGAAGCTTATGGACCCAACCACCCTCCGCTTTTTCCAGCTGTTTTTTGATGGTTAATTTGATAATTTTGTTTACTGCTTTCACTTGCCCGTTTGCCTGCGGATGAGCCACTGCTGAGAAGCTTTTCTGGATCTTGAATTTCTTGCAAAAATCTTGGAACTCTTCACTTTCGAATTGGGTTCCATTGTCTGTGATTATCTTTTGAGGCACATCATACCTGCAAATGATATTCTTAGTTACAAAGTTTATCATCTTCTTAGAGGTAATAGTAGTTAATGGTTCAGATTCAGCCCATTTAGTAAAATAATCAATAGCAACGATAGCATATCTGATTCCGGATTTGGCAGTTGGCAAAGGCCCGATGAGATCTATTCCCCAAATAGCAAATGGCCACGGACTAACCATTTGTGTTATCTCGGTGGAAGGTGCTCTTGGGATTTTTGCAAATCTCTGGCATCGGTCACATTTTCGGGCGTAACTTGCAGCATCACGACTAATATCTGGCCAGAAATACCCATAACGGAGAATTTTCTTTGCTAGAGTTTGACCACCTGAATGATCTCCACACTCTCCTCCGTGTACTTCAGTTAGAATTGTCTCAGCTTCTTCCTTGGTCACACATCGGAGTAATGGCATTGAGAATTCCTGCCTATACAATCGGTCATCTTGAATTATGTATCTGGAGGCTTTTCTTAACTTCTGCCGTTATTTTGAGGTTTCTGGTAGAGAACCGCTGAGCAGATATTCCATTATCGGAGTCATCCATGATTCTCGTTCCTATGATATAGTCATGATCCAGTCAATATCCATCTCATCAATGCTTGGAGATGACAGGACTTTCACAGGAACTAATCCCAACAGTTGAGCTTCACCAGTGCTTGCATACTTTGCGAGGGAATCTGCCTTCATTTTTTCTTCCCGGGGTATATGATTTATTGTATAATGGTCAAGGTCATCGAGAAGCTCCCAGGCTCTTGACAAGTAAGCGGGCAGATTTCCTCCTTTAGTTTGAAATTCTTTCTTGACTTGACATATAATAAGCTGTGAATCACTAAAAATCTGCAACACTTTGACCTTCAATTCTTTAGCAATTCTCAAACGGACAAAAAGAGCTTCATACTCTGCTTCATTGTTCGTCGAAGGGAATTCCAATCTTAAAGCATAGCACAATGACCGCCCTTCAGGGGTTTCAAGCACAACCCCAGCTCCGGAACAGTAATTGTTTCTTGCTCCATCAACATACAATTTCCATCGAATTGGGGGATTATCAGTCACCACTTCCTCACTATCACCTTTATCCGTACATTCTATGATAAAATCTGCCAGAGCTTGTCCATTGATTGCTCTCTGGGGATGATAAGTGATGTTGTATTGGCTGAGTTCAATATTCCACTTCAAAAGGTGACCCGAAGTCTCAGGGCGAAACAGGACTTGCTTCAGAGGCTGATCAGTGAGGACTCTGATTGGATGAGCTTGAAAATACGGCCTTAATTTTCTTGATGCAATCAGCAGACAATATGCGAGCTTTTCCAACTTCGAATAATTCATCTCTGCCCCAGTGAATCTTTTGATGATATAATAGACCGGGCACTGAATTTTTGCGTCTTCCATACCAGGGCTGCACTGAGAGCATGAGAGGAGATTGCCAAATATACAAAAAGATCTTCACCATTGTCCGGCTTAGAAAGTATTGGAGGCGTTTCCATATGACGGATCAACTCATCGAAAGCTTTTTGGCATTCAGGAGTCCAATCAAAATTCTTCCTTCCTTTCTTCAGTGCATCAAAGAACGGAATGCATTTATCAGTAGCTTTGGAAATGAATCGACTCAGAGCAGCGACTTTCCCATTGAGACTCTGTAGTTCCTTCTTTGTCCTAGGGGCTTTGACTTCTCTTAAGGCAGCAATTTGAGCAGGATTAGCTTCAATGCCCCTAGCACTCACAATGAAACCCAAGAACTTTCCTGACTCCACGCCAAACGAACATTTCAAAGGATTAAGCTTCATTCCGTACTTCCGGAGGGTTGCAAACATCTCTTCCAAGTGATCCATATGGCTACCGCTTTCTTTGATTTCACTAACATATCGTCAACATAAACTTCCATAGTTTTGCCAATCTGCGGTTTAAACATAGCATTGACGAGTCTTTGGTAAGTTGCCCCTGCATTCTTAAGTCCGAAGGGCATGACTTTATAGCAGTAGAGACCAACATTGGTGATGAAGCTTGTGTCCTCCTGATCCGGCTCATGCATCATAATCTGGTTGTATCCGGAGTAAGCATCCATGAAAGATAACAACTCATGTCCCGCCGTTCCATCTACCAACTGATCTATTCTGGGTAATGGGATGCAGTCTTTGGGGCAGGCTTTGTTTAAATCTGAGAAGTCAATGCAAACTCTCTATTTCCCATTAGCTTTCTTAACCAGTACTGGATTTGAAACCCAATTCGGATAAGTAGACTCTCTGATGAAACCATTCTCCATAAGCCGGTCTACCTCTTCCTTCAACGCTGCTGACCTTTCAGGATCCTGGGTTCTTCTTTTCTGTTTTACCGGTGTAAACTTTGGATCAATATTCAGAGTATGTACTGCAATTTCTGGGGATATTACGCACATATCAGCATGAGCCTAGGCGAATACGTCTAGATTTGCTTTCAAGAATGATATCAAAATATTCTGAACCGCCGCATTAAGTTGTGAACCCACATTCAGCACCATGTTTGGGTCTTTTGGGTCAACAGGTACTGGTACCGTTACTTCCACTGGCACCACTCGATTCTCCCCTACACTGGCTTTTCTGGGATCCATTTTTCTTCGTGCTTCGCTACATTCGCCAGTACAGGGTCCACCTGTAATTGCTACAAGGCTGATTCTTTGATGCGGACTGGGGCTGCCGCATCCTTTCCCATCTCTCTCTTCCTTGCTTCACGCAGTTCTATCAGATAACATTCCCGCCCCGCATTATGATCCCCTTTAACAACACCAACTCCATTATCTGTGGGGAATTTCATGGTAAGGCACCACGGGGTGAGGATTACTTTAAAGGCTATAAGAGTTGGACGGCCTAGGAAGGCGTTGTAAGCAGAAAATTCATCAACAATTACAAAAGTCTGCCTTCGAACGACCTTCTTTTGCCCCTCTCCAAGTTCCACGAAGAGGTCAATAGTCCCAATCGGCTGCCTGGGTTCCCCAGTAAACCCAACAATCTTTTGCGACGAAGCTTGAACGTCAGCCATTGGGATCTTCATCTGATCGAAGGTCTTTTTGAAAATAATATTACAAGAAGCACTGCAATCAACAAGTACTCTTCTTACAATAGCTGGCCCAATGCCAACAGAAATAACCAAGGGATCTACGGTAGGGGCTTCAACACCCATAGAATCCCTGACTCTGAAGACAATGTCATCATTAAAAGTTTTTTGCTGCTTCGGAGGTGCAGCATCTTCTAACACAAAAACACTCTCCTCTGGTGGTGCATACTTCAATGCATGAGCGTATCGTTCCATCTCACCCCAACTTCTGCCAGCTGGGTGAGGTCCTCCTGTAATGACATTAATAATGGGCCTCTCTGATTCATGAGCTGCCGCCTTTTCACTTGAGCTAGGACGATGAACAGGAACCTGTTGCCCTTGAGTTGACGAAGTTGGGTCATTCCTGTTCCTCTTTACATATTGCTGGAGCTTGTTTTCCTTCAATAGTTCCTCAATTAACTCCTTCAAGTGACAGCACTCATTAGTATCATGGCCGGGTTGGTTATGGAACCGGCAAAATTTTCCACTTTTCTCGGCTCTCACTCCAACTCTCTGCTTAGCTGGTGCGGGGAATTCGACCGTGTCTTTGTTTGCAAATTAGATGTTCTCTGGGGTATCAGTCAGAGGGGTGAAGTTGAAGGGACGACTTTTCTTTTCATCTCCTTGCTTCTTCTGGCCATCGTTTCCCCTCTTCTGATTGCCAGATTCCTTCTTATTCGGAGCAGCATTACTGTTTCCAGCCCCTGTCGATACCAACTTAGTCGATGCTTGGAGGCTTTCCAAGCGCATGAATTCATCGGCTTTCTTATAAAACTTGTCAAGTGAATTCGGTTCCTTCATTTTCAACCACTTCCCGAACTCACTTGTCCTGTCAATAGCTTTCATCAAGTACGTCAAGATCATTCTCGGCTCTGCGTTGTCTACTTCAGCCAAAGCTATATTCAAACGATTCAAGAAAGATCTATGGATTCTCCAGGATTCTGCTCCAAGCTGGATAATGACATTATATGTTTCGCCTTCGAAGCGTACAATCTGAACTGTTCCTTAAACTTTCGAGTCAAATCAGAAAACTGGTCTATCGACCGGACCGACAGCTTTGTGAACCAAAGTAGAGCAACTCCTTCCAGGTATACCGGAAAATACCAGCATTTGATCTCATCAGAAGCTCTGGCACCCGTCACGTGCCAATCATACTTGTATAGAAATTCATTAGGGTCACTTGTCCCCTTATAAGCCGGAATGGTAGGAGGAACGAACTTCCTAGGAAATTCTGCTTTCAAAATCCTTTCAGTGAATGGAGTCTTGCTCGGAGCGAACCCCCATTCTTTTTCGTCTTCTTCCCTTTGCATACTTCCCTTCATGATTTGTCGGATCATCCCTGATAAATATTCCTCATCATTGAGGGGCTCAGCAGGACAGGCATCGGCCATCTTCTCAGAAGTTTGCCCCGACGGGCGCTCACGGAAAGTTGGCTGTTGTCCCGATCCACCTACTTGGGGAGGTGTGTCTTTGACTGGGGCAGCTGCCCTTTGAGGAACATCTCTTTCTTCAACATCATGTTATCAGCAAAGTTTGGTTCGTTATTCACCGGTTGACGGCTAGCCCCGAGCAAAGGGTTCAACCTTTCCAACATCAGATTGTTTTGGGATTCCATCTGCTGATACACCCCAGAAACCGCAGCATCCAATTCTGCTCGCGTTACTCCAACAATTGGAGTTGTTTGACTTAAAGGAGGAGAAGTGGCAGTAGTCTCGCGAACATCGTCGGATCTAACAGACTTGCGCTTTCTTCCTGGAGCCATTATTTCTGATAAACTTCTGGTTTTTAGAGAGATCCTTTCCACAAATTTCTGCGAAGCTATGATGACAGTATCCCTGAATTCAATTCTCAGTGAAAGCACCAAAAACGTTAACGTAAAAATCAGACGCTAACACCCCGGTGCAAGTAGTGTAAGTGTGAAAGCACCACCCGTCAATACGGGACTTAGAAATAAGTAGAAGTTAACCGTAAAATGATAAAAGACACAGTTTTTATAGTGGTTCGGCTTATTGTCAAGCCTACGTCCACTTTTAAATCTCTTTATTGCTGACTCAAGTACAACTTATACAACATTCTTTAATTTCAACACCTTCTAGACTAGTAGTTCAAACTTCGATGTAAAATAATCTTTCGAATCCATGTTGAATGATGTAGATTTTCTCTTGAAGTTTGTCGTAATGTCCTTGGTGTTTGGAGTGCTTGAAGTGCTGTTCGAGTTGAGAAAATGGCAGAGTGTCTGTGCCTTCAAGAATGATCCCAAAAGTCCCCTGAATGTGTGAGTCCATGCTGTATTTATAGGAGATTCTGGATGGGCCTTAGGTCGTGAACGACCTAAGGTAGGCTTGGGCAACCTAGAGGGTACGGCTCTGTGGCTAGACAGTGTTGCATCTGAGTGTTTGGGCTGGCAAGTTGTAGGTCGAAGGTTGCGACCTAAGACAGGTCGTGGATCACATATGAGCGACCTAACAAATGAAACCTTCGGCCCTTCCCGGTAGCACTGGTCACTTCTGAATGAAGTACTAGGTCATGGACGACCTAAGAGAATAGTTGGCGACCTTTACAACGCTGAGGTTATCCAATGTAGCGACCTAGGCTAAGTCGTTAACTCGCCATGTTGCTTAGCTCATTAGGTCTTAGGTCGTTCCACTCTTTAGGTCCTTAGGTCGTCCCACTTTTAGGTCGTTAGGTCGTCCCACACTTTAGGTCGTTAGGTCGTCCCACTTTTAGGTCGTTAAGTCGTCCCACACTTAGGTCGTTAGGTCGTCCCACTTTTAGGTCGTTAGGTCGTCCTACACTTTAGGTCGTTAGGTCGTCCCACTTTTAGGTCGTTAAGTCGTCCCACACTTAGGTCGTTAGGTCATCCCACTTTTAGGTCGTTAGGTCGGTAGGTTCTCTAGGTCGTTGTGCTTATGTAAGTCGCTAGGTCGTTTCATCTTGTTAGCCTTTTTGAGTCGCTCCGGTTGTTGAGTCGCTAAGTCGCATAACAAAGGAATTAACATACACCTAGTATGATCTCATAGAAAGCTCCTTTAAACAAAATCGATTATCCCAAAATCAATAATTCTCAAACTAGGCTTTCCAAATTCCAATATTGATTTTACCTTAAAATCAAAAGCCTTTCCAAATCCAAAGGTTCCCAAAACCTTTTTCCAAAATTCTCATATGATCCTTTATATATATATATATATATATATATATATATATATATATATATGTATTATTGTATGTATGTATGTATGTATGTATGTATGTATGTATGTATGTATGTATGTATGTATGTATGTATGTATAGATATATAGAATTTTTAAGAACTTAACTTGCATAAACTCCTTTTATACTTCAAACATTTTCAAAATCCTTTTCTTCTGGCAATAGATCAATAAGGGGAGATTTATCTTATATAACATATGTATATATGTATAACTTTACCAAATCAAATATTCAAATTTGATTACTCTATAACGTCACTTACCAATTTACTTATGCCATAGAAATATCCAATTTCTACTTTATTTCGTCATATATTTTACAAAATATATTTTCACTTCAAAAACCATTATAGTTCTTATCCATAAATTTTCAATACCAATTTCATTCAAACCCGTACAATGTGCACATATCATCTGTACGTTATATCAATCTGATCGCTCACCCGATCACACAATCTCACTTCCGAACTAGTATCGTCCACCCGACTTCCTAGTACGGACTCAGATCTGGTTTCTTGATCAGAAACCGTCACTCTCCTTGCATAGCATATCTATGACAGAGAATATCCAGAACCAATCAACAATCCATATCCAGGTTCGCCGTCGAAAATCGAGTGAAAAATCCCAACTCGAATCGATATAACTATCTCGAAATTCTATGCTTGAATCTGGATCAAATCACTATGCGAATAGAATAATATACGTACATCCTACGTATTTATCTTCATTGATTATTAGCTAAATCAATTTCTCCTTTTCTATTCACATTTCCTTTAATTTTATTCACTTGTCCATAATTTCTTCAATCCCAAAGGGATTATTACTCAAATTATAAACAGTTTGTACTCTGACTATCTTGAGTTTAGAAAATAGCTTGAAAAAGTTTAAAATAGATAAGTAGTAGAATACTTATTAGTTTGTAAAATAGCTGTAAAGTAGTTAAGAAATTGTAAAATATTTGGAAAATAGTCAAATAATTATAGAAATTTTAAATAATTACATAATAGTTTTAAAATAGTAATTTAATTTGTAAAATAGTTGAAAAATAGTAATTAGTTTATAAGACAGTTGAAAAAGTGTTAAATAGTTCCAAAAATAATTGTAAAACAAGTATAAGATAGTTTTAAGTTTAAAAAGAAAAGTTGTATAATAAATAGTTTGGAAAAATAGATTTATATTAAAACAATTTATTTTGAAAATAGTCCAGAGTCAAACTGTTCAATTCCCAACCTCCACAAGGCCGTATACTACCCCCGGGGACATGTAGGGGTAAGAGTCTCCCGTTCGCCACCTAACGCAAAGCGAGAACCCCCTATCATGTTGTACTGTAGCAAACCCGATCCTGAATTATATAAATTTGAGTTAAATTCTTAAATGTTGATTTAATCCTTTGAATCAAATCAATTTATATCTTTAAACCATTTAATTCTGAATCCAAATTCCATTTTTAACTTATTTCAAAGTTCAAACAATAATTCAAACCCTTTTTAAACAACTAAATCTTTGAAATTCAATTTATCATCAAATTTCAATTTTGAAGCCAAACCTTTGAAGTTTTATCTTAAACATTCAAATCTTAAGTCCAAAATGATTCCATTTGATCTTAATAATGGATATATTACCATACCCCATTTCTTTAAACAAATCCAGTTCACAATTTAGAGATTATTAATAATAACAGGATATTATCATCCAAATTTTAAAACATCCATCCAATTTCAATTTCTAGATCTCAAACCCATTTTGAGATCATACAAACTCCCAATTCAAATCAACCATTTAACTTCCCAAATCAAATTTCAATTTCATATTGAAATTTCCAATTCAGGTTGCTTGTTAAATTATTTAACTTTCCCAAGGTTACATTCAATTTACTTAATCCAGTCAACCTTACCCAATTTGAATTCCCATTTCAAATTTTAAACTTCACATTAACAATCTTCCCTATAAGTTCAAAAACATATCACTTTGGGTATCACATCTCATTCCAAATTTAAAACTCAACATTTAGAGTATATTTCAAATTATCTTTGATACTATGTATATCCCTCATCTATACATATTTATTTCCTTTACACACCAAGTTATCCTTAGATTTTAAACCACCTTTGGTGTTAATTCAAAACAAATTCCTTTAAATTTCTAACAGCTCTTGTTTGAAATAGGACCCTTTTATTCAAATACATTAAATAATATTATTTATTATTTCTTTATCACTTTGAAACCATTTTCAAATTCTGGACCCGGATTTAAAACTTCACAATTTAAAACCCACTTTTATTTAGAATTTATACTCATCTTAAAAGTTTACTTCATTAATACACATTTTATTATTAAACACAACAATCATTTATGATAATAATGAAGATTATCATATCTAGAAACCAATTTATTATTATCTTATTTTGAAACTCTTTCCCAAATTCAAGATTTCAATTTCAGTTTGAATCCATTTCAAACTTGTCTTTATTTAATTTCAATTTGGTTGTATTTTTATTACCACTTAATTTAATTCCAACAATTTAACGACCAAATTACCTTAATATTTATTAGAAAGAAATATTGCTTTATATATCAAAATATATTCTTATATAAAATCATTTAAAATCCTTATATAAGAAAATAACAAGTACGGTCTCATACATATATACACTCAACTCATTCTAGGGTACCATCGACCCTATTCTTAATGAGTAATCCCACCAGAGTCAAGGTTCTCGCTTAACCTTCACTCTGATACCAAATGTAACAACCAAAAATTTTCGATCTCGAAAATTCCAGATAGTTAGGAAAATGAAGAAAGAGATAGAAGAAAAGGAAGAACATAAACAAAAACATCTCACATTCGCAGTGGATAAAATATAATAACAAATAATAATAGTTATACAAAGGAAAACTGTACTTATCATATTACACTTTAATACATCAGAGTTACACAAGTACACAAACACCGGACGGATACAACCATGTCCAAGATATACAACGATATATCAGAGCGAAAACACTCCATACGTTCCTGCCATCCAGTTGCCTCTTGAGCTCCCGAACGTCCATATCTGAAAATCTGTAATACTCGGTCTGACCCGAGCATTACATCAAAGTAACACCCGGGTCAGGCTGAAAACCAACGTGAGTAAACCTATCTAACATGGAATACAAAAACATACAACTTATATAAACCCGGGTAACTTGTATCAATTTACAACTTCACAAGTTGTTATGGACATCACTATTTCACATATCAATTTCTAAGTACCAAAACTTAAATTAAATGGTCTAATTCACTTAAATCATTCCATTTCAGCCTATTTATTCCACATATCAAATCTGCACAGAATTTTATAGATTATAAATCGAAGTGGTTTCGGGTATTTACAAATACCCGACTCTGGTCTCTTCGAATTCAATGCCATCTTAACCCACACTAACAAGTGAGACACAATTTAACCTTTAACCACAAGATGTCACTCTTTTACACAACAATTCATCATCTACAAGTAACCACATAATCACTATTCAAGACAAACATATCATGTCTCAAACTTTTCATATCAGAAATATCAACTAATCATTTATAAGCAAGATAAATTAGCCACTCATTCCTAATTAAATCAAATAAATTTCTTTAATCGCTTTTAATCTTGCTTATTTAACAATAATTAATCACAAACCAAATAATTAATCATCTTCTTAATTAGTCACCCTAGATTAATTATCCTTTAATTACATTAAGTAATTAACCCTTAATTAATTACACAACTTAATTATTTTAACCATTCACGGTAATTAACCTTTAATTACGTTCGTTGATTAATTATTCTTCTAATCACATTTAATAATTAATCTTAACTTTAATTACATTCATTACTTAACCTTGATTTTATCACGTTAGTAATTAACTTTCTTTAATTACTTATATTAATTAAATCAACTTCTTAATTAATTACTCAAATTAATTATCCGATAGTCACTTACATTGATTAATTATCCTTTAATTAATCTCACATATTAATTTCTAACCCATAATTAATCAATCCTTAATTAATAAAATCCTTTAATAAATTACACCAAGTAATTAATCCTTAATTATTTCCATTTATAATTATCCTCTAATCTCTCCCTCAAGTAATTACCCCTTTTATTAATTGCATTTTGTAATTATTCATTTATCACTATGTATTTATACTTTATTAATTACATTAAGTGATAAATTTTCATTAAGTGATTACCTTAATTAATTAAACTGATTAATTTTAAAAAAAATCATTAATTGATTATCTTTAATAAATTAAGTAATTATACTTTAATTACTTTTACTAATAAGATTAAGATAAACCATTTATCTTAATTAGATTCTTAACATATATATTCTCTAAAAGTAGATGTTTGAAAACATCATCATCTGAGAACACTTTTATTTATTTTAAAGTTCAATTATTCTTCCTTTATCACCACTTATTTCAAACATCATCTTTTCATTTTGAAAACGCATAGTAATTTAATTTCAAAATTAACCTAATATATACATAATTATTTTAAAATCCAACTATTTAGAATCATTTATTCTTTACATTTAAACTTGAAACTTGTTTAACAATTTCTTTAGTCAAAAACTTTGTTAATACTCATTTGAAAAAAATAATTAATTAAAATTACCTTGCCAAAATATCCCGTTATCTAATAAAACTAGACCGAACCTAAGATAAAACCCTTCGACAACACTCGAGTTTCCCTCCCAGAATCTCGAGATTGAACCCCGGCAAACAAACAGACTACTCGAACAATCACCGAGTACCCCATCCTCTCTCCTTCATCTTCTTCTGGGTCTAGATTTCCAGTGAACCCTGATACACGGTGATACGTGTGCACATGCACATCCACTCGTCGTCGCTCCGGCCAAAGTTTCTTCCTCCAGCAAAACGGCATTGACCCTCGAAGTCGCTTCCAGTACCCAAAACCCGATGCCTCCAACCACAATCGAAAACGACATATCCACCATACCTGAAAACAACATCGTACAACAAAAGCTTCACTCTCTGACCATCCACATCGACCGCAAATCCTGCCACCATGCCCAGAACTTCGCCAAGAACCCACGATGCCATTCCCTTATTCCCGATCGAGTTCGACTCGATGACGAAGCCATGCTAGCTTCGAATTCGTAAATATCTCAGACAAGGTTATAAACCCTAAATTAACGTTGCCAGGTTACTCCGGCGATCGGAAAAATGTTAGACTATTTTTCAAAAGATCCTTGCCACTCAACCCTTCTTCACTAATGAGCTCGACCTCCTTCCTATCGCCGATCACTGAAATTTGAACGTAGAACCATTTGTGTTCAAATCGCCAATTCTCGACATTCCCTATCTTAACAATCACCATATTGTTACCAAAATTAATCAATTCCGTAGACGAATTCAATTATACATTCAAAGCATGAAAATTTAAAGATCAAAATTTTGATCTTAATCTGTTTCCCACTGTAAAATTTGGTTTCTGTGATAATTGTTAAACATCTTTACCTGAATCATATTTAAGAAATGATGTTGCATATATACAAACAATTTTTGCTCAAAAATCAAGGCTTAATAATCATTTAAGTGAAAGTTTTGATTTATCAATCCAGGTTTTACAATCTGTAATGGTTTAAACAGAGTCCTGTTATACCCACAAAATCATACAAATGGATATTCACTGACATGTACCAATATATTCTTATATATATATATATATATATATATATATATATATATATATATATATATACATACTTATGATCATATAAAATAATCATGCAATCACTAATTTACTTCAAGAAGACAGCATGTAACAAGACTAAAAACAGGGAACAACTTGTTTACTCACCTTTACATGCAAACAGAGAACAACTTGATTTTGCTCTGGAATTTTTTTTTTGAATTTGCTTCCTAATCTTGATTTTAACTATTGCTTTTAAATTTTAAAGCTGAATTGATCTAGTTGAAGAGTTGCTGCTTGATCCAGGCTTTGATTTGTTAATTTGAATCCAAGGTTTGATTTCTTTTTATTTGAATCTGGTCTGCGATCTTGTTTTGAGATGTTGTATTAGTTTTGATCTGATTTTAATTTCTGATCAGATTTTGATTTTGAATTGGAAAAGAGTTTTGTTTTGCAAATCTTATTTCTATTCTTGTTTTTTTTCCTCGGATCTGATTATTTTTTTATGGCTTTGTTTTTCTTTGATTTTTTTCCTCTTTACTTTTTTATTTAGAAATGATGAAACTTGTTGATTTCCTTACATTTGTCATAAGCATGCTAAATAAATTTACACTTGTTACTAACATTATTTCGTACATTAACACTTGTATCTTTTCCATGTGTTTATATTTTCCAATTTCATAAACCATATTTCTTAAATTAACATATGTATTATATTTGTTTACACTTAATTAGATACATTCTTATGCTTCCATTTGTAATTATGTAAACATTTAATTTACATTTGCAATCCCATGAATTAATGAATCCTTAAATGAGTTTTTTTTATAAAACTTATATATATTTCTATTAATTAAATACATTATCTTAATTTTTATAAATAAATCTTTTAAATAAAATAATATAAAACCAATCATATAAAAGAAATAAAATCATAAAATATATTTTCAAAATAACTTAAAATATTCATCTTTTGAATTTCTAATTTAAATTCAATTTAACACAAATACATATGTATAGATATGAATAACATCAAATTTATTTGTTTAATCTATAAATCAGTATTTTCAATAATTTTAAATCAGATAATTATACAATTATCCGATGCCAAAGAAACCCGGGTTATCACAATATCTATATGTTTGCATGTATATTTGTGTATATGTGTGGAAACATATATATGTTGCCTAAATTCAATTCATAATATGGACTTTATGTAATAATGTAATTCTTGATTTCAAACGTTTCCGTTATTGAAAGTAAATTCATTAAAATCATATAAATCTACCAAATATAATTTTAAGATATATATATATATATAACACTCCGTATTTTGGCGTTAGTTATTTAATTAGTTAGTTGATTAATTTGGCTTTGAAAATGGTATGTGTGTACACGGTGGAATTTGACTATGAAACTTGCACCATTGCATTTATAGAAAAGTTCTGAGCAACTTTTATAATTGGAGTTTTGCGATTGGAGTCCAAACGAAGAAGCCACGGACGAAAAACGAATCCGAAACGAAATAATTAAATAAGAAGAAATTAACATTTTTGTGTAATTACCCGAGTCCACAGGTCACCCATTATTGGGGATGGTCGACAGGCGGCGACCAGGTGTCTCCAATAAATCAAGACCGCAACGGTTTGGATTCAATATATTTCGATCTAATAGTTCTAGTTGATTCTAGCGCATGAAAATTTAGGCCTAACCCCCCATTCTCTTCTCATATTTCTATGGAGGCGGCAACAAAGCTCTGCCATTTTTTCTTCTCCACTTTCTTTCTAAATTATAAAGATAAGATATTTGTATCTATATTCATACTAATCAAAGGAGAAGATAAGAGAATCAACCACATGCGTATTTGAGGTAATTTATATATATTTGTATATATTTTCTCTCCCAATCTCAAATATCTTCTGGGATTTGTAATTCTAATATATGTATATACCCTTTTATGCACATCTCTTGGATTAAAAAGGATTTAGAGATGAATCAACGGTTCTACTTCAGATCTGGAGATTTGGATCGCTTTTAAAAGGTGAGTGGGAAATTTTATAAATTGTTATAGTATGAAAATTATCCCATTGGTTTTTATTTGAATTTTTATGCCTAATTGGATAATTGTATATGAATTGTCGATAACAAATTAAATACGATCTGAATATAATAAATATCGCATATATATACTTATCTATAAATTGATTTAGCATTGTATACAACCTGATCTAGAAATAAGTCTCAAAAGTATGAATTTAGAATAGTAATTTGAATGAAATTTATCCCAGATCTAAAATAGGTTGTATAATTATGTTATAAATTTGGATTATTACCCTGATCTTGTTTGAATATAAACTATTCTATATTTGGAATTATTGGAATTTAGATCCGTTAATATTTTGTAAATTAGTTTGATTTCTTTCCCTTTTAGAAAGATATAACGTTTGACCTAACAAGGAATAAATACGAATAGAAATAGAAAGAGATGTGTAAAGTATGAATTCATTATATTTTACACTATCTATTTCAATAATAAAAAAGAATTGATTATTCCTTGTAATTTCAAACGATGCAATCTTTTATATTTTAAAGTTTAATATTTTGTTTTAGACTAATTTATTGAAATTATAATGGATAATTTTTTTAGATATGATTCTAATAATTTAACATGGGAAAATATATTCTAGTAAAGGTATTTAATAAGAACATATATGATAAAAGTAAATATTTATACATAATTACTACGCTTATAATAATCAAATAAAAGGTTAATGATGATGCTTGCACGTAATATTTGCATTTAGGATAATTAAAAAATGAGAAAAGAATTTAAAAAGTTGTAACTTTAATAAATGATAATAAATATAGGAGTTGCAATAAATTAATATGGTAAATGGATTATTAGGACTAATAAAAATAAAATAGATGTAAAAGGTTACTAATTTGAAATTAGTAATCATACATAAATGTCCTAGGAAATGTCCGTTAGGATATTATGGATGAATTAACATTTATGAGAATTAAATGGGAATTTATGCACAGCTAAATAATTAAGGTAAATCTTATTGCCTTAAATAAAAGGTGAATTAGTAAGGTAGGTCCAATGTCTACCTAAGATAATATAAATAAAGACTTAGGATGGTTAATTGGATTTAGTAGGGTAGTGATGCGAGGTCAGTAGAGTCACTCGACAGAAGATTGCCCTTCACTTTGAGGCTGCCCACGGTCGGATGTACTTACTATTGATGTGAGATATCACTAATCCTAGGACCCCTGACGATGTGAGGGATTGGGCTTGCTTTCTTAATTGGAAAATACTAAATGGTCCAAATTTGAAATTAGGAGTGGTGAGGGATATCTATATAGGGGTTCGCTTCTAGTTTGGGGTTTTAAGTGGCTGAAGGGTCAGCCTCTTTCCTAAATGGAAGTATTAAGTAATCTAGTTAGATTCCAAATAAATAAAAAGGATGTCTCTATAAAGGGTTTACTTCAGTGTTGAGGTCTTAAGTAGTTGAAGGGTTCGCCTCCCTACTGAAAGAAGTAGGCTAATGAGATGTCATACTTATAATTAAAGAGCGACAATGGACATCTCGGGAAGGGTTCGCTTCAGATTTGAGGTCTTGAGTGACTATAAAGTCCTCCTCTTTCCTATAAAAGAAGTATTAAATAACCCACTGAGATTTCCAAGCAATGACATTTACATAATACCTTTGAGGTGCATGCTTCTGGAAGTAGGTCTTAAATGACGGGGTCTGCCTATTTTCCACTGGAAAGTATCAAGTGACTTGGTATAGTCTCTTACATTTCTAAAGCCATAACAATAATACTACCATTTAGAATCATGCTTTAGGAATAGGTCTTAAATGATGGGGTCTACCTTAGTTAATATCTTGAATGACCAAAGTCTGCCTATTTTCAAATAAAAGGTGTTACTCGGTTGCTTGGCCCGGCAACAAGAGGAAAATATTGAGCATCGTTCGGCCCACAAGTATCGCTCGGCCCAAGTATCGCTCGGTTTAGGTATCGTCTGGCCAAACTGCATCGTTCGGCCTAAGTGCCACTCGGCCTAAGTCCATTGTTCGACATCCTGATTTCAAGTGCCACTGCTCGGCATTCTTTGGTTCAAAAGCTTTCGCTCGGCATCTTGAATTCAAGCGCCATCGCTCGGCATTATTTGGCTTCGAATCAACTACCTAAAGTTCACCGTTCGATCAATTATCGCTTGGTGTAAAATTGTTCAAACCTTAGAAGCGCAAACATCTCAGTTATCGCCGCTCGACATCTATCGTTTGGCTAATACCATTCTGCAACCTTCTTTGGCAACATCGTTTGGCAAAGCCGCTCAGCAAGGTCGCTCGACAACTTCCGTTCGGCATCCTTGGCTCGGTGCATACTAGAGGTGTTAACTAATTTTCAAGCCCACAACAAAGTAAGGACACTTGGCATAACTTTGCTTTGAGTCAACTAGCTACTTGCTTCGGTTCTTCTAAGGGCTTACTTCAAGTTACTTGATGATCGACCAGACAATTCTAGACCGGCATTCCTAGCTCGGCACAACTCGTTCGGCATGCCTGGCCTGGTGCACAGAAGTCACCTACTATGGGAAGAGTTACCTCGTTCCTGAGCCCGTAAGGGAAGTCCAGCCTATCTTCGTCTATAAATAGAAGGGCAGGAACACAGTGAAATGGACCTGATTTTTGGAGAACACTGGTGCAACTCTGCCATTTCCAAGACTTATTCTTTTTCATTTAGAAATTATATTCAAGTTGTTGGTGTACGGATTGTATCTGTATTCAATTACCTAAAAAATAAAGATTAAACACAAAGTGGATGTAGGCAGTTACACCGAACCACTATAAATCTGATGTTCTAGTTTTTGCAATTAATTCTCCACATATTCCTCTATTTTAATTTTCTATCTTCATTAATCTCTCTACACAAATCCTTCTTTGGGTGTTAGTGACCAATTCTGGTACTAACATTTTGGTGCTTCTACTGAGAACGCATTCTCAGGTTATTAGGATCTACTTGAAATCCTCTGAAGGAGATCCAAGTCAATCACAGGAAGTCTGTTGATTCTACTCATAGCTCTTACCAATAACCCTATAATGGGAAGACATCGTACCAGATTAGCCTCATACAACACAGACGTCAACGAGACAGCTAGTGTCCAGCAAGTAGGACCTAGCAATCAATAAGTTAATCTAGGCATAAGGATTGTCGCTGCCCAAAACCAAATGGAAGTTGCCACAAGAACAGAGTTCAACAACCTAACGAGAGAACTCATGGTGAGCAGGAGACAACTTAACGAACAGATTCAAGCTAACGCCAACCTCCTGACTCAGCTTACTCAACAACGGCATCAGAGTGCTAGAGGTAGCCCCACTCCTTATTCCTCATCTGACAGCTCAACTTCGTCCGATGAACCTCTTAGGCACAGACACCGCAGAACTGAAACTACACAAGCCATCTTCCATACAAACCCCAGACCTTTCGGCTATGGTCAGAGAGCTGATAAGAGAAAATCAAGGCTTGACTAATGATGATTGGGGGATATCCATGAGTCATACTCCATTCACAGATACTATTCTATAGGCTGAGTACCACAGGATGTTTAACATGCCAACTATTCCGGCCTATGAAGGGAAGATTGATCCCCGACAGCATGTAATGAGATTTGAATGGATGATGGATTCAGCTAGGTCTAATGATGCAACTAATTGTAGATGCTTCCCAATAACTTAATCTGGAATCGCTACTATATGGTTCACCTGACTTCCTCCATGGTCTATCTCCAACATTGATGAACTAGCGACGAAATTTTTGGAACAGTTCGAGATTCATACCACTCGTCCCAAGGTCGTGATGTTCTTATCCAGTGTGATTCAGGCTCTAAGGGAGTCTTAAAGGAGTACTTACAAAGAGTTCACGTTGTGGCTACTGAAGTTAGCAACCCAAATAGCCATGCCATTCTTATGGCCGTGATGCGAGGAGTAGATGCGGATTTGGAGTTTGGCGATTGGCTAGCGGGAAACCTCTGATTACACTAGAACATTTTTATTCGAAAGAAAATCAATTCATAAGAAGAGAGGAAGCCGGGTGGATGAGGTGGGACAATGCACCAGGGCCTGGCAAGGAGATTGTGAAGAGTAACATTGCTGTAAAACAATCTGGTGAAAACTCGGGGAAGGTCCAGGTCAATGTCCAAAACAAGCCAAACCAATCTAAAGGATCCAGAGGAGGAAATCCCAGAAAGAAAAGGGAAGCAGGAAAATGGAAACCAAGGATTATAACTTACAATGAATACACTCCTCTGAATGCATCTCTAGAAAATATTTACCTATCGACTTGTGATATTTTTCAATATTGAAAGCCACGCCTAAAAGAGTACACTGAGGAACAAAAGTGGACTGGGAAGTATTTCCACTTCCATGAGACTTACGGGCATAATACCGAGGAGTGTAAGCACCTCCACGATGCTGTAGAAAATCTGATTCGACAAAAAAAGTTATAGGAGTTTGTCAAGAATCCACAGGAAGGTAGACAAGGAGCATCGAACCTCGATCGCGGGCAGACTCCACGACATCCAGAGGAACCTGCTCGGACTGTAGATAGACTAGTCACAAACATGATAGTTGGTAGCCCTCACCCTGCAGATAAGAATTGGCAAGAGATGGAGCGGTATACTAGTTCCCAAAAGAATACAGATTGTGAATGTTGTTCAAACATGGAGGATGGGCCCCATCTAAGCAGCAGCGAATGATGACCGATGATATAGTGTTCAAGAGCAGAGATGCTGATCAATTGGAGGCGCCTACCATTGATCTGATGGTCATCTCTACCACTATTGGGCCAACGTTTGTGAGGAGAATACTGATTGACTGTGGAAGTTTCATTAACATTATCTTCAAAAAAGCATATGACCAGATGAAGATGGAGACAAAGGATCAAAAATCATCTAAAGCCCGTATTCATGGATTTAATGGTGCAGCTACTGATGCAGTGGGTTTTGCTGAATTGCCTGTTGAACTTGGAGAAGGTGAACGTAGGAGGGTGCAGATCCTACCGTTCGTCGTTCTGGATGTCGAGTCTCCATATAATGTGTTTCTGGATCGACTGGCCCTGGAAAAGTTTAGGGAAGCTTTGGTCCCTTGTTGTTTAACCTTGAAATTTCTGACAGACAAAGGAGTTGGTGTTGTGCATGGCGATCAGACGACTGGTCCTGCGTGTTATGTGACCGATCTGAGAGAGTCGAAGCGAAGTGAGAAAGGAAAGGTTGCAGACAACTCCATCTGTAGCTGAGTCACTGAAGATTGATAAGTAATTCCCGAGACTTGGCTCGGGCAGCATGATCGAATCTATTGAGACATAGATCCAAGGGAAATAATGAGGAACCCTCGGAGGCAAAAGCAGCACTGGCTGGACTGACGGTTGATATTCCAATCAGCTGTGATGACCCATCGTGGGTACTTAAGATTGGATCACAACGCAAACCCTCGATGATTGAGGATCTTACTGATTTCCTCCGGGTGAATCTGGATGTTTTCGCCTGGACACATTTCGATATGTACGGGGTTTCTCCCGCTATTTGCGAGTTTTATGTTGAATATAGACTCGAAATACATTCCGATGAAGAAAAAAGAGGAGGCATGGACCTGGAGAGGTCCGCTGCTCTCAGAGAGGAGGTGGACAAACTCAAAGCCAACGGGTTCCCTCGCAATGCCCTCTACCCAGAATGGGTCTCTAACCATGTACTACTGCAAAAAGCGAATGGGAAATGGAGGACATGCGTAGATTACTCAGACCTTAACAAGGGACGCCCTAAAGACAGTCTCCCTTTACCCAGTATTTATCAGCTCAGGATTAATACCACTCGTTCCAAGACGTGATGTCCTTATCCAGTGTGATTCAGGTTCTAAGGAAGTCGTTAAAGGAGTACTTACAAAGATTTCACGTTGCGGCTACTGAAGTTAGCAACCCAAATGACCATGCCATTCTGATGGTTGTCATGCGAGGGGTAGATCCGAATTCGAAGTTTAGCAATAGGCTGGTAGGAGAGCCTCTGACTGCGCTAGAGCATTTTCATTCAAAGGAACATCAATTCATAAGAAGGGAGAAAGCCAGGTGGATGAGGCGAGATAATGCACAAGGGCCTGGCAAGGAGACTGTAAAGAGAGACAATGTTGTAATACAATTCGTTAACAACTCGGGGAAGGTCCAGGTCAATGTGTAGAACAAGCGTGGGCAATCTAAAGGGTCCAGAGGAGGAAATCCCGAAAAGAAAAGGGAAGCAGGAAAATGGAACCAAGGATTCCAACTTACAATGAATACATTCCTCTGAATGTATCTCTAGAAAATATTTACCTGTCAACCTGTAATACTTTCCAATACCGAAAGCCATGCCCAAAAGAGTCAATAAAGGAACAAAAATGGACTAGGAAGTATTGTTGCTTCCATGAGACTTACGGGAACAACACCGAGGAGTGTAGACACCTCCGCGATGCCATAGAAAAGCTGATTCGACGGAAAAGTTGCAGAAGTTTGTTAAGAACCCCAGGAAGGTAGACAAGGAACATCAGACCCCAATCATAGGCAATCTCCACGCCATCCAGAGGAACATGCTCAAGTGGGTAGACTAGTCATAAACACGATAGTCGGTGGACCTCGCCCTGCAGATAAGAATTGGAAGAAAAATGAAGCGGTATGCTAACTCCCTAAGGCATGCAGATTCTGAATGTTGTTCAAATAAGGAGGATGGGTCCTCGGCTAAGCAGCAGCGAACGATGATAGATGATATAGTATTCAGGAATGGAGATGCTGATCAGGTGGAGGCTCCTACCATTGACCCGATGGTCATCTCCGCGACAATCGAGCCAGCATTTGTGAAAAGAATTTTGATTGATTGTAGAAGTTCTGTTAACATCATCTTCAAAAAAGCATATGACCAAATGAAGATGGAGATAAAGAATTTAAAACCATCTAAAGCCTATATCTATGGCTTTAATGGTGCAGCAACCGATGCAGTGGGTTATGTTGAATTGCCAGTTGAACTTGGACAAGGAGAATGTAGGAGGGCGCAAATCCTACCTTTTATCGTTTCGAACGTCGATTCTTCATACAATGTGTTTCTGGCTCGACCGGCCCTGGTAGAGTTTCGGACAGCTTTGGCCCCTTGGTGTTTGACTTTAAAATTTCCAACAGACAAAGGAGTTGGTGTGCATGGCGATCAAGTGACTGGTCGTGCGTGTTATGTGGCTGAGCTGAGAGAGGCCCAACGAAGAGAGAAAGGAAAGGCTGCGGACAGCTCCATCCGCACCCGAGTCACTGAATATTGACAAGTAATGTTTGAGCCCTGGCTCGGGCAACGCGATCGGATCTATAGAGACATAGATCTGAGAGATGATAATGAGGAACCCAAGGAAGCAAAACAGCACTGGCTGAACTGACGATTGGCATTCCAATCAGCCGAGATGACCCATCGCGAGTACATAGGATTGGATCACAACTCAACCCCTCGATGGCCGAGGATCACACTGATTTCCTTCGAGCGAATCTGTATGTTTTCGCTTGGACACATTCTGATATGTATGGGATTTCTCCTGCCATTACGAGTCATATATTGAACGTAGACCCGAGGTATGTACAAGTAGAGCAAAAAAGGAGAGGCATGGACCTGCAGAGGTCTGCGGCTCTCAGAGAGGAGGTGGACAAACTCAAAGCCAATGGGTTCGTTCGTGATGCCCTTTACCCTGAATGGGTGTCAAACCCCGTGCTAGTGAGAAAAGCAAATGGGAAATGGAGAACTTGCATTGATTACTCTGACCTGAAAAAAGCATGCCCTAAGGATAGTTTCCCTTTACCCAGAATTGACTAGCTGGTCGACTCAACGACGGGACACGAGTTATTTTCATTCATGGATGCGTACTCAGGATATAATCAATTCTCGATGCACATTCCAGACCAAGAACACACTAGTTTTGTCATGGATGTTGGGCTATATTGCTATGTAGTGATGCCTTTCGGACTGAAAAATGCGGTAGAAACTTATCAGCTCCTAGTGAATCGAATTTTTAAAGACCAGATCAGTAGAACAATGGAAGTCTATGTGGATAACAAGCTCATGAAGTCACGACAGTCAAACGACCACATTCGAGACTTAGCGGAAATGTTTGATATACTCAGATATTATGGAATGAAGATCAATCCTCCAAAGTGTTCCTTTTGCGTTGCGTCGGGGAAGTTTTTGCGTTTCATTGTTAATGCACGGGGAATTGAAGCTAATCCAGAAAAGATTCAGGCTATTCAAGACATACAAGTGCCTAGAAATATAAACCAAGTAAAAAGCCTGAATAGGAAAGTGGTCACGCTGAGTCGATTCATATCCAAAGCGATAGATAAGTGTATTCCCTTCTTCGATGTCATAAAGAAAGGAAAGAGAAATTTCGAACGGACGCCCAACTATGAGGACGCATTCGGAGCTCTGGTATTTGGAAAGTCCCCCGATGCTGTCGAAGCCTGTATACCATGAAATGTCCTATGTGTACTTGGTTATACCCCCCACATGCCATCAGTATGGCTTTGGTTCGCGAGGAGGACCGAGTTCAAAAGCCAGTGTACTGTGTCAGTAAACGTCTAACGAGGGCAGAAAGAAATTATACTAAAATTGAAAAGCGGGTCTACTGCTTGGTGATTGCATCACGCAAGCTTCGTCCGTACTTTCAGGCGCACTCAATCAGTGTTTATACAGATCAACCTTTGCAACAGGTACTCCAATGACCAGAAACCTTTGGAAGGATGTTAAAATGGAATATCGAGTTGAGTCGGTTCTATATTACCTACCTGCCACGAAGGGCCATACAAGGGCAAGCGCTAGTGGACTTCATCGCTGAATTTGCTGTATCAGATGAACCAAATAGTGACGGTGTTATCCCCTCTGTTCGATGGAAACTCTACACCGATGGGGCATCCAATGACCATTGTTTTGGGGCTAGTATAATTCTTGTGACTCTCGAAAACCGATCATTTTGTTATGCTTTGAAGCTCAATTTCCCAGCTATAAATAATGAAGCTGAGTATGAAGCATTGATTGCTGGCTTGAAACTTATCAGGGAATTTGGAGTAAAATCAGTTGAAATCTTTTGTGACTCACGATTGGTGGTATATCAGGTGCGGGAAGATTATCAAGCAAAGGGGCAAAGGCTTGCTCCGTACCTTGCCCGGGTTCATGAACTATTGGCAGACCTTGAGTATTACGATATTTCGCATGTCCCACGTGAACAAAATGGAGAAGCGATTCATTGGCCAAATTTGCAAGTACTGGCGATGCACAGCAAATGGGATTGGTTCCCATTGAAACCTTACATTCTCCGAGTTCAAATGTGATGGAGGTAGATTTCGTATTAGAAACAGAAATCGAGAAGAAGTCATGTGTTGAATATGCGCTTATATGATTTTTGTTTGATGATAATAAACATATATACATTCACTTAAATGTATTTGTTAACGTACTATTTTAATTTTCACAGAATAAATAAATATTTGCTGAATAAAAATAAATAACACAGTTTTTAAATTCAAATGAATATTTTATTCAAACAAATATTTATTACAACTTTGATAGTACAATTTCAAACTCTCACTATTCACTATACAATTTTGATACAAATTTCATTACATTTCATATTTACAGTTCACCTCACTACATATCACTCACACTCGTATTTATCTTCAACTGCATTCCAATTTGAATCCAGCATCTGAGCAATCTGCAAAAATATTCACTAACGCAGTAAAATTGAAAAGAAAATATTTTTGCAATATAACTTAAAAGATGATTTTAAAAATATGATTTGCCTCAGTTATTTGGGTTGTTCGTCATAATTTAAATTTGAATTCATCATACACGAACAACTTGTGACATACACAGTGTATCACTGTATATGCCACAAGGCCGTGCACACCGATATATACACTTGATTGATTTACAGGGACAGGTGAGCACAGGTCAAACCCAAATATAAAGTCGGGTTCAACTCACGTGCAATAATATAAAAGTCACAATTCTCAGCACAAGGTCAAACCCGAGTTTTTGAAACTGGATTCAACTCAAGTGAAAGTTCAGAAATCAACATGAATGCAATGCAAAGACCACGGCTACAACACAGCAGCATGTGATGCCATCATGAGTTCAAATGCAAAGAATGAAGCAGATATTGATATTGACAATATAGATACAAATGAATATCAAGTGATACAAACTGCAAAAATCTACGACAGCAAGTACATGCATGAAACAGTGGAATCAACAAGGCAACAGTGCAGTTGCAACATAGGTGACACAAGAGAGGCACAGCAACAACTACAAAAAGTGAATGCAAATTACACTTGAACTAAATGATCAAGTGCAGCATCTTATCAACTCAACTCAACAATGTAAGTATGCAAGTGCAGACAGTACATATATGCAATCCAAACATGTGCGGACTTAGGCAACAGTGAATGAGACAATGAACAGAGACCAAGCAATGGCCAATACTACAGGTTCAAATTGGAGCAACAGTTCAGTATGCAACATCAAAGTGCAACCAGAAGCAACAGCATATATAGTGAGTATGCAAGTGCAGAACAAGTCAAACTCGAAATAAATTCAAGTCGAAGTCTAGTTAAACAAGTCACAGTCAACATACTGGAATCGAACCAACAAGTGTAGCATCTGTTACAGTAAAAGAAAAAAAAAACAACAAGCCGAAATCCAGTTGAACAAGACCAAAATCAAAGCCGTGGCCAAGCAATGTTGAACAAGTCAACATATTAAAAATTCACGAAATAAATCAAAACCGTGATATCAAGTATAATGACCAAGTCACAATTCAATGCCGTGAATACCAAGTAACAAATATACGATTATGAACTAGTCAGAGGAAATCATCAACATCCATACAATATCGAACGGCCAAATCAACAATTTTGAAAATATCAGACGTACGCAAATTAAGGAAATCGAACGCGTATAAAACCCTAATCATCATCGGCAAAATTATCATCGAGTTCAAGCATTCAATCAGAGAATTAAAAGAGCAAAAAATCACTTACAGAAGCCATCTCGAACTCGAACAAATTCGAAGCAACCGAAGTGAGCAACAGCGATTCGATCGAACAAGGCTTCAGGCAATTAACCACTGATTCGATCAACTTAGAATCGGAGCTTCGAAATAGCCCTAAATCTCAGAGCCAAGCAAAGAGAACAAAGCCCTAAAAGAGGAACGGCCGCCATTACAACGAAGGGAATAGAAAAGAAAGGAGACGGGTTGAATAATAAAAGGGGCCGGCCTATTTACTTTTCTTTGTTTTATTATTTACAAAGGGTTTTAAATTTTTAATTAGGGTTATTTTTATTTTTATTGTTTTAATTTGTATTTCTTTTTAAACCGTTTTTATTTTCTAGTCGTGTGACTAGGGTGCAAACTACGGTGTGTAGTTTGGGAATTTGCAACTCGGTAGTTGAGTTGTGGTCAAGGTTTTGAGCGTAGAGTTAGATTAGTCAATAGCGGTGTATAGCGAGTTTACGTGTGTAAGCGAGGGACTATCTAATTTCTAGTAGAAACCTTGGGGGCAGCACGTAGGCAGGGTTTTGCCGAAGCTGGGTAAATTCTGTGTTGTTCTGTTTTATTCTGTTATTTATATTCTGCGATATCTGTGCTGCTATTCTGTGATCTGAATTGAAATTAATTTATAAGCTTCCGCGATTAATTTTTATAATTTACACTATCACCCTATTCACCCCCCCTCTAGGGTGAAATTGATCCTACAAGTGGTATCGGAGCTAGGAATAGAAGTTAACATTTGTTTTAAAAAATTCTATTTTGAAAAAATCAGTTTTTGTTTAAAAATTCGAATTTTTAAAATGGCTTCTTTTAATAATGCTTTTGCAGAAGGTCAATCCATAGTTAGACCACCAATGTTCAATGGTGAATATGCTTTTTGGAAAAATAGGATGAAATTTTTTTTGAAAACCATTGACGCTTGGGATATTGTTGAGATAGGTTATAGAATACCAACTATAACTGTAGATGATCAGGAAATAGAGAAACCAAAGGAACAATGGACAGAACTAGAAAATAAATTACAGAATACTAATGCCAAAGCTATGAATTCTATTATCTGTTCATTAGATCAATTTGAATTTAATCGTGTCTCACATTGTCTAACTGCGCAGGAAATATGGCACATACTAGAAGTGACTCACGAAGGAACATCTCAAGTCAAAGAATCTCGCCTTGCAATGCTAAGCAGCGAATACGAGAACTTCAAAATGGCGAAGGAAGAAAATGTCAAAGAGATGTACGGACGACTCTCCAATATCGTATACAAATCAAAAGCTCTCGGAAAAACATACACCGAATTAGAAATAGTCCGGAAAATCCTCAGAGTCCTTCCACGAAGCTTTGAAGCAAAAGTTACTGCCATACAAGAATCGAAAGATTTAAAACAACTTAAAGTTGAAGAACTCATCGGAAATCTCACCACTTATGAGCTTGAAATGAAATTCAAAGAAGAGCGTGAAGGAGGTGACACTCAAAAGAAATCAATAGCTCTCAAAGGAACAACCGAAAGTGATGATGATAACGATGAAGATGATGGAGCAGCAGAATTGGAGATGTTAATAAGGAAATTCAAAAAATGGAATCAAAAACATGGAAATTCAGCTCGAATTCAAAAAGCAAAAAGAAGAATAGCCAAAGCACTAGACTACTCAGAAGAACAAAAGTTTATTTGCTATAATTGCAACAAACCCGGCCATATCAAGCCCGATTGTCCACAAATTAAATCCAGCCACGGAAAGAAACAGAAAAAGAAAAGTTTTGCAGCCACTTGGGATGAAATAGACGAGAATGATCAAAGCACTGGCAGTGAAAGCGAAAAGGCAGAATTGTGTCTTCGAGGTGATACAACTGATAGTGACGATGACGAGCCAAGTGAGGTATCAAAACTTACCCATTCTGAGTTGCTTATATATTTTCATGAAGTAAACGGTTGTTTTGAACGACTTAGGGAAAAATACGCCAAACTTGAATCTCAAAAAGATACTTTGATAGAATGTAATAAACAACTTGACCAATTAGTTAAAACCTATCAAAGTAGAATCCCTAAGTGTGATAAGTGTCCAACATTTGAAGAGGAAATTAAAAAATCAGAAATCAATATAAAATCACTTGAAAATGAAATTCTGATTTTAAAGGAGAATGAAAATACTAGGAGAGAGAATTCTATTAAAAAGTGCACACAGTTGTTAAACGAAAATGAATCTCTCAAAACACAAGTCCAACAATTGTCAACGACTTTAGATAAATTTTCAAAAAGTGAAAAATCGTTGAATATGCTATTAGGAAAGCAAACTGTTAATACGGTTAGACAAGGACTTGGATTTAATAATTCGAAAATTGTTGAAAACAAGATTAATCAAGTTAATTCTATGTGCACAATTTGTAGAAAATTTGGACACGATCACAATAATTGTCGGTATAGACCCAAACATGTGAAAACTATACCGATTTGGGTTCCAAAAGGCACAAATATAAAATCTCTCAAAGTTAAACAAATTTGGGTGCCAAAGGGAACAATTATAAATAGTTTTGGGTCTACACAAAATTATTTTTCAAAATTTTCTGCCACTAACAACCATGGACCTATAAAAACAAATAGGTCACATAAATCCTTTTCCGTGTAGGTGTGGTGGCAGGCTAAGGAACAACAATAGTGTTCTCTGGATTTTGGCTGTTTCAGAAACACAACGGGCGACAAAGCTAAGTTCCTTAGCCTAGTATAAGGGTGACAGAATCACAATGAACAACGACGAGAAATATCGTAAAGGTAAAGACAGGTAAAAGTATATTTATTTGTACGATATTTTAAATGTGATAATCTGTACCATTTTCTGAATAAAACCAGCCAATTATGCGATGATGATATGATGATGGTTTAATGATGATTTTGATTCTGACTTTATTCAAAATTGATTAGCCATTTATATTCTTATGCCAAAAACACTATAAAATTCTCTAGAATTACTTGATATATAAGTTTGAGAGAAAAATAGTGTTTTGATTGGATAATAATATTGTTGTTATAATATTTTTGGCTAAATCTATATTCATGTTTTGACACGGCCTCGATTTAAAATCCTAATGAATTCTATTTTAAAAATTGTAAAAAGGATTTTAAATTTTTTTGAAAGTATTGAAATCTTTAAGAAATTGCCTTGAAATAAAAATAATGTTTGATGGCTTCTAAAATTGACACTTTAATATATGTTTGTTTGTTGACACGGTTTTTCATTTCAAATCTAAGAGAATTTCATTTAAAATTTGTTGATAATAATCATGAGAAAATTTGTTGAAATTTCTTAATCTGGTCTTTGACATTAAACGAGTGAATATTGAGTGAAATTTAAATTCAGATGCAGATTACACTGGTAATATGGTTGATAGAAAAATTATTAGTGTAACGTGATTAATTTTTGAAACATTCATTTGCTGCATCATTTTTTTTCAAAGAAAATATCTGCATATTCTTCATTTCAAATAATTTTCAAATAGCAGAAAATTTTCTTTTAAAACCCCCTGGAGAAAATCATTTTTGACCATATTTTCAGATTATTCATTTTTGAAAAATTAATTTCATAATTATTTTTGAATTTGATTTTAAATGACTATTATGACTAATCTGACTCCCAAATGATTATCGAAAAGAAAAATAGTGATTGAAAAAGTGATGAGTGTTGATATTAATTATATATTATGACTCGAGACAATATAATTAGTAAATTTCTTTAGAAATTTAGACAAGAGTTATAAAACTTTTTATTGGTAAAAATTCCATGACCATCTCTATATCTAACATATTTCTAACGACCATCACTCATCAAAATTCTATATAGTATGCCAATATGTGGTATTTTAAACGGGAAATCATTTGTGCTTCAATTTTAGCAATAAAATAAATATCCAAAGTGTTCACTCTCATTTAAAAGTCCTCACGGTTATGCATGGGTGAATTACTTGGATTTTTGATTATGTGCTTCCATGCTCATTTAAAAGTCCTCACGGTTATGCATGTATGGAACGCATATCAAAATTAATTGGTTAAATAGACAAGTTGATTCTAATCCCATTTAAAAGTCCTCACGGTTATGCGTGGTTAGAAGATACTTGAATTCATTTTTAAAATAAATAAACATTGTGAATACTACTAATCTCATTTAAAAGTCCTAACGGTTATGCATGGTTAGTAGATATTCAAATTTCCTGAAATAAATATACCACAAATAGACACGACTATATGGTTTTATTTGATGAAATCATTCCTATCATTCTAAAGTGGAATATGCGTCAATTAAAGTATTTATGATTTTTGTTTGATTTTTTATCGAAATTTAATTTTTATATTCAATTGAGTTTTTAATGTTTAATTAATATTGATCACTATATCTCTACTTTTCTATTACTATTATTCTTTTGCTTATAACAAAAGGAGGAGAGAAAAGTTAAGATTTTGTAAAAAGGAAGAGAAAAGGTCAAAGAAGTTTTCAATATGCATATAGACTCATTTGCACATTTTTATTTGTATGCATATATGTAGGGGGAGTCATATATGTAGGGGGAGTATCATATAGAAAGGAAGCATTCAAATAGAGGGAGCAATTGAAATTATCAAATACATTTAATATATTCAAAATCTTAAATATATGTTTGTTATCATCAAAAGGGGGAGATTGTTGAATATGCGCTTATATGATTTTTGTTTGATGATAATAAACATATATACATTCACTTAAATGTATTTGTTAACGTACTATTTTAATTTTCACAGAATAAATAAATATTTGCTGAATAAAAATAAATAACACAGTTTTTAAATTCAAATGAATATTTTATTCAAACAAATATTTATTACAACTTTGATAGTACAATTTCAAACTCTCACTATTCACTATACAATTTTGATACAAATTTCATTACTTTCATATTTACAGTTCACCTCACTACATATCACTCACACTCGTATTTATCTTCAACTGCATTCCAATTTGAATCCAGCATCTGAGCAATCTGCAAAAATATTCACTAACGCAGTAAAATTGAAAAGAAAATATTTTTGCAATATAACTTAAAAGATGATTTTAAAAATATGATTTGCCTCAGTTATTTGGGTTGTTCGTCATAATTTAAATTTGAATTCATCATACACGAACAACTTGTGACATACACAGTGTATCACTGTATATGCCACAAGGCCGTGCACACCGATATATACACTTGATTGATTTACAGGGACAGGTGAGCACAGGTCAAACCCAAATATAAAGTCGGGTTCAACTCACGTGCAATAATATAAAAGTCACAATTCTCAGCACAAGGTCAAACCCGAGTTTTTGAAACTGGATTCAACTCAAGTGAAAGTTCAGAAATCAACATGAATGCAATGCAAAGACCACGGCTACAACACAGCAGCATGTGATGCCATCATGAGTTCAAATGCAAAGAATGAAGCAGATATTGATATTGACAATATAGATACAAATGAATATCAAGTGATACAAACTGCAAAAATCTACGACAGCAAGTACATGCATGAAACAGTGGAATCAACAAGGCAACAGTGCAGTTGCAACATAGGTGACACAAGAGAGGCACAGCAACAACTACAAAAAGTGAATGCAAATTACACTTGAACTAAATGATCAAGTGCAGCATCTTATCAACTCAACTCAACAATGTAAGTATGCAAGTGCAGACAGTACATATATGCAATCCAAACATGTGCGGACTTAGGCAACAGTGAATGAGACAATGAACAGAGACCAAGCAATGGCCAATACTACAGGTTCAAATTGGAGCAACAGTTCAGTATGCAACATCAAAGTGCAACCAGAAGCAACAGCATATATAGTGAGTATGCAAGTGCAGAACAAGTCAAACTCGAAATAAATTCAAGTCGAAGTCTAGTTAAACAAGTCACAGTCAACATACTGGAATCGAACCAACAAGTGTAGCATCTGTTACAGTAAAAGAAAAAAAAAACAACAAGCCGAAGTCCAGTTGAACAAGACCAAAATCAAAGCCGTGGCCAAGCAATGTTGAACAAGTCAACATATTAAAAATTCACGAAATAAATCAAAACCGTGATATCAAGTATAATGACCAAGTCACAATTCAATGCCGTGAATACCAAGTAACAAATATACGATTATGAACTAGTCAGAGGAAATCATCAACATCCATACAATATCGAACGGCCAAATCAACAATTTTGAAAATATCAGACGTACGCAAATTAAGGAAATCGAACGCGTATAAAACCCTAATCATCATCGGCAAAATTATCATCGAGTTCAAGCATTCAATCAGAGAATTAAAAGAGCAAAAAATCACTTACAGAAGCCATCTCGAACTCGAACAAATTCGAAGCAACCGAAGTGAGCAACAGCGATTCGATCGAACAAGGCTTCAGGCAATTAACCACTGATTCGATCAACTTAGAATCGGAGCTTCGAAATAGCCCTAAATCTCAGAGCCAAGCAAAGAGAACAAAGCCCTAAAAGAGGAACGGCCGCCATTACAACGAAGGGAATAGAAAAGAAAGGAGACGGGTTGAATAATAAAAGGGGCCGGCCTATTTACTTTTCTTTGTTTTATTATTTACAAAGGGTTTTAAATTTTTAATTAGGGTTATTTTTATTTTTATTGTTTTAATTTGTATTTCTTTTTAAACCGTTTTTATTTTCTAGTCGTGTGACTAGGGTGCAAACTACGGTGTGTAGTTTGGGAATTTGCAACTCGGTAGTTGAGTTGTGGTCAAGGTTTTGAGCGTAGAGTTAGATTAGTCAATAGCGGTGTATAGCGAGTTTACGTGTGTAAGCGAGGGACTATCTAATTTCTAGTAGAAACCTTGGGGGCAGCACGTAGGCAGGGTTTTGCCGAAGCTGGGTAAATTCTGTGTTGTTCTGTTTTATTCTGTTATTTATATTCTGCGATATCTGTGCTGCTATTCTGTGATCTGAATTGAAATTAATTTATAAGCTTCCGCGATTAATTTTTATAATTTACACTATCACCCTATTCACCCCCCCTCTAGGGTGAAATCGATCCTACATCATGGATAACACCATTCAAACAATACTTATTACACAGGGTCTTACCCGAAAGAAAGAGCGAAAGGCGACAAGTCATTCATAAAGCTTCGTGATATGTAATGCATGACAGAATAATGTATCGACAGGGATCTCGGTCCCCTTATTCTGGTGCATTTCCCACGATAAGATAAAACGAGTCTTGAGGAAAGTTCATGAAGGAGAGTGTGGTGTCCATACTGGGGGGCAAACACTGGCAAAAAAGATCCTCCACTATGGATACTATTGGCCAACTGTAAATCGGGATGTTGTAGACTACGTAAGAAGATGTGGCAAGTGTCAAAAATACGCGAATATCCCAAGAGCTCCACCAACGAAACTCACACAAATGGTTAGTCTCTGGCCATTTGCAATATGGGGAATCGATATAATCGGTTCCTTGCCTATATCCAAAGGTGGTGTGAAATACGCAATAGTTGCGGTCGATTACTTTACCAAATGAGCGAAAGCAGAGCCCTTAGCCACAATCACTACCAAGAACGTCATTAATTTCGTTATGCAAAACATAATATGCCATTTTGGCCTCCCGCAACAATCATTATGGACAACGAAATTCGGTTCGAAAGAAGGGAGTTCAAAGACTTTTGTCAAAAGTATGGCATTGAGAAAAGGTATGTACCAGTTGCTCATCCAAAAGCCAATGGACAAATAGAAGCCGTGAACAAAATAATCATGCCCATATTGAGAAAACATTTGCAAAAGGCTAGAGGCAAGTGGGTGGATGAGCTTCCAACAACACTTTGGGCTTATAGAATCCCCCACAAGTCCACGACTAGCCACACTCCATTCGCATTGGCATATGGCACGGAAGCCGTTATACCTATGGAACTTGAAGTTCCTTCACATCGTGTAACTCATTATGACCCTAAAACGAATCGGGATCTCTTGTTGGAATCACTGGACTCCCTTGATGAAAAACATGAAAGGCGTGATTTAAGGGCGGCCGCATATAGGCACCAAGTCACTCAATATTATAATGAAAAAGTCCTTGGAGTATGGACTGGAGTACTCTGTGTTCCCAGAGTGCGGACTAGAGTATAAACGACTTAAAGTCTCCAAGTCCCAGGAGTGTGGACTGGAGTACTCTGAGTCCCCAGAGTGTGGACTAGAGTATAAATGACTTAAAATCTCCGAGTCCCTATAGTGCGGACCGGAGTACTCTGAGTCCCCGGAGTGTGGACTGGAGTATAAACGACTTAAAATCTCTAAGTCCACAGAGTGCGGACTGGAGTACTCTGAGTCTCCAGAGTGCGGACTAGAATATAAACGACTTAAAATCTCCAATCCCTGGAGTGCGGACTGGAGTACTTTGAGTCCCCAGAGTGTGGACTAGAGTATAAATGACTTAAAATCTCCTAGCCCCCAGAGTACGGACTGGAGTATAAACAACTTAAAATCTCCAAATCCTCGAAGTGCGGACTGGACTACTCTAAGTCCCCAGAGTGAGGACTAGAGTACTCTAAGTCCCCAGAGTGAGGAATAGAGTATGAACAACTTAAAATCTTCAAGTCCCTGGAGTGTAGACTGGAGTACTCTGGTCCTCAGAGTGCGGACCAGAGTATAAATGACTCAAAATCTCTAAGTCCCAAGAGTGCAAACTAAAAGTATTCCAAATACCCAAAGTGCGGAATTGAATATCAACGATTCTAAAAAATACCAAAGTACATAGACGTGAACTAGAGCTTATGTAACTCACCGAATTCTGAGTTATGGAAACAAGTTAGACAATAAGCTGAAAAGCGAAAGTCATGGAAAAAACGAAGAAACTACGTTTTATTCACAAATCCCAAAAACAAAGTTCCCTCCTCCCAGACTCAGAGTCAAAAGTTTATTTACATTGGTTACGAAAATGAATAGGAAATAATTACATAATCTAAACTTATTCTCATTGAACGAGGCATGATAGTTACTTCTTTGATTTCTTCTCCCTCCTCAGTTTCTCAAACGACTCCTCTTCCATGTGTTTTCGCTTGGACGCTTTGCTAGCAAGGGAAGTGACATCCGAGGAAGGAAGAGGAACTTCCAATGGCCTGGACCCATAAGGGAGAATGACTTTCAAATGTCTGTTCAAAGGATCATCTAGTTCCACTACTTGGGGCTCGACCTTGATTTCAACTTTCTTCTTCTCCTACATAAGTTGCTCCTTCACGCTCAATTTTGAAGTGTATCCAGAGGCGCCTGTAATTTCAACTTCATCGTGTTCCTCAACGGGTGATGGATTCTCAGATTTGTTTTCATTAAGCACCTCTATCACCTGAGTGTCAGGACAGGGAGTCTCTCCCGTTTGAATTGTCTCTCCTGTGATCTCTTCCTTCGCTATAGTGACATCGCCCCTTGGAGTTGGCTCGGGATTAGGACGGCCTACACAAAATCATAAGAGGCAAACGTTAGAATACATTAACTACTCGCCGAAAACGATGGCCCTTTGATCTTTGAGAAGAAAAGTTATGTACCGTTTTTTAGCTAACTCTCAACCATCAGGGGAGTTTCACCTTCTAGAATGGGAGATAGAACGTGAATATCAAGGTCAGGATCTTCCAGTCATAGCCATTGTGTTGCTCGAAGGGGTCAAGTGATGGACGAACGGTCTATTGAGTAGGGGAAGGAACTGGAGATTCGGTTCTGAACGGGCTGGTAATGTCATTCTTTCCTTTCGGCGAGGATGAGCCTTTGTAATAAAGAGCCTTTGCTGTAGACAAGTCCACAGGCTCGTTCCCTAGAGAAACTCCTTCACTAGAGCTCTTCGTCAACCTCTGCAGTGCCCGACTCAGCCTTTTTGATCTTTATCAAAGTCTCTCATGCTTCGACCAAAGATTCTAGGTGACCCTCTCCAAGAAATGTTAGATCACGATGCATGAGAACCCGAGCGTTGTACTCGGCTATGAGCAGGTCAGCATGCACTTAATCTCCTCTCTACCAGCCTCAATAGCTGCCTCAAGGCGAGAATCAATATCCGTGAGTGCTATTCTTTTTCCCTCCTCACGGGCTTCATTTTTCAGCGTTTCAGCCTTGGAGAGTTCTTCATCGAGCTTCGTTTTTAGGAGTCGTGTAGCAACAATCTCGTTGTAATATCGTTGCGACTCCTCCGGAGCAGCAATCTTTTCTGACTTTTCTTTGGAAAGTAGTTCTTCCAACTTTTAGATTCGTTGAGCAAACGCATCTCTCTCGTTGTGAACGGAGTCTTTCTCTAAAGTTAAGGCACCGCAGCATTGAACCGCTTCATCGAGCTCTTTCTTGTGCATGGCCTCCAGATGACTAACTGCCTCAGCTGTGTCTTTAGCATTTTTTCGAGCAGTTTCAAGATGGGACTTGTATAAGGAAATCTCTTTATCCTGGGATTTCATGGTGTCTTTGTCATGGATGGCTTCGAGTTTCAGACGATCAATTTCATGTTGGCATGCGATAGAGACTTATGAAACATTTTCTACCAAATGAACGAATGTGTCGTGTTGAACGTAGACATTATTGTTGCAAGCAATGGCACTTTGTTTAATGCATCCAGGAATGTGATGAATCGCTGAAAGAAAATTCAGGCCGTCGAAACATATTTTTGGGAACGTGGCCTTAAGCTCGGCTAGCTTTTTTGTTATCGACGGATCATGTACGGAGCAGAGGAAGTTTGTCCTGAGACTATGGGTTTTTTGGGAAGTTCCCGGGATTGCCTGGTGCTAGATAAACCCGAGTGTTGGTCGCGAGAAGTATCAAACTAGGATCCCTTATGACCAGATTTCTCCATGCGTTGCTCCAAGCAAGAGGGAGGATCATGATGGTATGAAGTCTGATTGTAGGCTTTCCATCGAGATGATGAGTCCGAGGAGCGATAGTCCCTATAGATATCATCATCTCTATCCCAGCGTTTTTCGAAGCCCGCATCCCAGCTAGAATGATGAAAAATAGAGGACCCGCGAAGGTCGTTAAATCCATGAGAATGTCCTATCTCACCTGCACAGAAATTAAGTGAACATGAGTTAGCCAGAATCACATGATGGCTGAAGTTTAAGTGCAAGATGAGATGTAAGTGTTATTATGTGTGTCCTAGTTTTCCCCTCGACGGACCAGTTTCTTTGGCTTTACTTATCGGTGTTTTTTCTCCTTGATTATGGGCTTGAACGCCTTCATCGCCTCTCGCGGGCGAATGAAGTTTTAGGGTAGGGCTTCTAGATCATTGAAGCCATAATTAAGCAAGTCATCGGGAATAGTTAGGTCAGATAAACTTTTACGTGAACCCTCTAAGTGTTGTGAAGATGGCTCTTTCCCCATTGGAGTAACTGTGACCTTTGAAGTTTCGTCTATTGTTTTTTTTCCTCGGCTTGTAAGCCAGTTTCTTTTTTCCCTTCGAAGGGGGAGGTGTTACATCAGTGCCATATGCCTCAACTGTTGAGACTTGGTTTTGATTCATGACACGAAGCTATCACTACAACATACAGATTTGACGACTGCTACGACAAAAAAGAGACAAAGAGACGAGACTTTAAAAACCGGTGCATCAACTACGGTATTTTGTTTTAAGTCTTAGGTTAATATTTGTTAAAATCTCTCCTCGATTATGTCTATACTAGCTTATATATTTAATCGCTATATTTAATAAATATTTTACACAAATATAAGCTAATATTTAGATTATTAGAGTAATATAAAGTTATAGAAATAATATATACATGTAAATTATGCAAACTGCACAGAAATGATCAGGTCAATCGACTGACCTACGGAATCAGTCGATTGACACTGAAATTTTTGTGCAGCATGCACATTTACATAAATATATACGAATTTAAATTTCAAATTACTTTTGAATCTTGAGTCGACTGACTATGTAGCTTAGTCGACTAAATTTCTATAATAGCCATATTTTTGAAAGGACACGACTTTTGTGAAGAGTTGTGAACCTTTAGCGAAAAGATTCGAATGCAACACTTCGATCGAAACTCTTCACCAATGGTCATAGTTATCTAACTCTTATAAATACAAACTCCAACTTCATTTCAAATCACTGAATTACAGTCGATTTCTCTTATTCTTTGATCTAACTTTCTGAAATCTATTTGCTATCATACTCTCAATTATTCTACATAAAAGCAATACCATACCTTTCTATTCTTCATATACTTCAAATATAAACATTTATACTCGAGGAGAAGATTATAGAAAGGGTGTACTACAAGTGACAAATCAGTGTTATCAAAACACATATTAGTCAAACTATTTTCTATATTAGTTGAAGTCCTGTTCTACTGCTCAGGCGAGTGAAGTCCTCTTCGGCTGTTGAGGAGAAATCCTGTTCTACTACTCAAGTCCCTGTTCGGCTACTCAGTGGTTGTATAGACCTGTTCCTTAAGTGAGGGTTATTGTTTTAGTGAAATTTCAGAAGGAGTCTGGGACTAGACGTAGGACGGTGCTTCGAACCAGTAGAAAAATCTCTGGTGTCATTTTACTATATTGCTTTTTATTCCACACTATTTAAAGTATTATTATCTTTATTACACTCTGCATTATCATATATCCATATTACACGATCCATGGCACACTTTCATTTGGTATCAAAGCAAGGTCATCATATAACCATAACACATTTATCTGATAATCTAATAATATGGACACTAACACTAGCACTAGCATTAACACTAGCTTTATTGAAGGACAATCCACTGCGCGTCCATCACTATTTAATGGCATGAATTATAACTATTGATCCACGCGTATGAGAATATATATGCAAGCAAATAGTTTTGAGTCATGGAATATAACTCAGACAGAATATACTATTCCTACTAAAATTATTCCACTTGGTCAAATACACAGAAATTAGATGCCACAATTAATGCAAAAGCCATGAATATGTTGTTTTGTGCCTTAGATAAAAATGAGTTTAACCATGTTAGCATGTGCAATACTGCATATGAAATATGGCATACACTCAAAATCACACATGAAGGAACCAATAAGGTTAAAAAAAGCAAAATATCCATGCTCAAGAGTCAGTTTTAAAACTTTAGAATGAAAGAAAATGAATACGTAAATGACATGTACTCAAGATTTCAGGATATCTATCATTCATTAGTAGGACTGGAGAAAAATATTCAAATTTTGATAACATATCCAAAATCCTTAATTTTTATAATGGAAGAAAGGGAAAGAAAAGTTCTCACTATTGGAGAAGCAAACGATATTTCAAAGATAACTCTAGAAGAATTAATAAGAAATCTAATGTCCTACGAAGTGAGTTTGCAGGCAGAAAGAGTTCAGGCTCAAGATAAAAAGAATATAGCATTTCATGCAGAACAAGAAGAATCAGACTCAGACAAAGACGACCTAGCTTTTATTGTAAAGAACTTCAAGAAATTCTTGAAATATAGAAAAGGAAACAGAAACAATGCAAGAGATGCTCAACCAGCAATAAACCACCATCTTTATCAGTTATGGAATGTTTTAACTGTCACAAAAAGGGGCATATGCAGAAGGACTACCCAGATCAAAAAAAGAATACCGAAATAAAAGGAAGGACAAATTCAAAAGAAAAGCCTTTTCAGTCACATGGAATGATTCAGACTCCTCATCCTCTTCATCGGAAAGTGAAAGTGACAGCGATAATGAACAAGTTAACGTATATTTTATGGCTAAAGCTAATGAGGCTAATGATTTTACTTTTGATCACATGATAGACATAAACTCTGAATTATTAGATACTTTAAAAAGTCTTAAAAGAAAATATAAAGAAGCGGTAGAAAATTAGAAAAAGGCAGAGTTTGAAAGAGATATGCTTAAAGATGAGAAGAAAATATAGGAAGAAGAACTTGAGAAAACTCAAGAATCTCTCTCTAATGTTAATTATCAACTTATATTATTAAGTCACGAAATTGAAACTCAAAAGGAGAAGAATAATAGTCTTGTTTCTGAAAATCATGTTTTAAAAACTAATATTAAAATGTAGAACTAGAAATTCAAGTCTAAAGACCAAACAAGATGGAATCACCAAAAATGTTTCGAATTTCAATAAAGGAAGAGAAAATTTATCTAAGATTATTGAAAATTCACAATCTGTTAGTAATAGACATGGTATACGATATAAGAAGAAAGTTAAAAAGTCACGATCTAGTAATTTGAACAAAATTAATAAAACACCTACGTCATTAAGTAGACTAGTTTCTAATACTATAAGTATATGGATACCTAAAACTAATAATAAACTAATAAAAAAGAAGTATATTAGTTCATTCATAGAAGATGTTCATAATAATAAAAATCATATTTATAAAAGGGATACTAAACCCTCTTAGGTTTGGGTTCCTAAGACCTAACTCTTAAGACCCTATTAAAAGGTGGGTACCAATGATATCTCATGTTTTTTGCAGGTTCCACTCAAGAAAAGAGGAAAATGGATACTCGACAGTGGTTGCTCAAAACATATGATAGGGGATAAGGATATGCTGACAAATATTAGATATTCAGATGGAGGTTCTGTCACTTTTGGAGACAATTCCAAGGGATATATCATCGGCAAAGGCGATGTGAGAAATTACGGTACATCTAATTTACCTCTAATTACAAATGTTTTGTTAGTTAAGAATTTAAAACATAATTTATTAAGTATAAGTCAGTTATGTGATAAAGGTTTTAAAATATCATTTTCTGAAAATAAGTGTAGTATTCTTGATCAAAATCAAAATATTATTTTGGAGGGATATAGAGATAAAAAAAATTATGTTTTAAATATGAAAGTTAATCATAACCTAAATTTATGTTTAATAGCTAAAGAAAATGATCCATGGATATGGCATAAACGATTTTGTCATATCAATTTCAAAAATATAAGTAAGATTTCTAAAAATAATCTTGTAAAAATATTACCAAATATGAAATTTTAAGTCAATGATATATGTGACTCATGTCAGTTCAATCCATAAATCATAATAAATACTATTAGTAATAGTTGATGATTTTTCTAGATATACATGGACTATTTTTATGAAAAATAAAAGTGATACCTTGGAAATTTTCAAAACTTTTGTTAAACAAATTCAAAATTTAAAAGGTATTAAAATTAAAAATATTAGAAGTGATCATGGAGGTGAATTTGAAAATATACAATTTGATAACTATTGTAAAAAGAAAGGAATATTTCAGAATTTTTCATTTCCTAGAACACCACAATAAAATGGAGTTGTAGAACGAAAGAAGCGAACCCTACAAGAATGTGCAAGAACTTTACTAAATGAAAGCACATTACCAAAACAATTTTGGGCAGAAGCTGTTGCAACTGCTTGTTATGTTTTGAATCGCATTTCTATAAGAGCTCTCACCAAAAATACTCCTTACGAACTTTTTAACGGTAGAAAACCAAACGTATCTTATTTTAAAATATTTGGATCAAAATGATTTATACTAAATACTAAAGATCAGCTTGGCAAATTCGATTCAAAATGTGACAAAGGGATATTTCATGGATATTCGAATCCAAGTAAAGCTTATCGAATTTTTAATAAACAAACAAATACTATCGAAGAATCACTCCGTGTATCTTTTGATGAAAACGCTAAAACTGTTTCTACTACATTTAATGACAATGACTTACTTAATAAAACAAAAACAATTAGAAACAATTCGAGAGACGATGACAATATCATTTATCTAGAGAAGATGAAAATATTGTTTATAATATAGAAAATAGAAATACTACTAATACGATAAGATCTCCTCGAAGAGTTTTACGAAATCATCCTACAGAAAATATAATTGGAGAAATAAATTCAAATGTTCGAACTAGAAGTTGATTAAATTTAATGAGTAATGTAGCTTTTATCTCTACTATAGAACCTAAAAATACTAAAGAAGCATCATCCGATAAAAATTGGATTATTTCTATGCAAGAAAAATTAAATCAGTTTGAACGAAATGAAGTTTGGGAACTAGTGCCCAAACCGACCGATCAAACGGTTATAAGAACTAAATGGGTTTATAAAAATAAAGCAGATGAATTAGGAAATATAACTAGAAATAAAGCAAGACTAGTAGCACAAGGATATAACCAGGAAGAAGGAATAGACTACAAAGAAACGCTTGCTCCAGTTGCTAGACTGGAAGCAATACGAATCTTATTAGCGTACGCATGTTTTAATAATTTCAAACTCTATCAAATGGATGTTAAAAGTGCTTTTTTAAATGGTTATATTAAAGAAAATGTTTATGTTGAACAACCTCCTTTATTTATTCATGAAAAACATCCAGATCATGTATATAAACTTAATAATGCTTTACATCGATTAAAGCAAGCACTACGTGCTTGATATGAACGTCTTAAAAGCTATCTAATTAATTCTGGATTCGAAATAGGAAAAGCAGATCAAACATTATTTATAAAACATTCTAAAAATGATATATTAAGTCCAAATATATGTTGATGACATTATATTTGGCTCAACTAATAATGAATTATGTAAAGAATTTTCTGAAATAATGACTAGAGAATTTGAAATGTCTCATATGGGAGAATTATTATATTTTCTAGGACTACAAATTAAACAAGTTTCAAATGGAACATTTATTAATCAAGAAAAATACTGTAATAATCTCATTAAACATTTTGGAATGGAAAACACTTATGCCAAACCAACTCCCATAGTACAACAGCACAACTTGATAAAGATGAAAACGACAAAAGTGTAGACCAGAAATTATATCATAATATGATAGAATCATTACTTTATTTAACCGCAAGTAGGCCAGATATTATGATGAGCGTATGCTTATGCACATGATTTCAAGCAGACCCGAAAGAATCACATATACGTGCTGTAAAACAAATACTATGTTATCTTAGTAAAGCTACAAATTTTGGACTTTTCTATCCAAAAGAGTGTTCGTTCGAATTAGTATCATGCAGTGATGCTGATTTAGAAGGATCACGAACAGATAGAAAAAGTACAAGTGGTACGTGTCACTTCATTGGTAAATCGTTAATATCTTGGCTTAGTAAAAAAACAAAACTGTGTCTCTCTATCAACTTGTGAGGTAGAATATATTTCTACAGCATTAGCATGCAAACAAGTAATTTACAAGCAACAGACACTTAAAGATTTTGGAATCAACCTATTAAAATTAACAATTTGCTGTGATAATTCTAGTGTAACTAATTTATCTAAAAATCCAGTTAATCACTCAAGAACTAAACATATAGATATTAGACATCACTTTTTACGTGATAATATAGAAAAAGATATAATAAATCCAGACTACATACCATCAGAAAATCAGATGTCGATATTTTTACTAAACAACTATTAGAGAATACGTTTATAAAATTGCGACGTGAGCTCGAGATAATCTCAAGTAAACATATATAAATAGAAATATAAAAAATTTAAACAAAAAAATAATAATAATAAAATAAAAATAAAAAGCCAGAAATAAATTTTTTTCGAAAATTTTGAAATTCTGACCATGTTATGACTCGAACTCGTGACTTGTTGTAAATAGCCCAGGTGTCTTAATCACCTGAGCTATTAATTTTTTCTGTTCTAGTCTCTTATGGTCGTTTTATCATATAGTAACATGTATTTTATACTGCTTTATATGTCACGGTTATCTTTATAATTTACATTATTAATTTTATAAATATTAAAACTGTTCAAATTAGCCCAGCCAACAGAAAACCTGTGTCTCTACATTCTTTTAGGCTAGAATTAATATAATCCACAAATTATATTTTATTTTCTCTAAAACTATAAATAGGTGCATATTCCTATTCCAATGCACTCAAAATCAATACATCATTCAATTCTCTGAAGTAATAAATCAATTAACAGCAGCTTTTAAAACAATGTCAACTTTCACTACAACCGACTCTATTGAAATCATTGCTTCAACCAACTCTCCAAAAACACCTGACCATAAGGGTTCACCATCATCGGTTTACCACACCGAATAACGCCGAACAAGGAAAAAGGAAAAAGGACCGTTGATATTTCACCAAACACACAAAAAATCGACGATCTTCACCATTATCAACAGGAGTCGCTAATGCTTCAACGGGAGATGTATTATGAATAGAAAATTAACTCCAGACGTATAGGTATAATCGAGCATATAGCAATGAAATTCTGCGGGGCTTCGTCACACCCAATAGACGAAAATGCCGTTTCTCCTATCAGACGCCCTTCGACTTCGTCTCCTCCATGACCGCCATTCTCACCAAATTCATGGGATCGCAACGAAACTTCGAACGTTCGTCGTAAACAGCTAAAAGAATTCAAGACACCAAGTCCTAAGAAATAATCATAGTATTTAATAATTTTTGTTGTATTTTTTAAATAAATTTTCTATCTTTATGTACGTTTATATATTTGAAATAAAATTATTTACATTCGTAGAATAAACAAAATATACACAATTCATATCATATAAAAATTTAATGTGCAAAATGCTACAGGTCAGTCGACTGGATTTGAAAATCAGTCGACTGGCAATGCAAAGTTTTTAACTTATATACACAGCTAGTCGACTGTGCAGGACCTCGTTCGACTGGACCAGAAGGTTGAATATTATCAACCTTCAGCTTCAGTCGACTAACGCCCATAGCCAGTCGACTGACGCTGTAAAATAGACGATTATTTAACAGGCCGAGTCGACTATTGCAGGACTCAGTCGACTGGACCAGAAGGTCGAAAATTCACAACCTTCAGCCGACTGAAGCCCTGCACCAGTTGACTGAGCCGTAGATCTGAATAGCTTTTTACCTTTTCACCTATCCTTTTACCCCTTTATTTATCACTTTACCTTTTCTCCTCTTTTACAATTCAGTTTTTCAAAATATTCAAAACCCTAAGCTCTCCAAAAATCAGAATTTTCTTCTCAAAATCAAAATTAAATAGCACCAAAACGGAAAGGTCAAGCCTTCTCCTCGTCTCAACCACCTTCTAGTGAAAAAATTTAGCGGTGGCCAATTGGCAACACCGCAATGAAGAGGTGGAGATGGATGCAAGATTCAAGAATATTAGAACGTTCCTTCGTCAAATTCCCTGATTTTTCACTCTATCACATTCAAGAATTAGCCCGACGAAGCAATTTAGAGTCGTTAAATGATATCGACGACAATAAACACAAAATCAACCAAATTATGGTTAAGTTGTTTTACACTAATCTCAACTTGGGTCATCAAGATGTTCCAAATCAGGAAGATTGCAAATGGAGTCTTGTATGTGGTAAGCCCATCCTCTTTTCTCTAGACCGCATTGCTCATATTCTAAAAACAGAAAATGATGGGGTTGAATTGGCTACTATTGTTGTTGATTTGGTTGTTCGAGATCGCGTAAGCCATTTATTTCTTGAAGACGATGTGCGTCAGTTAAAATCAATGTCTTTACGACCAAAGGCATGAATAATTCATCGCGCCTTAATGAAAACATAACTCCTAGAACTGGGAGTTATGAACTCGTCTATGAACAAAATTTTAGAGCCTTGTATGCAATTTTTGAAAATATCAAAGTAAACTGGCTTCCTTTAATACTTGACGAGTTTTTAAGCTTTAACAGAGTAAGATGAATATAATTTATCACGGTGAATATATTACGCGACTTCTCAAAGCTTGTGAAGTTCCGAAACCGGACTCCCTGGTTTCTACCATTGGTTGTTTGAACGCTCGGACTTTAGCTTTAATGAAATTACCGGTTGCCCGACCCCCTACTATAATATCTTTTGAAGAATGGACCCAAAGTCAAACAACTCAAGTCCACCCTGAACAACAAGGCGAGTCTTCTCACGGACCATCTCGTCAAACATTAACTCGATATCAACAAGATGAACTTACGATTCCAAATGAAGGTCTTCAACCACGTGAGGCCATCAATATCATGTGCCATAATCAACAAATCCTTCAATCAAACATCCTTAAAGTTGATAAGAAGCTCGATAAAGTCAAAGGATTTTTTACAAAATCGTGGTAAGCTATATCGTGCTCTTTCGATACATCTACTTCTACTATAGGCGCTACGGGTAAGCAACCCGTATTTACATGGTCTTCTTCTTCTTTTGGGGGCAATCAAGCTAGTAGTGATGATGATGGTAATGGAGGAGATGGTGGCAGGGGTAAACATCCGATGGAATAAAATGGTCATTTCTTTCATTTAAGACATTTGCTTTTAATATGGCTTGTACTAAATAGCCATTCTAGCTTATTTATTTAAGGAACTCTTGTCTATGGACATTAAATGTTTGGATGATTGTTCTTAGTTTTATTTCATATTATCTTTCACATTATAATATCATATTCCTTAGTCCTTTTTGTCGATGACAAAGGGGGAGAAATATTATTGCAACTAATAAAAATGCAGGATATAGAACGTCAAGGATTCAGAGGGAGTAAGTATTTATGTTTTATATATACAGTCGAAATCTATATCAATTTACAGGTTGTCATCAATCAAAAAGAGGGAGAATGTTGAGGCTTGGTTTTGATTCATGACACGAAGCTATTGCTACAACATACAGATTTGACGACTGCTATGACAAAAAAGAGACAAGGAGACGAGACTTTAAAAACCGGTGCATCAACTATGGTATTTTGTTTTAAGTCTTAGGTTAATATTCGTTAAAATCTCTCCTCGATTATGTCTACACTAGCTTATATATTTAAAAAATATTTTATACACATATAAGCTAACATTTATATTATTAAAGTAATATAAAGTTATAGAAATAAATATATACATGTAAATTGTGCAAACTGCACAAAAATGATCAGGTCGTTCGACTAACCTACGGAACCTGTCGACTAACAATGAAATTTTTGTGCAGCATGAACATTAACATAAATATATACGAATTTAAATTTCAAATTACTTTTGAATCTTCTGTCGAGTGACTATATAGCTCAGTCGAATGAATTTCTATAACAGACATATTTTTGAAAGGACACGAATTTTGTGAAGAGTTGCGAACCTTTAACGAAAAGACTCGGATGCAACACTTCGATCGAAACTCTTCACCAACAGTCATAGCTTTCTAACTCTTATAAATATGAACTCCAACTTCATTCCAAATCACTGAATTACAATCGATTTCTCTTACTCTTTGATCTAACTTTCTGAAATTTATTTGCAACCATACTCTCAATTATTCTGCATAAAAGCAATACTATACCTTTCTATTCTTCATATACTTCAAATGTAAACATTTATACTCAAGGAGAAGATTATATGAAGGGTGTACTACAAGTGTCAAATCAGTGTTATCAGAACACATATTAGTCAAACTATTTTCTATATTAGTTGAAGTCCTGTTCTGCTGCTCAGCGAGTGAAGTCCTCATCGGTTGTTGAGGCGAAATCATATTCTGCTGCTCAGGCCCTTGTTCGGCTGCTCAAGGGTTGTATAGACCTGTTCCTCCGGGTTAATTGAGGGTTGTTGTTTTAGTGAAATTCCAAAAGGAGTCTGGGACTGGACGTAGTACGGTGCTCCGAACCAGTATAAAAATCTATGGTGTCATTTTACTATACTGCTTTTTATTCCGCACTATTTACATTATTATTATCTTCATTATACTCTACATCATCATATATCCATATTACACAATCCATAGCACACTATCATCAACCGCCTGTTCTAGAGCAGGACTTATATTCTCACCCGATGCTTCCGACACCTCAGTTTCTCTAATCTCGCCCTCCTTGGGTGCATCGGGGGCACCATGTGTCAAAGGCCCGGCTTGCCTTTGTCCAAGGCAAGTCGTGTCGTGAGGAAGATTTATTCGGCGACCTTCCACCAACAACCCAAATTTTAGGAGCGATTCATTGGTAATGATGGATCTGATATCCTGGTCGTCCGCGGGAACAACTCGAATAGCTTTGACGACCTCAGAGTACCCGGAGCCTTCGGGACGTGGATTGATACCTGTAAAAGTAGAGAAAGGATTTAGAAAGGATGCAATTTCTACCGCATACAAGTATTGATCCGGAAATGAAACTTACTCCCTTCTAGCCATCTCCTCGCAAAGCCTGCGGGACAGCGCATATAAAGCCATTCTTGCTTATATTGGACAAATTTGCTCCAGCTCCCGTTAAGATTTGGCACTTGTTATGTGACTCTAGGAATATAGAAGATGGGTTGTCGGATCATCTCTTGAAATGACAAATATAGCGGATGTCACCGGGAGTGGGGTGCCTAAATAGAATGCTCATGAAAAGAATGCACATGCCATATATGAATGCGTGACTGTTGGGATGTAACTGTGACGGGGCGATCTCAATATACTACAACAGATCAAGGAGGAAGGAGTTGAATGGTGGCATGCTACCAACCCAGCATATGAATTCGTTGCAGGCAGTATATCTGGTCGGGAGCAGGTGAGGACGATCTTGTCACGATGGAACCAGTACATCGTCAAATGGAATTCCATGGATTGAGCATAGTCGGCGAAGAGCATTTTCATTGATTCTCAAAGCTTCAAAATTAGCCGGAACGTCTAGGATGATTGCTGCATCTATAGCATTAGGGGCCAAGTCAACAGATGCAGTCGTTGGACTTGGGATGCTCTGTACAGGAGTTGCCGATGGATTTGAAGTTCCCACTACTTCTTGTTGAAAACTTGGCTCAGGTTTATCTGGGACTGTAGCAGCGCTCGACTTTCTGGACATCTTCAATGAGCGTCGAAGATTGGATAAACACCTATTTGAACTACACTTGACAGACAATCAATATTATATATAACGACAAAAGTGCTTCCCCCGTGTGATGTGTGGCCTAGTGCAATCGTTTGAGTGTAAATGTAAAACAATTAAAAGTCACAAAGCTGATAAAGTAAAAGTTAAGCATTGAACGGTCATCTTCGAAGACCATCATTGCTGATCGTCTCCGAGAGCCTGCCTTATGACGGTTTTAGTTTTGAACTCAAACATTGGCACTATATGTCGAAGGCTATTGTCTATTTTTTTCGAGTTAAACTCAAGTTTATTGTAGTTGAGATAGGAGAGTTATCAGTCCGGATTAGTTCGATATGCTTGTTTGCTTAAGTCCTTGTCCTTGTTTATTGTCATATGATTAGGCATGGGAAGTAAGTGAATTTGACATGAGTTGCATTCGAGTTGGAATGATTTTGACCTTTGTTGCCTACTTCAAGGCTCAATGCCGAGCGACACTCGAAACATACGGTCGAACGGCCACCTAAACCAGATACACCGAGCCGCTTACTTCCTACCTCCTTAATACCACTCTCACATGAAGACTACTCCAAGCTACTTACTTCCTGCCTCCCTAACATCAGTCTCGCATAAGGATTACTGAGCTACCTACTTCGTAGTTGATCGGTATCCATCTGAAATACAAGTGTCGAATGGTCACACTCATTTCTTCCTCATTCCCTGATCACTGAACTATACTCTCTCTCTCTCTCTCTCTCTCTCTCTCTTTAGACCGAACGACCTTCCATCCCTCTACCTCCCTAACATTGTTTTGACATAAAGACTACCGAGCCACCTACTACGTAGTTGGCAGGTTTCCACCCAAAATACAAGTGTCGAACGCTCGACCAACAATCCAGTTTCGCTTCAACAACCTAACTCTAACGCTCGGTGACCCAGCAGGAACCTACGACCTAGAGACCACCGGTGTCCCTTTCCTTCCTCCTCTCCATTCCACCAGCCATGAAGTTGGTTAAAGTCATACTAAGTTCTAGCCCTGAGGCATGTTCGAACCTTGATTCACCTTCCTCGTCTACACACCTCCTACCGTCTATAATTTAAAGAAAATTCGCGATTTCGAATTTCGTGCTAAACTTCCTAGTTTGGAAAAATGTTTGAAGGAGAAATTCCTATATAAGAGGATGACTAAGGCTTAAGGATCTGTTAGGTTTGAGATTGGAAGTTGTTTAAACTCGATCTGGGGAGGAGCTGAAGGGAGAACTTACTAGATTCAGGGTAAGGAGGGAAGGTTGGAGAAGTAGCCGAAGTTCGAGGAAAGGTAAGTTACGGTTTCCTGAAGGTTCAAAGTGAAAGTAAAAAAGTGATGAGGAGAAGTGTCGGTTTTTATATGCGAAGAAGGGGATGTGAACCGGCATCAACCAGTCGACTCTGTCAAGGCATTTCAATGGTTCGGTGAGCAGTTATACCGAGCGACTGAGAACTTGCCGAAGGGGTGGCTCGGTGCGCGAATATCAACCGAGCCGTGTTGAAGACATGGTAGGATGAAGAAACGAATTCCACCCGATAAGAGGAGAAGAGTGGAAGGCATGGTTTGCATATGGTTCAAAGCATATCATGATTGAATCTCACGATACACTTTGGGGGGCAAGTGTTACCCGGTTGCTTGTCCCGGCAACAAGAGGAAAATATTGAGCATCGTTCAGCTTGCAAGTAACGCTCGTCTCAAGTATCGCTCGACCTAGGTATCATTTGGCATGACTGCATCGTTCGGCCTAAGTGCCGCTTGGCCTAATTCCATCATTTGGCATCTTGATTTCAAGCTCCACCGCTCAACATTCTTTGGTTCAAAAGATATCGCTCGGCATCTTGAGTTCAAGCGCCATCGGTCGGCATGATCTAGCTTCGAATCAACTGCCTAAAGTTCACCATTTGGTCAATTATCGCTGGGTGTAAAATTATTCCAACCTTAGAAGCGCAAACATCTCTGTTATTATCGCCCGACATCTATCGTTTGGCCAATATCGTTCGACAACCTTCTTTGGCAGCATCGTTTGGCAAAGCTACTCAGCAAGGACTCGGCAACTGGCGTTCGGCATCCCTGGCTCGGTGCATACTAGAGGTATTAACTAGTTGTCAAGTCCACAACAAAGTAAGGGCGTTCAGCATAACTTTGCTTCCGAGTAAACTCGCTACTTGCTTCGGTTCTCCTGAGGGCTTACTTTGAGCCACTTGATGATCAACCAGACAATTGTTGACCAACATTCCTCGTTCGGCACAACTCGTTCCGCATGCCTGGTTCGGTGCACAGAAGTCACCTACTATGGGCCGAGATACCTTGTTCCTGGGCCTGTAAGGGAAGTCCAGCCTATCTTCACCTATAAATAGAAGGGTAGGGGCATAGTGAAATGGACCTGTTTTTGGAGAACACTGGGGGGACTCTGCCATTTCCAAGACTTATTCTTTTTCATTTAGAATTTGTATTCAAGTTATTGGTGTACGGATCGTATCTATATTCAATTACCTGAAAAAGCAATAAAGATTAAACATAAAGTGGACGTAGGCAGTTACGCCGAACCACTGTAAATCTGGTGTTCTAGTTTTTGCAATTAATTCTGCACATATTCGTCTATTTTAATTTTCTATCTTCATTAATCTCTCTACACAAATCCTTCTTTGGGTGTTAATGACCAATTCTGATGCTAACAAAAGGTATTAAGTGGTTTTGATACTGTTTATTACATTACTACGATTTGATCTACGATAAATGCGATAATAGGTTGACATTAAATGTCGAAATCCTTAAGTAGTGGTCAGAGGTCTTGTAGCTAGGACCCACTAACCATTGACATTATTAGGAAACCACTTCGAGAATAGATCTTAAATGATGGGGTCTACCTCAATTAAGGTCGTAAGTGACAAAGTCTGCATATTTCACTTTTAAAAGTATTATAGAAGCCCACTTCACATTTAGAAGTACTAAAAGGCTAATGGGTTTGGAAGTATAGGTGGTTGATATGACTTCATTATCATTTCGTACCTTGGAAAGAGACAGTATCTTAACGGACATAATAATTAAATGGAAAGCTATCGATATAAGTTTATGTTATGGACAGTTTATATTTTTCTGGTCATCTGAACGTTGTTCTGACCTCTTTCTTATTACAACCCATATGATAGAATTTAGTGGAATATATCATTTTAGTTGGATGTGTTATTTTGTTGGAGAGTCTTCTTTCTCTCATGCTCGATGCTGATGTGACAATCTGATATCCAAGGAATATCATTAATTCCAAGGTAGTAGTGATAGTTAGTATTCTTATCCTATTATTATTTCCATTGTGAGTTTATATTTTGATCGATCTCTGATAATGCTGATGCTTATATGCAGGTGCCAAATTCAACGATTTGTACTTTGATGGACTTGGGTTTTTATTTTTGTTGAAATTTAGTCCCATTAAAGTGTGGGTATGTGTGTATATATGTATATATGCATTATATATACATTTTATTGTACATCTTTTATTATGCATGTGTTTCGATTCAAAACCACATATAACAAAGGCATATGAAAAGGAGAAATGGATTCGTTGCTGATGTGACAATCTGATATCCAAGGAATATCTTTAATTCCAAGGTAGTAGTGATAGTTAGTATTCTTATCCTATTATTATTTCCATTGTGAGTTTATATTTTGATCGATCTCGGATAATGCTGATGCTTATATGCAGGTGCCAAATTCAACGATTTGTACTTTGATGGACTTGGGTTTTTTTTGTTGGAATTTAGTCCCATTAAGGTGTGGGTATGTGTGTGTATATATGTATATATGCATTATATATACATTCTATTATGCATCTTTTATTATGCATGTGTTTTAATTCAAAATCACAGATAACAAAGGCATATGTAAAGGAGAAATGGGTTCGTTGCGTTGTAAATCCCAACAAATACATACAATCACATCAATTACGTACACTTTTTATTTGTAGCACATGTGTCAATACAATAGATATTGATTTTGATAACAAAATCCACATAAATACAAGTACTAATGTTTTCTTAGTTGTATAGACTATCTTGCAAAATATTACATGGATACAGGATAAATCGAGTATGAAGACTGATCAGTAAAAAGACTAGAGATCAAGATTCGAAGATGCTCAAGATACTAAAGACTCATAAGTTTAAAAACAAAGATATAAAGAGTTCAAGACTATAAATTATAGTTAGTAGACATTAAATAAATTTGTTAAAGTCCTTGAATAACAACTTTCATTTTCTTGAATACTCTATCACCAAAAGAATCATTTTATTTTCCAAAATGTATTTTTACAAATACTTTATAGAAATACTATATACTAAAAGGTATTTAAAAACTATTTTTAAATGATTTTACATAATATCATAATTTTATGACACTTTAAATGTGATTATTGTTTTTTTCTCAAAATTTAAGGGTATGTCAACATACCTTACATATGTATGTCGACATATGTACCATCTAAGAGTTGTTTTTAAAATTTTGAATAGTTGTGATCTTTGGCTCCATCTTTTCGCGAATAGACACGTCCCTTCGAACACTATATAAATGGGACTGGAAAATGAATTTTAATAACTATTTTATCTATATTCTTCTTACTCCAAATTCTCATTATATATTTTACAAAGTCCACTCTTTATATTCCTCAAATTCAATCTCTATTTTACTATATTCATTCTCTATAATCTACTCATTGATTTGCAAGTATTCTCCTATCAATTGTAAGGTAAAAGTGCTATCAAATGGCTATAGGATATTCTATTTCCAAAATATAACTATTTCTATTTGGAATCACCAATTTTCTACTACTATTTGTGTGGTCGTGCTTATTGCCCGTTTAAATTAAGTGGGTATGCTTGTTACCCATGCAAGTCAAGTGCATGTACTTGTTGCCTGTTTAAATCAAGTAGGTGATCTTGTTGCCCGGTTAAATCAAGAAAATCTACCCTAATCTCGGAAAGTCAGGGAGTGTATCTTGTTGCCTTGAAATTAAGTTTATATTCCGGTTTGCTTGCTACTTGATTAAAATAAATATAGACAAATACTGTATAGGAATGGATGTAGGATTGGTCAATCCGAACTGGTATAAAAAATCAAGTGTGTCATCTCTCTTATTTTTACTTTATTCAACTGCATTTATTTATATATGTGACTGTTTGTTAATATATATCTGTATTTTGATTTAAAATCCTGAAACTGTTTAAAAATTTCTATACTAATTATATACCACCATTAACCCTCCTCGGTATTATAGGAGCCTTAAGATCCATCGACACTAGTTTGATTTATACTACACCGTTTACCCACAATGTGCATTTCACATAAAAAGTGTATTTGATATACTTGTAGTAATAAAAAATACAAAAATTTCAAACATATTAAATAAGAAAAAGATATTATTCAAAATATTAAGATTAGATCTAAAATCTATTTAGACTTCATAGGCTCATCAAAGATCAAAATGGATTTGTTTTTTGAAATTATCTCGTTTAACCCGCTTTCTACTGCATTGTTTCTTAATGAAAGAGGCAATGTGGGCCTCAAAATGGATTTTTTTTGGAAACCTCTCCCCATTTTTTCTCTTTGACCGGTCATAATAGAGGCAACATGGCCTTAAAAATTTCCCAAGACCACTTAGCAATTAATTATATAAATCCAATTTAAATATTATATTGATATTGTGTACCGATACATGCGTATATAAGTTTTAAATACAAACAATATTAAATAATAATGGTATCCAACTAAATCAACCGAAATTTAATAAGTAATATTTCATAAATATTAATTAATTTAATTAATCTACAATGATTATAAATTGATTAAATCGTGTGGCTTTTTGGAGTGTTTATTATTACGGTTGTGTGACTCAAATGTGTAAATTCATTTAACATTTAACATCGAACAATTCTAATATTAACGTTCACATGCCACCTTAGCCAGTAGCACAACGTTTTAACTGAATTTATTGCTTACACGCTTTTTCCTTAAAATCCAAATTAACTTATTATAAGTGGTACATGATAGCAATGATTATTTACACCAATTCTTTTTGTCAATGTTATATCGCATTAGGACTTATGAATTTAGTTTTGGTCAAAATTCTAATATTTCCATATTCAACTTGATTAATCTAAACATCAAAACCTTGGTGCATTAATAACAATTATCATTAACCATATTTCTTAAGACTTTGACTTTGAGTTATGTAACATCCCACCTTTTCGTACGCTTTAAATCGACGATAAACCACACACGTCAGACTTAAACCATACAAAATGGCGGATTGTTATGGGGTAAATAAGAAAAATTAGAGAAAGAAAAAACAAAATAGAATCTTGCAGCGGAACGATAAAATATAATAATCAAATATGCAGTTCATGAAGCTGTTTACAAAATATTCAATTATACTTATGTAATACATATCATAGTTACACATACCAGAGAAACAAATAATAATGCAGCGGAACAAATGTGATGCAGTGGACCTATATAATACATAATAGTAATACAAATCTTCGTCTTCTTCCTCCAGAATAAAATCTTTAAATCTTGAAATGCACGGACTGACCGAGCGAATTGAAAAGACAAAACATTCGAGTCAGAACTAAAAGATCTTATGTAAGTTAAATCAACGGTAAAAATATGAGTGTAACGGCGTCAGAGATGTTTACGGGATTTGACATCTCCTATCTAGTGTCTAACGTGAGTGCAGTAACTCAAGAGATGCTCAGGATTCACGTCTCCTAAGGATCCGTTAAACTATTTACTATGTACTAATATTTCGCTAGGGGTTACCCATATAGCCCTTAATACGTAATAGTCCTAGTAGTCCATCCAATATCATAGTCCCTCCTGGTCGGGAAGCCACCAGAGGATACCACACGGGCTACGGGAGAAAACCAAAATCGTACAAGGCGCGATAGGGTAGGTGATAAGGCACAACTAGGCAATGCTAGGGTAGATATACCAATTAAGCTTCTGGGCCGGCGGTAACGCGTAGCGCGCAGCTACCGCCCACCTCGAGCCACACCCCCAAAAAAGAAAATCAAAAGTGGCCACAGAATAAATCCAAAAGTCAAAGTATAATATCGAAGGGATGTGTCCGATCAAAGGTGCTACCTCATTAGTCCGTCGATCGCTCCTGTTTTAGCCACCTTATACCAACTCACGGGAGTCGGGTTCACGTATTTACCTCAAAGGAAACGCCGCCGCCATCATATTTCATTCTGGAATCTCCACCGCGTACACGGTTGTCAAAGTGGTTTTCGGTATCGACAGAGAGTATGTCCATATCTGATCCCGGTCTCTTTGCCAACCAATCGTTATTATAACACCGCATCATTTCAAAATAATTGTACTTCAAAACCAGGATATAATATTCATTTTAAAACCATATAAATACGATATCATTTTCGTTTAAAACCAAACCAATATGATATCATTTATTAAAGCCAAATCAATATAATATCATTTTTATTTCAAATATATCATTTTCCCAAATTCATAGCATTTTCAAATCATAATGCCTTAAAACCCAAAATTTTGAAACATAACTTCCAATACTTAAATGGTTTAGTATTGAATTATTTTAATAATAAAATAGCTTTTTAAATTTCACAAATAAATTCCAAATACTAATTTGAACCTCCAATTAAACCATTTCAATTTCCATATAATTCAAAGCTTTAAATATTCCACCATTTCAAAGCTAATTCTTTAATAATTCCATATATATCAAATTTAATTACTATTCTTTGGATTTGAAATGTCTACTTAATAAATCCAATATAATTTAAGTAAAACTTTTAACTTCAACAACTAGATATCCTTTTAATTTATTTAACTTGATATATTCATTTAAATAAACTTGATATTCATTTAAATCGCTCTAAACAAAAATCAAGAACAATCATACCCTTTAAAATTTCTAAATTTTATTAAATTCCAAATAAATTCCTTATTCATCTTCCAACCTTATTCTTCTTTAAGTCATTATAAACTCAAATTTAACTTAAATAGATGCTTAATCATATTTTATCTTAATAAAATCAAACTTAATTACTAACTTCTTTTATACTTGAAATCAATTTTATACATGCTTAAAACCCAAAATTTAACTATATATAAAATAACATTTATAAAATATCCAAATCACTATCTCATAAAACCATATATTTCTTTACAATACCATAGAAAATCATTTCAAAATATTTCTATATATAGACCACGGTGTCTGTATATAATTTTCTACCCTATGGTCAAGTGATACGGATATTTATCATTTCAATCCGCAATTTAAAATAAAAATACGATTATATATCATTCGAAACCGCAATCCCGAATGAAATAAAGTGCATAACAATTTACAGTTTATAACGATATAAAATGCGACATCCATTCATCCAAAATCAATCATCAACCATTAATCACAATCATCATCCAATTCAAACAATCGGTATCAATAAATAACTAATAATATTTAACAGGTAATTATATGACAGTTATATTCAATTATAAATTAAATAATGATTTAACTTAAATAAATACAATTAACTAAGATGATGATTAAAATATACTAAACGGTCATAAATAAATTCATAATCACAACATAAATTAAATTTAACGAACATAAGAAATTTTAGAAGTTGTGAGTGGGTTAAACACTCACCTTTTGAATTTAAATTGAATTTAAATCCAATTTAAACCCAAAAATTTGAACAGTCTCCAAATCCGTCCAAACCAGCGCCAAAAGGTCCGGAATTCCAATACAAACCTAGCGGAGAATACCGCGTGTGAAAGGACCACGTACGTAAAAGTTATATGGATTAGAACAATTAAATTTTAAATCGGAAATATATATATATACACACACACATTACCCTCTACGTAACTTTCTTCCCAGGCAACCTAACCCATACGCACGCTACCCAACGAATGACAACCCACCACCAACGGCCACCGAGGCCCGATCCAAGGGTGTTGGCTGTCCAAGCATGCACCTCCACCACCCGAAGTCTCGCCTTGGCCGCTACCACCATTCGTCCAAACAAAACCAAAACTCATCGTAACTTCAAGGCCAAGTTCTGGCGATTATGAGAGCATCCAAGACAAATCCACTGTTCAGAACGTAGAGGACGAAGAAATCTACAACTTTCATTTAAGAGTTGATGCAAGTTGATGATCGGATGGAGAGATCTAAGAGGAAGAAGACGCACGGTTCTCAGCCGTTGAGAAAAAGATGGCGGTTGTAGGGGCTCTAGGGTTTTGGAAAATATATTTTTTTCGTGATGCGTGTCGTAATTATATAGTTAGGTCCGAAAACAGCCCGAACTCCGATTGAAGCTTGCCGATAGGCTATCCTAACATAAAATGGCCTTTTGAAAACAATGAAACCGGTTTCGAGGCTCAAATCTATCATTTTCACAGGTTACCCTTAGAGTTGATTTGGTTTGAAATGACAATAACGCCCCCGAAAAGCCCGTTCTGACTCCGGAACTAAATTGGGTATATCAAAATAGATGTTTTAAAATATTTTAAACACGATGGAACAGGTTTCAGGTCCAAATTCAATTATGAAGAAATTATGCAAAAATCAATTTGTTTCAAATTGATTTCAATTGATTTCAATTTCATTGATTTTTGGGCGTTTCGAGTCCGTACGTTCACACGACAAGTCCGATCGCTATGAAACTTGAAATCCTACAATAATTCACCATTACGGATCCGATGAAATTAGTTTCGTTAAAATCCGAGTAAGTGGCCAAAATGGCTATTTTTACAGTAATTAATTAAATTAATAAATTAACTAATTAAATCAATTTTCAATCTCAATTCTATAGTTCACAAATTTTATCGCTTTTGATTTATTTAGCCATTTATAAAAATTTAAACAAATTTCCATGTCGATTCAATGCTAATTATTTCAATAATTACTATCTATGCTTTCAATTTCAAAATTCCAGAAATTACAAATTTTATTTTCAAAATTTCCATTAATTGACTTTTTATCCTATTATTCAATTAATTATTATCACATGGGTGAAATTTACATTTGTTCATAGTTATTGTATTAATATTCTCTAATTCCACCTTAATTCCCATTAACGTAATAATTTAATATTTGATTCCACTTATTTGCAATAAACCCAATTATTTAACCCTAAATTCAAATAAATTAATAAATTCTGACTCCCATTCTTTTAATTCAACTAATTATCATATTATGAATAAAATTTACATTATTCCCACTTATTGCCCAAATTTACATTAACGTAACATTTAATTTAGATTTATTGCAATCGAATACCCGTTTTAACTTAATATACTAAATAAATGGTTAACCTAAAATAATTTGTTACCATTTAACATTCAATTTGACTTACAAGCTGTTATTAACAACAAATGTTGCCATTGATTTAGATCTATTTAAATAAATTAGATGAATGGGTAAAAATTAATAATTATCACTAATGCCAAATTTACTCACATCCATACTTAATTATCGGCTACAATTTTATTATAATTACTTATCTAGCATTGATCCTATCATCTACAATTCATTACGTATTATTACATCAATTTATATAACTTGAATCCATTTCCAATTTACAAATTCCAATCAATTATACCTTTATAATTTTAATGAATTCATTAATTGTCAATTGTCATTCCAATAAATGCATTCATTTGATTTTCTTTTCTTATTATGAATCAATTATGAACTTACCATTTATCATAAATATACTCTTTATAATACTTCTATGTTTATTCTCCCCAAACAATTACCATCTATCCTATTACTTCACACATTAATACAATAATTACATTTGTTTTTATTATATTCTATTTATAACTAAGTCCTAACATTTAAATTATTTTATTAAATTGGAATGTTAAATCAAGTTCATAAATGATAACTTGCATTAACATACTTCATTATTTCCATTTTCATCCAATTCACTATAGTATCAAATTTCAATTTATTAAAATAAACCCATTTATTATAAATTTGAATACCAATTAATTAGTTTCAAATAAATAGATTGATTCAATTCAACTCTTTTATTAAGTATATATTAATCAATATAATATTTCATTGGTTAATTCAATGCTTACCTTTATCAACTTATTTTCCATTTTATACCCAAGTGCAACAATTTACACTATTTCATTATTACTGTGATTCCACTTCAATTGTCAATAATTAGTTTTAATAACCATTGCTACACTTTATTCTTAACAATTACTACATTATAAATTATAAAAAAATAATTTGTTTCTAAATTAATTACAAAATCTTATTAAATGACAAAGTTAATTATCGAAATTTACGGGTCGTTACACTCTCCCCCACTCAAAAATTTTCGTCCCCGAAAAGGAAAAGGAGGGAAAAGAAGAATCAAGAAATCAATATATCTTACTTAAAATATTAACTTTATAAACAAACAAATTTACAAAACTAATTAATTTAAATAAAATATACCAATTTATAACCATTAAATCTTTGTATACTCAAATTAATAAAGTTTGGAAAACAATTTCAAAATATTTTCTAAGTCCAAAATTTACGGGAAATTTCGGCAGAGTCTCCTTTGTACGGAGAGGCTCGGGAGAAAATATAATATCAGATATAAAAATATACAACATATTTTCCAAAATAATATATATCCCAACCAGGAAAAAATAATATAATAACGCTATAAACCAAGATCCGAAAACGTACCTATTTGTCGGGCAATTTACGCTTAATTACGAAACCAAAAGCAGTAGTAATTGCTTCCATAACCTGTATTTCACTTATATAATCCAGAAGAGTTAATAATTATATGAAATGAAATGTTTAAAGTTGTTTTAACTACAAACAAACAATCAATACATACAACAATCACTTGCAACCAGGTATACAACCATCACATAGAAATCAACATAAATCAATCATTCCTTCATATCAAACAAAACAAATAGTTGTTTGGGTTCAAGACTTTAAATTGTACGGAATGAAAAATGAACTACTAAGTGTACCCTTCACTCAATGTCTTAGGTGAAAATAAATAGATTATTCATTCATTCGAACAATTTTAAAGTTTCTTACCCAAACAACCATAAACCAAAACAAACAACATCAATTTCAAATACCAGATTTAGTTTATCCTTATTAATTCCATTCATACATTTGTTGTTTGATTTCTCTTTTTCATTCATATAATGGTTTATCTGTTTAATTTACATTTATTTCTTACAATTTTGTTTAGAAATAGCTTCAACTTATTTACTTAAGTTTAAATTTTTTTTATTTATACTACTTATCTTTCTATCATATTTAATTATAGTAACATTTTCAGTTATACTTAAGTTTATAATAACTACAACATCAACTTCTTATTTATTGAAGAATTTCATTAATTACTTTCATTACCTCAAGTTTATTTCTGGTATAATATCTATTACATTTTCTTATTAACATTTCAACTTTTTATATATTTTGGTAAGTCATATATATGCCTTTAAGAATGTAACTGAAAGTTATACAAGTTTTTCTCAATTAATTAAATGTTTAATAATAATCCTTTGTTTTATATGTTACAAATTTAAATTTTCTTTTTATTTAATTTATAACTTAGCATTAAATCTCTTATTTTCTTTAGAGGTTTCAATTATTAATTACCTACGTTCCAATTCACTACAATAATTTAAACTATTAATTAATAAAACTTAAGAACTAAATACCGGATTAAATCTCAAATCATTTTAAAATAATAGATAAACATATTTATATATTCAATTATATTTAAAACGATTTAAAATTTATATTTGTTTATCCAAATAAACCTGTAGTAAATCTACTACAGTGGTCTTCCCACTTTGAAACCCGAAAATGAATGTCGATGATGCGTGCACTCGTCACCGAAATTATTTTCCAACGATAGAGAGGGGAGTACAGAACTTATTTCTTTCCAAAATTTCTTTAAAACAATCCTTTCAAATTATATTGAAATATTTATATCAGAAAATACTTCTAACATATTATTATTATATTTCAAAATCATTCAAAAGAAAGTTTCAAAAACCTCGAAACTTAAGTCCTAACTTTCCAATTTTATTTATTTTAATTTCAAATCCAACTTTACTGATATTTATAGATTACCTTACTTAACAACCAATATATTACAACCAAATATAATCTTTATAAAATTTATTACTTTATATATAGAAAATATAATAGGCAAAATTATTTCATTCACCTATATTAAAACAGATATTATGTCGGTCTGTCCTATTAAGTGTTTAGAAATCCCTATTGATGTCATAGCGTTTCATGCACCAACCAGAATTTATAAATACAAAACGGAACAGACTAACACAATATTAAAACTTTTTTATAACACTAACAAATATGCTCTCTCATATATACGCTTAGCGACTCATCATAGGGTATTACTACCCTATTAGTAAAGAGTCAGACCCCACAAAGCTAAGGTTTATCGCTTAAATCAAAGCTCCGATATCAGATGTAACATCCCGCCTTCTTGTACGCTTTAAATCGACGATAAACCGCACACGTCAGGCTTAAACCATACAAAAGGGCGGATTGTTATGGGGTAAATAAGAAAAAGTAGAGAAAGAAAAAACAAAATAGAATCTTACAGCGGAATGATAAAATATAATAATCAAATATACAGTTCATGAAGCTGTTTACAAAATATTCAATTACACTTATATTATACATATCATAGTTACACATACTAGAGAAACAAATAATAATGCAGCGGAACAAATGTGATGCAGTGGACTAATATAATATATAATGGTAATACAAATCTTCGTCTTCTTCCTTCAGAATAAAATCTTCAAATCCTGAAATGCTCAGACTGACCCGAGCGAATTGAAAAGACAAAACACTCGAGTCGGAACTAAAAGATCTTATGTAAGTTAAATCAACGATAAAAATATGAGTGTAACAGCATCAGAGATGTTTACGGGATTTGACATCTCCTATCCGGTGTCTAGCGTGAGTGTAGTAACTCAAGTGATGCTCGGGATTCACATCTCCTAAGGAGCCCTTAAACTATTTACTATGTAGTAATATTTCGCTACTATAATAATGTCTATTTGTAAAATAAACTTACTTTTTAATAGCATTAAAGAGTTACCCATATAACCCTTAACACGTAATAGTCCCAGTAGTCCATCCAATATCACAGTCTCTTCTGATCGGGAAGCTACCAGAGGATACCCCACGGGCTAAGGGAGAAAACCAAAATCGTATAAGGCGCGATAGGGTAGGTGACACGACACAACTAGGCAATGCGAGGGTAGATATACCAATTACGCTTCCGGGCCGGTGGTAACGCGTAGCGCGCAGCTACCGCCCACCTCGAGCCACACCCCTAAAAAAGAAAATCAAGAGTGGCTACCGCATAAATCCAAAAGTCAAAGTATAATATCGAAGGAAAGTGTCCGATCAAAGGTGCTACCTCATTAGCCCGTCGATCGCTCATGTTTTAGCCACCTTATGTCAACTCATGGGAGTCGGGTCCACATATTTGCCTCAAAGGAAACGCCGCCACCATCCTACTTCATTCTGAAATCTCCACCGAGTACACGGTTGTCAAAGTGATTTTCAGTATCGACAAAGAGTATGCCCATATCTGATCCCGGTCTCTTAGCCAACCAATCGTTATTATAACACCGCGGTCATTTCAAAATAATTATACTTCAAAACCAGGATATAATATTCATTTTAAAACCATATAAATACAATATCATTATCGTTTAAAACCAAACCAATATGATATCATTTATAAAACCCAAATCGATATAGTATCATTTTTATTTCAAATATATCCTTTTCTCAAATTCATAGCATTTTCAAATCATAATGTCTTAAAACATAAAATTTTGAAACATAACTTCCAATACTTAAATGGTTTAATATTCTTTAATAATAAAATAGCTTTTTAAATTTCACAAATAAATTCCAAATACCTATTTGAACCTCCAATTAAACCATTTCAATTTCCATATAATTCAAAGCTTTAAATATTCCACCATTTCAAAACTAATTCTTTGACAATTCCATATATATCAAATTTAATTACTATTCTGTGGATTTGAAATGTCTACTTAATAAATCCAATATAATTTAAGTAAAACTTTTAACTTCAACAGCAAGATATCCTTTTAATTTATTTAACTTGATATATTCATTTAAATCAACTTGATATTCATTTAAATCACTCTAAACAAAAATCAAGTTATAATAATCATACCCTTTAAAATTTCTAAATTTTATTAAATTCCAAATAAATTCTGTATTTATCTTCTAACCTTATTCTCATTTAAGTCATTATAAACTCCAGAAATTTAACTTAAATAAATGCTTAATCATATTTTATCTTATAAAATCAAACTTAATTATTAACTTCTTTTATACTTCAAATCAATTTTATACATAGCTTAAAACCCAAAATTCAACTATATATAAAATAACATTTATAAAATACCCAAATCACTATCTCATAAAACCATATATTTCTTTACAAAACCATAGAAAATCATTTCAAAATATTTCTATATATAGACCACGGTGTCTGTATATAATTTTCTATCCTATGGTCAAGTGATACAGATATTTATCATTTCAATCCGCAATTTAAAATAAAAATACGCAACCCCGAATGAAATAAAGTGCATAACAATTTGCAGTTTATAACGATATAAAATGCAACATCCATTCATCCAAAATCAGTCATCAACCATTAATCACAATCATCATCCAATTCAAACGATCAATATCAATATATAACTAATAATATTTAACAGGTAATTAACTGATAGTTATATTCAATTATAAATTAAATAAAGATTTAATTTAAATAAATGCAATTAACTGAGTTGATGATTAAAATACACTAAACGGTCATAAATAAATTCATAATCACAACATAAATTAAATTTAATAAACATAATAAATTTTAGAAGTTGTGAGTGGGTTAAACAATCACCTTTTGAATTTAAATTGAATTTAAATCCAATTTAAACCCAAAAATTTGAACAGTCTCTAAATTCGTCCAAACCAGCGCCAATAGGTCCGGAATTCCAATATGAACCTAGCGGAAAAAACCGCGCGTGAAACGGACCTCGTACGTAAAAGTTATGTAGATTAGAACAATTAAATTTTAAATCGGAAAAAAAATAATAATAATATACATTACCCTCCACGTAACTTTCTTCCCAGGCAACCTGACCCATACGCACGCTACCCAGCGAACGACAACCCACCACCAACGGCCACCGAGGCCCGATCCAAGGGTGTCGGCACGTGCGTCCAAGCACGCACCTCCACCGCCCGAAGTCTCGCCTTAGCCGCTACCACCATTCGTCGAAACAAAACCAAAACCCATCGTAACTTCAAGGCCAAGTTCTGGCGATTGTGAGAGCATCCAAGACAAATCCACCGCTCAAAACGTAGAGGACGAAGAAATCTACAACTTTCATTTAAGAGTTGATACAAATTAATGATCGGATGGAGAGATCTAAGAGGAAGAAGACGCACAGTTCTCAGCCGTTGAGAAAACGATGGCGGCTGTAGGGACTCTAGGGTTTTGGAAAATATTTTTTTTCGTGATGCGTGTCGTAATTATATAGTTGGGTCTGAAAACTGCCCGAACTCCGATTGAAGCGTGCCGACAGGCTATCCTAACATAAAATGGCCTTCTGAAAATAATGAAACCGGTTTCGAGGCTCAAATCTATCATTTTCATAGGTTACCGTCAGAGTTGATTTGGTTTGAAATGACAATAACGCCCCCGAAAAGCCCGTTCTGACTCCGGAACGAAATTGGGTAAACCCATATATCAAAATAGATGTTTTAAAATATTTTAAACATGATGGAACAGGTTTCAGGTCCAAATTCAATCGTATGAAGAAGTTATGTAAAAATTAATTTATTTCAAATTGATTTCAATTGATTTCAATTTCATTGATTTCTAGGCTTTTCGAGTCCATACGATCAAATGACAAGCCCGATCGCTACGAAACCTGAAATCCTACAATAATTCACTGTTACGGATCTGATGAAACTGGTTTCGTCGAAATCCGAGTCAGCGGCCAAAATGACTATTTTTACAGTAATTAATTAAATTAATAAATTAACTAATTAAATCAAATTTCAATCTCAATTCTATAGTTCACAAATTTTATCACTTTTGATTTATTTAGCCATTTATAACAATTTAAACAAATTTCCATGTTGATTCAATGCTAATTATTTCAATAATTACTATCTATGCTTTCAATTTCAAAAATCCAGAAATTACAAATTTTATTTTCAAAATTTCCATTTAATTGACTTTTTATCCTATTATTCAATTAATTATTATCACGTGGGTGAAATTTACACTGGTTCATTGTTATTGTATTAATATTCTCTAATTCCACCTTAATTCCCATTAACGTAATAATTTAATATTTAATTCCACTTATTTGCATTAAACCCAACCTATTTAACCTTAAATTCAAATAAATTAATAGATCCTGACTCCCATTCTTTTAATTCAACTAATTATCATATTATGAATAAAATTTACATTATTCTCATTTATTGCCTAAATTTACATTAACGTAACATTTAGTTTAGATTTATTGCAATCGATTGCCCGTTTTAACTTAATATACTAAATAAATGGTTAGCCTAAAATAATTTGTTACCATTTAACATTCAATTTCACTTACAAGCTATTATTAACAACAAATGTTGTCATTGATTTAGATCTAATTAAATAAATTAGATGAATGGGTAAAAATTAATAATTATCACTAATGCCAAATTTACTCACATTCATACTTAATTATCAACTACAATTTTATTATAATTACTTATCTAGCATTGATCATATCATCTACAATTCATTACGTATTATTACATCAATTTATATAACTTTGAATCCATTCCCAATTTACAAATTCCAATCAATTATAACTTTACAATTTTAATGAATTCATTAATTGTCAATTGTCATTCCAATAAATACATTAATTTGATTTTTTTTTCTTATTATGAATCAATTATAAACTTACCATTTATCACAAATATACTCTTTATAATACTTCTACGGTTATTCTCCCCAAACAATTACCATATATCCTATTACTTCACACATTAATACAATAATTACATTTGTTTCTATTATATTCTATTTATAACTAAGTCCTAACATTTAAATTATTTTATTAAATTGGAATGTTAAATCAAGTTCATAAATGATAACTTGCATTAACATACTTCAATATTTCCATTTTCATCTTAATTCCAATTCACTGTAGTATCAAATTTCAATTTATTAAAATAAACACATTTATTATAAATTTGAATACCAATTAATTAGTTTCAAATAAATAGATTGATTCAATTCAACTCTTTTATTAAGTCTATATTAATCAATATAATATTTCACTAGTTAATTCAATGCTTACCTTTATCAACTTATTTTCCATTTTATACCCAAGTGCAACAATTTACACTATTTCATTATTATTGTGGTTCCACTTCAATTGTCAGTAATTAGTTTTAATAATCATTGCTACACTTTATTCTTAACATTTACTACATTAAAAATTATAAAAAAATTATTTGTTTCTAAATTTAATTACAAAATCTTATTAAATGACAAAGTTAATTATCGAAATTTACTGGTCGTTACAAGTTGATTACAGTTGACCGTGATACTAACTACATATAACCAAAGAGACAAATTATCTACTGAATATAATGCATCAAATAAGACCCAACTATAGTCGTTCGATGGTCGACATGCCTCGATTTGATTATAAGCACAGTGGAGTATCCACATTGACGTTCAACAGTATTCTTAAGTGGAGAAAACCATGTAATATCATCCTTTGAGATTTTATGTTTGACCCTAGTTATATCAACCATCAAAAAACTCTCGAGTGAGTCAAATAATGTCAATATATAACGCCTTAGTGTCCTAACAACCACGTGTAATACATCGTCCAACACTTGGAGAATGTTATGCACTTTAATTTAATCTAATGGATGAATTGTTAATCTGACATTAACTAACATTAGAAGAATTGCAAAATACTAATATTTTATGTTTATCATCAAATTTGAAAAAAATAGTTTTAGGTAAAAAGAAACGAGTGTCAAATTAGTATAAATGTACCGTAACCTTACAAGGGGTTATCATTAATTTAATTTTTTTATTGATAAAAATAGCTATTTGTTTATTAAATTATAACATAAAATACCATATAAACACGATAATCAAATTTCATTCAGATGTGATCAGTCTTCAACTTTATGGCTTAATCGATTAAAAGAATTGCAAAATACTATTTATTTGTTATAGAATAAAAAGAATGGAGACCATTAGACAGAGAGAAATTTTATTTAATTGAGAGATAGATCTTACAATACAATCAAGCTCCATATTTATAGACTATTTATGCAGTGCAGATTACAATAATGCCCTTTCTTATTTAGCATATTCATCCCTATTATTAATGTATATTACAACACTCCCCCTTGAATATGCGTATGTAAAGATGATAAGAGTAATTGCCTCATTAAAAACCTTGTTATGAAAAAATCCAGTGGGAAAGAAATCATAAACAAGGAAAAGAGTACAACATGATTTCATCTTTGAGTAGCATATATTTTATAATGTTACTATGAGGGTTGATACTTCTGCATCAAGATAATGCCTCATTAAAACCTTACTAATAAAAACCCAGTGGGAAAAAATATTAGTGAAGGAAAAAGAGTACATTATAGCGTATTGCATACGCTCCCCCTGAATTATAACGCATTATTCAGTTAGTTTGTTGATGCAGCCGACGCATACCAATTTTGTACACCATCTTCTGAAATGTTGATTCTGGAAGCGCCTTTGTGAATAAGTCCGCCGGATTTTCTTGGGATCGGATTTGTTTCACTTCTATCTTATTATCCTTTTGTAGCTCATGTGTGAAGAAAAATTTAGGAGAAATGTGTTTCGTCCTATCACCCTTAATGTAACCCGCTTGAATTTGAGCTACACAAGCTGCATTGTCTTCATAAATGATGGTTGACCTTCCCGTTGCTGATGGAAGTTGGCAGCTTTTTCGAATATGCTCAATCAGTGATCTTAGCCAAATACATTCTTTACTTGCTTCATGTAGTGCTAGTATTTCAGAGTGATTGGATGATGTTGCTACCAATGTTTGTTTTGTAGATCGCCATGAAATTGCCGCATTGCTGTTATTAAATACATATCCAGTTTGTGATCTTGCTTTATGTGGGTCAGAAAGATAACCTGCATCAGCATAGCCAACTAGATTTGGATTATAGCCTGTGTTAGAGTAAAATAAACCCAAATTTGTCGTTCTACGAAGATATCTCAAGATATGTTTTATACCATTTCAGTGTCTTTTTGTTGGTTCTGAACTGTATCTTGCTAGAAGATTTACTGAAAATGCAATATCTGATCTTGTGCATTGGGCCAAATATAATAATGCACCAACGGCACTAAGATATGGCACTTCCGGGCCAAGCACATTCTCATCTTCTTCTTTTGGGCGGTAAGGGTCCTTTTTAATATCTAAAGATCTAACAACCATTGGCGTACTAAGTGGATATGCTTTATCCATTTGAAAACGCTTTAGAATTTTCTCAATGTAGTTTGATTGATGGATTAATATGCCATTAGTACTATGCTCAATCTGTAGACCAAGATAGTGCTTAGTTTTTGCCAAGATCTTTAATTTCAAATTCCTTCTTTAAATAATTTATTGTTTCATCAATCTCTTCTGGAGTCCCAATCAAATTTATGTCATCAACATAAACTGCTAAGATAGCAAATCCCTTTACCGATTTCTTTATAAAGACACATGGACAAATGATATTGTTTTCGTATCCTTCTTTTACCAAATATTTACTAAGACGGTTATACCACATCCTTCCAAATTGTTTCTATCCATATAGTGATCGTTTTAGTCTTAATGAGTACATGCACTTTGATTTTGCTTCAGGCAATTTATATCCATCTGGAATTTTCATGTAAATGTTGGTATCTAATTCACCGTAAAGATAAGCTGTCACAACATCCGTTAATCTTATATCGAGTTTTTCAGAAACTACAAGGCTTATCAAATATCGGAATGTTATGACATCCATAACAGGGGAGTAAGTTTCCTTAAAGTCAAAACCTGGTCTCTGCAGGAAATCTTGTGCGACAAGTCGTGCCTTGTACCTCACGACTTCATTTTTATCATTTCGTTTTCTAATGAATACCCATTTATAACCTACTGGTTTAACATTTTCTGGTGTTTTCTCTATTGGTCCAAATACACCATGTTTTTGAAGTGAATCTAGTTCCACTTGGATAGCATCTTTCCATTTTGGCCAATCGTGTCTTTTTCGACATTCATTTATGCTATTTGTTTTATTATCATCATTCTCATTATTCTCATTATGGTCATGACTTTCAATTATTTCAGTAGCTACTGCGAATGAGAATACATCATCAATTATTATTTTACTTCGATCCCATATTTCTCCGTAGTTAGTATAAAATATTGAGATCTCATTATTATTAGGTACCATTTTATCGTTGGAATCTTCTTTTATCTCTTCTGGGATAATATTTCCTTCCGCACTTCTAGGAGAATTGGGATTTTCATTCGAGTGATCCTTTTGATCATTTATAACCTCTTCAGGAGGTTCCTTAATTGATGATTTTTCATTAGACTTTCTTTAATAGGGGCCAAGTCTTTTGAACCAATTGGCCTTCCACGTTTTTGTCTTGCTTTAGATTCATTTGCTGCTATATTTACTTTTGATCCTTCAGGGACATCAATTTTTGCTGGTGCATTTGCTGCTGGAATGTGAGATTTAGTTATTTTTGCAGTGTTACTAAATGCATCTGGCAGTTGATTTGCAATATTTTGAATATGCAAAATTCTTTGTACCTCATATTGGCATTGTTTGGTACGTGGATCCAAATAAGACATAAATAGATTATTCCATAATATTTCACGTCGTTCTACTGGAACGGTCTTTCCTCCCCTAACGGCGGGAAGATCGTCTCATCAAATTTACAGTCTGAAAATCTTGCAGTTAAGACATCACCTGTAAGAGGTTCAAGGTAACGAATTATCAATGGAGAATCAAATCCCACATAAATTCCCAACCAGTTGAAATTGTACTTGAGATTGTACCAAAGAATCAATGTCTTTGTATTTGTGAGCTTCTGGCTCATGTTTATAGAGTGAGATTCAACTATACCAATTTTTGTAAAATATAAACTAGTTGAAATTGTACCAAATCTTTCTAGGACAAGCTTCTGGCTTTCAATTCTAAAAATAACACAAAGATATTCTTTGTTGTTTTCATTTATTGTTTCAATATGGTATCCATTCATTCTTATATCTTTGAAACTCAGCAAATTTCTTTTAGAGTTGCGTGAGTATAATGCATTATAAATAAAGATATGCGCATCATTTAATAATATTATATGGGCTCTTCCGGACCCGTCAATTATATTAGCAGATCCAGCTATAGTGGAGACTTTAGCTGAGAAACTTTCAGATAGTTCAGAGAAAAACTTCTGGTTTTTCAAAATTGTATGAGTAGTTGCATTATCTAGTAAGCATATACCATCACCTAAATGGTGTTCCATACCTTAAGAATTAAAGGCAATAATTAGTCAATCATTAAAAATTTGTATGCATAAATAAATGTAATGTAAACAAACAAAGTAATATGATTAAAATAGGCTATTGATTAAAAACAACATCCACATTACACATTACTAGTACTGCAAAGGGAAATACAATTAAACGAACACAAACTTCAAACTGATTTATTGATGCAAGTCTAATGAAATAAAACGAAAGTCACATAACAAATTTCAAGACATTTCTAATTGATCAACTCGGTCATGTCATTGATCATTGCACTTAGATTTTCATCATTAATGAAATTTCCATTGTCATCTTCGAAGAAATCATCTAACTTCAGGTTAGTGTTTTCAGGTAACTTTTCGGCATTATTTGCCTCAATATTCTTCGAGCGATGATATTTTTCAATTGTTTTCTTTGATGGTCTACATGTACGTGACCAGTGACCAGATCGTCCACATCTGTAACAAACTTCCTCATAATGCCTTCTATTTTCTGAAGCTGAATCATTGTTCTTTACAGGCTTAATTTTCTTTTGTTGCTTTTTAAAGTTGGTGGTTTTGTTACCTTTAACACCACCATAACCACCTCTGCTAGAGTTATATCCACGTCCATGACCATGTCCTTTACCTCGCCCTCGACCCCGACCTCTTCTAGAGTGGGCAAAATTAACATTAACTTCAGGTAATGCAGTTGAGCCAGTTGGTCTTGAGGAGTTATTTTTTTATAAGCAATTCATTATTTTGTTCAACAATTAGTATGCATTCTATGAGTTCAAAATATTTTATAAAATGACGCTCTCGATATTGCTGCTGTAGGAGTATATTCGAGGCATGAAATGTTGAGAAAGTCTTTTCAAGCATTTGTGCATCATCCACCTTTTCTCCACATAATTTCAGTTTAGAAGTGATTCTAAACATTGCAGAATTATATTCTCTTACAGACTTAAAGTCCTGAAAACTCATGTTCAACCACTCTTATATAGTGTCTGGAAGTATGACCGTCTTCTGGTGGTCATAACGCTCCTTCAGGGAGTTCCATAAGTGTAGAGGGTCTTTTTCAATCAAGTATTCTGTTTTTAGATCGTCATGGATATGGCGTCTTAAAAATATTAGAGTCTTTGCTTTGTCCTGTTGGGACATAGTATTGCCATTTTAATGATATTTTCTAAGCATTGAGATTGCAAATGAATCTCAGCATCCAGTATTCATGATAAGTAGTTGTCTTCAGATATATCCAAAGCTTTAAATTCAAGCTTGGCGAAGTTTGTCATTTTGTGAACTGTTCATAAAACAAATTGCATAAGGTGAAAATATTCGCCACAACAGCATTCACTATTTGTTTGTTTCCAGCTAAAAAGAAGAAGAAAAAAAAGGAAAGTCTTTATTCATGGTATCAAACAACTATACCAAAAAAAAAAAAAATTGTATCAACAAAACCAAATATTTGGATTTTGCAACTTTCATGTATTTATCAAATAAGAAAGGAAAGTCAGCTTTTGCATATATTCCATTTCAAACTTTTGAATTTTATTTGGCAATAGATCCGCAAAGGGAAAAATAATAATAATATTGAATTTAGAAGCCAAAGAATAAAAATAAGAGTGATACAAGAAAAGACATGAAAAATATAGAAGCGAACCCCAAACTAGCATGTGCTGACTTGATAGCTTTATCAAAAATAATAATATGATATTGACAATTACCTTTTTGGAGAGAGGAAAAGTAACGAGTTTATAAAGAAATGCAAGAACAATTCCTTTACCTGCTGTTTTAAAGAAAATAAGAAATAGAATGTATGTAGACATATTATAAAAGACTCGTTTGCTCCAATATATAATAGGATTTTGAATATGAATAGCCTTAGAATTGGAATGGTCAGAAGTGAAACAGTCAGAGTAATTAATATCTAATTACTTGTTGAGAAGTTGAAAAATTTGAAGGTGAACGGATTGAGAACAATATTTGATTCGCATTTCTATGTAGAATATTGAGAATGCAGTATATAGAAAGTTCGTGCTGATAACGTGTTACAAAATAAAAAGAATGTAGACCATCAGAGAGAGAGAAATTTTATTTAACTGAGAGATAGATCTTACAATACAATCAAGCTCCATATTTATAGACTACTTGTACAGTGCAGATTACAATAATGCCTTTTCTTATTTAGCATATTCATCCTGTTATTAATTTATATTACAAGACTCATTCACGTTTCTGATAAATTTTGAAAGAGAGAGGAAAAAAAAAAACGATGGTTCACAGGCCGAAGAAAAAATACGCACACGGTTAAAATTGAGTAAAGCAAAGTATCCGACCCTATAACACATTCCTTCAAATTTTCTGCTTGCTTAAACGCTTTATGTCATCTTTAGCTACATCCACCACTTCCAAAATCGACTTTTCAAATCAGTGCCTTTTGATTTCCTTCTTTCCTTCGCTTTGCCGCACGTCACAGAGATAACGCAGTGAAGCTTCCTTTGAATCAAAACACGATCTGAGTGAAGGGTTTCTGTTGCCAACTTCAGAGCTCAAGCGATTAGTAATGGAGAACAAATCCATAAATTTTAAAACCTTGGTTTCAAGAGAATTTACAGGCCACAGGAAAAAGGTAAATTTCCCGTAGGATTCTAATTTCTTTCAACATACTTCTCTATAATTTCCTTTAAAAGCAGACAAAAAATTTGTTGCTAAAATTTTGATGTTTCTCTGTTAAGTGGATCATACTCTTCAGAGTTTTTAATATTTCGACCGAGCTAATTGGTTATGCTTCTTTCGGTTTCTAAACTCATACAATTACCGATGATTCCCATTTTTTCGATTTTCTATTATATATAGTAGAACAACCCAAATTTACCAGCAATTACTGTATTTTGTTTCGATTAAAAATAAAAATGGTGAATGAAGGAAGTGACTGGGCCAATGTTTAATGTAATGATAGGTGTTTAAGTGTTGTTTTCTTGAAATGAAAAAAAGATATTATGATAGTAGAAATGTTATTTTTCATGCTTATTGTTGTTCTCGTTACTTTATAAATAAACAACAGGAAAGCACAAACTTTTGATTGCAAATGGACACCCCAAAAGGTGACCGGTAATAAGTCTACATTTCTTATTATTAATCAATTCAACTTAAGCTTGCTGTTTTTCTTTGCATATTGTGGTTTATATTTAAGGTTCATTCTGTGGCATGGAATTGTACTGGAACTAAGCTTGCATCAGGATCAGTTGATCATACAGCTCGAATTTGGAACATTGATCCAACTGGCCATGTAATGATTCTAGCAGAAATGATAGTTTCTTTATATTTAGTTGTACTTGTGGTTATATTTTTTTAAACTAATATAGGGAAAAGCAAAAGATATTGAATTGAAAGGACACACAGATAGTGTTGATCAGTTATGTTGGGATCCAAAGCATAATGATGTTGTTGCAACCGCGGCTGGCGATAAGACTGTTCGTTTATGGGATGCCCGTAGTAAGTTTTCCACTTTACTTAAATTTGAATAGTTTTCTGGAATAAGTCATAGACTTGGTCGCTCTCCTTAACATGATCCGCGGCACTACCCAAAGTAGTGCAAGGTGCACGATCAAACACATCATCCATAAGATAAATCAATCCATATTCTGATTTTGTATCGGTACTTGTTTGCACAAACGAAACAACTCGGAGGAAAAAAATTCGTTTTGTTCGAAAAATGTTTTGTTTCTAGAGAAAATAGAATGTTGTTCTTCGTTTATGATTTGTACATTCTTTTTATAGATGAACGTACAATGAACAGAATCGTTTTTTGGTGTGAGGGGAGGTGGCAATGTGCATAAAAAATTATGGAGAAAGAATAGGGATGACGGACTCAGTCTCTTCTGATTTGCTTCATAATAAAATAAAACATGTCAGATTTTGAAAATAACGTTTCAAAAAATATCTCAATTTTATCAAATAACTTTTGTCCAAAAAATAGTATCATAAAATACCACCAATCCAACCCGATTTAATCGAAACGATCGGACGAACGGTTCATATGCATGTTTGTTATCAAGTACTCCTCAACACAATAGAAAACATTGGATGTCCAAAGAGTCCAATATAACTCTTGAGAATCATATATTTAAATATGATTCTTCCATAATATCCCAAGATGCGGGCTATTCAAGGTAAAAGCCTTGAGACCCTTCTCAGAAAATGCTTAATAAACCATGGCGTGTACGAATAAGACCATGAGCAAATTTATTTTGTTGTGAAATAATGGTTGCATGCATAGGACAAAAATAACCACTTCATGCATTAAAAATATAATGTTATAAGAATGTGGTGAATACAATGTTAAAAACAACCACTTCATGTAGTAAAAATTGTAAAGGGTATTTTGGTCAATTCTAAAGCTTCATTTTCAAATTAAGGTTTCTTCATTATATATAGATATGTAAGGTTTTTGTTCTCAAATAAAAATAAAAAATAAAGAGCCTCAAGATCCAACAATCTTCCACTTGAATTATTGAAAAATATTTCTTAGAGCAATGTTCGAATGTATATAAGATTGTGCGTAAATAAATGTATTTTTTTGTTCAAAACATATGTGTAGCGAGTGAGATTCAGATTATACTAGAGGGACACATAGTCTTGGAATATACCTTTGCATCAAACCATAACAATCTTTCCAATGGGTAGTTAGAGGTCCATGCGTTTATGACTATGCACGTCTATTCCAATATAATGAGCATTTTAGAATCTCTTAAGAGTATTCTCGTAATTATGTACTCCACTCTACATATAATATAAATCTCATTAAGAGTGTTTATTAACTCATCATTTTTTCGCTTTGAGATTTCATGCTGATTTATTTTTGAAAATAGCATGCACACATATCACGTTACAACTTGTTATTTACCCGTTGAATATAGTTTATAGATTTTTAGTCCTTAGGTTTTGTTACCATTATGAGTTAATCGTTATTCTAGGGGCAGTTATCTCATAGCTTTTGAAGTTTTATGAACTTCCTCTCTAGCCAATCCTTCCATTAATAGATTTGTCAAGTTTCATAAGTAGGTACAAGATTAGATTTGTCAAGTTTCATTAGTGTGTACAAGTGCAGTTCCTGTAGAGAGGAAGTTTTCAACAATAGCATGCTTACGTGTACTTGTCATCCCTTACCATTGTAATAAAGGCTTTGAATTTTTGCAAAAGCTGTCAGGTGTTATCGCAATGAATCAACACATATGACATTGATTTATCTCATAAAGGGATATCAGCTAGTAGATTTCTTAATCAACCAACTTCATCACATGTCGCTAGTGCTATCATCTTCAACTCCATGGTGGATTGACCTAAAATAGTCACTTTCTTTGATTTTCAAGAAAACGTTTCACCAGCAATACAGAAAATAGTTACTCGTTGCTTTAGAATCATCTAACATAGTGTTCTATTCTGTATCATTATATCCTTCATGAATAGCTGTAAATTTCGATAATGCGGCCGTAGGTTCATGGTTCTTTTAAGTGTCTCATGACTCTTTCAATAGCGTGCCAATGCTTCCCTCTGGATTTACTAGTAAACTTGCATAATAATCGCACGGCATGAGCTATATTAGGTCTAATATAATCATTGGCATATCAAGGCTGCCAATGATGCTTGCGTGGTTAGACCGTATTACATCATTATTAGCATTCTTAAACTGTTTAACACTAGGAGCATATGATGTACAAGCAGGTTTATTGTCAAATTAGTTATATTGTTTTTAGGATCTTTTTGATATAGTGAGATTGATTCAAAGAAATTTCACTTCTAAACCAAGTGATCTTAATACTAAGGATAACACTCGCTTCTTCGAGGTTTTTCATATTGAAGTTAGCACTTAATAGAGATTTACCAATATTTACAACATTAATATTTGAACCACATATAAGAAACTCAACCATATATATGCATATGAAGTGCTTTGTCACATTCATTTACTTCAAAACCATATGAGGCAACTAAATTATCAAATTTTTTATGTCATTATTTAGGTGTTTGTTTAAGACCGTACAATGATTTATCTAACTTGCAAACTTTATGTTATTGATTTAGATTATATCTTTCATGTTATTTCATATGATTTTCTTCTTCTGATTCACCATCCAAAAAAGCAATTTTAATGTCCTTTTAATGTATTACTAAATCATGAAGGGCAATAAGGATAATTAACACACGAGTAGAGGTTATTTTTGTAACATGTGAAAAAATATCGGAAAAAATCTTTAATTTCTCTTTGCTTAATGCCCTTGGCTGCAAGACGAGCCTTATATTTATCAACAATACCGTGAGGTTTTAATTTCTTTTTAAGTAGTATCCACTCACAACCCATAGATTTACAACCCAGAGATAAATCAACTAAACGTCGGGCTTTATTAGATTCAAGAGAATTCTTTTCATCGTTTATGGTTTCTTGCCAAATGTCAACATCTAAAGAGGATAGTGCTTCTTGGAGATTAGAATAATCCTCCTTTAAGGTATAAACCTTTAGTTACTCAAGCTCTCTTCTTCTATATTCAGTTCTATATTGTTAGTACGTTCATTACTCCTAATTATAGGAATATTACTAGTTCATGTGCTTCCACTATTCCTTGATTTAAATGGAAATTTGTATTCACAGAAATTAACATCATCTAATTCAATGATAACATGTGAATTTTGATCATAAAACCTACATACTTTGCTTCAAATGTATATAACCAATAAAAACATGTTCGTAGACTCTACTTGCTAGTTTAATTCTTTTAGAATCAAGCATACGAATATAAACCAAACAACTCCAAGTCATAAAATAAGACAAGCTAGGTTGATGATTTTCCATGGTTTCAAATGGTAAAATTTTACGTCTAGAAATTAGGAGTTCTATTTAGCAGTAACAAATGGTTAACAAAATTTCTTCCAACCGTTAAGATGCAACTTCAGAATTTAATAAAGTAGCTACAATAGATTAAACAAAGGTCCTATTTTTTTCTTTCAGTTTTATTATCCATTTCTCACGTATAATGCTATGTGAATTATAAAACTCAATAAACATGCTAGAATCATATTCAGTTTCTCTATCGATACAAAATCTCTTAATGTTCTAATTTAATTGATTTTAAATTTCATTCACAAATAGCTTAAACATATCTAATGTATCACTTATTTTTCATGAGATATACATAAGTAAAATCAGAATAATCATCGACAAATATCGTAACTAACATTTATCGTCTCTAGTTTGTACTCTATCAAGTTCACATATATCAAAATGAATTAAATTTAAATGTCATGATTTTCTATCAACGGATTATATGGAGTTTTAGTTTCTTTTGATTGTCTACAAAAATCACATTTTTCAAAATCGTTGACATTTTAAAAATTAAAGCTAAGCCATTTATGTTCTTAATAATGTGTTTGTTAACCGGATAAAATGTAGCATTTCAAAAATTGAAGTCATACAACATGGAAGTAAAACTAGAAATTTTATTCAATTCAACATTTAATTTGTAAATATTATTAGTAGCACAACCCTTCCCTACAAAGATACCAGTCTTAGTGACGGTGGACAAGTTAGCCCCTATGTTTGAGTAAAGTCAACCTTATTATATCAAAAACTAGAAATCAATTTGTTTCTCATCTTTGGAGTACGCATTACATTTTTCAGTAACAAAATCTTTTGGAGAGAAACTTTTGTTCAGCATTTCAAGTTTCAACAACGCGTCGTTAGAGTTCCCCAATCATAGCAATATATGCCTTGAATATAGCACAATCAGCAGATACAGCGAGAAGCACCAAAGTGTACATGCAGTATGTTAACCCCACTAAAGTTTAGGCCGACTCAGCAGATAAGGCAGTCAGCGACTCGTAAAGATCAGCGACTCACTGGATTCACGACTCATAAGGATCAGCGACTCAACTGATGAAGCGACTTAGGGATTGCCGACTCAATGGGTCAACGACTCATTGATAGCAACGACTCAGCGAGTTAGCGCCTTAAAGATACAGTATGGATCAACGACTCAGCGGTCTGCGACTCAAGGCCTAGACCGATCCAACGACTCATTCGAGTTCCGACTCATCAAGGACCGACTCATCTGATCACGACTCATCCACTCAAGGTCCTTAAGTATCTCATTGGGTTTACGACTCAAGAGATAAACGACTCAAGAGGCCGCTACGACTTAAGGAACCTGACGGGTTAAGGAGATTCTGGGTTAAGGATGGCACGACTCAGGAAAGCCTACGACTCAAAGGATAGGTCGACACACGACACAAGACTCAGAGGCAAGTTCAAAATCATGTTGCAAAGGGGTGACTCGCAGACGACTCACGACTCATCATGAGTCGGTCACGGCTCATCATGAGTCGGTCACGGCTCATGACTTTGCAATTTCAGCCTAAACAGTTTGCCTATAAATACAAGGCCGCATTCAACATGAAAAGGACTTTTTGGTTGATTCTCAAAGCGCCAAAACTCTGCCATTTTCTCGACTCAAGTAACACTTCGAGCACCCCAAACATCGAAGACATTACATCAAATTCCAAGAGAAAGAATCTACATCATTCATCATGAGTTTGAAAGACAATTCTCCGTCAAAGTTTGTACTAACAGACTAGAGTGGATTGTAATTGAAGAAAGTTGTATAAGTTGTACCTGTTTCAGCAATAAAGAAATCAAAGTGGACGTAGGCTCGATTTTAGGCCGAACCACTATAAAACTGTTGTCTTTTACTGCTTTTCTACAATTTCTCTACTTGTATCTTGTTCCCGTACCAACGGGTGGTGCTTTCACAACCACACTTCACACACCGGGGTGTTAGCGTTCAAATTTAAGCGTTAACATTTTTGGTGCTTTCACTGAGAATTGAACTCAGGACAGCTGTCATCATTGCTTCGCAGAGATTTGAAGAAAGAATTTCCTTAAAAACCAGAAGTATATCTGAGATTATGGCTCCTGGAAGGAAAAGTAGATCTATCAGATCTGGGAACATTCAAGAGGGAACCTCCGCTTCCCCTGTGCCTAATCTACCCACTCCGTCTGTTGGAGTTACAAAAGCGGAATTGGATGCTGTGATTCTAGGGCTAAACCAGCAGATAAACGCCCAAAATGCACAACTAGAGGCTCAAAGTGCCCAGAATGCTCTGATTCTGAATAAGTTGAACGACTTACTTGGGGCAAACAATCAACCGGCTGGTAATGAAAGGAACTATGCTGGCAACATTCATGATGTTAATGAAAGGAATGCTCCTGAAAGGCCTACTAGTCCCTTTGAACAGGCAGTTCCTGAGGCTGGTGGATCTAGAACTCGGCATGATGAGGAATATCTTTCTGGAATGGTCCGGCAGATCATGAAAGAAAGTATGCAAAGGGTTGAAGATGAGAAGGAATGGGGTTTCGCTCCAAGTAAAACTCCGTTTACTGAAAAAATCTTGAAGGCGGAATTTCCAAGGAAGTTTGTCCCTCCGACTATTCCAGCTTACAAAGGGACAAGTGATCCGAATGAGTTCTTGTATAAATATGACTGGCACATGACAGGTGCCAGGGCCTCCGACGAAATAAAGTGCCGATATTTCCCCGTATACCTGGAAGGCGTGGCTTTACTGTGGTTCACCAAGTTGCCAGTCCGATCTATCGATCAGTTTTCAGACTTGACCAGAAAATTCAAGGAGCAGTTTAGACTATATGCTTCGAAGGCCAAGGATATCATGTCATTGTCCAGTTTAGAGCAGAATCCTGGTGAGTCTATCCGATCTTTCTTGAACCGTTTCAATATAGCACTGGCTGAGGTGGACAATGCTGAACCACGAATGATATTGACTTATTTGATGAGGGCTATTGATAAGTCAAGTGAATTTGGGAAATGGTTAAATATGAAGGAGCCAACCTCTCTCGAAAAGTTCTACAAAAAAGCAGATGAATTCATTCGCTTGGAAAGCCGTCCTTTACCAGTAAAGACAGTGTTGGAAAAAGCAGAAGACAACACTGTCGCTCCACGCAAGAATGAATCGGTGGGGCAAAAAAGGGAGAATAGTAATGGGAAGAAACATGGTAATCTGAAGAAGCCCCGATCCTTCAAGCCATCAGAATATACTCCATTATCACATACACCGGAGCACATCTACCTGGCCACTAAAGATTCCGTCGATTTCCCTAAACCTATCCCTTTGAGAACCGGGAGAAAAACCATACAAAGTGGGAAATTCTGCCGTTTCCACAATCAACCAGGTCATGAAACTGATGAATGCCGCCAGCTCAAAAATCTGATTGAAGAGTTGCTAAGAGAAAACAAGTTGCAGCAATTCGTGAAAAAGAATAGCAACAATCCTGCATCGTCGAGTCAGGGGCAGCGGGCTCCTGTTCATCAGCCTGGGGCAGGTGAGAAAGCTACGTGGCATGAATCTGGAAGGCCCGTTATCAATGTCATTTCCGGAGGACCTCACCCAGCTGGCAAGAGTTGGGGTGAGATGGAGAGATATTCCAGGGCTTTGAAATATGCTCCAGCCGAAGAAGACGTCTTTGTTCTAGAAGACACTACGCCCCTTAAACAACAGAAAACTTTCAGTGATGATATTATTTTCAGAACCAGAGATTCTACAGGTATTGAAGCTCCTACTTTAGATCCCTTGGTCATCTCGGCTGGTATAGGACCAGCCATTGTCAGAAGAGTCCTCATTGACTGCGGAGCATCATGTAATATCCTCTTCAAAAAGACATTTGACCAGATGAAAATCCCTATGATCGATGTGCAAGCCTCATCACAGAAAATCGTTGGCTTCACTGGGGAGCCAAAGCAACCAGTAGGAACCATCGATCTGTTTGTAGAACTTGGGGAAGGAGAAAGGAAAGTGGTACGAAAGCAAACCTTTGTGATCGTCGATGAATATTCTGCTTATAATGCTTTTCTTGGCCGTCCAACACTCGCAGCATTCAAAGCTATCCTAGCCCCGTGGTGCCTCACTATTAAATTCCCTACTGACAATGGAGTAGGAGTTATAAAAGGAGATCAAAATGCTGCGCGAGAATGCTATTTGACAGAGCTGCGAGAGGCAAGAAAAAGAGAAATGGGAAAGGATGCGGCAACTCTAGTCCGCATCAAGGAACCAGCCTTGTAGCAATTACAGAGCGGACCCTGCACTGGCGAGCACAGCGGGGCACGGAAAGAAATGGATCCCAGAAAAGCCAGTACAGGGGAGAATAGAGTAGTACCGGTGGAAACGACAGTTCCGGTACCTGTTGACCCGAAGGACCCAAATAAAGTGTTGAATGTGGGTTCACAGCTTAATGTATCAATTCAGAATGTCTTGATATCTTTCCTGAAAGCAAATCTGGATGTCTTTGCTTGGACTCATGCCGATATGTGTGGGATATCCCCGGAAGTTGCGGTACACGCTCTGAATATTGACCCAAAGTTTACGCCAGTTAAACAGAAAAGAAGAACCCAAGGTCCAGAAAGGTCAGCAGCATTAAAAGAAGAAGTTGATCGACTCATGGAAAATAACTTCATCAAAGAATCTACATATCCGAATTGGGTTTCAAATCCTGTGTTGGTCAAGAAAGCTAATGGGAAATGGAGAGTGTGCATCGATTTTTCTGATCTAAACAAGGCTTGCCCCAAAGATTGCTTCCCATTACCCAGGATCGATCAACTGGTAGACGGAACTGCGGGACATGAATTGTTATCCTTCATGGATGCCTACTCCGGTTATAACCAAATCATGATGCATGAGCCGGATCAGGAGGATACAAGCTTTATTACAGATGTTGGACTTTATTGCTACAGAGTTATGCCCTTCGGATTGAAAAACGCAGGGGCAACCTACCAAAGACTTGTTAATGCTATGTTCAAACCGCAATTGGGCAAAACTATGGAAGTCTATGTCGACGACATGTTAGTGAAGTCCAGGAAAGCAGCGGATCACATTGAACACTTAGCAGAAATGTTCGCAGTCCTCCGGAAATACAGAATGAAGCTTAACCCCCTGAAATGTACATTTGGGGTCGAATCCGGAAAGTTTTTAGGTTTTATCGTCAGTGCTAGGGGCATTGAGGCTAGTCCAGCTCAAATTACTGCCTTGAAAGAAGTTAAAGCTCCTAGAACAAAGAAGGAATTGCAGAGTCTCAACGGAAAGATCGCCGCCCTGAGTCGGTTCATTTCCAAAGCTACTGATAAATGCATCCCATTCTTCGATGTCCTGAAAAAAGGAAAGAAGAACTTTGAATGGACGCCCGAATGCCAAAAAGCTTTTGAAGAGTTGATCCGTCATATGGAAACGCCTCCGATACTTTCTAGACCAGGTAATGGTGAGGATCTTCTTATATACTTGGCAGTATCATCTCATGCTCTAAGTGCAGCGCTGATACGAGAAGACAAAAGGATTCAACATCCAGTTTACTATATCAGCAAAAGACTCACTGGGGCAGAGCTGAATTACTCCAAGTTGGAAAAACTCGCCTATTGCCTACTAGTTGCATCGAGGAAACTGAGGCAATATTTCCAAGCTCATCCTATCAAAGTGCTCACTGATCAACCTCTAAAGCAAGTCCTATTTCGCCCAGAAACTTCGGGTCGCCTTCTAAAATGGAACATTGAACTTAGTCAATATGACATCACTTATCATCCCCGAAAAGCAATCAACGGACAAGTTTTAGCTGATTTCGTTGCAGAATTCACAGAGAAAGATAATGGTGAGGAAAAAGCGATCAGTGATTCTCCAATCCAGTGGAAGATGTATGTTGATGGCGCAAGAAATGACTACTGTTCTGGAGCCGGAGTGGTACTTGAAACTCCTGAAGGTCGATCATTATGTTATGCACTAAGACTGGAATTTCCTTCAACAAACAATGAAGCGGAATATGAAGCTCTTATTGCAGGTCTGAAAATCGCTAAAGAGCTAAACATTCGAGCGCTACAAATTTTCAGTGATTCCCAGCTTATTGTATGCCAAGTCAAGAAGGAATTTCAAGCAAAAGGTGGAAACCTGCCTTCCTACTTGTCAAAGGCTTGGGAACTCCTATGTGAACTCGATCACTATTCAATAAGCCACATTCCTCGGGAAGAGAATATGAAGGCAGATTCCCTCGCAAAATATTCAAGTTCTGGTGAAGCTCAACTATTGGGATTGGTCCCTGTAGAAGTCCTTTCAGCGCCAAGTATAGACGAGATGGATATAAACTGGATTATGAGTGTATTTCAAGAACAAGAGTCATGGATGACTCCAATACTGGATTACCTACTCAGAGGTTCTCTGCCAGAAAACTCGATAGAAAGACGAAAGCTACTAAGGAAGGCCTCTCGCTATGTGATTCAGGATGGCCGATTGTACAGACGGGGATTCTCAATGCCATTGCTTCGATGTGTATCCCGGGAAGAGTCCAAAACAATCCTAGCAGAAGTGCATGGAGGAGAATGCGGTGATCATTCAGGTGGTCAAACATTAGCAAAGAAAATTCTCCGATACGGATATTTTTGGCCAGAAATTACTCGGGATGCTGCAGATTACTCCCGAAAATGTGACAAATGCCAAAGATATGCCAAAATTCCTAGAGCACCTTCTACCGAACTCACATAGATGGTCAGTCCATGGCCATTTGCAATTTGGGGAATGGATCTCATTGGGCCGCTACCAACTGCTAAATCAGAGATTAAATATGCTATTGTTGCAGTTGATTATTTTACTAAGTGGGCTGAAGCTGAACCATTAGCTACGATCACTTCAAAGAAAATGATAAGCTTTATGACCAAGAATATCATTTGCAGATACGGTGTGCCTCAGAAAATAATCACAGACAATGGTACTCAGTTTGAAAGCGAGGAATTCCAGGATTTTTGCAAGCGATTCAAAATCCAAAAAAGCTTTTCGGCAGTAGCTCATCCGCAGGCAAACGGGCAAGTGGAAGCAGTGAACAAGATCATCAAATCAACCATCAAAAAGCAACTCGAAAGAGCAAAAGGTGGTTGGGTCGATAAACTACCACTTGCACTATGGGCATACAGAACTACTCACAAAACTGCAACTGGGCATACTCCTTTTTCGTTAGCATACGGATCGGAAGCAATGATCCCGGTTGAAACAGAGGTCCCTTCACACAGAAGAATCCATTTCAATCAAGCAGAAAATGAAAAGCTGCAACTTGAAGCGCTGGATCTCCTTGATGAAAAAAGAGATGAAGCTAACCTCAGAGTTGCAGCTCATCAGCAAAGGATAGCCAGACATTTCAATTCCAAAGTTCGTCAACGCAGCTTTGAAATTGGAGATCTAGTCCTGAAAAGTATTATGACCGCGACAGGTGTGTTTGGGCCAAATTGGGAAGGACCATATGTAATAGGTCAGAAGCTTCTTGACGGCACATTCAAGCTCACCACTGTTGATGGAGATCAAATTCCAAGGGCATGAAACAGCAACCATTTGCGTCCATACTTTACTTGAAAATTTTGTTGAAACATTGTAAAAAGAATTATGAATGTATGATTCTTGTAATTGAAAGCAATTGTGAAACTGATGCAAGTAAATAATGAAAGAATATAAAGTGGATGTAGGCCCAATTTCATGGCCGAACCACTATAAATCTTGTGTTCCTTATTATCATTATATGTTTGCTTTGTTTTCGATATAAAAATACATAAAATGTATTGCTGAAATGTCGATTTAAATTTTTGCAGACAATGGAAATAAAACTTGCGCATAATAAGATCGAGCGATTCTCACCATCATTCAACAAACAAATTTCAAGTCACAAAGACCCCGAATTCAAATCCTAGATAGGAAATACTTCAATTGAACGGCTAATGATTTCGATAGAAACGAGCCCTTGCTGATAAATTGAGATTGTTTGAACAAACAAACATCCAATTAGGAAGCTAGTGCCCGTTCTCACGAACTTGTCTGGCAATGAAGTACACTTTCTTGGATTAAACAAGCCACTTGTGAGAAAAGAGGAATGAAAACTTGAAAAAAAAAAAAAGAGGATCGCTGAAAAGGCATAAGCAAGTGAACAGAGGAACAACCAAAGCTACCATCAGCGGCACAAGTCCTCTTCGGAGGCGCAACTCTTCGGAAGATAAAAGACCTCTAATGGGTCATACGCCACAAAAAAGAAAGTTCTCTACTCAACAAAAAAGATTGGAGGAGTCATGACCCTCCAACCATGAGAGAGTAACTTCCAGGCGATGAAAACCCTCTCTGAGGCACATTTCACCAGGAGTTGAAGTGTTATAACCGCTCTTCGGAATTTCACTTCACCAGAGTTGAAATGCAAACAAAATAAAAGCCCTCTTCGGAGGCCCATTTCACCAGGAGTTGAAGTGTTGTGACCGCTCTTCGGAATTTCACTTCACCAGAGTTGAAATGCAAACAAAGTAAAAGCCCTCTTCGGAGGCCCATTTCACCAGGAGTTGAAGTGTTGTGACCGCTCTTCGGAATTTCACTTCACCAGAGTTGAAATGCAAACAAAATAAAAGCCCTCTTCGGAGGCCCATTTCACCAGGAGTTGAAGTGTTGTGACCGCTCTTTGGAATTTCACTTCACCAGAGTTGAAATGCAAACAAAGTAAAAGCCCTCTTCGGAGGCCCATTTCACCAGGAGTTGAAGTGTTGTGGCCGCTCTTCGGAATTTCACTTCACCAGAGTTGAAATGCAAACAAAATAAAAGCCCTCTTCGGAGGCCCATTTCACCAGGAGTTGAAGTGTTGTGGCCGCTCTTCGGAATTTCACTTCACCAAAGTTGAAATGCAAAAACAAGATAAAGACCTTCCTGAAAGCCCACGTTTCGCCAAGATTGAAATAAAACTTCCAAGTGTTGAAACGTGAAAAGGCTTTCTTCAAAGGCACAACTCTTTGGGGTACACGTTTCACCAAGATTGAAATAAAACTTCCAAGTGTTGGAACGTGAGAAATCCCTCCTCAGAGGTACAACCCCCTCCCGGGGACACAATTAAGAAGAAAGACCTCTTCGGAAACCCACGTTTCACCGAGATTGAAATAAAACTTCCAAGTGTTGAAACGTGAAAAGGATTTCTAAGGCATAACTCTTTGGAGGTACACGTTTCACCGAGATTGAAATAAAACTTCCAAGTGTTGAAACGTGAAAAATCCCTCCTCTGAGGTACAACTTTCTATATATATAAAAAAAAAATCCTCATCAAAAGCGTACTTTAACTTTCAAAGGAAAAGTAATTTGCCTACTATGGAAAATGATCGTAAAAAAAAAAAAAAAAAAAAAGAAGTTAAAGTACCCTTCAGAGGTCCGCTTTACCACATAGAGGAATTCACTTGGTAAAATATGCACATAAGCAAAAGAAAAAAGTGATTTCTTCGAACGACAAAGCGTAAAAACTTATACGAAGGGAGTTGTACTCTATAAAAATTTTCTTTAAAGAATAAAATAATTATTCTTTAACAAATAAGAGTGCAAGTCCCCTCGAAGTATAAAATATTGCAGCAAGCTTAAGGTATGGGGGCAACATGGTATAGTAGTATAGCTGCATCAGTAAAGTAATACTCAAACAACATACCATAAGCCCGCTGCAATATCATATAAATAAACTTGTGCAAAAATAAATAGTAAATGCATTCTCAAATTCAAACAGAAGTTTGTACAAACGAAGAATCATTTTATTCAACTATAATGCAGATACAGGTTTTCAAAATAAAAGCGGGGGCCGATACCCGCACAACTCTCGGCCAGTTCATATAAAAGACAAAAAGCTAAAATCTTCACTTCTTCTTCCCTCCTTTGGACCCTTTACCCGGTCGAATGACCAGCTTTCCAGGTCGGCCAGTGGGTATAAGGGAAGTAGGAGAGGTAGGTGTAACCGGTTCAACTTCCGGCTCCTCTTCAGTGGCGGTGATTTTCTTCCCCCTCCTCTTTGATGTCCCACGCTTCTCTCTCCTTTGTGAGGAAGACTCACTCCCCGGAGTGACAAGTTTTGATAGAACAATGTCGTCAGAAGGAGTCCGTTCCGGGGATATGTCACCTCCCTCAGGTCTCTCATCTTTCTGCTCTTGCGAAGCGATGGGATCATCCAAGCCGTGAAGAGCCTCTATTTGTTCCTCCTGTGATCCAGGTTGCGAGGCAGAAGGAGGCACCGCCTGAAGAGATGAAGGAAGGATGACCGGAGGAGTAGAAGTTTGAGCAGTGCTTGGTACTTTCTCTACAGAAGAAAAAAGGTTAAAGTCAGTAAAGAGAGGAGATGAAGGCTCGTCAAGGTTGAGAAAATAGCCAAGGAGCTCGTGAAACTCATGCGAAATAAACGAGTAACCCGCTTGAGCAGAATTGACAGTAGCGAGATTAACAGTGAAGTTACCTGGAGAAGCTGGTTTCCTGATATCGACTTCATAAGCTTGCGCATCAGCGCTCTCTTCACCCTCGTCTCCGCCTTGTGTGCTTGTAATATCAGCGGTAACTTTGGTGGGAGATGCGAGATGGGAACTGCAACCAATAATGTCGACTTCAGACGAAGAAGGTGGCTGGACTAGAGTAGTTGAAGTGGTTTTCCCCAGCTGGTCCCCTTCCGTCACTTCGGTTCTTAGTTTGGCAAGTTGTTCCTTTCCCCTGGCGAGAGCAGCGCGAGTGTCTTCATCAAAATAATGCCTTTCCAGGGTTGACTCGTCATAACCAACACCTTCAGCACCAAGCATATCGAGGGCGGCCTCCCACACTTCAGCTAAAGTGATCTCATACTTGGGACCAAGAAAGGCGAGGCTTCCACGCCCCAAGACGCTATGCAAGTAGAAGTCGAATAATGTTGAGCCGAACCTGTTTTTGGTCGCCTCATGAGATTCTTCGGCTGCGATTTTGCCGGCGACAGCCTCATCGCGCTCCCTTTCAGTTTTGGCAAGCTGAAGCTTAAGCATTTGTATCTCCGCCTCCTGGGAGTTGTTTTTCTTTCGAAGCTCAGCAATATCAGAGACATAGCCTTCACTGATTCTTTTTTGTGCCTCGAGCCTGTCTTCGGCATCCCTCTGACTGGCATGAGCATCTCTAACTTGTCTGAGAAGCACTTCTTCTTTTTGAGAGTATGAAGTAGAGGAAGCAGCAAGCTCATCTTTCAACTTCTCAACCTTTGCTTCGAGCTCCTCGTTGTAGGAAGTAATGCTCCTCATTTCGGTGTCGTGCTGCTCAAGGACCTTTTGCCACTCAGCCTTATCATTTTCCATGGTGAGCATGGCCTCTAAGTTGGCACGGTTAACTCTTTGAAGCTCATCAACAAGCTTCTGCCAGTTTGACATCCTCTCGATATCGAGCTTGACTGCATCAAGATTGCGCAACATAGCAGACTTGTCGATGGGGACCAAGTCTAGGTCGAATCTCACACCCTTTAAGCACCATTGTGGAAAACGACTTTGTAAAGTGGCTGGGCCAGGTCCCACTTGAAATTTAGGCCTGCTTATTATTGTCTGGATGTCCTCCTTCCCGAGAGCAGGAGAGTCGGAAGTAATGTCGAGAGGGACAGGGGCAGTAGGCTTTTCGGGAATAGTGGAAGCATGTCTCTCATCATATCGGGCTCGTTTGCCTGAATCTTCAGCTGCATGACCCTTTCCTCGGTCGTCGTGAGATTTCCTTTTGTAAGAGTCGTCACTTCTCTGCAGGGAATCATGGTGCTCATCCCTATCCCTTCTGTCATAACGCTCTTCTGCATCCCTCCTTTCACGAGCCTTTCGAGCAGCCCTCTCTTCGTCAGACTCTCTATAGGAGGGAAAGTAACGCCGATAATCATATTGACCACGCCCCCCGTAGCGTTGGAAATCCTGATAATATGATCCGCCGCGTGTCATTGAAGAATCTGAAATAAGAAAAGATAAGCTTTAGAAATCTTTAAAGTATAAGAAGATAAGTGCATAAATGTGCTGGAAAATCCTTAGTTGTGTGTGAAGTGCAAGCTACTCGCGTTGGACTAACGAACCACTCCTCTGTTGGGGGGAAGTGATAGGTTTCACTGTTGATGACAATTCTTGAGTTAAAGGAGTTAGAGTTTGTTGGAGGGCAGATGTTGCTTCAATCGTCGGAGGTATAGCTTTACCATGAGCAGGGTCTTCTTTAAAGAGTTCTTGGGAAGTGATAATTATGTCACTTAAATCCCCAAAGACGTCATCACCGTCATGCCCAACCTGATTCCCTCCATCAGCTCCTTTGTCAGCACTCTTCCTGGTTTGGGAAAGGGGCTCCTCTTCTTCTTCAATAATGGGAGCAAGTACGGGCTTTTCGGAGGGTCCCGTATCGTCTCTTGGAGTAGAGCACTTTACTAATAAGGTTTCTGCAGAAATTTCTCCTCGCATGTGCTCTTTAGTGGAGATCGGAAGATCAGGAGTTTTCACCGGAGAATCAGGAACCTCCGTTGGAGCTTCACGAGGCCGAGTAAAGCGAGAGGGATGGAGGAGTCCGTATTGATGTAAAAATTCATCGTTTAGCAGAAACTTTATGCTCCTCTCTTCTACCGGCACGGCATTTAATCTTTCGAAAATTTGCTTAAGACTTGGGTCCCTAGCAGGGGGTGGAAGTGCTAAAACAGGAAAAGAATGAAATTAGCAATTGAGAGTTCAGATCTCGAGAAAGTTTCAAAACGGAAAAAGTAAAGACAGGAAATCTTACTTCCCACTCTCCAGATGGCATAAAACCCTGGAGGGCAGCGAACAAAGAAAAACTGATTCAAAAATCCGTGAGCGCTTTCGGAGAGATCAGTAATAAGTTTGCGGTTTCGAGCGCTTCTTATAACCACAATGGAGGGATGGTCTTTAGTTTTCGTGAATGAGCAAAAATAGCAGATCTCCCCGAAGCTTGGTAATCGATCCAAAACTCTCCTAAATAGAACACATAACCCCATCAGAATGGCGTAGCCATTGGGGTGTAATTGGAATGGAGAGATAGACAACCGAAGCAGGAACTGTTGGAGAAAGTCATTAAAGGGAGGAATAGCGCCGTTCAAGCACATTTGACGATTAACAGCAACAAAGCCGTAAGGAGGATTGTCAGCAGTATCACTTGGCCCAGGGAAAAGAACATCACTTTCATCAATGCCAAACTGGACGCGCAGTTGGTTAAACACCCGCTGATTCAAAGTTGTGGATGTTCTCTCCGGAGGGTTGTCTATAGGGATGGCTACTGGGAAGACATCTTCAGCTTGGCCCATCGGCTCTTCTTGATGAGAGGTCATTCTACACAAGGAACTGGATGTTCAAATGCGAAGGTGCACGTTTCCTAAAAAGTGTGAAGCGTCGTGCAAAGCTAAAAAAAATAATAATAATAACAAGTAAAAATAACTGGAATTAAACTGGTTGACGATTGATTGACTACGGTAATTTCGGAACTTGTTATTTAAAACTCAAGCATAATATTAATGAGGGCTGGTCAGTTTCAATTCACTAATCCAGTGCTGCTTTAATATTCCACTTGAAATCGATAGCACTTCGTTCACACGATTTATCTAAGTTAATCATCTATCATTAACTAATCTGTCGTTCGATGTGGGCAATCAATGACAGTATATTCGTCCCAGTTTTCTGTGAATGTTATATTAACAGGTTATTAGCTTGCAAGTTGAAGTAATCTGTAAAAGAATGCAATAAAATTCAACAGTTCAAAGTTAATACAATGGTCCAGTGTTCAGACAGAATTCACAAGTCATAACCCATCAACGGTTCAAAAGTTCTGAGTCGGCAGTGCCAAGTCATGAGTCGTGGAAATAAGGAGGTTATCTCCTAGTCTTGTCTCGGCAACGACTCAAAGACTAGACCGTGGGAAATATTAAAAGGGCTCAGGTTCAAAGTTTTATCTCGGCCATGACTCAAAAGTCTTGTCTCGGCCGCGACTCAAAGCTCAGGTCGAGGAGTATGATGAATCGTACCATGGCTAAGTCATAGGAGTCACTGGGTCGTACAGGAATAGCTAAGTCAAAACCTGCGGCAATGTTCGAATCACTCTGACCCACTAACCTTCTAGCTCCTGACCCACTAACCTTCTAGCTCCTAACCCATTAACCATCTAACCCAATAACCCAATAACATTGCAACGGTTAACCACAGGTTCGTCACACTACACGATTGCCTCGAGTGATGAATCGCCGTAAGTAAAATCAAGCAAACCTAAGTTCATCAGCAATCAAATCTAACCAGACTCGTAAGACACGAAGAGGCAAATCGGAGGTGAAGGATTAAGCGTGTAAGACAATAATGATCAACGATCGAAGAAAGGGAAGAAATCGCTTACGATTGTATGATGCTAGAGAGGATTGGGTGCTAATTCAAGTTGAAATTATTTTTGGGAGCTTGAAGATGTGTTAATGGCGGAGCACGACTCAAGAGACTGATAAAGGAAGAAGAAGATCGAAGTGACGGTTCATCCATTTTATACCAAGGAAGTAGGGCATGAGTCGGCACAAGCGAGTTAAGATAAGTCGAAGCACGCGACCTACGACTCAGGCGCGTGCTTCGAGGGGCAAATGTTAACCCCACTAAAGTTTAGGCCGACTCAGCAGATAAGGCAGTCAGCGACTCGTAAAGATCAGCGACTCACTGGATTCACGACTCATAAGGATCAGCGACTCAACTGATGAAGCGACTCAGGGATTGCCGACTCAATGGGTCAACGACTCATTGATAGCAACGACTCAGCGAGTTAGCGCCTTAAAGATACAGTATGGATCAACGACTCAGCGGTCTGCGACTCAAGGCCTAGACCGATCCAACGACTCATTCGAGTTCCGACTCATCAAGGACCGACTCATCTGATCACGACTCATCCACTCAAGGTCCTTAAGTATCTCATTGGGTTTACGACTCAAGAGATGAACGACTCAAGAGGCCGCTACGACTTAAGGAACCTGACGGGTTAAGGAGATTCTGGGTTAAGGATGGCACGACTCAGGAAAGCCTACGACTCAAAGGATAGGTCGACACACGACACAAGACTCAGAGGCAAGTTCAAAATCATGTTGCAAAGGGGTGACTCGCAGACGACTCACGACTCATCATGAGTCGGTCACGACTCATCATGAGTCGGTCACGGCTCATGACTTTGCAATTTCAGCCTAAACAGTTTGCCTATAAATACAAGGCCGCATTCAACATGAAAAGGACTTTTTGGTTGATTCTCAAAGCGCCAAAACTCTGCCATTTTCTCGACTCAAGTAACACTTCGAGCACCCCAAACATCGAAGACATTACATCAAATTCCAAGAGAAAGAATCTACATCATTCATCATGAGTTTGAAAGACAATTCTCCGTCAAAGTTTGTACTAACAGACTAGAGTGGATTGTAATTGAAGAAAGTTGTATAAGTTGTACCTGTTTCAGCAATAAAGAAATCAAAGTGGACGTAGGCTCGATTTTAGGCCGAACCACTATAAAACTGTTGTCTTTTACTGCTTTTCTACAATTTCTCTACTTGTATCTTGTTCCCGTACCAACGGGTGGTGCTTTCACAACCACACTTCACACACCGGGGTGTTAGCGTTCAAATTTAAGCGTTAACACAGTATATGCCTTGAATATAGCACAATCATAGCAGATATGACGAGAAGTATCAATGTACATGCAACCCTTCTGATCCATCAAGGTTGATCTCAAAAATCATAACATGATTTGTAATAGTTGTAACAAATCGTGTCCAGAATCATTCTTTAAAGGGGTTGCTGTTGTATTTTTGGTTCATTATAGGGTTCAATTCTGATTATTATTTTAAATTTGGTTGTTGCCTTTCGGATTCTGCTTGCGATTTAATTTTTGAATTTTTTTTCCCTTAGGCTTCAGAATTGTAAACTTTTGTTTGAGACAACTAACATCTCATTTTTTTTTGATCTTGCTTACGGATTCCTGCTCAATACTAAGATGCATGATCCGACTTTCTAAGAAAAATCCTTAGTCTTATGCCTGAGAAAACTTATAACCTTTCCAAATTGAGGGTAATGTATTAATTAAAACAACTTAAAATTGTTCATCAAGGGACATACTTTCTACGTTACTTTCATGTGCAGTTTTATGGAGCGTGTGGGATTGCACCTTCTCGAATTGTCATTTGTCGTCTGATACTTGAGATATCGACGATAACCTAGTTTTTTTCCAGCCTCCTTGATGTTATTTCTTCTACAACACCTCCCATACCCCCTTCATTGATTTATCAGAGTTTTAGTAGTCGTACAAACTATCACTCAACTTATTCAGTATATAATTTTTACAGATGTGATCATTTTCGTTTCAGGACTGTAGCATAAGTTGGTTTTTTAGACGGAGCCGTTTTTCATATGTTATAACATAAACAAACTTCTTGATAGTCAAATAGAACACGTTTTTTGCTTTCATCATCTGAAATGTAATCCATTAAATTTGAACGACTTATTTGTATCAGCAGAAGCATATCCAGATTGTTCATTAGCAGTAGCCATATCGTCTTGAAATTATTGTTGTAGAAGTTGAAATTTAGCTTTTTAGAATGAATAGATTAGGACGCTCTCTTTAAGACGATTTGTGACACTGTCCAAAGTAGTGCAAGACAAACGATCAACCGCGTCATCCATAAGACAAAACATCTCGGATTTAAATTATGTATCGGTGTTTGTTTGCACAAACGAAACAACTCGAAAGAAAATTCATATTTTGATTTTTTATAGAATGTTTGTTATGTTTGTATGATATGTCTATATGTTCTTTTTGTAGATAGAATATACAACAAACGTGTGCGTAGAGGAGGTGAAACATGCAGAAAAAATTGAGAAGGAAAATGAATGTCTGACTCAGTCTCTTTCGGTTCGCTGGATAAATACATATTGAATTTTGAAAATAACGTTTAAAAAGTATCTCAATTTCATTAAATAGTTTTGGCTTAAAAAATAAGGTGTCGCTCTATACCACCAACCTATAGAGTTCATTTCGTCTAGACATCTCGTAATATTAAAGTCCCCGCCAATCAACTGTGGTATTCAGATAAGGTTAGCAAAACTTTTACAATAGCTCTATATCTCTAACATGTCACTACTATCACATGGCCCATAGATGTTAGAAAAAATGTATAAATTGTTAGAGGGAATGTGATCGAATGTAAAGGGAAGGGCATGCATATTCTTAACAATTTGGACGAAAGCCATAAAGACTCATCCCAACCTGTTAAAAGAGCCATCATTTACTTCCATCAACGGGTAAAGTCCCCCACACAGTGATAATATTGCCTTTTAGTGATCTAAACAGGTTAATGTTAGGGGATGAGAGTTTGGACTCCTGGATAAATATGACCTCAATTTTAAAGGTCTCATAATTTTTTTGTAGCAAGACACTTGTTCACATTTCTCAAACCTCAGTGTTTCAGATTAAAAGCTTCATTTAGAATTATTAATCCACGCTATTTCTAAACTGTTAATCGTAGCAACATTATTAAGGTCGAGGGTAAACCAAATAAAAAAGCAGAGCAAATTAGATTGGATGCATTTTGGTTATTAAGAAGACAAGGTACTAGAACACCACCTTCAAATGAGTAAGGATTGCATTTAGAAAGAAGACAACTACTGTAACAACCCGTATGTTTTACGATTGTATATTTAAATGTTTTATTTAAATATAGCATCGTTAGTCGGATTAAAGTCTGAAATGCTACTTTTTGTAAACAGTCGAATTAGGACTCGAGACCGCTTTCATTGAGTTCAAAATGATGTTTACAATCTTTTTGAGTATAAACATCGATATGTTTGGAGTTGATTAGGATTTTGGTATTTTGTTTGGGCTTTGGGTTGTATTCTAGCCCACAAACCCAATAAGTGAACTCAAACCCCTTATCTTTTACATCCCACTTCACTCCTCTCCTCTTCGTTCATTTTCATTTCCTAACACTCTCAAGCTAAAAGAAAAATGGGGGAAAAGAAATCAAAATTCCTAAGCCCTAGATTCTTAGAAAATTTAAATTCAAGTTCTACAAATCAAGGAGAAGCTTAGCTAAGCATCATTGTGACGCCCCACCTCTATACCCACGCTAGCCAAGGACACTAAGATGTAATGCTGTCAACTAGCACGGAGAATAAGGCTGTTGAGGAGCGACCATCCGTGTAATTGCTTTGCACGAGCACCGATATGTCAGATAGTATAACATGCATTTTATTTCAAGAGGAAATCCGACATACCGATACAAACACAAAGCTACTACACAGTGGCTATAATAATCCTCGGAAACAAATATAGAAATAAGCATAACACAAGTCAGTCACAGATAATTCATATCACAAAGGCGGAAGAAGATATGAATATATAACTAACACATGGAAGTGTATATCAGAGTAGTGGTAAAAAAGATCCACAATAATACAAAAGAATAGCAACACGTGCTATACAAAAGAATACAACCATGAGTCCATATCTCAAGTGTATACAACAAAATAAACTACTAATCTAAGTAGTTAGCCAAAAGTCAGAGAAGTCAATCCCAAGCGAGAAGTCAAGCAGAAGCACCTGTAACATCTCGGTCTGACCCGAGTATTATTTAATAAGAAAATAATAAACGGATCAGTCTAGCTATAAATATCAGATGAAGCGATATAGAATAAGAGATATGATTAAACACATAACAATCACAATGCCAAACTGTGATAACTAAGTAATTGAAAATCAACAAGAGATTTATCAATATCACAAAAATCTACTCAAAGATCAAAAAAAATGTCATACTCCTTATTTCGTTCACCAAACCCTAAATATTGACGATTATATCAATATCGTTCACAAAAGTCAATGACACACAAATTCACCAATGCACAAATATTGATAAAACTTATCAATGAAAACCACGAAAATTGGTGAAACACAAATTCTAGAAATCATCTCAAGAAATCCAGAAATCACAAAAAGGGGGAAGGCCTATCACAAACGGGAGCATAAAGCTCACCAACACGTGTATCACAAACGGAACGCTAATTCCATGGTTGCTAACCATTACAAATTGAGCCGAAGCTCCACAAACGGTCCGAAGACCATGGGTTGCTACCTCACCAATTTGAGTCGAAACTCCACAAAACGGGGTTTAGTCTCCCTCGCAGACAAAGAGACATCGCACATTGCTAGTCTAAATCACAAAGATGATCGTCATGATCAACGAGAAGTGTCAATTACACTAAGCTAGTAAATATATGAGTTTAGCTTCATGTCCCATAACCACTTGCTTAACTTAAATATTTATGAACAAACTGTAGATCTCCACTAGAAAATTGTCACAAGAGATTCAATCGAACAAGTCCAAGAATTAACTGACGAAGTAAACGCAAGCGTTTCATACCACTCGTTTTACTAGGTCGTTTAATTAGATTTCTCATACGAGTGAGGTAAAGACTTGTATATACTAATTGATTGGAAAGCGGTTTAAGAAACGAGCTTTGTAATAAAATAGTGTTGAAATCGTTTTGATGAAAGAATTTTGATATTTACTACTAGTATTGAAAACCTTTATATTTTGTTAAAGTGACAAATCACAAAGAAGATTGTAGCAACAATCAATCACTAAAATTAACATACGAAGATGTGAATAAAATCCAAAGAAACCGATAAAGAATCCATTGAAATGGATATTCAAAAATCCCTAAAAAGGAGTCATCAAAGTCATAATAAATGATAACAACAAATAGGATCATCACGAATTGCTTTAAATAGGAATTCTTAAACAAATAGGCAAATAGGCAAAGCGCTAAAGTTTCAGACGTCTGAAACAAGTGGTTCAGACGTCTGAATCTGGAAAAATAAAAATTTCCAGAACGTGATTCAGACGTCTGAACCAAATGTTTCAGACGTCTGAAATAGGCGTTTTTAGCCTAATTTCTTTCTGTTTGAAAATGAGCCAATTCAGACGGCTGAAATCCCATATTGAGACGTCTGAAACTGGAATTTTGAGGATTTCCTGAATCTCGACCAAAAATGGCCAAACGAATATCGGAAACGATCGAACGAGCAAATGACGACTAAGGATTTACGCCACGCGACAACCCAGCCTTAACGGCTCTTCGATACGCCTCAAATATCAATGTCTAAATATCCATAATAGGATTTTCATAGATTTTGATTTCAAAACACCAAAAATTGGAATATACACCAAATCAATACAAACCAAAATCAATTGCACAAGAATAAGTGTTAGGAATTCATACCTAACAATCGAAGATAATTATAGACAAAGATGTGAGATAAAAATCTCACCTTTGAACCCAAACGATTGAAGAAGAAGCTTGAAAGCAAAGGAGAATCATTCACTCTTCAAATCCAACTCAAGAAGCTTGATTCTAAGCTTAAAAGAAGAACATTTCCAAAATTAGGTTTAGGAATTTCTAAAATTGGGAAGAGAATGAGTTGGAGAAGAAGAAGAGAAGGCTTACCAATGGGTTCTTCAATTAGTTTTGAAGCTAGAGTTTGATTTGCAAAAGAAAACTAGGGTTGGAGTTTTAATTTCCCATCTCTCCCACCATTGATGCTTTAGAACTGAAAAGAGGAGGAAGTGAGAGTGAATGGGGGGAGTGGTTCAGATTTGAGTATAAGTTAGACATAGGGCTGAACCAAACCCAAACCCAAAGTGAAAAAGTAGCAAAACTTGACTAACTCCAAACATATCGAAGCTTATACTAAAAAAGGTCGCAAACAGCATTTTAAACTCAATGGAAGTGGTCCCGAGTCCTAATTCGACCGTATGCAAAAAGTAGCTTTTCGGACTAAATTCCGAGTATCGATAAAATATTTAAATAAAATATTTAAATATAAAAATCGATAAATATGCGGGTTGTTACAACTCCCCTCCTTAAAGAAATTGCGTCCTCGTAATATTTAAGAAGAAAATATAAAGTAACAACCATAAAAGCATATTCAACACAAAAGAAATTTGAAATAAAAGGTTCACCTTAAAGAGCACGGGAAAACAAGTCCGGATGTGATCGCTCGATGAACTCACTAGATTCCCAAGAACAATCCTTAGGATTTGAAGACCATTGAACTTTCACAAGCGGAACATCCTTATTTCGAAGTCGTTTGACTTCCGAAGCAATAATACGAATAGGATGTTGCTCATAGGTTAAATTAGGTGAAACTTGAATTTCTTCCACAACTCCGGGCTCAAGAATAGAATCGGAATCTCGAAGGCACTTCCGTAATTGAGAAACGTGAAACACGTCATGAATAGCAGAAAACTGAGCCGGTAATAAAAGGCGATAAGCCACGGAACCAATACGTTCGGTGATAGGAAATGGCCCAATATATCTAGGCGTTAATTTTCCCGATCGACTGAAACGTACAACACCTTTCATAGATGACACACAAATGAACACAAGATCTCCCACAGAAAATTCTAACTTCCTTCTCCGGTTATCGGCATAGGATTTTTGTCTACTCTGGGCTTCTTTCATCCTATGTCGAATAAGGTCAATTTTCTCTGTGGAATCCCGAACCAAATCTGGACCTAAAACCAGCTTCTCACCGGCCTCAAGCCAACAAGAAGGAGATCGGCATGGCCTTCCATAGAGTGTCACGAAAGGTGCCATACCAATACGCGTATGTTCGACTGTGCATGGGGCGTATCTTTTTGGATGCGTCGATGTTCAGCTTATCTGTCCCCAAGGGGGACAATACCTGTATTTTCATGAGATAGCGTCTCGTTTGTGATACACGTGTTGGTGAATTTTCATGCTCCCGTTTTTGATAGGCTTACCCTTTGTGATTTCTGGATTTCTAATTGATGATTTCTGGAATTTGTGTTTGACTAATTTTTGTGATTTATATTGATAAGCTTATCAATATTTTTGGTTTGGTGAATAAAATAAAGCATATGACATTCTTTTTTGTGTTTGAGAAAATTTGAGATATTGTATGATTTTTGTTGTTATCTAATGTATACTTATCACAATATGACATTATCATACGTTTTTGTCATATCTCTTATCTTATCTCATTTTATATGATATTTATAACTAGACTGATCCGATTATTATTTTCTTCTTAAATAATACTCGGGTCAGACCGTGGTATTTCAGGTGCTTCTGCTTGACTTCTTATATGGGTCCGTCATCTGACTTTTGGCTAACTATTTTAGCTTAGTAGTTTGCTTTTATACATTCGAGATAGAGACTCCTTGTTGTATACATATTCTTTTGTCTAGCACTTGTATTTATTCTTTTGTGATGTAGTGAATCTTGTATGACCACTACTTTAATGTACATTTTTGTGATATATTCATATCTGTTTCCGTCTTAGTGACATGAATATCTGTGGCTGATTTATGTTATGCTTATTTTATATTTGTTTCCGAAGACCACATAGTCACTGTGTAGTAGTTTTGAGTTTGTAATCGATGTGTCAGATTTCCTCTTTGTAATACCATCTGACATATCGGTACTCGCACAAAGCAATTACACGGATGGTCGTTCCTCAACAGCTTTATACTTCGTGCTAGTCGACGGCATTATCCCGTAGTGTTCTTTGCTAGTGTGAGTATAGAGGTGGGGGGTCACAGCTTAGTATCAAAGCCAAACTTTGAAACAATATAGAATATTATAGCAAAGATCATCGTCTTAAGTCTTTCTTAAGGAATCATGCCTTAGGATTTAATTCGAGTCTTAAGATCTGTTCTATCCTATATTCTTTATATGCCTTGTTTTATCAATCAAGTTTGTTTGATATTCATTATGAAAATAACATTTTTCCTCTTCTTTCTTTCTTAAAGAAGAAAGATGGTTAGACCTAGCCGTCCTAGCGTCGGTCAATCCAGTATTACTTCTCAGGATGGTGTATTCATGTTTGTCCGATAGCTTTTGGATCTTGTAAAGAATGCTCAAGCTGCCGGACCTATTCCTGAGCTTACTCATCCTAAATCTGGTTTTGTACGTTTGTGCAGTGATTATACCAATTTGGATGGAAGACCATTCAAGGGTGCCAAAAGCGTTATAGAAGTCCAAGCTTGCCTTAGATTACGCGACCACATCTTTTCTCACATGAATCTTGTTGATCTACATCGAGTCCAAGTGGCTTCTAGCATGCTTCAAGAAAGAGCATTAGATTGGTATGAGCTTTTGATTTTGGAAATTATTGAAGCGGGTCTTACTTGGGAGCAATCCGGAAAAGGTTTGAATTAAAGTTTGTGCCGGAAGCTGCAAAGTAACTTTAGCCTGACGCTTTTTTGACCTTGTTCAAGGTGAATCTTATATGACTGACTATGTCGTATCTTTTGAATCCTTCTCTAAATATGGGGTTGGGTATATTAATACCCCATTGAAGAAAAATCAAAGGTTTATCTATGGGTTGAATAAGAACCTCAAGAAGCCTTTACTTCCGAAGCTATAAGTTTCTTTCGATCAACTTGTTGATATTGCTCTTCGACTTGAAGATGCCGATAAAGAAAGTGACGTTGAAGTTGTGGGCGTCAAACATGACTTCAACAACAACAAGAAGAGACATATTAAGTTCAAGCCTAATCCCAACAAGAAAGGGAAGCGAGCAACTTTAGTAGCAAAGATTTCTACCCCTAGTCATGGACAATGCTACAGCTGTGGTTCTAAGGACCATTATGCAAATTGGTGCACGAAATCTCTTTATTGCCGGTATTGCAAAAGTTCGGGTCATCATATATCTTCATGTCCCAAAGTTCAAAGCAAGAATGAGGGAAATTTAAATGTTGTTCATGTCCCTGGTGACACTTCTCGTGATCAAGGTAATTTTCCTTTTATCCTTGATGGCATTATTGTGTTTCATGATCATCCTATTCGAATTTTTTTTATGCGGGTGCATCACGCTCTTTTATATCAAAAGAACTTGTTGATACTTTGTCTTTAAGTATTATGTGCTTGATAACTTCAATGGGAATTGCGAATCCGGTTGGTGGATCCGTAACACTTAGTTTATTTTGTAAAGATGTCGAGATTATTTTATGTAATTACGCTTTCCGTGCCGATTTGCAGGTTATGCGTTACTTAGGCTTCAGAATGATTTTGTGAATGGATTGGCTTAACCGTTATGAAGCTCATATCCTATGTCCTGAGAGGACTATACATTTTTGATATTCTCAATCTGTTAAGCAGATTTCTATTGTTGTTAAAGATTCGGATTCCAATTCGGTGGCATCCTTATATTCTCTAAATCTACATGATGACGATATGATGATGATGAAGATGTCATTTCCCTCATTCACGTTGTTCGTGAATTTTCCGACATATTTGAACCCGTTTTTAGGATAACCACCTAAGCGGGCCATCGAGTTGAGAATTAGTCTGATATCGGGAGCTCTACCTATCACTCGTCCTTCTTAACGTATGTCCAATAAGGAAAATGAGGAGATACGTAAACAATTATCCGAATTGAAAATAAAACAATTTATTCGTTCTAGTTCCTCTCCATGGTGAGCTTCAGCTATTTTTGTGAAGAAATCCGATGGTACACTTAGGCTTTGCGTTGACTACCGCAAACTTAATGACCTCACCGTCAAGAATAAATATCTTTTACCTCAGATTGATGATCTATTCGATCAACTAAACGATGTTAGAGTCTTTTCACAGTTAGACTTAGCAACCATTTTCATCAGCTTCGTATTGTAGAGGATGAGATTTCTTTGACATCGTTCCGTACTCGATATGGATCGTATGAATGGCTTATTATGCCATTTGGTTTAATGAATGCTCTAGCTTATTTCGTTCATCTTATGATTCGGGTTTTCAAAGACTTCCTCAATCGATTTGTTCTCATCTTTATAGATGATATTCTTTTTTATTCTGAAATCGAGGAAGAGCATGAAAGACATTCGGATTGTATTCAAAACTCTTTATAGCAATCAATTGAAAGCAAAATTTTCTAAGTGTCATTTTTGGCAATCTCATATGAAGTTCTTAGGACATTATTTCTAAATCCAAAATTTTCGTGGATCCTTCAAAGATTGAGGCGATTTAAAATCGGAAGAGACCGGAGAGTGTGACGGAAATTCATAGCTTTCTTGGATGGGTGGGCTATTATCGTCGGTTCATAAAAGACTTTTCTAAAAATTTTGTACCTCTTACTAGTTTGACAAAGGAGGGAGTTAAGTCATTTGGTTGGATAAATGTGAAGCTGCTTCTCAGAAATCAAAAGAACTCCTTTCCGATGCTCCTATTCTTGTGATTTCCGAAAGAAACCAAAACTTTATTGTTTATACCGATGCTAGTCGTGTTGGTTTGGGAGCCGTTCTCATGCAAAGAGAACGTGTTATCGCTTATGCTTTTAGACAATTAAAACCTGCCGAGACTAGATATGTCACTCATGATTTAGAGCTCACGACCATTGTTTTCGCCCTTAAAATTTGGCGTCATTGTCTTTTGGGAGAGATGTTTTTTCTCTACACAGATCATAAATCTTTGAAGTATGTATTTTTTCAAAATGAACTTAATTTGCTCAACAACGTTAGCTTGAATTCCATTCATCTTATGATCTGGATATTCTTTATACTCCCGGAAAGGGGAATCTTGTTGTCGATGCCCTTAGCCGAAAACAACAAGCGATTGTTTCTATGATGATATCCGAATGGAATGATCACAGGACTTTGTTCACTTGCGAGATTTGAGATCGTGAATCCGATTCATGTTCATCTATTGTTTTATGTAACTTTGAGGCTCATCCTTCTCTCTTTTAGACCGCATCCTTAAAGCTCAAAAGTTAGATCCTGAATTGGCTCTTCTTAGCCAAAGTTGTAGGGATAAAATTGATATTGATGGTTTGAAAGACATTGAAATTGATGCTCGTGATGGTAGTCGAAAATTTGGTAGACTTATTGTGCCAAATATTAGAGATCTTCGTAAAGACATTTTAGAAGATTCTCATCGTTCTAAATTTACCATTCATCCGGTAGTAGTAAGGTGTACACGGATATGAAGCGACTTTATTATTGGGATGAAATGAAATCTGATATTGCTAACTTCATTAAGCGTTGCATGACTTGCCAACTCACTAAGGTCGAACATCAAAGGCCCGGTGGGTTATTGCAACCTTTAGACATTCCTGTTTGGAAGTGGGATCAAGTCTTCATGGATTTCATTGACGGTCCTTCCCGTTCTCGTTCGGGTCATGACAGTTTATGGGTGATTGTAAACAGGCTTACAAAATCCATCCATTTTATTCCCGTTCGGTCTAATCGGACCGTACCTCTTTTAGCCAAACTCTATGTTAGAGAAATTGTTAAATTGCATGGAGTTCCTACTTCTATTGTTAGCGATCGTGATCCATTATTTACTAGTGGATTTTGGAAAGATTTTCATAATGCTTTGGGAACGAAGCTTAATTTTAGCATCGCTTATCATCCTCAGTCCGATGGACAAACAGAGCGTGTGAATCAAACCATTGAAGATCTTCGTGCATGTGTTCTTGATTTTGGTGGAAGTTGGGAAGATCATATTTCCCTTATTGAGTTTTCTTATAATAATAGCTTTCAGTCTAGTATTGGTACGACACCTTTCGAGGCACTCTGTGGAAGGCCATGCCGATCTGCTTGTTGGCTTGACGCCGGTGAAAAACTGATTTTAGGTCCATATTTTATTCGTGATTTCATAGAAAAGATTGTCTTTATTCGTCATAGAATGAAAGAAGTTCAAAGTAGGCCAAAATCCTATGCCAATAACCGAGGAAGGAAATTATTAGAATTTTTTGTGGGAGATTTGGTATTTATTCGTGTTTCACCTATGAAAGGTGTTGTGCGTATCAGTCAATCGAGAAAATTAGCACTTCGATATATTGGTCTATTTTCCATCACCGAACACATTGGTTTCGCGACTTACCGCATTTTATTACCGGTTTAATTTTCTGCTATTCCTGACGTTTTCCACGTCTCTCAACTACGGATATGTCTTAGGGATTCCGATTCTATTCTTGAACTCGGCGTTATTGAAGAAATTGAAGTTTCACCTAATTTGACTTATGAGCAACATCCTATCCGTATCATTTCTACGGAGGTTAAACGCCTTTGAAATAAAAATGTTCCGCTTGTGAAAGTTCAATGGTCCTCAAATCCTAAGGATTGCTCTTGAGAATCCAGAGAATTCATCGAGCAAACACATCCGGACTTACTCTTTCGTGCTTTTTAAGGTGAACTTCTCACTTCAAAATTTTCTTTTGTGTTGATATGCTTTTATGGTTGTTACTCTTTATTTTCTTCTTAAGTATTGCGAGGACGCAATTTCTTTAAGAAATGGAGTCTGTAACAAGCCGTATATTTTATGATCGTATACTTAAATGTTTTATTTAAATGTAGCTTCGTTAGTCGGATTAAAGTCTGAAATGCTACTTTCTGTAAACAGTCGAATTAAGATTCGAGATCACTTCCATTGAGTTCAAAATGACGTTTACAACCTTTTTGAGTATAAACATCGATATGTTTGGAGTTGATTAGGATGTTGGTATTTTGTTTGGGCTTTGGGTTGTATTCTCGTCCACTAACCCAATAAGTGAACCCAAACCCCTTACCATATACATCCCACTACACTTCTCTCTTCTTCAATCATTTTCATTTCCTAACACTCTCAAGCTAAAAGAAAAATGGGGGAAAAGAAGAGAAATCAAATTTTCCAAGCCCTAGATCCTTAGGAAATTCAAATTCAAGTTCTAGAAATCAAGGAGAAGCTTAGGTAAGTATCATCTTCATCTTCTCCATCTCAATTCCTATCCAATTTTCATAAATTTCTTATGATCTAATTAGGAATTATTTGTCTATGATCATAGATTGAAGCTTTTAGAGTTGAAGTTGAGGAGAGGTTGATCATTGCTTTGTTTTGAGCTTCTCATTCGTTGTTTTTGGGTTTAAAGGAGAGTTCTTGAACCAACATCTATGTCTATACCTTTGATAGTTGTTAGGTATGAATTCCTAACATGTATTTCATGTCCATTTGCTTTTGAATTGAATTAGTTTGGTGAATTTTTCAATTTTTGGTATTTTGAAGTCAAAATCTATGAAAATCCTAATATAGATGTTTGGATATGTTGTTTGGAGTGTATTGATGAGTCTATAGGGCTGGGTTGTCGCTCGGCATAAATCTTTAGCCATCGTCGCTCATTCGAATTGCTCCAAAGTTGATTTGGCCATCAATGGCCTAGGCAAATTATTGCCCTGAGCTTCAGCTCAGACGTCTGGAGCTATGGAATAAAAATTCCAGATGTACAGCTCAGACGTCTGAGCTTATTTCCCAGACGTCTGGGCGATCTGAAAAAAAATTCCAGTCTTTTAGCTCAAACGTCTGGGATAACAGCCAGACGTATAGAGCTGTTAAATTCAGCCAATTTGCTTGTTTTATGTGAATTTTCTTTTTTATATTGATTTTTGGTTGATCCGATTAGTTGTTATCACTTATCATTGACTTTGATGACTTATTTTATGGATTTTTTGGAATATCCATTTGATGGATTTGATATCTATTGTTATGGTTTTGATTCACGACATCGTATGAGAATTTTTGATGATTGATTGTTTTTACAATCATTTCTGTGATTTGTCACTTTAAAATACAAAGGTTTCTATACTAGTAGTAAATACTCGAATTCTTTCATAAAAGTGATTTCAATGTTATTTTTAATACAAAGCTCGTTTTAAAAAAAAACTATTTTTCAATCTATTAGTATATACAAAACTTTACTTCATTCGTATGAGAAATCCTATTAAACGACGTAGCAAAACAAGTGGTATGAAACGTTTGCGTTTTCTTTGTCGGTTAATTCTTGGACTTGTTCGATTGAAATCTTGTGACAATTTTCGAGTGGAAATTTACAATTTGTTCGTAAATAATTAAGTTAAGCCAGTGATTATGGTACATGAAGCTAAACCCATTTATTTACTAGCTTAGTGTAATTCACACATTTTATTGATCAACGGTGATCATTTTATGGTTTAGACTAGCGATATGCGATGTCTCTTTGTCCATGTGGGGGATGATACCCAATTTTATGGAGCTTCGTCTCGTTTTTAGGGGCTAGCGACCTCTGGTCTTTTTGACCGTTCGTGGAGCAATCAGCTTAATGAGCTAGGTACATGGGGCGTATCTTTTTAGGTGCGTCGATGTTCGGCTCAATAGGTATGTACATGGTGCGTGTCTTTTTAGGTGCGTCGATGTTCGACTGTGCATGAGGCATATCTTTTTAGGTGTGTCGATGTTCAGCTTATCTGTCCCCAAGTGGGGACAATACCCCGTATTTTCATGGGATAGCTTCCCATTTGCAATACACATGTTGGTGAGTTTTCATGCTTCCATTTTTGATAGGTCTCCCCCTTTGTCTGGATTTCTAATTGATGATTTCTAGAATTTGCGTTTCACCAATTTTTGTGATTTATATTGATAAACTTTATCAATATTTGTGGTTTGGTGAATAAAATAAAGGATATGACATTCTTATTGGTATTTAAGAAAATTTGAAATATTATATGATTTTTGTTGTTATTTAATGTATACTTGTCACAGTATGACATTATTGTTATCATACGTTTTTGTCATATCTTTTATCCTATCTCATTTTATATGATATTTATAGCTAGACTGATCTGATTATTATTTTCTTCTTAAATAATACTCGGGTCAGACCGTGGTATTTCAGGTGCTTTTGCTTGACTTCTTTTCTGAGTCCGTCATCTGACTTTTTGCTAACTACTTTAGCTTAGTAGTTTTTGCTGTTATACATTCCAAATAGAGACTCCTTGTGTATACATATTCTTTTGTCTAGCACTTGTACTTATTCTTTTGTGATGTAGTGGATCTTATATGACCACTATTTTGATGTACACTTCTTTGTAATAGATTCATATTTATTTCCGCCTGTGATATGAATATCTGTGACTGATTTATGTTATGCTTATTTTTTATTTGTTTCAGAAGACCGCATAGCCACTGTGTAGTAGTTTTGAGTTTGTAATTGATATGTCCGATTTTCTCTTTATAATACTATCTGACATATCGGTACTCGCACAAAGCAATTGCGCAGATGGTCGTTTTTCAACCGTCTTATTTTTCGTGCTAGTCGACGGCATTACCCCGTAGTGTTATTGGCTAGTGTGAGTATAGAGGTGGGGCGTCGTAACTATTCCTATAAGCTACGAGGGTTGTTTTGGGAGGGGTTGAGTTGGCGGGAGGTTCAAGAACAAGTGGAGTTTGCTTGGAGTTTGGCTTTCGAAAATGGTAAATGCCATATGTTGAGAAGAATATCATCCTCAACGGGGAACATAATTCTGGAAATGGTGGCATGAGAGGTCGAGTGTTTATCGGGTTGCTGTCACCGAAGTTCAATGGAGGGGAACTTCACTAAGAACTTGCTGTCGTCGAAGATGTTGATCTATCAGATCTGCCGTTTGAAGAAAATTTCAAGGCATCTACACATCAGTAATTGTCCAAATTCCCGAGACTATAGTGGAAATGGTACGCAGTCAAGCTTCATGGAGACGAGAAGGGTTTGAATGCATGATGGAATTCCTTTTCTTTTGTGGAAGTAATTTGATGGCTTTTTGTGCGTAGTATTTTTATTGCCAAAAGTAGGTAAGATAGGAGGATATAAATCGTTTTTGCGAAGATCGAGGCATTATGCTTCTGCAACATGGCGTGTCGAGTGGTCGTTTCCATCATATCAACATCATTACTGTGCTTCGCAGTATGATCCATGAAAAAACAACGGCAACAACGTACTGCATGTTTACAAAATCAGTTGATGTGACCCTTGTCCCTACGTCTAATGCAATCAAATCCTTCCGCTTTGAATCTTTGAAATAGAGTCCTGAAACCGAAAGGTCTTCCACTGGGGCCTTCTTTGATCGACTCTAGGCCCAAAGTTAGAAGCATAACTATTCCTAAGAGTGGCTCCAAGATCATCAGGTCTACTGAAGCTGATTATACGGGGCTGGTGGGTATGTAAGGGAAAGGGAAAGGGGAAGAATGATACTACAGCTTAGGAGAAGGAAGTTTACAACGAAGGAAAGGGGTGACTGTGACGCCCCACCTCTATACCCACGCTAGCCAAGAACACTACGGTGTAGTGCTGTCAACTAGCACGGAGAATAAGGCTGTTAAGGAGCGACCATCCATGTGATTGTTTATCACACGGTGGCTATAAATAATCTTCGGAAACAAACATAGAAATAAGCATAACACAAATCAGTCACAGACATCCAAATCACAAAGGCGGAAGAAGATATGAATATATAACTAACACATGAAAGTGTACATCAGAGTAGTGGTCAAAAAGATCCACAATAATACAAAAGAATAGCAACACGTGCTATACAAAAGAATACAACTATGAGTCTATATCTCAAGTGTATACAACAAAAACTGCTAATTTAAATAGTTAGCCAAAAGTCAGAGTAGCAAATCCCGGGAAGGAGTCAAGCAGAAGCACCTGTAACATCTCGGTCTGACCCGAGTATTATTTAAGAAAATAATAAACGGATCAGTCTAGCTATAAATATCAGATGACATGGTATAAAATAAAAGATATGACATAAACATAAAATATCCATACTGACATACTACTATAAGTATGCAAATGATGATCAACAGAAGATCAATCAATAAGAGATAAATCAATATCACAAGAATCTTCTCAAAGATCCAAAGAGGGCATCATACCCTAAACTTGTACTCATAACAAGTCAATGACATAAATTCTAGAAATCAACACAGGAAATCCAGAAATCACAGAAAAGGGAAAGAGGCCTATCACATGACGGTCCGAAGACCATGGGGAGCTACCCATATGGGTGAGTCGGAATCACCCAGATGAGGTCTAGGCTAACCAAGAAGCAAAAAGGTATGTGTGAGTGGAATCACACAAATGGTGTCTAGCCTAACCTCACAACAAAAAAGTATGTGTGAGTGGAATCACACAAATGGTGTCTAGACTAACCTTGCGGACAAAGAGATATGTGTGAGTCGGAATCACACCAATGAGGTCTAGTCTAACCTTGCAAATAAAGAGACATCGCACAATTGCTAGTCTAAATCATAAAATGATCGTCATGATCAACGAGAAGTGTCAATTACACTAAGCTAGTAAATATAAAAGTTTAGCTTCGTGTCCCATAACCACCTGCTTTACTTAAATATTTACGAACAAACTGTAAATCTTCACTAGAAAATTGTCACAAGAGGTTCAATCAAACAAGTCCAAGAATTAACCGACGAAGTGAACGCAAGCGTTTCAACCACTTGTTTTACTAAGCCGTTTAATTTGATTTCTCATCCGAGTGAGGTAAAGGTTTGTATATACTAGTAGATTGGAAAACGGTTTAAGAAAAGAGCTTTGATATTGAAAATAGGGTTGAAATCATTTTGTTGAAAGAGTTTTGATATTTACTACTAGTATTGAAACCTTCATATTTCTAAAGTTGTTATCCCGCCTTTTTAGCAAGGCCGTGATACCATAAAATCAACCGAGAAGCCAAAAATAGTTTGTCTCGAAGAATGGTCAACTCAGCATCTCAACAAAATAAGTTCTGTTGAATGTTTTTCAGATAAGATCCCCTATGGAGGGGGGTCCAGGGGGTGGCAACCCCCCAAGGTGGGGGTGCGGGGGCAACACCCTCGCTACGGGGTTCGACCTGTCCGGTCATGTCGCGGGGATCCAGGGGGCAGCGCCCCGTCCAAAACGGTACGACCTAGTGAGTCCTAAGGGAGGATAGGATCGAGCGACTTAAGAAGCTCACGACCTATCATTAGCACGATCAAGCGACCTAAATAGAACGGCCTAAGGTTGAAGGCCTAGCGACCTAATGTCCAGCGACCTACGACCTAATGGGCTCAAGCAGGGTCAAGGTGGAACGACCCAACGGCACAGGACCTAAGGGGTTTATCACTCGAGCGTCCTAACGGTTTAACCCTCAAGCGACTTAAGGGGTCATGCGACCTAACGGGCTCACGACCTAACGTGGGAACGACCCAAAGAGGCACGCGACCTAGTGGTTGAACGACCTAAAGTTGCAAAGGCCAAAGTGGAATGACTGTCGCGACCTAGCGACCTAATGTGTCACGCGACCTAACGACCTAACTAGGTCGAGCGAGTTAAGGCCTTAACGACCTAAAGGAATTAAGGCGTCACGACCTAAGGGATAAAGGTCCTGCGACCTGGGGGGAAATAAGGTCTAACGACCTAGGGTGTATAGGTCAAGCGACCTAACGGTTTATAAGGTCACGCGACCTAACTGGGTGAAGGTCATGCGACCTAACGACCTAGGGGCACACGACCTACGACCTAGCGGCACACGACCTGCGACCTAGCGACCTAACTCCGAACCACAATTTGCGCCAGTGCGACCTAAGTGCAAAAAATACCAAAACGCTAAAAATTGGAGTTTTTCGCCAATCCAAACCAAATGCAAATGTACATGCGAAAGTGATAGGAAATCATTCTCAAACATTCATGATAGATATAGGCAAGAATGTGAGATAAAAATCTCACGTTTGCACAAATTCAATGAAGAAGAAGCTTGAAGTCAATAGAGAAGCAACTACAAGCTTGAATCCAATGTCTTTACTTTGATTTTGGAGTTGGATGTTGAATTTGCTAATGAACTTGGGCTTGGAATTTTAATTTCCCTTTCCACTCACCATTAATGCTAAAACTAGAGTTAGGTAGGAATTTATGAAGAGATGAGAAGGGGTTGAAACTTAGGTTTAATAGGCTAAACCAACCCAAAGTCCAAAGCGGAAAAAGTTAATGAAATTCCACTAACCCCAAACATATCAAAGTTTATACTTAAAAAGAGTGTAAACGGCATTTCGAACTCAATGGAAGTGGTCTCGGGTCCTAATTAGACCGTTTGCAAAAAGTAGCTTTTCGGACCAATATCCGATTAACGACAAAATATTTAAATAAAATATTTAAATATAAAATCGATAAATATACGGGTTGTTACAGTGACAACCATTAATTGCATTGTTATATGTCAACATTTAATTTTATATATGGGAATCCTATATATTATTTAAATAGGACTATTTCGTATTTCATAATACCCCACGATGTGAGATTATCCCAAAGAGGAGCTTTAAGACACTTCTCGACTTTTTTTTAATAAATTATCTTAATAGTATCTCCAACCGTTCTAAATAAAATAAAATGCAGATATACTGGTGCAGCATTACTTGACACTCAGTTAATAATGATTATGAAAATGCATTAAATTTACGTAGAATCCGAAGAATATTTAGTGTATTAATGATGAACTTATAACTCCTTTATATGTGATTGAATAAGATTATCAAGTTGTTCCTAAATTTAATCTAAAGTTGGATATGGAACAAGCTCATTCATTTGTTGGTCTATGTTTCAAATATTTGAAATGAGCATGGTATATATCAAATTAAGCCTATATCAAATGCTTTTGAATAATCATGTGAATTATTGCTTATATTTAGGACTATTAAGGGTGTGTTCTTATGTTGAATGAAAAAATAGTTGAAATGGGCGTTTGAAAGGGGCTTGAAAGCAGACTATTAAACGAAAGAGAATGTATTATTGTGTTGCGAAAGAGACATTTAAAATAGGTATTTTAATTATTTTAATTTGTTTTAATTGTTTTGTTATTATTTTATTTTGCAATAAAAAAGACAATTTTATTAAATACTAGTAGTTTGGAAATGGATACAATACTACATTCTCCTAAATTTCCCTACTAGATATATTACAAACTGCCTAAGCTTCTCGGGCTTTTCCAATAGAAACGTATAGATCTTTAGTCTGCCTCCCAACCTTCTCAATGTACGTGGTTTTCCATTTCTCATATGGATCATCCTTCCGCCGTCCAACCATGCATCCAGCAATGATATGTGACACCTCCACGTCATGCGAAGAAGCTTCACTCGGCTGACGTCTATAAGGAGTGAAAGTGGCAGCAGAGCGATACAGATGTGAATATGCTCGAGAAGTGGGAGTACTAATCTCGGTAGCATCACCCTTGAGAAAGTAGGTTTATGGTGTTGAATTGGACATCGGCAGGTGCAGCCTTCGGAACTATGAACTTGCAGGAGGGAGCTCCAACGCAGCCTTCAAATATCACATTCATTCCACTTAATATCAGAGATGAGTAAACTTTGAATTTTTTGCAATCCTTAGCAGCCGTGTCACACCACTTGTCATGTCGTTCGGCGTTCTACTCATTTCAGAATCCACCTTCAACCTGCAACAATCGATTTCAGTGGTTTCAATCGCGTTTTAGGTTATCGAACTTGTTTTTTTTATCCGACTGAGGTTATAATTGATATCCATCTCATCATTGAACACCTTAATGATTTCTTCATAACAATAACCAATTCGACCTTTGCGAGTTTCGATTTTGGTGAGAAAATGTCGATAAAGGACAACATTCTATCATCAAGTCCAATCTACAATGTGGTGGGTAGACAAACCGAAAGATTCATGGGTCGACATTGTAAAAAATAGATGAATAAAAGTTGAGAAAAGTATAGGATATAAATACTAGTATGAAAATCGTAAATTCGACGAAATTTACCTAAAAAATGACGCAGAAGCGACTAAAATTGGAAGAATTTTCGGATTGAAGAAGATGTTTTGTATTTTCGTGGAGAAAAATGAAGAAGGATGGCAGAATGTAAAGAAGGGAAGGGGCATGACCGTTGGAAAATAATCTGCGGCGTCCGAGACGTCAGATTCCAACGGTCCATGAGATAGATTAGGATCAACAGTTCATTATCTAATGAATCTTTCCATTCTAAAACTCCATCCGAGAGTTACAAGTATTTATCAAATCTCTTTCTATCTAACGGAACGTTATTGGATCAAATGACACTCCAGTAGACCAAATTGGTGGGACTCACCGTGGACGCATTGGACGTCGTGCCCACTCATCATGACCAAATTTTGACTGCGAACGGTACCTAACTATGAACAAATGACTTTCTGAATTCCAATATTATGTCTAAGAAACTTTTCCTCCTTTTCATTTGATCCAGAATTGTGTCATGGTAACTGTAACATATATAAACATGCTTTATCTATCAGGCCAAAGGATTTTGCAAATCCTCATTTGGCCTTGCTTGATGTTCTGTGCTCTCACTGCATGATGCTAAAAGTATCAGCATAACTTCCATTACACTCAAAGGATTTTTGACACTCGATTGATTCGGATTTGTTATTGATAATGTCATAGGGTTTTTGACACTTGAATGATTCATGTTTGGTTAGTGATAGTGTTATCTTGTTAGAAATTATTCAAGGTGCATATTATGTGTAATGAAGCGTTAATAGTTACAATGATTTCCATCAATCCATGATGGTTCATATATTACTTTACACAACTCCCATACTTATCGATGTGAGAAATCTACATTATCAGAACATTCTTGACATTGTGTCATTGATTTCTCACAGGCTAAGAAGCTATGAGTATTATCTAAAGAGAAATATGAACAGCTATGAATTAAGGTGGAAGTTATTGTGGTTTAGAATGTTTTTCGAAGTATATGATATTCCTTGGAAAATTCATAGCAGTAGGAACAATGTTATCAGTGACCAAACTTGAATCGATCGATAACAAAACTTTTAAGCCTAACAGGAGTAGTTTTGCTAATGCTCCAAAGTTGTACAAGAGGGTGCAAAACATCAAGCAAAATCAAATATGTATATGACAATCCTTTGAGTCTATATGAGTTATGTTGATATTTTAGAGTTACCAAGAGAAAGTACAAAACATCAATATCCTTTGAGGCTAATAGGAGTTATGTTGATATTTTTAGAGTTACCAAAAGAAAGTACAAAACAACAATATCCTTCGAATCTAATAGAACTAGAGTTATGTTGATATAGAGCTACCAAGAGAGAGTAAAGAACATCATTCAAGATTAATCACAGATAAATAGGAGAAGTAGCTTAGACATAAAATTGGAGTTAAGAAAGAGCACCCGTAATTTTGAGCTAAGCATCATAAATTTTGAGCTAATAACTTCTGTAACATGCATCAAATAAATATAGACTCAAGAAAATATGGAGAGTGAATAGATAAGGAGCTTATAAATTCTTTATATCTGATAGAATATGGTTGTCCAGTTGTTCCCTAGTTTAATCTATTAGACTTGGATACATTGTTAGTCCATTTTTCAAATGTTTGAAAGCAGCATGGTGTATATGAAATTAAGTCATATAAGGTACTTTGATTTTCACATTCTTTTCAATTTTGACTTAGATTTGGGCATGACCAATTAACACTAACAAATGACATTGTAGGTGGAAAATGTTCACAATAAGTCGAACTCAGTGCAGAAAACATCACATTACATTCAAACCTGATAGTCTATATAAAGGCTTTTTACGGTCTATATAAGGGCCTTTTATATTTAGCTATGACTATTAAATGCTAACAAAAGGCCTTGTTGTAGGTGGAAAATGTTCCCAACAAGTGGAACTCAGTGGAGAAAACATTAACATTACATTCAAACCGGATGGAACCCACATAGCGGTGGGAAACAAGGTACATGACTATTCATATATAACACACATACGTGTTATATGTATATGAGGAGAGATCTTGATCCTCTTCCTTATAAACACTCTTCCATCTATTTGTGTAAATATGTTTATATTCATTAACAAGATCATCTATGCGAAATTAAGACCGTTTTGAAATTTTTATGCCTTCAAAACTCCATTTCAAAGTACGGACGAAATAAATATTTTTGATGGTTCATACTGAGTTGTTTTTTCAAGAAGTTAAATTTCTGAAATGATTTCAAATTTTACGCAGATGATCTTGCCGACGAATATTAATTGTACATGGATCTCTTCTTTCACACAACACACACATCTGTGTGCGCGTCTCCATTTTCAAAAAAAAATTAAAAAAAAAAATACACGTGTAAATGATCAAGACCACCCCCCTTTTTATTTATCCCACTTTCATCCCTACGTCTTCTTATGCCAAAACATTTCGGATCAAGATGATTTTTTGTGGATATTCTATATATTAGTAAGATCATCAATGCAAAATTTTGAATTGTCTACGTCTTCAAAACCGTAAACCAATATGAACCATTGGAAGACATTTATTTGAGCCGCCGATTTTAAAGCCAATTTTAACGGGTTAAATGTTTTGAAATGGTTCAAAATTTTACATAGATGATCTTAGTAATAAATGTAATTTATCTAAAAATAATAATGAACTGATTTTTTTCGTACAACAGGACAAAGGAAACCCCCCCCCCCCCCCCCCACAAAACAAAAAAAGAAAAGAAAAAAAGTAACCCCTCTACACACACACTCACGTAACAAGGAGTAATGCCTTGATACATCATGCTGCTGGGCATGTTTTGACAGTACCTAATGTGTGAGCTTGTTCCTTCGGTTATAACGTCTTGATTGATAAGCAATTTAAATTGAACATTAATCATAGTTGCCAAAGAAATTGTCACACACCATTATTTTTATAGTTAATTAGGTGCACATTAGACTGCTGATTTTACAACCATTTGAATATCAGCACATACATATGCACAATATTATGCCTGTTTCTAGAGCTTGCATGGCTTTGTTTGATTTAGTTCACAATTGTTGCTGGTTTAGACTTTAAAGCTAATATGCTGCTTCTTTTTTGTCATAGGAAGATGAACTTACAATTATTGACGTCCGAAAATTCAAGCCGTTGCATAGGCGCAAGTTCAACTACGAGGTGACTTCTCAGCATTAATTATTACATCAATTTCCATTGCTTCAGTTTATAAGACACTTCCCAACCATCTATAAGACTCGATGCTGAAATTTCATTAAATTAAACTAGCAAATCAGGTTGTATATTTGTATTGAACAGCTTTCTTTTGTCTAATATGATGCATCTACTTTATTCACCAGCTTCTACTGACTACACATGCTGATTTCTTACTCTTCTGCAAAATATGGTTTCAAAATGAGCAATTAAGCTTTTAAAATGTCAATGATATGCTCTTAACTCTCAGGTAAACGAGATAGCTTGGAATACTAATGGAGATATCTTTTTTCTTACAACCGGGCTTGGTAAATATGTAATAGCTTTATACATCTGCATATATGCATATATACTATACGTACATACACACAAGCAATACACACGTGTGTGTGCGTGCGCACGTGCATGCGCGTGCACGCATAACACCGGTTCAAATGTTGATTATTTAACATATGTCAATATATACTTACATCTCATATGGACTAAAGGGAAAACTTGTTTTTCTGCAGGTACTGTTGAGGTGTTGACTTATCCATCGCTAAAGGTGCTTCATACTTTGACAGCACATACTGCTGGCTGTTACTGCATTGCAATCGATCCCACGGGAAGGTAATCTATCAAAAATACGAAATATACGCTGTGGTTTCTAGCATCTCTTACACGTAATAAAAATTATAGGTAATATTATTATTCTCTGAAGAAATCGATTCCTATATTGTATTTGAATGCTGCATGTTTTTCATGTCCCGTAAGAAATGGCTATCTTAATATGCACTTTATTTCTTTTCCATGCTCATTTTAGTGCAATAATTCAGAGTTTAAAACTAAAGTGGGATGTAGAATGACATTAGAAAAGCCACTTACTTTAGACTTCAGAGCTTTTCCTTTTAAATAGTCCACAAGCAATAGTTCACAACTTCGTTCTTCTGGATCACTAAATTATCTACAGTCGGTTTTTTAAATTGTAACGACGAGAAGGAGAATACAACTGATATTCAAGCCACACTGTACACAATGACTTAATATTTGTGAATTCATGTTAAAAGAAAACTTGATTCTAGAGTGTTGACAAACTTAAATCTCTTGTAATGACAGATTCTTCGCAGTGGGAAGTGCAGATTCCTTGGTCAGTCTCTGGGACATTTCATCAATGTTGTGTGTCAGAACATTCACAAAGCTTGAGTAAATTTCGCAGTAATCTCCTTAATTAATTCTTGTTTTCAGACAAGAATGAATACTGATTAGATACATGCATTGTGGCTGGTGCAGGTGGCCTGTACGGACCATCAGCTTCAACCATACTGGAGAATATATTGCTTCAGCTAGCGAGGATCTATTCATTGACATAGTTAGTTTTCTATTTGAATCTGCATTTTATTATCTATTATGTTTCTTTGAGATAGGCGAAATAAACATGTTAGTTATTGGTACCTTGTGTATTAGTCTAATGTCCAGTCTGGTCGATCCGTTCATCAAATCCCATGCAAAGCTGCAATGAACAGTGTGGAGTGGAATCCTAAGTATAATTTACTTGCTTATGCTGGAGACGATAAAAACAAGCACCAAGCTGATGAAGGTATTATTATTATTTTGTATGGAACATATACAGTGACGTGGATATGCATTAATAATTTAATAATTAGGACTAGAAAGGAGTGGGTAACAGTATGCTTTGTAAGGTTGAATTGTATCATTGATATTTATTTTAAAGAAATATTCATATTTATGTTGTATTCATTATTATATATAAATAAAGTTGGTTTAATTATTGATTTTGTGTTTTTACATGTTATTTATGTTAATTTTTTTCTTGTTTGGTTTTTTATTTATTTTTTATCCGTTTATAAAAAATTTGTTCTAGGGCTATTATGGTGTTACCGTTACCAATTGGCAAATACCGTTACCCTATCATTTTTACTGGTAAGTTAAAATTGCTTAATGTTACCAATCGTCTGGTAAACCAAAGACTGATATACTGATAATCTGTTGACCACTGCACTGGTAATGGTAAATTACCCGTTGTCCAAAAAAATCTATGACTTGACATGTTTCTACATTGTAGTGCATTTTCATTATACTATTTATAGTGTTACTTAATAAAAGACATAAATAAGAAAGTAAAGAAATGTATTTGGTATTATTTGACCTGATTACCGAACTAAACTTAATTATTTGTTTGGTTATAAATGTCTGTATTAAAACATATTACATGAATATACATGTATTTTAAATCGATTGGTAAATTTACCGTTACTGCTGGTTTTGAAGAAACGTGACCGGTAATTTACCGTGGAAATAATAAATTTACCATTCCTATACCGATTAAACCGGTATACCGATTTCAATAAAAAATGGTAACCGATTGAATGGTAATGGTAATGGTATTGGTAATGGTAAATTTACCGTTACCATGAAGCCATATTTTGTTCTGATGCTTTGAAGCATTTTTTTTTCCTTCTCATTTTTCTCTTTTTAGCATTTGAAGAGTAAATCTGGAATTTAGACCTGATCCAAAATTTGGATCAGGATCCATACCGGTTACCTTTCCGGAACTGAAACAGAATTCTCCGAATTCTGTTTGAATTTTGAACCATGGATTTTTACTTTCAGCTTCTAATTTTCTAAACATTTTTCTGTGCTACTCTTTCATGTTAAAACTAACCAGTATTTACGGTACTGGCCCGTTTGTTTCATTTGTAATATTGCAGGTATTTTTCGCATTTTTGGCTATGAGAACAGCTAAGGGATCACAGACTTCAGGCAGGACAGTCTAGATAAAAGTTTTATATCTGGATCATATTGTTATTAAAAAACTTGTAGTAAAATAGTTGGCAATTATTGGAGTATTGCTTGTTTATCTTTTAGATGTTTATGTAATTTATATATATTATAGATTCCAGCTTTTAGATGATTATGTAATTTATATTATAGATTCTGTATTTATTGAATGCTAATAGTGTTACCTGAAATCTTGATTATATTTAATCTTTAGTGCTGGTTTTTGTCTAATATTGAATGCTAATTGTATTTCTTAATAAATCAGTGTGGATCTTTGAGAACGTAATCGTTAATCTAGGTTGCTGGGCTTTATTAACCCAATGCTCTTTGCAGCAGCGAATTTAACGTGATTTGCCGTTTTCTTTCATCGTGGTCCTCACCGTTTTTTTGTAAAGTTTAGATTTATAAGTACAATGATTAGGTGTGAGCATTTATTAGCTCAAATCAAATAAATTTGATTGGATCGGTCTGGTTTTGTTAATTAATTGATTGTGTTTGGTATTTGTTTTCGTAATTCTTTGGTTCTTTTACTTCTTTCTGTAATTTTCAAACCAAATCGGCTAATTAAACCAAATATAGAACTTCAGTTGAGTATAAATTTTTAATTATCAACGAAAAATTATATTATTTTCTTAACAATAATATTATTCTTTTATTTTATGCTAGTGTGAAAACAAATGCTTTGTTTCATAAAAACTACAACATCATCATTCTTAAAAAGTACGTATGGACTTGCTTTATTTTTATTAATTCATATGTTATGTTAGCAACTTGGACAATACAATCCATTTAAAGCCAAAATAGTTAATCCAACCAAAGCGAGCAGATTATTTCAATTTGTATTGGTTTTTGTTGTTGAATGGTTAGTTCGGTTTTTGATGTTTTTTTTTTGTTTTAAATCAAACCAATTATTTGCTCATCCCTAACAATGATTGTTAAAAATTCCTACTTGAAGGTTGGTTTTTCTAGAATTAAATCATCTTTTTGAGTTTTGGTTTCAACGAAAACTGACTTGATGGTGGTGCTAACGTAGGTGCCTGGTCTATGGAATGCTAGCTATGACAATGGAAGGGTCATATGAGGTATTGAACAAGACGCTAGTGGACTTAGCAACGATAGAATCACGACTCTAAATGATGAGTAGTGGTTGTTAAGGATGATCCTTGCCATTATGCAGTAGTTACTTTTGTGAGCATGGTACATGGCTTAAGTGGTGACCTACCAAACAAATACCCAATTGTGACGATGTGTCCAATAGCTGAGTGATGAGGAAAGTAGAGAAGGGTGATCAAGAAGTAGTTAGTCGAGTACACCGTGGCAAGTTTCCGGTTAGGCATGGCTTGTCATGTGACGCCCCACCTCTATACTCACACCAGCCAAGAACAATACAGAGTAAAACCGTCGACTAGCACGAAAAATAAGGCTGTTGAGAAGCAATCATCTGTGTAATTGCTTTGTGGGAGTACCGATATGTCAGATGGTATGACACGCATTTCATTTCAAGAGAAAATCCGACATATCAAATACAAACTCAAAGCTACTTCACAGTGGTTGTGGCCTTTGGAAACAAATATAAAATAAACATAACACAAATCGTCACAGATATTCATATCACTAAGGTAGAAACAGATATGAATGTAACACATAGAAGTGAACATCAAAGTAGTGGTCATATAAGATCCACTACATCACAAAATAATATATAAATGCTAGACAAAAGAATATGTATACATCGAGGAGTCTCTATCTCGAATGTATAAGAACAAAAACTACCAAGCTAAAGTAGTTAGCCAAAGTCAAAAGTTAGTCCCTACTAAAAAGTCAAGTGGAAGCACCTGAAACACCTACCGAGTATTATTTAAAAAGAAAAATAATAAACGAATCAATCTGGCTATAAATATCATACAAGATGAGATATGATAAAAGATATGATAAAAATATATGATAACAATAATGTCATACCGTGGCAAGTATATATTTTATAACAATGAAATCATACAATATCTCAAATCTCTTCGAATATCCAAAAAGAATATCATATTCTTTAGCTTATTCACCGAACCTCAATATTGACAAAACATATCAATGCAAATCGCAAAAATTGGTGAAACACAAATTCCAGAAATCAACAATTAGAAATCCAGAAAACACAAAGGGGGAGGCCTATCACAAACGGAAGCATGAAAACTAACCAACAAGTGTGTTCCATGTTCGCTAACCCATCAAATTTGAGACGAAACTCCACAAATGGCCGAAGACCATGTGTCGCAACCCCACCAATTTGAGCCGAAGTTCCACAGAAACGGGGTTTAATCCCCCACACAGACAAAGAGACATTGCACATCGCTAGTCTAAGTCATAAAACGATCATCATTGATGGATAAGTGTAAATTACACTAAACTAGTAAATAAATTAGTTTAGCTTCATGACTCATAACCACTGGCTTAACTTAAATATTTACGAACAAATTGTAGATTCCACTCGAAGATTGTCACGAGATTCCAATCGAACAAGTCCAAGAATTAATCGACGAAGTAAACGCAAGCGTTTCATACCACTTGTTTTGCTAAGTCGTTTAATTGAATTTCTCGTACGAATGAGGTAAATGCTTATATGTACTAATAGGTTGGAAAATGGTTTTAAAACGAGCTTTGTATTAAAAGTAGTGTTGAAATCATTTTTGTGAAAGAGTTTGAATAGTTATTACTAGTATAAAAACCTTTGCATATTAAAGTGACAAATCATAGAAATGATTGTAAAAACAATCTATCATCAAAACCCACATTCGATGACGTATTAAAACCATAAAAATCGATATCAAATCCATCAAATGGATATTCTCAAAAATCCAGAAAAGAAGACATAAAAGTCAATAATAAATGACAACAACTAACCGGATCAACAAAAATCGATAAAAATTGAAAATCCACTCAAAACGGGCAAAATAGACAAAATTCCACAAAACCAGACGTTTGGTTGGTTTGGCCGGACGTTTGACCCGGGGTTCTGGAATTTTATAAAAAAAATTCTTCCCCTTTTTATTTCCTGAATCCTACCAGACGTCTAGTTGGGTATTACTAAACGTCTGGTTCTGGGCTCTGGATTTTATTTTTTATCGTTCTCTTTTCTTTTCTTCTGGTGCCCTAACCAAACGTCTGGATTTTTCAACCAGACGTCTGCTTGCCTGTACTGGGCAACAATTTTCCTAGGCCATTGATGACCAAATCAATTCGGAAGCGATTGAACATGTGATGAATGTTAGGGATTTATGTCATGCGACAACCCAGCCTAATAGGCTCTTCGATACACCCAAAATAACATGTTCAAACATCCGTAGTACGATTTTCATAAATTTTGACTTCAAAAACCAAAATTAAAAAATTCACCAAAACAATTCAAATCAAAAGCGATTAGACATTAAATAAATGTTAGGAATTCATACCTACCAACAATGAAAGTTATAGACATTGATGTGAGTTCAAGATTTCACCTTTAGATTCAAAAACAAGGAATGAGAAGCTCTGAAATAAGGAAAGATCAATTCCTCTTTAACTACAACTCAAATATCTTCAATCTATTATTACATGCAAAGATTTCCTAAGTTAGGTTATAAAAAATTCTGAAAATTGAAGAGAGATTGAGATGGAGAAGATGAAGAGGATGCGTACCTAAGATTCTCCTTGATTTTGAAACTTGAATTTCCTAAGAGAAACTAGGGCTTAGGAATTTTAGTTTCCTCTTCCCACCATTGTTCCTACGGCTTGAGTGTCAGGAATTTAGAAAATGGAATGAATGAATGAAGAAGAGTGAGTGGGAGCTATTAGGTAGAAGTATTTGGGTTATCTTGTTGGGTTGGTGGGCTAGAACACAACCCAAAGCCCAAATGAAAATACCAAATTCCTAATCAACTCCCAACATATCAATGTTTATACTTAAATAAGTTGTAAAGGTCGTTTTAAATTCAATGGAAATGGTCTCGAGTCCGGATTCGACTGTTTACAAAAAGTCACATTTCGAACTTTAATTCAACTAACATTGTTATATTAACATTTAAATATATAGTTGTAAAATATGTGGGTTGTTGCAGACTCCCCTCCTTAAAGAAATTGCATTCTCGCAATACTTAAGAAAAAATAAAGAGTAACAACCACTCCAAGGCATAACAACACAAAAGAAAATTTTGAAGCAAGAAGTTCACCTTATGGAGCACAAGAGAGTAAGTCCGGATGTGCTCGTTCAATGAATTCTCTAGATTCCCAAGAACAATCTTTAAGATTTACAAACCATTGAACTTTCACAAGCAGAATATCTTTATTACGAAGGAGTTTAACCTCCGTAGCAATGGTACGAAGAAGATGTTGCTGGTAAGTCCAATTAGATGAAACCTCAATTTCTACAATAACACCGGGCTCAAGAATAGAATTGGAATCTCTAAGGCATCTCCGTATTTGAAAAACGTGAAATACGTCATGAATAACAGAAAATTGAACCGACAATAAAAGGCGATAAGCCACGGAACCAATGCATTCGGTGATGGGAAATGGGCCAATATATTGAGATACTAATTTTCTCGATCGACTGAAATGCACAACACCCTTCATAGGTGAAACACGAATGAACACAAAATCTCCCATAGAAAATTCTAAATTCTTCATTCGATTATCAGCATAAGATTTTTGTCTACTTTGAGCTTCTTTCATCCTATGACGAACAAGGTCAATTTTTTTCTGTGGAACCACGAATAAAATCTGGACCTAAAAGAAGCTTCTCACTGGTTTCAAGCCAACACGAAGGAGATCGGCATGGCTTTCCGTAGCGTACCTCAAAAGGTGCCATACCAATGCTAGATTGGAAGATATTATTATAAGAAAACTCAACAAGAGAAATATGATCTTTCCAACTACCGCCAAAATCAAGAACACATGCACGAAGGAAATCTTCAAGAGTTTGATTCACATACTCGGTTTGTCCAACGAACTGAGGATGATAATCGGTGCTAAAATTAAGCTTCGTTTCCAAAGATTTTTAAAGAACTTTTCGAAATCCACTAGTAAATAATGGATCACAATCGCTAACAATAGCAGTTGGAACTCCATGCAATTTAACAATTACTTTAACATAGAGTTTTTCAAAAGAGGTACGGTCCGATTGGACCGAACGGGAATAAAATGGATGGATTTTGTAAGTCTATCTACAATCACCTATAAACTGTCATGACTCGAACGAGAATGGGGAAGACCGCCAATAAAGTCCGTGGAAATTTGATCTTACTTCCAAATGAGAATGTCTAAAGGTTGCAATAACCCACCAAGTCTTTGATGCTTGGCCTTAACGAGTTGGAAAGTCATGCTACGCTTAATAAAATTAGCAATATCAGATTTCATTCCATCCCAATAATAAAGTTGTTTCTTGTCCGCGTACATTTTACTACTATCGGGATGAATGGTAAATTGAGAACAATGAGTAAGTCTACCAAATTTTCGAATGCCTCCACGAGCATCGATTTTAAAGTCTTTCAAACCATCAACTTCAATTTCATCCCTAAAACTTTGGCTAAGAAAAGCCAATTCGGGATCATGCTTTTGAACTTCAAGAATGCGGAGCCTCAAGGCTACATAAAACAAGAGATGAACATGAATCGAATTCACGATCTTGAATGTTACAAGTAGACAAAGTCTCGAGATCTTTCATTCGAATATCATCATGAAAATAACTGCTTGTTGCTTAAGGCTAAGGGCATTGGCAATACGATTTCCGTCTCCAAAAGTATAAAGAATATCGAGATCATAAGATGCAAGGAATTCGAACCAACACCGTTGACATAAATTAAGTTCCTTTTGAGAAAATAAATACTTCAAAAATTTATGATCAGTGTACAGAACAAATTTCTCTCCCAAAATGATGCCAAATTATAAAGGCGAAAACAATGGCCGCGAGCTCTAAATCATGAGTGGCATATCTAGTCTCGGCAGGCTTTAATTGCCTAGAAATATAAGCGATAACACGTTCCCTTTGCATGAGAATGGCTCCCAACCAACCAACTAGCATCGATATAAACAATCAAGTCTGGGTTCCCTTTGGGAATCACAAGAAAAGGAGCATCAGAAAGGATTCCTTTTAATTTTTGAAAAGCAGCTTCACATTTGTCTGACAAATGTACTTAGCCCCCTTTTTTGTCAAACTAGTAAGAGGTACGAAAATTTTAGAAAAGCCTTTTGTGAACTGATGGTAGTAGCCCTCCAATCCAAGAAAACTACGGATTTCCGTCACACTTTTCGATCTCTTTCAATTTTGAATCGCCTCAATCTTTGAAGGGCCATGGAAATTTCGGGTTTAGAAATAATATGTCCTTAAAGTTTCACACGGGATTGCCAAAAGTAGCACGTAGAAATTTTTTCTTTCAATTGATTGCTCCTAAAGGTTTCCAACACAATTCGAAGATGTTTTTCATGCTCTTCCTTGGTTTTAGAATAAAAAAGAATATCATCTATAAAGATAAGAAAAAGTCGATCGAGGAAGTCTTTCAAAATAGGATTCATAAGGTCAACGAAATAAGCTAGAGCATTCACTAAACCAAATGGCATAACAAGCCATTCATAATATCTATAATGAGTACGCAATGATGTCAAAGGAATACTATCCCCTGCAATTTTGAGATGATGAAAACTGGTTGCTAAGTCTAATTGTGAAAAGACTCTAGCACTGCAAAGTTGATCGAATAGATTATCAATCCTAGGTAAGAGATATTTATTCTTAATGGTGAGAACATTAAGCTTGCGGTACTCAATGAAAAACCTAAATGTAGCATCGGATTTCTTCACAAAGATAATTGAAGCTCCTCTAGGAGAGGAACTAGATCGAATAAATTGTTTTGCTTCCAATTTGGATAATTTTTTATGCATCTCCTCATTTTCCTTATTACACATATGATAAGGAGGATGACTGATAGGTAGAGCTTCAATGATTAGATTAATTCTAAACTCAATTGTTCGCTTAGGTGGTAATCCTAAAAAGGGCTCAAATATATCAGGAAATTCATGAACAACATGAATGAGGGAAATAACATCTTCATCCTCATCATTATCGTCATCATGTGGATTTAGAGAATATAAGGATGCCACTGAATTGGAATCTGAATTTTTAAGAACAATAGAAATATGTTTAACAGATTGGGAATGTCAAAGATGGATAAGTCCTCTCGGGACATAGGATGTGGGCTTCGTAACGATTAAGCCAATCCTTTTCCAAAATCATCTCGAAACCAAAGTAATGCATAACATGCAAATCGGCACGGAAAGAATAATCACATAAAATAATGTGACGCCCCACCTCTATGCTCACAATAACAAAGAGTATTAAAGAAAATACTGTCTGTTATCATGAAGAATAAGGCTGGATAGGAGCGGCCATCCGTAGTTAGGCCTTACACTAGTACTGGTTATTTCGATAGGAGTAGTATATATTTTGAGTTTTCTATCTCTTATTTGTTTACTCCCATCAACATACCCAATTCCAGTATAAAACGAACTATGATGGTTCATAATAGTTTAGGACAAAACATATAATAATAACACAGATAATATAAATGCGGAACACAGTTAAACAAAAAGTTTCATATATATATATATAATAACTGATGTCAGTTACAATACATTTGACACGGTACATATGATACAACTACAACTGCCGACTCAGGAAGTTATATATACAAGTACATTATCGTCTAATATACATGAATACATATCAACCTATACTATGACACGACAACTCCAAAAGATATGAAAAGTCTTCATAACTCTGGCAGCAATCCAAATCAAGATATCTACAACCTGAAATAAACTCGGGTCTGACCCGAGTATTAAATTCAAAAGAAAATAATACACGGGTCAGTCTAATTCAAACTCGGTCATTAGTGCACAGAAGCAATAATAATTAAGTAATGAATAAATGACAATCACAATAATTCACGTCTATCCGTCCCTTTTACAAAGAAATCGGAATACGGTGAATATAACACGTAATAGTGTTAGACAACAGATCAGCAGATTTAAATCATCAACAAAGATAAATTAAAAGAATATCGATGAAGATAATTTAGAAAACATCAGAATTGCCTAAACGGCAATTAACAACAAAATCTAGTTATTAAATTAAATAATTAGAAACTCAGAATCTAATTATCATAATAGATGATTAGACAACAACAAAATGATCAAATCAAGTGAAATCAATCAATATAAAACGTCAGATTCTGTATTGGCTGCAGTACACGCACGCGTGCACTGCCTCGCCAATACAGTGGTAGAATACTCAAAAGCTCAATTAAAAGTTCACAACGAGCACAAGGTCAAACCCGAAATACTGGATTCAACTCAATTGCGAATCTAATAAAGTTGCAAAGCGAACACAAGGTCAAACCCGAAATACCGGATTCAACTCAAGTGAATTCAAAATGAAATGGCCAAGACATAAAATCCAACCTCGACCATATCTCAAATCAGAGACTGCACAATGAATTAAAAGTAAATGAAATATCAATGAAATCAATGCTATGTGGCTGCAGTACACGCACGCGTGCACTGCCTCGCCACTGCAGCGATAAAATAGAAATCAGCACAAGGTCAAATCCGAACTACAAGCTGGATTCAACTCAAGTGAATTCGAAAACAAACGAAATGCAAAGGTCAAGTCACTGCAATCAAGACTCGACTCAGTGAAACAACCAAAGTCAAGGTAACATGAAGTATGCAAGCTCGACTAACTGGTTCAGGTTGACAGTGAACAATGCACAACAATACATGAGATTGGAGATATACAGTGCAGACTTTAACAAATGAATGAAAACCAACACCACAACATACAATTGCAAGTACACCATTTTCTGGACCAATTGTCATCAAGTGAATATTTGAAACACATTGGTTTGTATATGAAGATATACATTTCTCAATTTCAAACTGCAGGCCGGAAATATACTGGCCGAAATAGGAACACAAGGAAAATGCACAGTCAAAAGACAAAGCACAAAGGCTCGCATAAAGCTCGAAATAGTTCAATACCCAAGCAACAATAAAAAAGTGTTAAACTAACACAAGTACCAGTGAAACAACAAGGTACACAGTGCAACACTGTGAACACAGACAAGGTAGCTAGGAAGTAAAGCATTTCTATATTGTAAACTACATACACACGCATGCAGTCGGAAGTAAACTACATACACACGCATGCAGTAGGAGGTAAAACACTTCAACTTTGCAAAATAATTATGCAAGTATGCAACAGGAAGGAAAACACTTCAACTTTTGTGAAACAATATCAAAATATACTTAAGACAAGGTCTAATATCATGGTACAGCAGTTAAGTTAACTACCAATCCACTGACCGAAGTCGTGGTATCGCATACCCAAATCAGGACCTAAGTCAAATGCTTAAAGCAAATGCAAAGCCACATAAATTTTCATCAAAAATATCTTGATATAATTTCATGCTTCCTTTTAAAAATGATGACCCAGGCATGCATAAGAATACACGTAATTAGTTGAAAAGATTGTAACCTGGCTTTACTACTATATGTATGTATTATGGACTTAAATAAAGGTCAACAACATCACTTTTCCAAAATGAATCAAATGCCAACATATGAGAGAGAATTATGCAGGGCATAGCAACAACACAATAAACATAGAAAAATATCATGAGAATGAGAAATTTCGTAATGGCAATTATACATGTCTAGTTGCAGTAAAAACTGCAGAAACAATTACCCAACACCAAAGAACAGGTTAGGTAACATAAAGAAAATTCAAAGCATCAGTGAAAACAGAGGCAAGGCTCATGTCATACTAGATTCATAAGAACCAAATACGCGGCTGATTCAAATATTGTCAACAAAATGCTAGTGCAGCTGCACATGTCATGGAACCAGTCAGTTCCGAAGCCATAGGATAAAATTCGAACCAAAAATAAGTTCGCAGGGATTACAAACAAGAACCAAATACTGTCAATAACAGTTTCAAAAGCAGTAGTTGTCAAGAAACCAAATCAGTGACCGAAGCCCCAAAAAAATAGAGCCGTGGTGGTCTCAAATCAAACAGAACAAAATTCACTTTACTGTCGATGCCAACCAAAAATGCTCAAAGTCATTTGCAGTTCAAATTACACTGTAACCCAGCTACAAATATCAATTAACTATTCAAAGCCGAAAGTCAATCAAGTATTCAAACCCGAGTAAATGTAAAACATCAGAGAAATCAAGACCTAAGTCAAGTTACACAGCAACCAAATCATACGAAGAAAAGAAACAGAAGAATCATGGAGAGTTCAAATTAGATGTGAGTGACAAGTATCACTCACCTTTGTTCGAAGCGGCCGAGACCCAAGCAAGGAGGCGAACGGAGACGAGAACGAGCGAGCGCCATCTATCTCCTTCGATTTCTATGCCCTAGATTCGCAGAAGAACGAAGAAGAGGGACGAACGAAATCGAGCAGCCATTTATTTTCTTTCGTTCGATTTTAGGGTTGGGTTTCCAAAATGAAAAGGGTAAAGAGGGGGACGGTTATTTGCTTTGCAAATTTTTACTGCCACAATAAAAACATGGGCCACTATTTAATTTCAAAGCCCGAAAATCCTTTTAACACAATTTAAAAAAAACTTCAATTGGCAATTAGCAACACTATTAATCGTTTAATGTCGATTATCAATTGATGCGAACTACCGGGTTGTTACAGACTCCCCTCCTTAAAGAAATTGCGTCCTCGCAATCATAAGGAATAAATGGATAAAAGGTAACAACTATAAAAGCATAAGATCATAAAATGAAGAAATTTGAAATAGGAAGTTCACCATAAAGAGCATGATAGAGTAAGCCTGAACGTGTTAGCTCGATGAATTCTCTGGATTCCTAAGTGCAATCCTTAGGATTTGAGAACCATTGAACTTCCGCAAGAAAACATATTTATTTCGAAGGTGTTACACCCCCGAAGCGATGATGTGAATAGAAGGTTGCTCAAAAGTCAAATAGGCAAAACTTCCATTTCTTCAATAACACCGGGTCCAAGAATAAAAAAATCGAAAATCCCTAAGGCATTTCCGTAATTGGAAGACGTGGAAAACGTCATGAATAGCAGAAAATTGAGCCGGTACAACGACGTAGGACAATAATGGTATGTCCGAGAAACTAAAAACTCGAATAATTTGGAACATCGATGTAGTACCATATAAACACCAAAGAAATCTTTTAATTTCATAAAAGAAATTCACAAATTCTCAGCAAAAATCTAACTATCAATTAGATAGTCAGAAAACAAAAAAACTGAATGAATGCAATTATCAGCAATATTCAATTATCAATTAGATAATTAGAATACAGAAATCACAAAACAGCAATATCTAATTATCGATATGATAATTAGAAAACAGCAAAATCTAATTATCAACAAAGATAATTAGAAAACACAAATCACAATTAGCAAAACTGCAATTATCTAGTTATTAACCAGATAATTTGAAAACAACAATTATTTAATTACCAAAACGGCAATCAGAAAACAACAAATGTCTAATTATCAAAAATGATACTCAGAATTCTCAAATCAACAAATATTCAATTATCAAAAACGATAATTAAATCTCAAATCAAAAATTATTTAATTATCTCAAGCGATAATCAAATCTTAAATCAACAAATATTTTATTATCAAAAATGATAATCAAAATCAACAAATATCCGATTATCACAAGCGATAATCAGAAACAACAAATATTCGATTATCAAAAACGATAATCAAATCAACAAATATCCGATTATCAAAAACGATAATCAGAACTCATATCAACAAATATTCGATTACCAAAAACGATAATCAAAATCAACAAATATCCGATTATCACAAGCGATAATCAGAAACAACAAATATTCGATTATAAAAAACGATAATCAAATCAACAAATATCCGATTATCAAAAACGATAATCAGAACTCATATCAAGAAATATTCGATTATCAAAAACGATAATCAAAATCAACAAATATCCGATTATCACAAGCGATAATCAGAAACAACAAATATTCGATTATCAAAAACGATAATCAAAATCAACAAATATCCGATTATCACAAGCGATAATCAGAACTCATATCAACAAATATTCGATTATCAAAAACGATAATCAAAATCAACAACTATCCGATTATCAAAAACGATAATCAGAACTCATATCAACAAATATTGATTATCAAAAACGATAATCAAAATCAACAAATATCCGATTATCAAAAACGATAATCAGAACTCATATCAACAAATATTCGATTATCAAAAACGATAATCAAAATCAACAAATATCCGATTATCACAAGCGATAATCAGAAACAACAAATATTCGATTATCAAAAACGATAATCAAATCAACAAATATCCGATTATCAAAAACGATAATCAAAACTCATATCAACAAATATCCAATTACCTGCAGATAATTGGAAACAACAAATATCTAGAAATCAATTAAGATAATCTAGAAAATCAACATAAAAGGTTGGATCGATCCCATCAGATGGCGAGTTTTAGCTACGTCGCACGTGCATCAACAAATGGCCAAAGCCTACCAAGTACCCAACATAATTTTTGGCGCCCAACAAATGACCCGGAGGTCCAACAAATGACCCGAAGGTCTGGTACTGGTATTGAACCGAAGGTCCAACAAATGACTCGGAGGTCCAACATAGTGGCTCGAAAGCACACGAAAATCATCAAATATTTCAATTAACGAGTCCGGAATTAACCAAAATAGCAAACGCACATGTCCCATACCACGTGTTTTACTAAATCATTTAATTCTCTTCATCGTTTCCTTGAAAGTGGGAAATTGTGTATTTCAAAAATAACATTTCACATTCTCAAACGGACAAGTCCAGAGTTAAGCAAACCAGTAAAAGAAAGGGTTCATAGTCCTCGATTTTGCTGAAACGTTTAAATCACTTTCTTATTCTTCTGAAAACGCAAACTGTAAAAATTCTGAAAACAATTTTATTTATTTTGTAAAAGTAATAATTTACATTCTCAAACGAACAAATCCGGAATTAAGCGAATCAGTAAAAGAAAGGGGTCATAGTCCTCGATTTTGTTGAAACGTTTAAATCACTTCCTCATTCTTTTGAAAACGTAAATTGAAAATTTTTGAAAACAATTTTTATTTTTAAAACGCTTTTTATAATCACGTGGTTAAATCAGCAACATAAGTAGCAACTTCAACAAAGAAATGGTACTTCTCAAAACAACATAAAACTAATCTCAAAATCAACATTGCGGGATAACCGCTTGAAAATCCACTTTAAAATTTGACGGTTACTGAAGTCAAAGTGACAGTAAATTTTAAACGTCAAAATCTCATCAAAATAATTCGCATCAAAATAAAATACCAGTGAATTTTCATTCATTTAAAAATGTCAACAAAACACCGCGCTTCAAAAATATAGCATTGGTGTAAAACTCCCGTTATAATAATAACGGCAACAAAATATGTTTCATAACCAAGCATCGGTTCAATGTAAAATTAATGCAGTAACGTGCAACTTAAATTTGCACGTATACTATAAAATGAACAAAGAAATTATTCGAATATATCTTCAATGAAGATAATTCAAAACAATCAAAATCTAATCAACATGTGATTAGCATCAAAGAAAACCAGCCAAAACTTCAACAAATTCACATAGCTGCAATCGCCTCTAATCCTCAAATCGGATTCGAAGTTTTTAAAGAAAACAAAATAAACACAGCTATGCAAACAACAAATGAAATTTATTTCAATTTCATATTTTGATTTTTAAATCAAAATAATTATCGTCCGCACTCAGCGAAGCAGTCACACTGTTTTCGCTGCGCACTCTGATAAACAAAGCACAAACAAATTAAATCATCAAAACACAATTTACTTTTATATTTTAAATAAGGATATTTAAAAATTTCATCAAAATTTCAAAACTTTGATTTGGACTCAAAGCACAACTAAAATATCGACAATTAGTTGTAACACATGTTCCATCTAAGTTATGTTTTATATCATGTCCATAAACCCCAAGCTCTGTTACCAATTGTGACGCCCCACCTCTATGCTCACAATAACAAAGAGCATTAAAGGAAATACTGTCTGTTATCATTAAGAATAAGGCTGGATAGGAGCGGCTATCCGTAGTTAGGCCTTACACTAGTACTGGTTATTTCGATAGGAGTAGTATATATTTTTAGTTTTCTATCTCTTATTTGTTTACTCCCATCAACATACCCAATTCCAGGATAAAACGAACTACGATGGTTCATAATAGTTTAGAACAAAACATATAATAATAACACAGATAATATAAATGCGAAACACAGTTAAACAAAAAGTTTCATATATATAAAATAACTGATGTCAGTTACAATACATTTGACACGGTACATATGATACAACTACAACTGTCGACTCAGGAAGTTATATATACAAGTACATTATCGTCTAATATACATGAATACATATCAACCTATACTATGACACGACAACTCCAAAAGATATGAAAAGTCTTCATAACTCTGGCAGCAATCCAAATCAATATATCTACAACCTGAAATAAACTCGGGTCTGACCCGAGTATTAAATTCAAAAGAAATACACGGGTCAGTCTAATTCAAACTCAGTCATTAGTGCACCGAAGCAATAATAATTAAGTAATGAATAAATGACAATCACAATAATTCACGTCTATCCGTCCCTTTTACAAAGAAATTGGAATACGGTGAATATAACACGTAATAGTGTTAAACAACAGATCAGCAGATTTAAATCATCAACAAAGATAAATTAAAAGAATATCGATGAAGATAATTTAGAAAACATCAGAATTGCCTAAACGGCAATTAACAACAAAATATAATTATTAAATTAAATAATTAGAAACTCAGAATTTAATTATCATAATAGATGATTAGACAACAACAAAATGATCAAATCAAGTGAAATCAATCAATATAAAACGTCAGATTCTGTATTGGCTGCAGTACACGCACGCGTGCACTGCCTCGCCAATACAGTGGTAGAATACTCAAAAGCTCAATTAAAAGTTCACAACGAGCACAAGGTCAAACCCGAAATACCGGATTCAACTCAATTGCGAATCTAATAAAGTTGCAAAGCGAATACAAGGTCAAACCCGAAATACCGGATTCAACTCAAGTGAATTCAAAATGAAATGGCCAAGACATAAAATCCAACATCGACCATAGCTCAAATCAGAGACTGCACAATGAATTAAAAGTAAATGAAATATCAATGAAATTAATGCTATGTGGATGCAGTACACGCACGCGTGCACTGCCTCGCCACTGCAGCGATAATAGAAATCAGCACAAGGTCAAATCCGAACTACAAGCTGGATTCAACTCAAGTGAATTCGAAAACAAATGAAATGCAAAGGTCAAGTGATGCAGCCAAGACCAGAAAAGAAAGTATACATTCATTGATTTCTGAAAATACGAATGTATGGTATAGTTTGATGAGTCGGCCACGACTCAATGAAAGCTTGAGTCGGTTACGAGCTAAGGAGGGATGGCCGCGACCTAAGGAAAGACTAAAGGAAGAGGTAACTGGATACAAAGAGGAAGGGTGCCAAGTTAACAAGTTACGACTCATGATGAGTCGTCCTAACTTGAGTCGTTCGTGCTTATTGAGTCGAACACGACTCAACAACTCGTCTATGAGTCGTTTCCGAGTTAAACAGCTATCAGAAGGATACTGGGGCGAGTCAAAGAGCCACGACCTAGTTGAGTCGGCTAGAGTTAACTCGCTTGAAGAAGATATGCCGGAAGGAGGCTTGAGTCGTTGGAAGGGATATGCCGTAAGAAAGAGCTTAAGTCGTTGGAAGCATGCTGACCTGTTGAGTCGCTGAAGCTATGAGTCGTAGAAGATGAGTCGGTGATGTAGCGTTGTAATAAGTTGAGTCGTGAGTCGCGTGAGTCGACATGTCTCTTGAGTCGGAGGAGTTGTATGGGAGTTGGCTTGTTGAGTCGTTTGTGTAATGAGTCGTGTACTGTTGTAATGTATGGTCTTGAGTCGTTTTCACTGTGTGTTTGATGAGTCGTAAGTCGTGTTGTAAGCCGTATAACTGATGAACCGTGTTGTATGGTAAGTCGTGTGATGCATATAGGTGTGGTGTGTTGCTAAGCCGTTAACGACTCATGATGAGTCGTAGGTCGTGAGTCATGAGTCGGCCACGACTCAAGGGACTGTGTTGTGAAAACCCTATAAATACGCGTGTGTTGTACATTTTGAGTGGTTGAATATTGAATAAAATTTCCTTTTGTTAGCTTTGTGCTTTCATACCAATTGGTAGTTGAGTGTAATCTCCTATCTCCTCTTTCGGATAATCGAGTGCGCTCGATTCAACGATCGTAGAAGCCGATTCACGGAATCTAGTGCGCTAGATCAACGTGCGAAGAATCATAGATCTTTGTTTCTCGGTATCGTGCGCGATCAACGAGACGAAGATAGCTAGAATCCGGTATCTTTGATCAACGGATTTGGGCCTTGCAGTATTTTCAACTCACCGATTGCTACATTCCATCGATCGAAGTTTTGTCTGATTAATCCGCTGCGTCAGTTTTGGTATCAGAGCCATACTTAGCCAATCATAGCTAAGTTGATTCTTGGAGCCAAGTTTTTGAAGTTTGAAGTTGTTCATCGTGTTCATATTGAAGTTGCATCAAGTTTGAAGTGTTTGATCCATTTCATTTTGGATCGAGGAGTTGGACTTTGTTTGGATTTTGAATTGGTGTTTGCGCGCCAATTTTTGGAGGGTTTTGCAGTAAGTTTGAAGCCAAGCCGTGAAGTGTCAAGGCCGAGACAAGTTGAAGCCGACCTTACTTGAATTGTTAACTCGTTGCCGAGTTAGTGTGAGCCGAGATTGTCTCATTGTGTTGAATTTTTGAAGTCTTGTGTTGAATTTTTGAAGTCTTGTGAAGTTTACAATCATGCCACCAAGGAGAGCTAACCGACATCAAAACGTTGAAGCTTTGTATCGTAGAGAAGAAGCTGAAATTATGGAACAACGTATTAATGAAAAATTTGATGAAGGCATTGGTAAATTGGAGAGATTGATGAATGATTTGAATCAAAGGAGGAGATCACCAAACTCGAACCATGGAGGAAACCGAGTTTCGCCATCGGTTACGGAAGCGAGGAGGGTATCGCCACATTCTTGTAGAGATAGAAGAGAAACATCAATTTCATCACGAAGAGATCATCATGACTATGCAAATGAAGAGAGAAGGAGTCAACGTGAATTTGACCATGAAGCATATAGAGATGAGGAGAGACATAGTCAAAGAAGCATGCATGAGCGAAGGGATGATATTGGTCGAGATCGATGTAGGCGTACTTTTGATTTTGTTGAAGAGGGTGATAGAGCAAGTATTCATTATCGAGATCGAGACCAAGTTCGGAATTCTTATCGGGATGTTGAGGATGATCGCCGTTGGGAATCGGGAATGAAGATGGAGATTCCAGAATTTAAAGGCGGGATGGTTGCTGAGGAGTTTTTAGATTGGTTGTCTAATGTGGAGGAAATCTTTGATTTCAAGGAGGTGCCGGAGAATCGAAGGGTGAAGTTAGTTGCTACTAGGTTGAGGGGGAGAGCTTTGGCGTGGTGGCAGCAAACTAAACTTACTCGAGAACGAATGGGGAAGTCAAAGATAGAATCATGGGAGAAGATGAAGAAGTTGATGAGATCTACTTTCTTACCTTATAATTACCAGTCACTTATGTACCAGAGGTTGCAGAATCTGAGGCAAGGGACGAAATCTGTTAGTGATTATGCTGATGAATTTTACCAACTCATTGCCAGGAATGATATCATGGAGACAGAAGAACAGCTAACTGCTAGATTCATTGGGGGATTGAGAATGCAGATCCAGGATATGGTTAATATGTTTGATCCTAGATCTGTTGCAGAGGCACATCAGAAAGCGTTAGCTTGGGAAAAACAAGGAAGGCGTGGAGGTGGTGTGTTTCCTAATTCTAATAATCCAATGAAGGGTGCTGGTGGAAGTTCTAGTATTCCTAAACCTGTTACAAAGCCAGTGGTGAAGGAGGCTGAGAAAGCAAAGGCTAGTAGTGTTTTCAAATGTTATAATTGCCAGGAGTTGGGTCACAAGAGCAACGAATGTCCAAAGCCGAAGAAGAGAACCATGGTTGCAGAGGTTGGGGCAGATGATGGTGAGGAGGCAGAATGTTCAAATACACCTTATGTTGAGGAGGAAGAAGAAGTGTCGGGTGATGAAGGTTGTAATCTTATGATGAGGAGAAGTTGTTTAACACCAAAGCAAGAGGAGGATTGTAGTTGGCTGAGAAGCAATATTTTTCAATCGACATGTACTATTCTGGGGAAAGTTTGCAAGTTCGTTATTGATGCAGGAAGTTGTGATAATATTATTTCTACAGAAGCAGTGAGAAAGTTGAACTTGAAGACCGAGAAGCATCCTAAACCATACAAGCTAGCATGGTTAAGGAAGGGAGGTGAAGTGAAAGTGTGTCGAAGAGCTTGTGTTAATTTTTCGATTGGGAAGAAGTACAAGGATGAAATTTGGTGTGATGTCGTAGATATGGATGTTTGTCACTTATTGTTGGGCAGACCTTGGCAGTTTGATAGAGCAGTTCAACATGACGGTCGTGCCAACAGTTACAGTTTCATGTTCGAGGGTACTAAAATCACTTTGGTTCCCAAGAAGCAACAACAGAAGGAGAACAAGCTAGAAGAGATTGAGGAATTGAAAACTCTGTTGACTTTGAAAGAGTTTGTGAAAGAAGTAGAGGAAGAACCTGAGGTGTTTTTGTTGATTGGAAGAGAGAGTAGTGAAGAAGTTGAGATTCCGGAAGAAGCAAAGCCAGTTTTGAAAGAATTTGAAGATGTCTTTCCAAAGGAGTTGCCAAAGGAGTTACCACCACTTAGAGACATTCAACATCAAATTGATCTTGTTCCAGGAGCAGTGTTACCACATCGACCACATTACCGAATGAGTCCGAAGGAACATGAGGAGTTACGAAGGCAGGTGGAAGAGTTGTTGGAGCAGGGACGTATTCAGGAAAGCTTGAGTCCATGTGCTGTGCCAGCATTGTTAGTACCAAAAAAGGATGGAACTTGGAGGATGTGCACTGATAGTAGAGCTTTGAATAAGATCACTGTCCGTTATAGATTTCCTATGCCAAGGTTGGATGATTTGTTGGATCAGTTGAGTGGGGCAACTATATTTTCGAAGATTGATTTGAAGAGTGGTTATCATCAAATTCGAATCAGACCTGGAGATGAATGGAAGACAGCTTTCAAGACGAGAGAAGGGTTGTACGAATGGTTGGTTATGCCGTTTGGTTTGTCAAATGCACCTAGTACATTCATGCGGGTGATGAATCAAATTTTTAGACCATTCATTGGGAAGTTTGTTGTGGTTTACTTCGATGATATTCTGATTTATAGCAGGAGTACGGAGGAGCATGTTCTACATTTGAGGGAAGTGTTGCTTATTCTTCGTGAAGAACAATTCTATGCTGCTACAAAGAAATGTGTGTTTATGACACCTAGTGTTTTATTCCTGGGTTATGTTGTTTCAGGGAAAGGTATTCAAGTTGACCAGAGCAAAGTTGAAGCAGTCAGAAATTGGCCACAGCCAAAGACAATTACGGAAGTGCGAAGTTTTCATGGGCTAGCGTCATTCTACCGAAGATTCATTCCACACTTCAGTAGCATGATGGCTCCAGTGACTGATTGCATGAAGGGTAAACAGTTTGTGTGGTCAAAGGAAGCGGGGGTTGCCTTTGAGAAGATCAAAGAATTGCTGACGTCTGCACCAATTCTTGTTCTACCTAATTTTCAGTTATTGTTTGAATTGCATACTGATGCTTCGAAGGTTGGTATTGGAGGAGTTCTGAGTCAGAATGGGAAGCCAGTTGCATATTTCAGTGAAAAGTTGTCAGGGGCAAAGATGAGATACAGTACATATGACATTGAATTTTATGCTGTTGTTCAGGCTGTTAAGCATTGGAGACATTACTTATTTCAGAAGGAATTTGTTCTGTACACTGATCACGAAGCTTTGAAACATTTACAGGGGCAAGATAAGATTTCTGCGAGACATGCATCATGGATTGCTTATCTGCAGCAGTTTACCTTTGTCGTTAAGCACAAATCAGGGGTGACAAATCGGGTAGCTGATGCTTTGAGTAGGAGGAGTCATTTACTAACGACAATGAAGGTTAAAGTAACGGGGTTTGAATTACTGCCAGAGATGATTGAAGAAGATCCTTACTTTGTGAAATATGTTGAGAAAGTGAAGGATGGGAGTGTAGATGAATTTATGTTGATTGATGGTTTTCTGTTTAAAGGAAATCGTTTATGTATTCCGGATTGTAGTTTGAGGATGAAGATTGTGAAGGAATTGCACGAGGAAGGACATGTGGGCCGTGATCGTACTTTGCAGTTGATTTCACAGTCTTATTTTTGGCCATCGATGAGAAAAGAAGTTGAGAGATTTGTGGAGCGATGTCATATTTGCCAAGTTTCAAAAGGAACAGCAACGAATGCGGGGTTGTATATGCCATTACCAGTACCATCTAAGCCATGGGTTGACATAAGCATGGATTTCGTTTTGGGTTTGCCGAGAACTCAAAGGGGAAATGATTCGATATTTGTTGTGGTGGACAGGTTTTCGAAAATGGCCCATTTTGTTGCTTGCAAAAAGACAGCAGATGCAGTTCGAGTGGCGCAGTTATTTTTCAAGGAGATTTATCGACTTCATGGTTTACCAGAATCTATTGTTTCTGATCGAGATACTCGTTTTCTGAGTCACTTTTGGTTGAGTTTGTGGAAGATGGTGGGAACGAAACTGAAATTTAGCAGTGCTTATCATCCACAAACTGATGGGCAGACAGAAGTTGTTAACAGGTCATTGGGAAATTTGTTGCGTTGTCTTGTATAGGATAATTTGAGAAGTTGGGACATGAAGCTATGCCAAGCAGAATTTGCTCACAATCATGCAGTGAACCGTAGCACGGGATTCAGTCCGTTTCAGATTGTTTATTCAAATTTACCCAGGGGACCGTTGGATTTGGCAGTAGTACCACAGTCGAAAGGAACAGTTAAACGAGCTGTCGATTTTGTTGATGAGCTGACTGAATGTCATAAAATCGTTCAGGAACGATTGGAGAAATCTAATGAGAAATATAAGAAGTTTGCAGATTTGAAACGTCGAAATGTTGAATTTAAGGAAGGTGATTTGGTTTATGCCGTATTGACCAAGGATCGATTTCCGGTGGGTGCTTATAACAAGTTGAAGGCGCGAAAAATCGGTCCAGTTGAAATTTTAAAGAAAATCAATGAGAATGCTTATCGATTAAAGTTACCAGATGATGTTTTTACTTCTGATGTTTTTAACGTCAAGCATTTAATTCCATATCATGGGGGTGAGATTATTGAGGAAGAATTTACAAATTCGAGGTCGAATTTTTCTCAACCAGGGGAGGATGATGCAGCCAAGACCAGAAAAGAAAGTATACATTCATTGATTTCTGAAAATACGAATGTATGGTATAGTTTGATGAGTCGGCCACGACTCAATGAAAGCTTGAGTCGGTTACGAGCTAAGGAGGGATGGCCGCGACCTAAGGAAAGACTGAAGGAAGAGGTAACTGGATACAAAGAGGAAGGGTGCCAAGTTAACAAGTTACGACTCATGATGAGTCGTCCTAACTTGAGTCGTTCGTGCTTATTGAGTCGAACACGACTCAACAACTCGTCTATGAGTCGTTTCCGAGTTAAACAGCTATCAGAAGGATACTGGGGCGAGTCAAAGAGCCACGACCTAGTTGAGTCGGCTAGAGTTAACTCGCTTGAAGAAGATATGCCGGAAGGAGGCTTGAGTCGTTGGAAGGGATATGCCGTAAGAAAGAGCTTAAGTCGTTGGAAGCATGCTGACCTGTTGAGTCGCTGAAGCTATGAGTCGTAGAAGATGAGTCGGTGATGTAGCGTTGTAATAAGTTGAGTCGTGAGTCGCGTGAGTCGACATGTCTCTTGAGTCGGAGGAGTTGTATGGGAGTTGGCTTGTTGAGTCGTTTGTGTAATGAGTCGTGTACTGTTGTAATGTATGGTCTTGAGTCGTTTTCACTGTGTGTTTGATGAGTCGTAAGTCGTGTTGTAAGCCGTATAACTGATGAACCGTGTTGTATGGTAAGTCGTGTGATGCATATAGGTGTGGTGTGTTGCTAAGCCGTTAACGACTCATGATGAGTCGTAGGTCGTGAGTCATGAGTCGGCCACGACTCAAGGGACTGTGTTGTGAAAACCCTATAAATACGCGTGTGTTGTACATTTTGAGTGGTTGAATATTGAATAAAATTTCCTTTTGTTAGCTTTGTGCTTTCATACCAATTGGTAGTTGAGTGTAATCTCCTATCTCCTCTTTCGGATAATCGAGTGCGCTCGATTCAACGATCGTAGAAGCCGATTCACGGAATCTAGTGCGCTAGATCAACGTGCGAAGAATCGTAGATCTTTGTTTCTCGGTATCGTGCGCGATCAACGAGACGAAGATAGCTAGAATCCGGTATCTTTGATCAACGGATTTGGGCCTTGCAGTATTTTCAACTCACCGATTGCTACATTTCATCGATCGAAGTTTTGTCTGATTAATCCGCTGCGTCATCAAGTCACTGCAATCAAGACTCGACTTAGTGCAACAACCAAAGTCAAGGTAACATGAAGTATGCAAGCTCGACTAACTGGTTCAGGTTGACAGTGAACAATGCACAGCAATACATGAGATTGGAGATATACAGTGCAGACTTTAACAAATGAATGAAAACCAACACCACAGCATACAATTGCAAGTACACCATTTTCTGGACCAATTGTCATCAAGTGAATATTTGAAACACATTGGTTTGTATATGAAGATATACATTTCTCAATTTCAAACTGCAGGCCGGAAATATACTGGCCGAAATAGGAACACAAGGAAAATGCATAGTCAAAAGACAAAGCACAAAGGCTCGCATAAAGCTCGAAATAGTTCAATACCCAAGCAACAATAGAAAAGTGTTAAACTAACACAAGTACCAGTGAAACAACAAGGTACACAGTGCAACACTGTGAACACAGACAAGGTAGCTAGGAAGTAAAGCATTTCTATATTGTAAACTACATACACACGCATGCGGTCGGAAGTAAACTACATACACACACATGCAGTAGGAGGTAAAACACTTCAACTTTGCAAAATAATTATGCACGTATGCAACAGAAAGGAAAACACTTCAACTTTTGTGAAACCATATCAAAATATACTTAAGACAAGGTCAAATATCATGGTACAGCAGTTAAGTTAACTGCCAATCCACTGACCGAAGTCGTGATATCGCATACCCAAATCAGGACCTAAGTCAAATGCTTAAAGCAAATGCAAAGCCACATAAATTTTCATCAATAATATCTTGATATAATTTCATGCTTCCTTTTAAAAATGATGACCCAGGCATGCATAAGAATACACGTAATTAGTTGAAAAGATTGTAACCTGGCTTTACTACTATATGTATGTATTATGGACTTAAATAAAGGTCAACAACATCACTTTTCCAAAATGAATCAAATGCCAACATATGAGAGAGAATTATGCAGGGCATAGCAACAACACAATAAACATAGGAAAATATCATGAGAATGAGAAATTTCGTAATGGCAATTATACATGTCTAGTTGCAGTAAAGACTGCAGAAACAATTGCCCAACACCAAAGAACAGGTTACGTAACATAAAGAAAATTCAAAGCATCAGTGAAAACAGAGGCAAGGCTCATGTCATACTAGATTCATAAGAACCAAATACGCGGCGGATTCAAATATTGTCAACAAAATGCTAGTGCAGCTGCACATGTCATGGAACCAGTCAGTTCCGAAGCCATAGGATAAAATTCGAACCAAAAATAAGTTCGCAGGGATTACAAATAAGAACCAAATACTGTTAATAACAGTTTCAAAAGCAGTAGTTGTCAAGAAACCAAATCAGTGACCGAAGCCAAAAAAAATAGAGCCGTGGTGGTCTCAAATCAAACAGAACAAAATTCACTTTACTGTCGATGCCAACCAAAAATGCTCAAAGTCATTGCAGTTCAAATTACACTGTAACCCAGCTACAAATATCAATTAACTATTCAAAGCCGAAAGTCAATCAAGTATTCAAACCCAAGTAAATGTAAAACATCATAGAAATCAAGACCTAAGTCAAGTTACACAGCAACCAAATCATACGAAGAAAAGAAACAGAAGAATCATGGAGAGTTCGAATTAGATGTGAGTGACAAGTATCACTCACCTTTGTTCGAAGCGGCCGAGACCCAAGCAAGGAGACGAACGGAGACGAGAACGAACGAGCGAGCACCATCTATCTCCTTCGATTTCTATGCCCTAGATTCGCATAAGAACGAAGAAGAGGGACGAACGAAATCGAGCAGCCATTTATTTTCTTTCGTTCGATTTTAGGGTTGGGTTTCCAAAATGAAAAGGGTAAAGAGGGGGACGGTTATTTGCTTTGCAAATTTTTACGGCCACAATAAAAACATGGGCCACTATTTAATTTCAAAGCCCAAAAATCCTTTTAACACAATTTTAAAAAAAACTTCAATTGGCAATTAGCAACACTATTAATTGTCTAATGTCGATTATCAATTGATGCAAACTACCGGGTTGTTACAAATAATTTCAACATCCTTACAAAATAAACTGAGTGTTGTGGATCCGCCAACTGGATTCGCAATTCTTAATGAAGTCATCAATCCCAAAACATTCAAAGAAAAAGTACCAACAAGTTCTTTCGTTATAAAAGAGTGAGATGCACCCTTAACAAAAGTAACTCAAATAGGATGATCACAAAACATAATAGTGCCATCAAGGACAGAATCAGAAATACCTTGACCAAGAAAAGTGTTACCAGGGGCTTGCACAACAGTTTTCCTCTTTTTTTCTTTGAAGTTTGGGACATGAAGATAAATAATGACCCGAACTTTTGCAGTAGCGACAAGTAAGGGGCTTTGGACACTTATTTGCATAGTGGTCCTTAGATCCACAATCATAGCGTTCTCCATGACTAGAGGTAAGAGTTTTTGCTACCGAAGTTTCTTGCTTCCCTTTATTATTAGGATTAGGGCCTTTGAAATTACTATCGAGAAGCCTCTTTTTATTGTTGTTGAAGTTTTTCTTAGCACCTTCAACTTCAACATCACTTGCTTTATCGGCCTCTTTAAGTCGAAGAGCGATATCTACAAGCCAATCGAAAGGAACTTCTAGCTACAGAAGTAAAATCTTTTTGAGGTTCTTATTCAACCCATAGATAAACCTCTGATTTTTCTTCAATGGGGTATTAATATACTCGATCTCATATTTAGAGATGGATTCAAATGATGCGACATAATTCGTCAAAGAAGATTCACCTTGAACAAGGTTAATAAAGCATCTAGCTAAAGTTACCTTTTCAGCTTCCGACACAAAATTTAACTCGAACCTTTTCTGGAATTTCTCCCAAGTAAGATCCGCTTCAACAGTTTCCTAAACCAAAAGCTCATACCAATCTAATGCTCTCTCCTGCAGCATGCTAGAAGCCACTTGGACTCGATGTATATCCACAAGATTCATGCGAGAAAAGATGTGATCGCATGTTCTAAGCCAAGCTTGGACTTCTATAATGCTTTCGGAACCCATAAATGACCTTCCCCCAAAATTGGTATAATCACCGCACAAGCGTGCAAAGTTGAATTTAGGTTGAGTAGGCTCAGGAATGGGTCCAACAATTCTTTACAAGATCCAAAAGTTGTTGGGCAGACATGAATATGCCATCCTGAGTAGTAGCATTAGATTGACCGATGTTGGGACGACCAGGTCTAACCATTTCTCTTCTTTAAGAGAGAAAGAAAGAAGAGGAAAAAGGTTATTCTTCGAATGAATATCAAACAAATGATAAAACAAGGCATCATAAAAGAAAATAGGATAGAACGGGTCTTAAGATTCAAATTAAATCCTAAGGCATGATTCCTACGAAAGACTTAGGACAATGATCCTTGCTAGATTATTGTACATTGTTTCGAAGTTTGGCTCTGATACCAAGCCATGACGCCTCACCTCTATACTCACACAAACCAAGGACATTGCGGGGGTAATGCCGTCTACTAGCACGAAGAGTAAGGTTCACTTCAAGAATTTTGATTTTTAGTAGCGCTCAAAACGCTACTAAAAGTTTCAGCAGCGTTTTGATAAACGCTGTTATAAAGCCCGCGAATAAAAATACCCGATTTTTAGTCACACTTATTCAATGCTACCATAAATCGTTTTACTGCAGCATTCATGAAACGCAACTAAATTCTTTTTTTGCAGAATGTATAAAACGCTACCAAAATGTACTTGGTCTGCTTAGAAATATTTTGGTAGAGTTTGTTAAACGCTGTAATAGAGGACGCAGTTTATTAACAAAGCCTGTAGCCGCGTTTATTAAACGCTACTATATATGCTCTCCTTCGAACCTTTATTTTTTGTAGCGTTTTTAGTAGCGTTTTCGAAACGCTACTAAAAATATTCTGGCTCTAACTGTAGATTGCCTCCAGTTCATTCTTGTTCATAGCTTATAACATAATACATAAACACATACACATTAAACAACCGCAAAATACACATACACATACACATACACATTCAAACATAAACACATTTAAAAACCACAAAATACACAAAAAAAAGCACTAGCATAAACAATATGTTAACCGTACATAAAAGTTTACACAACCGAATTACGTACCACAAACAATATGCTACTGCTGCAGTTAAAGTGCCATAAACATCCGAATTAAGCAAGTACAATAAACAACCAAACTACCTAACAAGTACGATAAACTAGTGTTGCTACTACTCATTCTTCAGAAATGCCTACCTGTAGACAAAATATGATCAACAGTGAGACTCAAGTTATAATCAGTACTGAGATAATAATGATAGGACCATCAATCCTGAGAAAACAATGAGACTAAAGTTATACACAACTGAATATGTGCAATCTTGTGTTCAACTGAATATGCACAACTGAATATGAAAATAAAAATAATGTGCATGTTAGTTTTGGCCAAGAATAAAATGAAAATGAAGATTTGTCATCAATGTTTTGTACATTTTATCTCTGCCTTTACATTTTCATATACTCAAACATAGATTTTCATATACTCGAACACAGATGAAAATATAAGTGTACATGAATTATTTTAGATAGTGAAATTAGATAGGTGCAAGAAGTCTGCCAGACCCATATGGATACAGCCAAACACAGATTCAAAAAATTCATAAACGATAGATGCATTTGTTGATAAAAATATGAGACAATAATATAATACGGTCCTAGTATGTAAAATGAATGAAAACTTAGGATCATAAATTATCTTTTAAGTACATACAATTAGTCGATATAACTTATTGCTACTGATGGATTAAACCACCGACTAATTACATTTAATATATACAACATAAATACCATATTTTGATAAGCTTGATCATAGTAAATTCCAACAAAAATTCTAACTTATTCATATTGTTGCATAATCACATAAATCATTCAAGTACAACAACTCATTGCACATCTACAAGCAGGTTGTAATGAGGCAATTTAGAGGAAAATTTCAAATAAATTTGAAGGCAGCCCCTTTTCAAATCACTTAGGCATTATAATTATTTGAGTTGATGGTTTAAGTATTTTGTTGCTACTGGTTATCCATGATGGTAATTTTGCAAGAAGTTTTCAATTACATAAAGGATTGCATACCTTTCATTTTGGTTCCATAATGACTTTTGCTATCGGCCAAGCTATGGGAACGCCAAAGGCATCTTCCATGCACGTCAACTCCAATGTAGGTCTCCATAGCACTGCATCCGGAACGCTCACGATTTCAACCCAAACTTTTACTACATCACGTCCCAATGGACGACAATGGACCATCGATATTGGATCAGTTGAAGCGACAGTTCCTTCAGCCACTACTTCGTTCGTTTTGCCCACATCAATCAACTTGCATTTGCTATCTTTTGTCAGCTTTGTAATCAGCTGGAAAAAAATGGTGCAAATTTCAAACAGTGCATATTGAAAACCGTGTACTTACTTTAGAAACCAAAGCATACAAAATGCAACAACACAGTGGTGCATATTTCAAAGAGAAGAAAAAAAATACAAACTACAAAATATTTCCAACATATTTACTCACATGTTATTGTGGTTTCTTCGCGATTATGGGTGTGGATATCACAGGAGAAGTCGCATAATTTACATTCCTACCAAATGCATCTTTATTAACTTCAACTTTTGATTTTGGCCATGCTACTTTCCTACCAACTGCATCTCTAACGCACGACATATCAACTGTGGGTCGCCACAAATATGCATTTCCATTTATTACATTGGCCACCCAAATCGTAAAGGCAGCCGACTAAGCAGAATACCATTAACAAGATGTTGTGGATCACTGGCATATTTCTTCCTTCGCCAACGACCCCTTCACCCTCATTCCAACCATAAATCTTACATTTATCGTCTTGGGCGCTGCTATTACTCTAAAAAGGAGAAGTGTAAATCAAGAGTTTAGTGATTAAGTGAAAATATTGTACAAAAAATATTTCTAAATTAAATTTGTGAAAGACCGACATTGTCATTTCAGGTGTAGGCCTCCATAAGTAAGCATCCGGTTCTTCCACGAAATCTATAATAACGCTCACAGCATTTGGTCCAAGACGAATGCCATTGACAACCTCATTTGGATCCATGGACAACACTCTCCCATCGACAACAACTGTAGAGGTTCCATCCCGATTCAACACCGAACATACGTCGTCATTGCTCTACAATTATTCAACAAAAAATTATAGCAATTACTAGATCAAAAACTAAAATCCAAATGTTATTTCTTGAGTAATATAATTATTATTTTTACCAATTCAGGCGTGCTCCCTTCTTTCGAACTTTCTTTACCCTACAGCAAAGCACTAATATTAGGATATTTTAATCTTAGGAGCAATGAAGTGGATATACACAATACTTAAAATGTCACTAAAATCAGTCCAACAAGTTTGAATGGCAGAGTACATAAAAATGTGATAACCCAGATTTCATTGGCATAAGATAATTGTATAATTATCTGATTTAAACTATTGGAAAATACTGATTTATAGATTGAACAAATAAATTTGATATATTCATATATATATATGTGTGTGTGTGTTGATTTTAAATTTGATTTTTATGTGAAATTGAATTTAAATTGGAAATTCAAAAGATAAATATTTTAAGTTATTTTGAAAAAAAATTGATTTTATTTCTTTTATATGATTGGTTTTACATTATTTTCTTTAAAAGATTTATTTATAAAAATTTAGATAATGTGTTTACTTCATAGAAATATATATATATATATATATATATATATATATATATAAGTTTTATAAAGATCATTTAAGGATTCATTAATTCATGGGATTACAAATGTAAGTTAAATGTTTACATAATTACAAATGGAAGCATAAGAAAGTATCTAATTATAAGTGCAAACAAATATAATACATATGTTAATTTAAGAAATATGGTTTATGACATTGGAAAATTTAAACACATGGAAAAGATACAAATGTTAATTCATGAAAAATGTTAGTAACAAGTGTATAACATGCAATAAATTTTGAAACACGTGTCATTTATCATCCTTCATTTTAAAAAAAGATTGTAAAAAAACCCCACTATCTCTTATTCTCATCTTTTCTTCATTTTTCACTTTACATTTCTCAAATCTTCAAAATAAAGAAACCTGGCCATAAGGTTTCAGTTCAAACATCTTCTTCCTCTTAACTTCTTTCATTCGTAAAACTAAAAAAAACTAATATGTAATGAAAACACCCTGAGATAAAACGAGAAGATATTAAAGCTCAAATCAAGTTCAAAAGTAAGCAACTTTTTCAAGTTTGCAAATAAGCCAAACAGTTCAGATTTTCAAACGAATTCAAGTCACAGAATCAATATTTGGTTCCAGATTAGAATCAAGATTCAATTCATGTTCTAGTAGCAGACCAAGAGCAACTGCCCTCTGTTTATAAATAAACGGTGAGTAAACAATTTTTTTTATAAAAATAATGATATAGTTGCTAGCTCTATTGCATGTGATAATCCTAAATGAAGAAGTTGTTTGCATGATTGATTTTATCTGGATATATATGAATTGCTTTGTTTATATGTGAATATATCTGTATACATATAAACTGCTCCTCTGTTCTAGTTTTCCAGTGAGTAAATCTTCTTATCTAAAAACTTTAAATCTGGATGTATGCTTGATGCTAGAAGAAAGAATATAAAGTAAAGTTGAAATAGGGTCTACATGAATGATCTTAACAAATGTGTAGTTTGCATTGCATTTTATATATGTGAATGTGCCTATGTGTTAATATATTCCATCTCTGTTTATAAATTACAGGCTTAAGAACAATTCAAAAATTTCAAATTCTCTTCTCACATTCAGTAGTAGGCTTAGATTCCTAAATGAAAAATAGTTGAGACAATCTAAACTTATTTTTAAAAATATTTTCAAGCAAGAATATATAGTAAATATCCTGGAAATAAAGAATGACAGTAAAAATCATATTTAAGTCAAAGACCAATGTTTACAAATTCAGGTTTGGATTACATAGACTGATTTGTGATTGAAAATTATGAATTATGATGTGAATATGATGATTTTTAGGTAGGATATTGATGAGATATCCTGAGTTGTTTAGTTTTGGGATTATCGGCAATTGCCGATGATCTATATCAAGTTGAAGCTCGGAATTTTGATCGAGGGTAGCTTTAGGGCTGTCGATCATAGGAAAATTGGCGAAGTTGTTTAACAATGGTTGGGGAGGTCAGAAATCGTAGATGTAGGGTTTTGGTTCTGGTTATTGTTGAGGAGGATGTCAAGCCTTGTTCGATGACGGTGACGCATCGGGCCAGATCTCTATGGGGGAATTAGTAGCATGATCATGTGACGTAGCTGTGGTCAGAGGGATGGATGCTCCGGAGGGTGGAATCGTCGCCGGTGAGTAGTTTTAGCTGGTGAAGTTGATTCCAGTTTTCATTTGAATGGGTTCGATTTTGATTCGCTGGTCAACCAGCGAATCAGGGTGATCGTTCGTAACGATAGGGTGGTCTTCGACTTTGGTGGGGGTATCAGCGTCGACCTACGGTGGTCGAAGTTATCGTGCACGTGCACGTGCACGATTGTGTCTGCCGTTTGGTAGTTGGGTTTAAGGATTGAGTTTTCGAGTCAGTGGTGTGTTTTGTTTGAAGTTTTGGGAAGGTTGACTCGAAGCTTTTGAGGGTGGTCTCGGTTCTCTTATGTGGTTTCAGGTTTTTAACTGTCTGTGGTTTTAAATTTTAAATTGAATTTAAAATTTGAAGCAAAGATTTAAACCAAGTTTTAAACCCAATTTAAAGTATGGATTCAAAACTGAGATTGTATCCTAGTTTTAAAATTTAAATTAAGTTTTATAAATTAAATTGTTTTAAAAATTTTAATTGTTTAAAGTGTATTTTAAATGGTTATAATTTAAAAGTAAATTTTGTTTAAATTCTTTAAGTTTCTTTTATAAGATGAGTATTTCTTTAACATGTGATTTAAAAGGTTTTTTAATTGTTTTAATTTTGTTAAAGTTAATTTTGTATTCATTTTAAATCTTAAATTTAAAATGAAATTTAAAAATGGAATTTAAAAGTAAATTTGAAAGTTAAATGTTTTCAAATGTGTTTGTGAATGACAATTATCATTAATAATAAAATGTTTTTATTTTAAAGTTAATAAAGACTTAATGATTGTGATACATTAAATTAGTAAGGTAATTAAAATGGATAATTAATTAATTCAATTAATTAATGATTTAGGTTAATTAATTTAGTAATTAAGGGTTTGAATTAATTAATTAAAGTTTATGTTAATTAATTAAGGAATAATTAAATTGTAATTAAGAATCATTAATTAAATAAGATTAGATTGTAACTAATGATTAAGAATTAATTAAAGCAATTAAAGATTAATTAAGTTACAGTTAAGTACTTAATTAATTAAATAATTAGAGATTAATTAAATGGTTTAAAGATTAAGTAATTTGTAATTAATAATAATTAATATAAGTTTAATTAGTTAGGATAAGTAATTAAAGAATTGTTAATAGTTAATGTAGGTCATTAACTTGAGAATATTAAATAATTAATTAATGTGATTAATTTTAATAATTAATTAGATTAATTAATTAAAGATAATCATTTGTGAAATTGTTTAAGTGTAATTACTTAATGAAAGTAATTAAAGGAATTAATTACTAAAGGTAATTAATTAAATAAATTTGATTATTTTAAGTTAATTAATTTAGTTTAATTAATTAAGAATGATCATTGGATGGTTTGATAAGTAATTACTTAATGTAATTAATAAAGTTTAATTACTTAGTGAAGTAATTAATGGATAATTACTGGATGTAATTAATTGAATAGTGATTTGTTAATGAAAGTAATATGAGTATTAATTACTTTGTGTAATTAATCAAAAGATTAATCAAGGTATGATTTGAAGTAATTAATTTAATTTATTTAAATTGATTAGAAAATGGTGTGATGAATAAATCTTGCTTACGAATAATTGAATGATATGGTATGCCTAGAATTAGTTGATATCTCTGAAATGTGATCTGGGATGCTATGTGATTTGATATGCTTGATTTATATAGTGATAATGTGGTTATCTATGATGAATGACTGTGTAAAAGTGACATCCAGTATTTAAATTTAGTCACTTGAATAACCTGGTTAAGATGACATTGGATTCAAAGAGACCGGAGTCGGGTATTAGTTAATACCCGAAACCACTTCGATTCTCTATAGATTGATATGTGAAATCAATAGGCTGGTATGGAATGATTTAAGTGAATTGGACCATTTAATCTAAGTTTTGGTACTTAGAAATTGATGTGTGAAATAAGTGCTGTCTATAACAAATTGTGAATTTGTAAATTGAAACGAGTTACCCCGGGTTTTATATAAGTTGTATGCTTTTGTATTCCACGTTAGATGGGTTTACTCACGCTGGTTTCCAGCTTGACCCAAGTGTTACTTTGATGTAATGCTCGGGTCAGACCAAGTATTACAGATTTTCAGGTAAGGACGTTCTGAAGCTTAGGAGGCGAGCTGGATGGCAGGAACGTATCGAGTGTTTCCGCTGTATTATATTGTTGTATATCTGAGACATACTGATTGTATATGTCCAGTGTTTGTATATATGTTGTGACTCTGATGTATTAAGTGAAATTTGAAAAGTATAGTTTCCTTTATATAACTGTTATTATTTGCTATTATATTTTATCCGCTGCGAATGTGAGATATTGGTGTTTCTGTTCTTCTTTTTCTTCTATCTCTTCCTTCTTTTCCTTAACTATATGGAATTTTCGGGATCGAATATTCTGGGTCATCACATTTGGTATCAGAGCAGAAGGTTAAGCGAGAACCTTGGCTCTGGTGGGATTACTCATTAAGAATAGGGTCAATGGTACCCTAGAATGAGTTGAGTGTGTGTGTGTGTATATGAGAGCATATTTGTTATTTTCTTATATAAAGATTTTATATGATTTTATATAAGAATATGTTTTTATATATAAAGCAATATTCCTTTCTAATAAATATTAAGGTAATTGGTTGTTAATTTATAGGAATTAAATTAAGTGGTAATAGAAATACAACTAAATTGGAATTGGATAATGATAAGTTTGAAGTGGATTCAAACTAAAATTTAAATCTTGAATTTGGGAAGGAGTTTTAGAATAAGATAATAATGAATTGGTGACCTTGGTTATTATCCTAAAATGAAGAGATTGTTGTTAATGATCAAGAAAAAATAAAATGTTTTAAGGAAGTAACCATTAGATGAGAACAACTTCTAAATTAGAAAGAATGCAAATTGAGAAGTTTTAAATCCTAAGGCTAGGAACATTTGAAATTGTTTTCAAGATGTTAAGAGAAATAATAAATAGTATTATTCAGAATATTTGAATGAATGGTTCCTATTTCAAATAAGAGTTGTTTGAAAATTTAAAGAAATTAGTTTTGAATTAAAACCAAAGGTGGTTTAAATGTTAAAATTTGGCTTGGTGGGCCAAGAAGTAAATATGTATATATGTGTGGATATACCTAATATCAAAGATGGTTTGAAATAAACTCTAAATGTTGAGTTTTAAATTTGCAATAAAACCCAAAGTGATAAGTTTTTGAACTTATAAGTGGGAAGATTATTAATGTGAAGTTAAATAAGTTTTTGAACTTTTAAGTGATAGAAATTTGGAATTTGAAATGGAAAGTTCAAATTTGGAGTGGGATTAATGGGATTAAATTGAATTTAACATTAGAAGAAGTTAAATAAGTTTGAATGAACAACCTGATTTGGAAACTCAAGAAGAAAATTGAGATTTAACTTGGGAAGTTAAATTGTTGATTCAAATGGGGAGTTTGTGTGATTTCAAAATGGGTTTGAGATCTGTAAATTGGATGGATGTTTAAAATAATTTGGATGATATCATTCTATTGTTATTAATAACCTTTAAGTTGAAATTGGATTTGTTTAAATGAATGAAGAAATGGGGTATGGTAATATATCCATTATTAAGATAAAATGGAACCATTTTGGACTAAAGATTTGAATGTTTAAGATAGAACTTCAAAGGTTTGGTTTCAAAATTAAAATTTGGTGGTAAATTGAATTTCAAAGATTTAGTTGTTTAAAAAGGATTTGAATTATTATTTGAACTTTGAAATAGGATTAAAAATGGGATTTGGATTCAGAATTAAATGGTTTAAAGATATAAGTTGATTTGATTTAAAGGATTAAATCAACATTTAAAAGTTGAACTCGAATTTATGTAATTCGGGATGATTTAAATTTGAAATTCGAATTGAATTAGTTCAAATTGAATTTGATTTGAATCAATCAGAATTGTGATTGAAGATGTATGAATTGGATTGTTTTGAAATGAAATTGAAAATGAATGAGTTCAAATTCAAATGGGAATTGGGATTAATTTAAACTAGAATTGAAATGATTAGAAATTGAAGCTGGTTCAATTTGAAATTAATCCAAATTGATTTGAATAATTTGGAATTGTGATTAAAGTTGAATTGGTTTAAAATTCAAATGAAATTTGATTTGAATGGAAAGATATTGAGGTTAATTCAACTTGAATTGGGATTAAATCAATTTCAATGGAAATTGAAGTTATTGAGTCAATTTAAATGGAAGTGGAAATTTAAATTAATTTGATGGGATTGGAGATTGGGAACTGAACAGTTTAACTCTGGACTATTTTCAAAATAAATTGTTTTAATATAAATCTATTTTTTCCAAACTATTTCCTATACAATTTTTCCTCTTTTAAAGCTAAAACTATCTTATATTTGTTTTACAATTATTTTTAGAACTATTTAACAATTTTTCAACTGTTTTATAAACTAATTACTATTTGTCAACTACTTTATAACTAATTACTATTTTACAACTATTTTACAATTGTTTAAAATTTGTACAACTATTTGATTATTTTCCAACTATTTTACAGCTATTTTACAAACTAATAATCATTTTTCAACTGCTTATCTATTTTTAAATTCTTCGAGCTATTTTCAAGATTTAAACTGGTCAGAGTGCAAACTGTTTATGATTAAATATCCTTTTGAGATAAAAGTTGAGGTAATAATCCAAATGGGGATTGAGGCAATGGTGAATAAAGGAATAAGAATCTAAGTGAATGTGAATAGGATAGGAGATTGTTTTGGCTAATAACTAATGAAGATAAATACGTAGGATGTACTATATTATTCTATTCGCATAGTGATTTGATCCAAATTCGAGCATAGAATTTCGAGACAGTATATCGATCCGAGTTGGGATTTTTCACTCGATTTTCGATGGCGAGCCTGGATATGGATTGTTGATTGGTTCTGGATATTCTCTATCATAGTTATGGCTATGCAAGGAGAATGACGGTTTCTGATCAAGAAACCAGATCCGAGTCCGCACTAGGAAATCGGGTGGACGATACTAGTTCGGAAGTGGAATTGTGTGATCGAGTGAGCGATCAGATTGGTATAGCATACGGGTGATATATGTACTTCGTACGGGTTTGAATGAAATTGTTACTGGGAATTTGTAGATAATAATTGTGAAATGGTTTTTGAAATAAAAGTATATTTTATGAAATATACAATGAAGTAAAATGGAAATTGGATATTTCTATGATTAAAGGTTCACTTTATAAAGAAAAGAAAGGATAAATTAAATTTGAATATTTGGTTTGGAATTAATAATGTTATATTTCTTTGTTATGAAAGGTAAATCTTCCCTTGTTGAATCTAAAGCCAGAAGAAAGGGTTTTGAAAATGTTTGAAGTATAAAAGGAGTTTTATACAAGTTTGAAATGATCCAAAATTTTTAAAATTATATATATATATATATATATATATATATATATGATTTTATGAGGATTTTGACTAAAGGTTTTTGGAACCTTTGGATTTGGAAAGGCTTTTTATTTTTGGGTAAAATCAATATTGGATTTGGAAAGCCTACCTTGAGAATTATCGATTTTGGGATAATCGATTTTGAGAAAGGAGATTTATACGCGATTCATCCTAGGTGTCTGATTTGGAAAATACTATATGTGTATAGTATAAACGGTTTTGAAAATGGCTCTGGAGAAAAAGGCGCTCCCTTGAAATGAACTTCTCAGGAGTGCCACAGGGTGGTGCTGCCTTGAACCCTAGGGGGGTTCTAAAGTTGATCCTATGAGGAGTCCGGACAAAACTAGTTCCAGAGGATTTTGTGTAGTGTGTAGCGAAAGTCGATGGAGCTGATGCCTACAGAGGCATTTGGGTTATGCTTTGACAACAGTGCAACTCGATGTCACTGCGATCTACTGCAGACCATAGCGAAAGTCGTGTGTGCTGCTGAGAGCCAACAGTCTACGTTTGATTTTATATCGGTAGACTACGACCTATGGTAACATAACTAAAGTCGTATGTGCTACTGTGAGCCAACAATCTACGTTTGATTTTACATAGGTAGACTGCGACCTATGTGGAAGTGGAGAAATTTCATTTTTGACAGCGAAAATCGAGGGCACTGATGCCTGCAGTTACATGGACTTTTGCTGTGATGGCAACATAACCCTGGATTGTAACTGCGATCTGTTGTGGGTTCCATGGCATAATCGAGGGGCGCGAAGAGCCTACAGTTACATGGACTTTTGCTGCGATGGCCACGTAACCCAGGATGTAACTGCGACCTTGGATAGGGGTGATGATTTCCAGAGCATTCTCATCAAAGATATTTCCTCTATTTTCAAAAATATTTTTGATATTTTTAATAGAATTATTTTTCAAATATTTTCACTGGGTGTTGAAACCAGGTTTACCAAGTACTTATAGATTTTCAGTCTTACGCCTGATCAATGTATGACCGAATTTCTATGAGAACGAGGACGACTTGTTGAAACATCGAGTTATAAAATGATATTTTTATAAAACTACTTTGGCAATATTATATAAATTTTAAAGTGTTTTTAAAATGATCAAAAAGTGATTTAACTGATTTTAAGTATTAAATAAATTCTGGCTTCGTTCCTTTTTGAGGACGAAAAGATTCAAAGGGGGAAGGAATGTGATAACCTGGATTTCTTTGGCATCAGATAATTGTATAATTATCTAATTTAAACTATTGGAAAATACTGATTTATAGATTGAACAAATAAATTTGATTTTATTCATATTTAAATATATATATTTGTGTTGATTTTAAATTTGATTTTTATGTGAAATTGAATTTAAATTGGAAATTCAAAAGATAAAATTTTTAAGTTTTTTTGAAAAATATTTTTTTATTTTATTTCTTTTATATGATTGGTTTCACATTATTTTCTTTAAAAGATTTATTTATAAGAATTTTGATAATGTGTTTATTTAATAGAAATACATATATAAGTTTTATAAAGATCATTTAAGGATTCATTAATTCATGGGATTACAAATGTAAGTTAAATGTTTACATAATTATAAATGGAAGCATAAGAAAGTATCTAATTATAAGTGTAAACAAATATAATACATATGTTAATTTAAGAAATATGGTTTATGACACTGGAAAATATAAACACATGGAAAAGATACAAGTGTTAATTTATGAAAAAAAGTTAGTAACAAGTGTATAACATGCAATAAATTTTTAAACAAGTGTCATTTATCATCCTTCATTTAAAAAAAAACAAGATTGTAAAAAAAACCCACTATCTCCTATTCTCATCTTTTCTTCATTTTTCACTTTACATTTCTCAAATCTTCAAAATAAAGAAACCTGGCCGTAAGGTTTCAGTTCAAACATCTTCTTCCTCTAAACTTCTTTCATTCCCAAAACTAAAAAACGAATATGCAATGAAAACAACCCGAGACAAAACTAGAAGATATTAAAGCTCAAATCAAGTTCAAAAGCAAGCAACTTTTTCAAGTTTTCAAATAAACCAAACAGTTAAGATTTTCAAACGAATTCAAGTCCCGGAATCAATAATTGGTTCCAGATTAGAATCAAGATTCAGTTCATGTTCAAGTAGCAGACCAAGAGCAACTGCCCTCTGTTTATAAATAAATGGTGAGTACACAATTTTTTTTAAAAACAGTGATATGATTGCTAGCTCTATTGCATGTGATAATCCTAAATGAAGAAGTTGTTTGCATTATTGATTTTATCTGGATATATATGAATTGCTTTGTTTATATGTGAATATATATATATATATATATATATATATATATATATATATATATATATATATATAAACTGCTCCTTTGTTCTAGTTTTCCAGCGAGTAAATCTTCTTATCTAAAAACTTTAAATCTGGATGTATGCTTGATGCTAGAGGAAAGATTATAAAATAAAGTTGAAATAGGGTGTGCATGAATGATTTTAGCAAATGTATAGTTTGCATTGCATTTTATATTTGTAAATGTGCCTGTGTGTTAATATATTCCATCTCTGTTTATAAGTTACAAGCTTAAGAACAATTCAAAAGTTACAAATTCTCTTCTCTCAGTAATAGGCTTAGATTCCTAAATGAAAATAGTTGAGACAATCTAAACTTATTTTTAAAAATAGTTTCAAGAAAGAATATATAGTAAATATTCTGGAAATAAAGAATGATAGTAAAAATCATATTTAAGTCAAGATCAATGTTTACAAATTCAGGTTTGGATTACATAGACTGTTTTGTGGTTGAAAATTATGAATTATGATGTGAATATGATGATTTTTAGATAGGATATTGATGAGATATCCTGAGTTGTTTGGGTTTGGGATTATCGACAATCGTCGATGATCTATGTCAAGTTGAAGCTCGGAATTTTCATCGAGGGTGGCTTTAGGGTTGTCGTAGGAAAATTGGCGAAGTTGTTTAACAATGGCTAGGGAGGTCAGAAATCGTCGATGTAGGGTTTTGGTTCCGGTTATTGTTGAGGAGGATGTCGAGCCATGTTCGTGACGGTGATGCATCGGGCCAGATCGCTATAGGGGAATTAGTAGCGTGATCATGTGACGTAGTTGTGGTCAGAGGGATGGATGCTTCGTTGGGTGGAATCATCGCCGGTGAGTAGTTTTAGCGGGTGAAGTTGATTCCTGTTTTCATTCGAATGGGTTCGATTTTGATTCGCTGCCCAACCAGCGAATCAGGGTGATCGTTCATAACGATAGGGTGGTCTTCGACTTGGTGGGGGTATCGGCGTCGACCAACGGTGGTCGGAGTTATCGTGCACATGCACGTGCACGATTGTGTCCGACGTTTGGTAGTTGGGTTTAAGGAAGAACAGGAGGTACATGAGTTTCTTGAGTCAGTGGTGTATATTGTTCGAAGTTTTGGGAAGGTTGACTCGAAGCTTTTGAGGGTGGTCTCGAGTCTCTTATGTGGTTTCAGGTTTTTAACTGTCTGTGGTTTTAAATTTTAAATTGAATATAAAATTTGAAGCAAAGATTTAAACCAAGTTTTAAACCCGATTTAAAGTATGGATTCAAAACTGAGATTATATCCTAGTTTTAAAATTTAAATTAAGTTTTATAAATTAAATTGTTTTAACAACTTTAATCGTTTAAAGTGTATTTTAAATGGTTAGAATTTAAAAGTAATTTTGGTTTAAATTCTTTAAGTTTCTTTTATAAGATGAGTATTTCTTTAACATGTGATTTAAAAGGTTTTTTAATTGTTTGAATTTTGTTAAGGTTAATTTTGTATTCATTTTAAATCTTAAATTTTAAATGAAATTTAAAATGGAATTTAAAAGTAAATTTGAAAGTTAAATGTTTTCAAATGTGTTTGTGAATGACAATTATCATAAATAAGAATTTTGTTTTATTTTAAAAGTTAATAAAGACTTAATGATTGTGATATATTAAATTAGTTAGGTAATTAAAATGGATAATTAATTAATTCAATTAATTAATGATTTGGGTTAATTTATTTAGTAATTAAGGGTTTGAATTAATTAATTAAGGTTTAAGTTAACTAATTAAGGAATAATTAAATTGTAATTAAGAATCATTAATTAAATAAGATTAGATTTTAATTAATGATTAGGAATTAATTAATCAAGTAATCAAAGATTAATTAAGTTACAGTTAAGTACTTATTTAATTAAATAATTAGAGATTAATCAAATGGTTATTAAAGATTAATTAATTTGTAACTAATAATAATTAATTTAAGTTTAATTACTTAAGAGAAGTAATTAAAGAATTGTTAATAGTTAATGTAGGCCATTAACTTGAGAATATTAAATAATTAATTAATGTGATTAATTTTAATAATTAATTAGATCAATTAATTAAAGATAATCATTTGTGAAATTGTTTGAGTGTAACTACTTAATGAAAGTAATTAAAGGAATTAATTACTCAAGGTAATTAATTAAATAAATTTGATTAGTTTAAGTTAATTAATTAAGTTTAATTAATTTAGAATAATCATTGGATGGTTTGATAAGTAATTACTTAATGTAATTAATAAAGTATAATTACTTTGTGAAGTAATTAATGGATAATTACTGGATGTAATTAATTGAATGGTGATTTGTTAATAAAAGTAATTTGAGTATTAATTACTTTATGTAATTAATCAAGGGATTAATCAAGGTATGATTAAAGTTATTAATTTAATTTATTTAAATTGATTAGAAAATGGTGTGATGAATAAATCTTGCTTACGAATACTCGAATGATATGGTATGCCTAGAATTAGTTGATATCTCTGAAATGTGATCTGGGATGCTATGTGATTTGATATGATTGATTTATACAGTGATAATGTGGTTATCTATGATGAATTACTGTGTAAAAGCGACATCCAATATTTAAATTTAATCACTTGAATAACCTGGTTAAGATGACATTGGATTCGAAGAGACCGGAGTCGGGTATTAGTTAATACCCGAAACCACTTCGATTCTCTATAGATTGATATGTTAAATCAATAGGCTGGTATGGAATGATTTAAGTGAATTGGACCAATTAATCTAAGTTTTGATACTTAGAAATTGATGTGTGCAATAAGTGATGTCTATAACAAACTGTGAATTTGTAAATTGAAACGAGTTGCCTCGGGTTTTATATAAGTTGTATGCTTTTGTATTCCATGTTAGATGGGTTTACTCATGCTGGTTTCCAGCCTGACCCGGGTGTTACTTTGATGTAATGCTCGGGTCAGACCGAGTATTATAGATTTTCAGGTAAGGACGTTCTAAAGCTCAGGAGGCGAGCTGGATGGCAGGAAATTATGGAGTGTTTCCGCTGTGTTATATTGTTGTATATCTGAGACATGTTGATTGTATATGTACAGTGTTTGTATAGATGTTGTGACTCTGATGTATTAAGTGAAATTTGAAAAGTATAGTTTCCTTTGTATAACTGTTATTATTTGCTATTATATTTTATCCGCTGGGAATGTGAGATATTGGTGTTTCTGTTCTTCCTTTTCTTCTATCTCTTCCTTCTTTTCCCTAACTATCTGGAATTTTCGGGATCGAAAATTCTGGGTCGTCACAAAAACCAGTTGTTGTAGCATCATTTACAAACATTAGTGTCCGAATTCATTATTTTCAAAATTATTATGTAACGAAAAACCAGTTGTTATGCACTATTTTGTTATTCCATTTTACTACAGTGTTTTTATATATGCTTTGATGCTATGCATATTTGCAATAAATTATAGGTGCATCAATAAACCTTATTCATCATAGACTTACCTTTTATGTTCAGTGATCAAGTGTTGTGACGACATGTGCACCAAAAACTTGTTGAGAGTTTTATTTGGGAAAAAATAAAAAGCAAGCAGGAACACCTATACTACATATACTGTTTGGATACTCAAAATGGATGCCAAAAATTTATGTGAACAAACAACATTAGAAGAATATTTATCCATCAATAAAATGATCTTCAGCAGAATATGTCAGAGAAGGTATAAACTAAAGATGAAAGGCCCATCAACTAATTCTGTTATAATATTCTCGGGTATAATATGATTGTAATTTTATTAATAAAAGCAGATGGAGAATAAGCTGCATTTGCAAGTGTGAATTTATTCATCTACTATATAAGAATAAATAACTTTATAAATTGTAATTGTGTGCCAAAATAAATAGTATTGGAAATCAATCATTAATTTAAATAGGATGAAAGCATTAAATTATTATATAGTTGACACCAAAACAAATATCATTCCATGATAAGCAAATTTAAACATTCTTTTTGCCTAAAGATAAATTTAGACATGATACAAGAGAATATCCCAACGGATAAATGGACTCATTTAATAAAGAGTTTAGTAACCCATTCCAAAGTTGCTATAATCGATAAATAACGAAAAGAATTCGCGAATGTGAGGCTCAACATTTGTCTCTTACAAACCATTTGAAAAGATAGGCCCTGGACTAGGCCACTAGACAACTACCTAACACGCCTCCAACTTTCTAAGGGTCTCCAACTATTATAACATGTTATTCCCAGTGAGCAATGCAGCTACAATGGGGCCTTAATTAGCAGAGCCTGACCAAGCTTGGTATTTTCACACTAAAACAAAGTGTTGCCTGTTGTTCGGTTCACTTGCTGCCTCAAGCCATTGTACCCAGTGTTTTCCCAATGTTATACCCAGTGTTTTCCCAATGTGTACTTAATAAATTACTTTTAAAAGTTTACCTTTTGGTCCACCAGCATATGTACCATACCCCTCAATTCTGCTATTTCCTCTCGACATTGAGATAGTTGTTTATCTCTGGACTGGGCCACAACTAGCTTGGTTAAGGTGCAGCCCCTTCCCAATTCCCTTAACTGTCCTAGTTTATCTTATCCCAATACATTTGCAAGAGCATCTCCATTGCCATTCTGTGATAAGCTGGACTGTGATAGGCTAACAAATTTTTTAATCTCCGCCTACATAAATAAATACATACAGATAATGTACGATGGTAAAATCATCATAGTTTCGGACAATTTTTTATATACCGATAAAATAAAAAATTCTTACAATATTATTTGCAGCTTCCATGGTCACTGGTTCATCATTTTTTTAATGTGAGATTTAATCCAAACATCATCTCTACTTATGGATGATGGATTTGGACTTCCTTTTTTCTAAATTTAGAATAACATTAAACAAATAAATTGACAAATATGAAATAATATTAAATAATGCTATACTTAACTAACTAACCATGTCCTCGGTCAGTCTAGCCATTCCTCTACGACCAGATGTGTGTGGAACTTGTTTAACCTTATGGGCCAAATATTTCTCACTTCGTTTCTGGAAATATTGGAAGATATTAGAATTTAGCAACCAAAAGCATATTACAGATATCTTAATGTTACCTTAAACTTCTGACTTATTATGGCCTTCACAAACTTTCTCCATTCGTTCATATTTTTTATGTTGGCAGGTTTCAGTTTAAGTCTTTCCTCTTCGTTCTCCGCTTTATTTAATCTTCGAACCAGTTTGCTCTTTGAGGATCTTCAAATTACTCTCATCTGTTAAAATACGACTCTTCTTTGCCATTCCTCTTCCAATTTAAATCTAACATGCAACAATACATCAAAACATGATATTAACAGTAGAAAACATGATGTTAACAGTTGGTGAATATAAAGAAATATGCAATGGTGAAGCAAAATGCTGTCAAGCTAGTACAGAATTGGTGAATATATGACTTTATGGTCTCTAAACTTTGAAGAAATCTGAATGAAAATCATGAACTAATCACCCGGTCCTGACATTAGACGCCTAAAATATATCTATAGGATTTTTACTCTTGAAGATGATAGCAACGTCACTAAAAATCAAAATTGGTATGATTTCAATCTCATCTGAGCGGGGATATTGCTGTTTAAATTTTTTAATTCTATCCAATAATCTATGACAGCATTGTTTAATTTTTGAAGAATAGCATTTGCAATCTAGAATAATAATTTTGAAATCATTGGTCAGCTGATTTTATCAAAAATAATAATTAGAAAACAATGAAAGTTTATCAAAAAACGATTCACTACTTTTATAAGCAAGCAAATTCGTATTGATGTACTTTAGTACATGACACAAATTATGATTTGTAACACATAATTCAAATCATGTTTACATTTTTGCCTTAGAAATAATCATTCAGACCCATAAATCTCTGTCATTCTGAACCTTTCGTGAAATAAGAATATTCATTTCTAATTTATTTATCTATTAAATGTTAAAAAACCAGAAATATGAACAATTGAATTTTGGAGGATAACCCACAATACGAACCTACACTAATGATGATTCAAATTAACAAATTAAGGTTCTTAAATAGAAGTCAGGATAAAATGTTTAAATGACATGATTCAACTACTAGAACTTGTGGATTTCTTAATATAAATTCCTGTTAATTATAGTCAATTTAAAAACCGCAAATTGGAAAAACTATAACATGATTTATACTTTAAAAAGTAAGTGGTAGGAGAAGAGAAAGATGAGTTTCTTAATAAATCTACAAAATAAATATATGCAGAAGCAGGGACAAATGTTGATAAATAGATTCTCTAGCATATGCAGTAGGGAACCTGCTCTATACCTGAAGCGATCGCCACGAAACAACTTTTAACTCTTCACTTAGATTCCTCCAATCATCAAGCGTGTATGGAACCTGCTCCCGTACAAGCAGTCCAAGAAAAGAAGATAAATATACCGACCCTGGCCCTATTGGTACGCCTATATCATTGAACTCAACTTCAATTCAATCTTGACTGTTTAACGGGAGTTTTTTTTGCTTTTGTTTGACCTATACTTTCGAGACAAACTTGTAGTTTCAGCATCACTTGCTCTCTCAATTTCCACCTCAGCAGCATCAATCTGGTCAAGATGAATTTCATTGTCTAAGCGGTGTTCTTCTTCATCTAACAAAGCCCTTTCCTCATTTGGGTCTTCTTCATCTAATAAATCCCTTTCACCATTTGGGTCAGAAGGGTTATCGCGTAGTGCTTGTTCTTCATTTTCATTGCAAACACTGGCTTGCTTCTTAGCATTTACTACTTGTTTTTCGCCATCACTGCAAGCACCAGCTGGAATCTTATACTTTCGCTTTGAATTACACTTCCGCTTTGAATTATTCTTCTAGGATTCCTCATCAATCTTTTTCTGGTTGCGAGTACGTACAGAGCTTGAAACATCTCTTTTCTGCAAATGGAATAAAATATGAGATAATTAAAAATTTCATTATTTACCATCTACTCGCTGGAGGAATCTGGACCCAATAATTAGTTTGCAGATACATGATCTCTGAATCATTTTAACGTTATATTTCAAAGTATTCTAGAAGTTAATTTTATATCTTAAACAATATAACGAACAAATTAATTAACAAAAGATTGATTTTTTGTAACCAGATCAATATTCTTTTTAAATATATTAATGTAGAAACTTACTAGACCTTGTATTTTAACATGCAAAAATTAACGTAGCATATATGTATAAACGAAAAACTGTTATAGAGTAGTCATGTTAAGCAAGTTCAATCCTTTTCCAGCTTAAGTTCATGATTTGAAAATCAGTTCTTTGACTATGCAGATGAGAAAAATATATACCATCCATGACAAACTGTAGTAGGCTAATAATAAAATTGGACCCATAAATACATATTAAAAATAGAATAGTAAATGGTTTAACTAATTTCACTAGTAAAACCAAAATGGTTAAACAAGAATGGCTCTCAATAACTGTAATTTCCAAGAATGTAGTCATCAATTTTTTGTCTATATATAAAAAGAAACGTTTTCAACTAACATGAATTGCATGAGCTTATATGTAATAATGCTACGAGTTTATATTATTTGGCCAACTTACTTGTTTTGAAGTGTGTACTAAAATAATTAAATAGATTTATCAATAGCCATTTCATCCAAAACAAAATTCAATCTGATCACAATCTTGTCATTTGGTTACTTTTAAAAAAAATCTTATCAATCAGCAATCGGTGGCAAAGTAAGACTGAAATAGGTAATTAAAAACAACTGAAGAAGCAAGAAGAAGATAACTAGAAATATGAAGCAAACTGAACAGATTCTCTCACACAACTTAAAATATGGTAAAATATTTTTTTCTTGTTTATCATGTTATTCACAGAAGATTCGTGCTTCTTCGGCAACAAACTAGTAGAATAGGATATGCATTATTTTATGAACATTGAGTACTCATAAACACATACTTTATGAACAGGATATGCATCCAAGTTTTTTTTGTTAATAGAAGCATCCTGATTGAAAATAACTTAATCAGCAAAACATATCCATGGCAACCGATTTTTTTATTACATCCACACCTCATTACAAATGAAAGCTTGAGTTATTTTTAAACAAATATAGACCAGATCAGATGCAAAAAGGGTGAAGTAAACAAATTAAAAAGAAACAAGAAATATAACATTAAATATGGTGTAAATTTCTTCAAGTAGGTTATTAAATAGTTAATCGAACAAGACATACACATAATCTTATGCGGTGTTTATCATCTGTATGCATGCAACTTTTTTTTATTAGGCACATTTATTATTTTCAACACGGTTAAGTACAGACACAATTACCATGCAAAGTTTTAATATATTCAAAAATACATGATTTCAGGATGAACAAAATTGGGGCCTGGAAATCATCGAAGATGAGTGACGATGTGGGATAGTTATAGAGCCAAATTTTCTGACTTTAATTCTTCAAGTACCAACTGAACAATTGAAAATAGGAATAGAAAAGCATTAGTTCAAAACTATCAGATGAAAGTTTGCATGCTATAATTCAGATTATTTAGTTCAAAAAACCAATAGTTACGGGCTATTCCATTACAAATACATAACAGACAATGAACTAGGCCAAGATTGCCTGTGTTGGTAGTTTATTGTGTCACATATTCATGCTTCGTACAAATAACAATCATAAATTGAAACCGGTTGGTTCATAGTGGATATGAATTTATTTCATTAATAAATTGAAATCATAATACTATAGTAATTAGAACCGCAAATGGACTGGAATTGTTTGCTACTCTAATTCAATGAATAAATTATATGAATCCAGCAAAATGAGTAACAAGACAATAAAATCTGAATCCATGCTTTCATTCCTTACTAAAACAAGCTTTGATAGTGAATTTAATAAATACAAAATGAGTAACACAACTTGCAAAATAAAAATAGAGACATTCGGAGAGTAAAATGAGTCTACTACTATGACTAATGCATTAGTCTAATGTATGTATCTGACTTAGTAGGTGAACATATAATCTACTCAATTATGCCTTCGCAATCCTCCCTAACATAGCTAACATCTTCATCATCCATTTCAGTTATTTCATAATCTTCCACAGCTCGGATATCTTCCTCGATGCAATCATGTGTCTCTAAATCATTAAAACTTATTGATGGTGCTTTCATTACAACATACCAATTAGAATCTTCATTTTCTTGAATAAAATACTTGTCTTGCTTGAGATGCAAGTATGTATGGATCTCTTGAAAACGATGCTTGATGTCAATTAACAAGAGTGAACCCATCATCATCAACTTTTACTCCATTTCCTTTATACGCCCAACGACACTTAAAAACTAAAATATAAAACAAATGATAATCTAATAAAATTATATCATTCAATATTCCATAATAAGTGACCACATCAACCACTTGGGACATATCTTTTGCACTTGCTCTGCACATAGTAGTCGCATCAAAGGTCACCCCGCAATTCTGAGTTTCTCTCCTTACATCTTTTATATGAAAACGTTGATCATTGATAACATATCCTTTATAAGACAAGGCATCATTCTTCGGACCCAAAGCAATCCATCTTAACATGTCATCATGATCCTTGGAGGCAGTAGGTATCTACAACAAATTCCATTTAGCATGAATATTTTAGAATAATATTAGTACTCAAATGAGAATATATTTGGAATCTAACTAACCTTCCTTTTAATCCAATCGGCAAAAAAATTTGTATGTGTGTCCCAAAGTAAGGTCACATTTTTTTTCATGCGCTGGTCTAAATTTTCTAATTCCTCCAAATGCAAACTACTATAAAACAAGTGATTATAAATTACAAATAGCATTACGAACACATCAAAATGATTAAAACAATGTAACATAAACTTACTCTATAAATGGTTCCACCACATTCATATTCATTAACACGGCTAAATGAGCCATTTCTTTCTCATTAGCTGACAATGCAACTGTCTTTGACATTGAAATCGGACGTCCCTCAGGTATTACAATTCTTTCATAATCTTCAATTCGAGCTTCTTTCTCCTCTATGTCCAGATTTTTTCAAAAATTCGTTGAAAAACATCATGGATTCTTCTACAAGATAGGATTCTGCAATACATCCATTTGGTCGTGCATAGTTTCTTACATAATCTTTAAGTGTCTTCATATATCGTTCAAATGGATACATCCAACAAAAATGAACCGGTACGCACATTAGTGCTTCTATTCCAAGATGAATGGACAAATGTACCATTATATCAGAAAAAGTGGGTGGAAATTTTTTTTCAAGTTCGCATAAAAATTCAATAATCTCAACATTGATTTGTTCTACCTTCTCTATCAAGAACACTTTGACATAATCTGTTGAAAAAAGAACATAAGCGAATTATTGCTTTTCTTGCCTTCTTTGCCATTAATCCTCTCGATGCTACTGGCAATAAAAGTTACATTAGTACATGGTAATCATGTGACTTCAATCCGCTAATTTTGCGATCATGCAACGAAATCCGATTCTTCAAATTTGAACAGTAGCATATGGTCCTTTGAAATCGTACAATCTTTTGCAAAATATTTTCTCTCGGAATTTGACAACATGTATGGAGCCGGTGGAAGATACATTTTATTCCTATGAGGTTGTGCATGAAGCTCATTTCGAATTCCCCAATCCTCTAAATCCTTTCTACAGTTGGTTCCATCTTTTGATTTATTACCGTGCAACATCGTGCCCAATAGGCTTTCACCGATATTTTTCTCCACATGCATTACATCTATATTGTGACGTAATGGAAGTTCCTGCGAAAAATAGAACTATAACGCATTATTGGGTTTTTCTTATGTTAAAAAAATGAAAAATAAATAAATTAACTACTAACCTTCCAATATGGCAAATCAAAGAAAATCGATCCTTTCTTCCATCTTGGTAGCTCTATTTCTGTAGAATTATTAATATTATCATACTCATATTCTGTAACATAAGCACACTTTCTCTTCTTACTTTTCTCTTCGTTTTCTTTTCCAAAATCATTTGGATAATCCTTCAACAATGCATAAATGTTTCTCCCAGTTAGAATTCTAGGAGCACTACCTTTTTCTATGATGTTATCAAACAATGCCTTTTGTTTCCTCCGTGAATCTGAAGTATGTAGAAATCTTCGATGACCCATGTAGATGCTCTTTCGACTGTGATTCAACCAACGAGAATGGGTATTGACACCACATAATGGCAACCTTTTTCCCCCCTTCACACGACATCCAGCAAGATTTCCATAAGATGGAAAATCATTAATCGTCCATAGCAAAATTGCATTCAATTTAAACAAAGTTTTACTAAATGCATCGTAAGCATTAACTCCATTACACCACAAATGATGCAAGTCTTCCACCAAAGGCACCAAATATACATCAATGTCATTTCCGAGTTGCTTTGGGCCTAGAATAAGTAAAGATGACATAATATTTTCTTTCTTCATACATAATGTGGGCGAAAGATTGTATGTCACAAGCAATGTCGGCCAGCAACTATATTTCGAACTCAACATGGAAAATGGATTGAATCCATCTGTAGGAAGACCAAGCCTAAGATTTCGTTGACTGGATGAAAAAGATATATACTTTTCATCCACCATTTTCCATGTCATAGAATCCATGGGATGACACATTTTTCCATATTTGCTTGTATTTTTAATATGCCACCTTAAATATGTTGCCATCTTTTGAGATCTATACATTCACTTAAATCTTGGAATTATTGGAAAGTATCTCAACACTTTAACTGGAATACCTTTTATAACCTCTTTAGTATCTTGATTTTTCTTCCATCTCGAAGAACCACATTTTGAACAAATATCTAAATCTTTGTATTCTTTCTTAAAAGGCAACAGCCATTCTCACAAGCATGTATCTTTTCAAAACCCATGTCGAATGTTCTAAGAAATTTTTTTACTTCATATATGGTTTTGGGAAGCACGTTATTCTTCGGCAAAAATAAATGTTGCACAGTTAAAATCTTGTCAAACCCACTATCAAACAAGCCAGTCTCACATTTATGATTAAACAAGCCAGTGATGGCAGATAATTTTGTATGATCTGTGTAACCACGATATAATGGAGTTTCTGCATCTTCCAAGTTCTTGATTAACTCATCCTCTTTGCTCTAAGAATTAGCATTAACTTTAACATCATGAAAAAAATTATCATTCAAAAAATCTTCATCTTCATAGTGAATCATCTTGAATAAATCGTATACGTCAAACGTATTTGTTTTCTTCTCTTTAATTATTTGTTCGCCATGGTTAAACCATACACTGTGTGTGTACTTAGGATCCATTCCTCCAATAATTAAATGTTCAATGATGATGTGATCATCATGACGACTAAGATTCCGACAATCTTTGCAAGGGCATAATTTTTTTTCTACACTTCTTACATTCCTCTTTGCAGCATGCATGAAATCCATTGCTCCTTGTCGATACTTTATGTTAGTTCTATGATAAAAGTTAAAAATATAAAAAAGAAATTGAGTTTTAATATTATATTACATGTTCTAATTCTCAAAATACATATTAAGTTAAGCATTGTTGTATCACCTGTTTTAAAAAACCCAATCTTTTTCCATCGTCGACATATGAAGGCAAATAAGTTCCCAATTTTTGACGTAGAAATTGGTCACACCTCCTCTTCCTACGTCTGATACTAATTTTTTTAAAAATAAGTTACTACGTTAATAGTACTTCTTAATATTGGGCCACCCAATCATTCTAAAGATTAGCCAAATAAAACTTTGCTCAATGACGTTTCAATGAATATTGGTTAATAAATTATGAACAAGTGTAAGTGATTTCATACATGTAGGTTTTACTGAAAAATCAGTTCATTTAGTTTAATAACACTGAATGAATATGGTATTTTGAAGTGTAACTTCTAACAAATTTGATATTTAAAACATGGTAATAGGTTTTTTGCTGCTTTAGGAACAGTTGTAAAGCTGGTTACGTATATTTCTGGTGCTATTAAATAAGCATTTTTTTATTCCTATTACATAGGCTATAAATGGTTTGAAGGTTATGGTGAAAACAACGCAGTGTTATAGCATATAATTTTATTACACAGGCCAAAAAATTGATCTATACCATGGCTAGAAAAATGAGACTTAAAATTTATTACACAGGCCATAGAATTTATCACACAGGCCATAGAATATATAAAGAGTCTAAATCAATTAAATTTATATTAGAAGGCCAACAATATAACTAATAAAACAAACAATTTTCAAGCTCTGAAATAACTAAATCTCACTTATGTAAAATTACTACGTCCTTAATGCAAAATTATAAAAGTCAGCTAAATGGAAACTAGTTGAAAGTGACAAAGATGTGGAGTGTGATCAGATGGTTACTTTCTGGATAACAAACTTGATTACATATGCATTAAATAATTGCAACTATAAATAAAAGAAAGAAACTGATTTTTTGCTTAGAAGGCATTGCTTGAAGTCATGCAGGCCGTAACACCTAAAGTGACCCATATGGAATCTATATAAAACCTTACACCATATAAACAGATGCAACATGCATCCCTGTTTTTTATTTATATTTGCCGACTACTTCTAGGTTTCATGCAAAGCCACTTTCCATTTGTCGTTTACCCTGGTTTTTTTAATTATAGGACAAAAGACATGATGAAGACACTTATTGATGACTTTCTCTATGATGTAAGTTACATTAATTGCACATTAACAGATTGGTAAACGTATGGATCATGCAACTCCTTTAATTAGACTTACTCAACTATCGTGTCTCTCTCAAAGTCTTAACATATGAAGGAAAAAGATTATGTATTACTTTGCAATTCACTACTGTTCTAATTTTCCAAATTGGAATCTAGTATTACAGATAATTTTGACAAAATCATGGGTGTAGCCAGACTCTCCATGACCGGACATGTTGATATTCAATATCTTCCATAATTAAATTTTGTGATTATTCGTACTTGGTGTACAAAATTTGTACCTTGGTTAAAACGGTAAAACAATTACACAGTTTAACCCTAGAAATAGCCAAGATTTTATTCATTTAATAAAAAAACATAAATATATAAAGGTGTAAACTAGGGTTGAATAAAAGATCTTCGTTATTAGGGTTGAATCAACAATTTTAGTTAGAAATTAGGCAGAAATTCGAATATACGATGCATGCAAATTAGGGTTAAATCAAAATGGAATCACAAAATCGAATCACAAAATCAATTTAGACGATTCGTACCTAAATATACCTAAGCGATTGTTAGCTACCACGAGGATATTGAGTAATGCTGCAAGGACGTTGAGAAAGGATGGGGTGGACGATGAAAAGGGGAACTTGATCTTCAGTTGATGAAATTTGAGCGATTATTGGCTGCCGCGAGGATTGAAAAGGGGAAAAAATTTCTATAGAAGTAGATCGAAATGGGGAGAGAGTTTTTTAAGTATACGTGAGATGGAAAACAATGACTGGTCACGTTTATTTTTGGCTAGGCGGAAAAAGTTTTCTAAGGAGCAGGAACAAAAAAATTTAGTCACGAGATATATTTTGGGAAAAATATTTTCGGTTGCATTTATGATAAAACGCCGTAGTTTTTTGCAACCGTAAATGGTTTTTCTTGTAGTGGCTCTTGAGGAGCGATCATCTGTGTAATTGCTTTGGGCGAGTACCAATATGTCAAATAATATGACATGCATTTCAATTCAAGAGGAAATCCGACGTATCAATTAAAAAAATCAAAGCTACTTCACAGTGGCTATGTGGCCTTCGAAAACAAATATAAAACAAATATAACACAAATCAGTCACAGATATTCATATCACTAAGGCGGAAACAGATCTGAATATAACACAAAGAAGTGAACATCAAAGTAATGATCATATAAGATCCACTACGTCAAAAAAGAATAGATACAAGTGCTAGACAAAAGAATATGTATACATCAAGGAGTCTCTATCTCGAATGTATAAGAACAAAAACTACTGAGCTAAAGTAGTTAGCCAAAATTCAGAAGCTAGTCCTTGCTAAGAATTCAAGTGGAAGCACCTGAAACACCTCGATCTGACCCGAGTATTATTTAAGAAGAAAAATAATAAAGGGATGAGTATAGCTATAAATATCATATAAGATGAGATAGGATAAGAGATATGATAAAAATTAAATGATAACATTAACGTCATATTGTGACAAGTATATATTTGGTAACAATGAAAATCATACAATGTCTCAAATCTTCTTAAATATCCAAAAAGAATATCATATTCTTTAGCTTATTCACCGAACCTCAAATATTGACAAAACATATCAATGCAAATCGCAAAAATTGGTGAAGAACAAATTCTAGAAATCAATAATTAGAAATCCAGAAAACAAAAAGGGGGAGGCCTATCACAAACGGGAGCATGAAAACTCACCAACGCATATATCACAAACGGAACGCTATTCCATGGTCGCTAAATTTGAGCGGAAGCTCCACAAACATCCTAAAACCATGGGTCGCTACTCCACCAGTTTAAGCCGAAGCTCCACCGAAATGGGGTTTAGTCCCCCACACAGACAAAGAGACATCGCATATCGCTAGTCTTAGTCATAAAATGATCATCATTGATGGATAAGTGTAAATTACACTAAGCTAGTAAATCAATGAGTTTAGCTTCATGTCCCATAACCACTGGCTTAACTTAAATATTTACAAACAAATTGTAGATTTCCACTCGAAGATTGTCTTGAGATTCCAATCGAACAAGTCCAACAATAAACCGATGAAATAAATGCAAGCGGTTCATACCACTTGTTTTGCTAAGCCGTTTAATTGGATCTCTCATACGAATGTGGTAAAGGTTTGTATATACTAATAGGTTAGAAAATGATTTTAAAATGAGCTTTGTATTAAAATTAGTGTTGAAATCATTTTTGTGAAAGAGTTTGAGCATTTACTACTAGTATAAAACCCTTTGTATTTTAAAGTAACAAATAATAGAAACGAATGTAAAAATCATCTATCACCAAAATCCACATCCGATGATGTGAATTAAAACCATAAAAATCAGTATCAAATCCATCAAATGGATATTCCCAAAAATCCATAAAAGAAGTCATTAAAGTCAATAATAAATGATAATAACTAACCGTATCAACAAAAATCGATAAAAATTGGAAATCCACTCAAAAACAGGCAAAATAGGCAAAAGTGCACAAAACCAGACATCTGACCCGGGGTTTTGGAATTAATAATTTTTTTCCTTTTCCTTTTTATTTCCTAAAGCCTACCAGATGTCTGGTTGGGTTTTACCAAACATCTGGTTCTAGGCTTTGGAATTTCATTTTTTATCGTTTCCTTTTTTTTCTTCTGGTACCCTAACCAGATGTATGGATTTTTCAACCAGACGTCTGGTTGCCTGTATTGGGCAACAGTTTGCCTACGTCATGGATGGCCAAATCAATTCGAAAGCGATCGAACGAGTGATGTATGCTAGAGATTTATGCCATGCGACAACCCAGCCCAATAGGCTCTTCAATACCACCCAAATAACACGCTCAAACATCCATAGTAGGATTTTCATAAATTTTGACTTCAAAAACCAAAATTGGGAAATTCACCAAACGGTTCAAATCAAAAGCAATTGAACATGAAATAGATGTAAGGAATTCATATTTAACAATAATGAAAGCTATAGACATAGATGTAAGTTCAAGAACTCGTCTTTAAATTCAAAAACAAGGAATGAGAAGCTCTAAAATAAGGAAAAATCAATTCGTCTTTAGCTACACCTGAAATATCTTCAATCTATCATTACATGCAAAGTTAGGTTACAGAAAATTCTGAAAATTAAAGAGAGATTGAGATGAAGAAGATGAAGAGGATGCTTATCTCAGCTTCTCCTTGATTTTGGAACTTGAATTTGAATTTCGTAAGAGAAACTAGGGCTTAGGAATTTTAGTTTCCTCTTCCCACCATTCTTCCTAGGGCTTTAGTGTTAGGAATTTAGAAAATGGAATGAATGAATGAAGAGGAGTGGAGTGGGACCTATTAGGTAGAAGAGTTTGGCTTATCTTATTGGGTTGGTGGGCTAGAACGCAACCTAAAGCCCAAATGAAAAAACCATATTCCTAATCAACTCCAAACATATCAATGTTTATACTTAAACAAGTTGTAAACATTGTTTTAAACTCAATGGAAGTGGTCTCGAGCCCGAATTCGATTGTTTACAAAAAGTCACATTTCGAACTTAAATTCAACTAACGATGCTATATTTAAATAAAATATTTAAATATATAATTGAAATATATGCGGGTTGTTGCATGTCATGTTCAAATCTTCATTTGTCTTCACCTCTTAAAGGACCATTATTTTCCAAACCTTTATTTGTTATAAGCATGTGTTAGAACTTGGTGGAAAGCCATTGCTTGTCTCCTAGACTCTGGTTAAGTCAGTTCATTTATATTTTTATGTATTGACTATGATCTAACTATAAAGAAAATTTTCCACATGCTTGGATCTACGATCCACATTTTAATCTTATTATCTTATATATATGTACATTTCCCACAAATCAAATGCTACACCTTTTTTCTCTTTTCTTCTCTTGAATCCAAACTTTTACAATCTTCACTTCGGTTATCCTAATGAAAAGAAAGTTTCCACTTTTTGATTTTTAATCTCCCACTCATATTTCATTACATTCAACAATTAAGTATCTTTTTCATTCCATTTACCTTTACATCTGCAATTCCTTAGATCATAAAACAATACCAATTTTTTATATTTAAGTTACAATTTGATTTTGTCAAGTTGAATTTGGGTGGTGATGATGTGATGTTTGTGTTAGTAGTTGATAACCCCCAAAATAAATTCAGATTTACCATGTTTTACCCTTTGATTTTTAACATGACGATTGGACTTGATGCAATATTTTTACATAGTAATTTATCCTAGGTGGACGGTTTTCTTGATTTTGTACCGTTGTCAAAGTTGAAAGAGATCTTAGGTTAAATTATGGATAGAAAACTATGTACTCGTCATGTATTACTCTCTGATCATTATGCTGAGTTTTAATAAATGCATGATCATTAGAAACCTTTAATAATGACAAGTATTTCATGATAGGAGTTTTTGTTATTCCGTATAGAAAATCATGCGTTAATTTTTTTATTTAATTGTCCCAAGGAATAGGTTCATAACTTAAGCGAAAAAAGACGATTATGATAAAATGTAGGTTGATGGTCTCCTCGAGATCCCTAAGGAACTCAAATAATGCATTCAACCAATTATGTATTAAGAACTTCCACATAGAAATTCTCAACTGGAAACCTTGAGTGGTTTTATCAGCATTTGATTATTTATTGAGGACTCTTTATAACTTCAAATTGAACTGAGAAAATGCTCACCAAGGTGGAGATCTGATAGGTGTGTCTTACATTGTAGAGTGAGTGCATAGATTGGATTATGACTAGTCCCACATCGCAGGATATTTTAAATGAGATTAGCATATATATGAGATTGGTAACATATAACAACAAGGGATTCCCTTTGTAACAATTAAATATTAACATGAAAATATATGTGCTCTAAGTGGATGTAGCGATATCCGATCATGACGCTGGCACCAAAAGAGCTTTGTTTAGTAGACTTGCCTCTTCCACACTAAATAAAGTGCGTGCATAGCGGAAGATACGAGGGGGTGCCAAAAATTTCAACATGGTATCAGAATCGATGGTTCAATGCAACCAATATGATGTAGCGTTGACCTAAGTATGCTCCAATATGTGGTTTGAGCTTGGGATTCTCATTAAGGTAGAGTTATAAGTTAGAACGCAGCCTGCTTCAACCGTGGAAAAAGAGAACTCTTTGTGAAACATCTTGGCCCAATTGCTAGAAGTGATAGCGCCCTAATCTAAATTGCTGGAGGTGTTAGCGACCTTATTCAAGTGTTTGAGGACTTTGTATAACTTCAAGTTTAATTAAGAAAATGCTCACCGAGGTGGAGATCTGTTAGGTGTGGCTCGCATTGCATTAGAGTGGGTGTGTAGATTGAAATATGATTAGTCCCACATTGCAAGAATTTCTAAAAAAGATGAGCATATATATGAGATTGGTAGCATGTAACATTAAGGGATTCCTTTTGTTACAAATAAATGTTGCCATAAAAATATGTGTGCTCTAGAGGAATGTAGGGATATCCAATCATGACATTGGCACCAAAAGAGCTTCGTTTAGTGGTCATGCCTCTTCTACACTAAATGAAGTGCACGCATAACAGAAGATGTGAGGGGTGCCGAAAATTTCATCATGGTATCAGAGCCGATGGTTCGAGGAGACCAATATGATGCAGCGTTGACCTAAGAATGCTTCAATATGTGGTTTGACCTTAGGATTCTCATTAAGGTCGAGTTATAAATTAGAACAGGTCAGTTCCAATCATTGAAAAGAGAACTCTTTATGAAACATCTTGGTCCAACTACTGGAGGTGGTAGCGACCTAATCTAAACTGCTGGAGATGTTAGCGACCTTATCCTAATGTTTAAGGACTTTGTATAACTTCGAATTGAATTGAGAAAATGCTCGCCAAGGTGGATATCTGTTAGGTGTGCCTTGCATTGTATTAGAATAGATGCGTAAACTGGATTATGATTAGTCCCACGTCACCAGGTATTCTAAATCATATATATGAGATTGGTAACATGTAACAACAAGGGATTCCTTTTGTTACAAATAAATGTTGCCATTAAAATATATGTGCTATAAGGAGATATAGAGATATCCAATCATGATGCTGACATCAAAAGAGCTTCATTTAGTAGTCTTTCCTCTTTTACACTAAATAAAGTGCGTGCATGGCGAAAATGTGAGAGGGTACCGAAAATTCCAACACAAACAATCCTATCCCCTCCAGTATTACAATCTTAATCTCCACTTCCATTGACTTAGTTGTCAAGTATTTTTCTCCTTTGAAATCTCCGAACCAAGACAACTTCACTTCCTCAATTAAGAGGGAGTTTGCCAAAAAACTTTCCTATTTTGAAGCCAACTTCCATCCTACTTGGTAGTTAAGTCTAACTCTTATGCTCAATCCTAAGTTCAACTCATAACATTATTTATCATTCTTCATTTCCCCCAGCCATTAATATTGAGAATTCCCTTAATGTCCTTAACCATTACAAAAGTGTTTCCCTTACATGACAGAAAGAGTTTGAGGATAAAATTTTCCTCTGATTGCACACCAACCAATGTGCTTCTTAGCGGTATTGTATATTGCTAGTTTATTTTATTTTTTTCTCATAAACCTACTTTTTTCCCTAACTAATTTATTTCTTCTGGCTTCCAAGAATTTTTAAAGGTTTAAAACCCTAGTTTTTATCACTTGTAAAACTCTTAAACCTTATTGAAACACTCCTCCTTCCATTGGTACACCTTCTCCCTTCCAAAAATAACCCACACTACCCTTGTCCAAGCATGGCAGTACATCATACCTCCTAGGCTGAACCACTTTTTTCCATCTTCAAGCCACCAAAATCCCATTTTTCAAAAAGAAAATTGAAAGCCTAGTTCTGATTCAAGTCATGGTGTTATTTCTAAGTGTTTGGATAGCTTTAGGGAGTAAAGCTAACTTTTTATTTAAGGTTTCTAACTTTAATCATGTCGAATTCTTGATTGTTATATCATTGCTTGTTTGGATGAGATAAATGTTGATTTGTATGTGTGTGTATGTGTTTGGATGTGATGTTGTGTAAAATTTGAAAATGGAATTTAAAGTTAGTTAATTAAGAAGTAATGTCCCTTGCTTATGTATGCTGATTATGACATGAATATATGTTCATGCTCTCGCTTATGTTGTGTTAAGCTAAGAAATTAACTTGTTATAGTGGTTAGTTTGCGACTTTGAAATCCTTTGTTCCAAATCTTGTATTCTAACTTTACATTCCTGAAATGTTTTAATAAAGCTTCAAAACCCTTGCCATTGTTTTCAAACCTATATTCAAAGTTTACGAAAGTAGTTAAATTAGAAAAGTTAAAGTTTTGAAGGCTATTAAGAGTGAAAAATTAAGTTTTGAAATTACGGGTCATATAACGATAGTCGCTATGGATGTAGTTCGTGAAAACGAACTCTTTCTGAATTTAAAAGTGTTTTCACTTAAGCATCTTTTTGAAAATTAGTTTCAAAACAATTTATAAGTAATCGAAAGTAATTAATTCATTAATTATTTAATTAATTAATGATTATTAGATTAATAAATTGTTTAAGGTAATTAGTACTTAATCATTAGTTGATAAAGGAAATTAGTACTAAATTATAAATTAAGTAAGTTAATTATAGTTAGTTGGTTAATCAAAGATTAATTATTAATTAATGATTAATGGTTAATTTAAGGATTAATTGTTATATAATTATTTACTTAAAGGTTTAATCTATTATTTAATTATTGATTAAAGATTATTTATTTTTTAATTAGTTATTTAATGGTAAAATATTATTTGATTATTTATTTAAAGGTCAATTTGGGATTTAATTATTTATTTAAAGTAAATTTTTATTTAAATAAAGAGTTTAAATGTTATTTTAATTAATAAACAAAAATTTTAAAGTTTTAAACCACTTCGTTTCTAAAGATCGGTTTGTTTTTAAAGCAACTCTCTTTTAAAGAATGTTTTTTAAATCCAAGGGATTTTTTTCGTCAATTACACTTAAGTAATCTCAAATGAATATGAAACCTAATGACATCGGTTTAGCAGAATAAAACGCCATTCTGCTAGCTAAGTTATATTGGACATTTGTTTGGTAAAATAAATCACAGTTCTGTCATAATTCACCAAGTAGATTATGTTGACTTCCATTTAAGCAGAATATAAAAATAATTTTGCTATTTTGGTAACCTGGATATTTACCTATATGTTGATTGGTTATTATTGGTGATCCTTTTTATATATTTGATTCTATGTAAATACCCATGTTATTACTTGGAAAGATAAACTCAATTAAAAGAGAATTATTATGGCTACTAAGCCTTTTTCTAATTTTGTGAACTAATTTAATACTTTTTAAATGGTTGCTTAAAATTAATATTTTGTTAATGTGGTTTAAAGATAATTAAATGAAGGATGTTTTGAAATAATAACTCGTCCATCTAAAGGTATTTTAAATAATTGATTGTTTATCAGGAACTTTATTGAATAAGGTTTATTGAAGAAGTTTTATAAATTGAAAAGAGATCTTGAAAATTGGGAATAAGTTTTGTAAATTATTTTTGATATTTATAAAATTGTTTTATAAATGATTTGGATAGTTTGTAAAAGAAGTTTTATAAATAATTTTGGACACTTATAAAAGAGTTTTATAAGTGATTACGGATAGTTTGTAAAAGAAGTTTTATAAATAATTTTGGCGATTTTTATAAAAGAGTTTTATAAATGGATTTGGATAATTTATAAAAGAAGTTTTATAAATGTTTTCTGGCTGAAGGGCGGTGTTAGCATTCCAAATGGGAATTGCTAAACGGAGGTAAATCGTTACCTCATCAGCTCTACACCTCGAAAATGGCTAAAACAGGTAGATGCAGTAAGTCTATATGTGTCGCTCGCATAATGATGTGTCATCACGTTTCAAGATTATCATATAATGTATTTGGTTGTGCATAAGAGCTCTCTATAAAGGTTGGGAATGACCGCGGTGATGACCTATTCGGTACTATCCAACATGGTATGCCAATAATGTATTAAGTGTCATCTTTACGTGTAAGAATGCTAGATCGTTGCAAATTAATTGGATGATGTGATTTGACTTAGTCCATTTGTTTAAAACTAAAATTGTTTATATATGTAAAATAAAAGTTTCATATATAAATTGTTTCAATATGCATGTAGTGATTTTTTATTGTTATTTGTAATTATAATGGATCAAATGATATTGATTTGAGTCATTCGTAAAACATTAAGGATATTAGCATCATGTTCTAAACTTTATGTTTTTGTTTTTTAATTCCTTTTTATTGTTTCTTTCTATATACATCAATGATCAGTGATAAAATTAAAAATTATATGTATATTATAGATTTTGTTATGCTTCTTTTTGGCAAGGACGTGATACCATTGAGTTGGCTAAATGGATTTGTGATCATCAAGGTAGGAAGCATGGAAGGTAATTATCAGGTTTAGAGATCAGTTATAAGCAAGGTTATGGATGATAGTCAAGCAGATTCAAGCAAGTAGCATCGAAGAAATGGTTAAGTATGGATTTGCACTTTCCCTAGGCAGTGGATCAAATTAATATGATTAGGAATGGATCAGATCAGATCACTATGGCTATGGATCACTTGGATTGGCAATTCAACTCAATGATGATCGCTCAATAACTCAGCAAACACCGGGGAACCAGGAAAACAACTACGGAAACACAAAGAGAAAGTAGAAGGGGGCACACCATGGGGATCGCCGACCCCCTATCCACCATCTTAGGGGATTGGTGTCGATCCCTCTGCAGGGATTGGGTCAATCCCTCTAGGAGGCCTAGATGGACCTCATTTTTGGCGAGTGGGTCTATCTTGGCTTTGATCTTCTACACGTGGATTTTCAGCTAGATATTTTGTCGTCTTCTCCTGTAAATACCGCATTATTGGCTCAAGGAAAGATATCTTCTTTTTGGCTCTCTTCTTCTTCTCTTTTGGCTGAACCCTGCCATTTTATTCTGGAATTTCACGAATTGTAACTGTAGTTCGTAGTATAAATAAGAGAAAACTTTTGGAGTTGACATAGGCCAGAGTCGGCCGGACCACTATAAATTCTCTTATGTTCATTTTCTTGTTGTTTTAATTTTCTTTATTTATATTTTATTGTCTGCTTCATTCTGTTTGTATTTGGATATTGAATCTATGGTGTTATCATATTAATTAAGTGTTCGCGACCAATTTTGGTGCAAACATTTTGGTATCAAAGCCAGGTTACTTGCACCCATAGAATCAGAATTGAATTGGAAGCTCGGATTTGGATCAATGTTCAGGAAATCTATAAGGAAAGCACCAGCGAATAGGAGTCACCATGAAGGAATTAAAAAAGGCATCCTTGGGAGTTGGAGCTATCAACCATCCATCTACATCATTAGGAACGAGATGGAGACTATAATGGAGGCAATGTAGGAGCAGAAGAATAGGAGACAAGAAGAGATGATTGAAAACTTCCATAGGAAAATTAGACAAGTTAGAGCATAAAACTAAGGTAGCATATCTGGACCCCATATCAATTTCCAATTCGGATTGCTCGTATTTCCTTTCTCCTCCGGGGCTTCTTGCATATCCAGGATAGCATATCTGTACCCCATATCAATTAGATCAGAAAAAGATTCTTTGACACGAGTTGTCATCCTTTCGTGGAATTTCTTATTCATCCCACAAATAAACCTTTGATTTTTGTTCAGAAGTGTGTTCACCAATTTCGGACCGAAACGGGATAATTCGTTGAATTTGTTTAGGTACTCCTCAAATGATAAACTCCCCTGCTTCAAATCCATAAATTCCTGGTACATTCGGGAGATACCAGTCGATGGCATATAGCATTTCTCAGACACTTCTTTAAATCGTTACCACATGAATTCATCTTCTGGCTCATCTACAGTAACTGTCTCCCACCAAGCAAGAGCTTCTTCTTAGAGTTTCCAAGAAGCTATTAGTCGTATTTGATCGTCTTTCAACTTTAGCCCTTTAAAAATTCTTTCACATGATCTGATCCAAGCTTGGGCCTCGACAATAGACTCCTTGTCGGTGAATGGCTTTCCACCTAGTCTCGAGAAGCTTTTATATAGATCGGCCAGATTAGGCTGAGATTTAGTAGGTAAAGCTGCTTCTGCTATTGCGGGGACTTGACTAGTTGAAGTGGCATTTCCCCATCCCCTAGCTCTTCCTCTTCTCCCGCTCATTCTTACTATCTGTAATTAGTAAGAAAACTTGATTTAGGTATACAGACGAGATATCTTAGGGAATATCAACAGTTAAAAGAAATAGACCAAGAAAATTTAGGGTCTCTCGGGTTATACTCATTCTAGGGTATACTCCACCTTATCTCTAATGAGCCACCTAATGTGTTATACTCCGTACCTAAAGTTCTTACTCAACCTTTAGCTCTGATACCACTTTTGTAACGGTCTAGGCTTTCAACCATCGATAGCGGCCACTCTCGACTGGTAGGCATTTCAATCTTCTAGCCTCGCCGTGGCATACAATGGTACCCTGCCCTTGCTTTTACGGCCAACCTTTCGACTTCTTCACCTACCCGGTTACCCAACCCCTCCCCGGGGACATGTGGGGGTACGAGTCTCCCGTTCTCCACCAAATGTGAAGCGAGAACCCCTTATCACGTTGTATTAAGCAAGGTCACATGTTAACACGTTAATATGGTAGAAGGGTAGTTGCCTACGTTTCAAGGCAATTATGTTTGAACGAAGTTAATGCTAACCACGATTTAGAGTTTGCCGCCATTGTCTTTGCTTTGAAGATGTGGCATCATTATTTGTTGGGAGAGCATTTACTCTTTTCATCGATCACAAGTCTCTTAAGTACTTGTTCACTTAGAAGGAGCTTAACATGCGACAGCAGCGTTGGCTCGAGTTTCTAACTTCATATGATTTTGATATTCAGTATACCCGTGGCAAGGGGAATCGAGTAGCTGATGCTTTAAGTCATAAGCATTCAGCTATTTTTTCCATGATTATTGCAAAATGGAAAGTTCTTGAGACTCTTTCCATGTGTGATATTCGTGATCGTGCTACCACATCCAACTCTTCTATTCTATTATATAGCATGGAAGCTCGTCCTACTCTTCTAGATCGAATTGTCGAGGCTAAGCGGTAAGACTCCGATATATCTACTCTTATTCAGAAGTATAAGTTTGAATCCCACGATGACATTGAGATGAGGGATTTCAGCATCGATATTCATGGGTGGCTTCGAAAGAAGAACCGTCTTGTCGTGCCATCTATCCCAGAACTTAGACGGGACATTCTAGCTGAGTGTCACTGTTCTAAGTATACTATTCATCCTTGCAGCAGCAAGATGTATGCTGATATGTGTCGCCTCTATTACTGGAAAGGCATGAAGCGAGATATATCAAGTTATGTTAGCAATTGCATGACTTATCACCTTATTAAGGCCGAGCATCAACGTCCCAGTGGTCTTCTTCAGCCTTTAGAGGTTCTATTGTGGAGGGGACCAAGTTTCTATAGATTTCATCGATGGCTTACCTCGTTCGAGGTCAGGCCATTGCAGTATTTGGGTTGTTGTGGACTGTCTCACCAAGTCCGTACATTTCATTCCTATTACGTCTAATAGGACGACATCTCTTTTATCGAAACTATATATTAAGGAGATCGTGCGATTACACGGTGTCCCTTCATCTATTGTGTGTGATCGTGATCCTATTTTCATGAATCACTTCTGGCGGAGTCTCCAGCAAACTATGGGCATAAATCTTAATCTTAGTACAGCTTATCACCCACGGTCTGATGGACAGACTGAATGGGTGAATCGTATCTTGAAAGATCTGCTTCGTGTTTGTATCTTGGATTTTGATGGTAGTTGGGAGGATTATCTTCCTCTAGTTGAGTTTGCTTACAATAATAGCTACCAATCTTCTATTGGCATGGCTCCTTTCGAAGCCTTATATGGAAGGCCGTGTCATTCTCCATCATGTTGGCTTGAGTCGGGGGAAAAGCTCATTCTTGGACCCGAGTCTATTCAAGAATCATCTGAGAAGATCCATCTTATCCGAGAGAGAATGAGAGAGGCTCAAAGTCGACAGAAATCTTACGCAGACAACGGTAGGATGCCTCTTGAGTTCTCAATGGGCGATCTAGTTTATATTCGAGCTTCTCCTCTGAAGGGAGTGATACGCTTCAGCCAGATAGGGAAATTGGCACCACGCTATATTGGGCCATTTTCCATTACAGAGTGTATCGATCCTGTTGCATATCGTATAGCACTTCCCGAGCAGTTTTTTGGAGTTCACGACGTATTCAATGTCTCTAAGTTAGGGAAGTGTCTACGAGATTCAGATTCTTTGTTCGATTCTTGTGCTTTAAAGAAGCTAGAAGTCGCTCCTTGTCTATCATTCATGCGACATCCTGTGAGGGCTCTTGCTTCAGAGCTTAGACGCCTTCGCAACAAGAGTATTCCGCTCATGAAGATTCAGTAATCTGAAAATTCCAATAACTACACTTGAAAAACCAGAGAATTCATCGAGCGATAGTATCCTGAATTCTTATCTTCTCATGGCGAAGGTAATAATTTTCCATTTTAATCTATTTAAATTTCCTTTGTTTGATGAAATAAAGTGTGTTGAATACTTATTTCCTCTAGAAATTGCAAGGACGCTATTTTTATAAGAAGGGGAGTCTGTAACAACCTGGGTATTGGAGATTACTGATGATATTAAATTATAACAATAGTTATAATTTAATATGGTAAATAGAATGTAATGGAGAAATAAATTTGGTTTAAATTGTTTATTTTAAATAAATAATGTGTTTGAGAATAAATATTGGGTTTGAAATTTGATTGTTAGAAGAATTGGTTAAATAAGATGGAAATATTGGAGTTTTGTTAAGTTGAGTAAATAAATTAATCAAGAGATATATTTCAACATTTAAATTGTTGAGATAAACATAAACTGATGAAAATAAAGTTTTAAAAACTATATTTTGTGAATTTGGAGTGAAAGTAATCAGTTTTCAATTTTATTTGGTTAAATGTAATAATATTGGTAATTAATGCCAATATTAACCATTTATTGATTTTAAAAAGGGGATAAATGAAGTAAATTTGTATTTTATTAATATAAAAGATGAAATATTGTTTAAAAATAATATTTTGATGTGTAAATAAAGTTGGAATAGTTTGTTGTATTTTATTTGACAAGACAACAATTTTTGTATAAATTGTTATGTTAAAAATGGTATTTTATGAGAATAAAAAGTGTAAATTGTGTAAGTATTGCTGAAAATAAGGTTTTATTTGTAAAAATGACTTTTTATTGTTAAAATAAATTTTATCTTGTTGAAATAATAATTTTGGTTACATATATTGGTTGAATAGAATTGTATTTCACTTTAAAATATGAAAATTTGCTTATATAGTTTTAACATAGGAAGGAAATGAACATAGTGTAATATTTTTTTCACTAAGTTTATTTTCTCTTGGGATTATTGGGTAAGAACTAGATCCATTACTCCTCACTAGAACCTTCTGCCTTGAGTAATCATCCAGTACGTAGCTTTCTTTTTCATTCTCTTCTCAAAACAGCTTACAGTAAAAAGAAAGGAAAAAAATCATGGCTTTCTCCACTTAAAACCAAAATTCACCAAATCTGTTGCAAATTAAAGAAGATAAAAATTAAATAAGAATCTACAAGGTAATCTCAATCCAATGCTATGTAAATTTATTCAAAAAGCTTTAAACTTATGATATGAATTGTCTATAACCTATTCCTTGTTACTATATGTTCTTGTTTTAGCATTTCGGCTGCTGAAGCTAACAAAGGAGCCTCAAAATCATCCAACTGATCCACATCGGTGAAGTTTTTCAACCTAATCTTTGTTGCATATCTATGATGAGGGTTCTCTCATGTTTTCTAGTTTGGATTCATGCATTTAATGATGATTTATAGTGGTGAACTTGCTGGGGAAAAAAAGATCATTGTTGTTATCTTTGTTTTGTGATTGAGGCTGAAACGAATTTTGACATAACTTCTTCGTCTCTTAGCCGATTTTGATATCTTAGATGATATGGAAAGCTAAGAATTTGTTCTAAAAGTTTCATGTTTTGAGATTTTTGAAATTTTGAAGTTATATGGATCAAAACTACATTTTATTGTTGCTATCACGAGATCAAAATGACAGCTGTTTTGAATTTAGACCTGTAAACTGTTTTAAGCATAACCTTTTCAATTTTTATCCAAATTCAGTAATCTTAGATGTTGAGAAAATCTAATAATTTGTTCTAAAAGTTTCATGTTTTGAGGTTTTTGAAAATTTTAAGTTATATTGATCAAAACTGCATTTTATTATTGCTATCCCGAGATCAAAATGACCGCAGCGTTGAATTTAGACCTGTGAACTATTTTAAGCTTAACTATTTCAATTTTTATCCAAATTCAATAATCTTAGATGTTCCGAAAAGGTAAGAATTTTTTCTAAAAGTTTAATGTTTTGAGGTTTTTAAAATTTCGAATTTATATTGATCAAAACTGAATTTTATTGTTGCTATCCCGAGATCAAAATGACAGCAGTGTTGAATTTAGACCCGTAACCTGTTTTAAGCATAACTTTTTCAATTTTTATCCAAATTCAATAATCTTAAATGTTCCAAAAATAAAAGAATTCGTTTTAAAAGTTTCATGTTTGGAGGTTTTTTAAAATTTGAAAGTTATGTTGATCAAAACTGCATTTTATTGTTGCTATCCCGAGATCAATATGACAGCAGTGTTGAATTTAGAGCTCTGAACCGTTTTAAGCATAACTTTTTCACTTTTTATCCAAATTAAATAATCTTAGATGTTCTAGAAATCTAAATATTTGTTCTAAAAGTTTCATGTTTTGAGGTTTTTGAAATTCTAAAGTTATGTTGATTAGAACTGCATTTGATTATTACTGTTCCGAGATCAAAATGACAGCAACAATGATTGTTGATCTTAGAATTTGTTTTAGCCAATATTTGACTAGTTGAGATGTTCGAGATCTCCTATTATAGGATTAATAATCGATGAAAACTACTTATAGATGTTTTATTACATGTCGATGAGATGAGGTGAGTCTTGAGATGAGATTTTCCCCTTGCGGGAATTATGGTTTATGAGAAACTACTATGAGATTTATTTGCACGTGCCGATGATACGAGGCAAGTTATATGAGCATTCTGAGATTTTATTTTTGAGGTTTTAGATTTTATTTTTATGATGTGGAGTTAACTAGCGGTTAGTAAACAGCTTAGTGCGAACATGTGGTATGCGACGCACACTAACACTTTTCGGGTTCCTTTCCGAGAGTTTGTGACACATCCACGAGTATGCCAGCGCTATAGACCTTCGGACCATCTGAGTTATGTGACTTCGGTCACCACGAGTTATGCGACTTCGGTCACCACGAGTTATGTGACTTCGGTCACCACGAGTTATGTGACATCGGTCACCATGAGTATGACCTTCGGGTCCACGAGTTAGGTACCTAAATCATAAATAGCACTGGACAAGAGTTAACACATGCAGCATTGCTTCAGCGTTGCAATCAGGGATCTGGCCAATCCGAGGTTCTTGATTTTTCTGAGTTTTATACGATTGCACTATTTTGAGATATTTTTGTTACATTAGCCTAGTGCTACATGAGATGTTATATAGAGTGATTTCATTTTTATGATATTTGAACTTTATCTTGAGTTCCATGATATTCATATTGGAATTTTGATGAGTTTCTCTCATGACTTACATATGATTCCTTGAATTTGTGTTGAATGCCATTAAGTATGAGTTTCTTATGTTGAATTAAACCTATTCATGCGACAACCCTTGGTGAACATATACCATGCACTGAGATTATACTACACTTGTACCCATCCTTTATAGTTAAAGGATGAATTCCCTTATGCACTTATATTCCTCTTATCTTGTACTAATATCAAGTTCTAGCTAGCCTGACCCGTGTATTTATTACTCGGGTCAGACCGAGTTGCGGGTTGGGTAGTTGGACTCTTAGCTTGCTTTACCATATGGACTTCACCATCGACTTGGGATATGGCATAGTATTTGTGTAGTAGTCTTTCTGTTGGGAACTTCTGATGCATATATTCTTTTATGGGGAACGTGTATGTATATATATATATATATATATTGTGGTTGTATACCACTAGTGGCATGTTGTATTACATTTGATGTATGTATTCATATGTATCGTTCTGTGTTGTTGTTATGTGACTTGTAATTGATAGCTATTGCATTTTGTTTCTGAATCGATCATGTAGCCACCATAGAAGTATATCAGATAGGAATTAAGTATGTCGAATGCTCGAGACGGAATTAAAAAAAAAGGAGTATAAATATCGACGTACTTAGCTCTTATCTAATGCAAGACTATGATGGTTGCCCTTAACCATCCCTATTCTTTGCATTAGCAAACATAATTACTATGTCATTCTCTTCGTTAATATGGGTCTCAGGGTGGGGCGTTACAGCTTGGTATTGGAGTAGTTATAAGATTTGAAAAGCTGTGATAAACTTAAATGTTTTAAGTGAGAAACATTATTATTTTTGGGACACATGTTAACACTTTTTGGGTTTCTATCCGTGAGTTTGTGACACATTCACGATATTTACCTAACAGAACTGCTCTGAGAGGTGTTAGCAACCTTGTTATGAGGACGAACTGCTTTGGGAGGTGTTAGCGACCTTGTCATGAGGATGAACTGCTTTTAGAGGTGTTAGCGACCTTGTTTGAGGCTTCGACCATCTGAGTTTCGCACGTGCAGCATTACTTAGGCATTACAATCGGGGATTTGGCCAATCCGGATTTTTTGAGTTTTCTGTTTTATTGTGATCTCTCCTTTTTAAGATATTTTATTACATCGATAGCTTAGTGCTATATGAGATGTTATATATATGGCGATTTCAATTATGATGTCTTGAACTCTTATCGAGTTCCTTGATTTATGAGTTTGGATAATTTTAGAATTTTATAGGATATTCTGAATTTTTCCATTTTGGCGAGTTGTGATTGAGATTTATATACATTTATTCCAATGAGATGAGGTACAATTGAATTTGGAGATTCATCTATAATTGAGTTTTGGATCATCCTATTTGAGAATGTCTTATTTTTGCCATTTGGCGAGAGTTTGTATTGATGTTTATCCTTTTGAGGAGATATGGTTCATGGAAACCATGTAGACATTTTGGAATGTCGCCGATGATATGAGGCACTTGTGCTTGATTTCAGTATTAAGTATGAGTTACCTCCTTTGAGGTATTTGTTCACTTAAGTAGCGTTTGTTACTTAAGTGTTGAGATTACGAGTTTATCGATTCATTCTTCTCTTTTGAGAAGAAGTATCTTCATGTATATTATGCTTCATTTTACCGATATTGATTAATTTATGGAGCTAGACTGACCCCTGTATCTATACTCGGGTCAGACCGAGTTGTTTCGGGTATCATCTACTGGACTTAGCTTGAAGTTGATGCTGGATATCAGATCTCCTTTCTCTTGAGCAATTTCTGTTCTTACGCATACACTGATGTGTTTGATTCAATGCATATGCTGTGGTCGAGTACCCCCTTTATTGTATTCATATTGTATTGTACTAAACATGTATTAGTGTATACGTATATATATGATGTTGATTACTGTTCTGTGATGTGCTTTACATTTAGTTATTGTATTCTGTTCCGATAGATCCATTAGCCACCTATAGTTTTGGATTAAGCATTTATTGCATATGTCGATCCACTGAGATAGAAAAGAAAAATCATATTGCATTTACTGACGTATTCAGTAGATGTTTAAGACAAAGTTATAGATGGTCGCCCTTAACAAGCCCCATTCTCCGCTTTGGTAGACAGAATTACTCATTAATTCTCTTTACTAAGGTGGGTCTCAGGGTGGGGCGTTACAACATGGATCAGAGCTGTGGTCAGAACAAAGTAGAATAAACATAGAACAGTACGTATATCACGATACGTCGAAGTACAATACGGGTGAATCATTGTCCTTTATTCAAGCTTGTTTTCGAATCGTGCTTTGATTCTTTTTCGAGTATTGGGATACGTTGAGATGGAATATGTATAGGAATATATATTGTATTCCGTAGTATTCCATAATTGAGTTTGATGTTACCTTATCTTATAAATAATCTTATTTGTTATTATTCTATTCTTATTATTGTCGACGCAAGTGAGTTCTTATCGATGAAGCTTATTGATTCCTTAGAGTATACTTGTTGTGCTCCTTTGAGAGTTGTGAATCGTGTTGAAGGTATCCACCACGATTAGCGTGTTATAATTTAATATCGCGAATTAAGAATAAACTGGAAATTTAAATTATTTATTTGGAACAAACAATGGATTTTGGGGAATAAAATGTGAAAAATAAAGTTTTGAAACTTTACTTGGTCAATTAAGTTAAAAATGAGCTAATCATGATTTTAATATAAAGAAATGCAATAATTTTGATAATTATTGCCAAATGTTTCTTTTATATATTTTTAAAAGAAGTATTTCATTTAATAAGTGGTATATTATAACTAAAATGGAATAAATGGTTTGTTACATTTTATTGCACAAGAAAATAATTTTTATGTAATTTTTGGAGTTAAAAATAAGAGTTTTTGATAATGAAAAATATTTTTATAACAAAATTGTCTTTTTGTTTGTTGTAAAAAAAAGTTTGTGAAACATAAAAAATATGTTTGTACAATTTGTAGAGATGAAATCATGAAGATACACATATGTTGTATTATGTAAATATGAGAGTGTTAGGGTAAATTTAGTGTTAATTAGATTTTTAGGCTAATTAATTCTTTTAGGTCAAGCCTATTTGTTCATTAACCGGTAAAGTAATGAGAAAGCTTCTTCTTTCTCAAAAACAGCTATACGTACATTTTTACCAGAAAACAAAAAGAAGAAAAACTATTCCTCTTTCAAACCCTAGGCTTCAAATCTCCAATTAATCCAAGTGTTTGCTGAAATAAATCAAATTAAAGCTCTTTTCCACAGGTAATCAACTCCAAAACATAGATTATATAATTAAATTTCGATTTGAGATTTGGGTTGTTTGTAATTGTTTCTTTTGTTGTTGCATCCCTCTGTTTTGTTCATTTGATAGGTTTTTGAAGGATCTTCTTGCCTAAAGACGTCAACTTTCTTGACTTAGCATTAATCTTCAATTATTGCAAGGTGAGTTGCGAACTCACAAATTCTAGCTGAAACAAAAGTTTGAAAGTTGAAATTGCTCAAAAATTGCTTACTATAAACAAATTTCTGTTGCTTGGGAGATTACAGTCAAAATAGGCTGTGAGTCCAAGTTTGAGAGCTTATATCTCTTATATTTTTTATCCTATTTGTGTCAGTTTTTTTTGTTTGATAGTATTGTTGTTGAACTTAGTGCATGCCAAATTTCCAGACATTTCGGCCTTTATAGGTTATAGAAACATGCTGTCGAACTTTGAATCGGAGCATGTTTTTGCCCAGATTTTACAGTGAGAACACTGACTGGGTCCAACTTTGAGACATCATAACTTTCTCAAACTTTATCCAAATTACATGATTTTTTTGTTTCAAAGCTCAAATTTTCTATTATAGGCTTAACAATATTTATATTAATCTGATCAAAGTTGGTCCTCTGTTTCATGCCTGAAAGTTGACCCCAGATGGTTTTCAGGCCTGTGCATTTTTGGTTTTTTGAACTGTTGCAAACATGGCCTGAGTCCATGTTTGAGACAGTGTAACCTTTTCATTTCAAGTCGGAATTCATTGATTCTTTTTTGTTTGAAAGATGAAGTTTTCTAGTTTGTGTACACTAATTTTTAGTTCAATTAAAGGTAGATCGGACACCTGTTTTATATTCGAAAGTTGAACTCGGAGAAGATTTTAGACTTGGGTATTATTTTGGCCAAGTGTTTTTATGTTCTTTTTTCGTCAAATTTTTAACTTATACTTGATGTTTCTATGATATTTCTGAAATGTTTTGAGGGCTATGGTGCCTGTCAATAGGCTAGCAAAGTTTTAATGAATTTGAAATTCAAATTTGGTTTGAATTTGAATTGAATTTGAATGATGGTTTTGAGTGATTTCATTGAGTTCGAGCATAGCTTTTTCCATACAATTTTAAAATAATTTTTAAAATATCTGTAATATCCCAATTTTATCAATTTAAATTAGTAATTTATTTGAATTTTTTTGAATCTAATTTGAAATTAATTTGAAAATTTTCAAATCAAATAAAATAAGTGTTAATTTGTATAAATAAGGTTTCAATTTCATTTGAGTTTAAAAATTTGAAATAATAGATATTTTTAAAATCATTTGAATTTAAACTATATATATGTATGTATATATGAGTAGATTTGAATTTGAATTTGAATTTAAATTTTAAATAAATGCTTTAGTAAAATATTTTGGATTTAAAACAATATATATGGGTAATTTATTTAATGTACAATTGGTTTAAAATATTTTATTTTAAAATTATACATTTTAAAAAAATGCATTTATAAAATAAGAAAAATAATTATTAATATATATATATATATATATCATTTTTTCTTATGCAAAGGACACATGGAGGGTTAGTAACATATTTATTAACAAGTGTTTAAATTTTAATAAATGAATTAACAAGTGTAATTCATGAAGGAAGAAGATTCACAAGTGTCATCATATTGTTTTCATTTTTAAGAAAATTTACTAAAAAGATAAAAACTATATACATCTCTATTTCCTCTCTTCCTCATTTTCTTTTCACCTTCAAGAAAAATTCAAAGAAAGAAAAAAAGGAAACAATTCGTAAACAAACCAGGAAGAAAGAAAAGTAATCAAAACAAAAAAATATCAAAAAGCCAAGCAAACTACACCACAAGTTCTACTAATAAGATCGGCAAACCAAAAACAAAGGAATCTGGAAATTCAAATGCTCTCTTTAATTAGCTTGGAAATCATCAGATCAAGTTGAAACAATTACAACTTCAAGATCAAAACAACAACAACACAACTCAATACAATCAAGCAACAAACACAAGATCACAACCAGGTCAAACTCAGGAAAAAAATCAACTGTCAAGCCTCTGTTTTAAAGCTATAGGTGAGTAAATTTCTTTAAAAACTTGGAATGGCACTTGTAGTTTGGGATGATGCTTGAGATAAAATTGTAAAAGGTTTATATGCATGGAGATATGTGTAAACGTATGCAAGATTACTGTGCATGCCTGATATCAGGCATTTTGCTTCTGTCTAGAAACAGGTTTCCAAAACCTATTTGAAATTAAAAACCTTTCACCCCTGATACTTGTTAGATTAGGATTTAAACAAATTTTGTTTGTTTAAACTTGTTTTAGGTTTTAAAAATGAATTCAAGCAAAACAAATTAATGTTTTCTTCTGGACAGTGAAATTACAGGCAAAAATTCAAAATATGTAAAAATCCAAATATCATGATTCCTGATCGCAAGTTTATACATCGAAATGTGTTTTAAAATTTATGATTTTTAAAGGAAAAATCAAAATTTTTAACAAAGTATCCCCTGAGAAAATCAAGGATGAAAAGAATCACGTTATTGACGAAGTGCTGGTGATCAGGAACTTTTAGGTGTCGGGATTGCTTCCAGAGATGCTTGGGTGGACGTCGAACTCGAGAAAATGTAAGGCAAATTCATAGATCATCGTGGTGATCTAATTCTGATGATCTAGGGTTTAAACCCATATTTGCTCATGGTCGAAAATGGGTAGTGCTGCGTCGTCATTTGTCGACCGGAGTAGATCGCACCAATGCAAATCGAAGCATCAGACGTCGGCGAGGTTTGGGCTGCGATCGCGTGACCTCTGGTAGCCTGAGGTTGCGAGGCGAGGGGGTTTCCTAATGATCAAGTTCAATGTCAGTTGGGGTAAATAGCTCGATAGCGATTTAGTCAGCGTTCTGGGTATCTGGGTGTTCGTGGGGTTCGTGGAGATCATCGTCGACATGTCGACGATAGTAGCTTTGATCAGAGTTGGTTCGGATGGCCATGCATGTGCACGGTGTTCATGTGGTATCAGGAAATTGGGTTGGGGGAAGAAGCATCGTTGACTCGAAGTTGCCTTCGGGAAGCTTACGTACTGGCTGGAAGTTGGACTAGAGTAAGTTCGTGTGTGTGCCGAGTTTAGTACTTAGACAAATTTTTGAGTTGAAGGAAAAAATGTGCATGGGTTGATTTTGAAAAGAACTCGTAGTAAACTGGCGTTTTCCTCGAGGAGCACTCGGGTAACCCTCAGGATCAATTGAAACAGTTTTCAAAAAATTTGAAATAAATTCAAAATTTAAAACATTCACAATCCATGTTTTCCAAATAATTGTTTTCAAGATAAATTTGAATCAGTAAAGGTTTTTATAATTTAGTTTAATTAAATAAAGTGTTTAATAAATTTATAACCTTAGTTTTAAATATTTATTTTAATGTAAACTTAATTTTTGTAATTAAGAAAATAATTATGAAAAATGAAATGTTTTCTAGGCACTAATTAAACTTTAAAGTCTTAAGATAATAAGTGTGATAATGATGATTGATTAAACAAAGTTTAAATGGTAACTAAAGTAGTTAATAAAGATATAATGGTTTATCTTTAAATTTATTTGAGTAATTAATGACCGATAATCTAATTAATTGAAGAATAATTACCTAATTAATTGCTTACTAATTATATAAATAATTAAACTTGATTATTTAAAATTAAGAATTAATAAATGAATAATTAAGAATTAATTAATAAATAATAATTAATTAATTAATAAATAATTAAGAATTAATTAATAAATAATTAAGAATTAATAAATAATTAAGAATTAATAAATAATTAAGAATTAATTAAGAATTAATTATGGATCAATTAAGAATTAATTATGGATTAATTAATTTAAAATTTAGAATAATTAATCATAAATGAAGGATAATTAATAAAAATTATTATGTGATTAATTATAATCACACGAATAATTCATCTTAAATATAGATGATCAATTTTTGATGAATGTTTTGTATTGATTAATGTCTCTAATATGTGATTGTGATCTATATGATATGAATTACCTTGTGCCGAGCTGTGATATCTGTGATATGTTTCTATGTGAATATGAAAACCCATTGGCCTGTAAAACGGCATTTGAATTTCGATGCGAAGGGGAGTCGGATTCCAGTTGGTTATCCGAAACCCACATCGAACCCTGAAAATGAATCTTTCTGAATGATACATCCATGTGTTTTAAAAATTGAGCGCTCACTATTCGGTTTAGCCAAAAGAGGACCTTTGTGTCATATAACCCATTCCGAATAGTGATACGACGAAATGGATAGCATTTGAAGACGGTGGTGAAGACTGGGCATCTTCGAGAATGATAGGATAACCTGTCGAATGACTCTGCACTGAGTTACTCCGGTATAGAGATCTCCATATGTGATGGGGAGTCTGATCGGGATTATCGATGCCCAGATTGCAAAAGCTTCTTTGGAAGTGCCTTCGATTCTGTTCGAACTCGGACAGATTTGTATGGTTGTATGTCTGACATTACGCTTTGAGGTATAAAGCTGATCTCTTTCAAATACATTTCTATTGGTGGCGGAGAATATATTCTCTTAGTTTAACACCCTTCTCTGAGACGTACGAGCTCAGAGGCTATGTAGTTGACGGTTGTTAGTGATATACTCCCAATTTGGTAGTGTGACATGCTGAGTGCTGCTGTGTGTTGCTGATCATTTATTAATCAAAGAATGGCTTTTGTGTAAAGCATAGCTTTGTGGACAAGACCTTATCGGACCTCACACCCCAGAAATGGTCGAAACAGGAAAGATGCGGCAAGGTTATGAGGGTCGCGATTTTTAGGGTATGTCTACTTCCTTTTGGAAAATGGTGGTATCATGGTATGAAGCCCAGATACTTAACTTATGTGGTTGCTGCAAATTCGTCACTTTGTTGTTGTTGCTTTGTGGTTGAGGGCCCTCGAATAAAGGTCGCAAACGACCGAGGGATGGCATACTCATGTAGTAGTTACCTAGTTATAGGGGTAACCCGGCCTTGTGTTGGCAGAGAGCGGGTTAAGTTCTTGGGACGCCCATCCAGAGGCATACCCATGTGGCAATAGGAAGTTCCTTAGCCTGACCATTTGTTGGAAATCCAATCATCAATACGAACACTGTACGGTTTTAGTTGTATAACCTGTCATTTACTTATGGTGACGCCCCACTGTTTAAATGGTAGCTATAGTAGGCATGCAATAATGGGTGTATGCTGGCTAAGATTAGTATTATACTTTCGAAATATTTTCAACACTATGCACTAATAATAATATTTAAAGAATTTTCTCGTATCAAGCATGTTTTACTATCATAAGAAGAAATCTCCTCCAGTTCTGCGACTGCATTGTGTGTGTGGCGGGAGGTCTTATGGTAGTTTCATTTTCGAAAAGCATATCGAATTTCTTTTATAAACTGTTTTATATAAACAACTGTTTTTGTTTACTCATACCAGTCTCATGACTGATCCGGAGTTTATTGTTCCCTTCCTAAACTCTTAATGCCCATAATTTTCACACGGGCAGCCCAGAAACAGGTTATCTGTGTTTTGGAGCTAGCTTGGATTTTGAAGTCTTTTGGTTTGGAAGCTATTAGATTTTGGAAAGCTTTGGTTTGGATATCTTTTGAAGTGTTTGGAGTTTTGAAGAACTATCAAAGTAGAAGTATGTTGGAACCTTTTGAAGAATTTATTGTCATTTCGTTGTGAAGTTGTCATTATCCTGTTGTTATATCAATATGTAGCGCTCTGATGTTGGTGATAATGGTTGTAATCAAATATTGTGATGTTGTATAACAATCCGAAGAGATCACAGATTAGATTATTGACTTCCAAGATTTCAAAAGGTTATGAACATGGATAACGATTCAAAGAGTTCACAGACTTGGATATTGACCAGGAGAGGTCACAAATTTTGGTAATGATCTAGTGAGATCGAGGCATTGGATTTGGAAAATGATCGGGTGAGATCGTCGACTTGGTTAATGGATTTGGATAGATATTGATCCAGCTAAGGATTAAAATAGTTTTGGAATTGGCTATCGACTCGGCACAGTTGCGGACTACATCAATTTGGTTTGGCAAATGATTGTATTCTGGATTAGAAAGTTGGCCATCAATGGATTATGGACTTCGGATTCATGGTAATTCAGAACAAACCTTTCTATTGCAAGGCATGTTTTAGGTGGAAATGTTATCCTGCCTTTTGGCAAGGCCGTGATATCATGGAGTTGGATAAATGGATTTGCGATCATCAAGTCAAAAAGCCTGAAGAGATTATTGTTAGGTTCATAGATCAGTTATAGGCAAGGCTATGGATGATAATCGTGGATTCAAGCAAGTAGCATACAAGAAATGGTTAGGTATGGATTTTCACTTACCCTAGGCAGCGGATCGGATCGAGTTAATATGGCTAGGAATAGATTGGATCGGATCAGATTACTCTGGGGCCATGGATCACTCAGATTGGCAGTTTAACTCAACAATGATCGCTCATTATCTCAGCAAACATTGGGGGAACCAGGCAAAAACCTACGGAAACACGAAGCAGAGGTGGACCCACCATAGGGATCGTCGACCCCCTATCCACCATCTCAGGGGATCGGTGATGAACCCTTTATAGGGATCGAGGTTGATCCCTCTTGGAGGCCCATATGGGACCAATTTTTGGCGAGCAGGTCCGTCTTGGCCTTGTTCTTCTGCATGCGGATTTTCAGCTGGATATTTTATCATCTTCTGCTTTAAATTCCGGATCATTGGCTCAAGGAAAGGGATCTTCTTTATAGCTCTCTTCTTCTACTCTCTTGGATGAACTCTACCATTTTTATTATGGAATTTCACGAAATGTAATTGCAATTAGAATCATAAATAGAAGGAAAAGCTTTGGAGTGGACATAGTCGGGAGTCAGCCGAACCACTATAAATTTTCTTACATTCATTTTCTTACCATTTTAATTTTCTTTCTTCATATTTTATTCTCTATTCCATTCTGTTTGGATTTGGATATTGAATCTATGGTGTTATCATATTAGTTGAGTTTTTGTGACCAATTTTGATGCAAACAGATTTATGTATTTAAAAGAATTTAGAAATATGTGATCTTATATTCATATTCAAAAATTAAATTTAAATTTTATGTGTGTGTGTTGAATAATTGGAATTATTTTCTGCTTTCAAATGTAGTCTAGATCTTAATTATGAATAAAATACTTGCTAAACCCTATTTAGATTCTAATTTTGAATTTGGATTTTGAAATTTCTGTTAGTCATTTATGTTAAGTTTTGTTTAATTAATATTTGCAATAGTATTCAAGATCTCATAACATTTTATATATCTTACAATATCATGTAAATTGAGGCAATTGATATATAAATATAAATGGCGAACATATACATGGTAGATATAAATTTCAATATCTGCACATGTATATACTGACCTTTTTTTTGTTTTGTTATTATTTTTCATGTTAACCATTTTGTTATCATATATCATTTAAATAATAATTATGTATAATTTTAGTGGAATGTTTGCAAAAGAGAAAGGTGCAATCAATTGTTGGTACCACCTTTGTACCTTTCCCCTTTTAGATCTTGTTGTGATTACATTAAAGTTAAATAGTAATATTTTATTTCATTTTAAACACAGTTTAGAAATATGAATATATTTGATATATTCATACTTATTCAAACTTTACACCCTATATGTTGATGAGACCTTTCTCATATCCAAAGAATAATCAATGTACCTCCTAAAAAATTGCATACCTGTAACATTTATGATCTATTAAGTTGTTTCCTTAATTAACAATTTAATTCTTTACATACCAAAAAGATAGAATACAAATGCCCATCCAAATTACACTTACTTCATATCTTACATGTTTATCATGCAAATCATATGTCAAATGCTCTTACCTTTCAAAGTTTCACATCTAATAAACATTAATAAACTAATTAATTTAATTAATTAAATAAAATAGAATAATATTAATAAAATATGATTTTGTTAACATCAACCATATTGGATCTAGTGATACCCATGAGACTTCATAGGCCCACCAAGATCCAAATAAGGGAAAAATCCAAACTTCACTCTATTTACCCATTATAGACTGGCTTAGTTCCTTCAAAGTTATCAGATTCCAAATGATCTATATGGTCTAATTAGCAACTTTAGGGTCAACTAGTTAAGCCAACCTATATGATTCTCCCCTTTCTGGCTACTGGCCTAGTCAATGTATGGAGTAAGTCCAAAAGGTTGGTCCAATTGTAATGGCCCAATTGATTTAGATCTTGCTAGTTCTCAAAATTAAGTTCAAAAAGTTTAAATATATTTCAATTTAAAAGTTAAGTTTAAAGCATAAAAGGAAAAAATTTAAAATTTACAAAATGAATTCAAAATTTTCAAAATTGTTTTGAAAAATTAAAATAATTAATTTTAAAATTTTAATATATTTAATTAATATAATTATTTAAACGAAATAAAATGGTTAATATATATATATATATATATTGATATAGGCATGCAACTATAATTGTTAAAGTCACGTGCTTATTTTAAATTATTTAAGATGAGTTATATTAAATGTTTGAATTAATTTGAACATTTAATTAAATTGTTTAACTAAATAAATGAATTATCTAAATAAAACTAGTTTAAACTTAATTAATTAATATGTTTACTTATATTTATATGTATATATATAAACAAAGTATAAATTTTATAGTTAATTAATTAACATAAATAGTCTAAGATGAATAATATAAAATTTCATAAATTTTATATAAATTAAATTAATTGCATATGATTTAGTTAAAAAAATTAAAGTTAATTAAATATGATTTTATTAATAAGAATTAAAATTAATCAAATGTGATTTAATTAATAATATATATAAGTTAATTAAATTATAAATGTAATAGATAAATTAACACTTGTAGAACTATATATATAAACATATATGGAACTATAAGAAACCTAAATTAGATTTAAGGAATGAGTACATGCATATTGTACGCATATCATGATTTCAAATTGTTGAATATGCAAGTAATGATTTTTGTTTAATGATGATAAACATATATATATGTATATACATATTCATTTAAATGTATTTGTTAATGTACTATTTTATTTTCACCGAATTAAATAAATATTTGCTGAATAAAATAAATAACATAGAATTTAAATTCAAACAGGTATTTTATTCAAACCAATATTTTATTACAATTTTGAATAGTACAAATTTGAGCTCTCGCTATATACATACATAATCTTTGATTACAATAAAATTTTGAGTACATCATAATTTTTCATTTACATTTGCACCTCCCTACATTTAACTCATTCACTCATATTTGATCTTCAACTCTATTCCATATTGAATCCAGCATCTGAGAAATCAGCAAAATAAAAACTAACGCTGTAAAATTGAAAAGAAAATATTTTGCGGTGAAAAATAAACTGTATATTTTGAAAATATTATTTGCCTCAGTTATTTGGATTGTTCGTCATCATTTATTTTTGAATTCATCTACACGAACAACTTGTGACATGCACAGTGTATCACTATATATGCCATAAGGCCGTGCACACCAATATACACATGATAAATTTGTAGGGACAGGTGAGCACAAGGTCAAACCCAATCAAAATCCTGGTTTAACTCAAGTGAAATACAAGTAAAGTCATGATATTAGTAACGCCCCACCCCGAGACCCACCTTAGCAAAGAGAACTAACAAGTAATTCCGTCTACTAAAGCGGAGAATAGAGCTGGTTAAGGGAGACCATCTATAATTTTGTCTAAAACATCCATTGAATACGTCGATAAATGCATTATAATTTTTCAACTCAAGTGGATCGACAAACCCAGTAAATGCTTAATCCAAAACTATAGGTGGCTAACGGATCTATCAGAACAAAATACAATAAATGAATGTAAATCAAATCACAGAACAGTAATCAACATCATATATATAAATATACACTGATACACATTCATTACAATACAATACGAATACATAAAGGTGGTACACGACCACACCATACACATCGAATCAAATGTAAAACCATCAGAGTATGCGGAAGAAATAAACTACTCAAGAGAAAGAAGAGCTGATATCCAACATCAACTTCAAGCTAAGTCCAATGGACGATACCTGAAATAACTCGGTCTGACCCGAGTGAAATCACACGGGTCAGGCTAGCTAAAATCATCAGTTAAATAGAATAATCGATAAGGATAATTAGGTGGAAGCTATGGTATCCTTTTTCATAAAGGATGCCATGCCCTAAATAGGGTTTCAACATCACAAGAAAGGACAACATCTCTTCTTGGCAAGTAGGAGAGATAATGATGATAAAGTCATACTTAAGTGGCATAACAGACACTTAAGCAAATGGAACATCGCCGAGCAAAATTTTAAAGATAAGATTCAATAAACATCGTTTTCGCCTCATATCATCAGCGGTATAAAAAAATATGGATAATGACTTCAAATGAATCAATTATCTTCTTAGAAGTGCTCGTCAATATAACAATACATCAAAGGTACATATCATACATAGAATAAAACGCATATGGATGTGCCTCATCTTATTGGCACATCCCAATGATCATTCAAGGAAATATAAAACCCAATCATAAAAGAAGCATTATACTTATTCAACTTCATCTCATCGGTATGAATATAGATACATCTCAAATCCATCACTAAAACTCATCATGAAAGATTCTTCATAATCATTTATACCTCATCTCATTGGCATAAATTTATAAATACATCTCAACTCCATCTTAACATCAAGTAGTCTATAAAATCGTCAAATCATCGATCCATAATGCAAATAATGGTATAAATATAAATATATCTTAAATCTATTATCAAAACTCATCATAAAAGAATTTCCATAATTTATCTTGATAGAGCCCGGAAAGAATCCAAAACATCATATTCGAAATCACAAATAAAACCATGTATGTCAATAAGCTTTTTCTTAATAAGGCTATACTAAAGCTTCATCATCAAAATAGTGAAATCGAAACACCTAACCTCATGGAAAACAGCACGAGCATTTACATCTTAACTAGTACTACCATTATTTGGTACCATTCATCGTGATGACTTGGGGTCACATAACATCATTACATCGTGATCATCTTGATTAACTATAGTCGGAAACATCTTGATGACACCCAGTCACAAAAACCTGAGTAATAACATCGTGATGATTGGAGTTGAGTAAAAACTTTATGAACATCGTGATGACTCCAATCGAGTACTCGGTCTGCAGCACTAGTAATATCGTGAATGTGTCTCAACTTCTCGAATAGGAACCCAATAAGCGTCAACGTACGTCCCATATCATACGTTCGTACCTATTGGTTTACTAATCGTTAGTCGATGCCACATTAGAAAACCATCATAAAACATCATCAAATAAACATTGCCTCATCCCATTGGCGAGTGTAAGATACCTAACTCGTCTTCTCTCTTACTTGGACGAGTTTTAAGTGAAATCAAGACTTGTCTCATTTCGTCAAGTAAAAATTCATCATAAATATCAAAATCATCATCAGTCCATCATAACAACTTGCCTTATCTCCTTGGCAAGTAAAGAACATCGTGATGGTTATTTCTAACCATAGTTGCAATTAAAACTTAACATCAATATTGCCTCATTTCATCGGCCATCACAAAATGCATCTAGATTGGTTCGTCGTCGAATGTACTCAAAGAGTAATTCTTAAACCAATAACCTTCACCAAAATTTGACAACTTCTAAATCAACTCAAAATAACACTTCAAATTGGTTTCGATGAAGACCATGCTCGAAAACAATGAAAACTAAGAGGATATCTCAAAACCGATAACTTCAATTCAATATGAATTCTATTCAAATTTAACCCAAATCAATTCAAACTCCATTTAAAATTTGAATTTCAAATTCTCCAAATAAAGCTAGCCTACTGATAGGCGTCATAGCTCTAAAAATATCTCAAAAACATAATTAAAACCGAAGACAATGAGAGCAAAACGAGCTAATACAATTATAAGGTCAACGGTTGTTGTTGCTGTCATTTTGCTCTCAGGACATCAGCATACAACCATAATTTCGACCACACAAACTTCAAAATTTCAGAAATGACAATGAATGAAACTTGTAGCACATTACCTAAACTTTCCGAAACATTCAAAATTATCAAATTTTCTTAAGAAACAAAGAAGTTATGGTCATATTCGTTTCGGTTTCAAACACCGAGCAAACATTGATTTTGCTCTCGGGTTAGCAGTAGAAAAATTAGATTTCGACATAGCTAACCTGAAAATTACATAAAACTCAAAAAATAAAAGTTGTAACACATGATTTATTCTTTTCGAAACATCTAAAATTATCAAAATCGGTTAAGAAACGAAAACGTTATGGCAAATTTCGTTTCATCTTCAAGGACAGAGCAAATATTGGTTTTGCTCTCGAGATAACAGAAATAAAATTCAATTTTGAAATAGCTAACCACAAAATTACAGAAAAATCAATACAAGAAAGTTGTAGCACATGATTTAAGCTTTTCAAAAGATCTGAAATTTTCAAAATCAGTTAAGAAATGAAAAAGTTATGGCCAATTTCGTTTCAGCTTCAAGGACATAACAAATATTGGTTTTGCTCTCGGGATAACAGAATAAAAATTCGATTTTGACATAGCTAACCACAAAATTACAGAAAAATCAATGCATAAAAGTTGTTGCACATGATTTAAGCTTTCCAAAACATCTAAAATTACCAAAATCGGTTAAGAAACGAATGAGTCATGGAAAAAATAATTTCTCAGACTTGTGATTGTTGTTGATGTCATTTGCTCTTGGGACAGCAACAAACAAGCATGATTTTGATCAAGAAAACTTCAAAATTTAAGAAACTTCAAAACATGAAACTTGTAACCCTTTGTCTGTGTTTTCCAGAACATCCAAAATTATAAAATTTGGATAAAAATTGAAGAAGTTATAGCCAAAACAATGTGGCAACAGAAAACAAAAAATAACAAAGATGAAACGTAATCTTATTAATACGAAAATTTAACTCAAAACTCTGATTTTGGCTAGCATTTGTAAGCTTTTACACTTACCAATTGATTTTCAGTGAATTAGTAAGGATTTGTAAGCAAGGTTGAGCCTTTAGCATAAGATTGGAGCCCTAAACATCTGAAAATAGAAAAAAAAACAATACATGCAAAGAAGAAATTGATCAAAACAAAATTTACAGTAAACAATTCTAGGGTTTTAGATGGATTCTAAGATAGAATAGGTTAGAGATTACCTTCTTTTATGATTCTTACTGGAATTAGGCTTTTAGATTTGCACAGATTGAGATTGGAAGATTAAATTTTAAAGAGGGTAGCCATTGTTTTATACTTTGAAGCCTTTTCTTTTCTGATTTAGGTTTTACTGTAATGAGCTTTGGGAGAAAAGGAACGTACTTCATTAGAAAACTCTAGAATTTGGGTTATTGGATGTTTACTATACCCAATTAGCCTATTCTCATACTTAGAAAATTATTTAGGCTAATATATATAAGTTTTAAACCATTTTTAACATAACTTTCACATATTAACTTCTTTTTACATGAGACCAAATGCACTCTTCATATTTTAACTAGGTGAACATCATTAACACGATAATTTTTTATTTATTTTTTTATACTTAAAACATTATTATCACAATAAACTATTAATTTACACAATAATTGACAATATTGTTATTTTTAGACAAAAACCACTATTTTTACAATCTGAGTCAAATAAAAATTATTTCTTAACTCAAATAAGTGTATTAGATGTTTTAACACCATTTAAAAATATTACAACACTATTTTCAATCATTAACACACTTCTAAAAATTTATTTTCTTCTCATTTTCCCTTTTTATTCACTATAAAAGGCTATTATTGGAATAAAATCTCAATACTTTCCATTTTGACTTAATAAATAGCTAACATCATTTATTTTCAACCCACTTTCACAAATAAAATATTCTATGCTTATTTTCACTCATTTATATTTATTCCAACCATCAGTATGTTGAAATAACATCTTATGAGATAAATTAACTCACATAAATTAAAAACCCAAGTTTTATTCATCAAAACATTGTTTATATAAAATAAACAATGTTAACTCACATTTCATTCCTCCGATTCACTTATATTCATAATATTAAATTATTATTTGCATTATAATTTAATATTAACGGTAATCTCCAAAATCCGGGTTGTTACAGACTTCCTTCCTTAACAAAATTGCGTCCTCGCAATTTCTAGAGGAAAAGGCTCTAAACAACACTAAAGATACAATCATCGAATGATAAAGACAAGCTCGAATTCCAAACCATTCATACTCTCAATATAGAATGGTAGAAAGAAACAAGGAAAAAATCACTTGGTTAATTCAATGGCCTATCATAAGCTAGTATAGTGATTAGTAAACAATCGAATTTTCCAAGCAACTTGAAAGAATTTCGAAGATCTCCCGTCTTGAATCAAAACTCAATAAGATTCTCAACAAATAATCAATCGAAAATGATTGATTGCTCAAAACTCCATGAATAGAGTCGGGTTCAAACTCACTCAAACTCGAACTATAAACAATAAAGAAAATCACCAACAAGATTTTCCGTATAATAATACGGAAAGAACATCCTCATAATAAGATAAACACAGTAGACAAGATTGATAAATCACAAGATGGCTTCTCAAAGGCCACACACTCGAACGACCATGAAAAATGCACGTCGTTAATAATAGCTCGAAGATAGAATATACTCAAGAACAAGGATATAGACTCGAATTAACTTTTAATCCAAGATATTTAGAATTTTTAAATCTCAACATCTTTTAGATTTTAAATCTCAGTTTTCAACATTTGAATATTTTCAAACTCTTTACTATATTACTTTGTAAGTAATTTAAAACTTAAATTAAAAATCCAAATTTCTTCTCTTACTTCAAAATTAATTTTCAAAGAAATTTGTAAATCCATAATAATATTCCTTAAAATAAATTAAGGGTTTAAATTCTCTTTACTCTTTTTATTAAACCACCTAAATGGTTTAAAAAATCTTCAAATTCTCTTATAACTCTTCTCTTAAAACATCCAATGTATATAATATAGATTCAAAAATCTCAAATTACACTTCCAATAAAGCACAGCTCAAAAACAATCTCATTTATATTCTCATCTTTATAATTTAAAAATAAATAAATGGCATTGCCTCGCCATTGAGTCTCTAATATATATATATATATATATATATATATATATATATATATATATGTTGGCTACAGAGTTGACCGGACGATCAAAACTGCTCGCCACTCTATTACTCGTCTCTAAAATCAATGGCTGCAATTACCATTCAAAAATAAATTTAATATTTAATCTCAAAAAAAATTCTCAATTTTTAGAACAAAACCATAGTGTCTGATTGCCTCATCATAGCTTTTAGGAGATTCCTATCGATAATGTTGATCAGGCGTATCGACCAGAACTCTTAACTACTCGATGGATAACCCAACACTCTCAAATTATTTATATAAAAGAAATACTACTAATGTAAATATATTCTCAAAATATTCTATGATTTTTTTAAATATCTCAAAGCTCAAATTTCTCTTTAATACACATGTTTATATAGCTTCAAAACTCAAACCAAAGAACATTAAGAGAATGCATCGAGATATTCCCAGAATACTGGATTCTCAAAATCATCAAAAGTAGATAAAGTGTTCGCCAATCTTACGATGTCATGAGCCACTCCTAAAAATCATTAAGATACGTGATAAGCAAGAAATTCTTCTCGAAGGACAAGAAACACACAATCTACGAATCACTACTTCAAACGGAGTAATGCTAAAGGATAACGTTGATTGAGTATCTGGAAAGAACACTCAAACGAAGCAGAATGATAACTCAACCAAACTCGAACAATCTAGAAACTCACCTCATTCCTCAGTGGATATCCTCGTGCAAGGATAACTGAAGAGCTAAGAGCCAGGAATAAGGTTACCTTAATACTCGATTGCCCGATTAGATGTCAAATCCAAACGGACTCACAAAACTCAACAAAGTCACCTTGACTGGAATTCGAGATATATCAACAACATCTCGATACTCAAGAGTGAATATAGAAACATCGGAATCATCATTAACATTCCAAAGTGATAGAAATAATAAATCAATCAAAATAGGAAACCTAAATATACAATAGGATCCTATAAAATAAAGGATTGGACTTAATATCAAATAAGTCAATCCTTCTCAAATTAAATGCATCTCAAGATTGTCACAAACACATACTCACAAAAGCAACATCAAATAGGAATCTCAGAATGCTCACAACGAGCCAACTGTTGTGGATACCCTCAGTATGATTCACAACTCTCAACGGAGCACAATAATAATACTCTAAGGAATCAATAATCTTCATCGATAAGAACTCACTCACATCGACAAAAATAAGAATAGAATAATCCCAAATAAGATTATTCATAAGATAAGATAACATCAAACTCAATTATGGAATACTACAATATATATTCCTAGACATATTCCATCTCAACATATCCCAATACTCGAAAAAGAATCAAAGCATGATTCGAAAACAAGCTTGAACAAAGGACAATGATCCACTTGTATTGTACTTCGACGTATCGTAATATCGTACTGTTCTATGTTTATTCTACTTTGTTCTGACCACGGCTCTGATACCATGCTGTAACGCCCCACCTCGAGACCCAAATTAGCAAAGAGAACTAACAAGTAATTCCGTCTACTAAAGTGGAGAATAGGGCTGGTTAAAGGCGACCATCTATAATTTTGTCTTAAACATCCATTGAATACGTCGATAAATGCATTATAATTTTTCAACTCAAGTGGATCGACATACCCAGTAAATGCTTAATCCAAAACTATAGGTGGCTAATGGATCTATCAGAACAAAATACAATAAATGAATGTAAATCACATCGCAGAACAGTAATCAACATCATATATATATATACACACACTGATACACGTCCAGTATAATACAATATGAATACATAAAGGTGGTACACGACCACACCATACACATCGAATCAAATGCAAAACCATCAGAGTATGCGGAAGAAATAAACTACTCAAGAGAAAGAAGAGCTGTCCAATATCAACTTCGAGCTAAGTCCAATGGATGATACCTGAAATAACTCGGTCTGACCCGAGTGAAAATACACGGGTCAGGCTAGCTAAAATCATCAGTTAAACAGAATAATCGAAAAGGATAATTAGGTGAAAGCTATGGTATCCTTTTTCATAAAGGATTCCATGCCCTAAATAGGGTTTCAACATCATAAGAAAGGACAACATCTCTTCTTGACAAGTAGGAGAGATAATGATGATAAAGTCATACTTAAGTGGCATAACAGACACTTAAGCAAATGGAACATCGCCGAGCAAAATTTTAAAGATGAGATTCAATAAACATCGTTTTCGTCTCATATCATCAGTGGTATAAAAAAATATGGATAATGACTTCAAATGAATCAATTATCTTCTTAGAAGTGCTCGTCAATATAACAATACATCAAAGGTACATATCCTTCATACATAGAATAAAACGCATATGGATGTGCCTCATCTTATTGGCGCATCCCAATGATCATTCAAGGAAATATAAAACCCAATCATAAGAGAAGCATTATACTTATTCAACCTCGTCTCATCGGTATAAAGATAGATACATCTCAAATCCATCACTAAAACTCATCATGAAAGATTCTTCATAATCATTTATAGCTCATCTCATTGGCATAAATTTATAAATACATCTCAACTCCATCTTAACATCAAGTAGTCTATAAAATCGTCAAATCATCGATCCATAATGCAAATAATGGTATAAATATAAATATATCTTAAATCTATTATCAAAACTCATCATAAAAGCATTACCATAATTTATCATGATAGAGCCCGGAAAGAATCCAAAACATCATATTCGAAATCACAAATAAAACCATGTATGTCAATAAGCCTTTTTCTTACATAAGGCTATACTAAAGCTTCATCATCAAAATAGTGAAATCGAAACACCTGACCTCATGGAAAACAGCACGTGCATTTACATCTTGACTAATACTACCATTATTTGGCACCATTCATCGTGATGACTTGGGGTTACATAACATAATTACATCGTGATCATCTTGATTGACTATAGTCGGAAACATCTTGACGACACCCGGTCAAATAAACCCGAGTAATAACATCGTGATGATTGGAGTCGAGTAATAACTTTATGAACATCGTTATGACTCCAATCGAGTACTCGGTCTGTTAACATCAGGAATGTATCTCAACTTCTCGAGCAGGAACCCAATAGGCGTCAACGTACGTCCCATACCATACGTTCGTACCTATTGGTTTATTAATCGTTAGTCGATGCCACATTAGAAAACCATCATAAAACATCATCAAATAAACATTGCCTCATCTCATTGGCGAGTGTAAGATACCTAACTCATCTTCTCTCTTACTTGGACGAGTTTTAAGTGACATCAAGACTTGTCTCATTTCATCAACAAGTAAAAATTCATCATAAATATCAAAATCATCATCAGTCCATCATAACAACTTGCCTCATCTCCTTGGCAAGTAAAAGAACATAGTGACGGTTATTTCTAACCATAGTTGTAAATTAAAACTTAACATCAATATTGTCTCATTTCATCGGCCAACACAAAATGCATCTAGATTGCTTCGTCGTCGAATGTACTCAAAGAGTAATTCTCAAACCAATAATCTTCATCAACATTTGGCAACTTCTAAATCAACTCAAAATAACACTTCAAATTGGTTTCGATGAAAACCGTGCTCGAAAACAATGAAAACTAAGAGGGATATCTCAAAACCGATAACTTGAATTCAATATGAATTCTATTCAAATTTAACCCAAATCAATTCAAATTCCATTTAAAATTTGAATTCCAAATTCTCTATATATAGCTAGCCTACTGATAGGCATCATAGCTCTGAAAATATCTCAAAAACATCATTAAAACCGAAGAGAATGAGAGCAAAACGAGCTAATACAATTCTAAGGTCAACGATTGTTGTTGCTGTCATTTTGCTCTCAAGACAGCAGCATACAACCATAATTTCGACCAAACAAACTTCAAAATTACAGAAATCATAATGAATGAAACTTGTAGCACATTACCTAATCTTTACGAATCAATCAAAATTATCAAATTTGGTTAAGAAACGAAGAAATTATGGTCAAATTCGTTTTGGTTTCAAACACCGAGCAAATATTGATTTTGCTCTCGGGTTAGCAGTAGAAAAATAAGATTTTGACATAGCTAACCTGAAAATTACCAAAAACTCAAAACATAAAAGTTGTAACACACGATTTAGTATTTTCGAAAGATCTAAAATCATTAAAATCGGTTAAGAAAAGAAAACGTTATGGCCAATTTCGTTTCAGCTTCAAGGACAGAGCAAATATTGGTTTTGCTCTCGGGATAACAGAATAAAAATTCGATTTTGACGTAGCTAACCATATAATTACAGAAAAATCAATGCATGAAAGTTGTAGCACATGATTTAAGCTTTTCGGTACATCTGACATTATCAAAATAAGTTAAGAAACGAAAAATTTATGGCCAATTTCGTTTCAGCTTCAAGGATAGAGCAAATATTGGTTTTGCTCTCGCGATAACAGAATAAAATTTCGATTTTGACATAGCTAACCACAAAATTATAGAAAAATCAATGCATGAAAGTCGTTGCACATGATTTAAGCTTTTCGGAACATCTGAAATTATAAAAATCGGTTAAGAAACGAATGAGGTATGGGGAAAATAATTTCTCAGACATGTGATTGTTGTTGATGTCATTTGCTCTCGGGACAGCAACAAACAAGCTCGATTTTGATCAAGAAAACTTCAAAATTTTAGAAAACTCAAAACATGAAACTTGTAGCCCTTTGTCTATACTTTACGGAACATCCAAAATTATGAAATTTGGATAAAAATTGAAGAAGTTATGGCCAAAACAATATGGCAATAGAAAACGGAAAATAACAAAGACGAAACGTAACCTTATTAGTACGAAAATTTAGCTCAAAACTTTGATTTTGGCTAGCATTTGTAAGCTTTTACACTTACCAATTGATTTTCAGTTAATAAGTAAGGATTTGCAAGCAAGGTTGAGCCTTAGTATAAGATTGGAACCCTAAACATCTGAAAATAGAAAAAAAAACAATACATGCAAAGAAGAAATTGCTCGAAACAAAATTTACAGTAAACAGTTCTAGCGTTTTAGATGGATGCTAAGATAGAATAAGTTGGAGATTAACTTCTTTTATGATTCTTACTTGAACTAGGCTTTTAAATTTGCACAGATTGAGCTTGGAAGATTAAATTTTGAAGAGGGTAGCCATTGTTTTGTACCTTGAAGCGTTTTCTTTTCTGATTTAGGTTTTACTGTAATGAGTTTTGAGAGAAAAGGAACGTACTTCATTAGAAAACTCTAGAATTTGGGTTATTGGATGTTTACTATACCCAATTAGCCTATTCTCATACTTAGAAAATTATTTAGGCTAATATACATAAGTTTTAAACCATTTTTAACATAACTTTCACATATTAACTTCTTTTTACATGAGACCGAATGCACTCTTCATATTTTAACAAGGTGAACATCATTAACACAATATTTTTTATTTATTTTTTTACACTTAAAATATTATTTTCACAATAAACTATTAATTCACACAATAATTGACAATATTGTTATTTTTACACAAAACCACTATTTTTACAATCCGAGTCAAATAAAAATTATTTCTTAACTCAAATAAGTGTATTAAATGTTTTAACACCTTTTAAAAATATTACAACACTATTTTCAATCATTAATACACTTCGAAAAATTCATTTTCTTCTCATTTGCCCTTTTTATTCACTATAAAAGGCTATTATTGGAATAAAATCTCAATACTTCCCATTTTGACTCAATAAATAACTAACACCATTTATTTTCAACCCACTTTCACAAATAAAATATTCTATGCTTATTTTCACTCATTTATATTTATTCCAACCATCAATATGTTGAAATAACATCTTATGAGATAAATTAACTCACATAAATTAAAAACCCAAGTTTTATTCATCAAAACATTGTTTATATAAAATAAACAATATTAACTCACATTTCATTACTCCAATTTACTTATAATCACAATATTAAATTATTATTTGCATTATAATTTAATATTAACGGTAATCTCCAAAATCCGGGTTGTTACAATATTAGCACAAGATCAAACCCGAGCTATAAGCTGGATTCAACACAGGTGCAATCCAAATGTACAAGTTCAATAAAATGGTCAAGGCAACTAAAACAAGCCTTGACCAAAAATTAAGTGATGTACACACGAATGCTATGATCAAAGACAACAACGTCAACCAAGGTTAGGAACCAGTATAGGCAGCACTCCGACTAGATTAGTTTCCCAAAATCAAGATAAAGGGAAGGTTGAAACTAGTACAAGCAGTTGACAGAGCACACAAAAGCACAATGCCAACGAACCAACCACTTTCAAATGCAACAGACTAGATACAAGAATAAAAGCTAGCAAAACAAAAGTCCACACACATATATGACAACAATTCAAACCAAGCTAATGAACAACAAGCGAACGGCCAAGACCAAACACAAGCTACAAATTCATCATGCTCACCATTTATTTGCACAGTGCATACTTACGAACACACTTGAACCAGGCACAGTGCAACAGTGATGACACAAGAAAACAAAGTAGAATGATCAGGTCAAAGTTCAGGTCAACTAGATAAGGCACAAGCTCATGACTCATGTGGAACAAGCGAAGTAAATGAAAATACACATGTACATATAAATAGGCAGTGCACATGTAACCATATCCAAGCAGACTCAAATATCATATGCATCGGCTCAAAAGAAAGGCAACATAAATATGGAGTGAGTGGATGAATCATATGCATCAGGTCGCAAATACCACAGTGACTTCAACATCAAACAAGACAAGTTGATATGCAGATGGTAACACAAATGCTTCCAGAATTCATATATACATATCTTTAGGCCTGTCAATGGATACCTAAAAAATCCGAATCCATCTGGATCTGTGTCCGAAAAAATAGATATTATCCGATAACCGAAAAGCGAAGGCGGATGCGGTTATAGGCATATCCGTATCCCAAAAACATCCTTCCGATCCAAAATTAATTATAATACAAGTTACTATTATTAATATTATTATTTAATGATGAACTTAAAATATACTTAGAAATGAATTGTTCCACTTTGAAAAACTGATTAGTATTGTAATGTGTGTATTGTCATTTGAAAAAGTTATTATTTTAGTTCAAAATTATTAGTATAATAAAACTCTTATTCAATTTTGGATGCAGATATTTCAGATATTTTATAATATCTGGAAATATCTGCTTTTTATTTTTGGATATCCGAAAAATATCCGCAGATGCAAATATGGATGTTAATTCTCAAATATCCGCGGATATCGGATGTGGATTCGAATGCGGATTTAAATTTTCGGATGCGGATACAGCCATATCTGCATCTGTTTTCATCCGTTGACAGCCCTACATATGTTCGCACATATATACACGCAGTCAGACATACCAGACAAACAAGTACATTGTACAGAAATGTCTGAACTAAATGCCTAAGCACATGACTCAAATGCGAACACCGGATTCAAGTATACAAATGAAGACATATACAAGACTGCATCAAGAAACCAAACCAATTGCAGAATCACAAGCATACACATATACATGCGTGATGCACATGGCAGTGGACAATGAAGTTGGAAAATCAAGGCATGTTTTAAGTAGAATTTTCGAACAAGGGCATAGGACTTCAAATTAGCAGTGACAGTATTCAAGCAACAAACACTACATGAACAGGCTCGAAGACCAGATACAGTAAACATTGTGAAGCCGTGAAGCTATAAGGAGAAAAAATTTCCAAATGACCACAGTAGGTGACATCAAAAAATCAAGTCCAATTTAACATAAATGCCGAAGTCAAGTTTTTTATCACGGTAGATAATATAAGGAACACTAATTAAACAAGTCAAGATAAATCAACATCGTCAGAGAATTCAAAGCCGTGGTGGCTAATGAATCGAGCAAGTTCAAAATCAAAGCCGTGGTAATCAAGCACCGAAGACATACGAATTGAATAAGTCAGAGAAATCACCATCATTCAAGAATAATCGAATGCCAGCTAAAAATTTTCAAACGAATTCAAATATTATAGTCGATCGAAAATTTAGGGTTTTCAATCATATAAAACCCGTTAACATCATTGGTTAAAAATTTGTTCGAGTTCAAGTAACAATAGAGAAGAATAAATCATTCAACTTGAACTAAAGTCGAGAATAATTAATAATCAGAAAAAGGCATTCACGTATCAATTCACACATCAATCGATCTCGACAATTTGAAGCAGCCAACTAATCGATCGAAGAAAGGATTCGAAGCACCATTCAATCAACAACTAAAAGCGGTGGCTTCATATAAAAAAGAAACCATAATTTTCTCAGAAAGGAACGAATGAGCAGAAAGGAACGAATGAACAAAAAGGAAGCAACCTTTTTTTAACGCAAAGGAAAGAGGGCCGATAATATAAAAACCAAAAGAGGAATACTCCTTTATTGAATTTTGGCCTGCTTCATTAAATTAGTATTTGAGCTTTAAATTATTTAAATCAGGGTTTTTATTGTTTTTACTTGTTTTTATTTTTTAATTTATTTTTAACTTGTGTACTTGTCGAGTCGTGTGACTAGGGACAAACTACGGTGGTGTAGTTTGAGAATTCGCAACTCAGTGGCAGAGTTGTGGCAGGGTTTTGAGCATGGAGTTAGGTTTGTCGATAGAGGTGTCGTGAGTTTACGTATGTAAGTTTATCTGACAACTTAATTTTCGTAGAAACCTTGAGTGCAGCACGTAGGTAGGGTTTTGCCGAAGTTGGGTAAATCTGTGTTGTTCTATTTTTTTATTCTGTTATTATCTGTGCTGCTATATCTGTGTCACGACTAATTTTATATACTTTTACATTAAATTTTTATAATCAATAGTATCACCCTATTCACCCCCCTCTAGGGTGAAGCCGATGCTACAAGGGGTATCAGAGCTAGGAACAGAAGCCATTTTTGCTTTAAAATTTTGGTTTTTCAAAAACCAATTTTTTTACAAATTTGAATTTTTAAAATGACTTCTCTTAATAATGCTTAGCTGAAGGCCGGCCCAGTATTATCCCTCCGATTTTTTACGGAACAGATTTTTAAATTGGAAATTAAGAATGGAATTTTATTTAAAATCTATTAATTCTAAATGTTGGGATATAATTGAAAATAGGTGTGATATAATAGACTAGAAAATTACTTTGACCAATGCTTTTGCTATGCATATACTATATTCTCATATTAATCAAGATAATTTTAACTTTATCTCTCATTGTGAAAATGCACAGGAAATCTGAAATACCTTTGATGCAATATATGGTGCAAAAGTCAACAACGATGAGAAATCATCCACAATTAACTCACTTAAAGAAACGTGCTTAAAAGGATTGGGAAAAGGCAGCAATGATGAAGATTCAATAGCCGATGAGATAAGTGATTTTCCATTCAATGATTTAGTTCTCTTTGTGCCAAAAATTAATTTAAAATATAAAGCTCTTGAGATAAAAAAAATAAGTTGGAAAGGAAACAAGCAAAACTTCATCAGAAAAATAATGATTTGGAAAATGAGCTTAAAAATATTAAAAGTTCTAATTGCAAAATGTGTTTGAATCATGAAAAAGAATTTGCCCGACTTCATGAAAACTTTCAGAAGTAAGAAAACAAAATTTTAATACCATTAGTTAGAAATTTCTAAATGTGTGATTTTTGAAAAGAAATTAAATGAGATCAACAAAAATTTCAAAACCCTTGAAAAAGAAAATGTGATTTTGAGCAAATCTGAAATTATCCGATAAAATCATGAGTTTGAAAAGGAGATTGAAGAATTCAAGGATTTTAAAGTATAAAAAACTCCAAATCTTTGAAACTGAGATGCTTGAAATTGAGACTAAAATTAGAGAGCTTAAAAATGAAAATATGGACTTGAAAATAAAGAATTTTGAAATGAGAGATAATACCATTAGTTGTTGTTCGAAGCTAATAAATGAAAATAAACTTTTACAATCCAAAGTTAACCAACTTGAGTTTATTACTTGAAACTTTTCCCTAGAGAAAAATCATGTAATATTGTAACGACCCGGAATTTTCGATCCCGAAAATTCCAAATAGTTAGAGAAAAGAAGAAAGAGATAGAAGAAGAACAGAAAAGAAACACACAAACTCACATTCGCAGCGGATAAAATATAATATCAATAATAGATATACCAAGAAAACTGTATCTATCAATTTACATCGATATATATCAGAGTTACAACAATTTATACAACATTGGATAGATACAATTTGACATGTCTCAGATATATACAATAGTGGAAACTCTCTATACGTTCCTGCCATCCAGCTCGCCTTCTGAGCTCTAGAACGTCCTTACCTGAAAATCTGTAATACTTGGTCTGACCCGAGCATTACATCAAAGTAACACCCGGGTCAGGCTGGAAACCAGCGTGAGTAAACCCATCTAATATGAAATTCAAAAGCATACAACTTAAATAACCCGGGTGACTCGTATCAATTACAAGTTCACAAATTGTTATAGACATTACTTATTTTGCTCACAAATTTCTAAGTATCAAAACTTAGATTAAATAGTCATACCAGCCTATTGATTTCACATATCAATCTATAAAGAATCGAAGTGGTTTCGGGTATTTACTATACCCGACTCCGGCCTCTTCGAATCCAATGTCATCTAAAACCAAGTTATCCAATACAGCTCAGCTTAAATTATCGAAAAACATTTTACAGCAATCCCTAACTGATTGATAATCACATTATTATCGTCCATCCATCATTTCATATCACAAATCGACTCATAACAGAGATATCATCTAATTCTAAGTACTCATCACAATTCAATCATTAATAAGCAAGATTGATCACTTCCATTAATTACATTAATTCAAAAATCCTCTAATCACTCTTATCAGTGAATTTATTCTTAAATTTCTTTAACTTAATTACATTCATTAATCAATCTTGGTTATCCATCAATAGATATCAATTCAATAGATATCATCCAATTCAGACATTCAACAACCAATCATCCATAAGCAAGCATTGTCAATTCATAACATAATTAATTTAATTACTTAAATTAAATTAATTCCTTAAGAATTAATCGCTAAATCTTGCTTATACAATCATTAATTAATTACTAACCTTAATTAATTAATCACATCCTTGATTAATTCAATCAATCACTTTATCAATCCCTAATTCCAGATTATTTATCTTTTATTTATCAATTAATAATATTTAATTATTATTTAATCTCCTTTAATACAAAGTAATTAATCCTTAATTACTTTCATAATCAATTAATTAACCCTTAATTAACTGATTAGTTATTCATCAACTATCGATTAAAAACCTTAATTATTAATCAATATCTCAAATTAATTAACCCATAATTACTTTTATAATTAATTAATTAATTAACTAATTAATTATCTCTTAATTATTAATTAATAAACCTAATTATCAATTATTAATTAAGAACTTAATTACGGATTACTTATTTCCTAATCACCAGTTAATTAACCATTTAATTAATCCGTAATTAACTGTTAATCCATCCTTAATTAACAGATAATCAGTCCTTAATTACCCTTTGATTAATCCTTAATCACCATTGATTAATCAAGTAATTACCATTTTAAAAAAAACTTCTTAATTAATCCCTCAATTACCTATGTTAATTAGTCCTTTACGATTATTACACGGAGTAATTAAACCTTAATCAATTCATTAATTATAAATTTATCAAATTGGTTAATTAACCTTAATTGATCACATTCATTAATTAAATCCACATTAATTTCAATTAACCTTATTAATTAACCAAGTAATTTAATCATCTCTTAACCATCATTTGATGATTCCAAAATTATTTTCCATCGATTTCCACTCCAAGAAATTATCCCTTAATTAATTTCTTTATGAATTAGATTTCTACTTTCAACATTTGGTTTCTTTCAAAACTTGATTTGAGTTTTAAAATTTGAACTCTCCTTACATGACTTTGCTTTTAAAAAAAATCTTGAAAGCCTGATTTCTTCTTCAACCAATTCTCACCTGAATTCCAGGCTATCACAGCAAACTCGAGTCGGACTAAAAAAACCTCGAGCCTATCCCTCAACAACTCGACCAATGTAACGCCCCGAAAATTTTCGACTTTCGAAAATTCAACATCGATACTCACTTTATCGACCGCCGAGAAATCGAAGGCCGGAAACCCGAAATGTTATGGTTTAAGAAAAAAGAATTTAAGAAAAGAGAAGAGAAAAAGATAGAAAAATAGAGAAAGAAGATAGAAGATAGAACAGAAAGAAAAGAAAACAGAAATTAGAGAAAATAGAAAATGGAGGGGAAAGAAAAATAGAACGGAACAGAAAAACAACAGAACAACAGAATCTCACAATTCACAGCGGAACAACATATAATAATAAATAAATAATCTTTAAACAAAGAACTATATCAGTTATTACATTACATCACATTTCATTACATCATATCATCAGAGTGTACAACATCATACAACATCAAACAGGGGAAAAAGAAATACTATATACTAGTAATACGCCATGCCATCCATATTGCCTCCAGCAACTCCAGAATATCCAGAATATCCTGATAAACCTAACTCTTAACTGCCCGTGTGGAAATTGGTGGGCACCCAGAGTTTAGGAAGGAAAACAATAAACTCCGAGTCAGTCATGTGACTGGTGTGAGAACTCAAAACAGTTTATTTATCTTTAAAATCAAAATAGAGGAATATTTTTAAATCAATTCGCAATGCTTTTAAAAATGAGACTACCATAAGGCCTCCCGCACACACACACAATGCAAACGCAGAATCGGAGGAGATTTCTCCTTATGATAGTCAAAGATGCTTGATACGTATTAAAAAGACATTTGATATTATTATTAGTGCATAGTGTAGAGAAAAATTCATTTCGAAAGTAGAATATAAATCTTAGCCAACATAGACATTCCGAACTATGCCTACTATAGCTAACTATGTTCAATAGCAGGTTACCGCCACATTCCATAGCAGGTTATACAACTAAAACCGTACAAGTCTCGTATTGTTTCTTTGGATTTCCAACGAATGATCAGGCCAAGGAACTTCCCATTGCCACATGAGAATGCCTCTGGATGGACATCCCCGAGAACCAAACCGGATCTCTACCAACACAAGGCCGGGTTACCCCTAACTGAGTAACAACTGACCGAATATGCCATCCCCCGGTCCTTTGGGACCTTTCACCGAGCGCTCGCAATCAATTCACACAATCATAAAGTGTTTTCAACATGAGTAAGTATCTGGGCTCCATACCATGATACCACCCTTTTCCAGAAGGAAATGCACACATCCTAAAGGGCGCTACCCCTCATAACCTTGCTGCTTCTTTCCTGTTTTGACCATTCACGGGGTGTGAGGCTCGACGAAGTCACGTCCACAAAAACATACTTTATACAAAAGCCATGCTTTGGGTCAACAAATGATCATAGAGATGATCACCAAGATAGACGATCAAATAAACGATCCTATCACAAATAATCAACACAATGATCATTTACAGCAACACTCAGCATGTCACATTACCAAATTGGGAATATATCGCTGATAACCTTCAACTACATAACCTCTGAGCTCGTACGTCTCAGAGAAGGGTGTTAAGCTAAAAGAATAAATTCTCCGCCACCAACAAAAATATATTTGAAAGAAATCGGCTTTATATCTCAACTTGTAATGTCATACATACAATCCATACAAGTCTGTTCCAGGCTCGAACAAAACCGAAGGCACTTCTTACGAAGCCCTTGCAATCCGGGTATTCACAATCCCGATCGAATTTCCCATCACTTAGGATATCTCTATACCAGGAGCTACCCAATGCAGAGACAATCGATAGGTCATCCTATCGCTTTCACAAATACTCGGTCTTCAACACCGATCTTCAATGCAATTCACAACGACGTATCACATATTCGGAATGGGTTATACGACCCCATGGTCCTTTCCCGGTTAACCCGAATAGTGAGCGCTTATTCAAAAATAAGTGTGGCATTCAAATTCAATCAAATCACATCAATTACCCATTCAAAGGGAAATATTGATAGTCGGTTATTGAACTATCTATGGATATGCACACATCACCAGTTTCCAAATAATTTTCCAAATTATTTATTTTCCAAAATATCTTTACAAGATATAAAATTTCAATATGTCAAAAATAAATCAATATTTATTTTTGAACCAATTCCACTTTCTTTTATAAATTCAATAGTGAATTTACATTCCAAAATATTAATGAATATACGACTTCAATTCGATTTCTAATATTCATTTTCAATTTATCTTCAAAAAGATAAATTCAAAATATTCACTTTATATTGGAAAACAATTCCATACTTATTAAAAATAAGTAATTCAAATCTTTTTATTTTCAACCTTTGGAAAATATTCAATATACTTAAATCAAAATTAAGTATATATTTCATTCTTTAAGGAAATCATTCTCTTAAACATATTTATTTGGGCCAAAACGAATGTTACGTAAAACATCGTTACGACGTCCCAAAATCACTAGTATAGGGATTCGAAATTAAAATAGATATATAAATCCCAATACTATACAAAACATTTCCTTTCGGAAATCATTTACTATAACAACAGTGTTATAGTCCACCATTTCCTTCTATTTCTCGAAAACGTCTATTTCAACAATAAATGTTGAAATCTATGGTTTCGAATCTCAACATATTTTAAAACATCGTTAGATCGTTTTAATTCATTTTAAGACATCACATTCAAAACAATTTCTTTAACATATTATTCACTATTCAAAAACGAGAATATACTATGTTAACAAATTTCATCACTTCTATTCATTTTATTTCAAAGGATTATTCACAGTTCAAAAACGTGAATATAACTTCATTTATAGGTTTCAACAATTTACTTATCAAAATAAGTCATTTGCGAATTTATAAAACAACGTTTATAAATTCCATTTCTAATTATTTTATAACAACTTCCTTTTATAAATTTTCTTTATTAACCTATTCGATTTATAACTCAATTATAAAACAAAGGTTCATATTATAAGTTAAACATTTATAATTTATTTGTTTATAAAAAATCGTTCCTTTGAACTTCATAATTATAAATATTATAACTTATAAGATTCAATTATTTATCCAAAACCATTCTTTTAATGACTTTATAAATTTTATAAACCTACTGTTTATAAAATTCCATTTATAATTTCACCGTTTATAATTCTATAAATCTCATTCAATTTATGAAATTCATTTTCACTTCATTCAAACACTTATAAAAACTCGTTTTACAATGTCAATATTTCAATTTATAAATATCCATTTATAAATCTCTTAATATAAATCAATTTATATTATTCTTTAAAACATCTTTAATCTCCTTTATTATTTCACCATTTTGATTCATAAAATAATTAAATTTTATAAATCCTATACTTAAACTTTTTACAATTAATTCAAAAATCCAATTTAAACTATTTTATAAAATCATTAGCATCATATTCTCAAAAATCAGTTTTTAACTATTTTAAAAATTATAACGTTTATTTATTTAAAATAGATCAAATTCCAAACATATAGTATATTTTCAAAAATCACTTTATAAATTATTTTAAAATTCCAAAACTTGGTCCAATGATGCTACATATCAAATAGTCAATCACGACAACAACGATATCATATATCGATATGATAATCCATCAAATATCAAAATATTCAGAATCAAATAAATACTGTTGAGGAATCCAGTTGGATCCCTCCAACCTGTTTCCTGCATCACAAACATTAGCACAATACCAATTTCGCTCCAGTACGAAATTATCGCGGTATATGGGATTTCTAAATATTATCCGCTTAATAACGGCATAATAGGGTCTCATCCGCTAAACAAAAAATGCGGAAATCAATAACTCCAATATATACATATGCCAATATATATATTGCTATTATATATAATACCAATTTCACTGTTTATGAAATATTCGCGGTATATGTTTTTAATAAATAACATCCGCTTACTAACGGCGTATAATGTCTATTTTAACAATCAATAGATATCAATCACCATTCAAACATGCATTCAAATATTTTAAATCTAACTATTTAAAATAAAATCGAAACTGATTCGATTGAGTGAGAAGTTCTCACCTTGGTTTTAATTTCGTTTTAGCGATTTATTTCGAATAAAATTAAACGGACGTTTAATTTTACCCAAAATTCTCACTAACTCCAAACGACTCCAATCCAATTTCATCGCGTAGTGCTCGTCCATACGATTCCAATGCAACTGGTTTCGCGCGTTTTCGACCTCGTATGAAAAAGTTATGCATTTTATAAGTTTACACAATTTATATATTAACTAATTTCACAATTTCTTTATTATTTTAACCTCCATCCATTCTGGGCCATAGGACCCAAGCCCATGCCATCAGATCCATGCGTGCTCCTTCTCCTCCCCCCCCATTCACGTGAAACTCCAGGCCAAGGACGCAAGCATGAACCCATAGTTTTAGAATTAGGGTTAATTTATGCGATCACTACACTCGACGAAACTTCATCAAACCACAGCCAAATGAGAGCTCATCACCACCACAACACTCGGCCAGAACCACCCTGAACTCGGCTGCCTTGTTGGCACGAAATTCGAGAAAGAACGCGGCGACTTTGATCGAGAATTTCCGTCAATCCGTTAATCCATTCGCGATCATAGCCGTTGGATATCAAGATCTCAACGTGCTCTACAACTTTCTAGTTGTAAGTTTTTGCAATCGATGCATGGATTTGAAAATAATTCGAGGAGAAAGAGGATGATTTCTGGCCGTTCACACCATAGGAGGCGGCTGCAGTTATTACGGTTTTAGTTTTATTTTTCTTTTATTTTTTGTGAATTTATGGCTATTTATAGGAAAAAATCGAACACTATTCATCCGGAAATTCCGAACTCCGATTTACGCGCCGTAACCAGCGTTTCTAGGGTTTACCCCGCGTTTCGGACACAATGGAATAGATTTCGAAAGCTAATTCGGACATCTGTGCGAGTTATGGCTATAAACGCTCAATTTAAATTAAACTGATTTAAACGATTTTCTAGGCGTTTTAATTTGTAACGGACAAACGGTAAATCCAATTGACACGAAATTTGAAACCTTACAATAATATCACATTACGGATCCGATGAAACTGGTTTCATCGAAATCCGAGACTTTTTGAAAAATGGCTATTTTAACTCGCCAAATTAAAATTAAAAATAATTCGATGCGTTTCGAGCTGCCACGATCAAACGGTAACTCCGATTGACACGAAAATTGAAATTCGGTAATAACTAATTATTACGGATCGAATGGAACTGGTTTCGTTCAATTCTAAGACTGTTCAAAAATTGACTATTTTCACTAGTCGATTTAATTATTAAAATATTCAATTTTCACAAATAAACTTTTAATTCGATTTTAAAAGTTCTAAAATATCGTTCTAACTCCAATATGATAAAATAAAATTTTACAAATCATTTTCAATCATATTTAACTCAATGTTCAATTATTTCCATAATTTAACATATTAAATTATCGATTTAATTATTCAATTAAATTCAAAAATTCAAAATAAAATTTATTCGACTTATAAATTCACTTATTAATATTTAAAATTAATTAAATATTCAAATTTTAATTATTAAAATTCCTGGGTCGTTACAATCTTCCCCCCTTAAAAGAATTTCGTCCTCGAAATTAACAAGTAAGAAAAGTTACATAATCCATTAATTTTCCAAAATTCATAGTTAAACTTCTTACAAAACTTTACTAAGTTTCAAATCATACTTAGTTATTTTTTTCAAAAACAACTACTAATGTTTAACTTTCAACTTCTAAATCAAAGTTAAAGTTTTCAAAAAAAAATTCCAATTTTCTCAAAAAAAATTTCTAACGCCTTAAATTTTCGGAAAAATTCGCCATAGTCTCCTTTGCGCGGCTCGATCCGAAAAAAAAATGACAGTATATATATCACAAATATACATCTCATCAAGTAATGAGGCATCCCGAAGGGAAAAAAGTATAAAAGTACAGTATTTAATCCGAGATATGTACCTTATATTTTATTAGCGAGCATATACGGCTAATATAGCGCGAAAGCGAGCTCCAAATGCGAAGCAAACGCGATCCGCACCTACTAAACACTCAACAAACAACATGAGAACCATGCATATAGACAATAGTATCAATATACAACATATAGCAACATAATAACTATATATGCCAACCTAGCAAATGCAACAAAACAACAAATGCAAACATCAACCAACTATAATCCATAACCAATAAACATTCAATTTTAATTAGTTTATATTCACTAATTCATATTCAAGTTGGTTCACTTCCAAATCAAATTCAATTCTATTTAAGATTCACTTAACTTCCAATTGAATTTTTTCAATTACTTTAGCTTTTAATTTCATTAATACTTAATGAACTTATATTCAATCAATTAACAATCAAATAACAACCAATGTATATTCATTACAACCAAATTCCTTTGCTTATATTCATTTTGGTTTAACACCATCACTTTCAATTGGTTCAATTAAATTGATTTTATTCAACTATTCAACTTTCAATAACATTAGATTTTAATGAATTAACACGTACATCCATTATTCCATATCAACTTTATTCACATTCAATTGATTAACGTTCAATCCATTCATTCAATTCAATTTCAACAGTTGAATTTCATTTCGTAACTCAAGTTCATATTTATTTAATCCATTTGATTATTTACTTCGATACCAAAATCAATTCCATTCAACAACACTTAAGTTATATTCCATTTAACTTTAAATTCACTTTTACTTACAACTCATATTCATAAATATATTCATATAGTTTCACTTCTTATATATATAAGTTTATTTCACAATTGTAAATCACTTTAATTATAATTCAATTCTTATAATTCATTTGCTTATACAATTATTCTTCAATTTAGATTATTCAAACAACTAAACAATCAAACAATCTACTTATATATCCTTTAATAATTTTAAAAAAATTTATTTCTTTATATATAAAATATAATCAAGGTAAAATTATTTCATTTACCCAAATTTAAACAATACTGTGTCGAATTGTTCTATTCAAGTGTTTAGAAACCCCTTCGGCATAGTCTTGCGGACCACGCTGACGAAAGTTCATATGCCACTCAACAAACCAATCATCACAATATAAAACAATTTTATATTTTCACTAACAAATACGCTCTCATAGCTATTATTACACTCAACTCATTCTAGAGCACTACTGACTCTATCTCTAATGAGTAATACCCAACAGAACCATGGTTGTCGCTTAACCATAAGCTCTGATACCACATTGTCAGGACCCGATTCTTCGTCTTCCGAAAATTCAACATCGATACTCACTTTATCGACTGCCGAGAAATCGAAGGCCGGAAACCCGAAATGTTATGGTTTAAGAAAAAGAATTTAAGAAAAGAGAAGAGAAAAAGATAGAAAAATAGAGAAAGAAGATAGAAGATAGAACAGAAAGAAAAGAAAATAGAAATTAGAGAAAATAGAAAATGGAGGGGAAAGAAAAATAGAACGGAACAGAAAAACAACAGAACAACAGAATCTCACAATTCGCAGCGGAACAACATATAATAATAAATAAATAATCTTTAAACAAAGAACTATATCAGTTATTACATTACATCACATTTCATTACATCATATCATCAGAGTGTACAACATCATACAACATCAAACAGCGGAAAAAGAAATACTATATACTAGTAATACGCCATGTCATCAATCTTGCCTCCAGCAACTCCAGAATATCCAGAATATCCTGATAAACCTAACTCTTAACTGCCCGTATGGAAATTGGTGGGCACCCAGAGTTTAGGAAGGAAAACAATAAACTCCGAGTCAGTCATGTGACTGGTGTGAGAACTCAAAACAGTTTATTTATCTTTAAAATCAAAATAGAGGAATATTTTTAAATCAATTCGCAATGCTTTTAAAAATGAGACTACCATAAGGCCTCCCGCACACACACACAATGCAAACGCAGAATCGGAGGAGATTTCTCCTTATGATAGTCAAAGATGCTTGATACGTATTAAAAAGACATTTGATATTATTATTAGTGTATAGTGTAGAGAAAAATTCATTTCGAAAGTAGAATATAAATCTTAGCCAACATAGACATTCCGAACTATGCCTACTATAGCTAACTATGTTCAATAGCAGGTTACCGCCACATTCCATAGCAGGTTATACAACTAAAACCGTACAAGTCTCGTATTGTTTCTTTGGATTTCCAACGAATGATCAGGCCAAGGAACTTCCCATTGCCACATGAGAATGCCTCTGGATGGACATCCCCGAGAACCAAACCGGATCTCTACCAACACAAGGCCGGGTTACCCCTAACTGAGTAACAACTGACCAAATATGCCATCCCCCGGTCCTTTGGGACCTTTCACCGAGCGCTCGCAATCAATTCACACAATCATAAAGTGTTTTCAACATGAGTAAGTATCTGGGCTCCATACCATGATACCACCCTTTTCCAGAAGGAAATGCACACATCCTAAAGGGCGCTACCCCTCATAACCTTGCTGCTTCTTTCCTGTTTTGACCATTCACGGGGTGTGAGGCTCGACGAAGTCACGTCCACAAAAACATACTTTATACAAAAGCCATGCTTTGGGTCAACAAATGATCATAGAGATGATCACCAAGATAGACGATTAAATAAACGATCCTATCACAAATAATCAACACAATGATCATTTACAGCAACACTCAGCATGTCACATTACCAAATTGGGAATATATCGCTGATACCTTCAACTACATAACCTCTGAGCTCGTACGTCCTAGAGAAGGGTGTTAAGCTAAAAGAATAAATTCTCCGCCACCAACAGAAATATATTTGAAAGAAATCGGCTTTATATCTCAACTTGTAATGTCAGACATACAATCCATACAAGTCTGTTCCGGGCTCGAACAAAACCGAAGGCACTTCTTACGAAGCCCTTGCAATCCGGGTATTCACAATCCCGATCGAATTTCCCATCACTTAGGAGATCTCTATACCAGGAGCTACCCAGTGCAGAGACAATCGATAGGTCATCCTATCGCTTTCACAAATACTCGGTCTTCAACACCGATCTTCAATGCAATTCACAACGACGTATCACATATTCGGAATGGGTTATACGACCCCATGGTCCTTTCCCGGTTAACCCGAATAGTGAGCGCTTATTCAAAAATAAGTGTGGCATTCAAATTCAATCAAATCACATCAATTACCCATTCAAAAGGAAATATTGATAGTCGGTTATTGAACTATCTATGGATATGCACACATCACCAGTTTCCAAATAATTTTCCAAATTATTTATTTTCCAAAATATCTTTACAAGATATAAAATTTCAATATGTCAAAAATAAATCAATATTTATTTTTGAACCAATTCCACTTTCTTTTATAAATTCAATAGTGAATTTACATTCCAAAATATTAATGAATATACGACTTCAATTCGATTTCTAATATTCATTTTCAATTTATCTTCAAAAAGATAAATTCAAAATATTCACTTTATATTGGAAAACAATTCCATACTTATTAAAAATAAGTAATTCAAATCTTTTTATTTTCAACCTTTGGAAAATATTCAATATACTTAAATCAAAATTAAGTATATATTTCATTCTTTAAGGAAATCATTCTCTTAAACATATTTATTTGGGCCAAAACGAATGTTACGTAAAACATCGTTACGACGTCCCAAAATCACTAGTATAGGGATTCGAAATTAAAATAGATATATAAATCCCAATACTATACAAAACATTTCCTTTCGGAAATCATTTACTATAACAACAGTGTTATAGTCCACCATTACCTTCTATTTCTCGAAAACGTCTATTTCAACAATAAATGTTGAAATCTATGGTTTCGAATCTCAACATATTTTAAAACATCGTTAGATCGTTTTAATTCAATTTAAGACATCACATTCAAAACAATTTCTTTAACATATTATTCACTATTCAAAAACGAGAATATACTATGTTAACAAATTTCATCACTTCTATTCATTTTATTTCAAAGGATTATTCACAGTTCAAAAACGTGAATATAACTTCATTTATAGGTTTCAACAATTTACTTATCAAAATAAGTCATTTGCGAATTTATAAAACAACGTTTATAAATTCCATTTCTAATTATTTTATAACAACTTCCTTTTATAAATTTTCTTTATTAACCTATTCGATTTATAACTCAATTATAAAACAAAGGTTCATATTATAAGTTAAACATTTATAATTTATTTGTTTACAAAAAATCGTTCCTTTGAACTTCATAATTATAAATATTATAACTTATAAGATTCAATTATTTATCCAAAACCATTCTTTTAATGACTTTATAAATTTTATAAACCTACTGTTTATAAAATTCCATTTATAATTTCACCGTTTATAATTCTATAAATCTCATTCAATTTATGAAATTCATTTTCACTTCATTCAAACACTTATAAAAACTCGTTTTATAATGTCAATATTTCAATTTATAAATATCCATTTATAAATCCCTTAATATAAATCAATTTATATTATTCTTTAAAACATCTTTAATCTCCTTTATTATTTCACCATTTTGATTCATAAAATAATTAAATTTTATAAATCCTATATTTAAACTTTTTACAATTAATTCAAAAATCCAATTTAAACTATTTTATAAAATCATTAGCATCATATTCTCAAAAATCAGTTTTTAACTATTTTAAAAATTATAACGTTTATTTATTTAAAATAGATCAAATTCCAAACATATAGTATATTTTCAAAAATCACTTTATAAATTATTTTAAAATTCCAAAACTTGGTCCAATAATGCTACATATCAAATAGTCAATCACGACAACAACGATATCATATATCGATATGATAATCCATCAAATATCAAAATATTCAGAATCAAATAAATACTGTTGAGGAATCCAGTTGGATCCCTCCAACCTGTTTCCTGCATCACAAACATTAGCACAATACCAATTTCGCTCCAGTACGAAATTATCGCGGTATATGGGATTTTTGAATATTATCCGCTTAATAACGGCATAATAGGGTCTCATCCACTAAACAAAAAATACGGGAAATCAATAACTCCAATATATACATATGCCAATATATATATATATTGCTATTATATATAATACCAATTTCACTGTTTATGAAATATTCGCGGTATATGTTTTTAATAAATAACATCCGCTTACTAACGGCGTATAATGTCTATTTTAACAATCAATAGATATCAATCACCATTCAAACATGCATTCAAATATTTTAAATCTAACTATTTAAAATAAAATCGAAACTGATTCGATTGAGTGAGAAGTTCTCACCTTGGTTTTAATTTCGTTTTAGCGATTTATTTCGAATAAAATTAAACGGACGTTTAATTTTACCCAAAATTCTCACTAACTCCAAACGACTCCAATCCAATTTCACCGCGTAGTGCTCGTCCATACGATTCCAACGCAACTGGTTTCGCGCGTTTTCGACCTCGTATGAAAAAGTTATGCATTTTATAAGTTTACACAATTTATATATTAACTAATTTCACAATTTCTTTATTATTTTAACCTCCATCCATTCTGGGCCATAGGATCCAAGCCCATGCCATCAGATCCGTGCGTGCTCCTTCTCCTCCCCCCCATTCACGTGAAACTCCAGGCCAAGGACGCAAGCATGAACCCATAGTTTTAGAATTAGGGTTAATTTATGCGATCACTACACTCGACGAAACTTCATCAAACCACAGCCAAATGAGAGCTCATCACCACCACAACACTCGGCCAGAACCACCCTGAACTCGGCTGCCTTGTTGGCACGAAATTCGAGAAAGAACGCGGTGACTTTGATCGAGAATTGCCGTCAATCCGTTAATCCATTCGCGATCATAGCCGTTGGATATCAAGATCTCAACGTGCTCTACAACTTTCTAGTTGTAAGTTTTTGCAATCGATGCATGGATTTGAAAATAATTCGAGGAGAAAGAGGATGATTTCTGGCCGTTCACACCATAGGAGGCGGCTGCAGTTATTAGGGTTTTAGTTTTATTTTTCTTTTATTTTTTGTGAATTTATGGCTATTTATAGGAAAAAATCGAACACTATTCATCCGGAAATTCCGAACTCCGATTTACGCGCCGTAACCAGCGTTTCTAGGTTTTACCCCGCGTTCCGGACACAATGGAACAGGTTTCGAAAGCTAATTTGGACATCTGTGCGAGTTATGGCTATAAACGCTCAATTTAAATTAAACCGATTTAAACGATTTTCTAGGCGTTTTAATTTGTACCGGACAAACGGTAAATCCAATTGACACGAAATTTGAAACCTTACAATAATATCACATTACGGATCCGATGAAACTGGTTTCGTCGAAATCCGAGACTTTTTGAAAAATGGCTATTTTAACTCGCCAAATTAAAATTAAAAATAATTCGATACGTTTCGAGCTGCCACGATCAAACGGTAACTCCGATTGACACGAAAATTGAAATCCGGTAATAACTAATTATTACGGATCCAATGGAACTGGTTTCGTTCAATTCTGAGACTGTTCAAAAATTGACTATTTTCACTAGTCGATTTAATTATTAAAATATTCAATTTTCACAAATAAACTTTTAATTCGATTTTAAAAGTTCTAAAATATCGTTCTAACTCCAATATGATAAAATAAAATTTTACAAATCATTTTCAATGATATTTAACTCAATTTTCAATTATTTCCATAATTTAACATATTAAATTATCGATTTAATTATTCAATTAAATTCAAAAATTCAAAATAAAATTTATTCGACTTATAAATTCACTTATTAATATTTAAAATTAATTAAATATTCAAATTTTAATTATTAAAATTCCTGGGTCCTTACAACCAAACACAAGAGTCACGAGCCAGCACCCACAACTTCGAGTTCCTCATGCTAAAACCACGTTTTTAGCCAAGTCGCTCCATTTCTTCTCCAAAATTAATTTAACATCCAAACTCACCGGCCAACCGTGCTCGTGCACGTGCACAAAACCCCTGGTCATCGCCGATTGTCACCACGACCATCTACAAGTCGTTAATAACTCCATTACTCCTCCTGATAACCCAGAATCAAAAACGGCCATGCTAAACAAAATCGAGCTTCACAATAGGAAACTGGAATGAACACGGATGACAAAAACTACTCGCCGTCGATGATCACGACAACTGGATCTCACTGGCTTCGCTTCGGAGCAGCACCATGTCCCTACGCGGCTATTCCCCGGACTGCGACTAACTCCGGTCTTCCCAAGGTAGCTAAAATCATCCCAAAACCATCTGCGACCCAAAATTAGGTTTAGGCACTTCCTCATCCAACCCGCGCTGTCACGGTGATCTGAACACCCCTCAAATAATTTTCCCGGCCTCCCCGATGGACATACTATCCTCGACAAAAGCTTCGACCATCAACAGTTCGTTGATGATCAGATAAAGGTCGAAATTTGTTTTCTGTTCATCCACTGATTTCTCACAATATACAATACTAAAAATCAGAATTACCATACTAAAATTCCTAATTCCTGACGTAGATTGGAGCAGTATACTTGAAACAATTAATTGTTGAAATCAATTTCCTGATACATCTCAAGTTTGACTGTAAGTTGAATATTTCTGATTGATATTCTTCTCAATTCTTGTTTTCAATGTTTAATTTTATATATATATATATATACCTTGAAGTCTTACATAAATCTTGTTTAATCATTTCATTATACCATAAATCAGAGAAGGAACCTAATGATTTTGAATTATATTACACCCAGTAATTTTCAACAGAGTAAATACTTTCCTTTCCCTTCTATTATTTTAAGAAAGTTTATTCACAAAATTTTATTGCACAGAGAATCTATATCTGAAGCTGCTAACTTGAATCCTCTTTTAAATCTTAGATCAAGTTAAAATAAAAAAATAAAAAAATTAAACTAATTTGTTTGTAGCCCAAGTTTGACAAGGATCAGATAAAGAATTTGAAATTTTGTTTCAAACCTTTAAATCCTGTATCAGGAACAAGTAGCACGGATCACACACACATATCTTAACCACACACTTCAATTTTCATACAGAAAACCACATAAATGTCCTCAAACTAGCATCAATTATCTCAGAAACTTTCACATGCAACAAGCTATAATTTAGATAAGCTTTTAATTTAGACATTCCCAAAAGAACAGAATCAACTAGGCAGATTACTCACCTGATTTAAGCAGAGCAGGTTTTTAATTTTTATTTTCCAGGCTTTGAACATCTTAGATTTGAACAATGACTTTGAATAATAAATCCTACTGCATGCTGTTGAAAATCCCCTTGCATGCTTCAACTGATGTAAAAATGTTGAACTTGTAGATAACTTGATGTTGAACTACAGATTGAGTTGAAGTTGCAGGTTTCATTTTTTTACTGTGAAGAACTTTGCTTTGGATTTTCTAGTTTCAGGTAGCATTTGCTTTTGATTTTAATTTCATGTTTTGATTTGCTTTTGCTTTTGTAGTTTTCATTTCAGATTTGAGAAATAGTTCAGGTTTTGAAAAAAAAGATTTCTGTTTTGCCATTCATGTTTGAAAGAATGAAAATGTTTTGAAAGAAACTTGTTTTCTTCTATAAACATTTATTAAAAATTAAAATTATATGTTGCCACTTGTCTTCAAACATTTACATTTGTCATTTTATTCACTTAATTACTTTACATGTATTTTAAGAGGTGTTAATATGTTTACATTTGTTCTTATGTATTTTTATTTAATTTTTATTTAATTTAAATGTAATTATAAACTAAGTTGAATTATTTGTTGTTGAAGTTGATCTTAAAACTGCATTTTCTTGGTGATGCAGCTAAACTCCATTTCTTGTTTTGCTTAGAGTTGAATTGAACTTTACATTGCAGTTGATATTTGAAATAAAATTGCAGATTTTCAAACAGATTTTAGATTCGTGTTTTGCAGAATTGGTTTTGTTTTTCTCTTCTTACAATCTGATTTTCAGATTTCTTTTTAAGATAATGTGTTAAACAATATGAATTGTTAAGTTTTCTACTTAATAAATTTTTAAATAAAAATGTTATTTAAAAACAATGCCACTTGTTGCATAATGATGTATATTAATTTACAAGTGTCTTCTTTAAGTAAAAATGTCTTACACATGTTCATCTTAATATTAAAAGAAATTCCTAATTTATAAATGTATTTAAATTTATCTAAATCAATTTCTAATTTATATTATCATGTTTATATAAATGTCTATCTATTTTTAGCCTTAAATGATTATATATAAATTACTTTTTATAAAATTACATATCTTAATGTTTATTTGAATATATTTTTTTTAAATAAAACAAAATAAACTTTTATTATGGAATACAATTTAAACCTTAATATTTTAAACAAAATAGATTTTTACTTTAATTACTTTGAAGATATAAGATAGACCTTTAAATTAACCTTTGATATTATTTCAATCAAATTCACCAATTCATAATTTATTCAATACTAAATAAAAATCAAATTCTCTATTTACAATGTATACACATATATACATTATAAATAAAATATCTTTTAACTAAGCTTAGAAAGATAATTTTACTATTTGGTATCAATGTATTCGAAGATCCCTACCAAGTTAATTATCAAATTATCAGTTGATAAAAAAAATTCGGGTTATCACATTCCTCCCCCCTTTGAATCTTTTCGTCCTCGAAAAGGAAATTATTCTTTGTAACTCTTTTAGAAACACTTTTAAAATTTACATAATATTATAAAATAGTTTTTATAAGAATACTTTTTATAACTCGATGTCTCAACTAGTCCATCCTTGTTCTCACAGAAATTCGGTCATACGTTAATCAGGCGTATGACTGAAAATCTATAAGTACTTAGCAGACTCGTTCTCAACACCCAGTGAAAAATACTTTTTGAAAATAATTTTTATTGAAAATATAGAAATCATTTTGAAATCGAGGAAATATATTTGGTGAGAATGCTTTGGAAATCATCACCCCCATCCATGGTCACAGTTACATCCAGGGTTACGTTGCCGTCGCAGCAAAAGTCCATGTAACTGTAGGCTCTCCGTGGCCTCTCGATTACGCCATGGATCCCACACAACAGATCACAGTTACACCCAGGGTTACATTGCCATCGCAGCAAAAGTCCATGTAACTGCAGGCTCTCAGGGGCCTCTGATTTTCGCTGTCGAAATGAAACCTCTCCACTCCTACATAGGTCACAGTCTGCCGATATAAAATCAAACGCAGACTGTTGGCTCTCAGCGGCACACACGACTTTCGCTATGTTATACTCTACTCATAATCCCCAGGAACTAGTTTAGTCCGGACTCCTCACAGGATCAACTTTAGAACCCCCCTTGGGGCTCAAGGCAGCACCACCCAGTGGTACTCCTGAGAAGTCCATTCCAAGGAAGCGCCTTTTTCCCCAGAGCCATCATCAAAACATTTTATACTATATATATAGTATCTTTTAAATCATACACCTATTATGATCTCATACAAAGCTCCTTTACACAAAATCGATTATCCCAAAATCGATAATTCTCAAACTAGGCTTTCCAAATTCAATATTGATTTTACCCAAAAATCAAAAGCCTTTCCAAATCCATAGGTTCCCAAAACCTTTTTCCAAAATCCTCATATGATCCTTTATATATAGAGATATATATATAAAATCCTTGATAAAAATCTTTGGATCATTATATACATGTATAAAAAATCCTTTTATACTTCAAACACTTTCAAAATCCTTTACTTCTGGCAATAGATTCATCAAGGGGAGTTTTATCTTATAAAATAAAGATATTTTCTTTGTTTACTCAAAATCAGATATCCAAATTTGATTACTCTTTTCAATATCATTTTCATCCAAATCCGTACGATGTACACATATCATCAGTATGGTATACCAATCTGATCGCTTACTCGATCACACAATTTTATTTTCGAACTAGTATCGTCCACCCGACTTCCTAGTGCGGACACAGATCTGGTTTCTTGATCAGAAACCGTCATTCTACTTGCATAGTCATAGCTATAAAAGAGAACATCCAGAACCAATCAACAATCCATATCTAGGTTCGCCGTCGAAAATCGAGTGAAAAATCCCACTCGGATCGATATAACTATCTCGAAATTCCGTGCTCGAATCTAGATCAAATCACTATGCGAATAGAATAACATACGTACACCTACGTATTTGTCTTATTGGTTATTAGCCAAATTAATTTCATTTCTATTCACATTCACTTTGATTTCATTCACTTACTCACAATTACTTCAATCCATTTGGATTATCACCTCTATTCTTATCCCGATTAGGTATTTAAACAATAACAGTTTAAACTCTGTCCAGTTTAAATTTAGAAAATAGCTTGAAAAGTTAAAAATAAATAAATAATTGGAAATAATTACTAGTTTGTAAAATAGATGTAAAATAGTTAGAAAATAGTTGAATAATTATAGAAATTTTAGATAGTTGCAATATAATAGTAAGATAGTAATTAGTTTTGAAAAACAGCTGAAATATAGTAATTAGTTTATAAAACAGTCGGAAAATTGTTAAACAGTTTCAAAAATAATGGTAAAACAAGTATAAGATAGTTTGTCTTTTTAAAAAAAGGTTGTATATATAATATATAGCTTGGAAAAATAGGTTTATATTAAAACAATTTATATTAAAAATAGTCCAGAGTCAAAACTGTGCAATTTAAATTTTCTCTTCCTTTTAAATTGTCCTAATTCCAATTTAAATAATTTCAATTTCCATTGAAATTGATTCATTACCAATTCAAGTTGAATTAATTCTCAATTCGCTTTCAAATTTAAATCAAATTCCATTTGATTTTAAACATATTCAACTTTAATTACAATCCCAAGTTATTCCAATCACTTTGGACTAACATCTATTCAATTGAACCCACTTCAATTCCAATCCATTTCAACTCCAGTTTGAATTAATCCCAATTTCAAATTCCATTTCCAAATCAAGTTGAATTATTCTTGATTTCCTCCCAAATTAAATTCAAATTCCATTTGAATTTAAAACTATTCAACTTTAAATACAGTTCCAAATTATTCAAATCAATTTGGACTAATTTCAAATTTAAACCATCTCGAATTATATAAATTCAAGTTAATACTTCAATTGTTGATTTAATTCCTTTAAATCAATTTACCTTTTTATCCCAACAATGGATTACCATACTACATTTCTTATTCATTTAAACAAATTCAATTCACAATTTAAAGATTATTAATAACAATAGGATGATATCATCCAATTCATTTTAAAACATCCATCAATTTTCAATTTCCAGATCTCAAACCCATTTGAGATCACACAAACTCCCAATTCAGATTAACCATTTAACTTCCTAAATTAAATTAAATTCGCTTAATCCAGTCAACGTTACCCAATTTGAACTTCCATTTCAAATTTTAAACTTCACATTAATGATCTTCCCATTTAAGTTCAAAAACCTATCACCTTAGGTATCACTTCTTATTCCAAATTCAAAACTCACCATTTAGAGTTTATTTCCAATCACCTTTGATATTATGTATACCCACATGTATTCATATTAATTTCTTTTACATACCAAGTTATACTTTAAATTTTATTTTTTTTAAATTTTCAAACAACTCTTGTTTGAAATAGGACCATTTCATTCAAATGCATTAAATAATATTATGTATTATTTCTTTAAATTAATTTCATCATTAATTAATTCCAATTAATCACATTTGGTAATTAACTTATTTCTTAATTACCTTTATTAAGTAATTGTCCTTTAAATTATTTACCTATAGTTACTTCATTAAGTAACTCCCTCTTTATTTATCATTTCCAATTATTATCCATTAATAAATCTCATTAAATAAGGTTTAATTAATTACATAAATTAACTGATTATCCTTATCCTGAAACCTCTCCCAAATTTCAAGATTTAATTTCAGTTTGAATCCATTTCAAACTTGTCTTTAATTTAATTTCAATTTGGTTGTAATTCTATTACCACTTAATTCTTACTATTATTTTTAGTTTAATTAATACTACAACCAATTTTCTTAATATAATAGATAATCTATTTCTTACATAAAATTCATTTACTTTTGAAATCATTTAAAAACCTTTATATAAGAAAATAACAAGTACGCTCTCTCATATATATACACTCAACTCATTCTAGGGTACCACTTACCCTATCCTTAATGAGTAATCCCACCAGAGCCAAGGTTCTCGCTTAACCTTAAGCTCTGATACCAAATGTAACGACCCGGAATTTTCGATCCCGAAAATTCCAAATAGTTAGAGAAAAGAAGAAAGAGATAGAAGAAGAACAGAAAACAAACACACGAACTCACATTCGCAGCGGATAAAATATAATATCAATAATAGATATACCAAGAAAACTGTATCTATCAATTTACATCGATATATATCAGAGTTACAACAATTTATACAACATTGGATAGATACAATTTGACATGTCTCAGATATATACAGTAGTGGAAACTCTCTATACGTTCCTGCCATCCAGCTCGCCTTCTGAGCACCAGAACGTCCTTACCTGAAAATCTGTAATACTCGGTCTGACCCGAGCATTACATCAAAGTAACACCCGGGTTAGGCTGGAAACTAGCGTGAGTAAACCCATCTAATATGAAATTCAAAAGCATACAACTTAAATAACCCGGGTGACTCGTATCAATTACAAGTTCACAAATTGTTATAGACATTACTTATTTTGCTCACAAATTTCTAAGTATCAAAACTTAGGTTAAATAGTCATACCAGCCTATTGATTTCACATATCAATCTATAAAGAATCGAAGTGGTTTCGGGTATTTACTACACCCGACTCCGGCCTCTTCGAATCCAATGTCATCTAAAACCAAGTTATCCAATACAACTCAACTTAAATTATCGAAAAACATTTTACAGCAATCCCTAACTGATTGATAATCACATTATTATCGTCCATCCATCATTTCATATCACAATCGACTCATAACAGAGATATCATCTAATTCTAAGTACTCATCACAATTCAATCATTAATAAGCAAGATTGATCACTTCCATTAATTACATTAATTCAAAAATCCTCTAATCACTTTTATCAGTGAATTTATTCTTAAATTTCTTTAACTTAATTACATTCATTAATCAATCTTGGTTATTCATCAATAGATATCAATTAAATAGATATCATCCAATTCAGACATCCAACAACCAATCATCCATAAGCAAGCATTGTCAATTCATATCATAATTAATTTAAATTAATTCCTTAAGAATTAATCGCTAAATCTTGCTTATACAATCATTAATTAATTACTAACCTTAATTAATTAATCACATCCTTGATTAATTCAGTCAATCACTTTATCAATCCCTAATTCCAGATTATTTATCTTTTATTTATCAATTAATAATATTTAATTATTATTTAATCTCCTTTAATACAAAGTAATTAATCCTTAATTACTTTCATAATCAATTAATTAACCCTTAATTTACTGATTAGTTATTCATCAACTATCGATTAAAAACCTTAATTATTAATCAATATCTCAAATTAATTAACCCATAATTACTTTTATAATTAATTAATTAATTATTAATTAACTAATTAGTTATCTCTTACTTATTAATTAATAAACCTAATTATCAATTATTAATTAAGAACTTAATTACAGATTACTTATTTCCTAATCACCGGTTAATTAACCATTTAATTAATCCTTAATTAACTGTTAATCCAACCTTAATTAACAGATAATCAGTCCTTAATTACCCTTTGATTAATCCTTAATCACCATTGATTAATCAAGTAATTACCATTTTAAAAAAAAACTTCTTAATTAATCCCTCAATTACTTATGTTAATTAGTCCTTTACGATTATTACACGGAGTAATTAAACCTTAATTAATTCATTAATTATAAATTTATCAAATTGGTTAATTAACCTTAATTGATTACATTCATTAATTAAATCCACATTAATTTCGATTAACCTTATTAATTAACCAAGTAATTTAATCATCTCTTAACCATCATTTGATGATTCCAAAATTATTTTCCATCGATTTCCACTCCAAGAAATTATCCCTTAATTAATTTCTTTATGAATTAAATTTCTACTTTCAACATTTGGTTTCTTTCAAAACTTGATTTGAGTTTTAAAATTTGAACTCTCCTTACATGATTTTGCTTTTAAAAAAAATCTTGAAAGCCTGATTTCTTCTTCAACCAATTCTCACCTGAATTCCAGGCTATCACAGCAAACTCGAGTCGGACTAAAAAAACTCGAGCCTATCCCTCAACAACTCGACCAAACACAAGAGTCACGAGCCAGCACCCACAACTTCGAGTTCCTCATGCTAAAACCACGTTTTTACCCGAGTCGCTCCACTTCTTCTCCAAAATTAATTTCACATGCAAACTCACCGGCCAACCGTGCTCGTGCACGTGCACGAAACCCCTGGTCATCGCCGATTGTCACCACGACCATCTACAAGTCGTTAATGACTCCATTACTCCTCCTGATAACCCAGAATCAAAGACGGCCATGCTAAACAAAATCGAGCTTCACGATAGGAAACTGGAATGAACACAGATGACAAAAACTACTTGCCGCCGATGATCACGACAACTGGATCTCACTGGCTTCGCTCCGGAGTAGCACCATATCCCTACGCGGCTATTCCCTGGACTGCGACTAACTCCGGTCTTCCCAAGGTAGCTAAAATCATCCCGAAACCATCTGCGACCCAAAACTAGGTTTAGGCACTTCCTCATCCAACCTGCGCTGTCACGGTGATCTGAACACCCCTCAAATAATTTTCCCGGCCTCCCTGATGGACGTACTATCCTCGACAAAAGCTTCGACCATCAACAGTTCGTTGATGATCAGATAAAGGTCGAAATTTGTTTTCTATTCATCCACTGATTTCTCACAATATACAATACTAAAAATCAGAATTACCATACTAAAATTCCTAATTCTTGACGTAGATTGGAGCAGTATACTTGAAACAATTAATTGTTGAAATCAATTTCCTGATACATCTCAAGTTTGACTGTAAGTTGAATACTTCTAATTGATATTCTTCTCAATTCTTGCTTTCAATGTTTAATTTTATATATATATATATATATATATATATATATATATATATCTTGAAATCTTACATAAATCTTGTTTAATCATTTCATTATACCATAAATCAGAGAAGGAACCTAATGATTTTGAATTATATTACACCCAGTAATTTTCAACAGAGTAAATACTTTCCTTTCCCTTCTATTATTTTAAGAAAGTTTATTCACAAAATTTTATTGCACAGAGAATCTATATCTGAAGCTGCTAACTTGAATCCTCTTTTAAATCTTAGATCAAGTTAAAATAAAAAAATAAAAAAATTAAACTAATTTGTTTGTAGCCCAAGTTTGACAAGGATCAGATAAAGAATTTGAAATTTTGTTTCATACCTTTAAATCCTGTATCAGGAACAAGTAGCACGGATCATACACACATATCTTAACCACACACTTCAATTTTCATACAGAAAACCACATAAATGTCCTCAAACTAGCATCAATTATCTCAGAAACTTTCACATGCAAAAAGCTATAATTTAGATAAGCTTTTAATTTAGACATTCCCAAAAGAACAGAATCAACTAGGCAGATTACTCACCTGATTTAAGCAGAGCAGGATTTTAATTTTTATTTTCCAGGCTTTGAACATCTTAGATTTGAACAATGACTTTGAATAATAAATCCTACTGCATGCTGTTGAAAATCCCCTTGCATGCTTCAACTGATGTAAAAATGTTGAACTTGTAGATAACTTGATGTTGAAGTACAGATTGAGTTGAAGTTGCAGGTTTCATTTTTTTACTGTGAAGAACTTTGCTTTGGATTTTCTAGTTTCAGGTAGCATTTGCTTTTGATTTTAATTTCAGGTTTTGATTTGCTTTTGCTTTTGTAGTTTTCATTTCAGATTTGAGAAATAGTTCAGGTTTTGAAAAAAAAGATTTCTGTTTTGCCATTAATGTTTGAAAGAATGAAAATGTTTTGAAAGAAACTTGTTTTCTTCTATAAACATTTATTAAAAATTAAAATTATATGTTGCCACTTGTCTTCAAACATTTACATTTGTCATTTTATTCACTTAATTACTTTACATGTATTTTAAGAGGTGTTAATATGTTTACATTTGTTCTTATGTATTTTTAATTAATTTTTATTTAATTTAAATGTAATTATAAACTAAGTTGAATTATTTGTTGTTGAAGTTGATCTTAAAACTGCATTTGCTTGGTGATGCAGCTAAACTCCATTTCTTGTTTTGCTTAGAGTTGACTTAAACTTTACATTGCAGTTGATATTTGAAATAAAATTGCAGATTTTCAAACAGATTTTAGATTCGTGTTTTGCAGAATTGGTTTTGAATTTCTCTTCTTACAATCTGATTTTCAGATTTCTTTTTAAGATAATGTGTTAAACAATATGAATTGTTAAGTTTTCTACTTAATAAATTTTTAAATAAAAATTTTATTTAAAAACAATGCCACTTGTTGCATAATGATGTATATTAATTTACAAGTGTCTTCTTTAAGTAAAAATGTCTTACACATGTTCATCTTAATATTAAAAGAAATTCCTAATTTATAAATTTATTTAAATTTATCTAAATCAATTTCTAATTTATATTATCATGTTTATATAAATGTCTATCTATTTTTAGCCTTAAATGATTACATATAAATTACTTTTATAAAATTACACATCTTAATGTTTATTTGAATATATATATATTTTTTAAATAAAACAAAATAAACTTTTATTATGAAATACAATTTAAACCTTAATATTTTAAACAAAATAGATTTTTACTTTAATTACTTTGAAGATATAAGATAGACCTTTAAATTAACCTTTGATATTATTTCAATCAAATTCACCAATTCATAATTTATTCAATACTAAATAAAAATCAAACTCTCTATTTACAATGTATACATATATATACATTATAAATAAAATATCTTTTAACTAAGCTTAGAAAGATAATTTTACTATTTGGTATCAATGTATTTGAAGATCCCTGCCAAGTTAATTATCAAATTATAAGTTGATAAAAAAAAATTCGGGTTATCACAAATATGCTCCTAGAAAATCAATTCTTTGTGAATAAAAGGAAAGAACTTGGATTTGAAAAGTATCAAAATATGAACAAACAACTAATAACAATATCAAGGAAAAATATATAATACCCAAATGTGAAGAGTGTGGAAATATTGGATATAGCAAGAATAATTGTCGAAATATATACAAACACAAAACCTTAAACAAATATGGATTCCAAAAGGTACGAATATAAATGGTCTGAAATTTGAACAGATTTGGATTCCCAAGGGTATAATTGTAAATGCTAATGGTTTTTTATGTAGACAAATTTGGGTACCAAAGATTTCAATAGATAATAATAGTGATCCTACATCCTTAGTTAGACCACTTGCCTTCACCAAAATTTTAGACACACAAGTGGGCTAAGGAACAACTTTGATGAAGATAGATTTCGAGTTGTTCTAAGTGATTGATAAACTAAAATTTAAACGCTCCTTAGCCTATAAAGATTAGATGGAGATCATCACATTTTGGATATCACAGAATAGAAAGGAAGTGAGGTATGTTCTCTCAACTCAATTTTTTTTGTTCACATATTGTTAATTATGTTTTGATCGACATTGTTGAAGTATTTTTGACATATCTTAATCATCTCAACTTTGATTTGTGAAATTCTTGAAGTTTTTGAAAAACTAATCAATAATGCTACAACTTCTTTGATTTTTGAGTCACTTTGGAATGTCACAAAAATGGCTTCGATAAATTTTTCTGAATATGTGTATTTTGCTCAATTTAGATTACTTTGCTTGATATAAATGGTTGTGCTAAAAATTTCAAACAAATTCAAGTGTTGAGGAATACAATTTTTTTGCTTATATACCACTATATAACACCATAAATATCTCAAATACAAGTGGTATCTTATATAATCTCATGTTGAAATCATTTTTGCAATAATTTAATTATTTATATTGATTTTCAACTTGAAGTCATTTTCACAAAACCCCCTTACATAAAATTGATTTTCATTTATTTCAATTTTTGAAATGATAACCTCGAGTTAAAGGGGAATTCAGATGCAGGTTACACTGGCAATCTAGTGGATAGGAAAATTACTGGTGAAACGAGTTTTATGAAGAGACATTCATTACTTGCTTCACATATTCAGAGAAAATATCTGTAAATTTTTCATTTCAACTGATTTTCAAATTAGCAGACATTTTTCTAATAAAACCCTTCCATAAAATAGTTTTTGTTGATCTTGTTTAACATTAGTTGTTTTAGAAAATTTGATTTTATAATTATTTTAGGATTTGATCTTTAATGACTATATTAACTAATCCGACTCCCTATTGATTATCGAAAAGATAACTAGTTGTTGAAAAAGTGACGTGTGTTGATGTTAATCATATATTATAACTTGAGATGGTATATTTAGTAAATTTCTTTAGAAATTTAAACAAGATTTATAAAAACTTTTTGTTGGTAAAAATTCCATGACCATTTCTATTTCTATCATATCTCTATCGACCATCACTCATCAAAATCCAATATAATATGTGAATATATGGTATTTTAAACGGGAAATTATTCGCTTTCAATTTATTATATTTTTAGCAATAAAAACATCTAAAATATTCACTCTCATTTAAAAGTCCTCGCGGTTATGCACGTGTGAATTACTTGAAATTTTCGATTATGTGCTTTCATGCTCATTTAAAAGTCCTCACCGTTATGCATGTATGGAACGCATATCAAAATTGATTAATTAATTATACAAGTTGATTCTAATCCTATTTAAAAGTCATCACGGTTAGGCGTAGTTAGAAGATACTTGAATTTATCTTTTTTTTAAAACAAAATTAAGAATGCTACAAATCTCATTTAAAAGTCCTAATGGATATGCATGGTTAGTATATGTTCAAATTTGTGCAATAAATATACCACAAATTGACACAACTGTATGGTTTTGTATACCGACGTCATCCCTATCATTCTAAAGTGGAATATGCGCCTAACAGAGTATTTATGATTTTTGTTTTATTTTTTATTGAAATTTAATATTTATACTCGATTGGGTATTAATATTGTATTAATGTCTATCACTTTATTTCTATTTTTCTAGCACCGGTACTCTTTTGCTGATAACAAAAGGGGGTGAGAAAAGTTAAGATTTCGGCAAATAAGGTCAAATATTTTATTTTGTACTTTCTATTTACATCTAGGTTCATATTTGCATCTAGGTTCATTTGCATATTTTTGTTCATGCATATATGAAGGAGGAGTTTTGTTATAGAGAGGGAGTGTTCAAATAGGGGAGCAAATAGAGTCTATCAATGATTAAACACATTTAATAAATTCAAAATCTTAAATATATGTTTGTTATCATCAAAAGGGGGAGATTGTTGAATATGTAAGTATATGATTTTTGTTTGATGATAATAAACATATATATATATATATATATATATTCATTTAAATGTATTTGTTAATGTACTATTTTATTTTCACATAATTAAATAAATATTTGTTGAATGAAATAAATAACACAGAATTTAAATTCAAACATATATTTTATTCAAACAAATATTTTATTACAATTTTTAATAGTACAAATTTAAGCTCTCACTATATATATACAATCTTTGATTACAATACAATTTTGATTACATCATAATTTATCATTTACATTTGCACCTCACTACATCTTACTCATTCACTCGTATTTGATCTTCAACTCTATTCCAGATTACATCCAGCATCCGAGCAAACTGCAAAATAAATATTAACGCGGTAAAATTGGAAAGAACATATTTTGCAATGAAAAATAAAGTGTATATTTTGAAAATATTATTTGGCTCAGTTATTTGTGTTGTTCGTTATCATTTATTTTTGAATTCATCTACATGAACAACTTGTGACATGCATAGTGTATCACTGTACATGCCATAAGGCCATGCACACAAATATACGCTTGATAAAATTGTAGGGACAGGTGAGCACAAGGTCAAATCCATTCAAATGCAGGGTTCAACTCAAGTGAAATACAAATAAAATCACGATATTAACACAAGGTCAAACCCAAGCTATAAGTTGGATTCAACGAAGGTGCAATCCAAATGTACGAGTTCAATAAAATGGCCAAGACAACTAAACAAGGCTCGACCAAAAATTAAATGATGTACACATGAATGCTATTATCAAAGATAACAACATCAACCAAGGTCAGGAACTAGTCAAGGCAGCACCCCAACCAGATTAGTTTCCAAAAATCAAGACAAAGTGCAGGTTAAAACCAGTACAAGCAGTTGACAATGCACACAAAAGCACAACGCAAGAGAACCAACCACTTTCAAATGCAACAGACCAGATACAAGAATAAAAGCTAGTAAAACAAAAGTGCACTCACATATATGAAAACAATTCAAACCAAGCTAATGAACAACAACCGAATGGACAAGACCAAACACAAGCTACAAATTCATCATCCTCACCAGTTTAATGCATAGTGCAGATTACGAACACACTTGAACCAGACATAGTGAAACAGTGAAACAGTGATGGCAGCAAAAAAAACAAAGTAAAACGATCAGTTCAAAGTTCAGGTCAACCAGATAAGGCACAAGCTCATGACTTATGTGGAACAAGTGAAGTAAATGAGAACACATATGTACATATATATAGGCAGTGCACATGTAAATCCAAGCAGACTTAAATATTATATGCACTAGCTCAAAAGAAATGCAACATAAAGATGGAGTGAGTGGATGAATACATATGCATTAGGTCTTAAATACCACAGTGACATCAACATCAAACCAGATAAGTTGATATGCAGACAGTAACACAAATGCTTTCAAACTTCATATATACATATGTTTTCATATATACACAAGCAGTCAGACATACTAGACAAACAAGTACAGTGTATAGAACTTTCTGAACTAAATGCCTAAGCACACAACTCAAATGCAAACACCGGATTCACATATACAAATGAAGACATATGCAAGACTGCATCAAGAGACCAAACCAATTGCAAAATCACAAGCATACACATATACGTGCATGAAGCACACGGCAGTGGACAATGAAGTCGGAAAATCAAGGCATGTTCTAAGTTGCAGTTTTGAACAAGGACAAAGGACATCAAACTAGCAGTGATAGTATTCAAGCAACAGACACAACATGAACTAGCTTGAAGACCAGATACAGTAAACACCATGAAGCCATGTAGCTATAAGGGAAAAAAATTCCAAATGACCGAAGGCAGGTGATATCAAAAAATCAAGTCCAGTTTAACATAGATGCCGAAGTCAATTTTTCTCTCACGGTAGATAATATAAGGAACATGAATTAAACAAGTCAAGATAAATCAACATCATTAGAGAATTCAAAGCCACAGTGACCAAGAAATCGAGCAAGTTCAAAATCAAAGTTGTGGTAATAAAGCAACAAGGATATCAAATTGAAAAAGTCAAAGAAATCACCATCATTCAAGAATAATCGAATGGCCAGCTTAAATTTATCATACAAATTCAAATATTATATTCGATCGAAAATTTAGGATTTTCAATCATATAAAACCCATTAACATCATTTGCAAAAAAATTATTCGAGTTTAAGTAACAACAAAGAAGAATAAATCATTCAACTTGAATCAAAATAGAGAATAATTAATAATTAGAAAAAGGCATTCATGTACCAATTCACACATCAATCGATCTCGACAATTTGAAGCAGCCAACTAATCGATCGAAGAAAGGATTCGAAGCACCATTCAGTCAATAACTGAAAGCGGTGGCTTCAAAGAAAAGCGAAACCCTAATTTTCTCAAAATGGAATGAACGAGCAAAAAGGAAGCAACCATTTTTTAACGCAAAGGAAAAAGGGATAATAATATAAAAATCAAAAGAGGGATACTCCTTTATTCAATTTTGGCCGGCTTCTTTAAATTACTATTTGGGTTTAAATTATTTAAATTAGGGTTTTTATTGTTTTCATTGTTTTTAATTGTTTTGATTTTTTAATTTCTTTTTAACTTGTGTAATTGTCTAGTCGTGTGACTAGGGACGAACTACGGTGGTGTAGTTCGAGAATTCGCAACTCAATAGCGTAGTTGTAGCAGGATTTTAAGCGTAGAGTTAGTTTAGTTGATGCGGGAGTCGTGAATTTACGTGTGTTAGCTTCTGACTACTTAATTTCTAGTAGAAACCTTGGGGGTAGCACGTAGGCAAGGTTTTGTCGAAGCTGGGTAAATCTGTATTGTTCTATTTTTTTATTCTGCTATTATCTGTGCTGCTATTAATCTGCTATATCTGTGTTGCGATTAATTTTTATATACTTCCACATTAAATTTTTTTAATCAATAGTATCACCCTATTTACCCCCTCTCTAGGGTGAAGTCGATCCTATACAAATGTGTTCGACACTTGAACCACGAGGGTATTTCATAAGAAATACATTATTCCCTAAATCAATATCACTCAAAGTATGTATATATATATATATATATTAAAGATTACGATTCTATAATATATTAGTTTTCCTCTACCATTTATTTATTAATAGGTTGCTTGCATACTCTTTAGTTGTTGGGTTTTGTCAACCTAGAGTATCATATATAATGTTATTAATATATTGACTTGACAAGGTAAGATATATATACGTATTTGTTGAGTTTCCTTAAGGTAGGTGCATTATATTTAGGCCGTCATGAAATGATGTGTACGAGTAAATAATCTCTTTAGATTTGTTGATTTTCCTCAAGGCTAAGATGATATTAAGACCAAGACCATGGTTTGGTAGTTGTATACAATACAACCGATAAGGTGTTATTCATTGCAAGTTGGCTTATGATTTTTTGAGTTTTCCTAAGGTTAGAATCCCAAGGCAAGCGAGTCCTAATATCCACTAGTGAAATAAAAAGATTTCTGTATTTTTCTTAGGGTTTTGAGAAACATAAAAACTTAGTGGGAGCCTTATTATAAAAATAAAACGAGACTTTTCTAATATGGTGAGAATATATGATGCACAAGTTCAAATAATCTATCTTGGTAGATTTGTGCAACTAATGCAATTAACAAAACATTTGTCAACTAAAATATACAAAGGAACCGAACTAGGATTGATATACAAATATATAACATAAACTTGCCAATAAATCTTTTGGCATGCTATCAGTTTAAGAACCGTGCAAGGGCCAAATAATATAATTATTGAAACATTCACGTCTTGGCCACTTAGGTGTTTATTTGTATGAGACCATATGTTGGTTTCTATTAGTTTTGTACTCTAAGGACAATAAAAGAATATGGATATTTGGTCCATATTCAATTGCATAGAAATTTTACATGGTGAATGGTCGTGATTCGTAATGTACGAAATTTTAAAGAAATTGGTTCATTCGAAATAAGCAAGTAAATCATAGTGCAAGATCATTATACTCAATACAATTAATTATAGTAAGGACCTTGCTATGTTAGATTTAGCACTAAACCAAGAGCTACAAAATATGCTAGGAATTCGATTACCAAAATGTCGGTTTGATCAATTTACGTAAAGTGCAACTTATTTGATATCCTTAAATGTTAAGGATGACCGAATGCATCTTTGTAAAGAGTTTGTTATGATTATGTGGTTAGGTTTTCCCTTTGAATGGTTTGACTATTTGAAAAGAAAAGAGAATGTATGAGAGTGGATGTAGCTTAGGCACCATTGGGATGTAGAGAGTGAATTGTGGCTTTTGCTTCATGAAGAGACATTTGAAACGAGAATTGTATAAATTACTAAAAGATACCTAATATAGAATGAGAAATGTGATTTCTATTCTAAATGTATTTTCTTATAGAAAATTGTTTTCTATGAAAGTTATTTCTTTGAGTCAAGATATTTGATCTGAGATTCTCGATAGTAAACTAGTTATAGTGTATGAAATATATTTCTGTAATAAATGGGCGAACGAAGCTTTGTATTTCATATGTTATTATAGTAATGGTAGGAATAGTAAGAGGGTACCATATAACACTTTATAATGGATGATTGAGTTACGACAATTGTTTCGTAAATATACTAAATATTATTTATGAAATAATAGTTGTTTTCAATATTAACAAAAATAGAAATAGTTTCATTTTGATATGAGTACTGTGAATATTCATTATAAAATAAATCTATAATAATGGTATCTATAACAAAATTGATGTATTAAAAAATACAGAAGTATCATAGATTTTTACAATTATTTTGGATTTATGGACTAATCCACAGTTTTGAGAAATAATTCAATAATCATAAGGTTATAAATCATAAAGTACCGATGAATTTAGATTATTAAGGATGAAGTACCTATATAGCGAGGGCGACAAAAGAGACATTGTACTCTTCAGATTGATACACAAAGATATATGTAGTTCAAAGTCTAATGATACCAAAACAGATCCACTTACTTTGTTAGATTCACAAATGAATTCTCATAGAAACGAACATGTGTATTTGATACACGATTAATGTTGTGATAAGTTCATTGAATATGATATGGAATTAGGAAAGCATAATATGTAAAGAAAATAAATATTTGATTTGATCGAATGGGTGAGTGTATTGGAAAGGGTTCCAAAAGTACCAATATACGAATAAGATTCAGTCTCAAATGTTACTCCTCCTTTGATATCTATATGAGTTATCGATAAGGAGAAATCAGACTTTGTTGAAAAAAGAGCGATTGATAATGAGTGAGGTTGAGTTAACATCATTCCATTATGATTTGTACTTAAGAGTGAGTACAAAGGTTAAAAGTAAATACACCCAATGCATGGTTTACGAGGTCGGCTAAGATAAAGTTTAAAAAGAAACCTATAGCACCTCCACCTCTATACACATACTATTCAAGAGTATTATAGAATAATACTGTGAAATAATATAGAGAATAAGGTGATATGGAAAAAAAATCTAAATATTCTCTTCAGCTAACACTAGTATGTATTAGAAAATTGAATATAACTCACTAATAAACGTACTCAGTATTAACACAAAATAATAAATATGTGTGACTCCGGATAGAACAATAATTAATATATAGTAAATAACAGAGATCAAAGAGTCAATCGTAGATAACATATAATATAATATATGTCCAATACACTTCACAATAATAAATACAAGAGATTATACAATACGGAATGATAATCTATAATACAGAATATCTAGTCTCCTCTATACCTATCCTTGTACCTGAAATGTCTCGGACTGACCCCGAGTATTATATAAATAACAGATGGGTTGGACTATATCTAAATCTAAGATCGGTAAACATACAAAACTCTGTATATATTTCAATAATGGCCCAATACCATTCAATTAATGCCTACTTATTTATTTTCCACTATTTTAATCACATATTAATTATTTACACTTTTAAAATATTTTATATTCGATTAAATAATTTGTTTACTACATTAAATTATTGGAAAAGAATTTATTAATTTTATTCAATTTATTAAAACAAGATCTCTTATTAAATTTGAACAAATAGATTTTTAATTTAAAAATAATAATTATAAAAATCAATTCAAATATTTTATTTTACCTAATTAATTCATTTTTGTATAGCGTAGAAAGCGGGGTTGTTACAAATTCTCCCCTTAACAAAATTATGTCATTGTAATTTCTACTAAGGGACGTCAAATACAGCTCCTACCCTGAGTTTTCTCGTATTCTATAATCCTCTATCAAACACAACTATTCAATCTTTTATGTCGATCTTCCTCCAATTCTCTTACCATATGCTATAATTTGAATATATTCAATTCACGACATTCTATTTGTTATCCATATTTTTTCTGACACTATGTAAGCAAAAGGATAAGGAAGCAATGGAAGATAGTGTTACTACAAATACATAGATCTAGCATCTAAAAGAAGCATGTCTAGCCTATAAATGCATGTCAAGTTGATAAATATATTACATATTAAGCTTCCAAGTCAATAACGTAGCAAGCATCTGACATGAAAATATCAAGCCACAAAGGATGTCGAGACTTTATAGCCTTAAAATTGGCATCGACATTAAAGTAATATTGGAATTATGTAGTGGTGACATCGAGTTTATAAAGTGACGAGGTTGCCGAATCTATAAATATGAAGCATCGTGGGCTTATAAAATATAAGGTTAACAAGCTTGTACAATAGCAGGAGGGATGCCGAGCCACTAGACCAGGAATATCGCCAAACATGTAACAAAAAAGGAATGTATAATACATAAAGAAAGGGAGATATCGAGATTCGACACCTATAGAGGGTATTGGGTGCCTAAAATAAGAGGTGAAGCTAAAACTTTGCAAGAAATTGAGATATCGAGGTAGGACGACAAAGTGGATACCAACCTTATAAGGGATGTCGAATCACAACGACAAGGGTTATCAAGCATTCATAAGGGAGAAGACTATCGAATGCCTTATTGTGAGAAGGTATCAAGTTTTTAAAAGGCCAAAGAGATGCCGATCTAAAATGAGACACCACAAAATACAAAATAGGAAGAAGATGTCGCATCACTAAGGGATATCGAGCATATAATCATAAGGAGGGATGTCATATCTTTACTAAAGGCTTGTCTTACATACCGGTCCTAATAGTCTAAATCATCTTAAGCAATGGATGCTGAACAATAAATGATGTCGAATTTCATTACAATTTTTAAGCGATAACTATATTACTAGGCGTCGAATTTATACAGCATAAAATATCATCGAATATGCAACCAAGAAAGGATGTCGCACCAATAAAGCATGACAAGCATTTACTTACAAAGTAAATATATTGATCCTTTACGTTGTTAACTGAAAAGCAACTCTAACTAGATAACGGTGTCGAGTATCTACAGAAAGAAAGAGATGCCAAGTTTCAACAACCAAGAAGGGTATCAAGTACATGAGAAATAGTGGGTGTATGACTATACGGACACATGGCGGCCAACCCGCCATATTCAACCTCTATAAATAGACCCCTTAGCGATTCAAATGGGGGCGACTAATTCTTTTCTCATTTCTTAGATCTCAAAATTTTAAACCCTAAATTGATATGGGGATTCTAATGCTGATTGTACAGTTGTATCTTTTTGCACATAAGGACTTCGATAATGAACTTTGCATAACATAATTCCTTCGATATATGTATCTTTTACTATTATTGAGAGAATGGACTTGCATATAGCCTACCATTAGACTTTGACCTAAATTTGGACTTGCATATTAACTATTTGAACAAGGCCATTTAAGCCCTGCCAAAATTAATTGCATAACGATGATAATGCCCATTAGTTTATGAATAAAGGATTGAACCATATGTAAATAGCCTATTTAGCCCATCACACAAGTTATGATCTATTGCATAATTATGTGACTTGCCTATTTTACCCTTGAACATATGACATCAACTTTTGAATAGCCTCGTGACGATATTGAATCTCATGGACATTATTTGGACCATTTCAGATAATACTATCTTATGCAATATCTCAGATGTCAAACCACTTTTGGTTTAGTATTTTGGCACTAGAAGTAGGGCTCGAACCTCCGACACATTATTTTCCTACTTAGAAACTAATTGTGTAAAGTTTTTCTCAGGGTATTGGTGAGAGCTAAAAAAGTCAATGTTCCGAAGAAGAGATTTTGCAAAAAACAAATTTGGAGGAAAATATCATTCCAAACTTCAATTCAGACAATAATGAACTTGGGCAGCCTTGGACACTAGCGAAGCCAACAAATAACAAGGCTAAGATTCAAGATTTAACACAGTGGCTTACAATAATGCATGTACCCCTTGAGAAGGTTCTTTCTCAGAAGTGTTTTAAAACATCAAAGCTTATTGAAGGAGGAGAAGAAGTTGAATCTCCAGGGAGGAATCTAGACACCTCATTACTCTAAAGCAAGGATAAGGTAAAAGCATTATGGGTCTACAAAGGAAGAAAGGAACTCAAAATAAAGGGTCAATAATTTATTCCTCGAACTCGTAGGACAACAAAATTAAGATGAATCGTCAAAGAGAAATCCAAGAAAGGAGAATAAGAAGATCTTTCGAGCAGTCAGGTAGCTCAATTTTAGACAAAGAATAAAAGCCTTCTAGAAGGGATAATCGTAATGACGAAGCATGCCTGAAAGATATGGCCAACAAAATAGTGAAAGAAATGCTAGATTCTTAAAGAGAAGAAAACCCTTGACCCTAGAGTAAATAGTAATCCTTGTAAGGCTCCATTCATAGAGGAAATAATGTTTGTTAGAATTCCATCGCACAACAAAATCCCATCGTTAAACTATAACGGCACCAATGGCCCCTATGACAATCTTTTGGGTTTTGAGAACCAAATGGATTTGCACAATACTTCAGGAGTAGAACATTACAGACTCTTTTCTATAATTTTTCAAGGAGCCTGCTAAATGGTACAACACTACAGAGAGCAAATATTTATTCTTGGAAACAATTTTCTTATGAGTCAGCATATTTCTACATATGCAAAGATCCCACTTTTCACTCTAGTGTGCTGGAAAATGTCAAACAAAGACTTGGAGAGTTGTTCGATAAATATCGGAAGAGATTCGACATTGAGGCACTAAAGGTAGAAAACATGATTGATGGAGAAAAATTAATGGCAGCGCACTTAGGATTAATTGAATATACCCCTTTTTAGAAGGAACTCTACGTCCATGGATGTAGGGATCTGTAAGATTTTCATTTTCGGGCTAATAAGTTTATCCATGTGGATGAAATATACCATGCTAAAATGAAATCCTAGCCAAAGAAGAAAGGAGGAAAATTGAGCTATGATCCCTCCAACAAAAAGCCGAGGTGGGATGAAAATAGAAGAGGAAGATGGGAGGAGATCCCAAAATCCAACTATATGGCTTTGAATAAACTCATTTCCTTTATTTTCGCCATACCTAAAGATGGAGGAAACTTCCCTATTTCCTATAGGGCAAGAGAAAATCCAAAACCGGAGAAGGGGGACATTATTTTGCTTACCATAAAGAGAACAGACATAAAACTAAAGAATGTCGTGATTTGGCCGGGATAATCCAAAATATGATTAGGTTTGGATCTTCAAAGGAGTTTGTCAAGAAGGACAAAAAACTCTCCAATCCTAAAGGAAAAACCAAAGGCCCTAAGAAATACTGCAAATTTCATAGAGAATAATTCCCAACTGGGCTTCATTTCTCTAATCAACCGCATAGATGTCATCCATGTAGGTCCCCATCTTGCTGGAAGAAGCAAAGGGGCAAAGAGCAAATATATAAAGGAGGCAAAAAATGGAGTCATTTCTATTCAAGAGGAGTCACTGTTCAAACACCGCAAATATTAACTTCAAATGCCCAATGATAACCTCACAAGAGCTAAGCGGAGTCCATCACCCGCACAATTATCCATTAATGATAAATTCACAAATTAGGCTCTCTATGGTAACAAAGATCTTAGTTGATACTAGGAGCACAGTGAACGTCCTCTTCAAGCAGGCTTTCGAACAGATGAGTATTTCAAAGGAGAAGTTGGAGCCAAGCTTTGAGCCATGGGTTCAACAATAAAGGATCTACTTTAATAGGACAGATTAACCTCCTTATGCAGATGGGAATTCCCCCACATTCCAGGACTTTTGAAAAGTTGTTCATAATAATGGACCAACCTTCATATTACGACACTTTCTTTAGAAGACCAACCCTAGATGAAGTGTTCCACCAAAATACCTAACGATGAAATTTCTGACTAAGAATGGTTGGGGAACAATAATAGGGAGCAATTTGGCTTCTAGGAATGATATTTCACTACACTTGAGAAATTTAAAAGAGACGGTGTTTCTTGTTATGATTCAAATAGAAGTGAATCAAGAAAAATAGAAATTGAGAAGCCGTTAGATGATAGTCCTTCAAACAGACTATCCTAGGAAAATAAGAAGACAAGAATAACTAAAAAGAACAAGAATGTACTGAGAAGATTCAACTTTTTTGAGAGGAATAGAAAACTAAAGGAGGTGAACCAAATAGACAACGAAATAGACAGTGTAGACAGTGAAGAGATTGTTGCTAAATTTGATTATAGAAATGATCAAGAAAGAATAAAGTCTACTGAAGACCTAAAAGAGGTAACCTCAGATTCACTTGATCTAATAAAAATGGTAAAGATTAGAAAAGAACTGGGCAATAAGCTCAAAGGAGAACTCATCCAATTTCTCCAGTCAACCAAGGAAGTGTTTTCCTAGACCTATTCCGACATGGTCTGAATATACCTAATGGTCATGAGCCAAGCTCTAAATATAGATCCAAATATTGTCCCCATTCGGCAAAAGAAAAGACAATACGATAAAGTTCATACTAATGCATTGAAAGAAAAAATTAAAAGAATACTTGAGAATGAGTTTGTCGGGGAAGTGTTTTACCCCAAATGGCTAGCCAATCCTGTTTTAGTTAAAAATTCCAATGGAAAATGGAGAACGTCTGTCGACTACATTGATCTAATCAAAGCATGCTCTAAGGGTTGTTATCCTTTGCCCCGAATAGACCAGTTGGTTGATGCCATAAGCGGACATAAGCAATTATCTTTTATGGATGCATAATCGAGTTATAATTGAATTCCCGTATTCAAACCAGATGAAAGGAACATGAGTTTTATAATAGATTGGGGAATTCACTACTACAAAGTTATGCCTTTTGGGTTGAAGAATGTAAGGGCTACATATCAAAGGTTGGTAAACAGAATGTTTAAAGAGAAAATTGGACGAAACATGGAAGTATATGTAGATGGTATGTTGTGAAATCTCAAAAAGAAACCAACCACTTAAAGGACATCGAAGAAATGTTTGAGGTATTAAAAAGTATAAAATGAAACTAAATCCATAAAAGTGCTCTTTTGGGATACGATCTAGGAAGTTTCTAGGATACATTATCAGTGCTCGAGGAATTTAGGCCAATCCTAATCAAATCAAAGCCATTAAGGATATGGCAGAACCAAAGACAAGCAAATATGTGATGAACTTAAATGGAAGAGTGGCAGCTCTGAATGGATTTATCTCTAAGGCCACCGATAAGTGCATCCCTCTCTTTGATGTAATCAGGAAAAATAAAACTTTAAATGGGAATAGGATTGCCAAAGGGCCTTCAAAGAATTAAAGGGTCATACTGAAAAAGCTTTGATCCTATCTAGTCGTATAGAAGGGGAAATTTTGTATCTCCACATGGCGGTCTCCGAACATGCAGTAAGTTTGGCATTAGTAAGAGAGTAGAACAAAACTCAACTTATGGCATATTATACCAGTAAAAGGCTTAAACATGTAGAGGTTAGATATCTAGTTATAGAGAAGTTAACATACTGTTTACTTTTCAGCGCACAATAGTTAAGAGCCTACTTTCAAGCATACCCAATCAAGGTCTTAACCAATTTTCCACTTAAACAAGTTTTCAGTCAACCCGAGACATCGGGAAGACTAGTAAAATGAGGAGATAGAGCTTAATCAATATGATATTGAGTTCCAACCTCGAGTGGTGATTAAAGGGAAGACCCTAGCCGATTTTGTTGATGAATGCACAGGGTTCATTAAAGAACAATCGGAAAAGGAGAAGGATTTAAAGCCTAAATGGAAATTGCTTGTAGATGGAGCCTTGAATAAACAAGGGGCTAACACGGGTACGTAATCATTACCCTAATGGACACCGATTGCATTGCGCATTGAAGTCAGGCTTTCCCGTCACCATTAAGGTGGTTGAGTATGAATTGATGTTGGTAAGACTTAGTTTAGCCCTTCAGTTGAAGATTCCAAGGATCAAATTTGTAATGATTCTCAATTGATGGTTAATCAGCCGAATTAGAAATATCAACCGAAAAATGCCAAATTGATCCTTTATGTCAAAAAGGTGCTAAAGATGTTAAATCAATTTGAAGATTTTCAATACACTAAGTACTTAGAGAGAAAAATTCCCATGTCGATTCTTCATCCAAATTAGTTAGTTCACAAGGAGGACCAAAGACTCAAATTGTGCCAGTAGACTTCTAATAAAGTCCCATTGTTGAAGAAAAAGTCCTCGAGCTGAAAAATGAAGCAATGGCATTGATTAGATCTCAAGCATTGACGCACCGGAAGAAGGAAAAGAAATGAGAGGTGGAAGTTATGTCGTCCAAGAAGGAACCATTCAGATGGAAATAAGCAATCAATATGAGAACAATTGGATGACCCTATTATCAAGTAATTGAGAGTAGGGAAACTACTGGAAGATAAAAAAGAAAATAGAATAATAAAACATCAAGCTCCAATTTTTATTATGATAGAGGGGATACTTTACAAAAAAGGATACTCACTCCCATAAGATGTGTTAGCTCAGAAATGTCACAAAATTGTTGTGAGAGGCTTATGAAGGATTCTGTGGAAACTATTCAAATGACATAAAATTATCCAAAAAGGTCATGAGACAAGGTTTTTATTAGCCCCATATGACCAATGATGCAATGAATTATGTAAAGAGATGTGAGAAATGTCAAAGATTTTTAACAATTCCAAATATGCCGCTAGGTGAATTGATCTTAATCTCAAGTGCAAAGCACTATGATGTATGAGGAATTGATTTAATCGGACCGTTACCTATATCCAAAGGTAGAGCTAAGTATGCAATAGTAGTCATCAATTACTTTACCAAATGGGTAGAAGCAGAGCCATTACCAAACATAACATCAGGAAAAGTGCAAAAATTGTGATTAAAAACATAGTCACTCGGTTTGGAATATCGCATAAGATAATATCTGATAATGGAACTCAATTTGAAAGTGAGGAGCTCACTAGGTTCTACAACAAGAATGGAATAATCAAAAGTTTTTCATCTGCAGCTCATTCTAAGGCTAATGGAGCCGTTGAAGCTGCTAACAAAACTATTGAGACTGTCCTTATGGAGCGATTGGATTAAGCAAGGGAAAGTGGGTAAAAGAATTACTACTTGTGCTTTGGGCATATCGAACTTCCGCAGAAACCACGACAAGACATACTCCATTCTCTTGGATATATGATGTGAGGCAATGCTTCCAATTTAAATTGAGATACTATGTCACTAAAGAATAACATATGCCTTTAACCCTAATCAAAAGCTAAGAAAGGAATCCTTGGATATGATTAATGAATTGAGGGATGAAGCGGCCATACGGACGACTAAATATCAGCGAAGGATATCGAAATACTATGATTTCAAGATTAAGTGTAACAGCCCGCTATTTTGGACCATTCACATCCATACATGTCGGACTTGAATAGTTAAAAATGCCCAATTGTTAATTTAAATTTGGCAAAACTCAGAATATACAGTAAATAAATTAATCATAGATCGCAAAAACAGAGTAATAACATGCAGCGGAAGAAAAGCGATAGTAGTTTATGAAGCTACTATATAAATATACATCAGAGTTAAACAAGATACAACAGAAGTTTCAATATGATAAACAAGCACAAAGCTTTTTACATCCTTGGAATCAACTTAATAACTGAAAGCAAAATAGATAGCTGGATCTTCAAGCAAATCTCCAACTCTGAAGGCGAGTTCGAATGCTGTATCACTCAGTCTGACCTAAGCGTAAAGAAAAACACAAAACACTCGAGTCAGGACATACATACTTATATAATGTAAACCAACTCAAGTGAGCTGTAGTATAAGGTACAAGTAACTTAAAGGATGCTTGGGACCGCATATCCTCTAAGGATCCGTTAAACTATTTACTATGTAGTAATAATTCGCTATTATAATAATGTCTATTAGTAAAATAAACTTACTTTAAAATAGCGGTAAGGCTTTACATTTTCCACCTTAACGTGTAATAGTGCCAATAGTCTATATAGTACCTGCGTACCTCTTGATCGTGAGGCTACGAGAAGATACTCCATTGGTACGACATAAATCTTCGTACAAGGCTCACTAGGGTAGGTGACACGGCATAACTAGGCAATGCCAGGGTGGATATACCAATTACTAATACATAATATATATCAAATCAAATTTTAACTCATATGTTATATTTTTATACCCTAGCGAGCCTTGTACGAGTTTAATTTTGTGTCGTATCTATGGAGTATCTTCTCGTAGCCTCCCGATCAGGAGGTACGTAGGTACTGTATAGACTATTTGCACTATTTCGTGTTATGGTGGAAAATATAAAGCCTTAACGCTATTTTAAAGTAAGTTTATTTTACTAATAGATATTATTATAATAGTGAAATATTACTATATAGTAAATAGTTTAACGGATCCTTAGAGGAAGGGCAGTCCAAAGCATCCTTTAAGTTATTTGTACCTTATATTACAGTTCACTTGAGTTGGTTTACATTGTATAAGTATGTATGTTTTGACTCGAGTGTTTTGTGTTTTGCTTTACGCTCGGGTCAGACTGAGTGATACAGCATTCGAGACTCACCTTCAGAGTTGGAGCTTTGCTTGAAGATCCAGCTACCTATTTTGCTTTCAGTTATTAAGTTGATTCCAGGGATGTATTCAGCTTTGTGCTTGTTTATCGTATTGAAACTTCTGTTATATCTTGTTTAACTCTGATGTATATTTATATAGTAGCTTCATAAACTACTATCTCTTTTCTTCGGATGCATTTTATTACTCTGTGTCTGTGATCTGTGATTGATTTATTTACTGTATATTCTGAGTTTTGCCAAATTTAAATTAACAATTCGGTATTTTTAACTATTCAAGTCCGACATGTGCGGATGCGAATGGTCCAAAATAGCATGCAGTTACATTAAGGAGAGATCATTCCAAATAGGAAACTTGGTACTTTGAAAGGTCATGAGGGATACCAAAAATCAAACGGATGGGCCGCTTGGACCAAATAGGGAAGGACCCCTCATTATACACAGAGTAATCCAACTAGGACCTACTGACTATGCCGATCCGATTGTAATGTAATAGCAAGAACATGGAATACTGAACATTTAAGGCCATACTTTCCTAGAATGGATGAATAAAGAGATTAAGACAAGTATATCTATAGAGTTGATAATTGAGTGAAGGAAAGGAACCATTAGGAAAAGACTAAATCATTACCTATAAGGTAATTAGGGACAAAAGAAAATCATTTGATCCCGCCTCAAAGGACTTATCAAAGCACCTCCTAGAGGAAGGTCAGAGGAAGCCTTTGGTCCCGCCTAAGATGGCCTGGCCAGAGCATTGCAAGCCTTCGGTCCCGCCTATATGGCCTAGCCGGAGCACCCCCTAAAGGGAAGATGGAGCAAGCCTTTGGTCCCACCTATGATGGCCTGACTAAAGCACCGAACTAGCCTTCAATTCTGCCTATAAGGCCTGACTAGAGCACCTCCTAGAGGGAGTATGGGTATGACTTTGGTTCTGCCTAAGATGGCTAACTAAATGCACCGACAAACCTAAATCATTATCTATAAGGTAATAAAGGGATCAACCAAATCCTAAATCGTCGCTCCAAGAGTGATAAAGGGCAAAAGGAATCAAAGCCTAATTCATCACCTAAAGAGTGATAAGGGGAATCAAAGGCAAAATTATCATCCAAAGAGTGATAAGGGGCAAAGGAAATCAATTAAACAAGTAAGACTTCGTCCTAAGAATGGATCAAATCAATCTCCTAAATGGAAGTGTAATGAAGCACGACTAGTCTAACACTAAGCTAAGAATAAGGCAACCTTCTAAGGAAAGAACAAGAACTATCTATTACTGAGAACTAGGGATCTCATCATCAAATATGTACATCTGAGAAGTTGTGATCTCATGGTCAGAAATACTCTAGTAAATAACAAGAATCTCTTTTATCGCTTAAATTTCTAGTCTTCTATTAGTTGGGACATATTATTACTAGATGGATTTTTGGTCTTCTATTCAAATGAAATAATGATATCATTGCCAAATGAATTTATGGTCTTTTATTCAAACAAAACTACGGTATTATTGCTAGATGGATTTTTTGTCTTCCATTCAAATGAAACTATTGTATTATTACTAGATGGATTTCTGATCTTCTTAACTGATGAATTTATGATCTTCTTGTCAAATGGAATTCTAGCCTTTTTCGATTAATTTTTTTTTGGACTTCTAACGAGATAGGTTTTTGATCTTCTTTGTGACGATCTCTCTATACCACCGGCACAAATAGTATATAAATAGTGCGTTGTTGTCATGCCTAGCCAATATAGACGATCAACAGGGTTTAAAAAGAACAAATGCAACATATAAACTACGTATATCTCATAGAGCATAAACAAAATATAATATCACATAAACAATAGAAGAGACAGTAATAACAATGTGAACTGATCATCATCATCATAGTATAATATAGCTATGCATCAATATAAAGTTTATACAATGGCAAACAAACTCAATAACTGTCTCAATACAATAGTAATCAATCATTACTAAGGCTCCTCGGTGCTACACGACCTGAATAAGCGTAGATTCCATATAGGGCCATTCCACCAGAAGAACAAACTTTGCAGTCCAATTAGTTTCTAGGACACACATTCAAAGAAATTACTTTCAAGGCCAAAGTTAGTAGAATAATTATTTTCAAGGACAAAGTCAGCAGTCCAATTACTTTCAAGGACATAATTTCATAGGTTTTTAGGCCCTAGAAACTAATTATTTTGTGTTTTGTCTTTGAAAGTAATTATTTCAGTTGTGTGTTCTAGAAACTAATTCCACTTGCTAAAGAGGCCCTTGTGACTAATTCCACTTTCATATATGTATATAATACGAGATGACTCCATCCAGCTCTCTTTCGAACAGCTACTGCGTCATCTAGACATGTTATCTAGTCTACACATTTTAGAGTACTCAAGATGATAAGAAACAAAGCATAAAACATTGAATCAGACAACAGTATGGTGTGAGCGGTAAACGAGTCTCAAAATACTATATAAGTAAATATGGTAAGGAATAAAAGTATACGAACCATACATGACCTGTCCCTGCAACCAAAGAGTTAGCATATAACACTATAACACGCTACTCTACAATATCATAAAGATATACACAAACCAAATAAAGGATATCAGCCTTTCATGTATTCCTATCTCCAATGCTTACTTCTCCCGATACCTGTAAGCGATAGCTTACGAAAGAAAACAACCAAAGCAACCACAACATCTATCAAACAATCCTAAACATCACTACGTGTGATCCGAATATATGATAGCTCGTATGGCGTCTTTTATACTAGGGACTAAAGGAAATCCCAGTTCTTCATTGTACTCTCGTATCTTGCAGCCCAAAGCTAGATACATGTCTCGCGGCCCAAAGTTGGACACTAGATGCAAAGCTACGGATCCAGGGTATACAAATCCTCGCTACCAATCCATGGGTGTCTGCACTTATAATACCCCTACTGCAATACAAAAGAAAACCCTCCAAGAATCAATGATTCCTTAGCACATACACCCGAGCACTCCTTTGCTCCATTTGGATATCGAGCGCTCCTTGCTCAATCTAGTATCTATTATTCACGAGGAACCCCTCCACATTCTCCGATCTAATGGCTGACTCCCAACATGAGCTGCCATCTTCGAAACCTACTCCCAACACGAGCCAACATTCGAAGACTTTAGCATTTCATCACCTTGTTACATCGCCCTCCAACCCTGATGCGAATGAGCCAACACCTCTAGCACGATCTATAAGACCTCTGCTTCACCTTCTAGAAGCTCCATCCCATTTAGACTTAACCTAAGAAGTCTATATCGACCTCCCAACTCAGTACCGATCTCTCTACTTAGCTAACCCGTGGCAAAGTTTTCTTCTACTCCTTCCTTGCTTCTAGTACTCCACACCCAGATGCTTTGACCCCGACTTCTCTACAAATTAAGCCATCATAGAATAAGTCCTTTCTTTGAACCAACCAACTCCATATTCTAGAAATAAGTCGTTATAACCCCCAACACTTAGTCAATCACTCGATCCATCACCTTAGGAAACCTCTACTAGCAACACCATTACTCTCCCTCAAAGTTGCCACCACCATGGACCAAACAACACATGTCAGTGTCGACCTCTCAACTAGATGCCCATTGTATAGATAATGAATTGGAACTTGCGCCTTGAACCGCAAGCTCTTCCAATATTCCAGAGCCTTCCCTCCATGTTTCATCCAATTCCGATCATCTTTGCCTCTAGTATGCTCAATTCTTCAACCTATCTTTCTATGTAATGACAACACTAACAAACAACATTAAAGCACAACATACAAACATAAAACAACATGCATCATACATCTATTCAAGCAATCAAAGCATAAGAATATGATAAACAAGCCAATTCTTACCTAGATCTACATTTTACATGAACATATAAACATGAATGAAGGTAACTCCAAATAAAATTCAACATATATGCATAGACTAACATGTGATTAGAGTAAGAAAAGATTTTATGGCCAAAAGTCAATTTTAAGCATGTTAAATCATGCATATAAACATATATAGGATAGTGAGAAGCTATAAACCACTCACCAATTGCCAAATTCGATCAATATGAATGTAGATCCAATTCTAACAGCAATGGACCGCACTTCAAATCAAGGAAATCGATGATCGTTATCTTCTAGTTGATGATCTAATCACCAATCAACAATCTTATTGGATTTAGGAAGAAATTCGGACGAAATAAGATGAATTTAGGGCTAATTAGGGTATAGATCTGATTTAGAATGAGAAGGAAAGTTTTCATTTGACTCTTACAGCCCCTATTTATAGTGATTCTCTAATTAAACTAATGGATCAACTAATGAGCTTCACTAATTACACTTTAATTTTGATCAATAGTCTCCAAAACTTAAAATAGACATAACTCTCTAATCGTAAATCTGTTTTTCTATTATGACCACTCTACGAAATGGAAAACCATCATCCTAAAGCATTGGAACTATTTTCAGACTCTAATTCGACTTCTATCAAAAGTTATAGTCTAAACAAGATTATCAGGGTCAAATTTGTCACACATAAATTCAGGAAATATCATTGGCGTGTAAAATGTCCCTAAGATTCATGTCCTAAAATTATAGAATCATACGAACTTATACAAAAATATAAAAATATTTACGATCCTCCGATACGTAAAATACGGGTCATTGTATTCTCACCCCTTCAGGGATTTCGCCCCCGAGATCCTCTTTAGGAATTTCGCCTAAAAATCTCCAAATAAGCCAAAGTACAAGCAACCATAGTTATCCAACTGCCTACCAAACATAAGCAACCATCACACATCTTAAACAAGCAGCCATGTAGTCAACAGTATAGTTAATCTATCCTAGCATGCATCATACTAACCTATTAAATATAGTACTCGATAGTGAAAGTAAACACAATGAACGATGGGTCTTACCATTCAAAGAACTCCTGATAAGAAGTCCTCATGCTCTCTTCCGTCTTCCACTTACAATCGTCCTCACTTCTACTCCATTACCTTAACCAGCTTTACCATTTTTCTTCTAAGATGTTTCATATCGTATCCAACAAAATGAAGCGGCCTACGAGGTATAGAAACTTCTGGTTCTACCTTAACATCTTTTAGCTGATCTGGTGTGATCATCACGCCTGAACCATGCACAAACTTCCACAGATAAGAGACATGAAAAATGTTGTGCACGCCCGCCATCTTCTGAGGTAAGTTGAACTTGTATGCTTCCGATTCTCTTGACTATCTAAAAAGGATCTACGAATCTCGGTGCAAACTTTCCCTTTCTATTGAATCGAACCACATTCTTTAGAGGGGAACCTTCACAAACAACATATCTCCGATGTAAAACTCTAACTCTCTTCGTCTCTTATCCGCGTAGCTTTTCTATCGATCCTGAGCATCTTTCATTCATTGTCGAATGACCTCAATCTTCTTCGAAGTCTCTATAATCATATTTGGCCCAAGTATCAGTTTCTCACCCGCTTCCCACAAACATGAAGGAGCATTACATGGTTAGCCATACAACTTCATACGGTGCCATACCAATACTCGACTGATAACTATTATTGTATGCGAACTCCACCAAATGCAAACAATCATCCCACGATCCTCCAAAATCCATAGTGCATGCTTGCAAAAGGTCTTCAAAATATACGATTTACTCTTTTGGTTTGCCCGTTTGTTTGCAGGCAATAAGTTGTGCTAAGATGCAACTCGGTCCCTAGCGTCTTCTGTAAGCTCTTTCAAAACCCACTTGTGAACAACGGATCTCCGTCACTCACAATACCCTACGGCACACCATGAAATCATAGTATCCACTATACATATAACTCCACCATCTTGGATGTCATTCTACTTGATTTGATGGGTATAAACCTCGCACACTTAGTCAATCAATCTACTATGACCCAAATACCATCGTACCTTGCTCGAGTCATTGGAAATCCATCAATAAAATCCATCGATACTTCCTCCCATTTCCATTCAAGAATCTCTAAGGGTTGCAACAATCCACTAGGTTTCTTCCGCTCTGCCTTTACCAACTAACAGTTCATACTCTTAGAGATGTATGCCCCAACATCCCTCTTCGTACCTTCCCAGTAGATAGTTCGCTTCATATCTCGGTACATCTTGTTATGACCGGGATAAATAGTCAATCTGAAATGGTCACACTCTCTTAGCACTTCATCTCTCAATATATCAACATTGGAAATAAACAATTTCCATCCTTACAATGCCAAACTTATCGATCGAGTTTGTATTGCTTTATATCTCTAAACTCTACACCTTCTTCTATCTCTTCTTCTATGTTTGCTATGATCTCCACTAACCTAACATCTCACTTCTAACCAATACATATCCTTTCAATTAGAGTAGGTCTAATCGACAAACTTGACAACATCTCTGGTTCCAGCTCGTGGTGAGGTCTGAAATCATATCCAACAAAGTACTCTATCTGCTTCCATTCCAAGAATATTGCTCCTAAATTTGCACGTCTTCTACTCAATGCATCAACAACCGTGTTCTCTTTTCTCGGTGTGTAGGAGATACCGAAATCATAAGAGGCCAAGAACTCCAACCACCATTGCTGTAGAAGGTTGAGATCCTTCTACAAGAAATAGTACTTCAAGGATTCATGGTTCGTAAATAGCTCAAACCTTTCTCCTAGAAAATGGCGCCTCCTCATCTTCAAAGCAAAAACAATTACCGCTAATTATCATGAGTTTGATAATTCCTTTCATGTGGTTTCAGCTATCGAGTATCATATTCAACAATTTTCCCTTTGTACATCAACATCGGACCCAATCTAGTACCACAAGCATCGAGGTATACTGTCAATTCTTCATTTCCACTTGAAATGGTCAACATTGGTGCACTCATAAACATCTCTTTTAGACTCATAGATGCACACTTACACTTCACATCCCATACAAATGTCTAATTCTTCTTCGTCAAATTGGTTAATGGTGCTGCTACCTTCGAGAAGTCCTTTATGAAGCGTCTATAATATCTCTTCAATCCTAAAATTCTTCTCACATTCGTAGCATTTTTAGGTTGATTTCAATCTTGGACTACTGCTACCTTAATAGGATCCACTACTATACCCTATAACAACACAACATGCCCCAAGAATCTCACTTCTTCTCTTCAGAAGTGACACTTAGAGAACTTTGCTCTCAACTTTTGCTTTCTCAATATCTCTAGCACAATTCTTAAGTACGTCTTATGCTCTTCTTCAGTTCTGAAATAGATCAGAATATCATCCATGGACACAAGCACGAAATTATTTAGCTGGTCTCTGAAAACCTGATTCATGAGATCCACAAAGCATGCTGGAGAATTGGTCAATCCAAATGGCATCACCAACCACTTATAGAAACCCAACGACATACGAAATGTGGTAATATGTACAACCTCCTTCACTACTCTTAACTGGTGAAATCCCATCGCCAAATCCATTTTGGAGAACACCTTCGCACCATGCAGCTGATCAAACAAGTCATCATGCGTGTGAGTGGATACTTGTTCATCTTCGTCACTTTGTTCAGCTCACGTTAATCCACACACAACCTCAAAGAGCCATCTGTCTTCGTTGCGATTACTATAGGTGCGCCCCACTCAGTAACAACGCTGAGATAAAATTACATTATGATATATAAATGTCAGGTCATTACATATATTACCTGAAATGGGAAGAAATATCCCAACACTCGCTCATTTGAACTAGTCGGTACTTGGGCATATTTTATGATTTATACAAAAATCCAAAACCAAGGACCATATGCTAGTTTCGTGGTTTAGAGATAAGCCCAAACTATAGGACGGCAACAAGCGGTATCACAATATACCTACACCGAGGGCGCCACGATCAGCCATCCCGCTACGAGGATGTATACTACAATTTTTTTTAAAAACATTTTGGAAAAGAAAAAAGAAAACGAAAATAGTTTCCTATATGTGGAGATTTTAAAGAAGAAAAATGAGTGTGTTTAATACTCAAGTTAGTACAAAAAACGAATGTGATGATGTTGGAACAAGAAGCAATGAATAAGGATGAGAATAAAACATGGACTTACTTTTGTCTAAGAAGTAAAGAGGCAACTGAACATAAGTCCAAGACAGTAGGGTTCCGTTCTTTACGAAACGAGTAAAGTATCTGAATGTGAAAGTTGATTAGAAAAGAAACTAGTTTGACGATACGAAAGAGATATTTGAACGGAGTACGTTAACAAAGTATTTAGGATTAAACGAATGGCACGCATGAGAAGCATTCTTCCCAATGCATCATTTTCCCCCATTCTCAATCCCCTAAACGGAAACATGCCAATCAAATGCGACAAACTAGGCCTGTAAACGGATAATTTCAGATACGGATAGTGCTATATCCGTATCCGTATCCGAAACCATTTTCGGATATCGATTACCCGTATCCGCGGATGTGGATATCGGATATTTATCGGATATTCTTCGATTAGTTCATAACCGATAAATCTAAACAGATAAATAGAAAATTTTGATTTATTATAAATTCGTTTTTGTACTAAATATATAGAAATAATAAATACACTAAGAAAAATAATTTGAAGCAGTAAAACTTGATTTTTATATACATATTCATTCATTTTATCGGGATATAATAGTAAACGACAATCATTTTATGTACTAAAATACATAAAAAATAACTATAATCTTGATAAAGACCGAACGGATAATTATCAGATCTATATTCGTATCTGTATCCATTTTTCAAATATTGAATAATTTTTCATATTTCGGATACGGATACGGATGAATTTTGGATTTTTAGAGTAAGCACTGCGGCAAGCGGTAGGTGTGTTTAATACATAACTACCCTACTAGTTTATCACTTGCACATTTCAATTTTTAAATCAGTGATTGGATGACATAAGAAACAAACGCCGGCAAAAATCTTCGACGTCTTGCCGAAATTCTCTCGACTCTTTCCGATTCCAACTAGTCCGTACGATTTTTCATTCACTTTAGTTCATTACATTTCGCCGGTAATACTTTTGTTGGTTGAGTTTTTCTTTCCATCAATGCAGGAATTCATGCAGAATCCTATTGGGCTGAGGCGAGTGGATCTATGAAACTGAACTTTATTTTTGGTTCAATTTTGGGTTTCGATTTCTAGGGTTTTTATTTTTGTTTTGGGGTTCTTGTAGTGAGAATGCTTTTGCAGATGCGGGAAACTTGGAGCATTGTGCCAAGTATTTGAATCAGACTTTGGTTACTTTTGGCTTCCCTGCTTCCCTTGATTTGTTTGCTACGGATCCTGTGAGTGAACTTTGCATTTTAAGGATGTTCTGTTAAACCCATCTACTCTATTTACAAAAGTATTATGCCGTGCCACAAAATGTGATATGTTACGTTCCATCTGTACTGTACTAAGCTGTTAGCATCATTTAATGTTTTCGTGGGACAAGTAACAAATTACCCTGAATTTACTAACTTGTTTAGTATACTGCCCGCTCTTCGGAAATTTGAAAATGGGACTCTTTGATCTAATGAGTTGGAAATTCGGTTTCAGTGTGGTAACTTCAAGAGTGGTTGGCTGGAAAGGTTGATCTTACTAAAACAATTGATTGATCATACTAGGATTACCATTATCAAATGTTAATTTATTGCTCAAAGGGGCGCTTTCGGAAACAATTCTATACTGCATAACAGTTCATGAAACCATGCTTTAAATGCACATTTATCATTTAGACAGATCATATTTTTTTGGGGCAAGATGGTGTTGAAAGTACTAAGTTCTTGGTCTTGCTTGTTTGCTTTAGGTTTCAATAGCCAGGACATGCAATTGCCTATATTCTCTGCTTCAACAACGGCAACGGGATATTGAGTTTAGGGAGTCTGCAAATGATCAGCGACAAAGGTTTGCCTTTTCCATTATTTTTCATTTCTGGTATGGGGTACCTTAGCTATCTTTTTATTTTCATGTAATACATGTTTTAGGTATCATGGCACATGTGACTGATTGCTTCTGTCTTGGATTTGACCAAAAATCAACTTTTGAATAGTAGGAAAATTCATCTTTTAAATGAAAAATATAAGACTAATCCCTTTTATACCAATATTCAGCCCTATCATGCATCTTTCTGCATTGTTGATAGTTTGTTTAGTTCGTGGTTTTTAATGACTGAATAGGGAACTCGTGTTTTATCTTCTCAAGAAAGCTTCTCTATGCTATAGCAAACTCTTCTTATATTGTCATTTTAGCTTGTTTGATTTCACTAATTATTTTCTGTAATTATGCTCTTTCTTGACTTCATGCTAAGCTTAACTTGTCGAAAAGAATGGCTAGAACCTTATTCTATACGCGTGCACACACACACACCCTCTTTTGGTGCTGTAGTAAAACTTGACGATTACAGTAGCCAACTTTTCATATTTTTGTTATGGTAGTGTATAATATCCTGCCAATATTTATGCTGATAGAAAGAAAGTATTATTGTGTAAATTGCATTGTAGGCTCGAATTTTCATTTTGGTGAAACACAATTGATTTTTACTCTATTTAATTGGCCGCCCTTTAGTCGCCGACTTGGCATCACAGCTAGGTTCTTGTATTCCACAGATTGCAGGGCCAAAATCTCGATTCTTAGAGTATGTTATTTCAACAGAAAGATAGTTCCAAAATTTGACCATCGTATACTCTTGTATGGCATGGGCATTCTGGTTTGCACCTCATTTTAACTCTGTCATTCCACAGATAACCCAGAACCGATGTTAAGGCCTTTGAGTGAGAGTGACTATCATATACTGAATTTGTTTTATCATTCTGCAAGAAAATGTTAGAAGTGGATTAAGTTTAAAAAACTAATGGATGGTGTGCGATGGACACATTTGGCAGATAATACGCATATTTTGTTCTGCTGAGGATAAGCTTGTGTTTTTAATACCTGAATTGTGAATGCTGGTTTCCCGATTATGGATATGCTGACTCTTCTGTTTCCTTTAGGGGGTTTACTAGCTTAAATTTGTTGATGAGAAAGACTCGTGCCCTGTATTCCATAATAAATGTTCCCAGTCCTATGCTTCTGCTGTTTCATAGGTTGTATGATCCATTTTGTATCTTATAGTGTGAGTTTTTGAGATCCTTATTACTTTAAAGCTGATGTCCAGGATTACTCTCCTTACAATCTTTATCCAAAATATATTTTTGTTACGCTACAGCGCCGAAGATAAAATTACACTATGATGTATATAGATATAGATATAGATATAGATGTCAGATCATTACATATGTTACCTGAAATGGGAAGAAATATCCCAACACTCCTTCATTTGAACTAATTGGCGCTCCTGTGGGTATTTAAATGTTTTTTTTTTCTGACTTTGAAGTTTGTATTCTGTAACATATATTTGAATATTTTTTACACATTTCGGCCGATTAGTAGAAATTTGTTTACTTGTTTTCATCAAATCATATATGTCATTGAAAACCGAATTGAACTTCTGCAGGTTACAATCTGATGTTGTAAGATTGGAGGCCAAGGTTGAGAGGCTTGAGGCACAAATTGCTGCAAAAGATCGTGAATTGGCTACTCTAACGCGAACAGTTTGAATCTCTTAACTTATCTGCAATTAATATAATAATGATCTACCTTTATGTTTTTTTTGAAGGCATTGTTATAGGGACATCAATTATTTATTATTATTATTATTACTACTACTACTATTACTATTTTTTTTTTTGGGGGGGGGGGGGGGGGGTTGGGGGTGTGGTGGGCATTTAAGAAAAAAAATGATAAGTGTTAAGACGGGATCTGTGCAGAATGAACCCCGTATAAACTGAGCACGTTTACTTTTCTAACCTTGTTACATTCTCCCTATAGCCATATCGATTTTGGGTTTTTAACTCTTCATTTCTCAGTATCAAATTCAGGCGACTCATCGTGTTTTGTTTTGAGTTTTTTTGATATATAGTCATGTACGATTTAAAAATGACAGCTCATCGAATTCTAATGAACGATGGCAGCTCACCTACTAAATTTTCAAGTCTCGGCTGATTGGTGCTGCATATTTCTCTTTCAATTTTTGACAGTTCCATGTCGATTAAGTATTTTCGATGACGACATGTCATTTTTATTTTATTTTTCCGAATTGCCAAAACTTCACATTACCGTAGTTTTTCGCCCTCAGCGCCACCGAAGAGTAAGGATAATATAACAAATTGGACATCCTAAAATTACCCCCCCACTCGATAACAATTTTATCCTTAGTTGAAGTGCCTCTAAAAAAGGATGAAGATCATGAAAGAGATGAATTTTTACCTCAGCATGACAATCCCCCCACCCAAACCCCCCCCCCCCCCCCCCCCCCCAAAAAAAAAACACTCCATAACAATTTCAGGTCCATGTCATTTTTTTTTTTACCTCAGCATCTAATTTTTACAGGAGGCTAAAGCTGCAGCAGCATTTAAGGCACAGATTGAAAAACTGCAGCAGGAAAGAGATGAATTTCAAAGGATGGTTATCGGGAATCAGGTGAATTGAATTATATTATATCCGACCCTTTCTATTTGACATGCATATATCATTATTATTATTTAACTTGCGAAATATGATTTCGTTCAAATTTATCAGCAAGTGCGAACACAACAAATACATGAAATGAAGAAAAAGGAGAAGGAATACATAAAATTGCAGGTATATTTGTTATTACATATGGATATGTCATCTTCTGTTCCTTAAATGTATGGGGAAATATGTTACAATCAACTATTTCAACAAAAATACTACAGGAGAGGCTTAACCAAGTTTTAATGGAGAAGAAGAAAGAATCTAAATCTGGCATGGAGATCATGAATTTATTGCAGGTATTATGCCATTAACTATTATATTATGGTTAAAATATTTGCTGGAATTGAAGACAAAGTTGTGCTGTTTCTTCAGCTTTTGGCATGTTTTGATAATCAATAAAATTGATAATATCTTTTTTTTTCAATTTTTTTTGGATGTTCGATTCTCCCATCTCTCTTTTATATGTATTTATTTACTTTTATTTCATCCCATTATGGTAATTTAGTAATTTTTTTGTTCTTGCTTGATTAGGAACTCTTTTTATTTCCTCTTATGTTAATTTTTTGCAAGTTAATTCGCCTAGTTTTCTTGAACTTATATACCATGTTTGATTTATCTGGTGTACAGCAGTTTAAATAAAATTCATTCAGATTGGTATCTAATCTGTTTTTGTTAACAGAAAGAGGGGCGACAGCGTGGAACATGGAATGGGAAAAAGGCGGACACTGATTTTTATCAAAAGATTGTGAGGAAGATTATTAACTAGGTTACCTCTAAATTTTTGTCAGTTCTCCTGTAAATGTATTATTTGCCGCAACAGGTTGATGCATATGAAGTCAAGAAGCAAGAACTAATGGCAGAGAACTCTGAGTTGCGTGCATTGCTGCGTTCAATGCAGGTGATGCTATTTAGACTTTCACTATGCTGATACTCTGTTATGCATCCATAAAGGATCGTTTTTACTAGTTAAAAAAAACACCTTTTATTGTTCACAAGAAACGGAAAAAATGACGAATTTGTTGACTGGAATCCTTGATTAACTGTCCCAAAGCTTGAGCTGAATTATGTGCTCATATTATTTTCCGTACACAAGGTTACAGCCTGCAAGTTGTCAAGCTGGAATATTGAATTGGGATCCATGTGTCATAAAATGAATTCCTGCATAGGTGACCTTCAAGTGAATCTCATTTGTGGTCCTCGGTCCTTTTTTTTACACTTCTTCACAGGTGCTTTTGTGGCTCTTCACTCTAGCCCTGAAGTATTCTGTGACCCACTCTGTTTAATGGGGGACATCCGTTATGAGGGTTAACTGTTAAGGAAAGAAAGTGGCGAACATAGATCAAATTGATTTCATTTTTCGTTTTTGTAATATCGATGAAAGATAGTTGCTGTTGAAGTAACAACGAAGACGATTTTTCGTCTCTGTTCCTAGCTGTTTGGCATATAACCTTCTAATACGTTTCTTCCTAAAGTGAGTTCCCCACTTGTTTCTAATGGCTTTAGTTCTTCTTTCTTGATTTTGTCACTTGTTTCTCTGGGTGATATTAACTTTGTGCTAAGCAGATAACTACCCATATGAATGATGAACTTGAATGTCATATGATCAAAACAAATTTCGGTTTGGTCGAGCTCCATTTTCTATCGATGGTTATTGGTAGGTAATTCATGACTAATGGTGTTCTCAGATAACCAGTTTTTGATTCCACTCTCTCTTAATCTCTACATTTATGTCTTATGGAACTCATAATCCAGTCTAATCTCTAAATGTTGAAGCATGTTATTATGTACTAAGTAATAACCATTGTCATTCGAATCATCAACTCAACATGTATAAATGACTGACTAATTACGGAACTCCAAAATCTACCTTTTTCTTGATAACAAGACCGATACTTTAATTTAAGTAGAGCACTCATTTTTTACGTTTCAGGGAAAGAACCCAAGACCTCTAGAACTATAATCTAGAGATGTTATCACTTGAGCTAGTGGTGCTTGACAAAAAAAATAAAAAAAATAAAAAACTACTTTTATTTCGATTATACCATACTATAAAATCTATCACTTTACTTGTAGATGAGTACATCAAAACATGGAACACGAACCTGGAATCAGTAGCCACCTCTGAAATTGTGAGATCTCATGCTTTAAAGATGTTAGACATTTATGAATCGATGAGGATTATTAACAGAACAATTAATATTATCACTTTTTGAATATGTTAAATTCTTTAATTTTTGAAGGCTCAAATTTTCTTTTATCTGATCCATCACGTTAGGAACACAAAGTCTAGCTATGAAAATAGTGGTTAAGCTAATAGGGGCCATAGCCCATGGATGACATTTGGCCTACTGAAATTTAATCGTACTTTTGTGTTTTATTGATTATACGTGCTTGATTAAATCCAATTTATGTAAATTTGTACCGAATCCTGACCCGTAGATTTTGACACATTCTGTTGGCTTCGCCCATGTATGTAGTTGTTTAACTTCACCTAGAGATGGCAATTAGACCCGACCCGACGGACCCAGACCCGACCCAGTGGGTCTTGGTTCTAGGTGGGGTCGGGTTTTGTCTGTCCAAACTATACATTTTAAAAACCTAGACCTGAGTCGGATCGGTCTGGTTGGGTAATCGTACCGACAATGCATATATTTCAATGTTTTTGGGTCAACTCTTGTTGGTTTGGGTCGGGTTTGATCGGGCCTTTTTGGTATTTTTCATCATCCAGACCTGACCCGAGACCCGTCGGGTTCGGATTGGGTTCCGGTCTTCTTGGGTCGGTTCGGTTTGGGTTTACGGTTCTCGGTTCTAATTGCCAGCCCTAGCTTCACCTATGCATGCAGATGAATAGCCAATCAGTTTCATTAGTAATCAATAACGAAGGCTGTGAAGTTAGCAAGGCAACACTTTGATTAAATTAATATCACCAAATTAGTGAAACCTATCATTCTTAGGCATCAAGCCCAGATTTTCCTTAACCACATTAGTCTTCCATGCAAACTCGTATCCACAAATTAAATTTTCAAAAATCAAACCAAAACATCTGAATTCATTTGCACAACCGATATGAAGTTTAATGACTTCACAGAATTTTGGATAAGTACAATGTTTTCATGTGAACCTTTAAATTCATTTAGTGATTTATTTTCTGCAATTGGGTACAGACCAAACAATCTGAGTTATGATCGTTGGAACTAATATTAACACTTTGCAGACATAAACATGACAAAAGCTCCTCAAATATTAGATTAATGCTTGTAGTAAAAAAATGTGGCCCTTGTTCAACTATTAATAAAAGAGAATTCTATTGGTATATGATTCAGAAGTGTTTAACATTTCAATCATCTTCAAAGTAGAATATACATGCTATCAAATTTTCATATTTGTTGCATCCCCACATTGGCGGGTTTCATGCACTAGTTCTCAACGGCTTAAAATGCAATATTAGCCTCACATGATATTTGCATGTGTGAATAATCGATTTGAAGTCCTCAAGGGTTTACTTAGTATCGTATAACAATCCGCACCCACAAATAATACACATATTGTATCCAACTTAACCACAGTTTCGGTTGTGTCACAATAGATGATTGCGGTCGTTGAAATAACCTGTAGGTATTTCTGGCAAACCCCGATGCTCAAGATTGTGATACATGACTAAATGTTCTACATTGTTACAACTACTATCCTTAAAGACTCCAATGTCTTGTTGGCTAAAAATACTTCAAACGGTTTATTGAGATATTTTTAGTTCTTGACTACTTACTGTTCGGAACTATGCACTGTAATACACACATGTATACACAGCAACTCCAATTTGTTATAAACTACGATTTCATATAAGAACATGGTTTGGTGTAACTTGAAATGACCCATGCTTATAACCATATGAATACTATATCCAAATAACCATCTATGGCACAATGAGTCTAAGAAACTTGCAGAATTTTGTTCTCTGAAAGATACTGGTGTTGTTTGAAGTGAAGTGCATGTATTTATATGTCAAATTAAGTGCTCAATTTTTTTGATGAAACAACAGGACATGTTGCGTATTACAAATTTCAAAATAAAATCAGGAGTAATGAAAGTCCTCGACTTTCTGATGACCCAAATTTGAAAAGGAATACATGTATGTAACACGTTCTACATTAAGAGATCCATGCAAGTGCCACAGGAAGCAACTTTGAAGAATCCCATTGGCTAGTAGGCCCAAGAAATCACTTTTATACCAAACTTATTGTCAAAATAACGTCGAACTACTTATATGAAATATGTAGTTTTCAGAACAGTCCTTCCCTCTTGAGTTACTTCTCTTTACAAAAGAAATCCTGTTCAGTTTAAGTGGCATCATTTTTATCATAGCTCATTTCATTAACTAAACAGTAAACCTTTTGACATAATTCCCATGCAGCAGAGAGGAAATGATGTACTTGTGAGGTCATTATTTCCTAACAGCCTTTATAAAATGCATCATTTCCATTACTTTTGTAACTTGTAATTGGCATATACCATGACTTCTATTACTTTACGTTTATGATTGTAAATTTTAGTACAGTTTAACTTTCTAAACCTTTGTTTAGTGTACTGTTCATGTAGATGGACATGCGTGATTTCCTAAATGCGCCAAGCGGACAACAAAATTTAGCTGTTAATGAAAAGCAAGATGAACGATCTCTTCAATCTCCTTTGGGTGGCAGAACAGTAAATATTGATTTTTCAACACATAAAATCCAAGTTAATTTCTTCTGAATGAAAAATACTAAAGTTGTATAATATAGTTACATTGACAACTTGCAGGATATGTTTGACTTGCCCTTTCATATGGCTAGAGATCAAATAGAAGAAAGTTTACGAACTAAAATGTCTTCCATTAAGGTATCTACTGTTTTTATTTCTTGATGGGGTACTAACTTTTATTGTCCATGCAATTGAATTATATTTTAACTGCCCATGGACAAGGCACGAATGGGTCAACTTCAAGATGCACAAAAAGGAACAGAGGTAACATCTGAAGTGACTGAGAAGGAGCTTGAACTTGAAGCTCAACTTGTGGAAGCAAGGAGCATCATTCAAGAGCAGGTTATTGTTTTTTTATTAAGCATATATGTTTGCGTCTAATGGTCGATAAGTATGTCAGCAAAACTTATTTGCCTTGCCGATCATATGGACTCTTCAACTATCATGCATGGGACAACATTATTTATTAATAAAATAGTACATCTGTCCCCATTTTAGCTGTCCTCACGTTCACATCCCAACCATTGTTTTCACTACCCTCTATTTTCTATGGCGGGCCCCTCGTGTGAATGGAGGACGGGGGACAGAAGAGGGACAAAGGAATTCATCTCCTTGTTGACACGGTAAATATTTAACACTGATGCGAAGATCCATTTTAAATTCTGACATTCAATTGAAAATTCATCTCCTTGCTCTCTTCATCACCTAATAGATGAAACTTATGAAGTTAAAAAGGTTTTCTTTTTGTCCCAAATATACGATATTTTAGAAGCGTGTAGTTGGTATTGCTTCGGATGTATGGTAGCAAGAAAAATCTGGTTTTTATTCTCTTTAAATGTGCGCCGATATAGTAACTAACTAAAGCTTATATCACTAATTACCTTATTTGTAATAGCTTTTTTGTACTCATATTATTTTTAATCGAGTTTCACTCTTGTCCATCATGCCAATGACTAAGGCCGGCCCAGAGGTTAGCCCACCAAGCCCCATGGGTTAGGGCAACCTCTTAGACCAAGGGCAACACCTTAGAAAATATATTTCATGTAATTGTTATTGTTGAAAAAAAAAATACTATCTTCATGTGTGAGTAGTTGTAGTATACCGGTAAGTTCTCTTAAACATTTATGATTTGAGTCAGGTTTGACAGCTTCAAAAACAAATTTATCCACAAAACCATGATTTTCTGTTTGGGCTGAGGTTATAAACTGAGATGTAATTTTGGTTGGGCAGGGGCAACCCAAACTATCCGTGAGTTGAACCCAAATTTCCATTGTAGTATACTTGTAACATGATCATAACTACGTGACATATCATTTGAACCCAAAATACCATTGTGGTTTAGTGTCAATAGCATATAAAGGTTTCTTTTTTATGTACTGAAATTCACTGAAAAGATTAAATTGTTTTTACCGGATCAGTAAACTAAATTGTAAATATAATAGATTTAGCTTTTTTATTCAGACATACATACTTACAAATTGCTGATTGAAGTGGAGCTGAACTTAAACCGCTTTTCTTTTGTTCATTCATTCCACTGATTTCCACTCATGTTGTCCATAAAACTGCTTGCATGCACTCTTAATTCCAGTCTTTGTTTTTGTTAACTTAGCAGATATTAAATTGACTCTCCTAAATTTCATTTGATAAAAGCATCTGACATTAAAACTGTGCAGGCCTCAATAATGTCCAAACACATCGCAAAGGCCGACAAACCAAGGTAATATCCTTTTAGGTTCTTACTTCACCTCATTGTGCTAAGTTAATCTCAGCTTTCGCTTATATTTGTTATAGGAGACTAATCAGCCAGCTAGATGCTGAAATGGAAGGGATTCATCAGGCATCAACAGAGGTTTGTGAATTTTACATTCATGACATCTTATCATTAAATATATGTTCTTCTGTGCTTTTGTACTGTATATATATGAATGGATGATAGTCCAAAATCAAAAGATTATTTTTGAATACAATTGTTTTTCATCAAGCAGCATGTTGCATACATCACATTACCCACAACTAGAGCAATGTCTTATTTCTAAGTCTTCAGTTCAGAAGTATGGACTTCAATCAGCGCTTCGATATCACATTTTAAAACCAGTTATTCAGCATAAATAACAGGAAATAAGGAGGAAAAACTTCAGTCATATTTTTGAATGGAGGACACTGAATGTTATATTAATATAGAATCAGATAAAATAGATGCTATATAAGCTATGGAAAAAATATCATATGAACTTAACACATGTATAATGGTATATGAACTTAACTTTGTATATGTGTGATGATATATCAATGTGGCTTCTCTTTTTACTGTGAAAGGAATATCATATGAGCTTAACATTATAATGATATATGAACTTATCATTATATATGTGTAATGATATATTAATTTGGCTTTTCTTTAACCGTGAAAACGAATGCTATTTTAGTTCATCTAGCGTGGTTCATTCGATGTTAGTTTAATTTAGCAGTCCATTTATCTGATGCTAGTTTAATATTGCATTATGTATTGTATGATGATATATTAATATATCATTCAATATTTGATGTTCTTCAGACTAAATTTTAAATAAAACTTGTGTCATTCGGACTAAAATCGGTCTTGGGTTTTTCCTTTAAACTAGTCTCCTCTCATAAATAGTGGTAATTTTAAATTAGTTTAGTGTTATGCTAAGTATGCCTATGAGTTTCAAACAATAAAAGCATCTTTAATTTTTCATTTTTGCACACATAATACATTGTTATACTTCCCTGAGATCGTTTATGCTTATCGTCCTTTGCATGTATCAGGCTGCCTAGATGTAGGAACTCTAATGGAGATGTAGCATACTCTCTTTATCTGAAATAGAAAGAAGTACAATGTGGGCACAGGAAGCTTTCTTAATATCAGGCAGCCTAGATTTTTAGGATTTAACTTTGTATCATTAGTATTGTTATCTAAATAATAGTATCGCAAAGATCGTTAATTTTTAGGATTTAACTTTGTATCATTTCAATGCGCATCTTAGTTTATCTACAATTAATCAGTTGGACTTGTATCTTGTTTTTGTTTTTTTGAAGCTTCTTTTGTGTGTGTAGACATGTAAATGAATATTTTCGAATATGGATTGTGCTGTCATTTTCGGATATCCGTATCCACGGATGCGGATGGATATCGATCAGTTCACAATCTATAAATCTAAATAAATAAATATAAAATGCTGATTTATTATAATTTCATTTTTGTACTAAATATATAAAAAGTAATAAATACACTAAGAATTAGACCTGTCAAAATATGACCCAACCCATTAACCCAACCCATTTACCCTACTTTTAAGTGGGTTGGATCAACCCATTTATGAATTTTATTAAATGGGTTATGGGTTGGGTTGACCCATTTTTAAAAAGGTTATAAGTGGGTAACCCATTTACCCATTTATTAAAAACATTAAATTTTAATATAAATTTGAAAAATAAGAATTTTAAACATACAATGTATTTTTCATGAAAATTGACAGTTGTACTTAAAAAATAACAGGCCACTGCATCTTCATATTTGAACTTCACCGACTGTAGAAGCCGCTATTTTTTCTGTTCAGACTGCAATTAAAATTTCTAATTCCAAGTTATAAATTCGAAATTTCCAAAAATTTCAAAATTTAAATTTCAAATTTCAAATTTTCATATTCCAAATTTCAAAAAATTTCAAAATTCGAAATTTCAAAATTTAAATTTCGAAATTTCAAATTTCAAAATTTAAATTTTAAAATTTTCAATTTTAAAATTCAAAATTTAAAATTTCGAATTTTAAAATTCAAATTTTCAAATTTTCAAAATTCGAAATTTCAAAATTCAAAATCAAAAATTTGAAAATTTAAATATCAAAATTTAAAAATTCTAAATTTCCAAAAATTTCAAAATTTAAAATTTCAAACTCCGAAATTTCCAAAAATTTCAAAATCCAAAATTTCCAAAAATTTCAAAATTTAAAAGTTTCGAATTTCAAAATTCGAAATTTCCAAAAATTTCAAAATTTTCAAAATTTCAAAATTCCAAATTTAAATTTAGAAATTTCAAATTTCGAACTTCGAATTTCAAAATTTAAATTATAAAATTTTCAATTTTTAAATTCACAATTTAAAATTTCGAATTTTAAAATTCGAAATTTCAAATTTTCAAAATTCAAAATTTCAAATTTTAACAAATTTCAAAATTCGAATTTTGAAATTTGAAATTTTAATTTGAAAATTTAAATTTGAAAATTGGAATTTGAATTTTTAAAGTTCAAAATTTTGAAATTTCAAATTTTAAAATTCGAAATTCGAAATTTTGAAATTTGAAAATTTGAAATTTGAATTTTGAAAATTTGATATTTGAATTTTAAAATTTTGAATTTTGTACTGTGAAATTTTTAAATTTTGAATTTTCGAAATTTGAAAATTTTAAATTTGAATTTTGAAATTTTGAAATTTTGAAATTTGAAAATACATTTTTTTAGAATTTTTTCATATAAAAAATCGACTTATGTGAGTCGAAAAGCAAAAAAAAATTGCTTTGCAATAAGTTGAAAAATGACTTTTAAAAGTCGGTAGATTTTGTTTATCCATATTGACTTTTTAATTTTTTCAATTTATAAGCAAAAAACAACTTATTTATTGTAATCCAAATGGCCCCTAAATCTTTAAATGGGTTAAATGGGTAACCCGCTTATTAAACGGGTTGAGTCATGTATGGCTAGGGTCATAAGTGGGTAAAAAAGAATGGGTCATAAATGGGTTGGGTCAAACTCAACCCAACCCATTTTGACCCAACTCAACCCATTTGACAGGTCTACTAAGAATAACCTAAGCGTGCGTGTATATAGAGAGGGTAGACTAAGTCAAGCATCGAAGACACGTATGCAATGTCTGCAAATAAAACAACCAGAATATGCAAAACATGATAAAATAAAAACCAATTCAATGAATCTTTAATCAATGATAAACACACAAATATACTTTTATATAGAACCGATCTTCCCTGAAACTCCCTAGTAATTTACCTACTTGTAACTAATTTAAGACTAGCGTGAAATTCAAATTTACACAACAGGGTAATTACTAAATTAGGAAACAAAAAAATATGCAAAAGGACAAATTTAAAAAAAGTTTAGGCTAAATGACAAAAAATTTGTTTTTTAGCCTGAAGGACAATGCTAGTTATAACTAGCATTTTGTATAGTGTAAAACTGAATATAATGCAAGATATAACTAGCATTTTGTATATTGTAAAAGTTAAATATAATGCTAATTATAACATGTATTTGTTCTTCAGCCTAAAAATTAAATGAAGTCCTTCAGTCTAATTTTTTTTCAAAGTTTGTCGTTTTTTCCTAATTCTCTCGATTACACACACATGTATGTACACACACATGTATGTACACACACATGTATGTATATATATATATGTCCGCAACCCTCTTATTTAGCACTATCACCCGCATTAGCCTACATAGTAATATGACTTTCTATCTCTTTTCACTGACCGTATTATTTAATTCGAAGCTTGTGGTGGAAATCAGAAGGCTGATGAAGTACTGCACTATTTGAGGTGTCATTGAACGCTTCTGACACACCATAGTGCGAACCCGCATAGTCTAGCGTGGATTATGTGGTAAACAATATATTAGACCCCAGAGACTATAGTTGTGAACAAAAGCATGTTAGACGTTCAAATGTACATGACTTGCATGGCATAATTTATAGTACCAAAATGTATCACGTATCACGCTGAATTTTACTTCAAATCTATTAAAATTAGCATTGTCAAACAATAAACAGTATACATATTGCAAATGCAAGTGCAATATCTCATATATCGAATCATTGGAAGATGAAATGAAGTAGTTGAATGCAATATTTCATAGAGAATTGAGTGATATCTTCTAACATTGTTGATTTTTATTTCATATTGTTGGTGACAAAATGCCACAGCACCCAGACAGTAAGTGAAAGCACCAAAGATTTAATATTCAAACGCAAACAGAATACAGTAGAGAAACAAATACGAAGAAATCAAACTAATACAGTAAGAAAGCAAATGGACAAGTAAATTTATGGTGGTTCGGTTGACTCGGACCTACGTCCACTTCAAAAATTTGTTTTTTTTATTGATTTATACTACTGTTTACAGTTATAATACGTGAAAATCAAGAGTAAAAATGACGGAGTATAGCCTAGATAAATAATGAAGAGAGATAGAAAGAAGATCCCTTGCAATGAACCATGCCTGCTATATTTATAGGGTTTGCCGTTGAAATATCTCGCTCAAAATTTGGATCTAGAATCCGTAAGAGAAGATGATCCGATTCAAAAAAATTCAGGCCGATCGCTTACTCCTAAGAGGGGTCGGGGCCGACTCCTCTTCCATGCATCTTGGGGCCCAACAATCCCATATGCGAGTCCCCATACTCCTTCATTTCATGTTTTCAAAGTCGTTTTCCAAGCTGATGCGTCGTTCGTTGAGTTATTAAGCGATTATCGTTGAGTTGCGCTGCCAATCCGAGTGATCCATAGCCATATTAATCAGATTCGATCCTTTGCCTAGAGGAAGTGCCAATTCCATAATTAGCCAATTCCAGAGTGTCATCCTTCAAATCCACTCGACCATCTTCCATAGCCTTGTTTATAACCAATCTCAGAGCTTGATAATCATCTCTCCGGGCTTCCTGCCTTGATGATCATGAAATCCGTTTGGTCAAATTCATTGGTATACTGCCTGACCAAAAGGCGGTATAACATTTGCCCCCTAAAACATGTCTTGCGGTAGGAAAGCGTGTTTTGAATTGCCACAACTCGAAAGTCCAGAATCCATCAATAGCCCAAGTATCCAATCCATAATCCGACAGTGGGCTGTCCCATATACGTTCAGGAATTGTTGATGAAATTGCATCTGTTCCGAGTACATGGCCAATTCTGAATCCATTCCAAATCCTTAGTCGAATCCACATCCATCCAAAACCATGACCTCTTCGGGTAAGTATCCAAGTTCACGACCTCTTCGGGTCATTATCCAAATCAATAACCTTTAAAATCCTGAAAGTCAGTAAGCTAGTCCGCGATATCTCCGGATCATTATTCGAGTTCATGGTCTCTCCGGACCGATCGATGATCTTTTCGGACTCTTGCTAAGCTTAATCCAAACTTAATGACAAGTAAGTCGATCTTATCGCTCTCCGACGAAGTAACCCACCCTCGCACTCCGGCCCTTTTGGGGGCATATAGTGATGTCATGATCCTCCTAGACCGATCATAGCCTCTTTAGGCTTTGGCCGGACCATATCCTGTCACTTTCCAATGAAGGAGGAACATTGACAAGTAAGTCAATCTTGTCACTATCCGGCGAAGCGGCTTTACTTCCTGCATTCTGGTTCAGTGTTTTTGAACATTAAGCGATGTCTTGGCATTCTAAGGCCGATCATAGCCTCTCCGGGGTCTTACTAGACCTCATACAGTCGCTTTCCGATGAAAGGGGGAACAACAATAAGTGAGTTGATCCTATCGCTCTTCGACGAAGCTACTCACTTCTTACACTTCGGTCCCTGACTCTCCGGCCAGGGACATAAAGCGATCAATTCTGCACTGACATCCTTTCTTCGATCTCGACTCTCCGGTCGAGGGCTTAATCCATGTACGAGTCCATCTTGTCACTCTCCAACAAAGAGACTTGCACCTTGCGGTTATTGCTCTGTCTCTCCGGTCGGGACAATAACCACGAACTGTTTTATTCATCGCATTAATGCAGATTTAAGTGTTTTAAGACTCATTCATTATGGCGGTTCATTGCCATCTCGGAACATGCCTAGGTATTGACCTCGATGCCGTACATGTGTAAGTGACTTAGCTGTTTTATCATGGAGTTTAGTTGTTTATTTCATGCCATCATGATTAAGAGATGGCGATCTGTGCCCTTGATGATGGATGCTCCTGTTCCATCCCCGATGTCCAATTCCTTACAAAGTCAACCAGAGCCGTGCCGCGGCTCCTTAGGGAGCGATGCCGATCCACATAAGGGGATTAGTGCTGATCCATATTCCTTGGCGGGGATTTGCCCCCAGTCGCTCCAATCCATGTCTATGTCCGCTAGTTTCTGCTCTAAGTCCTGGATTCCAACTTTCGGTTGTTCCAACATCCATACCAACCTGCCCCTCGACTCCGTGAAGGTATTCCGGAACATACCCCATCGGACGAGCAGCTAAATTCCATTTTGCACCAAACTTCACAGGATTGACCATAAGCCCACCAGCATCCTGATCGACTAGACCCTGATGCATACCCCGAGCCCTTGTGAATCAATGCCGACCCCTCTAGAGGGATCGGTGCCGACCCCTCTTTGTTTGATGGGGACTGCGCCCGGCCGCTCCATTCCATTCTCTTGCTTATTTGTTCCATTTCTATGATCCCGATTCTGATTTCCTACGGTTTCTGTTGCTCCAACTCCTTGATCCAAATTTCCACTAGCTCCCAATCCTTGGTTTTGCACTCCAGCAGTCCTACTGCTCCAGCCTGTCCAACCTGCCTAAGGAAATTCTGCATCATGTCAACTTGCCTTTTCATCATCCGTTCTTGTATAGTTTTTACCATTATTTCCATCTCCTCCCTAATGATGTAGACGGAGGTTTGATTAGCTCTAGCTCTTGAGAATGCCTCCTGGCTTCCTCCATGGTGACTCCTTTCTACTAGTACTCTATTTAAAGATTGCCTAACCATTACTCCAAATCCAAGCTCTAAATCTTTTCAAATCAGCGGGTGCAAGTGTTCTTAGTGAAAGCACCAAAATATTGGCAGCAAAAATAACCATCAACACCCAAATAGTATGTGAAAGCACCAAAGATATAATATCCAATCACAAACAGAAAACAGTGGAGAAATAAATAAGAAGAAATCAAATTAAAATAGTAAGGAAATAAAAGAGCAAGATGATTTATAGTAGTTCTGTTGACTTTGATTTATGTTCACTCCAAAATTTTGCCATTTATTGATTTATACCATTGTTTACAGTTGAAATCCGTAAAAATCAAGAGTAAAAATGGCGGAGTATAGCCTAGGTAGAAGATGAAGAGAGTCAGAAAGAAGATCCCTTGCAATGACCAATGCCTATTGTATGTATAGGGGAAGCCATCGAAAATCTCGTTCAAAATCCAAATCTAGAATCTCCAGGCCAAGATGACCCGACGTAAAAAAATTCAGACCGATCGCTCACCCTTAAGGGGGATCGAGGCCGACCCCTCTTCCATCTTGTGGCCTAGCGATCCCTTATGTGGGTCCCCCTATTCCACTTCATGTTTCCAAAGTCATTTCCCGAGTTGATGTGTCGTACGTTGAGTTATTGAGCGATCATCGCTGAGTTATGCTACCAATCTAAGCAATCCATAACCATATTAATCCGATCCGATCCCTTGCCTAGGGGAAGAGCCAATTCCGTACTTACCTAAGTCTAAGGTATCGTTCATCCAAATCCGCTCGACCATCGTCCATAGTCTTGTTTATAGCCGATTTCGAGGCTGATAATCTTCTCTTCGGGCTTCCTGCATTGATGATCACGAAATCTGTTTGAACAAATCCATCAGTATACTGCATGGCCAAAATGCGATATAACTTTTGCCCCCCTAAAACATGCCTTGCAGTAGGAAGATGTGTTTTGAATTTCCACAAGTCTGAAGTCCAGAATGCATCGATAGCCCAAGTATCCAATCTTGAATCTGATCCATTGCCAAGCCAAATCGTCGTGAGTTGTCTTGTGTCCGCTCGATAACCCGTTAATGAAGTCCGTGGCTGTTCCGAGTCGGTAGTCAATTCCGAATCCATTCCGAACCCTTAGCCGAATCCATATCCATCCAAAGCCACAACCTCTCCAGGTCAATATCCAAGTTCACGACCTCTCCAAGTCATTATCCAAATCCATAACCTTTGAAACATTGGAAGTTAGTAAGCCGGTCCGCGATCTGTTTGGATCATTATCCGAGTTCATGGTCTCTTCGGACTGATCCATAGCTTCTCCAGACCCTTAATAAGCTCAATCCAAACTCAACGACGAGTAAGCCAATCCTTTCTCCCTCCGGCGAACCGACTCACCCTTGCACTCCAGCCTTTTTGTGGAACATAGTGATGTCATGATCCTCTTGAATTGGATAAAGCCTCTCCGGGCTCTTGTTGGACCCCATCCTGTCACTCTTCGGTGAAGGAGGAACAACGTCATATAAGCCGATCCTGTCGCTCTTCGGTGAAGCGACGTTACTTCCTACTCTCCGATTTAGTGTCATTGAACATTAAACAATGTCCTGGCCTTTGTATGCCGATCATAGCCTCTCCGGGCTCTTGCCGTACCCCATCCAGTTGCTCTTCGACGAAAGAGGGAACAACGATAAGTGAGTCGATATTGTCGCTCTCTGGAGAAGCGACTCACTTTTTACATTCCGGTCCCTGACTCTTCAACCAGGGACATAAAACGATCAATTCCGTACTAACATCCTTTCTTTGGGCTCGACTTAGCGCGACGACGATCGATCACCGGAAGCGATCGCGCTAGGGGAAAATGTTACTGGAAGTCGAGTCGAGTTTGAGGTGTGATCGGCGAGGTTACTCAGGGACTAGATCGTCGGTGGTGGGTGTTTTTCTGATGATAGTTGTTCCAGCACTGGGATGTTGGGTTCGATTTTTGACTCGAGGCTGGAATCGTTGTTCTAAGTGGATGATCGTGTAGGCGAGGTTGGTTGTGGTTTATCTCGTGTAGTCTGGGGGTATACTCGAAGTAGTTGTACGAGTATGACTCGTAAAAGGGAGTGTTTTGATTTCCAGTTTTAAATTTTAAAACTTATGTAAAAAAAAAGAGGTTTCTTGAGGCCAGACTCGAGTATAGATCGGGTTGAACCCGAAGCTGGTTTCAAACTTGTTTAAAAAAAAAATTAAAAGCAAAAGGTTTTGAAAATTTTAAATTTGATTTAAAACTCTTATATAAATTTGCTTATATAAAACGAGTGTTTCATTAACATTAATTTAAGAGGTTGGTAAAATTGTTCTACTTTTGTTAATTTATAAATATTTTAAAACTAAATTTTGAAATAAATTTAAAAATAAGTTTTAAAGTGTAATGTTTTAAATGAACTTGTTAATGACAATCTTGCCATTAATAAGGAAAAATATTTTATCTTAAGTAAATTGAGATTTAATGATTTAAGATAAACTGAATTAATAAGATAATTAAAGAGTCATTAATTAATTTAATAAATTAATGACTAGTGATAAGTAAATTAGTAATTATGGATTAATTAATTTGTATTGAGAGATATTGATTAATAATTAAGGTTATTAACTAATAGTTAATGGATAATTAATCAGTTAACTAAAGGTTAATTAATTGATTATAAAAAAATTAAGGATTGATTACTTTGTATTGAAGAAGACTAATTGATAATTAAGGTTTATTAATTAATAGTTAAAGAATAATTAATCTATATTTAAAGATTAATTAATTGATTTATAGGGTAATTAAGGGATGAATTACCCGGTTGTAATTAATGAGATTAATGTGGTTAATTAATTTGTTAATTAAAGATAGTCACTTGATAATTGATTAAGTATAATTGCTTAAATGAGATTGATAAGAGTAATTACTTAGTGAAGTAATTGATAGATAAATTACTGGATGTAATTAATATAAGAGAAATTACTTAATGGAAAGTAATTAAGGGCTATTTACTTAGGAAAAGTAATTAAGGATTAATTAATTGATGTAATTAATTAAAGGATTAATATAATTAAGGAAAGTAATTATAATTAAGGAGTTAATTAATTAAGGAAAGTAATTGCAGGATGTTAATTGCTGTTCATGGTTGATTAAGACGGATTAATGGAAGTAATAAATCAAGGATCATTAATTAATGTAATTGATCAGTGTAATAAATGAAAGTAATTAAAGATTAATTACTGTAAATGGTTAAGGATAATTACTTTATGTAATTGAAGATAATTAATCAAGGATGATTAATTAAGATGGATAATTAAAAGATCATTAATTAATTGATTTGTAATTAATTAATGATTAAGTAAAGGTAATCTAAGTGATTAAAGGATTAGTAATTAATTTAATTAGAGATAAATTAAATTGATTTTGAAAATGATCCATCTTACTTATGAATGATTGAATGATGATTAAATGTCTTGAATTGATTGATATCTCTGATATGAAATGTTTTGTGACATGATATGTTTGGATGGACAATGAAAATGTGGTTATCTATCGATGATGAATTGCTGTGTAAAAATGAGACATCTTTTATTTAAAGTTGAATTGTATTTCACTTGAATAACTTGGGTTAAGATGGTATTGTATTCGAAGAGACCGGAGTCGGGTATTTGTAAATACCCGAAACCACTTCGATTCTTTATAAATTGATATGTGGAATCAATAGACTGAAATGGAATGATTTAAATGAATTGGACCATTTAATCTAAGTTTTGGTACTTAGAAATTGATGTGTGATGTAAGTGATGTCTATAACGACTTGTGAAGTTGCAAACTGATACAAGTTACCCTGGGTTTATATAAGTTGTATGCTTTTGTGTTTCATGTTAGATGGGTTTGCTCACACTTTCCAACCTGACCCGGGTGTTACTTTGATGTAATGCTCGGGTCAGACCGAGTATTACAGATTTTCAGATAAGGATGTTCTGGAGCTCAGGAGGCGAGCTGGATGGCAGGAACATACAAAATATATTCCGCTATGATATATTTTAGTATATCTGGGATAAGTTATTTCAATCGTCATATGTTTGTGTAAATGTTGTAACTCTGATGTATTAAAATGTAATTGACCGATTCAGTTTTTTTTGTAAAGAATAATATTTGATATTATATTTTATCCGTTGCGAACGTGAGATGTTGGTGTTTCTGTTTCTCCTTTTCTTCTATCTCTTTTCTTCTTTTCCTAACTATTTGGAGTTTTTGGGATCAAAAATTCTGGGTCGTTACAGTTACATATTCCTACAAGTTAACTACGTATCTTGGTCACACCCCTAGATCATAGTATATATATCTAGAAGTAGACAGTTAAGTACACTATGATTTTAGTCAACCATCTGTATTATGCTAGAGAACCAGATTACTTCAGCATTTCTTTCCAACAACTTAGGCATCTTGTTCATCTATGCAGATGTGATGCAATGGTAATGGGATGTTAAGGTATGGTCTAATCGACCCAAATTCGAGCTCTACCCCGCACATGTTTTTCATAAAAAACCGAAAATGATAGATGTCATGAGTTAAAACGAACAGACACAACTTAATTCTCCTTTAAAGTTCACGCAGTTTTTTCTAAGAATACATCCACTTGCAAACACTTGGACAAAAGAAAACTTACTTCCTATTATTGACTATGTCCCATCAACTGGAAACCCATACAGTGAATTAAATACAATAATGGACTCGATTGCATTAAATTGGCAATTCTCATCCGATCGATCATCAAGTAGAAAACACACCTCTTACCCTTGATATGTCACTATTTAATGTCACTCGTACTAAATTATAATGGGCAATAAATATTAGGGGAGGGCACGGGTCGGTTTGGTGTGGTTTGAGGCCCACACTGCTTCTTCATCGCATCAAACGACTAGTAAAAAATACAAATAATCTTTTGAACGGTTCGGTTTCGGTTCTGTTTAATGTAATACAGTCCAGTTTTAGTCCGGTCTGGCTTGAAGCCATATTAAGTATAAATTAAGTGAATTATTTCCATCAACAATCAATTTACAAAGATGAATGTGTGAAGGTTTTTAACTTAAAGGTTAAACACACGATATTATGCAGAAACGAAAGATTAGTTATTAGTTGTATGTATACTTCAATTTGATATTTAGCTACAAGTGAGATTTTTTTAGTAGTTAACCAATCATCAACATTAATCAGTGCATAATCATTAAGTAAAATGACTAGAATAAGATTATAATTAGAAATGATCTAAAGAAAATAAGATGAAAAATATTATATTAAAACTATAACTTCTTTCTTTATGATAGAGATTATTATGAATATAAGTTGAAAATAGAATATACATTATTAGAATATAAAATGACATAGGAGTTGCTTATAGTTTTATCAAAAGATTACTAGGGCAAATAGTCGGTCCGGTTAAATATGATCGGTTCAATCATCCAAACCGCAACTGAATAGTATCGATGCGGGTCGTTCCGATTTGGGGTATTTACTTTGGTTAGAAGATTCGATGCGGGTTTTCGCACTGTTTTTGTGGTCCAGTACGTATGGTTTATAGCGCTGCGATTTATGCTCATAGCTATTAAATACAATGTATACACGTAGTCTATGGTACATAGTTTATAGTGCGGGTAAATAACACAACCCAAAATTCGATGCTTGAATGTTTAACTAGGCCTACTATCTCAAAAAAAATTAGGCCTGGAACATTATTCGTACTTCAATACTCCATCTACTTACCTCATGTAGTCTTTGTTTTGTAATTTTTTTTTACATATTGATGGGCATTTAATAAGAAGAGAAAATTAGGGAGAAGGACAAACTTTTGTAAAAAAATAAACTGAAAGAAACCATGTTTCATTTTTGAACCGAAGAACAAACTTTGAAAAACAATTATGTTAAAGAACGATACTAGTTATAAATAGCATTATATTTGGTTTTCACATTATACAAAATGCCAGTATAACTACCATTATATTCGGTTTTACACCATACAAAATGCTAGCTATAATTAGCATTGTCTTTTAGTCTAATTTTTTTAAAAGTTTATCCTTCAATTTAAAAATGAAATTTGCTGTCTTTCAGTCTAAATATTTTCCTAAATTTGTTTATGCCTATTTTCCACTAATAATTATCTGACAGCCCGCAAATCCGTACCCCTTGAATCAACAATATTCTACCTCTATTAACTCAAGTGGCACAGAATTACGAACCATTAGGGTTAAAGAAGAAGAGATAGAAGAAGAAGAAACTAAAACAATATCAGAATCTCACAGTCGCAGCGGAATAAAATATAATAATAAATATAGAACTTTACAAAAAATGAAATCTATTACTGTTTATACATCAACAATTACCAATCAGACATACCATACAAACATAGCAGCGGAATATATATATATAGGTACAGATAATACGTCTCGGGCTCCAGCTCCTCTCCTGCTCCACAACATCCTGTCCTGAACATCTAATACTCGGTCTGACCCGAGCATTATAATGAAATAACGCCCGAGTCAGTCTGGAATACCAGCTGATAATAAATATGCATCCAAATTGATTATTAAAGTTTCAAAAATCCTTTGAAAAACAAAACCATCTTGTAAGACCACGCCACAAATAAACATGTCGGGTTTTTACCTTACGATAGCTAAAACACTTCTTATAGAAATCCTCTGATATTATAATAGGGTCTATTTACAAGTACTTATAAAATAGCCGAAATTGTTACATCTATTAAATTCCAGCTACTAGCCACAAAAGTGGGTAATACAAACAAAAATCGTACAAGGCTCGTAGGGAGAATGGATTTCCATCAATGGCTGGGCTACTGGGGTACCGCCCGTCACAGTACCTGGCCTAGATCAGAGTACCGAGGAGTACGCCCGCTCCCCGGCAACACAAGGCCGGAACCATTCCTTACTGAACAGTCCCGAACAAGATAACCCCATGGTTGGCGCGACCAACCACCCACTAAGCCGAATATAAAGGGACATCTAGACAGGGAAAAATCTTGTCCTGCTTGGGCATGACCCACCTAACCTTGCTGCACCTCCCCTGTTTTATCCATTCCCGGTTGATGAGGCTTGAGGTTAAACGTTACCTTTAGAACGATTTCACTTATAATGCCCATCACCCACCTGACGATGTTTCGCAAGCATTCATCCATACAAGTCCGTCCCGGGTTCGAACGGAACCGAAGGCACTACTCCTACTACATCCATTTTGGAAATATCCTCAGGATTGGTAGCGACTAGCCCTTGCACTTCACTACTCCATCTTCGACTCTGAACACGTTTTCGCACGTAACGTACAAACCGGATCGAAGTGGTTTTCGAGAAATAAATCTCGATCCCGGTCTCTTCGAAACGATCAACGCATTTGTCCAATATTGATAGTCGGTGATTTAACTATCAATTTATATTCATAAACATCCATAAGCATCCATCACACAATAAATAATTCCCACATTATTTATTTTCCTCAGATATCTTTAAAAGATATATTTCCAAATTTCCAAAGCTCATTTGAAAAAAAAACTTCCCAAGGTTCTTCCTTTATAAAGTAAATCCTTTACCATTAATTCCCATTGGACATAACCAAGTTCAAAGACATTTAAATTTAAAACAGTTAAAATATTTATACTGAAAGATACTTTAAAATATGCAAATTTACTTCTAGTTATTTACTCAAAATATAATTTCGAATATTTAAAGTAAAACTATTTTATAAGATATAACTTGATTTAAAAATAAGGTTTTAGTTAAACTAATTTAAAAATAGAGTTGTAAAAGGTTTATACTAATTCCAAATAACTTAGATCAAAACTAGCCTTTTAAACAAATCCATTTGTAAAAATAATTACTAAGGTATTTATAAATATTTACTATCGCTAATTTATTAATAATTACCTTAAAACAATAATTTCCAAAACACTCTTTTAAACAAGTTTGAATTTTAGACTTCCTTTTAGTAAAATCTGTTTAAAACTCGAACTTGGTTTTCCTAGGGAACTCATTTCCACTTAAACATCTAAGAAAATCCTTCTTATAAATTCTGTCGATTTATTCAATTTAGTTTTATGATTAATCATATAAATTTACTTTTCTCGTTGAAATAACTTCTTACAAAGCTTAACCACATTTCCATTTCCGAAAATTCAATTCCAAAATTCAGGTTTACAAACCTTTTAAATACAACATGTGAGAATTTATTAAAGGAAAATAATACTTATGAATTTCCTAAATAAAATCCCGATGGTGAAAATGTATTTCAAAATCATTTGCCAAATAATCCCATCGTTATTTTAAAACAAATTTATAATTTCCATAGAATTCATTTTCAGAAATCTATACTTCACATTTATCGATTGATAAATTTTCCACGGTATTTGAAATCCCAAATTTAGCAATTTTCAATTTCCATCCAAACAGATTCTAATTTTTACATTCTTTAAAATTCCTTGTTTATTAATTTATTAATTTCTTTTGAAACCCGATTTGATTCCTTTATAATTAAAACTCAAATTTCTTTATAATTTAACATTCTGGGCTTATAGTTTATCCCACAATTTCACAATACAATTTAATCCAAAATTTATCAATCACAATATAGAACAGGCATCATCCTCAATTATAAAACTAATTACTACATTGTGAGGTATCCAGTTGGATCCCTCCAACCTGTTTTCCCTGCATCCACAAATATTAGCACAACACTATAAATATAAATCGATCCAGGCTGATATAAATAAACATTTTAACCAATCACACAATTATTAAATATTAACTACTTAAATCAGCTAACATTCCAAATGTGAGTGAGATTAACTCACCTTGAGTTTCGGCGAGCGTTCGAAATTTAGATTAAACCGAACGACGTTCGATTTAACTCAAATTTCTACTTGCCCAAAATGAATCCGGAACTACACCATCGCGTAATGCTCGTCTCTACGATTCCAACGCCATAAATCTCGTCAAATTCTGATTACATATGTGAAAGATATGAATAATTAAAGTTTGAACTATCATTTAAAACAAATTTCTTTTTATTTATTTATTTTACCAACGAAATCGTGGCCGTTCGTTCCATTTCCAGAACAAGGCCGCAGTCCTTTCTTCCACGCGTGCTCACCCAGCTAAGGGCCGAACCCAACATCCAAATTAGGGTTTCGAACTACGACCATCACGCTGCAATCCATGTTGATCGGCCAGTGCCAACAAGAAGCTCTTCCCCCTCTCCACCTTCGACTAAATCCCCATGAAGCTCGGCCATCTCTTTCTTCCTAGAGAGAAGCTTGAACGCACGGCGAACGCGGCTGCCAAACTCCTCCAAACGATCACCTCACGCAAAACCACCCGTTGGATCTAAAGATATCGAGGTGATCTACAACTTCCCAGTTGGAGATTTCGCCTAAAAGTCGATGGATCCCGAGATATATGAGGGAGAAAATTCATTCGTTTTCGACCATTAACCGTATAGAGACGGCGGCCGATGAAAATAAGCTAGGGTTTGGTTAAAACGTATTATATAAATGTTATTATAATATTATTTTATTATTAATTTCACCTTTAAACAATATTTTCAAACGATCTCCAAACAACGCGTTCCGACAGGCGTTCCAAGGGTTTTTCCGCATTCCGGACACAATGGAACATGTTTCATAAGCTAGTTTGATCGTATGTGCGAGATACAGAATTAAACGATCAATTTTAATTTAAACCGATTTAAAATGATTTCGATGTGTTTCGAGCTGCCAGGGTCAAACGGCAACTCCGATTGCTACGAAAATTGAAATCCGATAATAACTAACTATTACGGATCCAATGGAACTGGTTTCGTCGAATTCCGAGACTGTGCTCCAGAAGGCTATTTTAACTCGTCTATTAAATCGAGCGATTTTCATAATTGACGAAAACGCTTAAAATTTCACTTTTAAAATTTTAATGGCTTAATAATAAATCATATAAAATTTATAAACACATTAAAAATCATTCTGGCTCATTCCGGACTAAAATCCGATTAATTGCATTTTAATAATATTTAAATTCATTTTTAAATTAATATAAAATTCCAAATATTAATTTATCGACTTTAAAATTCTTCTAAAATTCCCACCACGCTATTTACACCCAAATAACTCAAAATAAATTTTTAAAACCATTTTTATCACTATTTACATCCAGATTTACTTTTATTTCAATTCCGAATATTTAAATTATTATTTTCCCATTATTCAAATTCAACCGGAAATACTATAATTAAAAATTATAGCTTATTTCATTGATTGAACCCGAAACCATTCATTGCAAAATCACTTAAGCATCTACATTAAACATTTAAAATGAATTAAATGTTCAAATCCAATGGCTTAAAAATACGGGATGTTACATTCCTCCCCCCTTATAAGAATTTCGTCCCCGAAATTTGTTAAGGTAGAAAAATACTTCCCAACTCATTTACTTACCCAATTTGCTTAGTTAAAAGCTTATATTCACTTTCCAAATAAGTTTCAGCTCCATTTCAAACCCATTTGCTTTATTTACTGATGCAGCTCAGGCCAGAGATGAAAATACGCAACCCATAATTCTCCAAGGGATAAGTCGCACACGACTTAAGGAAGGCATAAGTCGCACACGATTTAAGAAGGCTATAGGTCGTCCAAGACCTAACTGGAACCCAGTAGGTGAAGGCCTAAGTCATCCACGACCTAAGGAGGAGAGTTTAGGTCGTTCCCGACCTAACTGGAGACCAGAGGGGGAAGTTGCACCGAGTTCACGACCTAACTCAAACGGGTTACGACCTAAAAGATTGAGTCGCTGCTTGGTTATGCCACACTGGAAGTAAAACCGCTCTGGAAGTTAACTCGTTATCGACCTAAGAGCTTAAGTCGCTGGGAATTTTAAGTCGTAAGCCGGGATGTTTATATTTTCTTAAGTCGTAAGTCGTTAGGTCGTATACGACCTAGGTGTTGTAAATATGTTAAGTCGCGTGTATTTGGGTCGTTGATTGTTAAGTTGTTGTCGTGTATTCGTTAAGTCATGCACTATCTTAAGTCGTTGTTGTTGTTGAGTCATCATACTGTTATGTCGCTTGTGTTTGTAACCCGTAAGTTGGCAAGATGTTCAGTCGTAAGCCGTGATAGGGATGAGTCGTAAGTCGTGTACGACTTAAGGGGCTGGGCGAAAGGCTATAAATAGGGCGTGCGTTGTAACTTGAAACTTGGTCGATTGTTGAATAAAATTTCGTTTGATTGCTGTGTGCTTTCATCTAAATTGGTAGTTGAGTGTGATCTCCTATCTCCACTTTCGGTTATTCGAGTGCGCTCGAATCAACGATCGTTGAAGCCAATTCACGGTATCAAGTGCGCTTGATCAACGATTTAAGAATTGTAGATCTTCTTTCACGGTATCGTGCGCGATCAACGTGTCGAAGATAGCTAGAATTCGGCATCTTTGTGATCAACGAATTTGGGCATTTCAGTATCTTCAATCCACCGATTGCTACTTTCATCGATCTATGTCGATTTGTTATTATCCGCTGCGTCAGTTTTTGGTATCAGAGCTTGACTTAACCAATCATAGCTAAGACGAGTCTTGGAGCCAAGGAGTTGAAGTTTGGTGTTCATTGAGTTCATCTTGAAGTTGCAACAAGAGGAGAACTTTCGATCCATTCCATTTTGGATCAAAGTGAGAGAGTTGTTTGAATTTTTGGCCGTGAGAGTTTGCACGCCAACGTTTGAAGTTGAAGTGCTTGAAGCCATGCTCTGTTGAAGCCGTGCCAACCTAACCTTAGGTCGTTGCCTATTGCCGAGTTAAGTGTTTAAGCCGTGACTTGTTGTTCAAGTTTGAATTTGATTTGTTGAAGTGTTTGTGTTGATTCAATCATGCCACCAAGGAAAGCTAATCGTCATCAGAATGTTGAAGCGTTGTATAGAAGAGAAGAAGCCGAGCAAATGGAACAACGCATTAATGAGAAATTTGATGAAGGCATCGGAAAGCTGGAGAAGTTGATGATTGATATGAATCAAAATCAAAGGAGGAGATCACCAATCTCGAACCATGGAGGAAACAGAGTTTCGCCATCGGTTACGGAAGCGAGAAGGGTATCACCGCAATCTTTTAGAGAGAGAAGAGAAACTTCAATTTCATCGAGAAGAGATCATCATGAATATAGACATGAAGAGAGAAGAACTCCACGTGAGTTTGAAAATGAAACACATCCCGATATGGAAAGACCGGGTAGAAGGACCATGCATGATTATAGAGATGAAGAAAGACGAGATCGATATAGACGTACATTTGAATTTGATGAAGATGGTGATAGAAGTAGTATGCATTATCGAGATCGAGGTCAAATGCGGAATCAATATGTGGATGTTGAAGATGACCGTCGATGGGAGTCGGGTATGAAGATGGAAATTCCAGAATTCAAGGGTGGAATGGCTGCAGAGGAATTCTTGGATTGGTTGTCTAATGTTGAAGAGATCTTTGATTTCAAAGAGGTTCCGGAACATCGTCGAGTGAAGTTGGTTGCTACTAGGTTGAGGGGGAGAGCTATGGCGTGGTGGCAGCAAACCAAACTTACACGAGAATGGATGGGGAAGTCGAAGATTGTCTCATGGGATAAGATGAAGAAACTGATGAAAGCTACTTTCTTACCTTACAATTATCAATCACTTATGTATCAGAGATTGCAGAATCTGAGGCAAGGGATGAAGACTGTTAATGAATATGCTGATGAATTTTATCAACTGATTGCTCGAAATGACATTATGGAGACAGAGGAACAGCTGACTGCTAGATTTGTTGGAGGGTTGAGGATGCAGATTCAAGATATGGTGAATATGTTTGATCCTAGGTCTGTTGCTGAAGCACACCAGAAAGCGTTGGCTTGGGAGAAGCAGGGAAGACGTGGAGGTGGTGTGTCTACAAGTTCCAATATTCAGAACAAAGGTGCCAGTGGGAGTTCTAATGTTTTGAAAGCTGTCAGTAAGCCAGTTGTAAATGAAGTTGCGAAGGCGAAGATCAACAATAGTTTCGAGTGTTATAATTGCCAGGAAGTGGGTCACAAGAGTAATGAATGTCCGAAGCCGAAGAAACGAGCTATGATTGCTGAAGTTGAAGGTGAGGATGTTGCGGAAGGTTATTCTAGTCCAGTTGAGGAGGATGAACAGGATGTTGCGTCAGGAGATGAAGGATGTAATCTAATGATGAGGAGGTCTTGTTTAATACCGAAGCAAGAAGAAGAAGCTAGTTGGTTGAGGAGTAACATCTTTCAGTCAATGGTGCACTATTCTGGGAAAGGTTTGTAAATTTGTGATTGACGCTGGAAGTTGTGACAATATTATTTCTACCGAAGCTGTGAGAAAGTTGAAGTTGAAAACAGAAAAACATCCTAATCCTTACAAGTTAGCGTGGTTAAGAAAAGGAGGAGAGGTGAAGGTGGACAGGCGAGTTCGAGTTCCCTTTTCTATTGGGAAGAAATATAAAGATGAGATTTGGTGTGATGTTGTGGAAATGGATGTTTGTCACTTGCTTTTGGGAAGACCATGGCAGTATGATCGAGCAGTGCAGCAAGACGGTCGGAACAATAGCTACAGGTTTATGTTTGAAGGTGTTAAGATCATTTTGGTTCCAAAGAAGAGACAACAAGAAGAAAGCAAGTCAGAGGAGATTGAGGAGCTTAAAACTTTGCTGACTTTGAAGGAATTTATTGAAGAAGTAGAGGAGAGTCCAGAGGTGTTTTTGTTAATTGGACATGAAGCTACTGAATCCGTTGAATTTCCAGAAGAAGTAAAACCGATATTGGAAGAATTCAAAGATGTGTTTCCTAAAGAGTTACCAACAGAGTTACCACCGTTGAGGGATATTCAACATCAGATAGATCTTGTGCCAGGGGCAGTATTACCACACAGGCCACATTACAGGATGAGTCCTAAAGAGCATATGGAACTGAGAAGGCAGGTGGAGGAGTTGTTAGAACAGGGGCGTGTTCAGGAGAGCTTGAGTCCTTGTGCAATGCCAGCTTTATTGGTGCCCAAGAAGGATGGTTCGTGGAGGATGTGTACGGATAGTCGGGCTCTGAACAAGATCACTGTGAGATACAGATTTCCTATGCCGAGGTTCGATGATTTGATTGACCAGTTGAGTGGAGCTGTTGTGTTTTCAAAGATTGACTTGAAGAGTGGATACCATCAGATTCGTATTAGACCGGGCGATGAATGGAAGACTGCTTTTAAAATCAGGGAAGGTCTATACGAATGGTTGGTTATACCGTTTGGTTTATCGAATGCACCGAGTACTTTTATGAGAGTGATGAACCAGATTTTCAGACCATACATTGGGAAGTTTGTGGTAGTTTACTTTGATGATATTTTGATCTACAGTGGGAGTATGGAAAAGCATGTCCAGCATTTGCGTGAAGTACTGTTGATTCTACGACAGGAGAAATTTTATGCTGCAACAAAGAAGTGTGTGCTCATGACGCACACTGTTTTTTGTTTCTGGGATATGTTCTATCGAAGGAAGGAATTCAAGTGGATGAAAGTAAAGTAGAAGCTGTTAGGAGTTGGCCACAGCCCAAAACAATTACTGATGTGAGGATTTTTCATGGATTGGTATCTTTCTATCGAAGATTCATTCCACATTTTAGTAGTGTGATGGCACCAGTAACCGATTGCATGAAAGGAAAGAAGTTTGAGTAGTCAGAGGAAGCAGGGGTTGCTTTTGAGACAATCAAAACACTATTGACGACAACACCAATTCTAATTTTACCGGATTTTCAGCTGTTGTTTGAATTACATACTGATGCCTCGAAGGTTGGGATTGGAGGAGTTTTGAGTCAGAAAGGAAGACCAGTTGCTTATTTCAGTGAGAAGTTATCTGGAGCTAAGTTGAGGTATAACACTTATGATGTTGAGTTTTACGCCATTGTTCAAGCTGTGAAGCACTGAAGACATTATCTGTTTCAGATGAAGTTTGTTCTTTACACTGATCATGAAGCGTTGAAGCACTTACAAGGGCAAGATAAGATTTCAGCAAGGCATGCATCGTGGATTGCTTATCTGCAGCAATTTACATTTGTTGTGAAACATAAATCGGGAATTACGAATCGTGTAGCAGATGCATTGAGCAGAAGGAATCACTTGTTGACTACGATGAAGGTTGAAGTGACAGGGTTTGAATTATTGCCAGAACTGATTGAAGAAGATCCTTACTTTATGAACTTTGTTGAAAGGGTCAAGGAGGGGAGTACTAATGAATTTGTATTGGTGGATGGTTTTTTGTTTAAAGGAAATCGTTTATGCGTACCGGATTGTAGTTTGAGAATGAAGATTATAAAGGAGCTACATGAAGAAGGCCATATGGGTAGAGATCGAACATTGCAGTTGATTTCTCAGTCTTATTATTGGCCGTCAATGAGAAGGGAAGTTGAAAGGTTTGTGCGTAGATGTCATGTTTGTCAGGTTTCGAAAGGGACAGCTACCAATGCGGGATTGTATATGCCATTACCTGTTCCTACAAAACCATGGGTAGACATTAGCATGGATTTCGTGTTGGGTTTGCCGAGAACTCAAAGGGGAAATGACTCTATATATGTTGTGGTAGATCGTTTTTCGAAAATGGTACATTTTGTTGCTTGTAAGAAGACGGCGGATGCAGTCCATGTGGCACAGTTGTTCTTTAAAGAGATCTATCGTTTACATGGGTTACCAGAGTCTATTGTGTCGGATAGAGATACCCGTTTTCTGAGTCACTTTTGGCTAAGTTTGTGGAAGATGGTTGGAACGAAGCTGAAATTTAGTAGTGCTTACCATCCGCAAACCGATGGGAAAACGGAGGTGGTTAATAGATCATTGGGAAATTTGTTACGATGCTTGGTGAAAGATAATCTGAGAAGTTGGGACACGAAGTTATGCCAAGCAGAGTTTGCACATAATCATGCGGTTAATAGAAGCACAGGTTACAGTCCATTTCAGATTGTATATTCAAGTTTGCCGACGGGACCGTTGGATTTGGCGGTAGTACCACAACCGAAGGGGACGGTTAAACGGGCTGTTGATTTTGTTGATGAATTAACTGAATGTCATAAGATCGTTCAGGAACGATTGGAGAAGGCAAATGAGAAGTATAAAAGATCCGCAGTTCTGAAGCGAAGAAATTTTGAGTTTAATGAAGGGGATATGGTGTATGCTGTGTTAACAAAGGACCGTTTTCCAGTGGGCGCTTATAACAAGTTGAAAGTCAGAAAAATTGGTCCTGTAGAAGTTGTAAAACGGATTAATGAAAATTCTTATAAATTGAAGCTGCCGGAGGATGTGTACCCTTCTGACGTGTTCAATGTTAAACATCTCGTACCATATTATGGGAATGAACAATCCGATGTGGAAGAATCTACAAATTTGAGGACGAATTTTTCTCAACCTGGGGAGGATGATGCAGCTCAGGCCAGAGATGAAAATACGCAACCCATAATTCTCCAAGGGATAAGTCGCGCACGACTTAAGGAAGGCATAAGTCGCACACGACTTAAGAAGGCTATAGGTCGTCCACGACCTAACTAGAACCCAGTAGGTGAAGGCCTAAGTCATCCACGACCTAAGGAGGAGAGTTTAGGTCGTTCCCGACCTAACTGGAGACCAGAGGGGGAAGTTGCACCGAGTTCACGACCTAACTCAAATGGGTTACGACCTAAAAGATTGAGTCGCTACTTGGTTATACCACACTGGAAGTAAAACCGCTCTGGAAGTTAACTCGTTACCGACCTAAGAGCTTAAGTCGCTGGGAATTTTAAGTCGTAAGCCGGGATGTTTATATTTTCTTAAGTCGTAAGTCGTTAGGTCGTATACGACCTAGGTGTTGTAAATATGTTAAGTCGCGTGTATTTGGATCGTTGATTGTTAAGTTGTATGTCGTGTATTCGTTAAGTCATGTACTATCTTAAGTCGTTGTTGTTGTTGAGTTGTCATACTGTTATGTCGCTTGTGTTTGTAACCCGTAAGTTGGCAAGATGTTAAGTCGTGAGCCGTGATAGGGATGAGTCGTAAGTCGTGTACGACTTAAGGGGCTGGGCGAAAGGCTATAAATAGGGCGTGCGTTGTAACTTGAAACTTGGTCGATTGTTGAATAAAATTTCGTTTGATTGCTGTGTGCTTTCATCTAAATTGGTAGTTGAGTGTGATCTTCTATCTCCACTTTTGGTTATTCGAGTGCGCTCGAATCAACGATCGTTGAAGCCAATTCACGGTATCAAGTGCGCTTGATCAACGTTTGAAGAATTGTAGATCTTCTTTTACGGTATCGTGCGCGATCAACGTGTCGAAGATAGATAGAATTCGGCATCTTTGTGATCAACGAATTTGGGCATTTCAGTATCTTCAATCCACCGATTGCTACTTTCATCGATCTATATCGATTTGTTATTATCCGCTGCGTCATTTACCCTAAAGCCTTTATTTTAACATTCGCTTTCAAAATTTAATTTCTTAGCAAATCAAAATCCCAAAAATTTTCTAACTCCCAAAATTTTCAGAAAGTTTTGGCAGAGTCTCCCCTGCACGGAGGATCTTTCGCGATATCGCGACACAGATAAATATATATACATCGACCCACACGGTCAGAAACCAAAATATATCACAATATATATATCATTTCTCAATTTTATTAGCGTAGGCGTACCTTTTTAGCAAATTTTAAAAGCAAGTAGCTAATATATAATGCATGTACGTGCTCCAACGCTCTCGAACATCTCCCGCACCTGTACTATACTCAACAAACTCATTAGTTTTCAAAGATATGAACTTTTTAACAACATTTCCAATATAAATGTAAGCCAAACATAACCATTTCATAATCCAATCAACAATTTGCATGATTCCATTTTCATTCACACTTCATTATTTGTTATCACAAATTTGAATCCCATGCCACAATTGGATTTCTATTTACCTTCCAAATTTTGATCAACTATCAAAATTCTATCCATTACAATACAAATCCCAATTAATTTGTAATTCAATTAGTCTCTAACCTAATCCATATTAGGTTTTAATTCACTTCCTCAATTCCCTCTGAATTCATTTTTAATATCACCATTTTCCAATTATTTCAGTTAGCAAATTTAATTTTTCTACCCTTCCTTTCCACTCCTTTAAATAGGATCTAAATTTCCTTCAATATAACTTATTACACAACCGAAATTAAATTTCAATTTCATCATTAAAACATATTTTTTTTTCATACATAAATTCAAAATTTATTTGCTAACTTAAGAATATCCACCTTTATATTCTCACTTTGCTTCATTACACTTTACATTTCATTTATGGTCAAATTTTGAATTTGCCACACCATTCAACTCTTTCTATTAATGAATTACAATTTCACTTCTATTCAAGAGTTTAGATTGCTTATTTAAGTCCATTTCCATTTTATAATCACAAATTCAAATTATAACACTTAATAACTTAAGAATATGAATTTCATTATGCAATTCTAAGCAATTTACATTCCACCTTATATTCAATTCAAATTCTCAAATTTTAATATCCATATAGAAGTTCAAAACATATTTACTAACTTAAGTTCATTCACTTCTTATATATCTCACTTTACCTTATTTCAATTTACATTTTATTTGAGACTAGGTTTAAATTCACCATGCCATTTAACTATTCCCGTTATGAATTACAATCCCATTTCTATTCGTAAGTTCACCAACTTATTTATTTTAAAGCTCATATTGCTCTTTTTAATCCATCTACATCATATAATCACAATTTCAAATTTTATATATATGTGTATCACTGAATACTTAAGGATACAAATTTTCTTCCAATTTAATTTTTTGCAAACTTCAAATCCACAACCTCAAATTATAAGCGTAATACTTAATAGCTCATGGGTATAATTTATTTCTCAATGACCCACAATTTCAAAGCCAACTTACATTTTAATTTAACCCAAACCAATTTAATTCTAAGCTCAATTTATTTAACTTATCCCAAGTTAAATTCAAATTTCCTATTCACTTCAATATATTTTATTCACTTCCAATTACTCAAGTTAAATTTTAATTCCAAGATTAAAATTCTCATTTCTTCCTTCTTATTAATATCAACTTCACTTAATAAGCTCAATAGTTGATTCATTTTATTCTACACATTATTTAAATAGAATTTTCCAAAATTCTATTACCCGGTTTTATTTCAAAATCATTTGAAATAATAAATAACTCATACACCCCTGGTATCAAATCAAATCTCCCAATTCCAAAACACTTGGTTTTATTAAAAAAAATTTCCCTTTGAAATTTATAAAACCACTTGTATACCCAACAAATCCAAACAATACCATAATCAAGTACTAGGGAAGCAATCCATCACTTTAGAAACTCGAAAATGAATTCTAATGATGTGGCCAGCATCATCAGGATTATTTTCCAGCGACTGAAGTGAGTTCAGTGCTTTCTAATTTCCCAAATTCATTTCAGAAACAGTTCCCATTCAAAAATACTTCCCAAATCAATATTCCAATATACCACTCAAACACTTTAGCAAACATTTCAAACTTTCCTAGGATTTTAAATTTCCAAACTTGGTTTTCAATACATTTAAAACCTTTTTTCAAAATTCCCAGGATTTAAATTCTGGTTCAATTCAAGTTTAGTTATTCTTCTTTTGTATAATTTATACTTATGGAATTTATTTGGTTATAACCATTTAAAATTTTAGATTCTTATTTGATTTTTAATATTAGCAACCAAACATCCAAATATATATATATATATATATATATATATATAATTTCAGAAAATCATTTCCTTTATATCAAAATATAATTTTGGGTAAAATTATTTCATTTACCCACCTTTATAAACAATACTATGTCGGTTTATCTTGTTTAAGAGTTTAGAAACCCCTATCGATACGGTTGTACTTCTCGCACCGACCAGAATTCATAAACACTCAACCGATAAGTCAACACAGTATAAAAAAACAATTTTATATTCACTAAAAAGTACGCTCTCATATCTATTAATACACTCAACTCATTATAGACTACTATGGACTCTATTTAATGAGTAATTTTCCAACCAAAGCCTAGGTTGTCGCCAACCTATGCCCTTGAATCAACAATATTCTACCTCTATTAACTCAAGTGGCACAAAATTACGAACCATTAGGGTTAAAAAAAGAAGAGATAGAAGAAGAAACTAAAACAATATCATAATCTCACAGTCGCAGTGGAATAAAATATAATAATAAATATAGAACTATACACAAAATGAAATCTATAACTGTTTATACATCAACAATTACCAATCAGACATACCATACAAACATAGCAGCGGAATATATATATATATATGTATATATATATATATAGGTACAGATAATACGTCTCGGGCTCCAGCTCCTTTCCTGCTCCATAACATCCAGTCCTGAACATATAATACTCGGTCTGACCCGAGCATTATAATGAAATAACACCCGAGTCAGTCTGGAATACCAGCTGATAATAAATATGCATCCAAATTGATTATTAAAGTTTCAAAAATCCTTTGAAAAACAAAAGCATCTCGTAAGACCACGCCACAAATAAACATGTCGGGTTTTTACCTTACGATAGCTAAAACACTTTTTATAGAAATCCTCTGATATTATAATAGGGCCTATTTACAAGTACTTATAAAATAGCCGAAATTGTTACATCTATTAAATTACAGCTACTAGCCGCAAAAGTGGGTAATACAAACAAAACTCGTACAAGGCTCGTAGGGAGAATGGATTTCCATCAATGGCTGGGCTACTGGGGTACCGCCCGTCACAGTACCTGGCCTAGATCAGAGTACCGAGGAGTACGCCCGCTCCCCTGCAACACAAGGCCGGAACCATTCCTTACTGAACAGTCCCGAATAAGATAACCCCGTGGTTGGCGCGACCAACCACCCACTAAGCCGAATATAAAGGGACATCTAGACAGGGGAAAATCTTGTCCTGCTTGGGCATGACCCATCTAACCTTGCTGCACCTCCCCTGTTTTAGCCATTCCCGGTTGATGAGGCTTGATGTTAAACGTTACCTTTAGAACGATTTCACTTAGAATGCCCATCGCCCACCTGACGATGTTTCGCAAGCATTCATCCATACAAGTCCGTCCCGGGTTCGAACGGAACCGAAGGCACTACCCCTACTACATCCATTTTGGAAATATCCTCAGGATTAGTAGCGACTAGCCCTTGCACTTCACTGCTCCATCTTCGACTATGAACACGTTTTCGCAGTAACGTACAAACCGGATCGAAGTGGTTTTCGAGAAATAAATCTCGATGTCGGTCTCTTCGAAACGATCAACGCATTTGTCCAATATTGATAGTCGGTGATTTAACTATCAATTTATATTCATAAACATCCATAAGCATCCATCACACAATAAATAATTCCCACATTATTTATTTGCCTCAGATATCTTTAAAAGATATATTTCCAAATTTCCAAAGCTTATTTGAAAAAAAAACTTCCCAAGGTTCTTCCTTTATAAAGTAAATCCTTTACCATTAATTCCCATTGGACATAACCAAGTTCAAAGACATTTAAATTTAAAACAGTTAAAATATTTATACTGAAAGATACTTTAAAATATGCAAATTTACTTCTAGTTATTTACTCAAAATATAATTTTGAAATATTTAAAGTAAAACTATTTTATAAGATATAACTTGATTTAAAAATAAGGTTTTAGTTAAACTAATTTAAAAATAGAGTTGTAAAAGGTTTATACTAATTCCAAATAACTTAGATCAAAACTAGCCTTTTAAACAAATCCATTTGTAAAAATAATTACTAAGGTATTTATAAATATTTACTATCGCTAATTTATTAATAATTACCTTAAAACAATAATTTCCAAAACACTCTTTTAAACAAGTTTGAATTTTAGACTTCCTTTTAATAAAATCTGTTTAAAACTCGAACTTGGTTTTCCCAGGAAACTCATTTCCACTTAAACATCTCAGAAAATCCTTCTTATAAATTCTGTCGATTTATTCAATTTTGTTTTATGATTAATAATATAAATTTACTTTTCTCGTTGAAATAACTTCTTACGAAGCTTAACCACATTTCCATTTCCGGAAATTCAGTTCCAAAATTCAGGTTTACAAACCTTTTAAATACAACATGTGAGAATTTATTAAAGGAAAATAATACTTATGAATTTCCTAAATAAAATCCCGATGGTGAAAATGTATTTCAAAATCATTTGCCAAATAATCCCATCGTTATTTTAAAACAAATTTATAATTTCCATAGAATTCATTTTCAGAAATCTATACTTCACATTTATCGATTGATAAATTTTCGACGGTATTCAAAATCCCAAATTTACCAATTTTCAATTTCCATCCAAACAGATTCTAATTTTTACATTCTTTAAAATTCCTTATTTATTAATTTATTTATTTCTTTTGAAACCCGATTTGATTCCTTTATAATTAAAACTCCAAATTTCTTTATAATTTAACATTCTGGGCTTATAGTTTATTCCATAATTTCACAATACAATTTAATCCAAAATTTATCAATCACAATATAGAACATGCATCATCCTCAATTATAAAAATAATTACTACATTGTGAGGAATCCAGTTGGATCCCTCCAACCTGTTTTCCCTGCATCCACAAATATTAGCACAACACTATAAATATAAATCGATCCAGGCTGATATAAATAAACATTTCAACCAATCACACAATTATTAAATATTAACTACTTAAATCAGCTAACATTCCAGATGTGAGTGAGATTAACTCACCATGAGTTTCGGCGAGCGTTCTAAATTTAGATTAAACCGAACGACGTTCGATTTAACTCAAATTTCTACTTGCCCGAAATGAATCCGGAACTACACCATCGCGTAATGCTCGTCTCTGCGATTCCAATGCCATAAATCTCGTCAAATTATGATTACATATGTGAAAGATATGAATTATTAAAGTTTGAACTATCATTTAAAACAAATTTATTTTTATTTATTTATTTTACCAACGAAATCGTGGCCGTTCGTTCCATTTCCAGAACAAGGCCGCAGTCCTTTCTTCCCACGCGTGCTCACCCAGCTAAGGGCCGAACCCAACATCCAAATTAGGGTTTCGAACTACGACCATCACGCTGCAATCCACGTTGATCGGCCAGTGCCAACAAGAAGCTCTTCCCCCTCTCTACCTTCGACTAAATCCCCACGAAGCTCGGTCACCTCTTTCGTCCTGGAGAGAAGCCTGAACGCACGACGAACGCGGCTGCCAATCTCCTCCAAACGATCACCTCATGCAAAACCACCCGTTGGATCTAAAGATATCGAGGTGATCTACAACTTCCTAGTTGGAGATTTCGCCTAAAAGTCGATGGATCCCAAGATATATGAGGGAGAAAATTCATTCGTTTTCGGCCATTAACCGTATAGAGACGGCGGCCGGTGAAAATAAGCTAGGGTTTGGTTAAAACGTATTATATAAATGTTATTATAATATTATTTTATTATTAATTTCACCTTTAAACAATATTTTCAAACGATCTCCAAACAACACGTTCCGACCGGCGTTCCCAGGGTTTTTCCGCGTTTCGGACACAATGGAACAGGTTTCATAAGCTAATTTGATCGTATGTGCGAGATACGGAATTAAACGATCAATTTTAATTTAAACCGATTTAAAACGATTTCGATGCGTTTCGAGCTGCCAGGGTCAAACGACAACTCCGATTGCTACGAAAATTGAAATCCGATAATAACTAACTATTACGGATCTAATGGAACTGGTTTCGTTGAATTCCGAGACTGAGCCCCGGAAGGCTATTTTAACTCGTCTATTAAATCGAGCGATTTTCATAATTGACGAAAACGCTTAAAATTTCACTTTTAAAATTTTTGTAGCTTAATAATAAATCATATAAAATTTATAAACACATTAAAAATCATTCTGGCTCATTCCGGACTAAAATCTGATTAATTGCATTTTAATAATATTTAAATTCATTTTTAAATTAATATAAAATTCCAAATTTTAATTTATCTACTTTAAAATTCTTCTAAAATTCCCACCACGCTATTTACACCCAAATAACTCAAAATAAATTTTAAAAACCATTTTTAGCACTATTTACATCCAGATTTACTTTTATTTCAATTCCGAATATTTAAATTATTATTTCCCATTATTCAAATTCAACCGAAAATACTATAATTAAAAATTATAGCTTATTTCATTGATTGAACCCGAAACCATTCATTGCAAAATCACTTAAGAATCCACATTAAACATTTAAAACGAATTAAATGTTCAAATCCAATGGCTTAAAAATACGGGATGTTATAAATTATATATGTCGCTGTCCATACGGTTGCAATATTTCATTTGGTACAAAATTGCAACATTTTCTAGATACAATGATATGTTGCATACTGATGCTAACCGTGTAATTGAACTCAATACCAAAACAAAAAAGACCCACAATACCTTGTTAATATATAAATGATCTATAGAAGTTAGCATTACTCTTTGAAAATTAAACAAAGAAAATGATAGCCAATGAATTGGCAGGTACAATGAACAGTCGCCTAAGATGAGCTCTATTTATTTTGAAATTTTCTCGATTTAGCCATTTTTACAACTTATTACACAAATAAACCTATTTTAAAACTATTTACAAATGTAGCTATATTTTAGCCAACTCAGTGCTAAGTTGGCTAGAACGTACTGGCGCGATCTCAAATTGAGTTAGTTGAAGCAATTTTTTTCCTCCAATTAAACTGACGCTATTCAAAATTGCACCCTAGCGTACATGAAAAAATAACATGTGTATTGACTCAATTTGAAATTGCACAAGTTCATTCTAGCCAACTCAACTCTAAGTTGGCAAAAATAGAGCTATTTGTAATTAGTTTTGAAGTAGTGCTATTTGCATAATAAGTTTACAAAATCGAACCAAATTGAAAAAAAATCCTGTTTATTTTCGTTTTTTTGTTCTTTTCTTTAATCCTTCGCTCCAAAAAATAATAATATTTCCAACTAATTTTAGTAAGTGTATTGACATTAAAATTATAATTTTTAGTAACGAGAAAATCTTAATAGATATTAATTTTTTTTAGTATAATACTTAACATCAAATTCGATTTTTTCATTCCGTCCTAAAATGGCTGTCATACAGCGATAAACAACCGTGAAACTTTGATTCGGATCTATAAACAATTGAATACAGATTCGAATAGTCCATATTCGTATTTCAAATTATTTTCAGGTATCGGATATTCGTATCCATTAATGGAGTCGGATATCGGATATTTCTTAAGTATTAATAAACCAATTCACCACTGATAAATCTGAATAAATAAGTAGAAAATTTTAATTCATTATTAATCCATTTCAGTACTAAAAATACAGCAAATAATAAATATGCTAAGAAAAATAATTTTAAGAGCAAAATGTTGATTTTTATAAACATATTTAACTTTTTTTACCTTGATAAAATAGTAAATGACAATTATTTCATGTATTAAAATACACAAAAAATAGCTATAATCTTGATAAAACCCAAATGCATAATTATCAGATGTGAATGTGACTATATGCACATTCATACTACTTTTCGAATATCGAGTAATTTTTCATTTTTGAATACGGATATGGACGAACTTCAGATTTTTGGGATACCTACTAATGACTCTGTTTTGATTTTTAATAATCATTCACTATAGCACGGTGATAAACAAACGAACGGTATTTGGATTCTTATTTGATAAGACAAAATGATGTATGATATTAGTAACTGGGCATGTTAATGGTACAGGTTTTTATTCGAACCCGACCCGAACCCGTCATATAAATGTAGATATGAGTTTTGAATCCAGCTACCTAGGTCTGACCCGGACCCAACCCAACCGAAGTGCTATTATAATCGGGAACGGTTTAGTCAAAACCTAGCCCAGTTTAGAGCTAACTCGATTATTAGTTTTTCATGGTTTCTAAACATGAGTTTGTATGTTGTCTATTTATTTATTTATTTATTTACCGTTTTTCTTCTTTGAATGTGGATGCTTTTACGTGCAGTTGCCATGAACTTGGTTACGTCATTACATAATTTGAATGTTAAAAAATTTTTGTCCATAATTTTTATAAAAATTGCAAGTTTAATATACGGTTTTGACCTAAATATTATACGTGTATTACCCAACGGTTTGAAAATCCCCACGGACCGGGCTTTGGTATTGGTTTTAGAATGCCCAACGACTTCGGTCTGGGCTCCGATTTTGATTATTGTAACCGGACTCAGATCCGTGTTTTAAATACCCGGACCGGACTCGAACAGTTGACTGGCCTATTAGTGATCCCCTAAAGAAAGTATGTTGAAGGCTTTTTCTTAGGCCTTTGGTGATACACTTTACTGAATGGTTCGAAAGAGGAAGACAGATACATGAAAGTAAAACATAATTAGCAGACTATTAACATAATCTGTTTCTAGATAAAGTGTCAAATATTTATACCGATTTATGGGCCATTATTTGAAAAGTAAAACATAAAAACATTATTTGAAAAGTAAAACATAGAAGACTAAATTCAAAGTATTTAAATTTCTCCCAAGTCTATGCACTAAAGGACAGTAGGAAAATAACACTTAATCCCTCTAGAAGTGCATTTCTCTATCAACTTAAGAAAGAAAATCAAATAAAACAATTATAGACAACAAGTTTTAAATGCTCTTTAAGTTGCTTGCATCGCATAAGCATTTACTTGTCATAGTCTCATCCAAATAATCAACGTAATTGTACACGTTTCTTAAGTGCAACATTCAGCATATTAAATACTTAAATTACTATTTTATTTTTTAGTTCTCATGCATAATATTTGATTAATCATTGGTATATTTAGCTTGATCCCAACTATTAATAAAATGACGTTGTGTGATGTAAATAATCATAGTGTTTAATAACAGACCGTGAGTCAAATCATGATGGCTCAAAATTTGAGGTTTTGACGACTCAACCATTAAATTTTCGAAACCATGAATTTTTCTCTGATAGATTTACACATTCAAATAGGATGTACGTAAAAGTATTAAAATAAATGCTACATATGCAAGTTGTAGAAAGTTTAAGGTATGCAATTGAAGTTGTATGTTGCTGCAGTGGAGATACCAAAACAACTATAGTTATTTACAAAGTAGTAGAACATGCTGATAAAAGTTCAGTGACAATTAACTTGATGAAGCTTCTATGATGTTGGAGGAGCTGCAAGTAACCGCGAAAAACTCTGTAAGTAATAGTTTAGCATATATATACTCAAAACAAATATGAAGATGGTAGGTAGTAAAAAGGGAATACAACTTAACAAACAAAATTAGTCTATAAAACTCTCTTCGATGTTTCTATTAAGTTTTATGTGATGCATTTGATATATAATGAATATGTATTTTGAGTGTTTTATTTGATCAGATGATTAAGAAATTATTTTATTAACCAGCAAAATATATAACGTGGGTTGACGTAAACCTTTATATTTGAGTAGCAACACGTAAAAAACGTTTCATATTTCACTATTAAATACACTCGCTGCCACATGAACCAAAAAACATTCATCAAATATGGTTTTCTACAAGGTTAATCCAACGGACATCATCACCAACATGAACGGTCATGATTCTTCATCGGATTCTTTTGAATTCTTCTCTGCCACATCGCCGCCGCCACTTCCTACTTGTAATAAACTCTCTTCCTATTACTCACCAAAGAAGCAGTCCAACAAATACATGAGACTCAAGAATCGGGCTTTGGGCTCGGACCCAAAAAGGCCGAAATAGTTATTGATGATGCTTGGGCCGGTTCGGGTTCCGGGTATGGAGATGGAGGTTAAAGATATGAGAACGAGGCGGAGGAAGAGGAGCGAGATGGAGAAGAGGGAGGAGGAGGATTGGTCGGGGCTATGGAAATTCGTTCAGTCGCTTACGTGCAAGGGCATGGATGCTGTTCTAGTTGCCTAATTTGCCTTTATACCTACAATTTTTTTTTATTTCTCCTTGTATTTCGTAAGGTTGTAAATCGGTAGGACGGAGGTGTGTTCAATTTCTGTTCTAAATAAAATCGAATCGGATACGGATCGGACGAGATTTATATTCGTATAATTTTTTTTGTCTTATCTCGTGTCCTAAATGAAATCTTACGGACACACGTAGATACAATTTTCGGACACGGACTAGAATGGATGTGGACGGACATTGCTATTTACATCAAATTTTATGTTGTTTAATAGAATTCTGATCGGCTATATTATTTTTATCAATGTGTATTAAAGTATAAGCATTTTATGAATCGTTACTCAATTAACCGACCAAATAGTTGTCATATATGTTTTTGAAAAACATGGAGGATATATTGAATTATAAAAAATTCGAACGAACACGGAACGAATGAGATCTTTGCTCGTACATATTTTGTTGTCCAAACTCGTGTCCTAATTGAAAATCGAACGAACTCGGACGGACGTATTTCGATCACGGACACGATTTAACAGCCCTAGCATAGATAGTGCAACTATTATTTTCACTTTGACTCGAATCCCGTTTGATATGCAAAGTTATTGCAAATGCATATTTTTTAGGTTAATAATGTTTGGTCCATCCATATGCCCATATACTTCTTTGGTTTAAATTTTCTGTCAATAATTTTGATTGAAATAGCAACAAAACTTGTGCAGCTTGGTTTTACCCTTGTGTGAGAGGTCACTGTTTACAACAACCGTTGGATTAGGTGAAATACAACAGAGTTAAATCGGTGAATTTCTAGTTATTTTTTTAAACTAAATTCCAAAAGATCTTTATTTTGTGTGTGAGTAAATAATATTATATATATATTAAATCAAATTTAAAGTGTTTTGAAATATTTTTAATCTATTTAATTCAACTAAAATATTTAGTTATTGGAATATTTAAAGTAAGTTTTACAAAAATAGTATTTTTTTCGGTACAACGATCCATATGAGCATCCGTCGTCAACTAAAAGAAACATTCAGGATCGGCCATGGGCTTGAACTATCCGGAAGATGATATAGGACCCAGTTAAAGTACGGAGCCCCTTTTTTATATTTAGTAAATATAAATGTTGATTTTATTTATTTATTTAAAGAATGTGTTTGTATGTGGTAAAATTTTCATTCTTTTATTAGTTTTAGTAGTTGGCATAAAAATAATTACTTATTCATCACAAGTTATTTATGGCAGGGTAAAAAAAATAGTTTGAGTTGTCTCAAAAATCAAAGTTTAAATATAAACAAAAATGGGAAAAATTATCATAAATTAATCAAACATTAAAGAAATTTAAAATTGAAGATATTCAAAGACAAATTTACGAAGAGAACAACATAAACGGAGATTTAGCAATTTAAAAGAGAAACGTTGAAAAAATATTTTACTTCAGGATTTTGTGGCTCAGGGAAAATGAAGAAAAATTTAGATAGTGTAGATCTTAAAAACGAATTTGTGCTTTCGGTTTTCAATATGTATGTCAAATATGAGAAGAGTGGTGGGACGACGGAGGGGATGAAAGAAAGACGTATGTGAAGACGAAGGAGATAGAGGGACGACAGAAAAATTGATTGTTTCACGTGCTTGTATTATTTATTAAAACGTGGAAAATAAAAATAAGTTTTTCTATTTTATATATTAACTTCATTTACTAAATCGATCGTTTTCGGCAATCTAAATGCGTCATGTGCATTTTTGAATGGACGAAAACCCAAAATTAAAAATAACAAGCCAACCACTACTTTAGTTAATCATAGATGATAGCTGCAACCATCATTCTCTATTCACACTAAAAAGTGTTCTACAAACAAAAAAACAAATTTGTTGTCCTTGAGACTTATTTTTTTTTACTATTTCTTCTCTGTGCCTATCTTTCTGTTTTATTTATTATTTATTTTAAACTTCACATAATCTGTAAACAAATCTTGCTAACAGTGATTTGATAATTTGTTTCCGAAAGAAATGTTATATCATCTATGAAGATATGTTCAGGCCATTATTTGAAAAAGTAAAACATAACAGATTAAACCAAACATTACTTAAATTTCTCCCAAGTCCATGGACTAAATGACAGTAGAAAAGCGAACACTTGATTCCTCTAGAAGTGCATTTCGCCATCAACTTAGGAAATAAAATCAAATAAAACTATTATATATACCAGCTGCTACAATATAACAAATGCTATATAACAAGGTCTGAATGCTCATTTATCATTGTCTTAACAAGCTATCAACGTAATCGTACACGTTTCTTAAGTGCAGCATTCAGCTTATTAAATACTTAATTACTCTTTCATTTTTAATTCTCACGCTGTTACAGAATAAAGAGAATGAAGGAAATTAGAGAGAGAAATATTTTATTGAATTGAGAGATATCTTTATAATACAATCAAGCTCCATATTTATAGACCACTTATGCAGTGCAGATTACAATAATGCCCTTTCATATTTAGCATATTCATCCCTATTATTAATGTATATTACAACACCCCCCTTGAATATGCGTATGTAAAGATGATAAGGGTAATTGCCTCATTAAAAACCTTGTTATGAAAAACCCAGTGGGAAAAAATCATAAACAAGGAAAAGAGTGCAACATGATTTCATCTTTAAGTAACATATATTTTATAATGTTACTACGAGGGTTGATTCTTCTGGATCAAGATAATGCCTCATTAAAACCTTACTAATAAAAACCCAGTGGGAAAAAATATTAGTGAAGGAAAAAGAGTACATTATAGCGTATTTCATACGCTCCCCCTGGATTATAATGCATTATTCAATTAGTTTGTTGATGCAGCCGACGCATACCAATTTTGTACACCATCTTCTGAAATGTTGATTTTGGAAGCGCCTTTGTGAATAAGTCCGCTGGATTTTCTTGGGATCGGATTTGTTTCACTTCTATCTTATTATCCTTTTGTAGCTCATGTGTGAAGAAAAATTTAGGAGAAATGTGTTTCGTCCTATCACACTTAATGTAACCCGCTTGAATTTGAGCTACACAAGCTGCATTGTCTTCATAAATAATGGTTGATCTTTCCGTTACTGATGGAAGTTGGCAGTTTTTCGAATATGCTCAAATAGTGATCTTAGCCAAATACATTCTTTACTTGCTTCATGTAGTGCTAGTACTTCAGAGTGATTGGATGATGTTGCTACCAATGTTTGTTTTGTAGATCGCCATGAAATTGCTGCATTGCTGTTATTGAATACATATCCAGTTTGTGATCTTGCTTTATGTGGGTCAGAAAGATGACCTGCATCAGCATAGCCAACTAGATTTGGATTATTGCCTATGTTAGAGTAAAATAAACCCAAATTTATCGTCCCACTAAGATATCTCATGATACGTTTTGTACCATTCCAGTGTCTTTTTGTTGGTTCTGAACTGTATCTAGCTAGAAGATTTACTAAAAATGCAATATCTGGTTTTGTGCATTGGGCCAAATATAATAATGCACCAATGGCACTAAGATATGGCACTTCCGGGCCAAGCACATTCTCATCTTCTTCTTTTGGGCGGTAAGTGTCCTTTTTAATATCTAAAGATCTAACAACCATTGGCGTACTAAGTGGATATGCTTTATCCATTTGAAAACGCTTTAGAATTTTCTCAATGTAGTTTGAGTGATGGATTAATATGCCATTAGTACTTTGCTCAATCTGTAGACCGAGACAGTGCTTAGTTTTGCCAAGATCTTTAATTTCAAATTCCTTCTTTAAATAATTTATTGTTTCATCAATCTCTTCTGGAGTTCCAATCAAATTTATGTCATCAACATAAACTGCTAAGATAGCAAATCCCTTTACCGATTTCTTTATAAAGACACATAGACAAATGAGATTGTTTTCGTATCCTTCTTTTACCAAATATTTACTAAGACGGTTATACCACATCTTTCCAGATTGTTTCAATCCATATAGTGATCGTCTTAGTCTTAATGAGTACATGAACTTTGATTTTGCTTCAGGCAATTTATATCCATCTGGAATTTTCATGTAAATGTTGGTATCTAATTCACCATAAAGATAAGCTGTCACAACATCCGTTAATCTTATATCGAGTTTTTCAGAAACTACAAGGCTTATCAAATATCGGAATGTTATGGCATCCATGATAGGGGAGTAAGTTTCCTTAAAGTCAAAACCTGGTCTCTGCAGGAAACCTTGTGCGACAAGTCGTGCCTTGTACCTCACGACTTCATTTTTATCATTTCGTTTTCTAACGAATACCCATTTATAACCTACTGGTTTAACTTTTTCTGGTGTTTTCTCTATTGGTCCAAATACACCATGTTTTAGAAGTGAATCTAGTTCCACTTGGATAACATTTTTCCATTTTGGCCAATCGTATCTTTTTCGACATTCATTTTTGCTATTTGGTTCATTATCATCATTCTCATTATTCTCATTATGGTCATGACTTTCAATTATTTCAGTAGCTACTGCGAATGAGAATACATCATCAATTATTATTTTACTTCGATCCCATATTTCTCCGTAGTTCGTATAAAATATTGAGATCTCATTATTATTAGGTACCATTTTATCTTTGGAATCTTCTTTTATCTCTTCTGGGATAATATTACCTTTCGCGCTTCTAGGAGAATTAGGATTTTCATTTGAGTAATCTTTTTGATCATTTATAACCTCTTCAGGAGGTTCCTTAATTGATTATTTTTCATTAGACTTTCTTTTTTTAGGCGTCAAGTCTTTTGAACCAATTGGCCTTCCATGTTTTTGTCTTGCTTTAGATTCATTTGCTGCTATATTTATTTTTGATCCTTCAAGGACATCAATTTTTGCTGGTACATTTGCTGCTGGAATGTGAGATTTAGTTATTTTTGCAGTGTCACTAAATGCATCCGGTAGTTGATTTGCAATATTTTGAATATGCAAAATTCTTTGTACCTCATATTGGCATTGTTTAGTACGTGGATCCAAATAAGACATAGATGGATTATTCCATGATATTTCACGCCGTTCTGCTGGAACGGTCTTTTCTCCCCCTAACGGCGGGAAGATTGTCTCATCAAATTTACAGTCTGAAATATTGCAGTGAAGACATCACCTGTAAGAGGTTCAAGGTAATGAATTATCGATGGGGAATCAAATCCCACATAAATTCCCAACTGTCGTTGAGGACCCATTTTAGTACGAAGTGGGGGATTAATAGGTATATGCACAGCACAACCAAATTTTCGTAAATGTGAAATATTTGGTTGAAATCTAGTTAAGAGCTGTGATGGTGAAAGCTGATGATAAGCTGTTGGTCTAATTTTAACCAATTTCGATGCATGCAAAATTGCATGCCCCCAAGCTGAAACGAGTAGTTTTGATTGCATAAGCAATGGTCTTGCAATAAGTTGCAAGCGCTTAATTAATGATTCTGCTAGACCATTTTGAGTATGAACATGAGCTACTGGATGTTCAATTTCAATCCCCAATGATAGACAATAATCATCAAATACTTTAGAAGTAAATTCTCCAGCATTATCTAGTCGAATCGATTTAATTTGATGATCAAGGAAGTGTGCTCTCAATTTTATTATTTGAGCAAGTAGCTTGGAAAATGCCAAATTTCTTGTAGAAAGTAAACAGACATGTGACCAACGAGTTGATGCATCAATCAATACCATAAAATATTTGAATGGTCCACATTCAGGGTGGATTGGGCCACATACATCACCTTGAATTCTTTATAAAAATGTTGGAGATTCAGAAGTGATTTTACTATATGAAGGTCGAGTGATTAATTTTCCTTGTGCACATGGGGCACATAAGTAATCACTTGGTAAACTCAATTGGTTTGATAAATCATGTCCGTTTGAGTTTTTGGCAATTTTACGCATCATAGTTGATCCAGGATGACCCAAGCGATCATGCCAAAGAATCAATGTCTTTGTATTTGTGAGCTTCTGGCTCATGTTTATAGAGTGAGACTCAACTATGCCAATTTTTGTAAAATATAAACCAGTTGAAATTATACCAAATTTTTCTAAGATAAGCTTCTGGCTTTCAATTCTAGAAATAACACAAAGATATTCTTTATTGTTTTCATTTATAGTTTCAATATGGTATCCATTCAATCTTATATCTTTGAAACTCAGCAAATTTCTTTTAGAGTTGCTTGAGTATAATGCATTCTGAATAAAGATATGCATACCATTTGGTAATATTATATGGGCTCTTCCGGACCCGTCAATTATATTAGCAGATCCAGCTATAGTGGAGACTTTAGCTGAGAAATTTTCAAATAGTTCAGAGAAAAACTTCTGGTTTCTCAAAATTGTATGAGTAGTTGCACTATCTAGTAAGCATATATCATCACCCAAATGGCGTTCCATACCTTAAGAATTAAAGACAATGATTAGTCAATCATTAAAAATTTGTATGCATAAATAAATGTAATGTAAACAAACAAAGTAATATGATTAAAATAGGCTATTGGTTAAAAACAATATCCACATTACACATTACTAGTACTGCAAAGGGAAATACAATTAAACGAACACAAACTTCAAACTGATTTATTGATGCAAGCTAATGAAATAAAACGAAAGTCACATAATAAACTTCAAGACATTTCTAATTGATCAACTCGGTCATATCACTGATCATTGCACTTAGATTTTCATCATTAATGAAATTTCCATTGTCATCTTCGAAGAAATCATGTAACTTCATGTTAGTGTTTTCAGGTAACTTTTCGGCATTATTTGCCTCAATATTCTTCGAGCGATGATATTCTTCAACTGTTTTCTTTGATGATCTACATGTACGTGACCAGTGAGCAGATCGTCCATATCTATAACAAACTTCCTCATAATGCCTTTTATTTTCTGAAGCTGAATCATTGTTCTTTATAGGCTCAATTTTATTTTGTTGCTTTTTAAAGTTGGTGGTTTTGTTACCTTTAAAACCACCATAACCACCTCTGCTAGAGTTATATCCACGTCCACGACCATGTCCTCTACCTCGACCTCGACCCTACCTCTTCTAGAGTGGGCAAAATTAGCATTAACTTCAGGTAATGCAGTTGAACCAGTTGGTCTTGAGGAATGATTTTTTGTAAGCGTTTCATTATTTTGTTCAGCAATTAGTAAGCATTCTATGAGTTCAGAATATTTTGTAAAACGACGCTCTCGATATTGCTGCTGCAGGAGTATATTCGAGGCATGAAATGTTGAGAAAGTCTTTTCAAGCATTTGTGCGTCATCCACCTTTTCTCCACATAATTTCAGTTTAGAAGTGATTCTAAACATTGCAGAATTATATTCTCTTACGGACTTAAAGTCCTGAAACCTCAAGTTCAACCACTCTTGCCCAGTGTTTGGAAGTATGACCGTCTTCTGGTGGTCATAACGCTCCTTCAGGGAGTTCCATAAGTGAAGAGGGTCTTTTTCAGTCAAATATTCTGTTTTTAGATCGTCATGGATATGACGTCTTAAAAATATTAGAGCCTTCGCCTTGTCCTACTGGGACATAGTATTGCCATTTTTAATGGCATTTTCTAAGCATTGAGATTGCAAATGAATCTCAGCATCCAGTATCCATGATAAGTAGTTGTCTCCAGATATATCCAAAGCTTTAAATTCAAGCTTGGCGATGTTTGTCATTTTGTGAACTGTTCATAAAATAAATTGCATAAGGTGAATATATTCGCCACAACAACATTCACTATTTGTTCGTTTCCAGCTAAAACGAAGAAAAAAAATGGAAAGTCTTCATTCATGGTATCAAACAACTATACCAAAAAAAAAATGTATCAACAAAACCAAACATTTGGATTTTGCAACTTCCATGTATTTATCAAATAAGAAAGGAAAGTCAGCTTTTAAGTATATTCCATTCCAAACTTTTGAATTTTATTCGGCAACAGATCCGCAAAGGGAAAAAAATAAATAATAATATTGAATTTAGAAGCCAAAGAATAAAAATAAAAGTGATACAAGAAAAGACATGAAAAATATAGAAGCGAACCCCAAAATAGCATGTGCTGACTTGATAGGTTTATCAAAAAAAAAATGATATTGACAATTACCTTTTTGGAGAGAGGAAAAGTAACGAGTTTATAAATAAATGCAAGAACAATTCCTTTGCCTGCTGTTTTAAAGGAAATAAGAAATAGAATGTATGTAGATATATTCTAAAAGACTCGTCTGCACTAATATATATATTAGGATTTTGAATATAAATAGCCTTAGAATTGGAATGGTCAGAAGAGAAACAGTCAGAGTAATTAATATTTAATTACTTGCTGAGAAGTTGGAAAGTTTGAAGGTGAGCAGGTTGAGGTCAATAATTAATTCGCATTCCTTCGTGCTGATAACGTGTTACAGAATAAAGAGAACGAAGGCAATTAGAGAGAGAAAAATTCTATTGAATTGAGAGATATCTTTATAATACAATCAAGCTCCATATTTATAGACTACTTATGCAGTGCAGATTACAATAATGCCCTTTCATATTTAGCATATTCATCCCTATTATTAATGTATATTACAACACATGCATAATATTTGATTAATTATTTTTCTACTAAACTAGATCCCAACTTGTAATAAGATGACATTATCTGATGTAAATACCAGTTCATACTTGGCATTTTACCCAAAAAATTATGCACAAAGCAGTTAGTTAAAAAAAAAATTTAAACAAACTAAGTAGTCCGTACTTGAAAAACTTCTAACCATAAACCACTACGGTCCAAAACTCAATTCGACTTCATCATGTTTAACGCTAGTAAGCATCTACCGTTGTGTATTGATAATGCGTGTCCAACGGTGGTTGTGTTGGTACAGCTATGCAACTACAGCTATGTACAACATATAATTTCAAATTTGCAATTAACATTGAAGATCCTATACTACTTGCCTAATTAGTACTTTTAAAATAATATTTTTACGTGCAAGTCTTACTTAAATTTCTATATTTTACAAAGCTAAAAAAAATGCGATTTTTGATGGTTCAGTCGGTTATATCATCAAAACCTTAAAACTGAAGTCGTTGCGGTTCAATTCACTCACCAATAGCTATTATTTGATGAGATAATCATGAAATTATTTTATTAACCAACAAAATACACAACGTGGGTTGATGTAAACCTTTATATTTGACTAATAACATATAAAAGAACATTGCATATTTCACTATTACGGAAAAAGGCATGGATCTTTCATGGACTAATGCTTTGTTTATTTCTGTGTTGCTTTCCCCTACCAGGGCAAAACCGTAATTATACATAACACATAGACATCTTTAAATACAGTCGCTGCCACATGAACCAAAAAACATTCAGCAAATATGGTTCTCTATAAGGTTAATCCAACGGACATCATCACCAAGGTGAACGGTCATGATTCTTCGTCGGATTCTTTTGAATTCTTCCCTGCCACATCGCCGTCGCAACTTCCTACTCGTAATAAACTCTCTTCCTGTTACTCACCAAAGAAGCAGACCACCAAATACCTGAAACTCAAGAATCGGGCTTTGGCCTCGGACGCAAAAAGGCCAAAATGGTTCTTGAAGGTACTTGGGCCGGTTCGGGTTTCAGATATGGAGATGGAGGTTAAAGAGATGAGAACGAGGCAGAGGAAGAGGAGCGAGATGGAGAAGAGGGAAGAAGACGATTGGTCGGGCCCGTGGAAGTTCGTACAGTCGCTCACATGTAAGGGCGTGGATATTGTTGCTTAATATGCCTTTATACCCCTACAGAATTATTCATCTTTTATATTTTTTCAGGTTAGTAATGTTTGGTGATTGTTACTTCTCTTTCATTCAAATTTTCTGTAAATAATTTTGAACAAAATATCAAGATATTTATTGACCTATACTAGCTGTATATAGTTCTTGATGTGCTGATAATAGCGTGTTACAATTTTAAAATCATATTGGATAATAATCATGGTCAATCCGTCATAATTTGAATTTTGAACCCAAAAAGTATGGTATTAAGACTTAAGAGCACCAGCACCACGCTGCTTGCTGAGGCAACCGCGGTCGGCAGTCAGTGTCAAATCAAATATTGTTTTATTAGCGGTTGTTCTTCATTTAAAAAAATTGGTATCACTGATAAACATCAATCGAAGTGCCCCTAGCATAAATTGCTCGGTGTTTGTCCTTACATTTTAAAAAATAACAAGAAGAAGATAACTATATTATGCTCTAGATAAGAAACGATGATGATGGAGTGAATAATGTCGATATAGTTTAGTATTGCTTTTCTTGATTGGCGTTCTTGCAATTTAGAACCAGGAGAACTTTTAAGCATGATTTCAAAGACCGAACTTTGAGTCAAAACGTGTACGTGTAAGATCAGAGGTTCTATAAGAACCACGTTGATCGTTAATTTTTATTTTATTAATTTAATTATTAATTATTTCAGTTAATGTAAAAATTTAACCAATTATAGTAAATATATTAAAATATAAAACAATTATTTTTAAATATTTAATAATAAATATTAATTGAAATAATTATATAACATTCTTTTTACCATAAAATTTAAATTTTCATATTTTTTAAGTTGAAAAAGGTATAGTTCAACGATAATTGCACACTAATAATGTTCAATTGATAAGATAATCCAATAATTTAGTGGCTAAGGTTATGAAATTATTTTTTAAATTAATTATGTGAAAAAATGAAGAATGACTTTGTAACGACCCACTTTTCTATACAATCTAAGCTGACAAATAGCCGCACATGTCAACTCAAGTTGAACAAAAAGGCGAATTGTTAGGTGTGAGAAGAAGAAAGAAAGATATATAAACAATAACACAGAATCTCATAATTGCAGCGGAAAATAAAATAAAATAAGCAATAACAGTTCTTTGTACAAAAGAAATCGTAACTGTTTATATACGTACCATCATCAAAATACAACAATCAACAAATCAATCCGGACATTTATAATAACTCATCCTCATAAGTGCTGAATATAAATCACACACACAGCGGAATATAATCAAGTACGTGGAATACGCCTAAGGCTCCTCCAGCTCGTCTCCGGAGCTCCTAGCATTCTAACCTGAATCTGTAATACTTGGTCTGACCCGAGCATTATAATAAAATAACATCCGAATCAGTTTGGAAAATCAGCATGAGAAAACACACTCAATTTGGATTTTTAAGCTATAAGAAAACTTTTGAAAATCAAAGGTATCATGTAAGACCACATCAGACATAAATATGATGAGTTTTTGCCTTATGATAACCAAAACCTTGTATATTAAAATCATCTGATAATATAATAGTGTCTATAGAAAGTAAACTATAAAATAGCTAGAATGCTTGCATCTCACATTCCAACATAGTTGGGTACGATCAAAACCGTACGGCGCATATTGAAGAATGGATTTCATGCTATGACCAAGTAAGGAACTACCTCTGATGAGTGCATCTCTAGATCAATGCACCCGGGTCTGACAAGAACTGTAACAACCCGCATATTTTAAGATTGTATATTTAAATATTTTATTTAAATATAGCATCGTTAGTTGGATTAAAGTCCGAAAAACTAATTTTTGCAAACAACCAAATTAGGACTCGAGGCCACTTCCATTGAGGTTAAAATGGTGTTTGCGACCTTTTTGAGTATAAACAATGATATGTTTGGAGTTGAGTAGAATTTTGATGTTTTCACTTAGGGCTTTGGGTTTGGATTTCAACCCACTAACCCAACTCATCTTATATCCTAATTCCACCCCTCTCCTCTTCATTCATTCTATTATTTTCCTAACACTTCAAGCTTTAGCAAAAATCGGGGAAGAGATTGGAAATTCAAAATCCTTAGCCCTAGTTTCTTTTGCAAATTCAAGTTCTAGCTCCAAAATCAAAGAGAAGCTTAGGTAAGCATCCTCTTCTTCTTCTCCTTCTCAATCTCTCTTCAATTTTGGAAATTTCATATAACCTAACTTAGGAAATATTTGCTTATGATCTTAGATTGGAGCTTTTAAAGTTGAGATTGAAGAGTGGTTGATCTTCCTTTGTTTTCAAGCTTCTCCTTCCTTGTTTTTGAGTAAAAAGGTGAGTTTTTGAACTCACATCAATATTTATATCTTTGATAGTTGTTAGGTAGTGATTTCTAACATCTATTCCTTGTCCACTTGCTTTGGATTGAATTGGTTTTATGAATATTCTAATTTTTGGTGTTTTGAGGTCAAATCTATAAAAATCATAGCTTTGACGTTTGAACATGTTTTTGGTGGTGTATGGAAGAGCCTATAGGGCTGGGTTACCGATTGGCATAAACCCCTAGCGCCCATCGCTCGTCCGATCGTAATTTGTTGGATTTTTGCCCCACTTGGGGGCTAGGCTGAAAATACTGGAAATTCCTGGTTCAGTCGACTGAACCAGGAAGTCAATCAACTTAACCGAACCTAGGAAATTTCCTAGGCTAGTATTAGTCGACTGACCACTCTAAGTCAGTCGACTGAGCCTGCAAACTGAAAGTTTCCAGGCATGATTCAGTCGACATAACCTGGAAAGAGAAAGTTTTCAGGAATTGTGTCAATCGACTAACCACCCTGGTCCAGTCGACTGAATCTGCTGTCTCAGCCAAATTTGCCTATTTTGCTTGGATTTCCAATTTTAATCGATTCATGTTGATCCAATTTGTTGTTATCACCTTTGTTGACTTTGGTAACTTCTTTTTCGGGATTTTTGGGAATATCCATTTCGATGGATTTGGTATCGATATCTTTGGATTTGATTCACGTCTTCGAATGTGAATTTTTGGTGAATGATTGTTTTTACAACCATTTTTGGTGATTTGTCAGATCGAAATACAAAGGTTCTATACTAGTAGTAAATAATCAAACTCTTTCATAAGGATGATTTCAACTCTATTTTTAATACAAAGATCGTTTATAAAACTGTTTTCCAACCTATTAGTATATACAAACATTTACCTCATTCGTATGAGAAAATCTAACTAAACGGCTTAGAAAACAGGTGGTATGAAATGCTTGCGTTTACTTCATCGGTTAATTTTTGGACTTGTTCGATTGAAACTCTTGCGATAATTTTTAAGCGGAAATCTACAATTTTTTCGTAAATATTTAACTTAAGGCAGTGGTTATGGGATATGAAGCTAAACTTATTTATTTACCAGCTTAGTGTAATCGACACTTCTTGATGATCGATGATGATCATTTTGTGGTTTAGACTAGCAATGTGCGATGTCTCTTTGTCTATGATGGATACTAAACCCCGTTTCTGTGGAGTTTCAGCTCAAAATTGGTGGGGTAGCGACCCATAGTCTCCGTGCCGGCTCAAAAATTGATGGTTAGCAACCATGGAATAGCGTTCCGTTTATGATACACGTGTTGGTGAGTTTTCATACTCCCGTTTTGTGATAGGCCTCCCCCTTTTGTGATTTCTGGATTTCTTGTTGACGATTTCTAGATATTGTGATATTATGGACCTTATTTGACCACTACTCTGATGTGCACTTATATGTTATATTCATATTTATTTCCGCCTTTGTGATATGGATATATGTGACTGATTTGTGTTATGCTTATTTCTATATTCGTTTCCGAAGATCATATAGCCACTGTGTAATAGCTTTGAGTTTGTATCTGTATGTCAGATTCCCTCTTGAAATGAAATGCATGTTAGACTATCTGACATATTGGTGCTCGCACAAAATAATTACACGGATGGTCGCTCCTCAACAGCCTTATTCTTCGTGCTAGTTGACGGAATTACCTCGTAATGTCCTTGGCTAGCATGAGCATAGAGTTGGGGCGTCACAACTTGGTATCAGAGAAAAAGTTCGGAACAATGTAGAATAATCTAGCAAGAATCATTGTCCTAAGTCCTTCTTAGGAATCGTGTTTAAGGATTTATCCGAGTCATAGGACCCGTTCTATCCTATTTTCTTTTATGATGCCTTGTTTTATCAATCGTGATTGTTTTACATTCATTTTGTGAATAACCTTTTTCTTCTTCTTTCTTTCTTTCTTTCTTAAAGAAGAGAAATGGTTAGACCAGGCCGTCCTAGCGCCGGTCAATCTAGTGCTACTCCTCAGGATGGAGTATTTATGTCTGCCCAACAGCTTCTAGATCTTGTAAAGAATTCTCAAGCTGTCGGACCCATTCCAAAGCCTACTTACCCCAAATCTGGGTTTGCACGCTTGTGCAGTGATTATACCAACTTGGGTGGAAAGCCATTCAGGGGTTCCGAAAGCGTTATAGAAGTCCAAGCTTGGCTTAGAACATGCGATCGCATCTTTTCTCGCATAAATCTTATTGATCTTCATCGAGTCCAAGTGACTTCTAGTATGCTCCAAGAAAGAGCATTAGATTGGTATGAGCTTCTGATTTCTGAAATTATTGAAGCAGATCTTGCTTGGGAGCAATTCTGGGAAAGATTTGAATCGAAGTTTGTACCAGAAGCTGAAAAAGTGACTCTGACCCGTCGTTTTATTAACCTTGTTCAAGGTGCTTATGTGGCAGATTATGTCGCATCTTTTGAATCCCTCTATAAATATGGGGTTGAGTATATAAATACCCCATTGAAGAAAAATCAGAGGTTTATCTATGGCTTGAATAAGAATCTCAAAAAGCCATTACTTTTGAAATTAGAAGTTTCTTTTGATCAATTTGTTGATATCGCTCTTCGAATTGAAGAGGCAGATAAAGAAGATGATGTTGAAGTTGGGAGTGCCAAACCGAATTTCAACAACAACAAGAAGAGGCCTAATAAGTTCAAAGGTCCTTATCCCAACAAGAAAGGGAAGCAAGCAACTCTGATAGCAAAGACTTCTACCTCAGTGGTGGGCAATGCTGCAATTGTGGTTCTAAGGACCGTTATGAAGATAAGTGTTCAAAGCCCCTTGCTTGTCGCTATTGCAAAAGTTCAGGTCATTATATATCTACATGTCCTAAACTTCAAAGCAAGAACGAGGGAAAGCTAAATGTTGTGCATGCCCCTAGTAACACTTCTCATGGTCAAGGTATTTCTCATTCTATCCTTGATGGTATTGTTATGTTTCGTGACCAACCTATTCGAGTTCTTTTTGATACGGGTGCATACCATTCTTTCATATCAAAAGAACTTGTTGATAATTTTTCTTTAAGTGTTATGGCTTTGATGACTTCTTTGAGAATTGTGAATCCGGTCGGTGGATCTGCAACACTCAGTTTACTTTGTAAAGACGTCGAGATTATTTTATGTGATTATTCTTTCCAAGCCGATTTGCATGTCATGCGTTACTTAGGCTTTGGAATGATTTTGGGAATGGATTGGCTTAACTGTTATGAAGCCCATATCCTATGTCCTGAGCGGACTATTCATCTTCGACACCCTCAATTTGTAAAGAAGATTTCTATTGTTCCTAAAGATCCAGATTCTAAATTGACAGCATCCTTGTATACTATAAACCCTCATGATGAAGATAATGATGATGAGGAAGATGTCATTTCTCTCATTCATGTTGTTCATAAATTTGCCGATATATTTGAGCCCATTTTAGGATTACCACCTAAGCGAGCAATTGAGTTCAGAATTAATCTAATCCCTGGAGCTCTACCTATCAGTCATCCTCCTTATCGTATGTCCAACAAAGAAAATGACGAGATGCGTAAACAATTATCCGAATTAGAAGAGAAGCAATTTATTCGTTCTAGTTCCTCTCCTTGGGGAGCTTTGGTTATTTTTGTGAAGAAATCCGATGGTACACTTTGGCTTTGCGTTGACTACCGCAAGCTTAATGATCTTAATATCAAGATTAAATATCCTTTACCCTGGATTGATGATTTATTTGATTAACTTAGTGGTGCTCAAGTCTTGTCACAGTTAAACTTAGCAACCGGTTTTCATCAATCTCGAATTGCAGATGATAGCATTCCTTTGACATCGTTCCGTACTCGTTATGGATCTTATGAATGGCTTGTTATGCCATTTGTTTTAAGGAATGCACCAGCATATTTCGTTGACCTTATAATCGAGTTTTCAATGTCTTCCTCGATCGATTTGTTCTCATCTTTATAGATGATATTCTTGTTTATTCTAAAACCGAGGAAGAGCATGAAGAGCATTTTCAGATTGTGTTGGAAACTCTTAGGAGCAATCAATTGAAAGCAAAATTTTCTAAATGCCACTTTTGGCAATCTCGTGTGAAATTTCTCGGTTATATTATTTCCGAATCCGGAATTTCCGTGGATCCTTCAAAGATCAAAGCGATGCAAAATTGGAAGAGACCAGAGAGCGTGACGGAAATCCGTATTTTTCTTGGATTGGCGGTCTATTACCGTCGTTTTATAAAAGACTTTTCTAAAATTTATATGCCTCTTACTAGTTTGACAAAGAAGGGAGTTAAGTATATTTGGTCAGACAAATGTGAAGCTTCTTTTCAGAAATTAAAAGAACTCCTTTTCGGTGCTCCTATTCTTGTGATTCCTGAAGGGAACCAAGACTTTATAGTTTATACCTATGCTAGTCATATTGGTTTGGGAGCCGTTCTCATGCAAAGGGAACGTGTTATTGCTTATGCTTCTAGGTAATTAAAGCCTGCCGAGACTAGATATGCCACTCATGATTTAGAGCTCGCGGCTATTGTTTTCGCCCTTACAATTTGGGGACATTATCTTTTGGGAGAGAAATTTATTCTCTATACCGATCACAAATCTTTGAAATATTTATTTTCTCAAAAGGAACTTAATTTGCATCAACAACGCTGGCTCGAGTTCATTGCATCTTATGATCTTGAAATTCTTTATACTCCCGGAAAGAGAAATCGTGTTGCCGATGCCCATAGTCGTAAGCAGCAAGCGGTTGTTTCTATGATGGTATCCGAATGGAATGATCTCGGGATTTTGTCCACTTGCGAAATTCGAGATTGTGAATCCGATTTACGTTCATCTCTTGTTCTATGTAGCCTTGAGGCTCGTCCTTCTCTTTTGGACCGCATTCTTGAAGCTCAAAAGCTAGATCCCGAATTGGCCCTTCTTAGCCAAAGTTGTAGGGATAAAATTAATATTGAAGGTTTGGAAGACTTTGAAATCGATGCTCGTGGCAGCATTCAAAAATTTGGTAGACTTATCATGCCAAATATTGGTAATCTTAGTAAGGACGTTTTAAAAGATTCTCATCGTTTTAAATTTACCATTCATCCCGGTAGTAGTAAAATGTACGTGGATATGAAGTGACTTTATTATTGGGATGGAATGAAATCTGATATTTCTATCTTCATTAAGCATTGCATGACTTGCCAACTTGTTAAGGCCGAGCATCAAAGGCCCGGTGGGTTATTGCAACCTTTGGACATCCCAGTTTGGAAGTGGGACCAAATTTTCATGGATCTTATTGATGGCCTTCCCCGTTCTCGTTTGGGTTATGATAGCCTATGGGTGATAGTTGATAGACTTACTAAATCCACCCATTTTATACCCATTCGGTCCAATCAGACCGTACCTCTCTTGGCCAAACTCTTTGTTAAAGAAATTGTTAAATTGCATGGAGTTCCTACTTCTATTGTTAGTGACCGTTATCCATTTTTTACTAGTGGATTTTGGAAGAGTCTTCAAAAAGCTTTGGGAACAAAGCTTAATTTTAGCACCGCTTATCATCCTCAGTCCGATGGACAAACCGAGCGTGTGAATCACACTCTTGAAGATCTTCTTCGTGCACGTGTTCTTGATTTTGGTGGAAGTTGGAAAGATCATATTTCTCTTGTTGATTTTTCCTATAATAATAGCTTCCAATCTAGCATTGGTATGACACCTTTCGGGGCACTCTATGGAAGGCCATGCCGATCTCCTTCTTGTTGGCTTGAGGCCGGCGAGAAGCTGGTTTTAGGTCCAGACTTTATTATTGATTCCATAGAAAAGATTGACCTTATTCGCCATAGGATGAAAGAAGCTCAAAGTAGACAAAAATCCTATGCCGATAACTAAAGAAGTAAATTAGAATTTTCTATGGGAGATTTGTTGTTTATTCGTGTTTCACCTATGAAGGGTGTTGTGCGTTTCAGTCGATCGAAAAAATTAGAGCCTTGATATATTGGTCCATTTCCCATCACCGAACGCATTGGTTCCGTGGCTTATCGCCTTTTATTAGCAGCTCAATTTTCTGCTATTCATGGCGTGTTTCACGTTTCTCAATTACGGAAATGCCTTCGAGATCCTGATTCTATTCTTGAGCCCGGTGTTATTGAAGAAGTTGAAGTTTCGCCTAATTTGACTTATGAGCAACATCCTATTCGTATCATTGCTACAAAGGTTAAACGTCTTCGTAATAAAGATGTCCCCAAAGTCCAATGGTCTTTGAATCCTAAAGATTGCTCTTGGGAATCTAGAGAATTCATCGAGCGATCACATCCGAACTTACTCTCTCGTGCTCCTTAGAGGCGAACTTCTTACTTCAAATTTCTTTAGTGTTGATATGCTTTTATGGTTGTTACTCTTTATTTTCTTCTTAATATTGCGAGGACGCAATTTCTTTAAGGAGGGGAGTCTATTACAACCCACATATTTTACGGTTGTATATTTAAATATTTTATTTAAATATAGCATCATTAGTCGGATTAAGGTCCGAAAAGCTACTTTTTGCAAATAGCCAAATTAGGACTCGAGGCTACTTCCATTGAGTTTAAAATAGTGTTTACGACCTTTTTGAGTATAGACATTGATATGTTAGGAGTTGAGTAGAATTTTGATGTTTTCACTTAGGGCTTTGGGTTGGGTTTGGGTTTCAGCCCACTAACCCAACTCATCTTATATCCTAACTCCACCCCCTCTCTTCTTCATTCATTCTATTATTTTCCTAACACTTCAAGCTTAAGTAAAAATGGAGGAAGAGATTGGAAATTCATAATCCTAAGCCTAGTTTCTTTTCCAAATTCAAGATCTAGCTCCAAAATCAAAGAAAAGCTTAGGTAAGAATCATCTTCTTCTTCTCCATCTCAATCTCTCTCCAATTTCAGAAATTTTCTATAACCTAACTTAGGAAATATTTGCTTATGATATTAGATTGGAGCTTTTAGAGTTGAGATTGAAGAGTGATTGATCTTCCTTTGTTTTCAAGCTTCTCATTCCTTGTTTTTGAGTAAAAAGGTGAGTTTTTGAACTCACATCTATGTTTATATCTTTGATAGTTGTTAGGTAGTGATTCCTAACATCTATTCCTTGTCCATTTGATTTGGATTGAATTGGTTTTATGAATATTCCAATTTTTGGTGTTTTGAGGTTAAATCTTTAAAAATCCTAGCTTTGATGTTTGAACATGTTTTTGGTGGTGTAACGAAGACCCTATAGGGCTTGGTTGCCGATTGGCATAAACCCCTAGCGCCCATCGCTCGTCCGATCGCAATTTGTTGGATTTTTGCCCCACTTGTGGGCTACGCCGACAATACTGGAAATTCCAGTTCAGTCGACAGAACTAGGAAGTCAGTCGACTAAACCGAACCTAGGAAATTTCCTGGGCCAGTATCAGTCAACTGACCACTCTGGGTCTATCGACTGAGCCTGGAAACCGAAATTTCCAGGCATGATTCAGTCGACTGACCACCTTGGTTCAGTCGACTGAACTTGGAAACAGAAAGTTTTCAGGAATTGTGTCGGTCGACTGACCACCCTAGTCTAGTCGACTGAATTTGCTTTCACAGCCAAATTAGCCTATTTTGCTTGGGTTTTCAATTTTAATCGATTCGTGTTGATCCAATTTGTTGTTATCACCTTTATTGACTTTGATAACTTCCTTTTCGGGATTTTTGGGAATATCCATTTCGATGGATTTGGTATCGATATCTTTGGATTTGGTTCGCGTCTTCGAATGTGAATTTTTGGTAAATGATTGTTTTTACAATCACTTTTGGTGATTTTCACTTCGAAATACAAAGGTTTCTATACTAGTAGTAAATAATCAAACTCTTTCATAAGGATGATTTCAACTCTATTTTTAATACAAAGCTCGTTTATAAAACCATTTTCCAACCTATTAGTATATACAAACCTTTACCTCGTTTGTATGAGAAAATCTAATTAAATGGCTTAGCAAAACAAGTAGCATGAAACGCTTGCATTTACTTCATCGGTTAATTTTTGGACTTGTTCGATTGAAATTCTTGTGACAATTTTCCCGTGGAAATCTACAATTTGTTCGTAAATATTTAAATTAAGCCAGTGGTTATGAGACATGAAGCTAAACTCATTTATTTACTAGCTTAGTGTAATCGACACTTCTTGATGATCGATGATGACCATTTTGTGGTTTAGACTAGCAACGTGCGATGTCTCTTTGTCTACGAGGGAGACTAAACCCCGTTTTTGTGGAGTTTCAGCTCAAAATTGGTGGGGTAGCGACCCATGGTCTTCGGGCCGTTTGTGGAGCCTTGGCTCAAAAATTGATAGTTAGCAACCATGGAATAACGTTCCGTTTGTGATACACGTGTTGGTGAGTTTTCATGCTTCCGTTTTGTGATAGGCCTCCCCCTTTTGTGATTTCTGGATTTCTAGAATTTTTGTTTCACCTCTTTTTGTGATTGGCAATGATATGTTTGTCGATATTTAAGGTTTGGTGAATAAAATAAAGAATATGACATTTCTTTTAGTGCTCTGAGATTTCTTGAGATATTGTATGCTTTTTGTGTTGTCTAATGTATACTTTTCATAGTATGGCATTATTGTTATCATACGTTTTTATCACATCTCTTATTCTATCTCGTTTTATCTGATATTTATAGCTAGACTGATCCGTTTATTATTTTTTTTATTAAATAATACTTGTTCAGACCAAGATGTTACATGTGCTTCTGCTTGATTCCTCTTGGAACATTATCTGACTTTTGACTAACTATTCTAGTTTAGTAGTTTTTGTTGTTATACATAGAAGGTAGAGACTCCTTGATGTATATTTATTCTTTTGTCTAGCACTTATATCTATTCTTTTATGATATTGTGGACCATATTGGACCACTACTCTGATGTACACTTCTAAGTGTTTATTCATATCTATTTCCGCCTTTGTGATATGGATATATATGACTGATTTGTGTTATACTTATTTCTATATTTGTATCCGAAGATCATATAGCCACTGTGTAGTAGCTTTGAGTTTGTATCGGTATGTCGGATTTTCTCTTGAAATGAAATGCATGTTAGACTACCTGATATATCGGTACTCACACAAAGTAATTACATAGATGGTTGCTTCTCAACAGCCTTATTCTTCGTGCTAGTTGACGGCATTACCTCGTAGTGTCCTTGGCCAGCGTGCGTATAGAGGTGTGGCGTCACAAGAACATATTATACCCTGCTATACAGAACCGGCCTAGCACTTGACTACTAGTACCGAACATGTCATCATCCCAGTCTTCGGACCTTAATCGAGATCTCTCATTTACAACCAAATCCATAATAATACGGTAATCTAGAAAGATAATGACATACCCCAATAGGAGTGACCCACTTAGCCTTGCTGCATGCTCAGTTTTAGTCATTTCCGCTTGATGAGGCTTGAGACTACGATTACCTTTCGAGAAATTTAGAATGCTCATTGCCCTTCATTGACAGTGTGCTGATAGCAGTCATCCATACAAGTTGCTCTGGGTCTGAACAAACCGAATCTCCAAAATGACCTTCTTCATTATCATCACGATATCATAATTCGCAACGTTCAAATTAGATCGAAGTCGTTTTCGGATTTAATATCCGTTCCTAGTCACTTCGAAACGATCAACGAATTTGGCCAGATTTGATATTCGGTTATTTAACTATCAAATTACACAAATAAGCAGTCACTGGTCCCATATCATAAACCTTTCAAAAATTTATTTCAATTATCTTTAAAAAGATATATATTCAATCTCTCTCAATATTCCAATATTTGAAAACACTTTCGAATACTTCTATCCCTAACAGGATATTTCCAACACTTAGAAATCCATTTTCAATTTGTAATCCACTACTTAGAAAAATATTTCCATATAAATCATTTCGTAACTAGAATATTTCCAAAACCATTTAATTCCAATACTTATGAATATTCCGACTTATCTCACAAATCTCTGGAATTTTATTAGTTCCCTTTATAATTTCTAAAAAATTATCAATTGTACTTATTTATAATCCATATAACAATTTATAATTCCTTTAATAAATTCAGATTCATTTTCGAAGTTCGTGAGTCAAACTATTACCGAAGTTCCCAAAATTTTCAGAAATCCCATTATAACACTTCACTTATCAATCACATCCATTTAACAAACATAGATTACAATCTCGAGAGTATTTATAAATAAATAAAACGTAATCACTTACTTTAAAACTATATATATAATAACAGATTTAAAAAACACAATTAAACAATTATTTAAAATATCAAAACACTTTTAAAATAAACATCAGTAACTTATTCCAATTCATTTATAAAATTGCTAATCGATTTGCAAAATTTATTTATAAACTTAGAATTCATTTCAACAATTTAAATATTTAAATAACTAACTTTCTAAAATATTTCAATCCAATTAATAATTTTTAAAACTACATAGTTTAATAAATGAAAATCCTTTTCTAAAATAAACCTTAACCTGTTGTGAAAAACTATCCTTAAAATTCAACATATCCATTTTACTTATAAGTCTCTCTCGATTTATCCCAAATCGATTTACATTTCCAATTCCTTAACTACTCCAAAACTCCAAAATAGAATTTATTATTTCTCTCTAAACCAATTTCCATATCTCATTTTAAATTCACGTCATGAATTTATATTTCTAATTTATCGAATGATAATCATTTAACTTAATTTATAAACATTGTTTATAAATTCCATAAACTCATTTCCAGTTTTGTAACAGGTTCATATTACAAAAATCCATTTATAAATCGATTTCTAATTAAAATTCCATTTATAAATCTATATCTTAAATAATCCAAATTATATTCCAAAACCAATCAAATCTCGATTTCGATTTCCATTCCATATTTTTGAGAATCTTATTTTAAATCCATTGTTTAAAATTCCCTAATTTTAAAATTCTCTATTTGAAACCATTTTACAAAATAGCTAAATAAATATCCAAAATCGAGTCTTTTCTTCTTTTTATATCCTTTGATAATTTATTTATTTATGATTAAATTAATAAATGGCAGAGAAAGAGAAAAATGGAAGTATATAAAAGTAAACCATAATTAGCACACTATTAAAATAAAGTGTTTGTCTTTTTAATCAAACGATAATAGTTTGTCGTTTTAATAAAATGACAAACACATTGTCATTTTTAACAACCAATTAGCTCAACTGGTTCACTAGTTATAGAATTGGATTTTAATTTGTTGTTATAACGGAAAAGGCCACATCTGAATGAACGACGTCTTGTTTAGTGCAAAGTTTTGTGTGAACAAACCACTATTGAATGTGCTCATAATGTAAATAAAATTGACATAGTGTGAGGTATTTCAACGAGAAATTAGCAATTTGGAATGGGTGATAAATATAGAGGATGCACATAATATATACTACGAGGTAAATAACACAACTCAATATTCAATGTCTGAATATCTAACTTAGCCTACTAGATAAAAAAAAATTAGGCTCAAAATCATTATTCGTTCTTCAATACTTCACCTGCTTACTTACCTGCGTTGTCTTTGTTTTGTAAAAAAATTTCTACAAATTAATGGACATTTAATAAGAATATATATCGCTGTCTCATATGTGTACAATATTTCATTCGGTACAAAATTTCAAAATTTTCTAGATACAACAATATATTGCATAATAATGCTAACTGTGTAATTGACCTCGGTACCTTAAACAAAAAAAGGTTCCCATGCTACCTTAGTTAGCAAATGTTCTATTACATATTTGTAGTGTATATTCTTTTATTTATTTGTAACTTTTTCAAACATCCAAAAAAATTTTAAATTGTACTTTTGGCCACCCTTAAAAAATTGTTCCACGAAGCACCATGTCAACTTTTATAGTAAAAATATACAGTTTAAACTGCATGTATTTGCAAACAGTACTGAAGATAGTTGCGGTAAATATGTTTACAGACAAAGTTGTAAATTCTCGCTTTACATATATGAATGGCTAAAACTTCAAATATTGGCAGTTTGAACTGCATGTGCTTGTAGCTCTAGCTGCATATATATGCATACATACATACACATATATATACACACAGTTTGAATTTTATATTTTCACTGGAAACTTTAACAAAATGTTTTGTAAAACTTATTTTTGAGAAAGGTTATCCATGTATTAATTTTGAAATAGGGACGGAGACTAATTTTCATTATTTATTTATTGGTTATTATTTCTATTTATTTTCTTACACCATCCATTAAATTTTTTAATTTGTGATTAAATTACTAAATAGCCAAGAAATAGGAAGATGGAGAGGTACATAAAAGTAAACATAACTAGCAGACTATCAACGTTAATCTATTTCTGGATAAAGTGTAAAACATTTATGCAGATTTATGGGCCATTATTTGGAAAGTAAAACACAAAGGACTAAACCAAATAGTATCTAAATTCCTCCCAAGTCTATGCAGAAAAATGAACACTTAATTCCTCTAGAAGTGCATTTCTCCATCAACTCAAGAAAGAAAATCAAATAAAACAATTACAGATACCAACTGCTACAGTATGACAAATGCTAGAAATCAAGGTTTGAATGCTCATTTACCTAGTCTTATTAACCAAATGATCAACGTAATTCTTAATTATTTAAGTATATATTTGTAAAATGTTTTCAGTTGGCTTCCATTTTGTTTTTGGTTTTGGTTTCTTATGGAGTGATGATGGTGGGCGTTTGTTGAATTAGGATGACGGTTTAATTAAAAGACTTGACGGAGATGGCTTCTAATAATGTCTAGATATATAGGAATATTTGCTTTTATTTTAGAATGTATGAGCACCACAATTGAAATAACTAGGTTTTGTAGTATTTTTTAACCTTTTACAGAATTACGTAACTCTTTTATAGAATTATATCCTAATTATTCCCTCTATTTTGCTATATATGTACATAAAACAAATTTTTTATTATATGGGAGACTGCTCGCTAGAATTAACTGATAAAAGGCATATTTTTATGCTTTTAAATTAGTAGGCTAAGTTACATACACATTATAATGTATTATACACATACATACAGATAAATATGGGCAAGAAAGGTTCACTGACATCCTTCTTTAGCAACCCTATCATATCTTAAGCTACACTATTCCAAATGATGCAAAAATTTATAAATATTTAATCTATAGTATGAGTATTAATCCACGAAAACTCATCTCTTCAAAATATCATCTCTACAAAAAATTATATGTTTATTCTGTAGTAAGAATATCATCTCTACAAAATAACGTCTCAACAAAAATAACAGATGTTTTCTTTCAACCTAAAATTGTAAATAATGTTTTTTTTCCATGTAAGAGGACTTTTATTTGTGTGAGAGAATCAAAAGATAAGTTAGTGTGCCAATGATAGAGTAGATAATTTTGTTTAAATCTTCTGTGATTTTCCAATGCATAAAGTAGCATTCTATTAGTAGTTTATTAGACTAACGGTAGGTTTTTCTAAACAGGCAGGGAGTAGCCTACAGAGAACAGCCAAAATTTTCAAACTAGAGTCAATAAATACAAATTTAATTAAGTGTGGGCACATAAAAAAAGAATTAGAAGGTTTCTCACGTGATATTAAAATCATAGGTTTTTCTAAATAGGCAGGGAGTAGCCTACAGAGAACAACCAAAATTTTCAAACTAGAGTCAATAAATACAAATTTAATTAAGTGTGGGCACATAAAAAAAGAATTAGAAGGTTTCTTGCGTGATATTAAAATCAATAGAAATTTATAGATAAATGACCATCTCATGTTAGTTTAACTTTCTGATTTTATAGCTCTAATTTTTTTTAAAACTATTTCCACCTTTAACTAAATCATTATTTGTTAAATTTTCTTTCTCATTGCTTTCTTTTCCTTGCTGCATGTAATTTTTACGAACTCATTGTTTTTCGTTCCATTATTTTCTATGGAAGAACTAAGGTATTTTCTGCACTAAACCTTTTCTGTTGTATGGTTATTTAAGTTATTACCTATTACTCTAGTTTTAGATAACATTTATATGAATAAAATGTTCGCTTACGATCAAGTCCTAAAATAACAAAAGCATGCCATGATCATTATATATTTTAAGGTGATCATGCCATTAACTAAAGAGGAAATTTGAAATGTATAGTTGCTTTATCCTACACAATATGACCTTTTTCTTATTTAATACATAATTTTCGGTAACGATCAATAATAAAGATCTACATATATATATATATATATATAAATGTATGTCTATATATATGTTTATAAATATATGTATATGTGTGTCTGTATGTATATGTATATATGTATGTATGTATCTTTATTTCAGGTGGAAGATGAACTTTTACTACACTCCAACATACAAACAAGTTCATGCACATTCTAGATTAATCGCAATACTTATCTCATTTCTAAATTGTAACTAATGGAAACCTTATATTGGTATGATACTAGAAGAAATAAAAACACAAAAATATACTTCAAATTCAAATACCGAAAAGAAAATACATAAAGCCAGTTGAAATTTCATCAAATTTTATTAATAATACTGATATGAAATATAAGTTTGGGTTTTTCACTCATTTAGCAATTATAGAAGCAAGTGCATTTTTTATGTGACGACCCGGAATTTTTAAGCAGCTAAAATTGTAATATTTAATTGATTTGAAATATTTAAAAGTTAATTTTTGACTTGAATTTCAAATATCACCATTTATTTGATAATTAAATTATTGATTTAAATAATTTGAAGTTGAGCTAAATGTTGAATATGAAGTTTTAAACATTGAAAATAATTTGAAGGCTTGAAAAATTTAAATTGATAATACTGAGGATAATAGAAGTGTTAAAATTGAATTTAACAATGATTTGTTTAGTTTTAAAATTTTATTGTTTAAATTGAATTTAAAATATAGCCTTCCGAGGCACAGTCTCAGAAATCGACGAAACCATTTCCATTGGATCCGTAATATTGTATTATTACCGGATTTCAATTTTCGTAGTATTTGGAGTTGTTGGGTGAGCATACGATATACTAACGCATAGAAGTTTTACTGTGACAAATTAAATTTAAATACCCTATATTCGTTTTCTTTCATCCGACATTATGTACAACCTGCCACCTATTTGCCTCCTTCGTACCCATTTTCCTTTTTCTTCCCATCTTCTCAAGTCTCTGTTCGATCAGAAGAAGGAAGTACAATAACAAAGGATATTGAGCCGAATCTTTAACAAAATAAAAGCAATTAAAAGAAAAAAAGGGGAATAGGGGGAATTCGCGTGCTCGAATGTGCGAGGTAATCGCTTCATCATCGATGGCCGCTTCTTTTCGATTCAATCGATCGTTCGAATCGCGATGGAAGCTCGGGTCGTGGCGGTTTCGAAGAGGCATCGGGGAGGAGTCGTTCGCAAGGGAGTTAGGGTTTTGGGGCTGCGTGCGTAGGGTTTCGGCTGGCGTTGCATGGCACTCGACTTGGAGGTGGTGTGTGTGTGCTCGACGCTCGAGGTGGAATGGGATGCGCGAAGGCGGAGGCGTGAATTTCTAGGCACGTGGAGGAAGAGAGCACGACGGGCGGAGGAAAGCTTTGGGCTTCGATCATCGTCACTTGGGGCTAGGGCAAGTCGCGAGCATAAGGGCAGCGTGTGGTCGTTCAAGTGAGCAGTAGCGGCGAAGATGGTATTTTGGCAGAGATGGCTATCGAAGGTCTTTGGGGTTCGATGTTTGGGAGTGGGGTCGATCGGGGAAGCTTGCCGTTTGTTTCCTGTTCGTATTTAGGTAATTTTAATTTTTAAAACGTTTTAATTTAATGTTTACTCAAGTTTGAGCTTGTAAATAATTATTGATTTTTATCACTTATCAAAAATTAGCAGTAAGATATAACATGGTTTTGTTTAAAACATAATTGTTTGGTCAAATTAAATTATTGGCTAAAATAAATTATCCCTGTCACTACGTAATTTGTTAAATGAAACTTTATTTTTTGGTATGGATTTGTTTAATAAACCTATTGAAGTTATTTTGTGCTAAAAATATTTTATTTATTTAAACTGTAAGTTGAAATAAATCAAGGGTTAAAAATATTATTAAATTTGAAATTAATTGTTTGATTAGTTCAAATATTAATAAACCGAATAAATATTTATTCAAGGTCCAAATCTGAAAGAAAATAAGTCAGAATGGAGGTGGGTTGCAAACAGCAATAAAGAGGTGAGTTAATCTCACTCAGTTAATTTAAATTTAAATGATAAAATTTAAATAATTGTTTGAATGGGTGAAATTGATTGACGTGCCATAGTATGGTATATTCTGGAATTGGCATATTATTGTGCTAACATCTGTGGATGCAGGGAAAACAGGTTGGAGGGTTCCAACTGGACCCCTCAACATTTATTATTTAATATTCTCCGTTGTGATTACTTGATATTCTATGATAAATATATTGGAATACTGAATGTTACGATTTGATTGGATATATTTGGGTATAATGAATTACCAAAAATATATAAATTGGGTTTTGGAAAGAAAATAAAGGAAGTAAAGTTGTAAACGAAATAATCTTAGAAAATTTAATAAAATTAAAATGAATTGAAAAAGAAATGGAAGTATGTTAAATACTAATAAATAACTTCGAGTATGAAAAGAAAGGGGTTTGAATAAACAGTAATTAATGAATTGTAAAATCAAGTGATATTATTTTAAAGGAATAAAGAATTATTTTAAAACTTAAAGTTTTAATTTTTTTTAAAGGAATAAGAAGTAAATTGAGAAATCTAAATTGGTATTTCAATTAAAAGTATTTTAAATCATAATTAAGGAATAAAATCTGAAATTGAAGGATTTTGGAATAAATGAAGTAAATTGGAAATCAATTTGGAAATTGATTTAAGTGTTTGAAATTGGGTATTTGGAAGAATAAATTCAAGGTGGGAATTTATTAAAGGTATGAGAAAAATTGTTTAAAAATAAATAGTGATTTATTTTTAAAGGTTGTGAAGAGAAGTATATTTCTCTGGATAGCCAAGTACGTTTTCAAAGTAAGTTTTTAAAAATAAAATAAAGGTTTTAATGTTGTTTTACAACGTATGTTCTTGGAAATTTATTATTTCTAAATGTTTAAATTCTAAAGTAAATATTTATTCAAATCTATTACCGTAGTAATAATTTATAAAGAGTGACTTAGTAATTCTGTTTTAAAGGTGAAAACCTAGTTTATATTTATAAAGTAACCATATTTTCAAATATTCTTATAGTATATACTTTTAATCAATTATTGAAATAGTTTTAATTTAAATATTTTAAAGTAAATTCTAAAGTAAGTAATTTGTTAATCTATTATCGTGATAATTATTTAAAGAATGATTTGGTATTTTGTTAAAGAAGAAAATCTAATGTATAGCTATAAGGTAACCTTATTTTAGTTATTTCTAGAGTATTATTTTAAATTAAGTACTAAAGTAATTTTTCTATATTGAATATTGTTAAATATATTTTACAATAAAGTGTTTTTTTAAATTATTTTAAAAATCTAAAGTTTTGTGCTTGGTGGTTCTAGTTGAAATAGAAATACTGGGAATTTATTCTGAGAAAGGCAGATAGTTTTGAAAACTGTTTTCAAAGGAATTTGAAAAGTGAAAATATATCTTGTGAAGATATTTTTAAGATAAATAAATAATTTGGAAAATTATTTATTGTGTGATGGATGTTGTGAACATTAATTGATAGTTAAATAACCGACTATCAATATTGGCCAAATGCGTTGATCGTTTCGAAGAGACCGGGATCGAGATTAATTTCTCGAAAACCACTTCGATCCGATTTATACGTTTCGTGGAAACGAGTTTGGATTCGGAGATGGAGCAGTGAAGTGCAAGGGCTAGTCGCTACTAATCCTGAGGATATTTCCAAAATGGATGTAGTAGGAATAGTGCCTTCGGTTCCGTTCGAACCCGGGACGGACTTGTATGGATGAATGCTTGCGAAACATCGTCAGGTGGACAATGGGCATTCTAAGGGATATGTTCTATATAGGTAACGCTTAGCCTCATGGGAATGACTGAAAATCAGGGGTTATGTTGCAAGGCTAGGTGGGTAGCACCCAAGCAGGGTGAGGTCATTCCTGTTTAGATGTCCCTTTTATTTTCGGCTTAGTGGGCGGTTGCGGATCCCAACCGCGGGGTGATCTCACTCGGGATTATCCAGTAAGGGGTAATCCCGGTCTTGTGTTGCAGGGGAGCAGGCGTACTCCTCGGTATGGTGATCTAGGCCCCGTACTGTGACAGGTGGTACCCCAGTGCTTAGTCATTAGTTGGAAATCCATTCTCCCTACGAGCCTTGTACGAGTTTTGTTTGTATTACCCACTTTGTGGCTAGTAGCTGGAATTTAATAATGTAACAATTTCGGCTATTTTATAAGTATTTGTATATAGACCCTATTATAATATCAGAGGATTTCTATAAAAATTGTTTTAGCTATCGTAAGGTAAAAACCCAACATGTTTATTTGTGGCGTGGTCTTACGTGATGCTTTTGTTTTCATAGGATTTTTGAAACTTTATTAATCAATTGAGTTTGATTTTCTCACGCTGGTATTCCAGATTGACTCGGGTGTTATTTAACTGTAATGCTCGGGTCAGACCGAGTATTATAGGCTACAGGATATGATGCTGTGGAGCTCAGGAGGCGAGCTAGAGGATCATATGTATTTCCGTAGTTGTCTATGTATATATTCCGCTATGTTGAGTAGCTGTGTATCCATTTGTATGTTGATGATGTTGAGCTGTGATTGATGTACTCTGGTGATGTAATATATAAACAGATATATTTTATTTTATGTAAAGAGCATTTAATATCTATTATATTTTATTCCACTGCGATGGTTAGATTCTGATGTTGTTTTCTATTCTCTTCTTCTACCTCTTTTTCTTTAACCCAAATGGTTCGTATTTCTATGCAACTTGAGTTGATTGACGTAGAATAGTGCTGACTCAAGGGGTACGGATTTGCGGGTCGTTATAGTTGGTATCAGAGCTTAGGTTAGCGATAACCTTGGCTCTGGTAGGAATTACTCATTGAAATAGAGTCAATAGTACTCTAAGATGAGTTTGAGCGTATTAATAGATATGAGCGCGTATTTGTTAGTGAATATAAAATGATTTTATATGTGTTGATTGGTTTATTGAGTAGTTTATGGATTCTGGTCAATACGAGTAATTAACGTTATTGACAGGGATCTATAAACACTTGAATAGAAAAATTTGAGACAGTATTGTTTTAAAGTAGGGTAAATGAAATAATTTTACCCAAATTATTTTTTTATATAAAAAAATTATGTAATTTTTGTAAAGTATTATAGTATTTGGATGCTTGCTTGTTAAGGAATGATAATATTAAATTATTAACACTATTGTGTAGAAATTGAATAAGAAATCGAAAACTTATAACCAAAGTTGAAGAATAAATTTATATAACAAAATGGAGTTTGAAATATAGATTATAAATGCAACTTATAAATTGAAATAAACCTCTAGAGAAATTTGTAAATATAAACTATGAATGTGATTTAACATTGGGAAATAAAATACCAGAGTAATGTTGGAATTTAAATTGGATGGATTTTAAATTTGGAATTTTGGAAAAGGGTTTAAATTCCTTGGATTTGAAAGTGGTTTTCAAAGGTTTGGGGAAATTGAAAAGTGCGGTGTGTATACGAATGCACATGCTAATATAGTACACACGGATCGTGTAATATGGACTATAATATAAATGCGGAAATAGATGATAATAGCATAGTAAATAAAAATAGAAAAATCACACCAAAGATTTTTATACTGGTTCGGAGCACCGTCCTACGTCCAGTCCCAGACTTCTATCTGGATTTTCACTATTAACTACCTCGCTTCACCCGGAGGAACATGTTTACAACACCCTAGCAAACGAACGGGATTTCACGCCTCTAATATACTGAGGACTTCAACACTTGCCTCTTACAACACAGAGGACTTCAACACTTGCCTCTTACAACACAGAGGACTTCAACAACAATGAATATAATTGTTTGTCGACGGTATTTGTTCTTGATAACACAGTTTTGTCACTTTTAGTACAAATTTCCTATAATCTTATCCTCAAAATATACGACTGATGTTTTGTGAAGATTAAGGAAAGTATATTACTTATTGAATCAAAAGATATGAAATAATTTCAATGATTCAATAAGCAATTAAAATAATTGAGAGCTTTTAGAATGTAGGAGTATGTTGAAAGTTAGATCAGAGATTAGAGTAAAAAGCATATACTATCATGTTTTTTATGTATCTTGAATCAATGATTTAGATGAGTATATATAGAGAAAAATAGTTGTAACTCTTTGTGAACAGTTGCCATTAATAGATATGATTATTTGATGAAAGGTAAGAGATGCAACCATTGGAGAAAGAAGTGTCCTTTGGAAAAGGTTGCTCTCTGTTTAAAAACGGTCGACAAGTCAAAAAATGACCAGTAGACAGGAATTTGAATATATATACGTTATGTTCACTTGTGCACATTATCTGTGCATTCTGGGCAAAAACGGTCGACCACCTGGTTTTGACCGGTCGACCGGTTTTGTCCAGACTGCACAGTTAATGTGCACTCATATATATTTATATATATATATATTCGAAGATTAAAGGCATAAGATTATTTGAGGATAGATTTTAACATAAATAATCATTACTAACATACAAAATAATCAACCTCTAATCATATGGAGCTTTTTGTGTCTGAATAACTTCTTTTTGTCGATCACGGCTTATCCCTTTGTCAGAAATCAAAACTCTATAAAAATCTTGACTCAACATTCTCCCCCTTTTTGATTGATGACAACATATTTATGAATCTCCCCCTGTATAAGATATCCCCCTGAGATTGTGTCCTGCATATATACTGTTAGCACAATTTTCTCCCCCTTTGTCATCGACAAAAAGGAGTTGTTTAAATGGAGGATGTAAAAGAGATTATAAGCAACATAAAACTACTACCATAGATCAGGAGTAACATTCACACAAGATGATAATACACACAATTCTAGTACGAATTAAAACACGACACTATTTAGTACAAGTGCCAGATAATATCTTTAAAGCTCCACCTAAGTATAACATCTCCCCCTAAGTATAATATCTCCCTCTATTTATATGCATATGAATTTCTCCCCCTTTGTCATTATCAAAAAGAATGGGGAAATATATAAAATTATATAAAATATCTTGTATATAACGAGATAAACTCATTATTAATTATGAAGGAAAAGTAAAATAAATTTTACCATATTTACCGAAGTCCATATTTTATTGTAAGCACGTAATTCTATTAAACATATGGAACATTCTTTGAAATTCCAAAATCTATCATTTTCCTTTTGTTTCTCTGAGTACCTGCAAAAAAAAAAAAAAATTTTCGGTACCCACTTACTATGTTAGGGTCCGGGGGGTTAGGTCTTTGGAAACCATACCCATTTGGGTGTGGTTGAACCTTTATAAATATAATTTTCATTACAAATTACATTCTTATAATAGTTGCTAATATAAAGTTGTTTATCATGATCAATCATATTCGCTGGAATCCATATCTTAATACTATTAGTCATTAGCTTAGTACTTGTAGAATAATTTCTATCATTTCTAAACAAAGTACTATTATGACTATAACTGGTTTTAAAACTATCTTGATTACTAGTACTAGCACTAAAGTTAGTATACATGAATGCATATCTAGTACTATTTTTAATTTTAGCTTGTTTATAGCCTACACCACTTCTATCATTGTGAGCTTTTGAATTCTTAACATAACCTATTCCCTTCTTATTTGAAGCAGGTTGAGAATTTTCAATAATCCTGGATAAATTTACTCTCCCTTTATTAAAATTGGAAATATTTTTAGTAATGTCATCAAGCTTAGTTTTGAGACTAGTGTTATCTAACTCAACAATTCTAATTTTTGTTTTTAACTCATGATTTTCAGAAGCTAGAGCATTATTCTTTTCTTTTTGAGCTTCTATTTCTTGACTTAATAGAGCGAGTTGAGAATTGTCTGAATCTTGAATTTTCTCAAGTTCTTCTTCTAATATTCTCTTCTCGTCTTTAAGCATATCTCTTTCGAATTCTGCTTTCTTCTGATTTTCCAGAGCTTCCTTATATTTTCTTTTGAGACTTTTTAAAGTGTCTAGAAGTTCTGAATTTATTTCTATCATATCATCAAAAGTTAGATCACTAACCTCGTTATCTTTTGCCATGAAGAATTTGTTTGTTTGCTCCTTTGATTGTTCTTTATTGCTCTTCCTCTTCTTATTGCCTTGACTAGATCTCTTTGTATCCATTTATTCTAGGATGTTGTTACGATCTCTAGAAAAACCAGGCTACGATACCAAATGAAAAGTGCGGTGTGTATACGAATGCACATGCTAATATAGTACACACGGATCGTGTAATATGGACTATAATATAAATGCGGAAATAGATTATAATAGCATAGTAAATAAAAATAGAAAAATCACACCTGAGATTTTTATACTGGTTCGGAGCACCGTCCTACGTCCAGTCCCAGACTTCTGTCTGGATTTTCACTATTAACTACCTCGCTTCACCCGGAAGAATAGGTTTACAACACCCGAGCAAACGAACGGGATTTCACGCCTCTAATACACTGAGGACTTCAACACTTGCCTCTTACAACACAGAGGACTTCAACACTTGCCTCTTACAACACAGAGGACTTCAACAACAATGAATATAATTGTTTGTCGACGGTATGTGTTCTTGGTAACACAGTTTTGTCACTTGTAGTACAAATTTCTTATAATCTTATCCTCAAAATATACGAATGATGTTTTGTGAAGATTAAGGAAAGTATATTACTTATTGAATCAAAAGATATGAAATAATTTCAATGATTCAATAAGCAATTAAAATAATTGAGAGCTTTTAGAATGTAGGAGTATGTTGAAAGTAAGATCAGAGATTAGAGTAAAAAGCATATACTATCATGTTTTTTATGTATCTTGAATCAATGATTTAGATGAGTATATATAGAGAAAAATAGTTGTAACTCTTTGTGAACAGTTGCCATTAATAGATATGATTATTTGATGAAAGGTAAGAGATGCAACCATTGGAGAAAGAAGTGTCCTTTGGAAAAGGTTGCTCTCTGTTTAAAAACGGTCGACAGGTCAAAAAATGACCAGTAGACAGGAATTTGAATATATATACACGTTATGTTCACTTGTGCACATTATCTGTGCATTCTGGGCAAAAACGGTCGACCACCTGGTTTTGACCGGTCGACCGGTTTTGTCCAGACTGCACAGTTAATGTGCACTCATATATATTTATATATATATTTGAAGATTAAAGGCATAAGATTATTTGAGGATAGATTTTAACATAAATAATCATTACTAACATACAAAATAATCAACCTCTAATCATATGGAGCTCTTTATGTCTGAATAACTTCTTTTTGTCGATCACGGCTTATCCCTTTGTCAGAAATCAAAACTCTATAAAAAACTTGACTCAACAGAAATAATAGTGGTGTTATTTTGGGAACGTTTTTGAATTGGAATTGAATGTGGAGAGATTTGGAATTTAAAAATATTTGAAAGGGATTTTAAGGAAATAAAAGCATTTAATTCTCTTTCGATCGCTGGAAAATAATTTCGGTGATGACTGCATCATCATCGATGTTCATTTTCGAGTTCTAGAAGAGAAATTGCTACCAAGTTGTTTTAAATCGGAATTGTTTGTGAACCGGGTTTGGTTTTGAAATTCAAAGGAATAATTGAATTTGCCAAAATATTTTGGATGTAGTTGATTTCAAAAGTGATTTTGAAAATTGGGGAAATTGTTTAAACTCTGGAATCTTATTTTAAATGTTTATGGAATAATAAAAATATATTGGCTAAATAAAATGTATAATCCCGGATTAAAGAGTAAAATGTGAATGTGATTAGTTATAAATAGATGAAGTATGGAGATAAATAAGTTTGTGACTTATAAAATTTAGAAGTGGAATAAATAAGTTAAAATAAAATTGATTTGAATTTTGAGAAGTGAATGAAAATTCAAAACTTAAATTATAAAATAAATTGACCTCCAGTAAAATAGTCAAAGTGGCTTTGAGATAAAAAATAAAATGTTGGGAATAAACCTTGAATAAATAAATTAATAATTAATTGGTAATGAAATATGGAGATGGAACTTGAATTGGTTAGATGAAAGTCGAATACCAATTTAATGTGGCAAATGTTTAGTTTGCAAATAAATTATGAAATGAGTATTTGATGTAACCAATATGAAATGTTCCAAGATAAATAAATGAATTCAAATAAAATGAATTCAAATATAGCATGCAAAATAAATTGAACGGAATCAATTAAAATGAAATCAACTTAAGTATGGATTGAATTCGTATCAATTCAAATTAGTTATAAAATAAAATAAATATTCTTTTAAGTAAATAGCACTTAGTTTGCATAAAAGTAATTGTCGTTTGACATAAACGGGATTATATAAATTCTATGGGTTAACAGGAGCCAATAAAATTGGTTTTTGAATCAATTATAATAAACATGGGCTTGATTGGATGAAAAATAAATTGAATGTAAGCGATGAAGTGTAAATGAATTCAGCTTGGATTGTTGGTGAATTAAGTGTAATTGGAAGTGTAGTCAAATAAAATAGAATTGGATTATAACAATGATGGATTGAATTGGTGGATAAAAATCCAAGTAGACATAAATTTAAAACCTTCCTTGTTATTGATAGAAGTAAATTCAGAATGAATTAAGTATGGAAGTTTGAAGTTTAAAGAAATGATTGAATAAACTAATTTAATTAAATTAGTAAAGGAGATTGGTTTGATAATTGGAAATCAAATTTAGAATTTAAATTAGAGAGTGCTTATAAGTTTTGAAGTTGAAACTTCTTGAAGGAGACAAATAACTGAAGTAATATTTGGATAAAGGGCTTAACTTAAGTAAATTTGAGATATGGTGGTGTCGAGTTTTATGAAATGATTTGAAATAAAACTTGTTTGGTAAATGAAATTAGTAATTGAGTTAATTAACTTAAGTTATATTAATGAGAATTTGACTTCGAATAAAATGGAAGTTAGATTGCTTTTGAAATTAATTCAATTTAAATGAGTTTAGTTGGACTTAAAATGAATTTAAGTTAAGTATGAGAGTTGTGAAATCATTTAAAATTGAACGGGATGGTTTGAATATTGTTTGGAAGCATTCAAAATAAGTGTCGAAATATTTCATATGTGCTTATGGAAGTATATAATATGCACTGCTTATAGAATCCATGTTTTAGTTATTGATAATAAAGTGAAATGTTAATAAACTTTGTATATTTGACACTGACATGTTTAAATTGAGTAAGTACAGGTACAGGTACAGGGGAGCCGTATGGCTGGATTTGATCACGCAAAATGCTAAATAAATAACCGCTTTGCTTAAAAACGCTAAATAAGGTACGCCTATGCAATACAAATAGGAAATATGAACTGTTTTTCTGTTTTCCGACCATATGGGTCGATGTATATATATTTATATCTCTTGTCAAATTGCAAAAGCTCCTCCGTACAAAGGAGACTCTGCCAAATTTTTTCGAAAATTTTGGGAGTTAGAATTTTTTTGAATCTTATGAAAATTTTCACTAACGACAAATGATTTAAATTTGTTAACAAATAGAATTATAACTGAATATTGAAATCTAATTTAAATTGTATAAGTACAGTAAGATGAACTGAAGAATTGTTCAAAGAAACTAAGAGAAGGAAAAGGTTTGCAAACAAACTTTTATTTGAGATGTTAAATAAATTAGTAAGTAAAACTAATAAGGAAATGGTTAATTAAATATGGATTGAAATAGGGTGAATCAAAACTCAATACTCAAAGTTTGGAAATGAATTGAATTCAAGTAAAATTGGGAAGAAGTATTTATATTTGAAATTAATTAACAAAGTGAAGCAAATTGAAATTTTTATGGAATTGTAAAGGCAAATTGAATAAAATGGATATAAACTCCAATAGTGAAGTGAAAACAAATTCAAGAGATATGTAAAATATTTATATTGAATTTAAGAAATGAAGGTGAAATTCTTAAGTAAGTTGGCATTGGAAATGTACTAAGTGAATAATTGAATGAAAATTATACTAGAAGTTGTGACAAGGGAAAGTGAGTATAAGTGAATAACAATCAAAATAAATTGAATAAAAAGGGAATTGATATTATTGGTAATCAATTGGGGAAAATACGTAGGATGTACGTATATTATTTTATTCGCATAGCTATATGGATCCAGAATTCGAGCATAAAATTTCGAGATAGTTATGTTGATCCGAGTTAGGATTTTTCACTCGATTTTCAACGACGAATCCTGGATATGGAATTTTGATTGATTCTGGAAATTCTCTATCATAGTTTACAACTATGCAAGGAGAATGACAGTTTCTAATCAAGAAACCAAATCTGAGTCCACACTAGGAAGTTGGGTGGACGATACTAGTTCGGAAGTGAAATTGTGTGATCGAGTGAGCGATCAGATTTGGTATTGCGTACGAATGATATAGGTACATCGTACGGGCTTAAATGGAATGAACATTGAAATTTTGGAAAGAAGTCAAATAAACGATTTTGAATGTTGTGATTATATATTATTGCCAAACAGGATATGCAGGTATGAATAAGGGAAAGGAAAATTTGTTTTGGTTTTAGAAGATAAATTTGAATTTCTCGACAAATAGGTATGTGTTTAAATTTCTATGAAATTTGATTGGGTTTTTGGATTTAGCCACTTGGCCTTTTGTTTTCTTTTTGAATTTGGGAGGACGTAGAGCCATTTTGTAGTTGTACCGAGCTAGCCGCGCAAAGGAGATGCTGGCGAAATATTTTGAAAATTTAGAGAGTTAGAAAAATTTTGAGAAAATTATGATAATTTTAAATTTGATTTGAAATTTAAATTTGAATGATTGAGTAGGTAATATTGTTTGAAATTATGGGAAAGTTGGGATAGATTAGTAAGAATGGTAGTGGGTCTTTTATAAAAAGATAGTTGGTTAGATGTTGAACTGATTGGTTTTGGAAAAAGTAAATGGGTATTGGACCATTCTTCCTAACTAGTAATTTCGGGGACGAAATTCTTTTAAGGAGGGAGGAATGTGACGACTCGGAATTTTTAAGCAGCTAAAATTGGAATATTTAATTGATTTGAAATATTTAAAAGTTAATTTTTGACTTTAATTTCAAATATCACCATTTATTTGATAATTAAATTATTGATTTAAATAATTTAAAGTTGAGCTAAATGTTGAATCTGAAGTTTTAAACCTGTTGAAAATAATTTGAAGGCTTGAAAAATTTATATTGATAATACTGAGGATAATAGAAGTGTTAAAATTAAATTTAACAGTGATTTGTTAGTTTTAAAATTTTATTGTTTAAATTGAATTTAAAATATAGCCTTCCGAGGCACAGTCTCAGAAATCGACGAAACCAGTTCCATTGGATCCGTAATATTGTATTATTACCGGATTTCAATTTTCGTTGTATTTGGAGTTGTTGGGTGAGCATACGATATACTAACGCATAGAAGTTTTACTGTGACAAATTAAATTTAAATACCCTATATTCATTTTCTTTCATCCGACATTATGTACAACCTGCCGCCTATTTGCCTCCTTAGTACCCATTTTCCTTTTTCTTCCCATCTTCTCAAGTCTCTGTTCGATCAGAAGAAGGAAGTATAATAACAAAGGATATTGAGCCGAAGCTTTAACAAAATCAAAGAAATTAAAAGAAAAAAAAATAGGGAACAGGGGGAACTCGCGTGTTCGAACAAGCAAGGCAATCGCGTCATCATCGATGGCCGCTTCTTTTCGATTCAATCGATCGTTCGAATCGCGATGGAAGCTCGGGTCGTGGCGGTTTCGAAGAGGCATCGGGGAGGAGTCGTTCGCAAGGGAGTTAGGGTTTTGGGGCTGCGCGCGTAGGGTTTCGGCTGGCCATGCATGGCGTTCGGCTTGGAGGAGGTATGTGTGTGCTCGACGCTCGAGGTGGAATGGGATGCGCGAAGGCGGAGGCGTGAATTTCTGGGCACGTAGAGGAAGAGAGCATGGCGGGCGGAGGAAAGCTTTGGGCTTCGATCATCATTACTTGGGGCTAGGGCAAGTCGCGAGCATAAGGGCAGCGTGCGGTTGTTCAAGTGAGCAGTAGCGGCGAAGATGGTATTTTGGCAGAGACGGCTAACGAAGGTCTTTGGGGTTCGATGTTTGGGAGTGGGGTTGATCGGGGAAGTTTGCCATTTGTTTCCTGTTCGTATTTAGGTAATTTTAATTTTTAAAACGTTTTAATTTAATGTTTACTCAAGTTTGAGCTTGTAAATAATTATTTATTTTTATCACTTATCAAAAATTAGTAGTAAGATATAACATGGTTTTGTTTAAAACTTAATTATTTGTTCAAATTAAATTATTGGCTAAAATAAATTATCCCTGTCATGACGTAATTTGTTAAATGGAAACTTTATTTTTTGGTATGGATTTGTTTAGTAAACCTATTGAAGTTATTTTGTGCTAAAAATATTTTATTTATTTAAACTGTAAGTTGAAATAAATCAAGGGTTAAAAATATTATTAAATTTGAAATTAATTGTTTGATTAGTTCAAATATTAATAAACCGAATAAATATTTATTCAAGGTCCAAATCTGAAAGAAAACAAGTCAGAATGGAGGTGGGTTGCAAACAGCAATAAAGAGGTGAGTTAATCTCACTCAGTTAATTTAAATTTAAATGATAAAATTTAAATAATTGTTTGAATGGGTGAAATTGATTGACGTGCCATAGTATGGTATATTATGGAATTGGCATATTATTGTGCTAACATCTGTGGATGCAGGGAAAACAGGTTGGAGGGTTCCAACTGGACCCCTCAACATTTATTATTTAATATTCTCTATTGTGATTACTTGATATTCTATGATAAATATATTGGAATACTGAATGTTACGATTTGATTGGATATATTTGGGTATAATGAATTACCAAAAATATATAAATTGGGTTTTGGAAAGAAAATAAAGGAAGTAAAGTTGTAAATGAAATAATCTTAGAAAATTTAATAAAATTAGAATGAATTGAAAAAGAAATGGAAGTATGTTAAATACTAATCAATAACTTCGTGTATGAAAAGAAAGGGGTTTGAATAAACAGTAATTAATGATTTATAAAATCAAGTGATATTATTTCAAAGGAATAAAGAATTATTTTAAAACTTAAAGTTTTAAATTCGTTTAAAGGAATAAGAAGTAAATTGAGAAATCTAAATTGGTATTTCAATTAAAAGTATTTTAAATCATAATTAAGGAATAAAATCTGAAATTAAAGGATTTTGGAATAAATGAAGTAAATTGGAAATCAATTTGGAAATTGATTTAAGTGTTTGAAATTGGATATTTGGAAGAATAAATTCAAGGTGGGAATTTATTAAAGGTATGAGAAAAATTGTTTAAAAATAAATAGTGATTTATTTTTAAAAGTTGTGAAGAGAAGTATATTTCTCTAGATAGCCAAGTACGTTTTCAAAGTAAGTTTTTAAAAATAAAATAAAGGTTTTAATGTTGTTTTACAAAGTATGTTCTTGGAAATTTATTATTTCTAAATGTTTAAATTCTAAGGTAAATATTTATTCAAATCTATTACCGTAGTAATAATTTATAAAGAGTGACTTAGTAATTCTGTTTTAAAGGTGAAAACCTAGTTTATATTTATAAAGTAACCTTATTTTCAAATATTATTATAGTATATACTTTTAATCAATTATTGAAATAGTTTTAATTTAAATATTTTAAAGTAAATTCTAAAGTAAGTAATTTGTTAATCTATTATCGTGATAATTATTTAAAGAATGATTTGGTATTTTGTTTAAAGAAGAAAATCTAATGTATAGTTATAAGGTAACCTTATTTTAGTTATTTCTAGAGTATTATTTTAAATTAAGTATTAAAGTAATTTTTCTATATTGAATGTTAAATATATTTTACAATATAGTTTTTTTTTAAATTATTTTAAAAATCTAAAGTTTTATGCTTGATGATTCCAGTGGAAATAGAAATACTGGGAATTTATTCTGAGAAAGGCAGATAGTTTTGAAAACTATTTTCAAAGGAATTTGAAAAGTGAAAATATATCTTGTGAAGATATTTTTGAGATAAATAAATAATTTGGAAAATTATTTATTGTGTGATGGATGTTGTGAACATTAATTGATAGTTAAATAACCGACTATCAATATTGGCCAAATGCATTGATCGTTTCGAAGAGACCGGGATCGAGATTAATTTCTCGAAAACCACTTCGATCCGATTTATACGTTTCGTGGAAATGAGTTTGGATTCGGAGATGGAGCAGTGAAGTGCAAGGGCTAGTCGCTACTAATCCTGAGGATATTTCCAAAATGGATGTAGTAGGAATAGTGCATTCGGTTCCGTTTGAACCCGGGACGGACTTATATGGATGAATGCTTGCGAAACATCGTCAGGTGGATATGGGCATTCTAAGGGATATGGTCTATAAAGGTAACGCTTAGCCTCAAGCCTCATCAAATGGGAATGACTGAAAATCAGGGGTTATGCAGCAAGGCTAGGTGGGTAGCACCCAAGCAGGGTGAGGTCATTCCTGTCTAGATGTCCCTTTTATTTTCGGCTTAGTGGGCGGTTGCTGATCCCAACCACGGGGTGATATCACTCAGGATTATCCAGTAAGGGGTAGTACCGATCTGGTGTTGCAGAGGAGCAGGCGTACTCCTCGGTACGGTGATCTAGGCCCCGTACTGTGACAGGCAGTACCCCAGTGCCTAGTCATTAGTTGGAAATCCATTCTCCCTACGAGCCTTGTACGAGTTTTGTTTGTATTACCCACTTTGTGGCTAGTAGCTGGAATTTAATAATGTAACAATTTCGGCTATTTTATAAGTATTTGTATATAGACCCTATTATAATATAAGAGTATTTCTATAAAAATTGTTTTAGCTATCGTAAGGTAAAAACCCGACATGTTTATTTGTGGCGTGGTCTTATGTGATGCTTTTGTTTTCAAAGGATTTTTGAAACTTTAATAATTAATTGAGTGTGATTTTCTCACGCTGCTATTCCAGACTGACTCGGGTGTTATTTAACTGTAATGCTCGGGTCAGACCGAGTATTATAGGCTACATGATATGATACTGTGGAGCTCAGGAGGCGAGCTAGAGGACGATACGTATTTCCGTAGTTGTTTATGTATATATTCTACTGTGTTGAGTAGCTGTGTATCCATTTGTATGTTGATAATGTTGAGCTGTGATTGATGTACTCTGGTGATGTAATATATAAACAGATATATTTGATTTTGAGTAAAGAGCATTTAATATCTATTATATTTTATTCCGCTGCGATGGTTTGATTTTGATGTTGTTTTCTATTCTCTTCTTCTACCACTTCTTCTTTAACCCAAATGGTTCGTATTTTTGTGCAACTTGAGTTGGTTGACGTAGAATAGCATTGACTCAAGGGGTACGGATTTGCGGGTCGTTACATTTTAGGTACTTCACAGGTGACAGAATTTACAGCCCTTCCATGCAGCTTTTGACAGATTCCTACGCATCGTGGAATAATGCAATCTTTCGCTTTCAGATCTACATCTTCACGACAAGCAGTACATGAAATTTTCTTGAAATGACAAAAGCATGAGTCGATAGTCACTTGACTTTTCATTATTAAATTCCAGCTTTATTTTGTAAAAGAAAACTATAAATAAAAAAATATATTGTGCCTATGTTTACATTGAAGAGAAAAAGAGCAAAAAGAAAGAAGAAAACACAATATTTCATCATATTTGATGTGATTAACTTGTAATACAAATTATTACATGGCTTTATGCTTGAACATATTTCATGTGCTTGTATAGAGGCATGTCAAAATTAGTAATGAATCAATTTTGGTTGAAAATTCATTAATTTCCACATTTCTATGTATTTCAAATAAGTAATAATCATATGGAAAATATATGACATATGAGCCAATCAGTGTATTTATAAATATATATCTGTTACTTCATTAAATATCCATCCCATTAATTAAAATTTCCCTAATTCATGTGTTGATTGATTTCATATACTAGGTAATTAATTATGTGATTATCGTTTACCTTATATACCGAACTAGACAAACAAATGTTAGGGATCAATCTCATAAGTTTTAAAGGATTTGATGTTATTTCCATTTATTTATATACAGTAATTAGATATTTTACAAGAAGTCATAAATAACATCTATTTGAAAATGTTATGCAAATTATTTAAACCCACGTCATAATATTAGTATTTGTTCAACAATGAACTAAAAGATCTCATAATCAATAATATATTGTAATAAGCTGAACTACAAGGATGTTGAAATAAGTGAGAATATTTTGTATAGTTTAATCCTTTCCATCCCTCTCTATTGCAATTCCGATCCAGTTTTCCTTCATATATTATCAATTTCTCTTTGTTTAGCAAATATTCCACTTATGAATTGGTATGCAATTTACTATATACTCCAATTGCTAGAAATTTCAATATCTTTTAAAATAATTATCCATGTGGAATATGATAATGGAAACATACAATTTTTATGCTTGTTTTAGCAGGGTTGAAAATGGAAATGTAAGAAACGATATGAAAATGCAAATTTTTTTCATTACCTTTGCATGGATATCGAAGGAAGTTTGTAAATGGAAGTTTCTGGCATGATTTGAATTTGCAATATTTTTAGCATGATTTATATATTTAAGAATTAAAGTCCATTGATATGCTATCTTTTGTGACATAAAAAATCATAAGGGAAGTTTTGTGAAACATCCACTTTAACTTTTAAAATACACAACTATCCCTCCTCAAAAACAAGGTTTGAGAAAAACTATTATTTTTAAGTTTTCGCACGTTTGTAGAAAACTCTACATATATTTTCAAAAATGTATGCAAATAATTTATAGAGAACTCTACAAATGTTTACCGAGAAATATACAAATATGGACTACAAATATTTAAAGAGAAATCTGCCAATATTTGTGAAGTTTTCTATAAATATTTTAAGAGAAATCTTCGAATATTGGCATTACAAAAAAATCTTTTGATTAAAGAAAGATGCAGTTATAGTTCAGATTTAATTTTCGAAAAAAAAAGTATCCAAAAATTAAAAATTAGGATGTAATTTAAAACACGTTTTTGGAAGTGATTTTCACATATGAAATTTGAAAATAAGGGGCAGATGTAATTCCAATAATTATAAACTTAAATGTTTACTCAATTATTCTCAGCTGCCATAAATTTCTTGCGTATATTTCAACTATTCTAATTTCCACTAATTTAAAATATGTTTTATGGAAGATTCTTACATGTATTTCATTAAACTTTGGCTTACAAATTTTATCAGTAATAAGGTATTTCTCTCAATCTATTCTAACATCTAATACTATAATAATTATTAAGCAACTCTCATAACTTTCATTTATGTTTAATATATTGTATCTAGTTATCCATTAAAAATCATGCTAAATCAAAAATATCTAGTTAAAGACCTTTATAAACGCAAGCATGCATATATAGACACACATATATCTATATTTTCACTTGAATTTAGTAGATTACACTCTATGGAAAAATAGTTGGCATATCAATTTTTCATTTTTCCAAAATTTTTAAAGATCATTTACTTAAACAAGTTTATTATATTACTTTGTTTAATTTTGAAAACATATGATATTAAAAAATGTATTGTGTGTATCCATTAGGTAAACTAAAAGTAAAGCCAAATGGTACAATTTGATTTGTTTTTTTGTACAAAATAATTTAGTATGTGTTAACCCCGTTCCAGCCTACGAGTTAAAGGAGTCAACGAGTTAAGGCCCGGGATGGGCCACGACTTAAGGTGCTTAACGGTTCAGGAAGGATCTACGACTCAGGAAGCCTCACGACTCAACAAGTCACCGACTCAATAAGTTAACGACCTAAAGCTCAAAGCGACTTAAAGGGTTACGACTCAACGACCCAAGGAGAGATTGTACGACTTGAGGAACCTTATGACTTAAGGAACCTTACGAGTTAAGGAACCTTACGACTTAAGGAATCTTACGGGTTAAGGAAGGCTTGCGAGTTAAGACATTAACGACCTGAGGAATGTCACGACTTATGGAGGTCTACGACTTAAGAGGAATGCGACATAAAGGTGATACGACCTAAGACTTCAGAGACAAGTACTAACATCAAGGAAAGTTGCACTGGTTAACTCGTGAATGGCTCAGGACTTGTGTTATTCATTTGAATGGGAACATAGATTTGGACCAAGCCGTGAGCTAACCCAGTAGGTCGGCCGCGTGTTAACATGAGACGACTCACCATGACTCGTCCACGACCTAAAGTCACTAAGTCACAGCCCGCTATCATGATACTTATATCAAAGAGGAATGATTCGTATACGACTTAAGACTTGTGCTATATTCAGAGGATCGAAGGCGCTCTGGTATGAAGCTGGGGTTCAACCTGTTGAGTCGTCCACGACCCAATCTGACTCGGCTACGAGTTAACGATGAGTCGGGTACGACTCACGACTCAAGGCCGAAAACTCCTATAAATACATGACCACTTCCAACATTTGGGGGGACCTTTTTGCCAATGATTTCAAGCGCCAATATTCTGCTGAATTCTCAACTCACCCGACACTTCAAGTTCGAAAGACATTTCAACTAACTTCAAGGGAAAATCTAACGCAATCTACATGGATTCGAAGAATTCTTCTCTACCAAAGTTCTAGTTGTTTGTCTCGTCATAATTGTAATTGAGGATTGATGTAAAGTTGTAATCGGTTTAGCAATAAAGAGAATTAAAGTGGACGTAGGCTTGCCTTGAGCCGAACCACTATAAAATCGTTGTTATTCACTGCTTTTTCTGTGATTTTCTGCTTATACTCTGCTCCCGAATCATCGGGTGGTGCTTTCACAACTACACTTCATACACCGGGGTGTTAGCGTTCAAATTTTGGCGTTAACATTTTTGGTGCTTTCACTGAGAACTGAACTCAGGCAAATCGTCATCATTGCTCCACGAAAGTTTGTTGAAGTAACCTCTCTGAAGACTAGAAGTTTATCCGAAATCATGGCTCCAGGGAGAAAGAGTAGATCTGTTAGATCTGGAAATGCTCAAGAGGGAACCTCCGCTTCTCCAGTACCTAATCAAGCCACCCCACCTGTTGGGGTTACAAAAGCGGAGTTGGATACTGTAATCTTAGGGCTGAACCAGCAGATAAATGCCCAAAGTGCACAATTGGAAGCTCAGAACGCCCAAAATGCCCTAATTTTGAATAAGTTGAATGACTTGCTTGGGGTAAACCGTCAACCAACGGGTAATGAAAGGAACTTTGCTAGCAACATTCATGAGGATGAAGAAAGAAACATTCCTGAGAGGGCTGCCAGCCCCTTTGAGCGGACATTTCCTGAAATTGGTGGATCTAAAGCTCGAAATGATGAGGGATATCTTTCTGAAATGGTTCGACAAATCATGAAGGAAAGCATGCAAAGGAATGAAGATGAGAAGGAATGGGGTTTCGCTCCAAGTAAAACCCCATTTACCGAAAGAATCTTAAAGGCTGAGTTCCCAAGGAAGTTCGTCCCTCCAACTATCCCAGCTTACAAAGGAACAAGTGATCCGAACGAATTCTTGTATAAGTATGATTGGCACATGACAGGTGCCAGAGCTTCTGATGAAATAAAGTGCCGATATTTTCCTGTATATCTGGAAGGTGTAGCTCTGCTGTGGTTCACCAAGCTACCGGTCCGATCTATAGATCAGTTTTCTGACCTAACCCGAAAGTTCAAGGAGCAGTTCAGACTATATGCTTCAAAATCCAAAGATATCATGTCACTGTCAAGTCTAGAACAGAATCCAGGGGAGACTATCAGATCTTTCTTGAATCGCTTTAACATAGCACTGGTTGAGGTAGACAATGCAGAGCCACAAATGATCTTGACTTATCTGATGAGGGCCATCGACAAGTCAAGCGAATTTGGAAAATGGCTAAACATGAAGGAACCAAATTCCCTTGAAAAATTCTACAAGAAAGCAGATGAGTTCATACGCCTGGAAAGCCATCCTGTACCGGTAAAGGCAGTGTTAGAAAAAGCTGAAGATAATATTGCTGCTCCACGCAAAAGTGAATCTGTAGGACAGAAAAGGGAAAATAACGATGGAAAGAAACAGAAAAATCTGAAGAAGCCCCGTTCCTTCAAACCATCGGAATATACTCCTTTATCAGATACGCCGGAGCGTATATACCTTGCCACTAAAGATTCTGTTGAATATCCTAAACCTCCTATTCTGAGAACCGGGAAAAAAGCTGTGCAAAGTGGGAAGTTCTGTCGCTTTCATAATCAACCTGGTCATGATACCGACGAATGCCGCCAATTGAAAAATTTGATTGAAGAATTGATAAGGGAAAACAAGCTGCAGCAATTTGTGGAAAAGAATAGCAGCAATCTCGCTTCAACTAGTCAGGGGCAACGAGCTCCTGCTCATCAATCCAGGACAGGTGAAAAGACTGCAGGGCATGAATCCGGAAGGCCTGTTATCAATGTCATTACGGGAGGACCTCACCCAGCAGGCAGGAGCTGGGGTGAGATGGAAAGGTATACCCGAGCTTTGAAGTATGTACCGAACGAGGAAGATGTATTCGTTTTGGAAGGTGCTATGCCCCTGAAGCAACAAAGAACTTTCAATGATGATATTGTGTTCAGAGGCAGGGATTCTGCAGGTATTGAAGCTCCTACCTTGGATCCCTTAGTCATCTCGGCTGGTATTGGGCCAGCTATTGTCAGAAGAGTTCTCATTGATTGTGGCGCATCCTGCAATATCCTCTTCAAGAAAACATTCGACCAAATGAAGATCCCTATGGCTGATGTGCAAACCTCATCGCAGAAAATCGCTGGCTTCACTGGGGAGCCAAAACAGCCGATAGGAACCGTTGATTTGTTTGTGGAACTTGGAGAAGGAGAGAGAAAAGTGGTCCGCAAGCAAACTTTTGTGATTGTCGACGAATTTTCTGCTTATAATGCTTTCCTTGGCCGTCCAACTCTCGCAGCATTCAAAGTTGTTCTGGCCCTATGGTGCCTCACCATTAAATTTCCCACAGATAATGGAGTGGGAGTTATAAAAGGGGATCAAAATGCGGGGCGGGAATGTTATCTAACAGAGCTACGAGAAACGAGGAAAAGAGAAATGGGAAAGGATGCGGCAGCCCCAGTCCGCATCAAAGAAACAGCCTTGTAGCAATTACAGGGCGGACCCTGCACTGGCGAGCACAGCGGAGCAAGGAAAGAGATGGATCCTAGAAAAGTCAGTGCAGGGGAGAATAGAGTGGTACCAGCGGAAACGACAATACCAGTACCTGTTGACCCAAAGGACCCAAACAAGGTGTTGAATGTGGGTTCACAACTTAATGTGTCAATTCAGAATATCTTAATATCTTTTTTAAAGGCAAATTTGGATGTTTTTGCTTGGACTCATGCCGATATGTGCGGAATATCCTCAGAAGTTGCAGTACACGCTCTAAACATTGATCCAAGATTTACACCTGTGAAGCAGAAAAGGAGAACTCAAGGTCCAGAAAGGTTGGCAGCGTTAAAAGAAGAAGTTGATCGGCTCATGGAGAATAATTTTATCAAAGAATCTACCTATCCGAATTGGGTTTCAAATCCAGTGCTGGTTAAGAAAGCCAACGGAAAATGGAGAGTATGCATCGATTTTTCAGATCTAAACAAGGCCTGCCCCAAAGACTGCTTCCCATTACCCAGGATCGATCAACTGGTAGACGGAACAACGGGGCACGAATTTTTATCTTTTATGGATGCCTACTACGGATATAACCAGATCATGATGCATGAGCCAGATCAGGAGGACACGAGCTTTATCACCGACGTTGGTCTTTACTGCTACAGAGTTATGCCTTTCGGGCTGAAGAATGCAGGGGAAACATACCAAAGACTTGTTAATACTATGTTCAAGCCACAATTGGGCAAGACTATGGAAGTCTACGTCGATGACATGTTAGTAAAGTCTAAGAAAGCGGTGGATCACATAGAACACTTAGCAGACATGTTCGCAGTCCTCCGAAAATACGGAATGAAGCTCAATCCTTTAAAATGTTCATTTGGAGTGGAATCCGGCAAGTTTTTAGGTTTCATCGTGAGCGCTAGGGGCATTGAAGCTAGTCCAGCTTAGATTACCGCCTTAAAGGAAGTCAAAGCTCCTAGAACAAAGAAGGAATTGCAAAGTCTCAATGGGAAAGTCGCCGCCTTGAGTCGGTTCATTTCCAAAGCCACAGATAAATGCATCCCATTCTTTGACGCCCTAAGGAAAGGAAAGAAATACTTCGATTGGACTCCCGAATGCCAAAAAGCCTTTGATGAATTGATTTGCCATATGGAAACGCCTCCAATACTTTCTAGGCCTGGCGATGGTGAGGATCTTCTTATATACTTGGCAGTATCATCTCATGCTTTAAGTGCAGCGCTGATACGAGAAGACAAGAGGATTCAACATCAGTTTACTATATCAGCAAAAGACTCACTGGGGCAGAGATGAATTACTCTAAGTTGGAAAAACTCACCTATTGCCTACTAATTGCATCTAGGAAGTTGAGGCAATATTTCCAAGCTCATCCTACCAGAGTCCTCACTGATCAACCTTTAAAGCAAGTCCTGTTTCGCCCTGAGACTTCGGGCCGTCTTCTAAAGTGGAATATTGAACTCAGTCAATATGACATCACTTATCATCCCCGAAAAGCAATCAACGGACAAGCTTTAGCGGACTTCATCGTAGAATTCACAGATAAGGGTAACAGTGAGGAGGAAACGATCGACGATTCCCCAATCCAATGGAAGTTATATGTCGATGGCGCGAGAAATGACTACTGTTCTGGAGCCGGAGTTGTACTTGAGACCCCTGAAGGTCGATCATTATGCTATGCACTAAGATTGGAATTTCCTTCAACAAACAATGAAGAAGAATACGAAGCCCTTATCGCTGGTTTAAGGATTGCTAAAGAACTAAACATCCGAGCGTTACAGATCTTCAGTGATTCTCAGCTTATTGTATGCCAAGTCAAAAAGGAATTCCAAGCAAAAGGGGGGAATCTGCCCACCTACTTGTCAAAGGCTTGGGAACTCCTGGGTGATTTCGATCATTACATGATAAGTCACATTCCTCGAGAAGAAAACATGAAAGCCGATTCTCTCGCAAAGTACTCTAGCACAGGCGAAGCTCAATTTCTGGGGTTAACTCCAGTGGAGGTCCTGTCGACTCCGAGCATTGATGAGATGGATATTGATTGGATCATGAGCGTGTCTCAAGAGCAAGAATCATGGATGACTCCAATAACAGAATATCTGCTCAATGGATCTTTACCGGAAAATTCAAAAGAACGAAAGAAGCTACTGAGGAAAGCCTCTCGCTATATAGTCCAGGATGGCCAGTTATACAGACGGGGATTCTCAAGGCCGTTACTTCGATGTGTATCCAGGGAAGAGTCCAAAACAATCCTAGCTGAGGTGCATGGGGGAGAATGTGGTGATCATTTAGGTGGTCAAACTTTAGCGAAAAAGATTCTCCGATACGGATATTTTTGGCGAGAAATTAATCGAGATGCAGCAGACTATTCCCGAAAATGTGACAGATGCCAAAGATTCGCCAAAATTCCTAGAGCTCCTTCCACTGAGCTCACACAGATGGTCAGTCCATGGCCGTTTGCAATATGGGGGATAGACCTTGTAGGGCCGTTACCAACTGCCAAATCTGGAATTAAATATGCCATTGTTGCTGTAGATTATTTTACTAAGTGGGCAGAGGCTGAACCACTGGCTACTATCACCTCAAAAAAGATGATAAGTTTTGTGAATAAAAGTATCATTTGCAGATACGGTGTGCTTCAAAAAATAATTACAGACAATGGTACTCAGTTCGAAAGTGAAGAATTCCAAGATTTTTGCAAACGATTCAAAATCCAAAAAAGCTTCTCAGCAGTAGCCCATCCGCGGGCAAACGGGCAAGTGGAAGCAGTAAATAAAATTATCAAGTCAACCATCAAGAAGCAACTTGAAAGAGCAAAAGGTGGTTGGGTCGATAAGCTACCGCTAGCACTATGGGCATACAGAACTACCCACAAAACTGCGACTGGGCATACTCCGTTTTCATTGGCATATGGACCAGAGGCAATGATTCCGGTAGAAACAGAGGTCCCTTCACATAGAAGAATCCATTTCAATCAAGCGGAGAATGAGAAACTACAGCTTAAGGCACTAGATCTCCTTGATGAAAAAAGAGAAGAGGCTGAGCTCAGAATCGCATCTCATCAGCAAAGGATAGCCAGACATTTCAATTCCAAAGTTCGCCAACGCAGCTTTGAAATTGGAGATCTAGTCCTAAAGAGAATTATGACAGCGACAGGTGTGTTTGGGCCAAATTGGGAAGGACCATATGTCATAGGTCAAAAGCTTCTAGATGGCACATTCAAACTCACTACTGTCGAAGGAGATCAAATTCCAAGAGCTTGGAACAGCAACCACTTGCGTCCATACTTTACTTGATAGCTTTGTTGAAATATTGTAAAAAGAATTATGAATGTATGATTCCTGTAATTGAAAGCGATTGTAAAACCGATGCAAGTGAATAATGAAAGACTATAAAGTGGATGTAGGCCCAAATTCTTGGCCGAACCACTATAAATCTTGTGTTCCTTATTATTATTACATGTTTTCTTTATTTTCGATATGAAAAGTACATTAAATGTATTAATGAAATGTCGATTTAAATTTTTGCAGGCAACGAAAACAAAACTTGCACATTACAAGACCAAGTGATTCTTATTATCATTCAACAAACAAATTCCAAGTCGCAAAATTCTCGAGCTTAAATCCTAGATAAGAAGTGCTTCAATTGAACGGTCAATGATTTCGCCGAAAGCGGGCTTTAGCTAATAAATTGAGAAGTTTGAACAAACAAACATCCAATTAAGAAGCTTATGTCCGTTCTCGTGAACTGGGCTAGCAATGAAGTACACTTCTTTGGATTAAACAAGCTACTTGTAAGAGAAGGGAGTGCAAGCTTAAAAAAAAAAGAGAGAGAAAAAATATATATAGAGGATCACTGAAAAGACATAAGCAAGTGGACAAGGAACAACTAAAGTCCTCTTCGGAGGCACAACTCTTCGGTGGATAAAGACCTCTAACGAAGTATATGCCGTAAAAAAAAAAAAAGTTCTCTACTCAATCAAAAAAGATTGGAGGAGTCATGACCCTCCAACCATGAGAGAGTAACTTCCAGGCAATCTTCGGAGGCCCATTTCACCAGGAGTTGAAGTGTTACAACCGCTCTTCGGAATTTCACTTCACCAGAGTTGAAATGTAAAACAAAATAAAAGCCCTCTTCGGAGGCCCATTTCACCAGGAGTCGAAGTGTAATAGCCGCTCTTCGGAATTTCACTTCACCAGAGTTGAAATGTAAAACAAAATAAAAGCCCTCTTCGGAGGCCCATTTCACCAGGAGTTGAAGTGTTACGACCGCTCTTCGGAATTTCACTTCACCAGAGTTGAAATGTAAAACAAAATAAAAGCCCTCTTCGGAGGCCCATTTCACCAGGAGTTGAAGTGTTACAACCGCTCTTCGGAATTTCACTTCACCAGAGTTGAAATGTAAAACAAAATAAAAGCCCTCTTCGGAGGCCCATTTCACCAGGAGTTGAAGTGTAATAGCCGCTCTTCGGAATTTCACTTCACCAGAGTTGAAATGCAAACAAAATAAAGACCTCTTCGGAGGCACATTTCACCAGGAGTTGAAGTGTAATAGCCGCTCTTCGGAATTTCACTTCACCAAAGTTGAAATGCAAACAAAATAAAGACCTTTTCGGAGGCACAATCAAGAAGAAAGACCTCTTCGGAAGCCCACGTTTCACCGAGATTGAAATAAAACTTCCAAGTGTTGAAACGTGAAAAGGCTTTCTTCAAAGGCACAACTCTTTGGAGGTACACGTTTCACCAAGATTGAAATAAAACTTTCAAGTGTTGAAACGTGAAAAATCCCTCCTCAGAGGTACAACTTTCTATGTTTTTAAAAAAAAAATCCTCATTAAAAGCACACTTTAACTTTCAAAGGAAGAGTGATTTACCTATTCTGGAAAATAATCTTCCTCAAAAAAAAAAAAAAAAGAGAAAGTTAAAGTACCCTTCAGAGGCCCGCTTTACCTCATAGAAGAATTCACTTGGTAAAATGTGTACATAAGCAAAAGAAAAAAGTGATTTCTTCGAAGGACAGAGCGTAAAAACTTATATGAAGGGAGTTGTACTCTACGAAAAATTTCTTCAAGAATGAAATAATTATTCTTCAGAAAATAAGAGTGCAAGTCCCCTCGAAGTATAAAATATTGCAGCAAGCTTATGGTATGGGGGCAACATGGTATAGTTACATACAATATGGTATAGCCACATCGGCGAAAGTAATGCTCAAACAACATGCCATAAGCCCGCTGCACTATCATATAAATAAACTTGTGCAAAAATGAATAATAAATGCATTCTCAAATTCAAACAGGAGTCTGTACAAATAAAGGATCATTTTATTCAATTGTATTGCAGATACAAGTTTCAAAATAAAAAGCAGGGGCCGGTACCCGCACAATTCTCGACCAGTACATGCAAAAGACAAGAAGCTAAAAGCTGGAATCTTCATTTCTTCTTACCACCTTTGGACCCTTTACCCGGCCGAATGATTAGCTTTTCAGGTCGGTCTGTAGGCATAAGGGAAGAAGGAGAGGGAGGTGAAACTGGTGCAACTTCCGGTTCCTCTTCAGTAGCAATGATTTTCTTCCCCCTCCTCTTCGATGTTCCGTGCTTCTGTCTCCTCTTCGAAGAAGACTCACTCCCTGGAGTAACAAGAGCAGACAAAATTATGTCATCAGAAGGAGTCCGCTCCGGAGATATCTCACCTCCCTCAAGTCCCTCGTCTTTCTACTCTTGCGAAGCGATAGGGTTATCTAAGCCATGAAGAGCCTCTATTTGCTCCTCTTGTGACCCGGGCTGTGAAGCAGAAGGAGGAGCCACCTGAAGAGACGGAGGAGGGATAACCGGAGGAGGCGAAGTTTGCACAGCACTTGGTGTTTCAACTGCAGAAGAAGAGAAGTTAAAAATATTAGTATCTCCCCAAAAGAAGGGAGATATGGGTTCGTCAAGATTCAAGAAGTAATCGAGAAGCTCATCAAACTTTTGAGGAGCAAGCAGGCAATCCAGCTGAATCAGACCAATGTCAAAGTTACCTGAAGATATTTGCTTCGTTAGTTCAATCTCATAATTTTGAGCTCCAATATCCTCCAAAGCCTCATCATCAGTAGGGGTAATTACCCCGGTTCTTGTAGGAGGCGGGGAATGAGCACTGGAACCTGTGATGTAAACCCTAGGAGAAACTAAAGGACGTTCAGAGGTAGTAGGTGGTAATTCTTTTTCAGAACGTTCCTCTTCCGCCATCCCAGTCCGCACTCTGGCGAGTTGCTCTTTTCCCTTCGCAAGAGCAGCACGAGTTTCCTCATCTAGGTATCGCACCTCAAGCTCTTCCTCGGTATACCCGGCGCCTCTGAACATGTCGAGAGCAGCTTCCCACACTTCAGCCAAGGTGATTTCGTATTTAGGACCAAGAAAAGAGAGATTGCCGCGCCCCAAGACGCTGTGCAAGTAAAAGTCGAATAGAGTTGAACTGACGTTGGCTTCCATGGCTTGAATAGATTCTTCAGCTGCGATTTTACCAGCCATGGCCTCATCTCGTTCTTTTTCGGTTTTAGCAAGTTGAGCTTTTAATGCTTCAATCTCCATGTCTTGGGCGCTCATTTTACTCCGCAACTGAGCGGCATCAGTGCGGTAATTCTCTACGACCTCTTCTAGCCTCTCAACTTTAGCTTCGGCATCTCTTTGGCCAGCATGTGCATCCCGCACTTGTTTTTGTAGCACCTCTTCTCTTTGAGTGTAAGTGTTAGAAGAGGTGGTAAGATCGTCTTTAAGCTGCTTGACTTCAGCTTCAAGTTTCTCATTATACTCGGTTATGTTTTTCATCTCGATGTTGTGCTGGTCAAGAATCTTCTGCCATTCCGACTTATCGTTCTCCATAGTTAGCATCGCCTCGATATTGGCCCGATTGACCCTTTGGAGTTCATCAACAAGCTTTTGCCATCCAGACATTCTTTCAATATCGAGTCTGACGGCATCAAGATTTTGATACATGGCTTCTTTATCAATGGGAACTAAATCAAGATCGAAGCGAACCCCCTTCAAGCACCAATTGGGAATCGGCTCTGTAGGGTCGGTGGGCCCCTTTCAACACGATATGAAGGCCTATTAAGAAGCGTTTGAATAGCGCTTCCTTCAAGAGCAGGGGATTTGGAAGGAATGTCGATAGAGATGGGAGCGTCAAACTTTTCAGATATTGCAGATGCATGCTTCTCACTAGGTTTGGCCCGCTTGCTCGGGTCCTCAACAATGTGGCTCTTCCCCCGGCCATCATGTGTTTTACGTTTGTGAGAGTCATCGCCTCTTGAAGAAGACTCATGTCGCACATCTACCCTCTCATGACGTTCTTCATATTCTCTCCTCTCTCTAGCTTTTCGAGCAGCTCTCTGCTCATCGGTTTCTCTGGGACCAGTAAGGCAGCGTCTATAATCATAGTTGCCACGCCCTCCATAGCGCTGAAAGTCTTTATAGTAAGAGCCGCTGCCGCTACGCCCCATTGAAGGATCTGAAAGGCAAAAAGACAAGTCTTAAAAGCCTTTAGAGAAAAGAAGTCAAACATAAACAAGTGCTGAAAAATCCTAAGTGTTGTGTAATGTGTAAACTACACGCATCAAGCTACAGACCACTCTGTGGAGTAGAGGTGGTGATAACTTGAGTAGGAGGAGTTGGCATTTGTTGTAGAGAAGATGTCGCCTCGATTACAGGAGAGATAGTTTTGGAAACATCATCTTTAAAAAGTTCTTGTGAAGTCACAATTAGGTCGCTCAACCCCTCAAAAACATCATCACCATCATGTTTTTTGGGACTTGCTTTCTCAACTCCTTCGTCAGCAGATCTCCTGGAAGATCGTGGAGGTTCTTCCTCTTCGATAACTGGGGCAAGTGTCAAATTGCTAGACGGCCCCGCAACATCAGTGAGAGTGGGGCACTTCACCAGTAAAGTTTCAGTGGAGGGATCTTTTGGCATAAGCTTTTCAGCCTCCGCTGGAGAATCGGGAACTTCACAAAGCTGAGTGGAACGAGAAGGGTGAAGGAGTCCAAACTGATGAAGGAATTCGCCATTCAACAGAAATTTTATGTCCCGCTCTTCAATTGGGATAGCCATGAGCCTCTCTAAAGTTGGCTTGTGGGTGGGATCTTTAGATGAAGGGGGGAGCGCCGAAATGGAAAAACAAAGTTAGCACTTGATAGTTCAGAATTCGCAAAACTCGAAGAATAGAAGAAGTAGAGATAGACGATCTCACTTCCTTCCCTCCACACAGCATAGAACCCCGGGGGGCATCGAACAAAGAAGAACTGGGTCAGGAACCCGTGAGCAGTGTCGGGAAGGCCAACGATTAATTTGCGGTTTCGGGCACTTCTCACAACGGTAATGGAAGGATGATCTTTGGTCCGGGTAAAGGAGCATAAGTAACATATTTCGTCAAAATCCGGAAGTCGATTAAACGTTCTCCCAAATAACACGCACAACCCCATTAGGATGGCATAGCCATTGGGGTGTAGCTGGGATGGAGAAATGGCCAGTCGACGAAGAAGATGCTCGAGAAAGTTGTTGAAAGGAGGGATGGCCCCGTTCAGCCACATTTGTCGATTAACTGTCACAAAGCCGGGAGGTGCTACGTCGGCAGTATTACTTATTTCGGGAAGAATAGCATCTGATTCAGCAATGCCGAACTGACCACACAACTGGCGAAAAACTTTGTATGATAGTGTGGTAGGGGATCTTTCGGGAGGATTAACTAGTGGAGCCGGAAAAACAGTTGCCTCTCCAGTCTGAACTGTTGCATCTTCTTGCTGAGAAGTCATTCTACACAAGCAACTGGATATTCAAATATGAAGGTGCACGTTTCCTAAAAGTGTGAAGTGTCGTGCAAAACTAATAAAAATAACAAGTAAATATAACTGGAATTAAACTGGTCGACGATTGAACGACTACGGTAATTTCAGAACTTGTTAATTTAAAGTTCAAGCATAATATTAGTGCAGGCTGGTCAGTTTCAATTGACTATTTCAGTGTTGCTTTAATATTCTACTTGAAATCGATAGCACTTCGTTCACACAATTTATTTAAGTTAATTATCTGTTATTAACTAATCTGTCATTTGATGTGGGCGGTCGATGGCAGTATATTCGTCCCAATTTTCTGTGAATGTTGTATTGAACAAATTGTTAGCCTGCAAGTCAAAGTAACCTGTGAATGAATGCAATAAAATTCAACAGTTCAAAGTTTATGCAATGGTTCAAAGTTCGAATAGAATTCATACAAGTCCTAACTCGTCAACGGCTCAAAAATTTTTCCTACGGGTTAAGATAAATCGTAGGCTCTCTGGCTAGCTCGTCCATGACTGACGCAGCGGATAAATCGAAACAAACTTCAATTGATGGAATGTAGCAATCGGTGAGTTGAGAATACTGCAAGGCCCAAATCCGTTGATCCAAAGATACTGGATTCTAGCTATCTTCGTCTCGTTGATCGCGCACGATGCCGTGAAAGAAGATCTATGATTCTTCGCACGTTGATCTAGCGCACTAGATACCGTGAATCGGCTTCTACGATCGTTGAATCGAGCGCACTCGATTAACCGAAAGAGGAGATAGGAGATCACACTCAACTACCAATTTGTATGAAAGCACAAAGCTAACAAAAGAGAATTTTATTCAAATATCAACCTCCTTACAAATGACACCATCGGCCTATTTATAGGCTTACAACTCACGCACCACTAGGTCGCATGCGACCTAACACAGTTCCCCGACCTAACAAACACCCACCGACCTAACTCAGAGCGGCCTACGACCTAAGTAAGGTCGTTAGCGACCTATCACAACAACATATATTCACATATATACAATACAGCGACTTACAACACAGTACAAACAAAAGTATACGACCTACGACTTACCAAGGTCGTTAGCGACCTAACACATATATGTACAACACATAGTGACCTAAAGGAACGGCTTCAGCGATTTTCTTGCGACCTATATGAGTTAGGTCGTTCGCGACCTAAAAGATGCGGCAACAAAGAATCACGCGACCTACCTTCCTTCACGCGACCTATCTCCTCGCGACCTAATTTCAGCTCACTTTCAGCATAAGGTCGCTGGAGCGACTTACTGGACGTGTTAGGTCGTTCGCGACCCATATTTGCTTCCTTTTGTGTTATCTCGTTAGGTCGTTCCTCGCGACTTATCTTAGGTCGTGAACTTCCTCCTTCAGCATACCCACTAGGTCGTAGACGACCTAAAATGCTTCTCTTAGGTCGTAGCTGACCTAAAACCGAGTCTTCCTCCTTACGACCTATAAAACCCGAACGACTCAGGCCTCTGTTAGGTCGTTGCTTCTCCTCTCGTGAGCCGTTAGGTCGTGGCCGACCTTCATTAGGTCGTGAGCGACCTATAACTTGAGAATTTTTAGAGTTTTCAGATTGCACTGCATCATCCTCTCCGGGTTGACAAAAATTCGACCTCGAATTCTCAACATCTTCTTCCACAACAATTTCATTTCCACGATACGGAATTAAATGTTTGACATTGAAAACATCAGAAGTATGAACATCGTCTGGTAAATTCAATTGATAAGCATTTTCATTGATTTTTTTCAAAATTTTAATTGGACCAATTTTCCGCGCCTTCAATTTATTATATGTTCCAACCGAAAAACGATCTTTTGTCAACACTGCATAAACCAAATCACCTTCGTTAAATTCAACACTTCGTCGCTTCAAATCTGCAGATCGTTTATACTTCTCATTTGCCTTTTCCAATCGCTCCTGAACGATTTTATGACATTCAGTCAATCCATCAACAAAATCTACAGCCCGTTTAATCGTCCCCTTTGGATGTGGTACTACCGCCAAATCCAACGGTCCCTTAGGCAAATTTGAATATACAATCTGAAATGGGCTATAACCTATGCTTCTATTAACCGCATGATTATGAGCAAACTCTGCTTGGCATAACTTCATGTCCCAACTCTTCAGATTATCTTTCACCAAACATCGTAACAAATTTCCCAACGATCTGTTAACTACTTCTGTCTGTCCATCTGTCTGCGGATGATAAGCGCTGCTAAAGTTTAACTTCGTTCCCACCATCTTCCACAAACTAAGCCAAAAATGACTCAAAAATCTGGTATCCCTGTCAGAAACGATAGAATCCGGCAACCCATGTAAGCGATAGACTTCCTTAAAGAACAACTGTGCAACCCGAACAGCATCCACCGTCTTCTTACAAGCAATAAAATGTGTCATTTTAGAAAATCTATCCACCACAACAAAGATGGAATCATTTCCCCTCTGAGTCCTCGGCAAACCCAACACAAAGTCCATACTCACATCAACCCATGGTTTAGCCGGTACAGGCAACGGCATATACAACCCAGCATTGGTCGCGGTTCCTTTCGAAACTTTGCAAATATGACATCGCTCCACAAACCTTCCCACTTCTTTCCTCATCGACGGCCAAAAGTAAGACTGTGAAATCAATTGCAAAGTACGATCACGGCCCACATGCCCTTCCTCGTGTAACTCCTTGATAATTTTCAATCTCAAACTACAATCTGGAATACATAATTGATTCCCCTTGAACAAGAATCCATCAACCATCACAAATTCATCGGTATTTCCTTCCTTGACTTTCTCTACACATTTCACAAAGTAAGGATCTTCTTCAATCCGCTCTAGCAACATTTCAAACCCTGTCACCTCAACCTTCAATGTCGTTAATAAATGACTCCTCCTGCTTAATGCATCTGCTACACGATTCGTCACCCCTGACTTATGTTTCACGACAAAAGTAAACTGTTGTAAATAAGCAATCCATGATGCATGTCTCGCTGAAATCTTGTCTTGCCCCTGTAAATGCTTCAATGCCTCATGATCAGTGTACAGAACAAATTCTTTCTGAAATAGATAGTGCCTCCAGTGCTTAACAGCTTGTACCACAGCATAGAATTCAACGTCATACTTACTGTATCTCATCTTTGCTCCTGATAACTTTTCACTGAAATAAGCAACCGGCTTTCCATTCTGACTCAGAACTCCTCCAATACCGACCTTCGATGCATCAGTATGCAATTCAAACAATAACTGAAAATTCGGTAAAACAAGAATTGGTGCAGACGTCAACAATTCCTTGATCTTCTCAAAAGCAACCCCCGCTTCCTCTGACCATACAAACTGTTTCCCCTTCATGCAATCAGTAACTGGAGCCATCACGCTACTGAAGTGCGGAATGAATCTTCGGTAGAATGATGCTAGCCCATGAAAACTTCTCACCTCTGTAATCGTCCTCGGCTGTGGCCAATTCCTGACTGCTTCCACTTTATTCTGGTCAACTTGAATTCCTGCTTCCGAAACAATATACCCCAGAAATAAGACACTTCTTGCCATGAACACACATTTCTTCGTAGCAGCATAAAATTGTTCCTCGCGAAGAATAATCAACACTTCCCTCAAATGTAGAACATGCTCCTCCATACTCCTGCTATATATCAGAATATCATCGAAATAAACCACCATGAACTTCCCAATGAATGGTCTAAAGATTTGATTCATCACCCGCATGAATGTACTAGGTGCATTTGATAAACCAAATGGCATAACCAACCATTCGTATAACCCCTCTCTTGTCTTGAAAGCTGTCTTCCATTCGTCTCCAGGTCTAATCCGAATTTGATGATAACCACTCTTCAAGTCAATCTTTGAAAAGATAGTCGCCCCACTCAACTGATCTAGCAAGTCATCCAACCTCGGCAGGGGAAATCTATATCTCACAGTAATCTTATTCAATGCTCGACTGTCAGTGCACATCCTCCACATCCCATCCTTCTTTGGTACTAATAAAGCTGGCACAGCGCATGGACTCAAACTTTCCTGCACACGTCCCTGCTCAAGCAACTCTTCCACCTGCCTCCTCAACTCCTCATGTTCCTTTGGACTCATCCGATAATGTGGTCTATGCGGTAATGCTGCTCCCGGAACAAGATCGATTTGATGTTGAATGTCTCTCAATGGCGGTAACTTCCTTGGCAACTCCTCTGGAAATACATCTTCAAATTCTTTCAAAACTGACTTCGCTTCTTCTGGAATTTCAACCTCTTCACTACAATCTCGCCCAATCAACAAGAATACTTCAGGCTCCTCTTCAACTTCCTTAACAAACTCCTTCAATGATAGCAAAGTTTTCAGCTCTTCAATCTCCTCCAACTTGCTCTCCTTCTGTTGTTGCTTCTTGGGAACCAAAGTGATTTTAGTACCCCCGAACATGAAACTATAGCTATTGGCCCGACCATTATGTTGTACTGCTCTATCAAACTGCCACGGTCTGCCCAACAACAGATGACACACATCCATGTCTACCACATCGCACCAAATTTCATCTTTGTATTTCTTCCTAATTGAAAATTTCACACAAGCTCTTCGCCCAACTTTCACTTCACCTCCTTTCCTCAACCAAGCTAACTTGTACGGTTTGGGATGCTTCTCGGTTTTCAATTCCAACTTCTTCACAGCCTCGGTAGAAATAATATTATCACAACTCCCAGCATCAATAACGAACTTACAAACTCTCCCAAGAATAGTGCAAGTAGATTGAAATATGTTATTCCTCAACCAACTGTCTTCCTCATCTTGTTTCGGTGTCAAACAAGACCTCCTCATCATCAAGTTATACCCTTCATCTCCGGACAACTCTTCCTCCTCCTCAACATAAGGTAAGTTAGAACATTCAGCTTCTTCCTCCTCATCTTCAATTTCAGCTATCATTGCTCTCTTCTTCGGCTTCGGACACTCATTGCTTTTATGACCCATCTCCTGGAAATTGTAACATTTGAACCCACTGCTAACCTTCGCCTTCTCACCCTCCTTCGCAGCTGGTTTGGAAACAGCTTTAGGAACATTAGAACTTCCTCCGACACCCTTCGCTTGATTGTTGGAATTAGTAAACACACCACCTCCACGCCTTCCCTGCTTCTCCCAAGCTAACGCCTTTTGATGTGCTTCCGCCACAGATCTTGGATCAAACATATTAACCATATCCTGGATCTGCATTCTCAGCCCTCCAACAAACCTAGCAGTCAGCTGTTCTTCCGTTTCCATTATATCATTTCTGGCAATGAGTTGGTAAAATTCATCTGCATAGTCATTAACTGATTTCGTCCCCTGCCTTAAATTCTGCAATCTCTGGTACATAAGTGATTGATAGTTGTATGGTAAGAAAGTAGATCTCATCAATTTCTTCATCTTCTCCCAAGATTCTATCTTTGACTTCCCCATTCGTTCACGAGTAAGTTTAGTTTGCTGCCACCACGCCAAAGCTCTCCCCCTCAGCCTTGTAGCAACTAACTTCACCCTTCGATTCTCCGGAACCTCCTTGAAATCAAAGATTTCCTCTACATTAGATAACCAGTCTAAAAATTCTTCAGCAACCATCCCACCTTTAAATTCCAGAATCTCCATCTTCATTCTCGCTTCCCAACGTCGATCATCATCCATAACCTGATACTGACGTTGTCCTTGATCTTGATCTCGGAAATGAACACTCACTCTATCACCATCAAACTCCTCATCAAAGTCTGATGCACATCGTTGTCTTTCACGCCCTCCAACATCTCTACCACCACCACTTCTACATCCAACATCCCTTCTATCATGATCATCAACATTCCTCCTACTTCGATTGTCAACACTTCGATGATCTTGGCTCTCTCTCCTCTCCCGATCTGAATGTTGTGAAACTCTACTTCCTCCACGGATGGATTCAGGTGAATTTCTTCTTCGACTTTGATTCATATCGACCATCAACTTGTCCAACCTACCAATGCCTTCATCAATCTTCTCATGCTTACGTTGTTCCATTTGATCGGCTTCTTCTCGTCGATACAAAGCTTCAACGTTTTGATGTCGGTTAGCTCTTCTAGGCGGCATGATTGAACAACAAAATCTTCAAGTAACGGCTTCACAAGCTTCCACACAACTTCACAAGGCTCGGCCTTAAACTTCTCTTGACTCGGCCTATACCACTACACAACTTAGCTCGGCTCAAGCTCAAGTACTTCAACACAAATCAAATTCAAACAAATCTCCACTCTAGATCCAAAATGGAATGGATCGGAATCTTCAAACTCGTTGCAACTTCAAGATGAACATGATAAACTCCAAATACTTGGCTCCAAGAATCAACTTAGCTATGATTGGCTAAGTACAGCTCTGATACCAAAACCGACGCAGCGGATAAATCGAAACAAACTTCAATTGATGGAATGTAGCAATCGATGAGTTGAGAATACTGCAAGGCCCAAATCCGTTGATCCAAAGATACCGGATTCTAGCTATCTTCGTCTCGTTGATCGCGCACGATGCCGAGAAAGAAGATCTACGATTCTTGGCACGTTGATCTAGCGCACTAGATACCATGAATCGGCTTCTACGATCGTTGAATCGAGCGCACTCGATTAACCGAAAGAGGAGATAGGAGATCACACTCAACTACCAATTTGTATGAAAGCACAAAGCTAACAAAAGAGAATTTTATTCAAATATCAACCTCCTTACAAATGACACCATCGGCCTATTTATAGGCTTACAACTCACGCACCACTAGGTCGCATGCGACCTAACACAGTTCCCCGACCTAACAAACACCCACCGACCTAACTCAGAGCGGCCTACGACCTAAGTAAGGTCGTTAGCGACCTATCACAACAACATATATTCACATATATACAATACAGCGACTTACAACACAGTACAAACAAAAGTATACGACCTACGACTTACCAAGGTCGTTAGCGACCTAACACACATATGTACAACACATAGTGACCTAAAGGAGCGGCTTCAGCGATTTTCTTGCGACCTATATGAGTTAGGTCGTTCGCGACCTAAAAGATGCGGCAACAAAGAATCACGCGACCTACCTTCCTTCACGCGACCTATCTCCTCGCGACCTAATTTCAGCTCACTTTCAGCATAAGGTCGCTGGAGCGACTTACTGGACGTGTTAGGTCGTTCGCGACCCATATTTGCTTCCTTTTGTGTTATCTGGTTAGGTCGTTCCTCGCGACTTATCTTAGGTCGTGAACTTCCTCCTTCAGCATACCCACTAGGTCGTAGACGACCTAAAATGCTTCTCTTAGGTCGTAGCTGACCTAAAACCGAGTCTTCCTCCTTACGACCTATAAAACCCGAATGACTCAGGCCTTTGTTAGGTCGTTGCTTCTCCTCTCGTGAGCCGTTAGGTCGTGGCCGACCTTCATTAGGTCGTGAGCGACCTATAACTTGAGAATTTTCAGAGTTTTCAGATTGCACTGCATCAATGACCTAAGGATTGGGAAGCAAGTTAAGTCAGGTCACTTTAATTTTGAGTCGTTGATGTTTTGAGTCGGCAGTGCCCTGAGTCGTAAGTTGTGGAAAAAGGGAAAAGCTCTAGTTCAAAGTAATAAGAAAATCTCCAAGTCCTATCTCGGCCACGACTCAAGGCTTAAGCCGTGAAGCATGTTGGGTCGGATCATGGTTAAGTCGCAAAGGTTGCTGGATCATACAAAAATGGCCGAGTCATACCTAAGGCAATATTCAACTCTATTTGGCCAACCCATAAACCATTTCACGCCTAACCCGTTAATCTTCCAACCTTTAACCCATTAACCCAATAAACTCTCAATCAACAACCCTAGCCTTATCACGCCACTAAATCGCCTCAAGACGCAAATCATCAGATCAGACAACCTTAAATCCATTGATGGTTAGAGTGACCAAACTTGCAAGGCTCAAGGGAGTAAATTGGAGGTAAGGACGGGGCGCATAGGTTAATGATGATCGACAATCGGAAGGGAAGCCAGATTGCTTACGTAGTGTGATGTCAGAGATGATCGGAGGAGAATCAAGTTGGAATCGCCTGTGAGAACTTGGAGATGCGTTAATAGCGGATGCGGTTTAAAGGATAGGTAATGAGAAGTGGGAGATAGGAGGAACAAATCAAGTGTTTTATATCTGGAAGAGCTGGAACTCGAATCGGCACACCCGGGTTATGATGAGTCGAAGCACACGACTTACGACTTAAGCGTGTGCTTCGAGGGGCAAATGTTAACCCCGTTCCAGCCTACGAGTTAAAGGAGTCAACGAGTTAAGGCCCGGGATGGGCCACGACTTAAGGTGCTTAACGGTTCAGGAAGGATCTACGACTCAGGAAGCCTCACGACTCAACAAGTCACCGACTCAATAAGTTAACGACCTAAAGCTCAAAGCGACTTAAAGGGTTACGACTCAACGACCCAAGGAGAGATTGTACGACTTGAGGAACCTTATGACTTAAGGAACCTTACGAGTTAAGGAACCTTACGACTTAAGGAATCTTACGGGTTAAGGAAGGCTTACGAGTTAAGACATTAACGACCTGAGGAATGTCACGACTTATGGAGGTCTACGACTTAAGAGGAATGCGACATAAAGGTGATACGACCTAAGACTTCAGAGACAAGTTCAATACCATGCTATAATGAGATAACTCGTTGACGACATACAACTTATGATGAGTCGTGTACGACTCATACTAACATCAAGGAAAGTTGCACTGGTTAACTCGTGAATGGCTCAGGACTTGTGTTATTCATTTGAATGGGAGCATAGCTTTGGACCAAGCCGTGAGCTAACCCAGTAGGTCGGCCGCGTGTTAACATGAGACGACTCACCATGACTCGTCCACGACCTAAAGTCACTAAGTCGCAGCCCGCTATCATGATACTTATATCAAAGAGGAATGATTCGTATACGACTTAAGACTTGTGCTATATTCAGAGGATCGAAGGCGCTCTGGCACGAAGCTGGGGTTCAACCTGTTGAGTCGTCCACGACCCAATCTGACTCGGCTACGAGTTAACGATGAGTCGGGTACGACTCACGACTCAAGGCCGAAAACTCCTATAAATACATGACCACTTCCAACATTTGGGGGGACCTTTTTGCCAATGATTTCAAGCGCCAATACTCTGCTAAATTCTCAACTCACCCGACACTTCAAGTTCGAAAGACATTTCAACTAACTTCAAGGGAAAATCTAACGCAATCTACATGGATTCGAAGAATTCTTCTCTACCAAAGTTCTAGTTGTTTGTCTCGTCATAATTGTAATTGAGGATTGTTGTAAAGTTGTAATCGGTTTAGCAATAAAGAGAATTAAAGTGGACGTAGGCTTGCCTTGAGCCGAACCACTATAAAATCGTTGTTATTCACTGCTTTTTCTGTGATTTTCTGCTTATACTCTGCTCTCGAATCATCGGGTGGTGCTTTCACAACTACACTTCATACACCGGGGTGTTAGCGTTCAAATTTTGGCGTTAACAGTATGCTTTTAGCATTCAATTGGATAAAATATTGGTAAAGAAAATGATAGTTGGGGAAAATTTTATCATTTAAATACTTATCTTAATATACTGGATTTGATATGCATGATTTATTAAGGTAATTATTATTTTCCCTACTATACAAAAATTTCAATGTTCGACCTTTTGCATTTTGTTGGCGTCAAAATTGGCGACCAACACCTAGTTGTACGAATGAACCAGTATCGAGTCATACATCTCAGGTATTATCTACTGTAGAGATTATAATATGAACAAATAACAAATTAAAAATGAAAGTAAGTAACAAGAGACAAGATTTGTAGTGGTTTGACTAAATCCGGCCTACTTCCACTCAAGAATAATCCTTTTTATTATACTGTATTTTTTTTACAGTTACAATCCGAAACTCAAGAATGAAATTAGCAAAGTTAGCCTAGGTTGAAGATAAAGAGAAGTAGAAAGAAGATCCAGAAGCTCCCTTTTTTGACGCAATGCCTACTGTATTTGTAGGTGGAAAATTGCATGGCTCGGACTGACATTTCGGTAGAAGGTTCGAGAGACCAAGATGAGGCCACCCAAAAATTTCTAGGCCCAATGGGGCCCATAATAGGTTTCCCTATTATTGTGTCCAAATTGGATACGACCCCTATAAGGGGTGCTCCCTTATATTAGCTACCCGCTCCTTAAATTCCGTGTAATTCCGATGTGCGGTTTGTGAAATATCGCATTTTCCGTGAAGTAGTGTTGCTTAAATTCTGAATTCTACCGATCCCTCCAAAGGAAGTTATTCCAATCCGTCCAACTTACTCCTATTGGAATGAGATCCAATATGGTGTTCCACATATTGTAGTAAGCTTGTACTCCAAGTTTCATGTTGATAGAGTGTGTAGATTTTGAGTTATTGACTGATCGTCGATGCAAAATTGAGTTTAGCCGATCCCTTTTATACCAGTCCCTCCTATACCGTTCCCTCCTTTACCGATCCCTCCTATGCCGATCCTTTTTCATATATGAAGTGGTTTTCCAATATCTTGAGCAGACGGACTCCAAATGACTTATAATTTTAAATGTGGCCTCACAGAGGCTTCCTTATCATTTAATATCGATCTCAACCAGTTCGAGACAAAATCCATGGATAGGTACCGATCCCTTGGAGGAGTGTTAGCACCATACTTAGACATTTTTTGAGTGTCATCCATCTGAATCTGTCCGACTATCGTGGATAGATCCAAATATAACTGTCCACCAATCTAGATAATCACCTCTTCGGACATCCTATCTTGATGATTACCAAACCATTGGGTTAAATCCGATCTTGGCGAAAGGCGGGTTAACACATTCTTCTTTCTTGCGCAATTTGAAGAAATATACTCACTTAAGGTTGTCAATTGATACTCAAAATTTTCCATTTGGTTTTAGTTAAAATTGTTGCATATGTTGTGTGTATCTTAGCATAATGAATTATATGTATTTAGTTTAATTAAATTAATAATCCTTATTATATGCAAAACTACCAAAACCTATTTTTTATTATCACATATTTGTGTAATTTTCACACTCCTATAAATAGTAGTACTAATTTTTTTTATATGTTAAATAAAAGTTATAATTCATAATTTTGGGTTCATCACTCGTCGCTAGATATCATGATGTTCAGCATATTTTCATATATGCAAATATAGATATTCAATATCCAAAAATGATTTCGAATGCGAATGTGGATATGGCACCAGCCACATTTGAAAATATCCATTGGCTGCTTAATCTCATATCTCCTTTTTTTTATGAATTCTCTATTTCACAATACAATTTTGTTTTTTTCTTCTTATTTTGTTATGGAAAGGATGGGGAAATGAAAACCCAAAGCTATTATGTAACGACCCAGAATTTTCGATCCTAAAAATTCCTAATGGTTAGGGAAAAGAAGAAAAGAGAAAGAAGAAGAAGAAATAGAAACACCAAATCACAGATTCTCACATTCACATCGGATCAAAATATAATATCGAATAAAATAGCAGTTATACAAAGGAAAATCGTACTAGTTAAATTACATCAATACATCAAAGTTACAACATTTACATGTTAACATGAAAATCGGACGCTAACACCCCGGTGTCAATTGAAGTTGGATGAAAGCACCACCCGTGTACACGGGAACTACAAGCAAGTAGGGAAATCACAGGAAAAGAAGAAAAGACAACAGTTTTTATAGTGGTTCGGCTTAGAGCAAGCCTACGTCCACTTTAAGTCTCTTTACTACTGAATTTGGTTACAACTTGTTACAACTTCTCTTAAATACAATTCAATTCAATACAGAAGACAAGTAGCTAGAGAAAACTTCAATACAACAAAGTTCTTCGAATTCATGGTTGAATGTGTCAAATCTTTGTGTGAAATGGATCTAAGCGTCTTGCGTATGCTTGAAGTGTTGAAATGTAGATTGTCTTGAAGATAGTAGAGTCTTAATGCCTTGAAGAAAATGATCCAAAAGCCCCTTGAATGTTGGAGGTGGTCGTGTATTTATAGGGATTCTTGGTGTCAAGTTGTAAGCAGCGGCCGAGATGAGTTGGATCGTGAGTCGGCTCCGGGTTAGGCTAGATCGTAGGTCTCGCTCTCCTACTTATGCACGGCCTACGGTTTAAATGGGAGGCGCATGTTCTCCTGGCTTCAAATCTCAAGTCCTAAGTCGTGGACGACCTAAGTTAGGTCGTAGGTCGGCGATGACCTAAGGAATCTCTCGTATCTGTTGCTTCTTGAACTTGTCTTTATCTGCTTAGGTAGTGTGCGACTTATAATAGGTCGTAGGTCGCGAGAAGTGTTAGAATTTTAGTAGGACAAGGTTGCACTCTAGTCTGGAACGGGTTAGCAAGTTATAGGTCGTAGACGACCTATGGGAGTGGCTGGCGATCTTGTAGTGCTGAGGCATCCAATGTAGCGACCTAACCTAAGTCGTTCACTCGTTAGGTCGCTAAGTCTTCTTATCTCGGTAGGTCGCTGATACCATTTGGTCAGTTAGGTCGCAAAAGCATGTTTGCAGTTAGGTCGCTCCATATCTTCAGGAGTTAAGTCGCTGCTCCCCATAGGTCGTAGGTCGTGACAATGCTTAAGTCTTTAGGTCGCAGAGCTGCTTTGTGGAGTTAGGTCGCTAAGACAATTATGGCGTTAGGTCGTTGAGACTATTAAGTCGTCAGGTACTCTTAGGTCGTTGGGCTGCTGAGTTATAGGTCGCGGAGTTTTAGGTCGCGGCAGAAATAAGAGTTAACATTTGCCCCTCGAAGTACAGGCCTATGTCATAGGTCGTGTGCTTCGACTTAACTTTGCTAGGTCGTGAGCGACCTAAAACATATACTAACTCACGCGTCTACTCGTCTTCTTCTTTCAGCCCCATATAAATTTGTTAGGTCGCTGCTCCCTCCTTACTCACCTGCTCCGATTTCTCGCGCTGCCATTAACAGAATTCCATGATTTTAAAGACGAATTCAAGTTAATCATTCAGCGATTCGTCCTTGCTATCAAATTACGTAAGTATCTTCGATCTTTATCCATTCCACGATCACCATCAAACCACGAACTCTAACCTCCGAACCCCAAACCAATTTTGTACGTCGTGCTTCACTCTGAGTCGTGTTGTGATCGATTTTTGATCGTCACTGGTTATTGTTGTTGTTGTTGTGATTCATGAACGCACAGTAGTGAGTTAGATTTATGATAGATCGAAGATATGTTGAATCGGTTTTCGAATGGTTTGGTGGTATGAAAAGATGATGAACTTCACGAATAGGATGATGGATTTCGGTGTAGTTGATAGCGGGTTATCAGGTCCGGTGAAGCATTGCGTGGAGAGGAAGTTAGCGACCTAGTGAATATGAGCGACTTAAGATAATTCGCGATCTAAGAACCCTTGCGACCTAAGGAATAGTTTCGACCTACGCTAGGTCGCTGAACGACCTAATATTTGCGCGACCTAAGACTTTGCATGAGCTAAGAGTTACTCGAGCTAAGAACTGCACGACCTAACTTTCTTGCGACATAGACTTTAGGTCGCGGCCGAGCTAACACTAGGACGAGTTTGAAATGCCTTATCCTTTACTTTGCACAACGTGACCTAAGAAGGTTCCGACCTATGCTAGGTCGCTGGACGACCTAGGACTTGTGAAATCCTGAGACAACTTTGACTGAACTGTTTGAACTTTGAACTATTTGGACTTGAATTTTGTTGTGCTTCTTTGCAGATTATCTCTAATGCTAATAACCTATTAAACACAATATTTGCAGAAAAATGGGACGAATATACTGCCATTGACTGCCCACATCGAATGACAGATTAGTCGACAAAGAATAATCAATTTAAATGAACTGTGTGAACGAAATGCTGCGAACTAAAGAATTCAAGTGAAGTATTAAAGAAAAACTAAAATATCCAATTAAAGCCGATTCCTTTGCATTAACACTACACTTGAATTTTATATTAACAAGTCCTGAAATCTCATAATCGACGAATTGTCAACTAACTTAATTTCAGTTATGTTTCTTTCCGTTTTTGTTAGTTCTGCACAACACTTCACATTTTTTAGGAAACGTGCACCTTCTTATTTGAATGTCTAGCTCCTTGTATAGAATGACTTCTCAACAAGGAGAAACAGAATCGGCTGAAGAGACTTTCCCAATTGCTACTCCATTGGTTAATCCTCCAGAGAGAATTTCAACCACATTGACATACAAAGTTTTTCGCCAACTGTGCGCTCTGTTTAGCATTGCTGAAGCAAATGCCATTCTTTCTGGGAGGAGCGATACTGCTGATACACCACCTCATGGTTTTGTGGCAATTAACCGTCAAATGTGCACGAGTGGAGCTATCCCTCCTTTTAACGACTTTCTTCAACAACTTCTTCTCCGACTATCTCCCCCTTCCAGTTGCACCCCAATGGCTATGCTATTCTGATGGGGTTATGTGTGTTGTTCGGAAGGACGTTGGATCGCCTTCCGAGTTTTGATGAAGTTTGCTATTTGTGCACATTTTCCAAAAATAAAGATCATCCTTCCATCATTCTTGTGAGAAGCGCTAGGAACCGTAAATTAATAATTGGCCTTCCCGAAAGTGCTCACGGTTTTCTAAGCCAATTTTTCTTCGTTCGCTGTCCTCCGGGATTCTATGCTACCTGGAGAGTAGGAAGTAAGAGCATTTATCTTTGTTCCTGATGTTTTTCTCTGAGTTTTTCATACCCTGAGTTGTCAAATGTTAACTTCGCTTTTACTTTTCAACGCTTCCTCCTCCTTCTAGGGATTCCGGTCATATACCAACTTTCGAGAGGCTTAAGGCTGTGCCAGTTGAGGAGAGAGGCATTCAATTTCTGTTGAAAGACGAATTTTTGCATCAGTACGGACTTTTGCATACTTCTCGTTCTACACATCCTCATGAAATCCCAGACTCCCTGACTAGAGTGCCGGATGCCCCAGCTTCTACCGACACATCCATACCAAAAGGACCTGCTCCCGAGGCTTCACTAGTGAAGTGCTCCACTTCTGTTGATGTTGTGGGGCCATCTGACGAACTTGCCCCGGTTATTGAGGAAGAAGAGCCTCAGGGATCTCCCCAACGTTCGCAGAAATCCGATGAAGAAGCAGAGAAAACCAGCCCTGTCAAGCATAGCAGGGACGACACTTTCGAAGGGCTGAGCGACCTCTTTGCCACCTCACAAGAGATCTTTAAAGATGATCCTATCACTATCGGGGTTTCTTCTTCAGTAGTTGAAGCGACTTCTATTCTGCAACAGACTCCGTCAACTCAAGAGTTGACGCTAACTATTACACCCACAACTACTCCTTAATAAAAGAGTGGTTCATAGTTTGATGCGCGTAGTTTGCACATCACACCCACTTAGAATTTTTCGGCACTTTTATGCTTCTGACTCTTTGTACTTTGAAGACTTCTAAAACTTATCTCTTTTTATTTCAGATTCTCCGATGGGACGCAGAAGCTCATACTATGATGACTTCCAGCGCTACGGGAGGCGTAGCCAATATGATTATAGGCGCTACCTCCCCTCTTACAGAGAATCCGTTGAAGAGAGAGCCGCCCGAAAGGCTCAGGAGAGGAGGGCGCAAGAAGAACGTTCTGAGAGAAGAGAGAGGGAGGAGCTCCACGATTCTTCCCATAAAGGCGATGGTTCCCATAAGAGAAAATCCCACGACGACCGGGGAAAAAGTCATGTGGTTGAGGAACTAAGCAAACGTGCCCGACACGGTGAGAAGCATACTTCTACAACTCTCGAAAAGATCGCTGCCCCCATCTCGCTTGACATTCCTTCAGGCTCTCCCGCTCTCGGGAAGACAGACATCCAAACAATAATTAGCAGGCCTAAATTCCAAGTTGGACCGGGCCCAGCCACTTTGCAAAGCCGGTTTCCATAGTGGTGCCTGAAGGGAGTGCGGTTCGACCTTGACTTGGTCCCCATCGACAAGCCTGCCATGTTACGAAATCTCGATGCCGTCAAGCTTGATATTGAAAGGATGTCGAACTGGCAAAAGCTTGTAGACGAGCTTCAAAGGGTCAACCGTGCAAATATAGAGGCCATGCTTTCTTTGGAGAACGATAAAGCTGAATGGCAGAAGGTTCTTGAGCAGCATGATACTGAAATGAGGAGCATCGCTACTTACAATGAAGAGCTTGAAGCGAAAGTTGAGGAACTTAAACAAGAGCTTGCTACTTCTTCTACCACATATACTCAAAAAGAAGAAGTATTTCAGAAGCAAGTTCGCGATGCTCACGCAGCTCAGTGACATGCCGAGGCGCAACTTGAAGCTGAGCAGAAAACAGCAGGAATGTATCGTGCTGAGGTTACAGAACTACAGGAGAAAGTCAGTTCTCAGGAGGCGGAAATTCAAATGCTTAAGCTTCAACTTTTCAAAGCTGAAAGAGAGCGTGATGAGGCCATTGCCGGCAAAATTGCAGCTGAAGAATCTCATGAGGCAACGAAGACCAACATCAGCTCAACATTATTTGACTTCTACCTGCATAGTGTCTTGGGGCATGGTAGTCTCGCCTTCCTAGGTCCCAAGTATGAAATTACTTTAGCTGAAGTATGGGAGGCCGCTCTTGATATGCTTGGCGGTAAGGGTGCTGGTTACGCCGAATCAGCTCTTGAGGAGCATTATTTTGATGACGATGCTCGTGCTGCTCTCGCCGGGGAAGAGAACAGCTTGCGTAATTAAGGGCCGAAATGGCGGTAAGGGAACATTCAGGAAAGGCTATCCTAACTGCTCCGATTCAACCTTCTCCTTCAGCCGAAATCGATATCATCGGTTCCAGTTCCCATTCCCCATCCCCTACTAAAGTTACCACCGAGATCACAAGTATACAGGGTGGAGATGAAGGCGACGGGAGTGCCGAGGCACAGGCTTATGAGGTTGATGTCAGAAAACCGACTTCTCCAGGTAATTCTACTGTTAATCTTGCCCAAGTAGACTGCTCATCTGTTTCTTATGAGCTTGATGAGCTTTTTGACTTTTTCTGAACCTCAGCGAGCCTTTATCTCCTCTCTTTACTGATTTTAACTTCTTTTCTTCTGTAGAAAAAGCATCGGGCATTGTTCAAGCTTCTTCTCCTCCAATTATCCCTCTTTCGGTTCACCAGGTCACTCCTCCTTCCACTTCTCAACCCGGGTCACAAGAGGAGCAAATAGAAGCTCTTCACGGCTTAGATGATCTTGTTGCTTCTCAAGATCCGAAAGGAGAAGAAACTGAAGGAAGCGAGAAGACTCCAGAGCCAACTGGCTCCGATGATGAACCGTTAGCTAAACTTCTTTCTCCAGGGAGTGGGTCTTCCTCCAAGATGAGAGGAAAACAGGGAGTCTCCAAGAAGAAGAAGGAATCCTTAACTGGCGAAGAAAAAACGGAAGAAAGTCCGACTGAGCCTCTTTCTCCTTCATCCCCTACTATCACAAGCCGGCCTAAGAAGTTGGTTATCCGGCCAGGTGCAGGCTCAAAAGGTGAACGGAAGAAGAAATGATGGCTCTGGTTCTGTGGCTTTCATATCGCTTTTTGCTTTTTGCATGCACTGACCGTAGATTGTGCGGGTACCGGCCCCCGCTTTTCTTTTACTTTTTACTTTGAAACCTGTACCTGTACAAAATTTTAACAGTGTTGAATAAAATGATTCTTTTTCTTTGTACAAACTTCTATCTGTATCTGAGAATGCATTTATTATTCATTTTTGTATAAGTTTCTTTGCACGATATTGCAGTGAGCTTATGGTATACTGTTCGAGCGCAATTTTACCGATGCAGTTATACCATGTTGCCCCTATACCATAAGCTCGTTGCAATATTTTATATTTTGAGGGGACTTGTACTTTTATTTTCTAGAGAATAATTATTCCATACTTGGAGGAATATTATTTCGTTAAAAAACAGAGTACAACTCCCTTCAAATAAGTTTTTACACTTCATCCTTCGAAGATATCACTTTTTCTTTTGTGCATATACACATTTTACCAAGTGAATTCTTCTATGTGGTAAAGCGGGCATCTGAAGGGTACTTTAACTTCTTTTTGAGGAAGAGAATTTTCTAGAATAAGTGGATCATTTTTCCTTTGAGAGTTAAAGTGTGCCTTTGAAGATGGCTCTTTTTTTTTTATGCCACAGTAAAAGCTTTTTGATTTTTGCTTCTTTGAAAAGTTGCACCTCTGAGGAGGGCTTTTTCACGTTTCAACACCTGGAAGTTTTATTTCAATCTCGGTGAAACGTGTGCCTCCGAAGAGGTCTTTCTGCTTGCTTGTGCCTCCGGGAGGAGGGCTTTTCATTTCTGCCTCTGGGAAGAGGTCTTTCTGTCTTGTTGTGCCTCTGGGAAGAGGTCTTTTTGTTTCTGCCCCTTGGGAGAGGCTTTTATTTTTCCCTGTTCGTTGGGAAGCGGGCCTCCGAAGAGGGCTTTCCACATTTCAACACTTGGAAGTTTTATTTCAATCTCGGCGAAATGTGCGCCTCTGAGTAGGGTTACTGCCTGGAAGTTTGGAGTTTCTTTCTCTCGGTTGGACGGATTCACGGGAGTGTATCGACCGATCATTCCGCAACTTTGTAGCGAGAAAGATCTCTCTTTTTCTGGTTGGCCCGCTCGAGGTCTTTTAGCCTTTCAACTGTGGTGAAATGGGCCTCCGAAGAGGGCTTTTCACGTTTCAACACCTGGAAGTTTTATTTCAATCTCGGTGAAACGTGTGCCACTGAGTAGGGATTTTGCCTCGAAGTTTGGAGTTTCTTTCTCTCGGTTGGACGGATTCATGGGTGTGTATCGACCGATCATTCCGCAACTTTGTATCGAGAAAGATCTCTCTTTTTCTGGCTAGGCCCGCTCGAGGTCTTTGATTTGGACTCTAAAGAGTAGCATTGGACTCTGAAGAGTAGCGTTTGGACTCTGAAGAGTAGCTTTGGACTCCAAAGAGAAGCATTTGGACTCTGAAGAGTAGCTTTGGACTCTAAAGAGTAGCGTTGGACTCCAAAGAGTAGCATTGGACTCTGAAGAGTAGCTTTGGACTCTGAAGAGAAGCATTTGGACTCTGAAGAGTAGCGTTGGACTCCAAAGAGTAGCGTTGGACTCCAAAGAGTAGCATTGGACTCTGAAGAGTAGCTTTGGACTCTGAAGAGTAGCTTTGGGGCTTGTGTCTTTATACCCTGCGCTTCTTAGAAATCCCTCACAATAACTTCAAGTACATGTCCCATTCTTTCATTTGTTCTTTGCTAGAGAAATGTGCCATATTGCTGAGTGGATCCATGGGGCAGATGTAAGCTGCTCCGCCAGATGTTCGTTTACACAAACGATCGTGGTCGGCTAGCAAAGGCTCATAATCTTCCTATTAGGAAGGTGCCCTCTTTGGTGGAGTCCTCAATCGTTTGCAAATTGCACTTCTTTCGAAATACTTGAATTCGGAGCATTTGTGACTTGTCATTTGTTTACTCTGTGATTTGTAGGGATCACTTCGCTTTGTGATGTGTTGGATGAGCAAGCTTTATTCTGATAGCCTGCAATACTAAACCGATATTTTTAGTAATATTTGCATATCGAAATGATACAGGCATTTCAACGGTATTAAAGAATACAAGATTTATAGTTGCTCATTATTGATTCACATCAAATTTACAGTGGTTAACAGCACAAGAGTTATACTTCCATGATCATTTTACAAAGTTAAGCAACGCTATTAAGTAAAATATGGGTGTAAATGAATGCTGTTCCATGATTTTGTGATTCATATGTTAGTCAATGACCAGCTTCTCGGATTCCTGCTCTGTAGTTCTGTTGCCTGAGCTGGACCGATAAGCAAGACATGGTTGCCCCTGAGTGGACGAGGTTGGGTCAATTCCGTCTTTCTTCACATATTGTTGAAGTTTATTCTGTTTCAGCAATTCTTCAATCACATTCCTTAACTGGCGACATTGATCAGTATCGTGACCGGGTTGGTTGTGAAATCGACAGAATTTCCCATTTTGCACTGCACCTCTCCCCATCTCAGGTGATTTAGGGTACTTGACAACATCTTTTGTTGCCAAGAAGATCTTTTCCGGTGTATCAGTTAAGGGGGTGAAATCTGAAGGGTTAAAATGTCGAGGTTTTTTCTTATCTCCCTGCCTTTTTCCTTCATCACCCTCCCTTTTCTGGTTTCCAGATCCTTTCTTGTTAGTGATGACATCGTTATTCTTGATTTCGGCTACCACTGCTTTTACTGGCATCGAGAGGTTTCTAGGCGTATGAATTCGTCGGCCTTTTTATAAAACTTCTCGAGTGAGTTTGGTTCCTTCATTTTTAGCCACATCCCGAATTCACTCGACTTGTCGATGGCCCGCATTAAGTATGTTAAGATCATTCGGGGTTCCGCGTTGTCTACCTAGGCTAAAGCTATGTTAAAACGGTTCAAAAAAGACTTGATGGGTTCTCCGGGTGCTTGTTCTAGGCTAGACAGTGACATTATATCTTTTGCCTTTGACGCATACAATCTGAATTGTTCTTTAAATTTCCAGGTTAAATCGGAGAATTGATCTATGGATCGAACCGGCAGCTTGGTGAACCAAAGCAAAGCCACCCCTTCTAAATATACTGGAAAATATCGACATTTAATCTCATCCGATGCTCGTGCCCCGGTCATATGCCAATCGTATCTGTATAGAAATTGGTTAGGGTCACTTGTCCCTCGATAGGCCGGGATGGTAGGAGGCACAAATTTCCTGGGAAACTCCGCCTTTAAAATCCTTTCGGTGAACGGAGTCTTGCTCGGAGCGAACCCCCAATCGTTTTCATACTCATGCCTCCGCATGCTTTCCTTCATGATTGAGCGGACCATTTCTGATTGATATTCCTCATCGTTTTGAGACTTTGCCTGGCAGAAGTTAGCTGCCCTTTCGGAAGTTTGAAAAGTTGGTTGTGGCCTTGACCCTTCAGCTTGGGAAGGTGCCCTTGCAGTGGTGTTGTCTGCTCTTTGAGGAATACCTTTCACTTGGGGGTCACGGGCATCTTCAGCATAGATTGTTTCATTATCCCGTCGTTGGTGATTTGCCTCAAGCAGGGCGTTTAACCTATCCATAATCAAGGCATTCTGGGCATTCTGGTCTTCCAATTGCGCATTCTGAGCATTCAATTGTTGATTCAATCCCAAAACCACGGCGTCCAACTCTGCTCGAGTAACTCCAACAGTCGGAGCTGCTTGACTTGAAGGAGGAGAGGTAGCAGTATTCTCTTGATCATTGTCGGATCTTGCAGCACTTCCTTTTCTACCAGGAGCCATTATTTCCAGTAAACTTCTGGTTTTAAAAGAAATCCTTTCAACAATCCTTTGCGGAGCAATAGTGGAAATTTCCTGAGTTCAGCTCTCAGTGAAAGCACCAAAAATGTTAACGTGAAAATCGGACGCTAACACCCCGGTGTCAATTAAAGTTGGATGAAAGCACCACCTGTGTACACGGGAACTACAAGCAAGTAGAGAAATCGCAGGAAAAGCAAAAAAGACAACAGTTTTTATAGTGGTTCGGCTTAGAGTAAGCCTACGTCCACTTTAAGTCTCTTTACTACTGAATTTGGTTACAACTTGTTACAACTTCTCTCAAATATAATTCAATTCAATACAAAAGACAAGTAGCTAGAGAAAACTTCAATACAACAAAGTTCTTCGAATTCATGGTTGAATGTGTCGAATCTTTGTGTGAAATGGATCTAAGCGCCTTGCGTATGCTTGAAGTGTTGAAATGTAGATTGTCTTGAAGATAGTAGAGTCTTAATGCCTTGAAGAAAATGATCCAAAATCCCCTTGAATGTTGGAGGTGGTCGTGTATTTATAGGGATTCTTGGTGTCAAGTTGTAAGCAGCGGCCGAGATGAGTTGGATCGTGAGTCGGCTCCGGGTTAGGCTAGATCATAGGTCGCCCTCTCCTACTTATGCACGGCCTACGGTTTAAATGGGAGGCGCATGTTCTCCTGGCTTCAAATCTCAAGTCCTAGGTCGTGGACGACCTAAGTTAGGTCGTAGGTCGGCGATGACCTAAGGAATCTCTCGTATCTGTTGCTTCTTGAACTTGTCTTTATCTGCTTAGGTCGTATGCGACTTATCATAGGTCATAGGTCGCGAGCAGTGTTAGAATTTTAGTAGGACAAGGTTGCACTCTAGTCTGGAACGGGTTAGCAAGTTATAGGTCGTAGACGACCTATGGGAGTGGCTGGCGATCTTGTAGTGCTGAGGCATCCAATGTAGCGACCTAAGCTAAGTCGTTCACTCGTTAGGTCGCTGAGTCTTCTTATCTCGGTAGGTCGCTGATACCATTTGGTCAGTTAGGTCGCAAAAGCATGTTTGCAGTTAGGTCGCTCCATATCTTCAGGAGTTAAGTCGCTGCTCCTCATAGGTCGTAGGTCGTGACAATGCTTAAGTCTTTAGGTCGCAGAGCTGCTTTGTGGAGTTAGGTCGCTAAGGCAATTATGCCGTTAGGTCGTTGAGACTATTAAGTCGTCAGGTACTCTTAGGTCGTTGGGCTGCTGAGTTATAGGTCGCGGCAGAAATAGGAGTTAACATTTGCCCCTCGAAGTATAGGCCTATGTCATAGGTCATGTGCTTCGGCTTAACTTTGCTAGGTCGTGAGCGACCTAAAACATATACTAACTCACGCGTCTACTCGTCTTCTTCTTTCAGCACCATATAAATTTGTTAGGTCGCTGCTCCCTCCTTACTCACCTGCTCCGATTTCTCGCGCTGCCATTAACAGAATTCCACGATTTTAAAGACGAATTCAAGTTAATCATTCAGCGATTCGTCCTTGCTATCAAATTACGTAAGTATCTTCGATCTTTATCCATTCCACGATCACCATCAAACCACGAACTCTAACCTCCGAACCCCAAACCAATTTTGTACGTCGTGCTTCACTCTGAGTCGTGTTGTGATCGATTTTTGATCGTCACTGGTTATTGTTGTTGTTGTGATTCACGAACGCACAGTAGTGAGTTAGATTTATGATAGATCGGAGATATGTTGAATCGGTTTTCGAATGGTTTGGTGGTATGAAAAGATGATGAACTTCATGAATAGGATGATGGATTTCGGTGTAGTTGATAGCGGGTTATCAGGTCCGGTGAAGCATTGCGTGGAGAGGAAGTTAGCGACCTAGTGAATTTGAGCGACTTAAGATAATTCGCGATCTAAGAACCCTTGCGACCTAAGGAATAGTTTCGACCTACACTAGGTCGCTGAACGACCAAATATTTGCGCGACCTAAGACTTTGCATGAGCTAAGAGTTACTCGAGCTAAGAACTGCACGACCTAACTTTCTTGCGACATAGACTTTAGGTCGCGGCCGAGCTAACACTAGGACGAGTTTGAAATGCCTTATCCTTTACTTTGCACAGCGCGACCTAAGAAGGTTCCGACCCATGCTAGGTCGCTGGACGACCTAGGACTTGTGAAATCCTGAGACAACTTTGATTGAACTGTTTGAACTTTGAACTATTTGGACTTGAATTTTGTTGTGCTTCTTTGCAGATTATCTCTAATGCTAATAACCTGTTAAACACAATATTTGCAGAAAAATGGGACGAATATACTGCCATTGACTGCCCACATTGAATGACAGATTAGTCGACAAAGAATAATCAATTTAAATGAACCGTGTGAATGAAATGCTGCGAACTAAAGAATTCAAGTGAAGTATTAAAGCAAAACTAAAATATCCAATTAAAGCCGATTCGTTTGCATTAACTCTACACTTGAATTTTATATTAACAAGTCCTGAAATCTCATAATCGACGAATTGCCAACTAACTTAATTTCAGTTATGTTTGCTTTCCGTCGACTGAACAGAGAATTCAGTCGACTGAATTCATGCCTGGAAACTTTCTGTTTCCAGGTTCAGTCGACTGAACAGAGAATTCAGTCGACTAAACCATGCCTGGGCTGTTTTTCAGCCTATCCAAATGAAGAGCAAACTCTTCCAAAATGCAGCCGGACGAACATTGGCTCTTAGGGTTTATGCTAATAGGCAACCCGGCCCTATATGCTCCTCGATGCATCACCAAACCATTATCAAAACATCAAAGTTAGGATTTCAAAGATTTGAACCCAAAACACTAAAAATTAGAATATTCACCAATTCAACCCAAACCAAAAGCAAATGCACATGATTAAGTGTTAGGAATTCATACCCAACAACCAAAGATAATTATAGTCATAGTTGTGAGATAAAAATCTCACCTTTAACCCAAAACTAAGAAGAAGAAGCTCAATTACAAGGAGAAGACCAACCAATCTCTACTTCAACCCAACAAGCTTCAATCTTAGATCAAAATAAGTATTTCCTAAGTTAGGTTTAGGAAACTTTCTGAAATTGAAGAGGAAAAGAGTTGGAGAAGATGAAGAGGAGGCTTACCAATAGCTTCTCTTTGATTTTGGAGAAAGAATTCAAGTTTGCAAGAAGAACTAGGGCTTGGAATTTCTAATTCCTCTTCAGTTTTAGCTTGAGTTTAGAAGTGAAAATGAGTGAATGGGGAAGAGAGGGACTGAGTTAGGTTATTAAACTAGCAAATGGGCTGAACCCAAACCCAACACCCAATTAGAAAAAGTAGCAAAATTCAACTTACTCCAAACATATCAAAGTTTATACTCAAAAAGATCGCAAATGCCATTTTGGACTCAGTGGAGGTGGTATCTAGCCCCAATTCGACCGTTTGCAAAATGTAACAGTTCAGACCCAAAAATCCGACTAACGACGCTATATTTAAATAAAACATTTAAATATATAATCGTTAAATATATGGGTTGTTACCGATCTCCCCTCCTTACAAAATTGCGTCCACGCAATTCCTAGAGACGATACTTGTGACAACTACATATATAAATCATTCAAAAGAAAAGGAAATAAGCTTGAGATGAAAAGATATTCTCACCATTGTCAAGCAAAGATAGAAAACCCGGATAAGATCGCTCGATAAACTCACTGGTTTCCCAAGTACAGTCATTGGGGTTAGCGGACCATTGAACTTTAACGAGCGGCACGTCCTTGTTCCGAAGGTGTCGCACCTCCGTGTCAAGTACGCGAATAGGATGCTGTACAATAGATAAGTCCGGTGAAACCTCTAGCTCTAACAAATCAGGAGAATCGATAACAGAATCCGACTCCCGAAGACACTTTCGAAGTTGAGAGACGTGAAACACGTCATGAATGCCAGATAAATGAGCAGGAAGTGAAACTCTATAAGCCACAGGGCCAATACGTTCAGTAATAGAAAATGGTCCTATAAAGCGAGGAGCCAATTTTCCAGTCGTACTGAAACGCATAACACCAATCGAGAATTCGAGAGGCTTCCTACGGTTGTCCGCGTAGGATTTCTAGCGGCTCTGTGCCTCTTTCGTTCTCAACCGAATTAGACCAATCTTCTCAGAAGAGTCACGAACAAAATCTGGGCCAAGAATAAGCTTCTCCCCAGATTCCAACCAACAAGAAGGTGATCTACATGGCCTTCCATATAAAGCTTCGAAAGGAGCCATACCGATACTAGACTGAAAACTATTATTGTAGGAGAACTCTACAAGAGTTAGGTGATCCTCCCAACTACCACCAAAATCAAAAATACAAATACAGAGGAGATCTTCCAAGATATGATTCACCCGTTCAGTTTGTCCGTCAGACTGCGGATGATAAGCTGTGCTAAAATTAAGCTTTGTTCCCAAAGCTTGCTGAAGACTCTGCCAAAAATGACTCGTTAATAAAGAATCACGGTCGCTCACAATAGAACTAGGAACACCATGAAGTCTCACGATTTCCTTGACATACAACTTAGCCAAATGAGAAGCAGTCCTATTAGACTTAATAGGAATAAAATGAGCAGACTTGGTGAGGTGATCAAAAATAACCCAAATACTAGAATGGCCTGATCTCGAACGAGGTAGGCCGTCAATAAAATCCATAGAAATCTGATCCCATTTCCACAATGGAATCTCTGGAGGCTGAAGAAGACCCGAAGGACGCTGATGTTCGACCTTAATACGCTGACAAGTTATGCAATTACTCACATAACTCGCCACATCGCGTTTCATGCCTTCCCAATAATAAAGACGATGCATATCGGCATACATCTTACTACTACCAGGATGAATGGTATACTTAGAACGGTGACAATCATCAAGAGCATCATGCCTAAGCGCAAAATCAGAAGGCATAAAAAGACGTTTCTTCTTACGAAGACACCTATGAGAATCAATGCTAAAATGCCGCAACGCCTCATCACAGGATCCAGACTCACAAAGCTGAATAAGATGCAACAAATCAGGATCACGCCGCTGAGCATCGGCAATACGATCCAACAAAGTGGGTCGAGCTCCCAAACTAAATAATAGAATAGGAGTATCAGAAGATGAACCTCGATCACGAATTTCACAAAAAGATAGAGTCTTAAGAATATCCCACTCGGCAAGCATCATAGAAACAACAGCCGAATGTTTGCGATTAAGCGCATCAGCAACATGATTACCCTTACCAGGGGTATATTGGATATCAAAGTCATAAGAGGCAAGAAACTCGAGCCAACGCTGTTGCCTCATATTGAGTTCCTTCTGAGTGAACAAATACTTCAAGGATTTATGATCGGTATAGAGAATGAAGCGTTCGCCCAACAAATAGTGTCGCCAAATCTTCAAGGCAAAGACAATGGCGGCTAACTCAAGATCATGAGTGGCATAGCGTACATCATTCGGACGCAGTTGCCTAGAAGCATAAGCAACTACCCGATCCTTCTGCATAAGAACAGCGCCGAGACCACTACTACAAGCATCAGTGTAGACAACAAGATCATGATTCCCCTCGGGAACCACCAAAATAGGAGCATTAGTGAGAAGTTCCTTTAATGTCAGGAAGGAAGCTTCACACTTGTCGGACCAAATATAACGAATGCCTTTCCGAGTAAGGCTGGTGAGAGGAAGCACAACACGGGAAAAATCCTTAATGAACCGACGGTAATAACCCGCCAATCCAAGGAAACTACGAATCTCATGTACATTCTTAGGCCTCTTCCAATTCTGGACGGCTTCGATCTTTGAGGGATCAATAGGAATGCCATCGGAAGATACAACAAGGCCTAAGAACTTAACCTTATTCTCCCAAAAGTGGCACTTGGAGAATTTGGCTCTAAGCTGATGGTGACGGAGAGTACTCAAGACAATTCTCAAGTGATTAACATGCTCAGCTTCAGACTTAGAATAAATAAGGATATCATCAATGAACACAAGGAAAAACTTATCGAGATATTCCCGGAATACTCGATTCATGAGATCGACAAAGAAAGCGGGAGCGTTCGTCAAACCGAATGGCATAACGAGCCAGTCAAAAGAACCATAACGAGTGCGAAAAGCGGTATGTTATCCTCCGCGACTCGTAACTAATGAAAACCTGAGGCAAGGTCGAGCAGAAAAAAGACCTTAGCACCACTTAATAGATCGAACATATCATCGATCCTAGGCAATGGATACCTATTCCTGATGGTTAACTCGTTAAGCTTGCGATAGTCTATGCAAAGCCTAAGAGTTCCATCAGACTTCTTCACGAAGACGACCGCGGATCCCCATGGAGAAAAACTATACTGAATCAACTGTTTGGACTCAAGCTCCAAAAGCTGCTTCTTGAGTTCCTTATTTTCTTTTGTAGACATCCTCGTGGGAGGATGACTAACTGGCTGTGCGCCGGGAATGAGATCAATGCGGAACTCAATTGCCCGTTTGGGTGGCAAACCCGAAACAGGTTCGAAAACATCAGAAAAATCACAAGCAATAGGAATACGAGATATATCATCGTCATCTCGCAAATCAAGAGAATGTAAAGCCATTTCGGAATTATCCACATTCCGAAGAACAAGTGATAGCTGAGTAGGCGAATCCGGATGTCGAAGATACAAAATTCTCTCCGAACAAATAATCCTGGCATCGTATCTCACTAGCCAGTCCATTCCCAAAATCATATCAAATCCCAAACAAGAAATAACGTGCAAATTCACACGAAAAGAAAAGCCACATAAAACAATCTCAACATCATCACAAAGCATACTAAGGGTCGTGGATCCTCCAATAGGATTCGCAATCCTTAAAGAAGTAATCAAACAAGAAACATCCAACGATAAATCATCAACGAGCTTTTGTGATACGAAAGAATGTGATGCACCCGTATCGAATAGAACTCGAATACTATGGTTATGAAATAAAATAGAACCTTCCAAATTATATGGAGATATACCTTTGGGCTGAGAAGGACCTTCAGAAGCCTTAGCGGCAAAAAGCTTGCTAGACTTGGCACCAGCCAATACAGTAGGGCAAGTGGAAACATGATGACCTTCCTTCTTGCAATAGCGACAGAAGAGAGGCTTGGAACAAGCTCGAATCATATGATCTGGAGTACCACAATTGAAACACTTCCGAATGAAAGGTGTTTGAGCAGACCGAGGCTGAGAATTAGAACCACCAGTCTTCTTCTTCTTAGAAGGAAAAGACCTGGACTTCTGAAATGGAAACTGCTTCTTGTTGGGGTTCTTGGAAATCCTCACCTCTATCACACTCCTTCTCGACGGTTTCAAGATGAAGTGCAGAATCAACCAACTCCTCAAAAGAGAGCTTAAGCTGGAGCAACAAAGACTTCTTAAGATATTTCTTTAGACCAGAGGCAAACTTCAGATTCTTCTTATAAGAAGTGTTAATGAATTCAAGACCATACTTAGATAAAGCCTCGAATGATGCAACATACTCAGAAACAGAAGATTTCCCTTGCTTCAACCCAAGGAAGCGACGGGTCAATAAAACTTTTTCAGATTCAGGAACGAACTTGAGTTCGAATCATCCTGAAACTGAGTCCAAGAAAGAGTAGACTCATCAATTTCGACTATAAGAAGCTCATACCAATCAAGAGCACGCTCTTGTAATAAGCTAGAAGTTACAAGAACTCTATCATGGCCAAAAAGATCCATGCGAGAGAAGATACACTCGCACGTGCGAAGCCAAGCTTGGACTTCAAGAACAGACTCGGAGCCCTTAAACGGCTTTCCCCCAAGATGAGAAAAATCACTGCACTGATGTGTAAAGGTAGACTTGCATGGTGGAGATACTCGAGGAGGAACTGGAGGCTGAGTGCTCCTAAACAACTTCAAAAACTGATCGACAGACATATAAACGCCATCCGGATATGCGCCACTGGATTGCCCAGCATCCAAACTTCGTCCTCTTCCTCTTCCAGCCATACACTGAAATTTAAGATAAGAACAAGATTATTCACAAGGTAGATGCCATTAATACAATTATGGAATACCACGGAAGGAGATGCATTCCTAGACGTATTCCCAATTTCTATCTACCACCAAGGCACAGAAGGGATATAGAGGCACGATGGTTCAAAGATTTGTAAAATTTATACACTCTAATGTACCGGAATATGTGCATCTATTCTGTGTTTATCATATTTTGTTCTGAACCTTGCTCTCATACCAAGCTATGACGCCCCACCTCTATACCCACGCTAGCCAAGGACACTACAGGGTAATGCCATCAACTAACACGAAGAATAAGGCTGTTTAGGAGCGACCCTCTATAGACTTGCTCTAAATGTCTATTGAATACATCGACAATTGTCATACAAGCATATCGACATATCCAATGAATACTTAACACAAAACCGTAGGTGGCTGGAGGATCTATCAGAAAAAAATATAACAACTCAAATGTAATATACATCACAGAACAGTAGATCATCATATACACATATATTGATACATAAAAGAGTTTACAAACTAATACATGTCAAGTGGTATAGCAAACCACAATATATAGACGAGTCAAAAGAATACATATCAGAGTTACAACAAAAAGGACTGCACAAAAAGCTTTAACAAAAAGGAACAATCTGAATAGTCCATTCAGAAGAAAAATAGGCTAAGTCTAAAAGCACCTAACCTGAAACAACTCGATCTGACCCGAGTATAAATACACAGGTCAGTCTAGCTAAACAAATCAGTTAGATAAACTAAACAACAATAACCTGCAAGGTCACAAAGTATAACAAGTATCTCTAAAAGAGATACAACAATCATCTAACAAAAGATGAATCATATCATAACAAGCCTCGTATCATCGGCAACTCAGAGAAACAAAGGATAGGAATATCCCAAAACAAGCCATAAAGGCAAATAACAAATACCAATGAAGGTAACACAAGTTTCGCAAGGTAATCGCTATGGATCGTGTGGCTCAAAAAGACCAACACCGAAAAGCGATACCTAGGGAATATACATATCAATGAAAACAAAAGATTGCTCGAGCTTAGTACTATATAAACAAGGATCCATAATCCTGAAGGCTCCAAACCCAAATATCACTCGAGCGGCTCATAAAGACCAACTCCGAAAGTGATACAATAGGGCAACAAACCCGAAGGCACAAACCCGAAGGCCACATATCTGAAGGCAACATACCCGAAGGCAACATACCTGATGGTGAGTCCGAAGACACTATCCTAAAGGCAACAAACCGTAGTGGTGAAGGTGCGAAAGCCCAGTACTAGACACCACTAACTGGAAGAATGTGTCACAACTCTCGAAAAGGAATCCGAAAAGTGGTAACGTGAGTCCCATAACCACTCGTTCGCACTAAACGGTTTACTATCCATTAGTTAATTTCACACTCAAAGCAGTACAAAGTCCACCTCATCTCATTGGTAAACCAGACCAAAAGGTCAAAACAATCAATCGAATAGGTCGGGGATTAATCGGAAAGATAAACGCACGGATTCATGGTCTGTGTTTTACTTAACCATTTAATCTCCTTTCCACTCCGCTCGAAGTGCGAAATTGTGTATGTGCGTTTAAATAGAATTTATAAATTAGAGAAGAAAGCTTTTAATACAATTTAAAAGATTATTTTATAAATACCCGTGGATTGAAATTAAAAAGGAATCATCAAAGTCAAAATAAATGATAACAATAAACAGAATCATCACGAATCGATTCAAATTGGAAATTCAATCCCAAAAGGCAAAATGGGCTGAAACAACAAATTCAGTTGACTAAATAGAGAATTCAGTTGACTAAACAACAAATTCAGCTAACTGAACAGAGATTTTCAGTTGACTGAATTCTGCCTGGAAACTTTCTGTTTCCAGGTTCAGTCGACTGAACAGAGAATTCAGTCGACTGAATTCATGCCTGGAAACTTTCTGTTTCCAGGTTCAGTCGACTGAACAGAGAATTCAGTCGACTAAACCATGCCTGGGCTGTTTTTCAGCATATCCAAATGAAGAGCAAACTCTTCCAAAATGCAGCTGGACGAACATTGGCTCTAAGGGTTTATGCCAATAGGCAACCCGACCCTATATGCTCCTCGATGCATCACCAAACCATGATCAAAACATCAAAGTTAGGATTTCAGAGATTTGAACCCAAAACACTAAAAATTAGAATATTCACCAATTCAACCCAAACCAAAAGCAAATGCACATGATTAAGTGTTAGGAATTCATACCCAACAACGAAAGATAATTATGCGGGTTGTTACAACCCACATTTCCCTTTGCCTTTTACGGCCATCACCGATCATCAACATCTTCCAAAATTCGCTAGCAAGTTCATTTCGTCCTTCCTCTCCTCTTCCCCCTATACCGATAGCTTAAAAGTCCCCCTTCGTCACCACCATTGGCTTGCAACTCTACCCAAAACCACAGTGCCTTAAACCCTAGATCCCTTTGATGGGCTTCCACAATACTCAGGAAAAATCACTAAACAATATTCCCATAACCCTCAGACGACCCTCCACCTCCAGTTCTAATCCGACGCCAAAACCCCCTCTCTATCGCCTGAATTCGCCCAAAACACGATTTTCGATCAACTAAGAAATACTCAACTTCCCTAGCTTTAAAAATCATGAAATTCATTCCAAAATTCATGATTTTTATGCTTAAATTCCCTCATGAATTCAAAACTTGAAATTTAAATATTTGATTTTCTGTCTGGAAGTTTCTATTACTTCTTATTTTCACAACATTTACTTAGTATTTCTACCTGAAATTCTTTTTAAAAAATGAAATCACATTGCCATGATCAATTTCTCTTTAAAAATCTTAGCCTTATATTAACTGTATAATGAGAAATTAAATTTTAAAACTTGATTTATAAACCTGTAACTAAGAACAGGAGTTCATATACATACGAACATGTGAGAAATGCAGAATACGGATCTTAAGGCTATGATTAACTTTAGAGGGGAGTGAATAGTGTTTTAAGGAATTACTAAATCTTTTTGAGTTTTTGTTAATTTGAACACAAATGTATGCAATATTCAGACATAGATATGATCATAGAAACAAACACAGATGTAGAAATAAAGTAAAAGAAATAAAGGAAAGAACACACCAGATTTTGTACTAGTTTGGAGTAACCCTACATCCAATCCCGCACACAAGTACAGATTTCCTTTCAAAAGCAGTTGTACAATTACACCCTTGATTTCAAGGCCACGAGGTACACCACTCCAGATTCACAATCCTCTGGGTAGAGATACTTGATTTCACAGACAACAAGTTCACCCAATTGATTTCCAAGGCTACAACCACACCTTTTCTCATTTGATTGATTTCATAGGCTACAATCACACCTTTTCTCGCTTAGTTTGTTACAAAGAAGCCTATAACTCTGAATAACACTGAGATCTTATTGAGATAGTGATAGGGAATCAAACCAGAGATGATCTAGTTAGATTCAATGTTGATTTTGGCAGAGTAATGGTAAAAATGTGTGTAAAGAAATGTGGAAGAAGAAGAGGAGTGAAATCAGAGAAAATATGAATACAAATTCATTCAAAACTACCCCTATTTATAGTAGAACAACAGCCATGTCCATTCGTGAAAGGATATAACGAATAGACACTTCCTTTGAAATTCAAAATTTTGAAATAAACTGCTACCATGTCGACATAGGGTACTTAAGGGTGTCGACATGCCTAAGGTATTTTTGGTAATTTGCTTTTCGTTGAAAATAAATTTTATCTTGTATTAAAACTATTTTAAACTTTATAAATATACTTTACTATAGTTAAAATACATAAGTATATATAGAGAATAATATTTTGATATATATATAAAATTTTACTATAATTAAATCTAAGTAAAAATATTAAAAGTTAAATATATTATTATTAAAAGATAGTTTAAAACCAAGGATAATTTGATTTTGAAAATAATGATTATTTTGAGGCTAAAAATATTTAAAACTAGGATAGATGTTTTTGATTCTTTTAAAAGGAAGGTTTTGAAATCATTTTGAAAACAAGATATAATTTTGTAAAAACATTTGAATAAAAGGTTAGCGGATACAAAACAATGTTCCACTAGATTTTTCGTAGGTTCCATCCTTACTTAGGCTTCCATCCTTTAACAAGCTCGAAGTGGATTCCATTCCACAAATAAATTGGATTTTAAGATGCGAGTGCTTTTCTAGGAGTTTTAACAAAATTCCTAATTAAATTACTTATTATTGAAATCTTGAATTCTTGATATTCTTGATACTCATGAGTCTTCAATCTTGATATCTCGAATCTCTATACTGTACAGTCTTCATACTTGGTACTTGCATGGTTAAATCCGGCATATACTTTCATTCTTGGTATCTGCATGTGATTAACTTGTAATAGAAATTATTACGTGGCTTTATGCTTGAACATATTTCATGTGCTTATATAGAGGCATGTCAAAATTGGTAATGAATCAATTTTGGTTGAAAATTAATTAATTTCCACATTTCAATGTATTTCAAATAAGTAATAATCTAGAGAAAATATATGACATATGAGCCAATTAGTGTATTTATAAATATATATCTGTTACTTCGTTAAATATCCATCCAATTAGTTAAAATTTCCCTAATTCATGTGTTGATTGATTTCATATACTAGGTAATTAATTATGTGATTATCATTTACCTTATATATCGAACTAGACAAACAAATGATTGGGATTAATCTCATAATTTTTAAAGGATTTGATGTTGTTTCCATTTATTTATATAAAGTAATTAGATATTTCACAAGAAGTCATAAATAACATCTATTTTAAAATGTTATGAAAATTATTTAAACCCACATCATAATATTAGTATTTGTTCAACAATGAACTAAAAGATCTCATAATCAATAATACATTGTAATAAGCTAAACTATAAGGATGTTGAAATAAGTGAGAAGATTTTGTATAGTTTAATTCTTTCCATTCCTCTCTGTTGCAATTCCGATCCAGTTTTCCATCATATATTATCAATTTCTCTTTGTTTAGCAATTATTCCACTTATGAATTGGTATGCAATTTACTATATACTCTAATTGCTAGAAATTTCAATATATTTTAAAATAATTATCCATGTGGAATATGATAATTGAAACATACCATTTTTGTTTGTTTTAGCAAGGTTAAAAATGGAAATGTTAGAAACGATATGAAAATGCAAATTTTTTTCATTAACTTTGCATCGATAACGAAGGAAGTTTGTAAATGGAAGTTTCTGGCATGATTTGAATTTGCAATATTTTTTGCATGAGTTATGTATTTAAGAACTGAAGTTCATCGATATGTTATCTTTTGTGACATAAAAAAATTATAAGAGAAGTTTTGCAAAACATCCACTTTAACTTTTAAAATACACAATTGTCCTTCCTCAAAAACAAGGTTTAAGAAAAAAATATTATTTTTAAGTTTTGGCATGTTTGTAGAAAACTCTACGTATATTTTCAGAAATGTACGCAAATAATTTGCAGAGAACTCTACAAATGTTTACCGAGAAATATAAAAATATGGACTACAAATATTTATAGAGAAATCTACCAATATTTGTGAAGTTTTCTATAAATATTTTAAGAGAAATCTTCAAAAAATGGCATTACAAAAAAATCTTTTGAATAAAGAAAGATGCATTTATAGTTCAGATTTAATTTTCGAAACAAAAAGTTTCCAAAAATTAAAAATAAGGATGTAATTTAAAACACATTTTTGGAATGATTTTCACATATGAAATTTGAAAATAAGGGGCAGATTCTAATTCCAATAATTATAAACTTAAATATTTACTCAATTATTCTCAACTGGCATATATTTCTTGCGTATATTTCAACTACTCTAATTTCCACTAATTTAAAATATGTTTTATGGAAGGTTCTTGCATGTATTTTATTAAATTTTGGCTTTACAAATTTTATCAGTAATTAGATATTTCTCTCAATCTATTTCTAACATCTAATACTATAATAATTATTAAGCAACTCTCATATCTTTCATTCATGTTTAATATATTATATCTAGTTATCCATTAAAAATCATGTTAAATCAAAAAGTATCTAGTTAAAGACCATTATAAATGCAAGCATGCATATATAGACACACATATATCTATATTTTCACTTGAATTTAATAAATTACACTCCATGAAAAAATAGTTGGCATTTTGCTTCTTCATTTTCCTTCAAATTTTAAAGATTATTTACCTGAAAAAAATTATTACATTACTTTGGTTTGTCATTCAATTTTGAAAACATTTGATATTAAAAAAATGTGTTGTGTGTATCCGTTAGGGAAACTAAAATTGAAGCCAAATGGTACAATTTGATTTATTTTTTTGTACAAATTAATTTAGTGTGCTTTTAACTTTCAGTTGGATAAAATATTGGTAAAGAAAATGATAGTTGGGGAAAAGTTTTATCATTTGAATATTAATCTTAATATATTGGATTTGATGTGTATATTTTCCCCAGTATAAAAAAATTTCAATGTCTGACCTTTTGCATTCTGTTGGCGTCAAAATTGGCGACCAACACCCAGTTATATGATTGCACCAATATCGAGTCATCGATCTTAGGTAACACCTGTTGTAGAGAATATAATATGAAGAAAAAACAAATTAAAAATGCAAGTAAGCAACAAGAGACCAGATTTATAGTGGTTTGACTAAATCCAGCGTACGTCCACTCAAGAATAATCCTTTTATTATATTGTATTTTGTTTACAGTTACAATCCGAAACTCAAGAACGAAATTAGCAAAGTTAGCCTAGTTTGAAGATAAAGAGAAGTAGAAAGAAGATCCAGAAGATCCCTTTTTGACACAATGCCTACTGTATTTATATATCGAAAATTGCATGGGTCGGGCCGACATTTTGGTAGAAGGTTCGGGAGACCAAGATGAGGCCACCCAAAAATTTCCAGGCCCAATTGGGACCATAATAGGGTTCCCTATTAGTGCATCCAAATAGGATACGATCCTTATGAGGGGTGCTCCCTTATGTTAGCCACCTGCTCCTTAAATTTCGTGTGATTACGATGTACGGTTTGTGAAATATCGCATTTTCCATGAAGTAGTGTTGCTTGAATTCTAATTTCTACCGATCCCTCCAAAGGAAGTTATTCCTATCCATCCAACTTACTTCAATTGGAATGAGATCCTATAGGGTGTTCCACATATTGTAGTAAGCATGTACTTCAAGTTTCATGTTGATAGCATGTGTAGATTTTGAGTTATTGACTGATCGTCGGTGCAAAATTGAGTTTAGCCGATCCCATTTATACCAGTCCCTCCTATATTGTTCCCTTCTTTACCGATCCCTCCTATACCGATCCTTTTTTATATATGAAGTAGTTTTCCAATATCTGGAGTAGACGGACTCCAAAAGACTTAGAATTTGAAATGTGGCCTCACAGGGGCTTCCTTACCATGCAATATCGATCCCAACCAGTTCGAGACCAAAACCAAGGATAGATACTGATCCCTTGGAGGAGTGTTAGCTCCATACTCAGACATTTTTTGAGTGTCATCCATCTGATTATGTCTGACTATCATGGATAGCTTTAAATATAACTAACCTCCAATCTAAATAATCACCTCTTCGGACGTCCTATCCTGATGATTACAAAATCCACTGGGTTAAATTCGACCTTGCCAAAAGGCAGGTTAACACATTCTTCTTTCTTGCGCAATTTGAAGAAATATACTCATTTAAGGTCGTCAATTGATACTCGAAATTTTCCATTTGGTTTTAGTTAAGATTGTTGTATATGTTGTGTGTATCTTAGCATAATGAATTATATGTATTTAATGTTTAATTAAATTAATAATCCATATTATATGCAAAACTGCCAAAACCTATTTTTTATTATCACATATTTCTGTAATTTTCATACTCCTATAAACAATAGTACTGAAATTTTTTATGTGTTATATAAAAATTATGATTTGTAATTTTGGGTTCATCACTAATCGCTAAATATCATAATGTTCAGTATACATTTATATATGCAAATATAAATATTCAATATTCAAAAATGATTTTGAATGCGAATGTGGATATGGCACCAGCCACATTTGAAAATATCCATTGGCTGCTTAATCTCATGTCTCCTTGCTTTTAGAATTCTCAAATTCACAATACAATTTAGTTTTTTTCTTTAGTTATGGAAAGGATGGGTGTAATATTCTTGGATTTTAGCCAAGCTTAAATTGGTAATTAATATAAGACTTTGGAATTAGTTGTGAATTAATTTGAATATTTGGGAACAAATATATATAGTAGATTTGAGAGTTAATTTGGATTGGAAATTGAAGAATAATATATTGTAATTTTAGGTTGAAATTCAAAGATAAGTATTTTATAAAAATTGTATTTGTATTTTCCAAATTAAATAAGATGTATGTTTATTTATTTATATAAATGGATTATAATTTGAAATTTGATTTTGAAATTAAATAAATATATTGGAAATAAAAATTGTTTTAATAAATAAATTAGATTTAAAAAGCTTTATAAAATTAAGAAATATATATGTATGATATTTATTAAAGTGAAATTTAGTTTCAAACATTTTTTCTTTAAGGATGTATAAGTATAATTAAAGGAAGTTTAAATATAAACATTTAAAAGCATAACACATACATAAAAAAATAAAAATAAAAGTATTATTTGAATTAGATGTATAAGTATAAAAACTATTTGAAGGTTAAATTTTAACATATACATATCTTTTGAAAATTAATAAGATGTTAATAATGGAATAATATTCTTTCTCTTCAAATTAATACATAATAAGTAGTTATGAAAAGGGATTATAAATAGAAAATAATATAAGGATATATTTAAACATTTAAACACATGCAAAATACATGTGTAAGCATTTTAGCAATAAAATTAACATATGTAAACATTTCAACAAAGCATTAATACAAGTGTAATCATCTCATCATAAATTAAGCAAGTGGCATTTTATTTTGGAAACATGTATTAGAGAAAAATAATCAGGTTATTCTTAGTTTAACTTTTCTCAAAAACTTGAAAACTTTCTCAAGCAAGAATCAAAAACCAGAAAACCCATTCTAAAACTCAAACAAAAACAAATGCAAGCCCTGTAACTCAAACTAGTAAAATTCCTCAAATCAAAATCAAGCCCTGTAGATCATTTTTCTCAAATCTGTGTATTCAAACTTGTAAACAAATATTTTCAAATGCAAATCTGGAACAAGTATCAGGGTCAAGCAAACAACTACAACTTGAGTTCAACCTGGAAATGATAAAACAAAAGCAATGCAAATGTTCAGTTCAAAACTTGGAAACTCAGAATCGAAAACCAGACATAGGAAAATAATAAAACCAGAAAGAAATAAAATCAAATAGCTCGATCTTCAACCTGATCAAGCATGCAAGTTCAACTCAGCTTAAATCAAGGCAAAGTTTAAAAGTATTCAAAACAAAGAAAAATCTAGATCAAGCAATCAGATCAAAATAGCAGATTGAATAAACTAAAGACCAAAAATATCAAAATTCCAGGTCCTCTGTTCTTCACATGACTGGTGAGCAAACCACTTGATCTTGTTTTGATTGTTTGGAATTATATTTAAAGTGATGAGTTAAATATTTCTTGTACGATTGTGTTAATTTGCCTGCATGTGTTTATATATATGAAGAAAAAGTGGGTGCATGTCTACATAAAATTAAGTAGCATCACTCTGTTAATATACAGGATCTAAACCCACAAAAAATAAATTTAATTACTCATTGTACGATCGAGTTTAGACTTTGATTTCAAAAAGGAAAATGTTTGTAATATGTTAATATTATTTTTTAAAATAAATTTATTGAGTAATTATTCCAAAATCTATGAATTACAGTAAAAATGAAACAAAGTCAAAATAATTCATCATCAAATTTTCACGAATTAATCAAAGGATTAGAATTGTCATAAACATGATGAATTTCAGAAATAAATGAAAATTTCTAGGTTAGAATTGAATGAGTAATTCTGAGTTGATCGGAACTGGAAATTTTAAAAATCCCGACGAACTATTGTGATTTGAAGGTCGGAATTTTTGGTGAAGATAACTTAAGCATCTGTGATCGTCAAAAAAATGAACAATAAAAATCCAACTCACCGTGTTGGCCATGCAAAGTTAATATAGGGTTTAAGGATAGGGTTGTAAGGGCTGGGTTCTCGTGGTTGTTGCGTCGCCATGGAGGACTATAGGTGATCGGTATGGGGGGAATCGACTCGGCAGGCGGTGGCGTAGCTATGGGTTGGACGGCGTGGTTCCAAATAGTCGAAAACGTCGTTGGCAAGGTGGATTCGTGGTTCGAGTTCGTTTCCAGGTGAAGGTCGTTGGTGCAAAAATCGATTTTAGAAGATTTCAAAGAAGACTGGGAGGTTGCGATGTTTGTATGGGTCATCGATGAAGGAGTTGCCTCGGGAAAACATAGGGATGTCTCGTGTTCGTTCTCAAGATTACAATCGGGAAAATGTTAATACAGCTCGAAGTTGCTATCGGGGTAGTTTAGGTTGAAACCAGGTTTGAGGCGTAACAGTTTTTTTTTAATTTTAAAAGCAGAACCCGTTTCAGGTTTTAACTGCAACCAGTTTTGAAAATAATATTGATTCCAGATTTTATATATAGTGAACAAGTTTCCCAAATTTAAGGATTGATCAAGTTTTAAAAGTAAGTTTCAAAGCTAGTTAAAGGAACAAGTTTTAAAGTTCTAAAGTTTAAAACTTAATCAAGTTCAAACAATTTATTAACCACTTCATTTAAAATAATTATGGTTTATTTAAATTGGAACTTATTAAAGGGTTGAGGATAAAATTATTTTGAGTTTAAAGTATTTCAATACATATAACCTTTATTTAAAAAGTTATTTTCAATAAGCTTGATAATGTAATTAAATGGTTGATTAAGGAAGATAAAAATGTTTAAATGATTAAATGATTAATTACTTAATTAGTTAAAAGGAATTAATTCATGTAATTAATTTAAGATTAATTAAGGTAAATAAATCAATAATTTAAGATTTATTAATCAAGTGTTTAAAGGTAAATTAATTTAAGGATAATTAATCAATGTAATTAAGGTAATTAATTTAAGAGTAATTTATTAATTAAAGGTTAGTTAATTAATAGAAGTAATTAAGGGATGATTATTAATTAAGGATTAATTAATAATTATTGTAATTAACTAAGGATAATTAATCAAATAATTAATTAATAATTAAGGGTTAATTAAATATGTAATTAAATTAAAGATTAATTTAATTAATGTGATTAACTAAGATTAATTAATTAGTTAAAAGTAATTAATTAAGATGGATAATTAAGGATTTATTTATTAATTAGATAATATTAAATGATTTGTAATTAATTTATACTTAACTCATAAGTAATTAATTTAATTGGAAATTAAAATTTAATTAATTTAGGATTAAACAATTAATTAATCCTGTTTATTAATCATTATTGAATGCTTGGATTGCTTATGAATGTTTGCATTGTATGAAATACCTTGAATTGATTGTTATCTCTGGACTGTAATATTCTGTTCTGTGAATTGAGGTGTGTGTAATTTATTTATTTATCTATAATACATTTATTTGTAAATCTGTGAATGAAAGATAAGCGTTATATTATACCGCTTATCAATATTGATGTGATTTAATATGTGACGATTGAATGATGTTGCGCTATTGCGTAAAACCCTGGACTACACCATACACACAAATATGGATTGCACGAGGAAATCGGTTAAGTCACAAATATTTGAATTAAATATTTTAAAATGATTTTTAAAGTTGAATTTTGAATCCAAATGGTTATGGAAATGAAATTGAATTAAATATGTAAAGTTTTGAAAAGGGAGTTTTGAAGATAAAAGTTATTTTGAATAACTTGATTAAGTTTTGAAATTGAAATAGTTGATTTGAATTTGAATTCAAGATTTGAATTATGGTTGAACAAGTTATATAATGTGTTTATATGGGTTTTAAATCTTTATTTTGGAAATTTGAATCTAACCCAGGTTTTATATTTGAATGGCTTTAATTTGTGCAAATTTAATCGGATTTTTTCGAAATGAAAACTATTTGTTTTCAAATAATAACAGCTTTCATATAAAGAAGGATTTCCTATTTGTGTTGAAAGATTTCAAACTTGAAAGTGAATTGTTTTGAAAGCTAAGAATAAACCTTTGTGAAAGATAGTTCAACCTTGTTTTGAGATTGAAAAGGATTTTTAAATGGTGTATCTTTTATATAAAAGAATTGAAATGGGGATTGTTTTGAAAGCTATGAATTGAATCTTTGATGTAATGATTGGATGAGATAATCCATATTGAAAAGAAATTGGTTTGAAAGTTGTAAATAAATCTTTGTGAACGATGGGTGAACTTTGTGAAGTGAATCTTTTTGTTTAAAGAATTGGAAATGGTGACTTGTTTAAACCATTTGAAAGGAAAGTTTTGGATTTTAAGTTGTGACTTAATTGAAATCCCAATATCCATATGTTTTTAAATATTGCGGTCGTTATTCGGTTTAGCCGAGAGAGGACCTTATGTCATATAACCCATTTCGAATAATGATAAGACATTATGGATAACATTTGAAGACTGGTGGTGAAGATCGGATATTTTCGAAAGTGAAAGGATAACCCGTCGAATGTCTCTGCACCGAATGGAGATAGAGATCTCCATATGTGATGGGAAGTACGGACGTGATTAGGGATTATCCGAATTTGCAAGCGCTTCTTTGGAAGTGCCTTCGGTTCTGTTCGAACCCGGAACAGACTTGTATGGATGTGTGTCTGACATTACACTTTGAGATATAAAGCTGGTTTCTACCAAATACATTCTGTTTGGTGGTGGAGATTTATTCTCTTTGCTTAATACCCTTCTCTGAGACGTATGAGCTCAGAGGTTATGTAGTTGATGGTTACTAGTGATACATTCCCAATTTGGTAATGCGGCATACTGCTGATCATTTGTTGATCGAAGCATGGCTTTATGAAAAAGCATTGCTTTATGGACGAGACTGCATCGGGACCTCACAAACCGGAAATGGTCGAAACGGGAAAGATGCGGCAAGGTTGCAGGGGTCGTGCACCTAGGGTATGTCCATTCCTTCTGGAAAAGGGTGGTGTCAAGGTATGGAGCCCAGATACTTAATTCATGTGGACATTGTAAATTTATTACTGTGTGATGTTGATTTTTGGTTGAGGATCCTCGGATAAAGGTCGCAAACGACCGGGGGTGGCTTATCTTTAGGTACTACTCCCAAGCAGAGAGGAAACCGGCCTTGTGTTGGCAGAGAGCTGGGTAAGTTCTTGGAGCGTCCCTCCAGAGGAGTACCCATGTGGTAGTAGGAAGTTCCTTAGCCTGACCATTTGTTGGAAATCCAATCAAACAATGCGAGCCCTTTACGATTGCAATTGTATAACCTTCCACCTTAGGTGGTAGCTATAGCTGGCATAATATAATGGTACCTATGCTAGTTAAGATTAACATTATACTTTCGAAATGTTTTCCACTATGAACTAATAATAATATCAAAAAATGGTTTTTGCGTAGTAAGCATGTTTGACAATCATAAGGAGAAATGTATTGTGATGCCCCACCTCTAAACCCACGCTAGCCAAGGACACTACGGGGAAATGCCGTCAACTAGCACGGAGAATAAGGCTGTTAAGGAGCGACCATCCGTGTAATTGCTTTGTGCGAGCACCGATATGCCAGATAAAATATAACATGCAAGCATCTCAAGAGGAAATCCGACATACCGACACAAACTCAAATCTACTACACAGTGGCTATATATAATCTTCGGAAACAAATATAGAAATAAACATAACATAAATCAGTAACAGACAATTCATATCACTAAGGCGGAAACAGATGTGAATATAACACATGAAAGTGTAAATCAGAGTACTCGTCAAATAAGATCCACAATATCACCAAAGAATAGATACAAGTGCAAGATAAAAGAATATGTATACATCAAGGAGTCTATATCTCAAATGTATACAACAAAAACTACTAGACTAAAGTATTTAAGCAAAAGTCAGAAGATGGTTCCAGATAGGAAGTCACGAGGAAGCACCTGCAATATCTCCGTCTGACCTGAGTATTATTTAAGAAGAAAATAATAAATGGATCAGTCTAGCTATAATTATCAGATAAAATGAGATATAATAAGAGATGTAATAAAAACGTATGATAACCAAAAATGTCATACTGCGACAAGTATACATAGAAAATCAACTAAATCATACAAATATCTCAAGAATCTCATAGCATCAAAAAGAATATCATATTCTTTATTTACTTCACCAAGCCACAATAAATGACATACATATTAATGCCAATTGTAAAAGTTGGTGAAACATAAATTCCAGAAATCATCAATTAGAAATCCAGAAATCACAAGAAAAAGAGGATGGCCAATCCCATAAACTGGACATCGACGCACCTAGAAAGACACGCCCCATGCACAGTCGAACATCGACGCACCTAGAAAGATACGCCCCATGCATAAATAAACATCGATGCACCTAGAAAGATACACCCCATATAAAAATGAACATCGACGCACCTAGAAAGGTACACCCATGCTTTAGCATCGACGCACCTAGAAAGATATGCCCCATGCATAAATAAACATCGATGCACCTAGAAAGATACACCCCATGTAATGTCTAACATTGATGCACCAAGAAAGATACACCCCATGCAAAGTCGAACATCGATGCACCTAGAAAGATACGCCCCATGCATAGACGAACATCGACGCACCTAGAAAGATACGCCCCATGTCTCGACTTATTGAGCCGTTGCTCCACAAAGTAAACAAACATCGACGCACCTAAATAGCTACAATTAATGCGAGAAATGAGATGAAGATCAATAAAATAAAGTACAGTCCTCCACGTGGACAAAGAGATATCGCACATTGCTAGTCTAAACCATAAAATGATCATCATCGATCATCAAGAAGTGTCAACTACACTAAGCTAGTAAATATATGGTTTAGCTTCATGTCCCATAACCACTAGCTTAACTTAAATATTTATGAACAAATTGTAGAATTCCACACAAGAATCGTCACAAGAGATTCAATCTAACAAGTCCAAGAATTAACCGACGAAGTAAACGCAAGCGTTTCATACCACTTGTCTTACTAATTCGTTTAATTAGATTTCTCATACGAGTGAGGTAAAGGTTTGTATATACTAGTAGGTTGGAAAAAGGTTTTATAAACGAGTTTGATATTGAAAATAGAGTTTAAATAATCTTTGATAAAGAGTTTGAATATTTACTACTACTATAGAAACCTTTGTATTTTAAGTGACAAACCATAAAAATGATTGTAGAAACAATCAATCATTAAAATCCACATACGAAGATGTGAATCAAATCCAAAGAAACCGACAAAGAATCCATCGAAATGGATATTCAAAAATCCCTAAAAAGGAGTCATCAAAGTCATAATAAATGATAACAACAAATAGGATCATCACGAATCGATTTAAATTGGAAACTCAATCCCAAAAGGCAAATTGGGCAGAAACAACAAATTCAGTTGACTGAACAGAGATTTCATTTGACTAAATCATGCCTGAAAACCTTCTGTTTCCAGGTTCAGTCGACCGAACAGAGATTTCAGTCGACTGAATCATGCCTGGAAACTTTCTGTTTCCAGGTTCAGTCGACTGAACAGAGATTTCAGTCGACTGAATCATACCTGGAAACTTTCGGGTTCCAGGTTCAGTCGACTGACTCAGAGATTTCAGTCGACTGAACAGGAATTTCTAGTATTTTCAGCCTAAAAATAAAGAGGCAATCTCTTCGCAAATGCAACCGGACGAGTAATGGGAGCTAGGGATTTATGCCAAATGACGGCCCGGCCCTACAAGCTCTTTGATGCATCACCAAAAACATGTTCAAAGATTGAAGTTAGGATTTTTAAAGATTTGAATTCAAAACACTAAAAATTGGAATATTCACAAAACCAAACTGAATCAAGAGCAAATGCACATGAAAAGGTGTTAGGAATTCATAGCTAACAACCAAAGATAATTATAGTCATAGATGTGAGATAAAAATCTCACCTTTGAACCCAAAAACAATGAATGAGAAGCTTGAAGACAAGGGAAGATCAGCGACACTTCAATCTCAACGCAAGAAGCTTGAATCTAAGCTTAAAAGAGAAACATTTCCCAAATTAGGTTTAGAAATTTTCTGAAATCAAAGAGAGAATGAGTTGGAGAAGAAGGAGATGATACTTACCAATGCTTCTCTTTGAATTTGGAGCTAGAACTTGATTTGCAAATGGAAACTTGGGCTTAGGATTTTAATTCTTTTTCTTTTCCCCCATTATTCTCTTTAGAACTGAAAAGATAAGGAAGAGGGAATGAATGAAGAGAAGTGGTTCAGTTTGGGGTATTAAGTTGGCTAGTGGGCTGAACCCAAACCCTAACCCAAAGTGAAAAAGGTCAAATTTTTAGCTAGCTCCAAACATATCAATGTTTATACTCAAAAAGGTTGCAAACGATATTTTGAACTCAATGGAAGGGGTCTCGAGTCCCAATTCGACTGTTTTCTAAAAGTAGGTTTTCGAACTAAAATCCGACGAATGATGAAATATTTAAATAAAATATTTAAATATATATTCGATAAATATGCGGGTTGTTACAGGCTCCACTCTTTAAAGAAATTGTGTCCTTGCAATACTTAAGAATAAAATAAAGAGTAACAACCATAAAAGCATATCAACACAAAAGAAATTTGAAATAGGAAGTTCACCATAAAGAGCATGAAAGAGTAAGCCCGAACAGGTACACCCGAGAAACTAGAAACTCAAATAAATTAGAACAATGGCGTAGTACAATAACGGTGCGCTAGATGAACCAAAACTCGAATAATTTGAAACACCGACACAGTACAACGATACGTCCAATGAACCAAAGTTTAAATAATTTGGAACACTGACGCAGTACAACAGTACGTCCAATTAACCAAAGTTCAAATAATTCAGAACACTAACGCAGTACAACGGTACATCCAATGAACCAAAGTTCAAATAATTAGGAACACTGACGCAGTACAACGGTACGTCCAATGAACCAAAGTTCAAATAATTTGGAACACTGACGCAGTACAATGGTACGTCCAATGAACCAAAGTTCAAATAATTCGAAACACTGACGCAGTACAACGGTACGTCCAATGGACCAAAGTTCAAATAATTCAGAACACTGACGCAGTACAACGGTACGTCCAATGAACCAAAGTTCAAATAATTCAGAACACCGACGTAGTACAACGGTACGTCCAATGAACCAGAGTTCAAATAATTCGGAACACCGACGTAGTACAACGGTACGTCCAATGAACCAAAGTTCAAATAATTCGGAACATTGACGCAGTACAATGGTACGTCCAATGAACCAAAGTTCAAATAATTCAGAACACCGACGCGGTACAACGGTACGTCCAATGAACCAAACACTATAAAAAACATCACACGCAAGCCCATAAAAGAAATGAGATAAAGCTCAATAAAACAAGGTACATCGAAACGTCCGATGAACTTGGTAAAAGATCATTCCATTCAGACATCATAAAAAAGACAACCACTTGTTGCTTACGACTAAGGGCATTGGCAACATGATTTCCCTTCCGGGAGTATACAAAGAATATTAAGATCATAAGATGCAAGGAACTCTAGCCAACATTAAGTTCCTTATGAGAAAATAAATATTCCAAAGATTTATGATCGGGGTAGAGAACAAATTTCTCATCCAAAAATGATGACGCCAAATTCTAAAAGTGAAATCAATAGCCGCGAGCACTAGATCATGAATGGCATATCTAGTCTCGATAGGCTTTAATGATTTAGAAACATAAATGATAGCACATTCTCTTTTGCAAGAGGACGACATTCAAACCAATACGATAAGCATCTGTAAAAAAGATAAATTCTTGGTTCCCTTTGGGAATCACAAGAATAAGAGTATCGAAAAAGAGTTCTTTTAAATAATCTTCTTTCCTAAAAAGCTAAAACTTTCAAAATTACAATTGTCTCAATGTAAAAATCTTTCTAGAAAAATTTACATTTTACAAGTCAATATATCGTGTCTAATTGTCTCATCAAAGCGTTTAGGAAATTCCTATCGATAACGTTGATCAAGCGCATCGACCAGAATTCTTAAAGCACTCAACGGGCAATACAATCACAAAATCATCTTCTATATGATGAAAATATCTCTTCAAAGTTTTGAGAATATTCTTTGCTCGTTTAAGATCAAAATCCAATTGTACTTATAAATAAATCTTATGAAAAAGATATGCAAAATTTTAAATTTCTATTTTCATCCAAAATCAATAAATACAAGAATGGAATCATCGAGATATTCGTAGAATACTCGACTCATAAAATGGATGAATAAGCTGGACAAACTGAATGACATAATAATTCATTCACAAGAATCATAACGAGTGCGGAATGCGGTAAGTGGAATGCTAACTTCTGCAACTCGTAACTAATAAAAATCGGTGGCAAGGTCGAACTAAAAAGACCCTAACACCTCTCAAAAGATTGCTTAGGAGATAATCCTAAGACAAACTCAAAAATACCGGAAAGTTTCAAAAGCTATTTAAATGAGAGAAGTAACACTTTCCTCATGACGAGGGCTTAAAGAATAAAATGATGCCATCAAATTGGAATCAAAATCCCAAAGAAAAATAGAAATCTGCTTAACAGATTAAAAATGTCGAAGATGAATAGTCCACTCGGGATATAGGATATGGCTTCATAATAATTAAGCCAATCCGTACAAAAGTCAATTCCGAAGCATAGGTAAAAATCGGATTGGAAAGAAAAATCACATAAAATAATTTCGACATCAATACAAGAAACCAACCGAGCGTTGCGGATCCACCAACAGGATTCGCCATTGTCAAAGGAGTCAACAAACCCAAAAATGTTTGAAGAAAAGGAATCAACTAGTTCTTTTGATATAAAATAGTGAGATGAAACCCATATCAAAAAGAACTCGAAAGGGAATATGATAAAACAAATGTCATCAAGGATAGAATGGCTACCTTGACTAAGAGAAGAGTTGCTAGAGGCTTGCACAATATTTAGCTTCTCATGTCCTTGTTCAAAAGTTTAGGACATGCAGATAAAAGATGACCTGGTTTTTTGCAATAGTGACAGGAATGGGGTTTCAGACACATATTTGCATAGTGTTCCTTAGAATTACAATTGTAGCATCCTCCACGATTAGGGATTGGAGTCTTTGCTACAAAAGTAGTTTGCTTCACTCTCTTATTGGGATTAAGGCTCTTGAACTTAATATGCCTCTTCTTGGAAATCCCAATAGCACTAACACTTCCTTTACCAACCTCTTCATGTAACGCCCCACCTCTATACCCACGCTAGCCAAGAACACTACAGTGTTGTGTTGTCAACTAGCATGGAGAATAAGGCTGTTGAGGAGTGACCCTCCATGTAATTGCTTATCACACGGTGGCTATAATTAATCTTCGGGAACAAACATAGAAATAATCATAACACAAATCAGTCACAGACATCCATATCACAAAGGCGGAAGAAGATATGAATATATAACTAACACATGAAAGTGTACATCAGAGTAGTGGTCAAAAAGATCCACAATAATACAAAAGAATAGCAATACGTGCTATACAAAAGAATACAACTATGAGTCTATATCTCATGTGTATACAGCAAAAACTGCTAATCTAAATAGTTAGCCAAAAGTCAGAGTAGCAAATCCTGGGAAGAAGTCAAGCAGAAGCACCTGTAACATCTCGGTCTGACCCAAGTATTATTTAAGAAAATAGTAAACGGATCAGTCTAGCTATAAATATCAGATGACATGACATAAAATAAAAGATATGGCATAAACATAAAATATCCATACTGACATACTACTATAAGTATGCAAATGATGATCAACAGAAGATCAATCAATAAGAGGTAAATCAATATCACAAGAATCTTCTCAAAGATCCAAAGAGGGCATCATACCCTAAACTTGTACTCATAACAAGTCAATGACATAAATTCCAGAAATCAACACGAGAAATCCAGAAATCATAAAAAGAGAAAGAGGCCTATCACATGACGGTCCGAAGACCATGGAGAGCTACCCCATATATGTGAGTGGAATCACACAAATGGTGTCTAGGCTAACCAAAAAGCAAAATGGTATGTGTGAGTGGAATCACACAAATGGTGTCTAGCCTAACCTTGCAATGAAAGAGACATCGCACAATTGCTAGTCTAATTCATAAAATGATCGTCAAGATCAACGAGAAGTGTCAACCACAGTAAGCTAGTAAATATATGAGCTTAGCTACATGTCCCATAACCACTAGCTTAACTTAAATATTTACGAACAAATTGCAGATTTCCACTAGAAAATTGTCACAAGAGATTCAATCGAACAAGTCCAAGAATTAACCGACGAAGTAAACGCAAACGTTTCATACCACTTGTTTTACTAAGTCGTTTAATTATATTTCTCATACGAGTGAGGTAAAGGTTTGTATATACTAATAGATTGGAAATCGGTTTGAGAAAACGAGCCGTGTTATAAAATAGTGTTGAAATCATTTGAAGAAAGAGTTTTGATATTTACTACTAGTATAGAAAACCTTTATATTTTAAAGTGACCAATCATAGAAGTGATTGTAGAAACAATCAATCATAAAAATTCACATACGAAGACGTGAATAAAATCCAAAGAAACCAATAAAGAATCCATTGAAATAGGTATTCAAAAATCCATAAAATCGACCGAGAGCCAAAGATAGTTTGTCTCGAAGAGTGGTTAACTCAGCATCACAACAAGCAAGTTCTGTTGAATGTTTTTCAGATAAGATCCCCTACGGAGGGGCGGTCCAGGGGGGGTGGCAACCCCCCTAGGTGGAGGTGCGGGGGCAACGCCACCACTACGGGGTTCGACCTGCCCGGTCAGGTCGCGGGGGTCTAGGGGGCAGCGCCCCGTCCAAAACGGTATGACCTAGTGAAGACAAAATGAGGTCTAACGACCTAAAGGGGATAGGGTCGAGCGACCTAATGGTCGCGACCTAGGGGTCTTACGACCTAACAACCTAAGTCAAGTACAAGGTCACGCGACCTAAAATGGTAAAGAGCCGTACGTGTTAACGAGTTAACGACCTACGACCTAGGTCCATACGACCTACGACCTAAGGTCCCTACGACCTACGACCTAAGGTCCATACGACCTACGACCTAAGGTCCCTACGACCTATGACCTAAGGTCCATACGACCTACGACCTAAGGTCCCTACGACCTACGACCTAAGGTCCATACGACCTATGGTACTAACTCGCGAGCGACCTAACGAGTTAACTCGTGAGCGACCTAATTCCGAAGTGCCAATTCTTCCAAAACAACCTAACGTTAACTCGTAAGCGACCTACGACCTATGTACGAGCGACCTAACTCCGAACGAGCTGAAAATGGCCAGAACAACCTAGGGCTAACTCGTAAGCGACCTACGACCTATGGACAAGCGACCTAACTCCGAACGAGCTAAAAATGGCCAGAACAACCTAGTAGCAGTTTTTCACCAAAATTACTAAAATTTGGAGTTTTCCGCCAATCCAATCCAAACCAAATGCAAATGTGCATATTAAAGTGATAGGGAATCATTCCCAACAGTCCAATATAGATATAGACTAGATTTGTGGGATAAAAATCTCACCTTCGCACTAAAATTTATGAAGATGAAGCTTGAAAGCAAGGAGAAGCAATCCAAAGCTTGAATCCAATATCTTCTACTTGAATTTGGAGTTGAATGTTGGATTTGCAATTGAATTTGTGCTTGGAGTTTTAATTTCCCATTCTCTTCACCATTAATGCCAAAGCTTGAGTTAGTTAGGAAATTTATGAAGAGTGAGGAGAAGGGGGTTGGAACTTGGGCTTAATAGGCTAAACTAACCCAAAGTCCAAAGCGGGAAAAGTTAGTGAAATTTCACTAACTCCAAACCTATCGATGTTTATACTTAAAAATTGTAAACGGCATTTCGAACTCAATGGAAGTGGTCTCGAGTCCTAATTTGACCGTTTGTAAAAAGTATCTTTTTGGACCAAAATCCGATTAACGATTTAATATTTAAATAAAATATTTAAATATAAACTCGACAAATATGCGGGTTGTTACACTTCATATCACAGAGTGATATCCACAAGCTGATTGAAAGGAACTTCAAGTTTCAAAGGTAAAACTTTTCGGGGTTCTTACCCAAAGCACAGATAAACCTTTGATTCTTTACAAGATCCAAAAGTTGTTGGGCAGACATAAGTGCGCCATCCAGAGAAGGTGACGCAGCGGATTAACAACAAGTTGTCGCCAAAAGATGCAACACCAACAAACAACGATGGAACGATACAATGATGAATCGATGAATTGATAATACCCAAGATAAATGCACAAATCCGTTGATCTCGTGAGATACCAGATTCTAGCTATCTTTAACACGTTGATCCCGCACGATACCGTGTTAGAAGATCTACGATTCTTCGACATTGATCTCGCGCATGAGATTCCGTGAACCGGCTTCAAAATCGTTGATTCGAGCGCACTCGAATAACCGAAGATGGAGAAAGGAGCTCACACTCAACTTCCAATTTTAAAGAGGCATAAAGCACTCAAACAAAAGTTTATTCAAAATCAACCTACTTTACAATGACATCACACACGTATTTATAGAAGATTACAACTCACATAAGTCAACACAGCCACAGCTTCAACGACCTAACACAGGTCGTTAACGACCTAACAGAAATGACTCACGACTCATGACTCACGACCTAAGAACATACAACACAGACGATCTACGCCTTAACTGTACACGACTTACAACATAACAGCAATTACAACATCATACGGCCTATAACAATGTGACACAACAAGTTACAACATCACAGTAATACGACCTAACATCTTGAGCAACCTAAGTAGATAACATATCTTCAGCGGCATAGGCTTCAGCGACATAAGCTTCTGGGTGACTTAGCATTGAGCGACCTAAGAAGATAGCATGTTAAGGTACAACAGCATAAGCTTGAACGACTTAAGGAATGTAGCGACCTAAGGTTCGCGACCTAAGGAAATAGTTTGTTCGCGACCTAAGTTGGAGCGACCTAAGGCACGCGTCCTATCACATGGCGCTGCATCACTTATCTTGGTAGGTCATAAGTCGGTAGGTCATTCGCGACTCAAGGAACCCGAGCGACCTAAAACCACCGAGCTATCTTCCGAGCGACTTAACGCGTAATCTGCTTTCATTGAGTTAGGTCGTAATTCGTTAGGTTGGAACTCCTGTTGCGCTGCATCATCCTCCCCAGGTTGACAGGAATTCGACCCCGAATTCACACATTCCTCTTCTTCGACACACTTATCCCCATGACATGGAATCAAGTGTTTGACGTTGAAAATGTCGGCAGTATGGACATGATCCGGCAATCTTAACCGATAAGCATTATCATTAATCCTTTTCAAGATTTCTACTGGACCAATCTTTCAAGCTTTCAATTTGTTGTAAGTTCCAACCGGGAAACGATCTTTCGTCAATACTGCATAAACAAAATCACCCTCTTTCAAGTCCACACTCCTTCGATTCTTATCTGCCAGTTGCTTATACTTCTCAATTGACTTAACCAATCATTCATGAACAATCGTGTGACACTCCTGCAACTCATTCATGAAATCACAAGCTCGTTTAATAACCTCTTTCTGAAGTGGAACTATCGACAAATCCAACGGTCCTTTTGGAATTGCTGAGTATACTACTTGAAATGGACTGAATCCAGTACTTCGATTAACAACATAATTATGTGTGAATTCTGCCTGACACAATTTCACATCCCAGCTCTTCAAATTATCCTTCACAAGACATCTCAACAAGTTTCCCAAATATCTGTTCACCACTTCCGTTTTCCCATCCGTTTGTGGATGATAGGCGCTACTGAATTTCATCTTAGTTCCAATCATCTTCCACGGACTCAACCAAAAATGACTTAGAAATTGTGTATCCCGATCAGAAACAATGGTCTCAGGTAGCCCATGTAGTCGATAAACCTCTTTAAAGAACAATTGAGCAACACGGACTGCATCAGCGGTCTTTTTACGAGCTATGAAATGTGCCATCTTCGAAAATCTATCTACCACAACATATATAGAATCATTCCCTCGTTGAGTTCTTGGCAAACCCAAAACAAAATCCATGGTAATATCAACCCATGGTCTAGTAGGCACGGGCAATGGCATATACAATCCTGCATTCGTAGCTGTCCTTTTGGAAACTTGACATATGTGACATCTCTGCACAAATCTTTCAAATTCTTTCCTCATGGAAGACCAAAAATATGATTGAGAAATCAACTGCAAGGTACGATCTCTTCCCACATGGCCTTCTTCATGCAATTCTTTCACAATCTTCATTCGTAAACTGCACTCTGGTATACACAATCGATTTCCTTTGAATAGAAAACCATCTACCAATACATACTCATCCATCTTCCCTTTCTCGACTTCATGTACAATCTTAGCAAAGTAAGGGTCCTCAACAAACAATTATGGAAATACATCAAACCCCGTCACTTCAACCCTCATCGTAGTCAACAAATGATTTCTTCTACTTAATGCGTCTGCCACCCGATTTGTAACTCCCGACTTATGCTTTACAACAAATGTAAACTGTTGCAAGTATGCGATCCGTGGCATGCCTGGCTGCAATCATATCCTGTCCCTGCAAATGTTTTAATGCTTCATGATCAGTATATAACACAAACTCCTTATAAAACAAGTAGTGTCTCCAGTGCTTTATGGCTTGGACAATAGCATAGAAATCCAAGTCACAGGTACTGTATCTTATCTTGGCTCCAGAAAGTTTCTCGCTAAAATAAGCAATTGGACGTCCCCTTTGACTTAACACTCCTCCAATTCCAACTTTAGATGCATCAGTATCCAACTCAAAGAGTAACTGAAAGTCTGGATATCTAAGAATCGGTGTTGCAGTCAAGTGTGTCTTGATTCATTGGAAAGCAGAATCAGCCTCTTCGGTCCACACAAACTGTTTTCCTTTCATACAATCTGTCATTGGTGCCATAACGCTACTGAAATGTGGAATAAATATTCGGTAGAATGATGCTAACCCATGGAAGCTTCTCACTTCAGTTATAGTCCTGGTTGTGGCCAATCCTTGATTGCTTCAACTTTACCTTGATCCACATGGATTCCTTCCTTGGACAACACATACCCCAAAAACAAAACACTGGGTGTCATGAATATGCACTTCTTTGTTGCCGCGTAAAATTGCTCCTGACGAAGTATCATCAATACTTCCCGTAGGTGTTGTAGATGTTCTTCTGTGCTTCCACTGTATATCAATATATCATCAAAGTATACCACTATGAACTTTCCAATAAATGGTCGAAAGATCTGATTCATCACTCACATAAAAGAAGTATGTGAATTCGAAAGACCAAATGGCATGACCAGCCACTCATACAACCCTTCCCATGTCTTGAATGCGATCTTCCATTCATCCCCTGGTCGAATTCGAATCTGATGATACCCACTCTTCAGATCAATCTTTGAAAAGATCACAGCTCCGTTTAACTGATCTAACAAGTCGTCCAATCTAGGCATCAGAAATCTGTACTTCACTGTAATCTTGTTTGGTGCTCGACTATCTGTACACATTCTCCAAGTTCCATCCTTCTTTGGTACTAACAAGGCTGGTACTGCACAAGGACTTAAACTTTCTTGTACGTGCCCTTGTTCAAGTAACTCCTCCACTTTCCTTCTCAACTCTTCGTGCTCCTTTGAACTCATTCTATAGTGTGGTCTATGTGGTAACACAGCTCCCGGAGGAAGATCAAGCTGGTGTTGCATGTCTCTCAACGGTGGTAACTCTTTCGGTAATTCATCAGGAAATACGTCTTCAAATACCTTCAACACTGGCTTAACTTCCTTAGGAACTTCAACCGTTTCACTACTTTCACGTCAAATCAACAGAAATACTTCAGGTCCATCTTCTACTTCTTTGACAAACTCCTTCAAAGATAACAGAGTTTTTAGTTCCTCGATTTCCTCCAACTTGCTTTCACTTTGTTGTCGCTTTTTAGGAACTAAAGTGATTTTAGTGCCATTGAACATGAAACTATAACAGTTAGTTCTACCATCGTGTTGCACTGCTCTATCAAATTGCCACGGTCTTCCCAACAACAAATGACATACATCCACATCTACCACGCCACACCAAATTTCATCCTTATACTTCTTTCCAATGGAAAAAGTTACACAAGCTCTTTGACTAACCTTCACTTCCCCACCTTTCCTCGACCAAGCTAATTTGTAGGGTTTGGGATGCTTCTCTGTCTTTAACGCTAACTTCTTTACAGCTTCTGTAGAGATGATGTTATCACAATTTCCTGCATCGATAACAAACTTACGAACCCTTCCCAAAACAGTGCACGTCGACTGAAAGATATTACTCCTCAACCAGCTAGTCTCCTCTTCCTACCTTGGCGTCAAGCAAGATCACCTCATCATTAAAGAATATCCCTCGTCTCCCGCCAATAATTCTTCTTCCTCCTCAGCTTGTGGTGAATTGGAACATTCTATTTCTGCATCCTCATCCTCAACCTCAGCAACCATTGCTCATTTCTTAGGCCTTGGGCATTCATTGCTCTTATGACCAAACTCCTGACAATTATAACACTTGAAATTGTTGTTGACCTTAGTCTTAGCAACTTCATTGACAACCGGTTTACTAACAGCCTTGGAAACATTAGTATTGCTACTAGCCCCTTTAATCTGATTGATCGAACATGTAAGTGCACCACCTCCTCTTCTATCTTGCTTATCCCAAGCTAGAGCCTTCTGGTGTGCTTCGGCAACGGATCTTGGATCAAACATATTCACCATATCCTGAATTTGCATTCTCAATCCTCCAACAAATCTAGATGTCAACTGTTCCTCCGTCTCCATGATATTGTTTCTAGCAATCAGTTGATAGAACTCATCTGCATAATCATTTACCGACTTTGTCCCTTGTCTCAAATTCTGTAAGCGCTGATACATAAGAGACTGATAATTATAAGGCAAGAAAGTAGCCTTCATCAACTTCTTAATCTTTTCCCATGAAACAATCTTCGACTTTCCCATTCTCTCCCGTGTAAGTTTATTTTGTGGCCACCTGGCCATAGCTCTTCCCCTCAATCGTGTAGCAACCAACTTAACTCTACGATGCTCGGGTACTTCTTTGAAGTCAAAAATTTCCTCAACATTTGATAACCAATCTAGAAACTCTTCCGATATCATTCCTCCTTTGAATTCTGGAATCTCTGTTTTCATTCCTGACTCCCATCGATGATCATCTTCTACATTCCAATATTGACTTCGTACTTGGTCTCGATCTCGATAATGAATACTACCTCTATCACCATCTTCATCATAATCAAATGTACTTCTATATCTGTCCCGTCCATCTACATCTCCACGATCATGCATGGTCCTTCTACCCTGTCTTTCAATATCACGATATGATTCATTTTCAAACCCCCATGGAGTTCTTCTCTCTTCATTTCTGTACTCATGGTGTTCTCGTCTCATTGAAACAGATGATTCTCTTCTTTCTCGACAAGATTGTGGTGACACCCTCCTCGCTTCCGAAACCGATGGCGAAACCCTGTTTCCTCCATGGTTCGAGATTGGTAACCTTCTCCTTTGACTTTGATTCATGTCATTCATCAATTTCTCTAACTTTCCAATACCTTCATCGAACTTTTTATTGATACGTTGTTCCATTTGCTTAGCTTCTTGTCTTCTATACACATCTTCAACATTTTGAAATCGATTAACACGTCTCGGAGGCATTGTCGAATTTTCAACAAATCCAAACACACTTCAACTCGGATTCAACTTACAAATTGATACACGGCTCCAACTTCTAGTTCTCGGCTTTAACTCGGCCTGAACTAACTTTGCTTGGATCTAGCTTTGATTAAGCTTTTACTAGCTCTGATACCAAACTTACGCAGCGGATGAACAACAAGTTGTCGCCAAATGATGCAACAACAACAAACAACGATGGAACGATACAATGATGAATCGATGAGTTGATAATACCCAAGATAAATGCACAAATCCATTGATCTCGCGTGATACCGGATTCTAGCTATCTTTAACATGTTGATCGCGCACGATAGCATGTTAGAAGATCTACGATTCTTCGACGTTGATCTCGTGCACGAGATTCCGTGAACCGGCTTCAAAATCGTTGATTCGAGCGCACTCGAATAACCGAAGATGGAGAAAGAAGCTCACACTCAACTTCCAATTTTAAAGAGGCACAAAGCACTCGAACAAAAGTTTATTCAAAATCAACCTACTTTACAATGACATCACACACGTATTTATAGAAGATTACAACTCACGCAACTCAACACAACCACAGCTTCAACGACCTAACACAGGTTGTTAACGACCTAATAGAAATGATTCACGACTCACGACCTAAGAACAAACAACACAGACGACCTATGCCTTAACTGTACGCGACTTACAACATAACAACAATTACAACATCATACGACCTATAACAATGCGACACAACAAGTTACAATATCACAGTAATACAACCTAACATCTTGAGCTACCTAAGTAGATAACATATCTTCAGCGGCATAGGCTTCAACGACATAAGCTTCTAGGCGACTTAGCATTGAGCGACCTAAGAAGATAGCATCTTAAGGTACAACGGCATAAACTTGAACAACTTAAGGAATGCAGCGACCTAAGGTTCGCGACCTAAGGCTTTAGTTTGTTCGCGACCTAAGCTGGAGCGACCTGAGGCACGCGTCCTATCACATGGCGCTACATCACTTATCTTGGTAGGTCGTAAGTTGCTAGGTCGTTCGCGACTCAAGGAACCCGAGCGACCTAAAACCAACGAGCTATCTTCCGCGCGACTTAATGCATAATCTGCTTTCATTGAGTTAGGTCGTAATTCGTTAGGTCGGAACTCCTGTTGCGCTGCATCAGAAGGGCTACTGGATTGACCAGCGCTAGGACTGCCATGTCCAACCATTTCTTCTTCTTAAAGAAAGAAAGAAGATGAAAAAAGTTATTCACAAAATGAATTTCAATCAAACTTGATTGATAAAAAAAGGAATCATTAAAGAAAATAGGATTAGATGGTACGAAGACTCGAATAAATCCTAAGGCACAACTCCTAAGAAAGACTTAGGACATGATCCTTGCTAGATTATTCCACATTGTTCCGACGTTTGGCCCCGATACCAAGCTGTGATGCCCGACGTATATACCCATGCTAACCAAGTACACTACGGGGTAATGCCGTCAACTAGCATGGAGAATAAGGCTATTGAGGAGCGACCATCCGTGTAATTGCTTTGTGCGAGCACCGATATGCCAGATAAAATATAACATGCATTTCATCTCAAGAGGAAATCCGACATACCGACACAAACTCAAAGCTACTACACAGTGGCTATATATAATCTCCGGAAACAAATATAGAAATAAACATAACATAAATCAGTCACAGATAATTCATATCACTAAGGCGGAAACAGATATGAATATAACACATGAAAGTGTAAATCAGAGTAGTGGTCAAATAAGATCCACAATATCACAAAAGAATAGATACAAGTGCGAGACAAAAGAATATGTATACATCAAGGAGTCTATATCTCAGATGTATACAACAAAAACTACTAGACTAAAGTAGTTAAGCAAAAGTCAGAAGATGGTTCCAGATAGGAAGTCATGAGGAAGCACCTGCAATATCTCAGTCTGACCCGAGTATTATTTAAGAAGAAAATAATAAACGGATTAGTCTAGCTATAATTATCAGATAAAATTAGATATAAGAAGAGATGTAATAAAAACGTATGATAACCAAAAATGTCATACTGCGACAAGTATACATAGAAAATCAACTAAATCATACAAATATCTCAAGAATCTCATAGCATCAAAAAGAATATCATATTCTTTATTTACTTCACCAAGCCAAAATAAATGACATACATATCAATGCCGATCGTAAAAGTTGGTGAAACATAAATTTCAGAAATCATCAATTAGAAATCCATAAATCAAAAGAAAAAGAGGATGGCCAATCCCATAAACTTGACATCGACGCACCTAGAAAGACACGCCCCATGCATAGTCGAACATCGACACACCTAAGAAAGATACGCCCCATGCATAAATAAACATCGATGCACTTAAAAGATATACCCCATGTAAAGACGAACATAGACGCACCTAGAAAGGTATGCCCCATGCTCTAGCATCGACGCACCTAGAAAGATACGCCCCATGCATAAATAAACATCGATGCACCTAGAAAGATACAACCCATGCAAAGCCGAACATCGACGCACCTAGAAAGATATGCCCTATGCATAGACGAACATCGACGCACCTAGAAAGATACGCCCCGTGTCCCGACTTATTGAGCCGATTGCTCCACGAAGTAAACAAACATCGACGCACCGAAATAGGTACGACCCATGCGAGAAATGAGACGAAGCTCAATAAAATAAAGTACAGTCCTCCACGTGGACAAAGAGACATCGCACATTGCTAGTCTAAACCATAAAATATCATCATCGATCATCAAGAAGTGTCAATTACACTAAGCTAGTAAATATATGAGTTTAGCTTCATGTCCCATAACCACTATCTTAACTTAAATATTTACGAACAAATTGTAGAATTCTACTCAAGAATTTTCAATAGAGATTCAATCGAACAAGTCCAAGAATTAACCGACGAAGTAAATGCAAGCGTTTCATACCACTTGTCTTACTAAGTCGTTTTATAAGATTTCTCACACGAGTGAGGTAAAGGTTTGTATATACTTGTAGGTTGGAAAACAGTTTTATAAACGAGTTTGATATTGAAAATAGAGTTTAAATAATCTTTGATAAAGAGTTTGAATAGAAAACTTTGTATTTTAAAGTGACAAACCATAAAAATGATTGTAGAAACAATCGATCATTAAAATCCACAAACGAAGACGTGAATCAAATCCAAAGAAACCGATAAAGAATCCATCGAAATGGATATTCAAAAATCCCTAAAAAGGAGTCATCAAAGTCATAATAAATGATAACAACAAATAGGATCATCACGAATCGATTTAAATTGGAAATTCAATCGCAAAAGGCAAATTGGGCAGAAACAGCAACTTCAGTTGACTGAACAGAGATTTCAGTTGACTAAATCATGCCTGGAAACCTTCTGTTTCTAGGTTCAGTCGACTGAACAGAGATTTCAGTGGACTGAATCATTCCTGGAAACTTTCTGTTTCCATGTTCAGTCGACTGAATCATACCTGGAAACTTTCGGGTTCCAGGTTCAGTCGACTGACTCAGAGATTTAAGTCGAATGAACTGGAATTTCGAGTATTTTCAGCCTAAAAATGAAGAGGCAATCTCTTCGCAAATGCAACCGGACGAGTAATGAGCTCTAGGGGTTTATGCCAAATGACGACCCGGCCCTACAAGCTCTTTGATGCATCACCAAAAACATGTTCAAAGGTCGAAGTTAGGATTTTTAAAGATTTGAACTCAAAACACTAAAAATTGGAATATTCACAAAACCAATCCGAATCAAGAGCAAATGCACATGAAAAGGTGTTAGGAATTCATACCTAGCAACCGAAGATAATTATAGTCATAGATGTGAGATAAAAATCTCACCTTTGAACCCAAAAACAATGAATGAGAAGCTTGAAGACAAGGGAAGATCAACCACACTTCAATCTCAATATAAGAAGCTTGAATCTAAGCTTAAAAGAGAAACATTTCCCAAATTAGGTTTAGAAATTTTATGAAATCAAAGAGAGAATGAGTTGGAGAAGAAGGAGATGATACTTACCAATGCTTCTCTTTGAATTTGGAGCTAGAACTTGATTTGTAAATGGAAATTAGGGCTTAGGATTTTAATTCTTTTTCTTTTCCACCATTATTAACTTTAGAACTGAAAAGATAAGGAAGAGGGAATCAATGAAGAGAAGTGGTTCAGTTTGGGGTATTAAGTTGGCTAGTGGGCTGAACCCAAACCCAAACCCAAAGTGAAAAAGATCAATTTTTAGCTAGCTCCAAACATATCAATATTTATACTCAAAAAGGTTGCAAACGGCATTTTGAACTCAATGGAAGGGGTCTCGAGTCCCAATTCGAATGTTTGCTAAAAGTAGGTTTTCGGACTAAAATAAGACGAACGATGAAATATTTAAATAAAATATTTAAATATACAATCGATAAATATGCGGGTTGTTACATGTATTGATATCATGTTGTATCATATTGTATCTTCTATGTATCAATGATATATTCTTTTCTTCCGCTGTGTTGTTATACTTAATGTGTTATAAGCTCCGGCATGAGTCGAATTTCACGGTTGAATCTACGGCATTCGAGTACAAGTGAAGTACGGGTGTCGATTTTCAAACGTTGAAATTTAGACCGGGACATTAAGGTATCAGAGCTGAAGGTTGAAACTTTAGCTCAGGAGTATAACACATTAAGTGACTCATTAGAGATAGGGTGAAATATACCCTAGAATGAGTATATCACTAAGATATCCTTTCGTATGCCTCAGTAAATTCTCTTACTATCCACTGATAGTAAGTATGACGGCAAGAAGAGGACGAGGTAGGGGACATGGGAGTACCACTACAAATGGTCAATACCTGTAACAACAATGGAAATAACCTTTTCTATCAATCTTCTTTGATCATCATCTAATTTCAAATTCTTTGATTGCTTCGTGGCAACTCAAGGGAGAAGCTTCGGTGTGATGGTGGCCCTGCGAACCGTTGTAGAAAATCCTTACTTCGTATATTCATGGGTTTCTTATGAATCTTCCCATTTTTAACTTCAATAAATTTGAAATTTTAAATTGATTAGTAGAATATGAAGCTGAATTTGAAACGTATCAATAAAATAATATTGGTTAAAACCCAAATTTGAAATTTTATTATCATTTCTTGTGTGGATCAAAGTCCGAAGAGGGACAAGCTGGTGTAAACTTTGGGAAATTCTGAGCTAAGATTGAAATCCATACCTAGTGTTTGAGAATTACGGAAGATTAAGTACATTTATCTATTGTCTGGGTCTCGATATATTCTACGAACGATTAGTTATCCCTTCGAACTAATCAATGCCCCTGCTTATTTCGTAGATCTGATGGCCTAAGTATTTTGTGAAATAAGGATTGAGTTTGTTCTCATATCTTTATTGATATTCTGATTTGGTAAACCAAATGCAGAATAAATATTCATTTTGATCAGGAAAGAAATATCTTTTTGTGTTCATCTATCTTTGTTATCTTCCCGTCTGGCAAATTTCAGGGATGAAATTTTCTTAAGGGGGGAATCTGTAACATTCTCGGATTTTAGCCAAGTTTAAATTGGTAATTAATATAAGACATTAGAATTAGTTGTGAATTAATTGAGAACTAATTTGAATATTTAGGAATAAATATATATAGTAGATTTTTAGAGTTAATTTGGATTGGAAATTGAAGAATAATATATTGTAATTTTGGGCTGAATTTGAAAGATAAGTATTTTATAAAAATTGTATTTGTATTTTCCAAATTAAATTAGATGTATGTTTATTTATTTATATAAATGGTTTATAATTTGAAATTAAATAAATATATTGGAAATAAAAATTGATTTAATAATAAATTAGATTTAAAAAAGCTTTAAAAATTAAGAAATATATATGTATGATTATTTATTAAAGTGAAATTTAGTTTCAAACATTTTTTCGTTAAGGACGTATAAATATAAATAAAGGAAGTTTAAATATAAACATTTAAAAACATAACACGTACATAAATAAAAGAAAATAATAAAAGTATGATTTGAATTAGATGTATAAGTGTAAGAACTATTTGAAGGTTAAATTTTAATATATACATATCTTTTGAAAATGAATAAGATATTAATAAAGGAATAATATTCTTTCTCTTTAAATTAATACATATATAAATAGTTATGAAAAGGGATTATAAATAGAAAATAATATAAACACTTAAACACATGAAAAATACACGTGTAAGCATTTTAGCAATAAAATTAACATATGTAAACATTTTAACAAAGCATTAATACAAGTGTAATCATCTCATCATAAATCAAACAAGTGGCATTTTAATTTGAAAACATATTGGAGAAAAATAATCAGGTTATTCTAAGTTTAACTTTTCTAAAAAACCTGAAAACTTTCTGAAGCAAGAATCCAAAACCTGAAAACCCATTCTAAAACTCAAACCAAAACAAATGCAAGCCCTGTATCTCAAACCAATAAAAATTTTCAAATCAAAATCAAGCCCTGTAGATCATTTTTCTCAAATCTGTGTAATCGAACCTGTAAACAAAGATTTTCAAATGCAAATCTGGAACAAGTTTCAGGGTAAAGAAAACAACTACAACTTGAGTTCAACCTGGAAATGATAAAACAAAAGCAATGCAAAGCTTCAGTTCAAAACTTGGAAACTCAGAATCAAAAACCAGGCAGAGGAAAATAATAAAACCAGAAAGAAATAAAATCAAACAGCTCGATCTTCAACCTGATCAAGCATGCAAGTTCAACTCAGCCTAAATCAAGGCAAATGTAACGATCCAGAATTTCTGTCATTTGAAAATCAGATATTTAATTGATTTTAAATGTCAACAAGTAAAATTTGTAAGTCGAATAATTTATTTCTCGAATATCTGGATTTAATTGGATAAGTAAATCGGCCAATTAATATTTGAAATTGCGTAAATAATTGGAATTTGGGTTTAATGTGATTAAAAATGATTTATAAAGTTATATTAAATCATATTGGAGTTAGAATAATGTTTGTGAACTTTTAAAATTGAATTAAAAGTTAATTTATGAAAATTGAATATTTTAATATTTAATCGACTAGTGAAAATAGTCAGTTTTCAAAAAGGCTCGGATTTCGACGAAACCAGTTTCATCGGATACGTATGTTATATTATTGTACGATTTCAAATTTCGTGTCAATCGGATTTACGGTTTGTCCGGGGCAAGCCAAAACACATAGAAATTGGTTTAATCGATTTAATTTAAATTTAATCGTTTATTGCCATAACTCGCACAGATGATCGAATTAGCTTCCGAAACATATTCCATTGTGTCCGGAATGCGGGGTAAACTCTAGAAACGCCACATGACACGCTTCGTTTGCAGTTCGGAAAATTTTGGGTGAATAGTGTTTTCGTTAATTCTCTATATAAGGACGTTATAATTCATTTTTGCAAAAATAAAACGGGCCTAGGGTTTCTAAAGCTTCATGCCGCCTCCATATACATCAATGGCCGAAATGTTATCATCTTCTTCATCTATTTTCTTCAAATCCACACTTCAATTCGAAAAACTTTCTAAAGCAAACTTGTAGAACACGTTGCGAACTACCTATCCAACGGCCATGATTGGAAACGATGAAGTGGATCGACCAGAATCTTGATGCAAAGTTCATACGGTTGGCACAAATTTAGAGGCCAAATAGGAGGCCGATCTCCTTGATACTCGAGTCGAAGGTGGAGCTCGTGAAGCACGTTCGAATGGCACTCGCCGATCGTTTTCGAAGTCAACGTGGTGGCCGCGCGAATTAGGGTTTTGGTGGCGGCTATGGGTTCTTGGTCGCGTATACAACCTGGAGATGGAAGAAGGTGCGTGGAATGGCCTGGATCCTATTTTTAAAAGCAATGACTGAGATTAGGTTGATAATAGTAAAAGTAAATGTTAATTAATTTACGTTTTAATTTGTACAAAATTTAAAATGCTGTAACTCTTTCATACGAGGTTGAAAAATTACGAAACAAATTGCGTTGGCTTCGTTTTGTCGAGCACTACGCAATGGAGCAGGTTTGGAGTCGTTTGGAGCTAGTTTGAATTTCGGGTAAAATTAAATGCGTGTTTAATTTTATTCGAAATAAAACGCTGGAAATTGGAAACAAGGTGAGAACTTCTCACTCAATCGAATCTGTTTCGATTTAAATTTTAAATAGTTAAATTCAAAATTGCTTGATTCTATGATTGGACGATGATTGTTATTTATTGTTAAAATAGACTCTATACGCCGTATATTAAGCGGGGGTTATTTATTAAAAACATATACCGCGATAATTCCATCTTGATTGGAATTGGTATTATATATGTACTTGGAGTTGATTTCCCGCATTATATAGCGGATGAGACCCTATTGCGCTGCATAATAGCGGATAATATTTTATAAATCCCATATACCGCAATATTTCACCTCGAAGTGGAATTGGTATTGTGCTAACATCTTTGGATGCAGGGAAACAGGTTGGAGGGATCCAACTGGATTCCTCAAATGATTGAATTGGTTTCAATGTTGTGTGTTGATCTATTTATAATCTGCGTGATTATCTTTGTGATTGAAATCGTTAAAGGCTAAATTTTAGCCGAATATATATTTTGGTATCGTTAGATGCCGAAAATAAATAAAATTGGATTTCTGAAAATTTAAGTTGAGAATTCATAATAAAATTTAATTTTTGAAATTGATTCATTTTAAATAAATAAACGTTGAGATTTTTATGTTATAAAAATTATTATTTTTGTGAAATATCACCGAAATGTGATTTTGAAATAAGTAGTTGATTAATTTATAAAATGGTTTAAATTGGGATTTTTGAATTATTATAAATGATTTATATAAAAGATTTATAAAATTGATATTTATAAATTAAAATATTGGAATTGTAAAACGAGTTTTTATAAGTATTAAAATGAAGTATAAATGGATTTCATAAGTGGATGAAATCTATAGATTTATAAATTGTGAAGTTATAAAATGAATAGATTTTTGTAATTTTTTTTTCATTAGTAATTAACTTATAAATTAGATTTTGGCATGTAAATGGGATATGGATAGAATTTGTTAATAAAGTGATTTTATAAGTTAAAGTTGTTATAAAGTATAAATGGAATTTATAAACGTTGTTTTGTAAATCCGAAATCGACTTATTTGGTTAAGTTCATTATTATAGCATATTAAAGGAGATATATCCACGATTTTGGGACAGTGGATAATCCTTTGAATAAAATATGTAGAAACTGAATTTGGTTAACGAAGTATATTCACGATTTTGGACGGTGAATAATATAATAAAGAAATATTTTGGAAAACTGATATTTTAAATAGAATTAAGACGATTCAAAAATGTTTTAAAATGTGTTAATTATCGAAACCATAGATTTCAACATTCATTGTTGAAATAGATGATTTCGAGAAATAGAAGGAAATGGTGGACTATGACACTGTTGTTATAGTAAATGATTTCCGAAAGGAAATTTTTCGTATAGTATTGGGGTTTATATATCTATTTTAAATTTCAAATCCCTATACTAGTGATTTTGGGTTGTCGTAATGATGTTTTCCGTACCATTCGTTTTGACCCAAATAAATGTCTTTAAGAGAATGTTTTCCATACAGAATAAAATTTATACTTAGTTGTGATTTAAGCATATTGAATGTTTTCAAAATGTTGGAAATAAATAGATTTGTGAATTACTTATTATTAAATAAGTATGGAAATGTTTTCCAATATGAAGTGAATGTTTTGAGATTATATCTTTTAAAGATAAATTGAGAGTGAATAATTGAAATCGATTTGAAAAATCGTATAAAAAAGTGAATATTTGGAAATGTAAATTCACAATGGAAATTCATAAGGGAAATTTGTTTTAAAAATAAACATTGATTTATTTTTAAAAGTGTGGAAATAAATTTACGAATTTGGGACGTAAATTTAAAGTAAATTGGTAAGGATTTATTTGATTGGTTTAAATGAACCATTTTGAAATGAAAGTTGTAAAGGTGAAAATTGATTCGAAATCTATTTTCAAATGGTTGAAGTGTGGAACTTATATCTTGTAAAGATATTTTTTTTGAAAATAGATAATTTGGGAAATTATTTGAAATCGGGTGATGTTGTGAATATTGATTGATAGTTAAATAACCGAGTATCAATATTGACCATTAAATGGCTATTCGTTGTGAATTGGCTGAAATTGAATGCTACACTTATTTTTAAATTATTGCGCTCGTTATTCGGATTACCCATTTCGAATAGTGATACGACGTAATAGATAGCATTGAAGATCGGTGGTGAAGACCGAGTATTTGTGAAAACGATAGGATGACCTATCGATTATCTCTGCACCGTTAGCTACGGTATGGAGATTTCCTTTGTGATGGGAAATTCGATCGGGATTGTGGATACCCGGATTGCAAGGGCTTCTTTTGAAGTGCCTTCGGTTCTGTTCGAACCCGAAACAGACTTGTATGGTTACGTGTCTACATTACATTTTTAGATATAAAGCAGATTTCTTTCAAATACATCTCTGTTGGTGGTGGAGAATTTATTCTCTTAGCTTAACACCCTTCTCTGAGATGTACGAGCTCAGAGGTTATGTAGTTGAAGGTTATCAGCAATATATTCCCAATTTGGTAATGTGGCATGCTGAGTGTTGCTGTTTGATGATTATTTATTGATCATTTGTTGATCAATGTAAACGCTAAAATTGGATGCTAACACCACAGTGTATGCAGTGAAAATGTGAAAGCACCACCCGTTGGTACGAGAACTAGAGATAAGCAGAAAATAATAGAGAAAAAGTAAAGGGACAACAGTTTTATAGTGGTTCGGCTTAATGTTAAGCCTACATCCACTTTAATCCTCTTTATTGCTGATTCGATTACAACTTTTACAACGATCCTTGATTACAACACAATCAAGACGAGTAGCTAGAACTTCATGTAGAAAAGCTCTTCGAATTCATATTGAATGAGTTAGATCTTTCCCAAAGTTTGTTCAAGTATCTTCGGTGTTTGAAGTGTTGAAGGAGTTGAGAAAACAACAAAGTATAGGCGTTCCAGAAATGATCCAAAAGTCCTCTTTCAGTTGGAGCTGGCGGGGTATTTATAGAGAAAATCTGGATGCAGGTGTTTAGGTCGTAAACGACCTAGGGGTAGGTCGTAAGTCGTGGGCAACCCAGGGAGTATGGGTTACGGCTTAACAGGGTTGTACTATGTCAACTGAGCGAGTTAGTAGGTCGTAGCGACCTATGGGAGGATGGTAGGCGACCTAGACATGTCGAAGCACCCGATGGAGCGACCTAGGCTGGGTTTAGGAGTAGCAGCGATCTACAGTAGTTTCGACCTATAACTAAGCGACATAAGGATATGAAGCTCGTGGTCCGCTAGGTCGTAAACTTGCTAGGTCGTTAGCTCACTGGGTCGCTAGTTCATTAGGTTGCTAGGTCGCTGCATTCCTTTGTTGTGATATACTGTTGCCCTGTGTTTGTCGCTAGGTCGTGCTGTAGATCTGCTTAGGTCGTTAGGTTGTCACATGCTTAGGTCGCTTATCACGTTAGGTCTTGTATCACGTTAGGACGTTTATCACGTTAGGTCGCTTTAGATCTTCGGCCTTGTTAGCTCGCTCACACTCTAACTCGTTAGCTCGCTTGAATCCTTTAAGTATTTGAGTCGCTGTTCAGGATGGTGTTAACACTTGCCCCTCGATGTATACGCCTATGTCATAGATCGTGTGCTTCGATCTAACTGCTCTAGGTCATGGGAGACTCAACAGACTCGCTAGGTCGCGTGCCGATATGTCTTCCTTTCTTTCCCCTATATAAGTTATTAGCTCGTTTCTTCCTCCTTATTCCACTGCTTGTATTCTGCCGCCGCCATTGCCATTCTTGAGCTCGAGAATCATCAAAGCGAAACTCCTCGTTGCTTCGATCTTCACTCCTAACAACAATCTTAGGTAAATCGATCCCCTCTCCATTCTATTTCCCATCGATTTCCCCGTAACCACTTCCATACAGTTTTTGTTACTTCGCTGTAAGACTTCTTCCTGATTCGTTCTCCGATCACCATTGACCTGCTTGTAGTTGCTTTATTGGCCTATGATTGAATGCACCTTCAGGAAACACGGAGGAGATGATGGAGTTTTAGGTGTTTGGGGAAGACGATGACATGTGATGTTAACGGGTTAGTGGATAGCGGGTTATGCCGTGGTGTCTCAAGCAAAGAAATGGTTGATGGCAAAGCGTGATTGGAGAGTAGGGCACAAAGGTTTTGATGGGAGATAGCTTGACATTGCCGAGTTGCTTCAGAAGCGACCTAGTAAATTTGATCGACCTAAAAACCTTTACGACCTAACAGATTTGGGCGACCTAACAATCTTTACGACCTAACTTCTTGCGACTTAAGCTATTTTCGACTTAACTTTTTAGGTCGCATGTGTATTCAAGCGACCTAGGACTTTTCCAAATTTGCACTGCCTTGCCTTGAAGTCTCATGCCTTGAACTGCCGAGATATCATGCCCGAACTTGTTGCACTTCTTTACAGATTACATTAACTTTAGTGCTAACAATCTGTTAAACACAACATTTGCAGAAAAACGGGACGAATATACTCATCATCGACCACCCACATCGAGTGGTGGATTAGATTAAAGAACTGATACTTTACTTAAGCAAAATAGTATAAATCTGATTAAAGATGAAGTGATGTGAATCAAATGATTTAAATGGAGCATCAACGCAAAATTCATACAGTTATCACTGCTTATTGCTAAATATCATTTGCATTGATACTACACTTAACCTTGATTTAATAACAAGCCTCGAACCTTCCTGAATTGATGTGCATCAATCAGTACCATCTCAAGTTTTATTTCATTTACTTGTTATTTTAGTAGTTTTGCACAACACTTCACACACATTTAGGAAGCGTGCACCTTTATATTTGAATACCCAGTTCCTTGTGTAGAATGACTTCTCAACAGGAAGTGATAGTAGGGCAAGCTGAAGAAGTCTTCCCAATAACTAACCCCTTGGATAATCCCCCGGAAAGAACTTCAACCACTCTGAATCAACGGGTGTTCAATCAATTATGTACTCAGTTCGGTATTGCTGAAGCAGACGCTTTGCTTCCTGGGGTAAACGATGCTACTGACAGGCCACCTCTTGATTTTATTGCAGTTAACCGTCAGATGTGCTTGAGTGGAGCTATTCCCCCCTTTAACGATTTTTTTCGACAGCTCCTTCTCCGATTAACTATCTCTCCCTTCCAGTTGCACCCCAATGGCTACACCATCTTGATGGGACTGTGTGTACTGTTCAGGAGGACACTCGACCGTCTTTCGAGCTTTGAAGAGATTTGCTATCTATGCACATTTGCAAAGAACAAAGATCATCCTTCTATCATGCTTGTGAGAAGCGCGAGGAATCGTAAACTGATCACCGATCTTCTTGAAAGAGCCCATGGTTTTTTGAACCAATTTTTCTTTGTTCGCTGCCCCCGGGATTTCACAGTATCTGGCGAGTCGGAAGTAAGATTGCCTAGCTCCGTTCTTTTCATTTCTGAGCTTTTCAAAATCCGAGTTGTCAAGTGCTAACTTCATTCTTTACTTTTACAGCACTTCCTCCTCTTTCTAAAGATTCCAGCCATAAGCCGACTTTTGAAAGACTAAGTGCTGTGGCGGTTGAGGAGAAAAGCGTTAAATTTTTGCTGAAGGGCGAATTTTTGCATCAATTCGGACTTCTGCACCCTTCCCGATTCACTTAGCTTCGTGATGCCCCCGGTTCTCAAGCAGAGACATCAGATGCCCCGGTTTCCGCAAAGGAACTTACACCGAAGGAACCTGTTGTAGAGGCCTCATTGGTGAAATGTTCTACTCCTTTTGACGGTGCTGGGTCATCTGGCAAGCTTACACTTTCCCCGGTTATCGAAGAAGAGGAACTTCCTCAACACTCCGGGAAGGCTGCTGATGAGGGAGCTGAGAAACAGAGTTCCGCTAGGCATGATAGTGATGACATCTTCGGAGGGCTGAGCGACCTAGTGGTGACTTCACATGAGCTCTTCAAAGATGATACCACTGCTTCTAAACTTGCTCCTCCAGCAGTCGAAGTGACATCAGTTTTGCAATCAACTCCATCAACTCAAGAGATAACTCTTAAGCCAAAGAGTGGTTTGGAGCTTGACGCACGTAGTTCACATGCCACACACACTTAGGATGTTGGCAATCTTGTGCACTTAACTTCTTTACTTTGAAGATTCTTAAATTTTTTTTCTTCTTCACTTTCAGGTTCTCCAATGGGACGTAGCGGTTCATACTATGATGATTTTCAGCGCTATGGAAGACGCGACTCTTATGATCCCAGGCGGTATCTTCCTACCCCGAGGGAAATTGATGAAGAAAGAGCTGCAAGAAAAGCTCGTGAGAGGCGGGCTTATGAGGAGAGCTATGGGAGAAGGGGTGAACGACATGATTCTTCCCAGAGAGATGATGATTCCCACAAAAGAAAATCTCATAATGACAAAGGAAAAGGTCATATCGTTGAAGATCCAAGCAAGTGGGCCAAGCTTAGCGAAAGGCCGGCGTCTGCAATTTCTGAAAAGCCCGCTGCTCCCATCTCTTTGGAAATCCCCTCCAGCTCTCCTGCCCTCCAAAGAGCTGATATTCAAACGATCATCAACAGGCCTCCGTATCAAATTGAGAATGCCCCGCCTGCACTCCGAAGCCGGTTTCCAAACTGGAATTTAAAAGGAGTAAGCTTCGACTTGGACTTGATTCCCATTGACAAGCAGGCCATGCTAAGGAATCTCGACGCTGTTAAACTTGACATTGAGAGAATGTCTGGATGGCAAAAGCTAGTTGATGAACTTCAAAGGGTGAATCACTTAAATCTCGAGGCGATGTTAACCATGGAGAGCGACAAGTCCGAGTGGAAGAAAACTCTCGACCAGCACGATGCGGAGATGAAGGACATCACCGCTTACAATGAGAAGCTTGAAGCGGAAATTGAAAACCTCAAAGAAGAGCTTGCCACATCTTCCACTTCCTATACTCAAAAGGAAGAAGTGCTTCAAAAACAAGTGAGAGACGTTCATGCCGGTCAAAGAGATGCTGAGGCTAGATTTGAGGCACATCAGCAAATTGTAGAAAGCTACCGCGCTGATATTGCTTAGTTGCGGGAAAAAACTAGCTCTCAGGGCATGGAGATTTAAATGTTAAAAGCTCGGCTTTCTAAAGATGAAAAAGAGCGTGATGAAGCTATTGCCGACAAAGCAGCAGCCGAAGAATCCCATGAGGCAACCAAAGCCAACATCAGCTCTACCTTATTCGAGTTTTATTTGCACAGCGTCTTGGGGCGCGTTAGCCTTTCGTTTTTGGGCCCGAAGTATGAGATTACTTTGGCCGAAGTGTGGGAGGCCGCAATTGATATGACTGGAGGCGCTGGCTATACTGAGGCAGATCTTGAGGCGCACTGTCTGGATGATGAGGCACGTGCTGCCCTTGCCAGGGGAAAGGAGCAACTTGCTAAAGAGCGAGTCGGAACGGCGGAAGGAGAACATTTAGGGAAGGCACATTTGACCGACCCGATTCTTTCTTCGGTTTCGGCCGACATTGACATCATTGGCTCCAGTTCCCATTCTTCGCCTCCTGCCAAAGGTAACATTGAAATTGTAACCGCTCATACTGGAGATGAGGCTCAAGAAAGCGCTGAAGCACAAGGCTTTGAAGTTGACGTGATAAAGCCAACTTCTCCAGATAACTTCGACGTTGATTTAGATCAAGTGGACTACTTGTTCGCTTCACATGAGCTTGATGAACTTTTTGATTATTATTTAAGCCTTGACGCGCCACTATCTCCTCTGAATACTGATTTTAACTTCTCTTCTTCTGTAGTGAGAACGCCAAGTGCTGCACAGACTTCTCCTCTTCCAGCTGTTCCACCTCCATCTCTTCAAATTACGCCTCTTTCTGCTTCTCAACCGGGGTCGCAAGAAGAATTAATAGAATCTCTTCAAGGCTTGGATGACCCGGCCGCTTTACAAGAGCAGAAGGCTGAGGAACTTGAAGAAGGTGAAAAGACTCCGGAGAAATTTCATGACTACACAAAGCTATCTGAACTTAAAATTCCAGGAAGCGAGTCTTCTTCAAGGAAGAAGGGGAAGCGTGTAACTTCGAAGAAGAAAAGGAAAAGTACTTCTGCTAGTGAAGAGAAGGCGGAAGTACACCCAGCTGTACCTCTATCTCCTTCTTCCCTAACTCGTTCAAGCCGGCTCCCAAAGTTAACCATTAGGCCAGGCGAGGGCTCTAAAGGTGGCGGGAAGAAGAAATAACGAGTCTCGCTTTACCCTTCTTGTTTTGCTTTTTGCTTGTATATAAAGGCTCGTATTGACCGGAGATTGTGTGGGTACCGGCCCCCGCTTTTTGAAACCTGCACATGTATAAAACTTTTATAGTATGGAATAAAATGATTCTTATTACTTGTACAATCTTTTGACTGTATTTGCGAATGCATTTATTCCTTATTTTCGCACAAGTTTCTTCATTTTCTTTGTGTGATATTGCAATAAGTTTGTGGTATGTTGCTTGAGCGTTGCTTTTATTAATGTAGCAATATTATATTGTATTGTCTCCATACCACGACTTATTGTAATTTCTTTCATTTGGTAAGACTTTGGAGAACAGTTCTTCTGTTTCGAGAAGACTTGTACTCTTAAGTTGGAAAATAACTCTTCCATTCTGAGAAGGCTTGCACTCTTACTTTAGAGAATAATTTTTCCATTTTAGGGGAAATATTACTCTGCTTTAGTAGAGTGTGCCTTGTATTGGAGAAGTCTTCTCTCTCTTTTGTTTGAAGAAGTTTTTACACTTCACTTTCGGGGATAGTCACTTTTATTTTTAACAAGTGGATTCCCTTATGCGATGAAGTGGGCCTTCCGAAAAGGGCTTTGATCCGTTTGTGCCTCCGAAGAGGGCTTTTGTTTGTGCCTCGGGAGAGGGCTTTTTTGTTTGTGCCTCTAGAGAGAGCTTTTTTGTTTGTGCCTCTGGAGAGAGGGCTTTTTTGTTTGTGCCTCTAGAGAGAGGGTTTTTTGTTTGTGCCCCTGGAGAGAGGGCTTTTTTGTTTGTGCCTCTGGAGAGAGGGCTTAGGCACTTCAACTCTGGTGAAGTGGGCCTCCGAAGAGGGCTTTGGCACTTCAACTCTGGTGAAGTGGGCCTCCGTAGAGGGCTTTTGGCGCTTCAACTCTGGTGAAGTGGGCCTCCGAAGAGGGCTTTTGGCTCTTCCCCCTTGTGAGGAGAAGAGGGCCTCCGAAGAGGGCTTTTGTCTCTTCCCCCTTGTGAGGAGAAGAGGGCCTCCGAAGAGGGCTTTTGGCTCTTTCCCCTTGTGAGGAGAAGAGGTCCTCCGAAGAGGGCTTTGTTGTTCGCCTGATGGGTTGCATCTCACAGTTAAGTGGATCCACGGAGCAGACGCAAGCTGCCTAACTGGATGTTTGTTTGCACAAACGACCGCAATTGACTAGCAATGGCCTGTAACCTTCACTTTGGGAAGGTGCCCCTTCGGTGGTTCCACCAACTTTTTTGGTTGAGGTGCAAGATTCCATTTTGGCTGTTCTTTGTTTGCTTGTCCATGTCTTTGCACCATCTGCCTTTCAGCGATTCCTTGTTATCGTGTCCAAGCACATGTTGTTTTCCTTTGCAACTTGTTTTCTTTTTCCCAGAGAAGCGCGTCTCATTGTTAAATGAATCCATGGGGCAGACGCAAGCTACATGATCGGATGTCCGTTTGCACAGACGATCGCGATCAGTTAGCAAGGGCCTGGAACCTTCGCTTTGGGAAGGTGCCCCTCGGGTGGAATCACCAACTATTTGCGATAAGCACTTCTGATGTAGGAATTGAATGTGGAATTTTTGTGGCTTGACATTTAATTGTTGGTGATTTGTAGGAATCGCTTGGCCTTGTGATGTGTTGAATAGGTAAGCTTTGCTTTTATGGCTGTTTCAGGCTCTCGAAATTGGGTCTCATTAGTACTTGCTGACAAGACTTTCACAGGGACCAATCCCAATAATTGAGCTTTGCCAGAGCTTCAATACTTTGCAAGAGAATCCTCCTTTATGTTCTCTTCCCGGGATATATGGCTTATTGTATAATGATTAAAATCATCAAGAAGCCCCTAGGTCTTTGACAAGTAAACATGCAGATTTCTTCCTTTAGTCTGAAACTCTTTCTTGACTTGGCGTAGAACAAGCCGGAGTATATCTCAAGGCACGAGCATATCTTTCCATCTCACCCCACCTTCTGCCCCTTGGGTGAGGACCCCCTATGATAACATTAATGATAGGCCTCTTGGACTCCTGCGCTGTAGCTCTCTCACCTGAGCTGGATTGATAAGCGGGAACTTGTTGCCCCTGAGTAGATGAGGTTTGGTCGTTCCTGTTTCTCTTCACATATTGTTGAAGTTTATTATGGCTCAACAGCTCCTCAATCAAACTCTTTAGATGGCGACATTCATTAGTGTCATGTCTGGATTGATTGTGGAATCTACAGAATCTTCCATTATGTGCAACATTTTTCCCAAGCCATAACTTAGGTGGTTTAGGGTATTCGACAACATCCTTGGTTGCGAAAAAGATATTCTCTGGAGTATCTGTTAAAGGAGTAAAATCGGAAAATTTAGAGTTGCGAGTCTTCTTCGCATCTTTTTTCTTTTTTCCATCGTCATTTTTCCTCTTCTGACCACCAGATTTCTTTTTGTTATAAGCAATGTTGTTATTCTCAACTTCGTTCACAACTACTTTTACCGACATAGGAAGGATCTCTAGCGCATAAATTCGTCGGCCTTCTTGTAAAATTTCTCGAGCGAATTTGGCTCTTTCATCTTTAGCCATTTCTTGAATTCACTAGATTTGTATGTAGCTCGCATCAAGTAAGTGAGAATCATTCGAGGCTCCGCATTGTCAACTTCGGCTAAGGCTATATTGAAGCGGTTTAAGAAAGATTTGAGAGGCTCTCCGAGGTTTTGTTCAAGGCTGGATAGTGAAATTATATCCTTGACCTACGCAGCATATAGCCTGAATTGATCTTTGAATTTCCGAGTTAAGTCAGAGAATTGATCCACAGAACGAACTGGCAGCTTCGTGAACCAAAGCAGAGCCACTCCTTCCAAATACACCGGAAAATACCTGCACTTGATTTCACCCGATGCTCTGGCACCAGTCATATGCCATTCGTACTTGTATAGGAATTGGTTAGGATCGCTTGTTCCCCAATAAGCAGGAATAGTGAGGAACAAACTTCTTTGGAAATTCGGCCTTCAGGATCCTTTCAGTGAAAGGAGTCTTGCTTGGAACAAACCTCCATTCATTCTCGTCTTCTTTCTTTTGCATGCTTTCTCTCATAATTTGTCGAATCATTCCCGTGAGGTATTCCTCATCGTTCAAAGGCCCCGTGGGACTGACGTCAGCTACTTTCTCGGAAGTTTGCCTGGGCAAACGTTCACGAAAAGTTGGCTGCGGCCTTGAACCTCCAGCTTGGGGAGGTGACCCTTCGGCGGTGCCAGCTGCCCTTTGAGGAACACTTTTCCCCTGGGAATCATGAGCATCTTCCGCAAAAGGTTTCTTCATTATTTCTTGGTTGTTGGTTAACTCCAAGAAAAGCATTTATTCTGTCCAACATTAAAGTGTTCTGGGCTTCCATCTGTTGATACAACCCAGAAACTGCACATCCAACTCTGCCCTTGTGACTCCAACACTCGGAGCCGCTTCGTTCGATGCGGGAGAAGTAGCAGTGTTGTCATAAGTGCTTCCTGATCTAGCAGATTTACCTTTTCTCCCCGGGTTCATGATCTCAGATAAACTTTTGGTTCGTAAATAAAGTCTTTCAAAAAATCTATGCAGAGCAATGATGAGAGTTCCCTGAGTTCGATTCTCTCAATGAAAGCACCAAAAATGTTAACGCTAAAATTGGACGCTAACACCCCAGTGTATGTAGTGAAAATGTGAAAGCACCACCCGTTGGTACGGGAACTAGAGATAAGAAGAAAATAATAGAGAAAAAGTAAATAGACAACAGTTTTATAGTGGTTCGGCTTAATGTTAAGCCTACATCCACTTTAATCCTCTTTATTGCTGATTCGATTACAACTTTTACAACGATCTTTGATTACAACACATTCAAGACGAGTAGCTAGAACATTGATGTAGAAAAGCTCTTCGAATTCATATTGAATGAGTTAGATCTTTCCCAAAGTTCATTGAAGCATCTTCGGTGTTTGAAGTGTTGAAGGAGTTGAGAAAACAACAAAGTATAGGCGTTCCAGAAATGATCAAAAAGTCCTCTTTCAGTTGGAGCTGGTGGGGTATTTATAGAGAAAATCTGGATGCAGGTCTTTAGGTCGTAAACGAACTAGGGGTAGGTGGTAAGTCGTGGGCAACCCAGGGAGTATGGGTTACGGCTTAACAGGGTTGTACTATGTCAACTGAGCGAGTTAGTAGGTCGTAGCGACCTATGGGAGGATGGTAGGCGACCTAGACATGTCGAGGCACCCGATGGAGCGACCTAGGCTGGGTTTAGGAGTAGCATCGATCTAGTGTAGTTTCGACCTATAACTAAGCGACATAAGGATATGAAGCTCGTGGTCCGCTAGGTCATAAACTTGCTAGGTCGTTAGCTCACTAGGTCGCTTAGTTCATTAGGTTGCTAGGTCGCTGCATTCCTCTGTTGCGATATTCTTTTGCCCTGTGTCGGTCGCTAGGTCGCTAGGTCGTGCTATGGATCTGCTTAGGTCGTTAGGTAGTCACATGCTTAGGTCGCTTATCACGTTAGGTCTTGTATTACGTTAGGTCGCTTATCGCATTAGGTCGCTTTAGATCTTCAGCCTTGTTAGCTCTCTCACACTTTAACTCGATAGCTCGCTGGAATCCTTTAAGTATTTGAGTCGCTGTTCAGGATGGTGTTAACAATCAAAGCATGGCTTTGTGAAAAAGCGTAGCTTTATGGACGAGACTTCGTTAGACCTCACACCTCGAAAATGGTCAAAACAGGAATATGCGGCAATGTTACGAGGGTCGCGCTCTTTAGTGTTTGTCATTCCCTTCTGGAAAGGGGTGGTGTCAGGTATGGAGCCCTGATGCTTAACCTATGTGGTTGCTCCAATCTCATTTTCTGTGTGGTTGTTGCTTTGTGATCGAGGGCCCTCGGATAAAGGTCCCATAGGACCAGGGGGTGGCATATTCGTGTAGTAGCTAACAGTTACAAAGGTAACCCGGCCTTGTGTTGGTAGAGAGCTGGTTAAGTTCTCGGGACGTCCCGCCAGAGGCGATCCCATGTGGCAGTAGGAAGTTCCTTAGCCTGACCATTTGTTGGAAATCCAAAGAGACAATACGAGCCCTGTACGGTTTTAGTTGTAGAACCTGCCATTTAATATGGTAGCTATAGTAGGCATACTATAATGGTACCTATGCTGGCTAAGATTAATATTCTATTTTCGAAATGCTTTCATCACTATGCACTAATAATAATATCAAAAATGATTTGTTTTGCGTAGCAAGCATCTTTGACTATCATAAGGAGAAATCTCCTCCAATTCTGCGTTTGCATTGTGTGTGTGTGAGGAGGCCTTATGGTAGTTTCATTTTCCAAAAGCATTGCGGATATTTTTTCCACTTCCCTTGTTGTTGTTGTTTTAAAAGATAAATAACTGTTTTGAGTTCTCACGCCAGTCCCATGACTGATCTGGAGTTTATTGTTCTCTTCCTAAACTCTGGGTGCCCATAATTTTCCACACGGGCAGTCTAGAGTCAGATTATCAGGTTACTCTGGATTCATAAGTGCTATGGAGCTCAAGTGGCGAGCTGGATGGCGAGACGTATTACTTGTATATGATATTATCTTTCCGCTGTATATTCACTTGTAAGGACATGTTTGTATAACTATCCATTGTTTTGTTGTGTTGTATTTGTTGTTGTACACTTTGATAATGTGATGTAATGTGATGTAATGTAATAACTGATATAGTTCTTTGTTTTAAAGATTATTCATTTATCTATTATATGTTGTTCCGCTGCGATATGTGAGATTCCGATATTGTTTCTGTTCCGTTTCCTAACTTCTTCTATCTTTTTCTTCTACCTCTTCTTTTTAACCCTAACAATTTAGTTTTCCGGCATTTGATTATGCGGCATTTGATATAGTGGATGTAAGAATGCTGACCTTGAGATCCCGATAAAATCGAATTTGTTACATGTGGTATCAGAGCATATGGTTAAGTGACAGCCTTGGCACTGTTGGGAATTACTCATTAGAGATAGAGTCAGCAGTATTCTAGAATGAGTTGAGTGTAATAATAGGTATGAGAGCGTATTTGTTAGTGAATATGGAATTGTTTTGTATTGTGTTGACTTATCGGTTGGTTGTTTAAAGATTCTGGTCGGTGCAGTTTGGCCAACTGTTTCGATAGGGATTTCTAAACTCTTAAACAAGATAAACTGACACAGTATTGTTTTGAAATAGGGTAAATGAAATAATTTTACCCAAAGCTATTTTTGTATATAAAGGAAATGATTTTCTGTAAATGTTTATAATATATGATTGCTTGGTTGTTTGGAAGTGATGATATTGAAGTATTATCATTATTATATAGGAATTGAAATAATAACCAAAGGAATGAATTTATATACAAATGGAATTTGAGTATGTAAAAAAAAATGTGATTTATAATTTGGGATAAAATTCATTAATGGAATGAAATTGGTAATGTGAGTGTATAAATGAGTTTTATAAATTGAAATGAGATTTGATAGGGATTAAGTTGAATAAAAATCCAAACTTGGGAAAAAATAAAAAAATAGAATGGATTGAATCCAAGTAAATTAATATGATAACTAATTAATTCATGATATAGAAAAAGTTGAATTAGTTAAATTAAAACTTGAATTGTGAGTTAAAAAAAATGATTTAAATTTGCAGGAGAATTCAAGTAAGTAGAAATAAATTGAAAATTGAACTTTGTTGTGATAAACAAATTTGAAATTAAAATCCAAGTTGAAATTGATGAATATAAGTTATCAAGTTTTGAATTTATAATATCAGATAATAAAGTTTTAACTTTAGTAAAGTTGAAATAAATTTGAATTAGTATGATAAAATATATGATGTGAAATTTAACTAAAGGAAGTTAAATAAATTAAATCAGATTTGGAAGTTGAATAATGAGTTGTATAAATTATTAAATGTGAAGATGTAAGTAAAACCAATTATTAAAATGGTTAAACAACTTTGTTAAGCAAAACAAAGTATGAATTTGAATAAGTGATAAATTTGACTTTGGTACAAGTTAAATAGAATTTACTGTGGAATTGGAATCTGAATTGGATTTATATGTGGAAACTTGAAATAGAATATAACTTAAGTGATGCTGAATGAAGTTGATTTTGGTATCAAAATGAATTAATGAAATGAAGTCATTAAATGGATGTGAACTTGAGTTATATAAACGAAATTCAACTTTATTTGCAAAATGAATTAGCAATTGAATAAATAAATGGATTGAATGTTAATCAATCGAATGTAATGAATTGATGTAGAATAATGGATATAAGTGTAAATTCATTTAAGGCTAATTGAATGTTAAACCAAATTGAAGGTAAACAAAGTGAATATGAATGTTGGATGTAAAGTAAGATAAATTCGGTTGTATTGGATATACATTGGTTGTTAGATTATTGTTAATTGGTTGAATAGAAGTTCATATGCAATTGAATGAATAAAATTGAAAGCTAAAGCAATTAAATTCAAATTGGAAGTTAACTAAATTTAAATTGAATGGAAATTGGTTTGAATTGAAAGTGAACCAAATGTGAATGTAAATTAGTGAATGTAAGCTAATTGAAAATGAATAATTGAATGTCGTTGTATATGAATTGGCTTTAAACAATTACAAGTAATGTTAAAATCATATAAGTTGTTTATAGACCTTGTTTAGTATGCATTTCTTTTAATATGCATGTGTTGTGGTTGTTTAAAAGAGTAAAATGTTAATATCTTCTTATATATGTCACTTATTTGTTTATATTGAGTATGTACAGGTACCGGGGCTACCGTTAGTGGGATTTGGTCGTGTAAAACGCTAAATAAATAACTGCTTCGCTTAAAAATGCTAAAAAGGTACGCCTACGCAATAAAAATAGAAAATATGAACTGTTTTTCTATTTTCCGACCGTGTGGGTCGATGTATATATATTTATACCTATTGCGATATTGTAAAAGCTCCTCCGTACAAAGTAGGTTATGGCAAAATTTTCTAAAAATTTAAGGCGTTAGAAAATTTTCGAAAAATTTTGGAATTTTTTTTGTGAAAACTAAGTTTTGATTTGAAGTTAAATGTTGAACGATATAGTAGATTTTGAAAAGATAACTATATATGGATTTGAAAACTTAGTAAAGTTATTGTAAGAGGTTTAACTATTGGATGTTTGGAAAAGTTAAACACTTAAGAGATTTGTAAATCAAATTTGAACGGTTTGTTTTGAAAAGTTAATGGATTTCAAAACTTTTTCTTACTTGGTAATTTCGAGGACGAAATTCTTTTAAGGGGGAAGTTTATAGCGACCCAGAATTTTTGTCATTTGAAATTCAGATATTTAATTGATTTTAAATATCAAAAAGTAAAATTTGTAAGTCGAATAATTTATTTTTCGAATATCTGGATTTAATTGGATAATTAAATCGACAAATTAATATTTGAAATTGCGTAGGTAATTGGAAATTGGGTTAATGTGATTAAAAATGATTTGTAAAGTTATATTAAATCATATTGGAGTTAGAACAATGTTTGTGAACTTTTAAAATTGAATTAAAAGTTAATTTGTGAAAATTGAATATTTTAATATTTAATCGACTAGTGAAAATAGTCAATTTTCAAACAGTCTCGGATTTCGATGAAAGCAGTTTCATTGGATCCGCAATGTTATATTATTGTAAGATTCAAATTTCGTGTCAATCAGATTTACGGTTTGTCAGGGGCAAGCCAAAACGCATAGAAATTGGTTTAATCGATTTAATTTAAATTCGAACGTTTATTGTCGTAACTCGTACAAATGATCGAATTGGCTTCCGAAACATATTCCATTGTGTCCGGAATGCAGGGTAAACCTTAGAAACGCCAGCCGGCATGCTTCGTTTGGAGTTCGGAAAATTTTGGGTGAATAGTGTTTTCGTCAATTTTCTATATAAGGACGTTATAATTCATTTTTGCAAAAATAAAACGAGCCTAGGGTTTCTAAAGCTTCAGGCCGCCTCCATATACATCAATGGCTGAAATATTATCATCTTCTTCCACTATTTTCTTCAAATCCACACTTCACTTCGAAAAACTTTCTAAAGCAGACTTACTGAACACGTTGCGAACTACCTATCCAACGACCATGATTGGAAACGATGAAGTGGATCGACCAGAATCTTGATGCAAAGTTCATACAGTCGGAACGAATTTCGAGGACAAATAGGAGGCCGAGCTCCTTGATACTCGAGCCGAAGGTGGAGCTCGTGAAGCTCGTTCAAATGGCACTCGCCGATCATTTTCGAAGTCAGCGTGGTGGCCGCGCGAATTTGGGTTTTGGTGGCGGCTATGGGTTCTTGGTCGCATATACAACCTGGAGATGGAAGAAGATGCGTGGAATGGCATGGATCCTATTTCTAAAAGCAACGGCCGAGATTAGGTTGATAATAATAAAAGTAAATGTTAATTAATTTACGTTTTAATTTGTACAAACTTTAAAATGCTGTAACTCTTTCATACGAGGTTGAAAAATTACGAAACGAATTGCATTGGCTTCATTTTGTCGAGCACTACGCAATAGAGCTAGTTTGGAGTCATTTCGAGCTAGTTTGAATTTCGGGTAAAATTAAACGCGTTTTTAATTTTATTCGAAATAAAACGCTGGAAATTGGAAACAAGGTGAGAACTTCTCACTCAATCGAATCTGTTTCGATTTAAATTTTAAATAGTTAAATTTAAAATTGCTTGTGTTGAATATGCGCTTGTATGATTTTTGTTTGATGATAATAAACATATATACATTCGTTTAAATGTATTTGTTAATGTACTATTTTATTTTTCGTAGATTAATTAAATATTTGCTGAATAAAATTAAATAACAAAGAATTTGAATTCAAACAGAATTTTTATTCAAACAAATATTTATTACAATTTTGAATAGTACAAATTCAAGCTCTCACTATACATATACAATTTTGATTACAATACATCACAATTTCATATTTACATTTAACCTCACTACACATCACTCATTCACTTAATTCGTATTTACCTTCAACTTCATTCGAGTTTGAATCCAGCATTTGAGCAATCTGCAAAAATATTCACTAACGCAGTAAAATTGAAAAAGAAATATTTTTGCAATATAAAATAAAATGTGAATTTTGAAAGTGATATTTGCCTCAGTTATTTGGGTTGTTCGTCATCATTTTTATTTGAATTCATCACACACGAACAGCTTGTGACATACACAGTGTATCACTGTATATGCCACAAGGCCGTGCACACCGATATACACATGATAATGCTACAGGGACAGGTGAGCACAAGGTCAAACCCAAATAAAAGATGGGTTCAACTCAGGTGCAATATAAATAGAATCACAACATACGCACAAGGTCAAACCCGAACTATTAGCTGGATTCAACAAAGGGCAGGTGTACAGGCTACGACTTCAGGCATGAAGCAGTTCAATATCCAAGCAACAATGAAAAGCAAGGAACCAAATACCCAAGACAACATGAAGTGGACATCACTGACTCAAGTACACAAACAACAAGCTGCAGTATAGCATGTACATGTGTGGACAATGAAAACCAAAGCCATCAGGTCAGAGACAACTACAAGCCCAAGTGAAACCAGACCACAAAGCCAAGCATGATACAGTGGTGATGCAATGCAAACAACAGTAATGCTCAGGTTCAACCTCTGCATACACAGCAACAACCATTAAACAAACAAAGACCAAAAGTATAAAATGGCCAAGCAAGTGGACCACTAAATCAACAAACACAAAGCTAACAACACTCAGTGGTGAAGCAACAATATCTAGTGATATTGAGCACACATAAAACAATGCAGTAAAACCAAATACCCAATACACATGACAGCAAATGCTCAAACTCAAGTGGATAGCACGACCGAGTATGTAAGTGACTCAGGCAAATGCACAGAAGCAACCACAACTACATTGAGGCTCGGTGGTGAAGCAGACTCAAATGAACAGGTAGTACAAAGTTTGACCAGAAACATTATGTACAGTAAACAGTGCAACATCAGGTCGAACAACAACAACAGGTGAATGTGCAGTCCCAAATGACTACAACAAAAACAGAGACATATAATGTAAATATTGAAGCCATGGATAATAAGATAATGATTGGTGTAACCAAAGTCAACAAAAACCACAGTCAAGTTACAGTGAGAAGTTGAAGCCATGGATATAATTCACGAAATCAAAAATGGCCTAAGTCAAATGAATTCAACACCGTGGTAACCACGTAACAAATTCAAAGCCGTGTTTCTGAACAAAGTCAAGATCGTGGTGACCACGAAATGAGTCAATGCCGTGAATGTCAAGCAACCATAATATGTACAAACTGAAGAAGTTAGAATCAATCTCAAACATCCAAACGAAATCAAGTGGCCGATCAAACAGAATTGAAAAAATCAAATATATTTTGTGCGAACGAAAATCTAGGGTTATGAACCCTATATAACGATTCAATCATCATCGGCAAATGATATAAGAGTTCGAATACGAAGATCATAAAAGCAAAAAGAGCATAAATTCTTACCGGAAGCAAGAGTCGAACTCATCGAAGTAGCCATAGAGAGCAACGAGAAATCGATCGAGCAAGGAAACTCTCGAACAACCACAGATTCGATCGAAGTAATAACGGCACTTTGAAAAAGCCCTAAATTTGCAAAGCCCTAAATCAAAGCCGCCATTCTCAAGATAAAGGAACGACTGACATAATAAAAGAAAAAGGGGATAGGCCGGCCTAGTTTACGTTAAGGGATAAAAAGTTTAAAAATAGGGTTTTTTATTTTTAATTTGTTTTTCAATTGTTTTTAATTTGTAATTCCTTTTAAACCGTTTAAATTTATAGTCATGTGACTAGGGGACAAGCTACGTGGCATAGCTTGATAATTCGCAACTCAGTGGCTGAGTTGTGGCAGCGTTTTGCGCGTAGAGTTAGGATTAGTCGATAGCGGGTGTCGCGAGTTTACGTGTGTAAGCGTTTGACTATCTAATTTCCAGTAGAAACCTTAGGGGAAGCACATAGGCAGGGTTTTGTCGAAGCTGGGTAAATTCTGTGTCGTTCTATTTCTGCTTATTATTCTGCTATTTGTCTGTGCTGCTATTATTCTGTGATATGTGTTGAAATTATTTTATAAGCTTCCGCAATTAATTTTTATAATTAACACTATCACCCTATTCACCCCCCCTCTAGGGTGAAATCGATCCAACAGCTTGATTGTATGATTGGATGATGATTGTTATTGATTGTTAAAATAGACCCTATACGCCGTATATTTAGCGGAGGTTATTTATTAAAAACATAAACTGCGATAATTCCATCTTGATTGGAATTGGTATTATATATGTACTTGGTGTTGATTTCCTGCATTATATAGTGGATGAGACCCTATTGCGCCGCATACTAGCGGATAATATTTTATAAATCCCATATACCGCGATATTTCACCTCGAAGTGGAATTGGTATTGTGCTAACATCTTTGGATGCAGGGAAACAGGTTGGAGGGATTGATGTGCACGTAAATGTGCATATTTTAACCACCATATTTATTCTATTTAAATTAAATAAATGATCATATTGGGTATTTTAACTTGTTTTAACCAAAATTCATATTAATTCCAAATTTTCACATATTCATCTTCATATAAGGGCAAAATGGCCATTTGTGCGCGTATATTAATTTGAAAGAATTTAATTGGAAATTTCTGCAATATTTTGTAGGAATTTAGCTTCTCATATTAGTGGGTTCATGAAGAAACATGCATGCACAAAATGGATATAAAGGAATGAAGATGGAAATAATTCAAAGTGAAGATCATGGAGGACCCCACCTACCCACCTACCTTAATGTACAAATTAAAGGCTAATGCACATGCTTTTGGACTTAATGGCTTCATGTACACTTAATAGGGGATTAAGACATGTTAATGATTACTTGGCCTCCACACTTCCTAAGGGGCATTTTGGGCATTCCCCAAAAAGTGAATTAGGGTTTTAAAACTTGTATATATACCCCTTATGTTTCATGTAGCCATCCTCCTCTTAGTTAGTTAGTTTTATTTTAGAAAATAAATCAAAGCTCTCTTTCTTTCTATGACTACTTAGCCATTTTATTCATGTAATTTTCTTTTCTTTTATGCAATGTTAATTCTCTTTTATTTACATGCTTCTTCTCTTCTTATGTAATAGTGTAGATCTACCTTTATGCAATTAGATTAGTTGTCTTTTCCATTAGCTTTCATTTTTCTTTCTTTTTGCTTTCATGTTGCTTTCTACATTTATTAATTTGATAACAAATATGAGAGCTTAATCCCTACAATTTAGGGGTAATGAAGCTCTCTAGTATGTAGATGCAATATTTTGATGTTTATGCTCTCTTTTTGTGCTTAATGGAAACACTTGAAGTGGTTTAATGATGTTGTTTAGCTTTGAATTTGGTAGTCTATATTGTTCATAACAAATAGGCTATGCTTAAACAAACATAACACAAATTGCCTCTTCATCTAAATATGATTATGGCAAAGAAGTGAATGTTGAAATTGAAATTTGATAGCCTATATTTCTAAACAATAGTTAATAGGGTATGCTTAAAATAGATTTTTATTTCAACTTTGTTGTCATATTTCATGAGAGTTAAATGTGTATTAGTGGTTGTGTTATAGTTTGATGGTTTATATTGAGCTAATTAATAGCACAAATGTACCATACTTATGATAAGCACATCAACTTATTCACTAATGACAAGAAAAGAGAGATCATAACTTCATTTTGTTGATTTATATGATCTAGAGAGTGGATTTATCTCTAAATTGTTCTTTTAACTCTCATATTTTTATCATTTTCTTTTGCTAGTTTTTGTTAGTTTCTTACATTTCTAGCTATTCACTCTCGACTTCGTATAATTTGATTGAATAGAATTTTAAAATCATCAATTCCCTGTGGATCGACCCGTATTCGCCGCGTGCTACATTCGTACACCGTGCGCTTGCGGTTATTTTTAATCTAAATTCGTTCGACGGTTTTCTAATCCGATAGAACTTCCGTTGACGAACAGGGATCCAACTGGATTCCTCAAATGATTGAATTGGTTTCAGTGTTATGTGTTGATCTATTTATAATCTGCGTGATTATCTTTGTGATTGAAATTGTTAAAGGCTAAATTTTAGCCGAATATATATTTGGGTATCGTTAGATGCCGAAAATAAAATAAAATTGGATTTATGAAAATTTAAGTTGAGAATTCATAATAAAATTTAAGTTTCGAAATTGATTCGTTTTAAATAAATAAACGTCGAGATTTTTATGTTATAAAAATTATGATTTTTTTGAAATATAACCGAAATGTGATTTTTGAAATAAGTAGTTGATTAATTTATAAATTGGTTTAAATTAGGATTTTTGAATTATTATAAATGATTTATATAAATGATTTATAAAATTGATATTTATAAATTAAAATATTGGAATTATAAAATGAGTTTTTATAAGTATTAAAATGAAGTATAAATGGATTTCATAAGTGGATGAAATCTATAGATTTATAAATTGTGAAGTTATAAAATGAATAGATTTTTGTAAAAATTTTTTATAAGTAATTAACTTATAAATTGGATTTTGTCATGTAAATGGGATATGGATAGAATTTGTTAATAAAGTGATTTTATAAGTTAAAGTCGTTATAAAGTACAAATGGAATTTATAAACGTTGTTTTATAAATCCGAAATCGAATTATTTTGATAAGTTCAATGTTATGGCTTATTAAAGGAGATATATCCACGATTTTGGGACAGTGGATAATCCTTTAAATAAAATATATAGAAATTGAATTTGGTTAACGAAGTTTATTCACGATTTTGGACGGTGAATGATATATTAAAGAAATATTTTGGAAAAGTGATATTTTGAATAGAATTAAAACGATTCAAAAATGTTTTAAAATGTATTAAGTATCGAAACCATAGATTTCAACATTCATTGTTGAAATAGACGTTTTCGAGAAATAGAAGGAAATGGTGGACTATAACAATGTTGTTATAGTAAATGATTTCCGAAAGGAAAAGTTTTGTATAGTATTGGGGTTTATATATCTACTTTAAATTTCAAATCCCTATACCAGTGATTTTGGGTCGTCGTAATGATGTTTTACGTAACATTCGTTTTGACCCAAATAAATGTGTTTAAGAGAATGTTTTCCTTAAAGAATAAAATTTATACTTAGTTGTGATTTAAGTATATTGAATGTATTCAAAATGTTGGAAATAAATAGATTTGTGAATTACTTATTATTAAATAAGTATGGAAATGTTTTCCAATATGAAGTGATTGTTTTGAGATTATATCTTTTAAAGATAAACTGAGAGTGAATAATTGAAATCGATTTGAGAAATCGTACAAAAAAGTGAATATTTGGATATGTAAATTCACAATGGAAATTTATAAGGCAAATTTGTTTTAAAAATAAACATTGATTTATTTTTAAAAGTGTGGAAATAAATTTACGAATTTGGGACGTAAATTTAAAGTAAATTGCTAAGGATTTATTTGATTGGTTTAAATGAACCATTTTGTAATGAAAGTTGTAAAGGTGATAATTGATTTGAAATCTGTTTTCAAATGGTTGAAGTGTGGAACTTATATCTTGTAAATATTTTTTTTGAAAATAAATAATTTGGGAAATTATTTGAAATCGGGTGATGTTCTGAGTACTTATTGATAGTTAAATAACCGACTATCAATATTGACCCTTAAACGGCTATTAGTTGTGAATTGGTTGAAATTGAATGCTACACTTATTTTTAAATTATTGCGCTCGTTATTCGGATTACCCATTCCGAATAGTGATACGACGTAATTGATAGCATTGAAGACCGATGGTGAATACCGGGTATTTGTGAAAACGATAGGATGACCTATCGATTGTCTCTGCACCATTAGCTACGGTATGGAGATTTCTTTTGTGATGGGAAATTCGATCGGGATTGTGAACACCCGGATTGCAAGGGCGTCTTTTGAAGTGCCTTCGGTTCTGTTCGAACCCGGAACAGACTTGTATGGTTATGTGTCTGACATTACATTTTGAGATATAAAGCAGATTTCTTTCAAATACATCTCTGTTGGTGGCGGAGAATTTATTCTCTTAGCTTAACCCCCTTCTCTGAGACGTACGAGCTCAAGGGTTATGTAGTTAAAGGTTATCAGCAATATATTCCCAATTTGGTAATGTGGCATGCTGAGTGTTGTTGTGTGATGATTATTTATTGATCATTTGTTGATCAAAGCGTGGCTTCGTGAAAAGCGTAGCTTTGTGGACGAGACTTCGTCGGACCTCACACCCCGAAAATGGTCAAAACAGGAATATGCGGGAAGGTTATGAGGGTCGCGCCCTTTAGGGTATGTCATTCCCTTCTGGAAGAGGGTGGTGTTTGGTATGGAGCCCTGATGCTTAACCTATGTGGTTGCTCCAATCTCATTTTCTATGTGATTGTTGCTTTGTGATTGAGGGCCCTCGGATAAAGGTCCCAAAGGACCGGGGGGTGGCATATTCGTGTAGTAGTTACCTAGTCACAAAGATAACCCGACCTTGTGTTGGCAGAGAGCTAGTTAAGTTCTCAGGGCGTCCCGCCAGAGGCGATCCCATGTGGCAGTAGGAAGTTCCTTAGCTTGACCATTTGTTGGAAATCCAAAAAAACAATACGAGCCCTGTACGGTTTTAGTTGTAGAACCTGCCATTTAATATGGTAGCTATAGTAGGCATACTATAATGGTACCTATGCTGGCTAAGATTAATATTCTATTTTCAAAATGCTTTCATCACTATGCACTAATAATAATATCAAAATTGATTTGTTTTGCGTAGTAAGCATCTTTGACATCATAAGGAGAAATCTCCTCCAATTCTGCGTTTGCATTGTGTGTGTGCAGGGAGGCTTTATGGTAGTTTCATTTTCCAAAAGCATTGCGGGTATTTTTTCCACTTCCCTTGTTGTTGTTGTTTTAAAAGATAAATAACTGTTTTGAGTTCTCACACCAGTCCCATGACTGACCTGGAGTTTATTCTTCTCTTCCTAAACTCTGGGTGCCCATAATTTTCCACACGGGCAGAGTCTAGAGTCAGGTTATCAGGTTATTCTGGATTCAAAAGTGATATGGAGCTCAAGTGGCGAGCTGGATGGCAAGACGTATTACTTGTATATGATATTATCTTTCCGCTGTAAATTCACTTGTAAGGACATGTTTGTATAACTGTCCATTGTTTTGTTGTGTTGTATATTGTTGTTGTACACTCTGATAATGTAATGTAATGTGATGTAATGTAATAACTGGTATAGTTCTTTTTTAAAGATTATTCATTTATCTATTATATGTTGTTCCGCTGCGATATGTGAGATTCCGATATTGTTTCTGTTCCGTTTCCTTACTTCTTCTATCTTTTTCTTCTACCTCTTCTTTTTAACCCTAACAATTCGGTTTTCTGGCATTCGATTAGGCGGCATTTGATACAGTGGACGTAAGAATGCCGACCTTCGGATCCCGATAAAATCGAATTTGTTACAGCAAAGTTTAAAAGTATTCCAAACAAATCAAAATCTGGATCAAGTAATCAGATCAAAACTGCAGATTCAATAAACCAAAGACCAAAAAAATCAAAATTCCAGGTCCTCTGTTCTTCATATGACTAGTGAGCCAACCACTTGATCTTGTTTTGATTTCTTGATGTTTGGAATTATATTTGAAGTGATGAATTAAATATTGCTTGTATGATTGTGTTAATTTGCCTGCATGTGTTTACATATATGAAAAAAAGTGGGTGCATGTCTGTATAATCTTAAATAACATCACTCTGTTAATATACAGGCTCTAACCCATCAATAATAAATTTAATTACTCATTGTACGATCGAATTTAGACTTTGATTTCAAAAAGGAAATTGTTTGTAATATGTTAATATTATTTCTGAAAAATAAATTCAAAAGGATTTATTGAGTAATTATTCCAAAATCTATGAATTACAGTAAAATGAAACAAAGTCAAAAAAATTCATCATCAGATTTTCGCGAATTAATCATAGGATTAGAATTGTCATTAAAATGATGAATTTTACAAATAAAATGAAAATTCCTAGGTTAGAATTGAATGGGTAATTTTGATTTGATCGGAATTGGAAATTTTATAAAATCCGGACGAACCGTTGTGATTCGAAGGTCGGAATTTTTGGTGAAGATAGCTTAAGCATCTATGATCGTCAAAAAAATGATCAACAAAATTCCAACTCACCGTGTTGGCCATGCAAAGTTAATATAGGGTTTAAGGATAGGGTTGTAAGGGCTGGGTTCTCATGGTTGCTGCGTCGCCATGAGAGGACTATATGTGATCGGTATGGGGGCAATCGACACGGCCGGCGGTGGTGCAGCTATGGGTGGGACGGCGTGGTTCCAAATAGTCGAAAACGTCGTTGGCAAGGTGGATTCGTGGTTCAAGTTCGTTTCCAGGTGAAGGTCGATGGTGCAAAAATCGATTTTAGGCGATTTCAAAGAAAACTGGTAGGTTGCGATGTTTGTATGGGTCATCGATGAAGTGGGGGTGATCGCGATGGTGGCTGGAGCGTCGCTGTGCGACTGTGCACGTGCTCCGTGCATTTGCGTGCCTGGGTGGTCTTGATGTTTGGAAGAAGGAGTTGCCTCGGGAAAACATAGGGATATCTCGTGTTCGTTCTCAAGATTGCTATCGGGAAAATGATGATACAGCTCGAAGTTTCTATCGGGGTAGTTTAGGTTGAAACCACGTTTGAGGCGTAACATTTTTTTTTTAAATTTTAAAAGCAGAACCTGTTTAAGGTTTTAACTACAACCGGTTTTGAAAATAATATTAATTCCAGATTTTATATATAGTGAACAAGTTTCCCAAATTTAAGTATTGATTGAGTTTTAAAAGTAAGTTTCAAAGCTAGTTAAAGGAACAAGTTTTAAACTTTTTAGTTTAAAACTCAATCAAGTTCAAACAATTTATTAACCACTTCATTTAAAATAATTAAGGTTTATTTAAATTGGAAATTATTAAAGGGTCGAGGATAAAATTATTTTGGGTTTAAAGTATTTCAATACATATAATTTTTATTTAAAAAGTTCTTTTAAATAATCATGATAGTGTAATTAAATGGTTGATTAAGGAAGATAAAAATGTTTAAATGATTAATACTTAATTACTTAAAGGAAATTAATTCATGTAATTAATTTAAGATTAATTAAGGTAAATAAACTAATAATTTAAGATTTATCAAGTGTTTAAAGGTAAATTAATTTAAGGAAAATTAATCAATGAAATTAAGGTAATTAATTTAAGAGTAATTTATTAATTAAAGGTAAGTTAATTAATGAAAGTAATTAAGGGATGATTATTAATTAAGGATTAATTAATTAATTATTGTAATTAATTAAGGATAATTAATCAAATAATTAATTAATAATTAAGGGTTAATCAATTATGTAATTAACTTCAAGATTAATTTAATGAATGTGATTAATTAAGGATTGAGTAATTAATTAAAGGTAATTAATTAAGATGGATAATTAAGGACTTATTCATTTATCATTTAATTAATATTAAATGATTTGTAATTAATTTATCAAGATTAAGTAATTAATTCATAAGTAACTAATTTAATTGGAAATTAAAATTTAATTAATTTAGGATTAAACAATTAATTAATCCTGTTTATAAATGATTATTGAATGCTTGGATTGCTATTATGAATGTTTGCATTGTACGGAATGCCTTGAATTGATTGTTATCTCTGGACTGTAATATTTTGTTTTGTGAATTGAGCTATGTGTAATTTATTTATTTATTTATCTGTAATACATTTATCTGCAAATCTATGAATGAAAGATAAGCGTTATAGATTATACCGCTTATCAATATTGATGTTATTTAATCTGTGATGATTGAATAATGTTGCACTATTGCGTAAAACCCCAGGACTACACCATACACACACAAATATGGATTGCACGAGGAAATCGGTTTTGTCACAGATATTATTATTAAATATTTTAAAATGATTTTTAAAGTTGAATTTTGAATCCAAATGGTTTTGGAAATGAAATTGAATTAAATATGGAAAGTTTTGGAAAGGGAGTTTTGAAGATAAAAGTTATTTTGTATAACTTGATTAAGTTTTGAAATTGAAATAGTTGACTTGAATTTGAATTCAAGATTTGAATTATGGTTGAACAAGTTATATAATGTGTTTATATGGGTTTTAAATCATTATTTTGGAAATTTGAATCTAACCCGGGTTTTATACTTGAAGGGCTTTAATTTATACAAATGTAATCGGATTTTTTCGAAACGAAAACTATCTGTTTTCAAATAATAACAACTATCATATAAAGAAGGATTTCCTATTTGTGTTGAAAGTTTTCAAACTTGTAAGTGAATTGTTTTGAAAGCTAAGAATAAACCTTTGTGAAAGATAGTTAAACCTTGTTTTGAGATTGAAAAGGATTTTTAAATGGTGTATATTTTATATAAAAGAATTGAAATAGGGATTGTTTGGAAAGCTATGAATTGAATCTTTGATGTAATGATTGGATGAGATAATCCGAATTGAAAAGAAATTGGTTTGAAAGTTGTGAATAAATCTTTGCGAACGATGGGTGAACTTTGTGAAGTGAATCTTTTTGTTTAAAGATTTGGAAATGGTAAGTTGTTTAAACCATTTGAAAGGAAAGTTTTGGATTTTAAGTCGTGACTTAACTGAAATCCCAATATCCATATGTATTTAAATATTGTGCTCATTATTCGGTTTAACCGGGAGGGGACCTTCTGTCATATAACCCATTTCGAATAATGATACGACGTTATGGATAGCATTTGAAGACTAGAGGTGATGAACGGATATTTTCGAAAGTGAAAGGATAACCCGTCGAATGTCTCTGCACCGAATGACCCTGGTAGAGATCACATTATATGATGGGAAGTCCGGACGTGATTAGGGATTATTTGGATTTGCAAGGGCTTCTTTGGAAGTGCCTTCGGTTCTGTTCGAACCTGGAACAGACTTGTAGGGATGTAAGTCTAACATTACACTTTGAGATGTAAAGCTGGTTTCTATCAAATACATTTCTGTTTGGTGGCGGAGATTTATTCACTTAGCTTAACTGATGCAACCCAAGATGAAGAACGTATGGATCTGCGGCCTAACTCCAACGAGTTAGTGAATACACGGTCTAAAGAAGGAGTTTGGGGTTATCTGCGGCTTAAAGAATCAAGAGACAAGGAGACACGACCTAACCAAGCTCTAAGTCGTTCAGTGTTGGAAAGATTTTTAGGTCGGCCACGACCTAACAGGTCTGAAGAAGAGGAGCTATGACCTAACAATCTGAAACCATAGGATGAGTCGTTGGAACGACCTATGATAAGTCGTTGACGGTATTAAATCACGATGCTTTCTTAAGTCGCCTCCAGATAAGTCGCTGCCGAGTTATCTTTAGTAGGTCGTTCATGACCAAAGTAGAGTCGCTTCTGTATTGAGTCGTTATGTTCTTGAGTTGTTGTATTCGTTGAGTCGCTGGTACTTAAGTCGTAGGTCGTTACCTTGTTTAACTCGTATGTGTTGTGATTTCTTTAAGTCGCTATAACTTGTGTTGTGATGAGTCGTAGGTCGGCATGTAGATAAGTCGGCCGAATGTGTGTTGTATTTTTTTAAGTCATTGTACATGTGTTGTCTAAGTCGTAGGTCGTTATGTCAATGAGTCGGCCGAAGGCATGTATGTGAAGGTGATGTAATAAGTTGAGTCGTCATTGTGTTGTAATAAGCCGTGTGAGTTAAGTCGCTGCCGACATATGTTGAGTCGTGAGTCGTGAACGACTTAAGGGTCAGGTTGTGAAATGTTATAAATAGGGAGTGTGTTCTACGTTTTGAAGGTGGTTGATTTTTGAATAAAATTCTTGTTTGATTGCTGCGTGCTTTCATCTTAAATTGGTAGTTGAGTGTAATCTCCTATCTCCACTTTCGGTTATTCGAGTGCGCTCGAATCAACGATTATTGAAGCCGATTCGCGGAATCAAATGCGCTTGATCAACGCTTGAAGAATTGAAGATCTTCTTTCATGGTATCGTGCGCGATCAACGTGTCGAAGATAGCTAGAATTCGGTATCTTCGTGATCAACGAATTTGGGCATTTCAGTATCTTCAATCCACCGTTTGCTACTTTCATCGATCTATATCGTTTGTTATTATCCGCTGCGTCAGTTTTTTGGTAGCGGAGCTAGACTTAGCCAATCATAGCTAAGCAGAGTCTTGGAGCCAAGGAGTTTGAAGTTGGTGTTCATCGTGTTCATCTTGAAGTTGCAACAAGTTAGAAGCTTTCGATCCTTTCATTTTGAATCAAAGTCCGAAAAGTGTTTGAATTTTTGGAGAAGAGTTTGAGTAAAGGCCGAGCATAACTTTGTGTTAAACTTTGAGTCGTGCATCATCTTGCTTGTTCAAGCCGAGTTTGAAGTTTGAAGTTGAAGTGAGTTGAGCCGAGTTAAGTGAAGGCCGTGACTTGTTGTACAAGTTAGTGTTGAAGTTTGATTTGTAGAAGATTTGTGAAGTTTTGAAGTGTTTGTGTTGATTTAATCATGCCACCAAGGCGAGCTAATCGTCATCAAAATGTTGAAGCATTGTATAGAAGAGAAGAAGCCGAGCAAATGGAACAACGCATTAATGAGAAATTTGATGAAGGTATTGGAAAGCTAGAGAAGTTGAGGAATGATTTGAATCAAAATCAAAGGAGGAGATCACCAATCTCGAACCATGGAGGAAACAGAGTTTCGCCATCGGTTACGGAAGCGAGAAGGGTATCGCCACAATCCTTTAGAGAAAGAAGAGAAACATCAATTTCATCGAGAAGAGATCACCATGACTATGGACATGAAGAGAGAAGAACTCCACATGAGTTTGAAGATGAGCCATATCGAGATGAAGACAGACATAGTAGAAGAGACATGCGTGATCGAAGGGATGTTGATGGTCGAGATCGATATAGACATACATTTGATTTTAATGAAGAGGGTGATAGAGCTAGCATTCATTATCAAGATCGAGACCAATTACGAAATGTATATCGGGATGTTGAAGATGACTGATGATGGGAATCGGGTATGAAGATGGAAATTCCAGAATTCAAGGGTGGAATGGTTGCAGAGGAATTTTTGGATTGGTTGTCTAATGTTGAAGAGATCTTTGATTTCAAGGAGGTTCCCGAGAATCGAAGAGTGAAGATGGTTGCTACTCGTTTGAGAGGTAGAGCTATGGCATGGTGGCAGCAGACTAAACTTACGCGGGAGAGAGTGGGGAAGTCGAAGATTGAATCATGGGATAAGATGAAGAAACTGATGAAAGCTACATTTTTACCTTACAATTATCAATCACTTATGTATCAGAGGTTGCAGAATCTGAGGCAAGGGACGAAGACTGTTAATGATTATGCTGATGAATTTTATCAACTGATTGCTCGAAACGATATTATGGAAACAGAGGAACAGCTGACTGCTAGATTTTTTTTTTAGAGGGTTAAGGATGCAGATTCAAGACATGGTAAATATGTTTGATCCTAGATCTGTAGCAGAAGCACTCCAGAAAGCGTTGGCTTGGGAGAAGCAGGGAAGGCGAGGAGGTGGTGTGTTTACTAATTCCAACAATCAAGTGAAGGGTGTTAGTGGAAGCTCTAATGTTCCTAAATCTATCAGTAAACCAGTTGTGAATGAAGTTGCGAAGACGAAAGTCAACAACAGTTTCAAATGTTACAATTGCCAGGAAGTGGGTCACAAGAGTAATGAATGTCCGAAGCCGAAGAAGCGAACTATGATTGTTGAAGTTGAAGGTGAGGATGTTGATGAAGGTTATACTAGTCCAGTTGAGGAGAATGAACAGGATATCATGTCAGGAGATGAAGGATGTAACCTAATGATGAGGAGGTCTTGTTTAATACCAAAGCAAGAAGAAGAGGCTAGTTGGTTGAGGAGTAACATCTTTCAGTTAGCATGCACTATTCTGGGAAAGGTTTGTAAATTTGTGATTGATGCAGGAAGTTGTGACAATATTCTTTCTACCGAAGCCGTGAGAAAGTTGAAGCTGAAAACGGAGAAGCATCCAAATCCTTACAAATTAGCGTGGCTGAGAAAAGGAGAAGAGGTGAAGGTGGATAGGCGAGTTCGAGATCCATTTTCTATTGGAAAGAAATATAAAGACGAGATTTGGTGTGATGTTGTGGAGATGGATGTTTGTCACTTGCTTTTGGGAAGACCATGGCAGTATGATTGAGCAGTGCAGCATGACGGTCGGACCAATAGCTACAGCTTTATGTTTGAAGGTGTTAAGATCATTTTAGTTCCGAAGAAGAGACAACAAGAAGAAAGCAAGTCAGAAGAGATTGAGGAGCTGAAGACTTTAATGACTTTGAAGGAATTTATTGAAGAAGTAGAAGAGAGTCCAGAGGTATTTTTGTTGATTGGACATGAAGCCACTGAATCTGTAGAAGTTCCAGAGGAAGTAAAATCGGTATTGGAAGAATTCAGAGATGTGTTTCCTGAAGAGTTGCCAACGGAGTTATCACCGTTGCGGGATATTCAACATCAGATTGATCTTGTGCCAGGGGCAGTATTACCACACAGACCACATTATAGGATGAGTCCTAAGGAGCACGAAGAACTGAGAAGGCAGGTGGAGGAGTTGTTAGAACAAGGGCGTGTTCAGGAGAGCTTGAGTCCTTGTGCAGTGCCAGCCTTATTGGTGCCAAAGAAGGATGGTTCGTGGAGAATGTGTACGGATAGTCGGGCTTTGAACAAGATCACTATGAGATACAGATTTCCTATGCCGAGGTTTGATGATTTGATAGATCAGTTGAGTGGAGCTGTTGTGTTTTCAAAGATTGACTTGAAGAGCGGATACCATCAAATTCGTATTAGACCGGGAGATGTTTGGAAGACTGCTTTCAAAACCAGGGAAGGTTTATACGAATGGTTGGTTATGCCGTTTGGTTTATCGAATGCACCAAGTACTTTTATGAGAGTGATGAACCAGATTTTCAGACCATACATTAGGAAATTTGTTGTAGTTTACTTTGATGATATTTTGATCTACAGTGGGAGTATGGAAAATCATGTCCAGCATTTGCGTGAAGTACTGTTGATTCTATGGCAGGAGAAATTTTATGCTGCAACGAAGAAGTGTGTGTTCATGACGCACAGTGATTTGTTTCTGAGATACGTTCTATCGAAAGAAGGAATTCAAGTGGATGAAAGTAAAGTAGAGGCTGTCAGGAGTTGGCCACAACCGAAGACAATTACTGAAGTGAGAAGTTTTCATGGATTGGTATCTTTCTATCGGAGATTCATTCCACATTTTAGTAGTGTGATGGCACCTATAACCAATTGCATGAAAGGAAAGAAGTTTGAGTGGTCAGAGGAAGCAGGGGTTGCTTTTGAGAAGATCAAAACACTATTGACGACAGCACCAATTCTAGTTTTACCGGATTTTCAGTTGTTGTTTGAATTACATGCTGATGCATCGAAGGTTGGGGTTGGTGGAGTTTCGAGTCAGAAAGGAAGACCAGTTGCTTATTTCAGTGAGAAGTTGTCTGGAGCTAAGTTGAGGTATAGCACTTATGATGTTGAGTTTTATGCCATTGTTCAAGCTGTGAAGCACTGGAGACATTATCTGTTTCAGAAGGAGTTTGTTCTTTACACTGATCATGAAGCGTTGAAGCACTTACAAGGGCAGGATAAGATTTCAGCGAGGCATGCATCGTGGATTGCTTACCTGCAGCAATTTACGTTTGTTATGAAACATAAATCGGGAGTTACGAATCGTGTAGCAGATGCATTGAGCAGGAGGAATCATTTGTTGACGACAATGAAAGTTGAAGTGACGGGGTTTGAACTATTGCCAAAATTGATTAAAGAAGATACTTACTTTGCAAAATTTGTTGAGAATTCAAGGATGGGAGTGCTGATGAATTTATGTTGGTGGATGGTTTTCTATTTAAAGGAAATCGATTATGCATACCAGATAGCAGCTTGAGAATGAAGATTATCAAGGAGTTGCATGATGAAGGACATGTAGGTCGTGATCGTACTTTGCAGTTGATTTCTCAGTCTTATTATTGGCCATCAATGAGGAAAGAGGTGGAAAGGTTTGTGGAGAGATGTCATATCTGTCAGGTTTCGAAGGGAACCATGACTAATGCAGGATTATATATGCCGTTACCTATACCGACTAAACCTTGGGTTGATTTGAGTATGGACTTTGTTTTGTGGTTGCCTAGAACTCAAGGGGTAACGATTCCATTTATGTAGTGGTTGATCGATTTTCGAAATTGGCACATTTTATTGCTTGTAAGAAGACGGCGGATGCTGTTCATGTTGCTCAATTATATTTCAAGGAGATCTATCGACTACATGGGTTATCAGAATCTATCGTGTCTGATAGAGATACTCGTTTTCTAAGCCACTTTTGGTTAAGTTTGTGGAAGATGGTTGGAACGAAGCTGAAATTTAGTAGCGCTTACCATCCGCAGACAGATGGACAGACAGAGGTCGTGAACAGATCATCGGGAAATTTATTGAGATGTCTTGTGAAGGACAATCTGAAGAGTTGGGATATGAAGTTATGCCAAGCAGAGTTTGCTCATAATCATGCGGTGAATCGTAGTACAGGATTCAGTCCATTTCAGATTGTTTATTCAAACTTGCCAAAGGGGCCGTTGGATTTAACAACAATACCACAACCAAAAGGTATAGTTAAACGAGCTGCTGATTTTGTTGATAGTTTGACGAAATGTCATAAAATCGTTCAGGAACAATTGAAGAAGGCGAATGAGAAGTATAAAAGATCCGCAGACTTGAAACGAAGAAATGTTGAGTTTAATGAAGGAGACTTAGTGTACGTTGTGTTAACAAAGGATCGTTTTCCAGTGGGTGCTTATAATAAGTTGAAAGCCAGAAAAATTGGTCCTGTGGAAATTGTGCAACGGATCAATGAAAATGCTTACAGGGTGAAGCTGCCAGAGGGTGTATACACTTCTGATGTGTTCAATGTTAAACATCTGGTGCCTTATTTTGGAGATGAATCATCCAACGGAATAGAAAACTTAAATTCGAGGACGAATTTTTCTCAACCAGGGGAGGATGATGCAACCCAAGATGAAGAACGTATGGATCTGCGGCCTAACTCCAACGAGTTAGTGAATACACGGTCTAAAGAAGGAGTTTGGGGTCATCTGCGACTTAAAGAATCAAGAGACAAGGAGACACGACCTAACCAAGCTCTAAGTCGTTCGGTGTTGGAAAAAGTTTTAGGTCGGCCACGACCTAACAGGTCTGAAGAAGAGGAGCTACGACCTAACAATCTCAAAACCATAGGATGAGTCGTTGGAACGACCTATGATAAGTCGTTGACCGTTTTAAATCACGATGCTTTCTTAAGTCGCCTCCAGATAAGTCGCTGCCGAGTTATCTTTAGTAGGTCGTTCACGACCAAAGTAGAGTCGCTTCTGTATTGAGTCGTTATGTTCTTGAGTCATTGTATTCGTTGAGTCGCTGGTACTTAAGTCGTAGGTCGTTACCTTGTTTAACTCGTATGTGTTGTAATTTCTTTAAGTCGCTATAACTTGTGTTGTGATGAGTCGTAGGTCGGCATGTAGATAAGTCGGCCGAATATGTGTTGTATTTTTTTAAGTCATTGTACATGTGTTGTCTAAGTCGTAGGTCGTTATGTCAATGAGTGGGCCAAAGGCATGTATGTGAAGGTGATGTAATAAGTTGAGTCGTCATTGTGTTGTAATAAGCCGTGTGAGTTAAGTCGCTGCCGACATATGTTGAGTCGTGAGTCGTGAACGACTTAAGGGTCAGGTTGTGAAATGCTATAAATAGGGAGTGTGTTGTACGTTTTGAAGGTGGTTGATTTTTGAATAAAATTCTTGTTTGATTGTTGTGTGCTTTCATCTTAAATTGGTAGTTGAGTGTAATCTCCTATCTCCACTTTTGTTATTCGAGTGCGCTCGAATCAACGATTGTTGAAGCCGATTCGCGGAATCAAGTGCGCTTGATCAACGCTTGAAGAATTGAAGATCTTCTTTCAAGTATCGTGCGCGATCAACGTGTCGAAGATAGCTGGAATTCGGTATCTTTGTGATCAACGAATTTGGGCATTTCAGTATCTTCAATCCACCATTTGCTACTTTCATCGATCTATATCGTTTGTTATTATCCGCTGCGTCATTAACACCCTTCTTTGAGATGTACAAGCTCAAAGGTTATGTAGTTGATGGTTACTAGTGATACATTCCCAATTTAGTAATGTGGCATACGAAGTGCCGCTAATCATTTGTTGATCGAAGCATGGCTTTGTGAAAAAAGCATAGCTTTGTGGACGAGACTGCATCAGGACCTCACAAACCGGAAATGGTCGAAACGGGAAAGATGCGGCAAGGTTGCAGGGGTCGCGCCCCTAGGGTATGTATATTCCTTCTGGAAAAGGGTGATATCATGGTATGGAGCCCAGATGTTTAACTCATGTGGACACTGTAAATTTATTACCGTGTGATGTTGCTTTGTGGTTGAGGATCCTCGGATAAAGGTTACAAACGACCGGAGGTGGCATATCTTTAGGTATTACTCCCGGGCAGGGAGGAAACTGGCCTTGTGTTGGTAGAGAGCTGGGTAAGTTCTCGGGGCATCCCTCCAGAGGCATACCCATGTGGCAGTAGGAAGTTCCTTATCCTGACCATTTGTTTGAAATCCAATCAAACAATACGAGCCCTTTACGATTATAATTGTATAACCTGCCACCTCAAGTGGTAGCTATAGCTGGCATAATATAATGGTACCTATGCTGGTTAAGATTAATATATACTTTTGAAATGTTTTCCCCTATGCACTAATAATAATATAAATAAATGGTTTTTACATAGTAAGAATGTTTGACAATCATAAGGAGAAATCTCCCCCAAGTGTGTGATTGCATGGTGTGTGTGCCGGGGGTCTTTATGGTAGTTTCATTTTCCAAAAAGCATTACGGATTTAAATTTTAAATTCTTTTGTTGGTTTTTTTAAAGATAAACTATTCTCGTTTGCTCATACCAGTCCCATGACTGACCCGGAGTTTATTGTTCCCTTCCTAAACTCTGGGTGCCCACAATTTTCCACACGGGCAGTCTAGAGTTGGGTTTTCCAGATAGCCGAATAGTAGGTATATATTCGATAGCATTCAATCTCTGTATAAATCGCATTTGGATCAAGTTTCTTCACTTTAGCATGGATGGTAGTTCTCGCTTTCTAGCTTTGGAGCTTTAGCAATGGAGTTGCTATGTGTTGGAGTATCTATCTTGTTGAGTTCTAAAGATATGATCTTTTAGAGATATCTTTCTGCTATCGATGGTTGCAAAGTCTAGACCATCTTATTGTGTTGTCTTCCGCTATTGTATATCTTTGGCTCTGATTTGTATTGATATCCTGTTGTATCATATTGTATCAGATATTGTATCTTCTGTATATCAATGATATATTCTTTTCTTCCACTGTGTTGTTATACTTAATGTGTTATAAGCTCTGGCACGAGTCGAATTTCACGGTTGAATCTGCGGCATTCGAATACAAGTGAAGTATGGGTGTCGATTTTCAAACGTTGAAATTTAGACCACGACAATGGGGAAATGAAAACCAAAAGCTATTGTGTAACGACCTGGAATTTTCGATCTTGAAAATTCCAGATGGCTATGGAAAGAAGAAAAGAGATAGAAGATGAAGAAGCAGAAACATCAAAACACAGATTCTCACATTAGCAGCGGATCAAAATATAATATCGAATAAAATAGTAGTTATACAAAGGAAAACTATGTTAGATAATTTACATCAATACATCAGAGTCACAACATTTACACAAACACTGGACAGTAAAATCAACATGTCCCAGATAAACTACAGTATACCACGGCAGAATATACTCCATATATTCCTGCCATCCAGCTCGCCTCCTGAGCTCCAAAACATCCTTACCTGAAAATCTGTAATACTCGGTCTGACCCGAGCATTACATTAAAGTAACACCTGGGTCAGGCTGGAAACCAGCACGAGTAAACCCATCTAACATGAAAAACTAATGCATAGAACTATTTTAACCTGGGGTAACTCATACCTTATTACAAGTTCTTAACTGCTATAATCAAATATATCTAAGTATTATTACTTAGATTTAATGACCAAATTTACATCATTTATTCCATCCCAGCCCATTTATCACAAAGTCAAATTCATAAAGAATTATTGCAGATTCCAAATCGAAGTGGTTTTGGGTATGTACAGATACCCTACCCCGGTCTCTTCGAATTAAATATCATATTAAAAACTGTAACGATCCTGATTTTTAAATAAATTTAAATTGATAATTAAAATAATTTTTTGGATAAAACTGTAAATTAATTTGAAATTTTCAAATTAAATAGGATATTTGTTTATTTGGATATTGATATTAAAATTTAATTGGGGTTTTGAATTTGTATATTTAAAATCTTATAAATAAAAAAAGTAACATCCTAAAATTTGTCAATATAAATTAATAATATATTTTACAACTTTTGGAATTTAATTTGAAAATAAATGAAAAAAATTCTTAAACAAATAAAAATAAGTGATAATAATATATAGATAAATTCCAATTTTATTTTGAGTTTAAAATATTGAAATAAAGAATGTTTACAAAAGTCATTTGAATTTAAAATATGATATGTGTATTACAAATATGAGTAAAATTGAATACATATTGAAATTTAATTTAATTTATTCAAGGTGAGTGTGAATAGATAAATGGACATGAAAGTTTATATTTCAAGTCTGAAATTGAAATTTGAATTTAAATTTAGAATAAATGTTTAAAATAAATAAATATAAGTAGCATTTAAAAAGAATTAAGATGTAATGTATATATATAAATATTGGTTAAAAACAATTTCTTTAACAATTGTATACATATATATACAAATTGTAAATAAATTCTTACAACTGTAAATAAACATTCACATGTGAGATGGAGTAAAGAGATTAATAAAATTTAGATCTCATGATTATTCCTTACAAATGGCATTCAACACCATTGTTTAAATAAAATAATAAAATTAAAAATTACAAAAAAATTTCATCTCCCCCTACCCAAATCATATTTATTCTTAGCAAATCTGAAAAATACAGCAACAAAGATCTAGCATTTCAAACTTCAACACTCAAGCAAGAAAAAAAAATCAAAAAAAAAGAAGGAAAGGCAACCTGAAATTCAAAGCAAAATTGTTCAGTATCAAAGTCAAGAAGAAAAGAATAAAGAAATCAAATTACAATCTGAAAGCATGCAAATTCAAAGCAGATTCAGATGAATGCTAAAGATCGAGCAAATCAAGTTCAATTAGGCAGATCAAGATTTATAAAAACCTGGAAATCATTTCAGCTTAATTCAAAGACCTGAGACAAAACAAAATCAGGTCAACTCAGGTAGATTAAGTTAAGTAAAAATCTTTTAAGAAATTTTGAATTTGAAGTTGCTAAACAACATTAAAGAAAGAATTCAAACAACTTTGTCAATTAATTGCAGGAAAACAAATCAAGTTTAAAGGGTTAAATAATTTCTGGTTTCAACTGCAGGAAAAGACTTCTCTGTGTATAACAGAGATTCAAACTGTAAGTAATGGAAAATTGTTTGTGTTTAATGAATTAAGTACAACAAAGAGTGATTAAAGACCTATACCTACAAAACTTGGCTGGTTCTAAGCTTCGAAAAAAAAAATTAAAGAAAAAAATGTACAGGCTCAAAATTCTTCTCTGCCTTCATTCTGTACTCTGCTCTTTGTCTCTACTGCAACTCCAAGGTGAGCAAACTGACTTATTCTAGTTTTAATTTGAGTATATGTTTATGATTGTGATGTGGTTGCTGTGAAAAATGATGATATATGGTATGGATTATGTTGTGAATGTCCGTGAATGTATATATGTATATACTCTGTGTAACAAACCCAAAAATCCATCAGAGAAAAACAGTCATATCTTCATATTTAATACATTTTAGAGTACGATTCCTGAAAGGAAGTTGTTGATAACAAGGTAAGGTTATTTTCAAAAAATAATATTAGGTAAAAATTATTAAGTAAATATTCTAAAAAATGACAATTTACAGTAAAATCAATTTGAATCAGCAAAACGAACATCTTAATTTTAAAGATCTGGTTGCATAATCATGTTTGTATTACAAAATTATGATTTTAGGTGAAGGCTTCAAAATCTTTAAGCTTAAAATGGTTGAGCATTATTGTGTTGAACAGAAAATGAAATTCTGTCAATATTTGATGAACGGCGAAGCTATGGAAGACGTGGTCGGTGCTGGAGGAGGCTGAAGGTATGGGGATGTGGGGAAAAATAGTCAGTAATTTTATTTATTGCCGTGGCAGTGGGTGAGCGTCGAAGTAGGGTTCGATTCACTTTTGGGGTTGGTTGATTTTAGGTGATTACTGCGGCATCGATAGTGAATTCAAGGGCATCAGATCTGGGGGGTTAGTTCTATCGTCATATGGTGGAGCCATGGATGTGGAGGCGTGGCGTAAGATGGTTGTGGTCATCGATGGTGGGTGATTTTTTTGATCAAACTGAGTCCCAGATTTTGGATGGATGGGTTGAATTTCGTTCGATCATTGCGTGCATCGATTTGGGTGATGTGTGTTTGTCGAAGGGATCACCAACGACGTGTGGAAGGCTACAGCAACGATCGCCGTTGCTCAGGTGAAATGTGCACGTGCACGTGCACGACATTGGATCTGGAATTTTGTTTATTTGGGGAAGAAGCATCTTTCTCGAGTTCGAGCGCTAAGAATTGAAGGTTTGGCTCGGGTTCATCTTTGAAATAGTACGCGAGTGATTAGTATGTTTTCCAGGTTTTAAACTTTAACCAAAACTTAGTTTTGAAATGAAAAGTAGATTTACTCAGGTCATGATTAGAGTGGGAATCGAGTTGGACCCGAAGCCAGTTTTTAAACTGTTTTATTTAGTGATAATGTTTTAAAGGAGTTGATTTAAGAAGTTATAACTAGTTTAACTGAATTTTGTTAAAGTAAATGTTATATTTAAAACTTAAAAGTACATGATTTAAAATTTAAAATGTTTATCTTTTAAAGATCTTAAGTAATTAATGGTTTATAAATGTAAATAATTAAAAATAATTACTTAATTAAAAGTAATTAATTAATGATTAAAGATTAAGTAATCAAGGGATCAAAGGACAATTACTCAATTTCATTTATTAATTAATAAAAGTGATTAAGGATAATCACTTATGATAATTAATTAAGGATTAATTAAATGGTAATTAACTTAAAGGTAAATTACTTAATGAAGGTAATTGAAGTAATTAAAGAAAATAATTAATAATTCAAGTTAATTAATCAAGTAATTAATGAATGATTAAAGAAAAATAATAATTACTTAGTGAAAGCAATTATGAGTAGATAATTAAAGATTAAAGATTGATAAATCAAGTATTAAGGGTTAATTACTTAAAGCATAATTAATTAACGTGGTTAAGTAATTAGGGTAATTAAATTAAGAATAATTAATTAAGGAATAACTAATTAAAGGATAATTAATTATAATTAAGATTAATTAATCAGAAATTAAGGTTTTATTAATTAAAGTAATTAATTAGGGAATAATTTATTAAGATTTAGTTAATTACAATTAAGGGTTAATTAATTAAGATAACTAAGGAATGATTAATTAATGAAGGCGATTAAGACTTAATCAATTGAAATTAATGATAATTCATCATTGATAAAACATTCTAATGAAAGTGATTTTGTGAGCAATAAATTTAAAAACCACACGATTTATTCACCTTAATCAAAGATGTTTGATTGTTATTGAATGATGTGTGATAGATTGATATATTTGATATGTGATGTGATGCTTTGTGTTGAGCTGCTATATTTGTGATTAATATACTGTTGCATGAATATGAAAAAACCCCTTGACTCGTAAAACGACATTTGAATTTTGTTGCGATAGGGAGTTGGATTCCAGTTGGTTATCCAAAACCCACATCGAATTGTAATGGTGAATCTTTGTGATTGATAAATTTACTTTATCTGTGAATCTGTGAATGAAGATAAGCGTTATGGATTATATCACTTATCGGGATTGATCTGATTGAATCTGTGCTGATTGATGATGTTGTGCACTATTGTGTAAAACCCCCTGGACCACACTTATACACACACAAATATGGATTTCACGGGAAATCGGTTTAAGTCACAGATATTTTGAAATTGTTTTAAAATTGAATTTTTGGATCCAAATGGTTTTGAAAATGGATTGGGTGTAAAATAAAAAGGTTTTTGGAAAGGAATTTCAAAGGTAAAAGTTATTTTTGAACAACTTGATTTATTTTTAAAATTTGATTTAAATTTGAATCCCAAATTTGAAATTAAATCATATTTATGATTTTAAAAGGTTATACAAGTACATATATGGGTTTTAAACCATTTTAAAGGTGTTGTTTTGGGAATTTGAAATTAACCCAAAGATTTTAACTTGTATAAATGAAATCGGATCTTTCCGAAATAATAACTATTTGTTTTCAAATAATAAAGCTTTCACATAAGAAATGAACTTCCAATTTGTGTTAAAGGATTTCAATTCTAAAATGAAAATGGTTTTCCTAGTATGAATAAATATTTGGAAATGGGTTTTGAAAGCTATAAGTTAAATCTTTAATTTAAAGATTGGATTGAGTTAATCCAAATTGAAATGGAAATTGTTTTTGGAGTCCATGAATAGATCTTTGTGAAACTAGGTGAACTTTGTGAAATGAATCTTTTTGTTTAAAGATTTGAAATGGTAATTTATTTAAACCATTTGAGGAAAAGTATTGGATTTTATAATTTGTGACTTAACTGAAATCCGACATCCATATGTTTTAAATATTGCGCTCACTGTTCGGTTTAGCCGGGAGAGACCTTGTGTCATATAACCCATTCCGAGTAGTGATACGACGTTATGCATTGCATTTGGAGACCGGTGTTGAAGGCCGGGTATTTGCTATAACGATAGGATGACCTATCGATTGTCTCTACATCGAGTAGCTACGGTATAGATATTCCCTAAGTGATGGGAAGTCTGATCGGGATTGTGGATGCTCGGATTGCAAGGGCTTCTTCCTTTATTGGACGAAGTGCCTTCAGTTTTGTTCGAACCCGAAACAGACTTGTATGGTTGTATGTCCGACATTACACTTTGAGATATCAAACTGATCTCTATCAAATACATTTCTGCTTGGTGGTGAAGAATTTATTCTCTTAGCTTAACACCCTTCTCTGAGACGTACGAGCTCAGAGGTTATGTAGTTGATAGTTATCAGTGAAATACTCCCAATTTGGTAGTGTGGCATGCTGAGTGCTGCTGTGTTTCATTTGTTGATCAAAGCATGGCTTTTGTATAAAGCGTAGCTTTGTGGACAACACCGCATCAGGACCTCACACCTCGGAAATGGTCGAAACAGGAAAGATGCGACAAGGTTTTGATTGTCGCTCCCATTATGGTGTGTCATTCACTTCTGGAAAAGTGTGGTATCATGGTATAGAGCCCAGATACTTACTCATGTGGATACTCCAGATCTATTACTTTGTGATTGCTTTTTGGTTTAGATCCGCCTCGGATAAAGGTCCCAAAGGACCGGGGGATGGCATGCTCGAGTAGTAGTTACCTAGTTACAGAGGTAACCCGGCCTTGTGTTGGCAGAGATCCGGTTAGGTTCTTGGGACGTCCCGCCAGAGGCGTATCCATTGACAGTAGGAAGTTCCTTAGCCTGATCATTTATTGGAAATCCAATCAAAACAATACGCATCCTGTATGGTTTTGGTTGTATAACCTGCCATGAAATGTGGTGGTAACCTGCTATTGAACATGGTAGCTATAGTAGGCATAAGTGCGAAATGCCTATGTTGGCTAGGATTTATATTATACTTTCGAAATGGTTTTCTACACTATGCACTAGTAGTAATATCAAATAATTTTTCTCATATTAAGCATATTTGACTATCATAAGGAGAAATCTCCTCCAATTTTGCGTTTGCATTGTGTGTGTGGCGGGAGGCCTTATGGTAGTTTCATTTTCCAAAAAGCATTGCGAATTTAATTTTAAATTCTTTTGTTGTTCGTTTTAAAAGACCAAATATTTTTGTTTTCTCATACCAGTCCCACGACTGACCTGAAGTTTGCTGTTCCTTTCCTAAATTCTGCGTGCCTACAATTTTCTCACACGGGAAGTCTAGAGTTGGGTTTTTCAGATAGTCAGGTTTAGTAGATTATCTGGAGCTAGTTCAGTCTTTAGATCAGGACCGCACTTGATTATATTAGTGCATCGTTATTGGGAGTTCAAGCTATTTCTGGATTGGTGCCTTGGGGATGGATATTACCGATGCTGGAGTTCTTTCTTGAAGACCATCTTGAAGATTTTGTTCCGCTGTTGGTTTTATCTTTTCTTTCCGTTGCTATGGTCTTGTATCATATCTTTGATGTATATTGATATTCATTGTATCATTCAGTTATTGTATCAAATGTTGTATATTGATATATATTCTGTTTCTTCCGCTGTGTTGTACTTGATGTGTTATAAGCTCCGGCGAACCAGATTCGACGTTTGGATCTACGGTATTTGAATACGAGTGTCATATTCGGTGCCGATTTTCGAAGGTCGAGTTAGGGTCGCTACAAAATCAAAGCTGTTTAAGTTTTAAATAATTCCATTTATACCCATAATTACATATTTACCTAGCCATTCATCCTGGATGGACAAACCATATTATCACAGTTCAGTCCAAACATAACATATCGCATAACATCACAAATCACTTATCAAAGATTCCAAGGCATACAATATCATTCAATCATTCGTAAGTAGGATTAATTTGTCGCACCATTACAAATTAATCTAAATAAAATAAATAAATAAATTACTTCAATCACCTCTTAAATCCTTCTTACTTGATCATTAATTAATTTCAAACCATTAATTAATCATCCCTTAATTATCCTCTTTATTACAATTAAGTAATGAGCCTTTAATTAATTACACAAACTGATTAACCTTCACCTATTCACGTCTATTACATTATCCTTCATTAATTACTTGAATTAATTATCCTATAATCACTTACATTGACTAATTATCCTTTAATTAATCACACTCATTAATTAACTAACCCTTAATTAATTCCAAAATTAATCAATTCTTTAATTAATTACACTAAGTAATTAATCCTTAATTACTTCCATTAAGTAATTTCCCTTTAATTGTTTTCATCGCGTAATTATCCCAATGGTTAATTTCCTTAATTAATTAACCTATGATAATTAATTAATTTAATCTTTAATTGCTAATTAAATTAATTAACTCTCAACAGATTAATCCTTTAATAACTTACAACTAAGTAATTTTCATTTAATAAATCATATTTAGTAATTATCCATTAATTACTCACCTTAATTAAGTAATTATTTTCCAATCGTTAATTAACATTTAAATCATTAATTAATTCACCCTTAATCTAATAACCATTAATTAATTAATTAACCTTTAGTTACACAGACTAAGAAATTAAATCCTTAATTAATTACTTAACTATCCTAATTTAAGTAATTATTCTTTAATTACTTCCCCTAATTAACCAGTCTATTAACTTCTCTTTTAATTAACCATCTTAATTTTTTTAAGATAAACCTCTAAATCTCAATTACTTACTTATTTATATCATTTGAATCTTATTAATTAAATACTAGAAATCACATAAAACCTTAAATTTGCTTATCTTAATTAATTAACTAATATGTAAATATTTCAAAACAAAACAATTTAAATTCAAATCGTTATTTGAAATCCTATTTAAATAAATTATTTTGGAAACTTGATTAACATCTCTTTGAAGTAAAACCTGTGTGCTTATCAAATTAAAATTGATATTACAAAAAGTTACCCTACCCGAAACCAAACCAAGCAAAACAAACATCACTCCCTTCGATTCACACGCGATCGATTACGAGCCTGTCCTGATCCAACTCTCGTTATTCCCTCTATACTTCTTCTTCCCTTATTCCCATCTTCTTATTTCCCACCAAAACCTGCTCTGATATGCATACCACTTACTCGTGCACGTGTACGCTGCTTCGCGGCAGTTCACCGTTGACCTCAGGCGACCGCTCCAACCCATTTTCGGCCATCGACCTCCTGACCACCCCAACATCCTACGATAAACGGAAAATCAAAAACGAGGATGCTTGAACCCAAACCAGTCAAGAACCCTCACTTCCCTTTGCCATGTTCGGCCATCACCGATCATCGGCGTCTTCTAAAATTCGCTAGCAAGTTCGTCTCGTCCTTCCTCTCCTCTTTCCCCTATATAGATAGCCTGAAAGTCCCCCTTTGTCGCCACCACTAGCCTGCAACTCTACCTAAAACCACGGTGCCTTAAAACCTAGATCCCTTCGACGTGCCTCAACAGTGCTTAGGAAAAATCACTAACCAATATTCTCAGAACCCTCAGATGAACTGCCACCTCCAGTTCCAATCCTACGCCAAAACCCCCTCTCGATTGCCTGAATTCACCCAAAACATGATTTCCAATCAACTAGGAAATCCTCAACATCCCTAGCTTTAAAAATCATTAAATTCATTCCAAAAATCATGATTTTTATGCTCCAATTCCCTCATGAATTCAAAACTTGAAATATAAATATTTAATTTTCTGTCTAAAAATAAAATTTTCTATTACTTCTTATTTTCACAACATTTAATTAGTGTTTCTACCTGAAATTCTTTTTAGAAAATGAAATTACATTGCCATGATCAATTTCTCTTTAAAAATATTAGCCTAATATAAACTGTACAATGAGAAATTAAATTTTAAAACTTGATTTATAAACCTGTACCTAAGAACAGGAGTTCATATACATATAAACAGGCAAACAGGTTCAACAACAACATATTTATCTTTATATAAACATATTTTCATCATGCAAACAAATTTCATAGAATTATTTCAATGATTTATCACAAGCATCAAATTTTAACAGGTTTAAGCATAAATGAAAGTAGCAGTTCACTCGCCTTTTTGTAAAGACAGAGGAACAGGGCTTCCTCTATGATCTAGAAATTTGTTGTTGATTGATTTTTTTACCATTTATCTCCACTTAATTGTCTGAGTTGAATCTGCTTTGCTTTGGTCTTTGATTTTGCTTAGTCAAAAACTTAAATTCTTGCTCAGGATAAAAGCTTGAAGTAGTTTGATTTTTTTTGCTGGTTTGAATTGCATAGTTTTAGTTTGGAAAACATGAAAGAATTTGATTGTTGTTTTGAATTTCCTTTGATTTTGTATTTTCAGGTGGTTTCTTCGTTTCAAATTGAAGATAAAGAGAAATAAGAAGGCAGTAGAAATGTATATATCTTCGTTTATCTTATATTTATTTTAAAAACAAAAACAAAATAATGACACTTGTTTAAAAATCTAACACTTGTCTTTTACCATTTATAATTCATTTACACTTGTAATTAGATACATTCTTTTATTTACATTTGTAATTATGCATAAGTTAATTGGTTTTTAAATGGTTTTAAAAAAACTTTTATATTTAATTTCCTAATTAATAAATACATTTCTTAATTTATATAAATAAGATTCTTTAAAGAAAGTATTATAAAACAAATTATATACTAATAAAAAAATCTTATACTTATATTTTTAAATCCAAAATACTTTAAAATAATTGTTTTTTAGATTTCAAATTTAAATCCAAATTAAATTCAATTTCAATTAAAAATCCAATTTGAAATCAACTTAAATATGTGTATATATTTAAACAACACAAATTAAATTTGTAAATAATAAATTTATTTTAAAATCTATTTATATATTTATTTATAAACATCACATAATTACTATTGTTTGAAAATAACAATTTTGTCAAGTTTAAATAATTTATAAGGAGATTATCACATTTATTTGTTCAATCTATAAATTAGTATTAAATCAGATAATTATCCAATTATCTGATGCCTGAAAATCCAGGTTATCACATATTACCTGATTTTTTTTAACGTACAAGTTTATTATGCTTCCATTTTTATCGGATATAACATGTGCAAAAAAAATGTCATAGGGAAAAGTTTTGTCATGGTGAAACATTAAAATTATAAATTGTTAACTTATAAGTTAAATTTTTGTTATCACTTTTTTTGACATACATTTTGACGACCCGAGATTTTGAACACTTCGCAATTAAATATTAGATCTTGAATTTAATATGATTAATGGATTTTTTAAGATTGTTGACCCCAATTTATTTAATAAGTAATGGTGTTAAATTTTTTTGTGGAAAATGATTATGAAAGTAAGTAGTTTGAATTTTTTTGATAATGTGACCGAAAATTGTCTTATTGATAAATGACTTTTTATTCGATGGAAGTTGTTTAAACTGTTGAACTTACCAATATATTAATGCGTAATTAATTACCGACTAAAATTATTTTGCATTAATGTTAATTAGTAGGGGAGGGTGATATAAGCAATGATGTCATAGAAGATATTTACGAATAGGAGTATTCTGGGAAACCTTAAGGGTAAAGAAATATGTGTAAAGTAGAAGCATGAGGACGAGCATCCTTTATGGCTAGCTAAGAAGGTTTGGAGGTGGTATTGACCTCCTAAAGGCTCTATAAATACATTCATAGGTTCACTATGATGACCTTCCTTTTCGACCCTTGAAAATCGACAGTTTTTCATCTACGGTATTCGCATGCCACAAATTCAAGTGTCGGGGAGGCAGATGATCAGGGGTAAAAGAAAATAAAGATAAAAGATACAAACATAGGTTATCACATCACATTGAACAACTTAAATTTTTTACATATAGATAGTACATACACTCACTCTCAAAATAGTGTATTAGAGTTACGACAAGTACTAGCCCAGCTAGGGACGATTTTAATTGCCTATCCTTACATAGGTGCTAGTATATATTTATATGTAATACAACGCAAATAGAAATGGATAAACTATCCATAGAGGAATCTTCTACTCCATGCTCCAAGCTCTTTCAAAATGCTTTGAGCTAAACCTGACTACATAGCTGCCTAGAAAAATAGGACACTCAGTGTTTAAGGGAAAAGAAAATAAACTCCAGATCAGTCATGGGATTGGTGTGAGAAAACACAAAAGAACGGATACTTTTGAAATCAAAGGGTATCACATAAAACCATGTCGCACATAAACACAGAAGGGTTTTTACCTTATGATAACCCAAACATTTGCTACTAAACTCAGGGATATTATTTTTAATGACGTTCTTTAAAAACCCTTTCAAACAACATATTAATTGTAGCCGAATTTTTTTTACATTAATTAGAATCTAACATACTAGGTTCTACAATCAAAAATATAAATCCATGTATTGGAGAATGGATTTCCAACTATGAAAAGGTAAGGACTACCTTTCGATAGTACATAACTAGAGGAATGTACTGAGATACAACCCTGCTGCCCTCTTCCAACACACTATAGGCCTACCTCTTCCTTAGATAGTACCGGATATCCCATCACCCCAATAGTTCCTGACTTATCCGCGGGATCCCAAAGCACACACAACAAACCCAAAATATAAAGGTGATCTAGATAGGTTATAATCGTATCATAATGAGTCTAACCCACATAGCCTTGCCGCATCTACGCTATTCTTGCCATTACTGGTAAGTGAGGATTAAGGTAACCTTTTATCTTTCATATGAAAAATTCCACTTCGAATGCCACAATTCCATTTCCGGTGACACACTAATTGGTTTCCATAGAAGTATAACCCCCGAGTTCGTACGCCTCAAGGAAGGATGTCAAGTATAAAGGGTTTGCCTCTTGAACCACCAAACAGTTATATATTTATAAAAACCAATGTATTTGGTCTTAGGAATGCAATGTCAGAAATCCATCCATGAAAGTTGTCCAAGAAGAGGGCAAATTGAAGGTACTTCTAACACATCCTGTTTGGGAATGAACCCAAGGATTAGCAGCGAGCAGTCCTTGCATTAAAGATTTCAAAATGAAGATACCACTGCTACCATATATATGATATGGGAATTACCCAATAGGATAGTGGCAAATAACACTACATTATGAAGATCCCCAACAACAAAATCATTGTCTTCAACATTTCTTCACTTTCGAAGCGTATATTGGTTCGAAGTGGTTTTCGGGTAAGAATCGCCAAAATACGATTCCCATCTCTCCGAGCCAATTATCAATAAAAGATGTAAAGTAGGTGAGTGATTATTGTTCGATTAATCAGCATATTTTATCCAAGTAAAATACCTTCTTAGAGATCTATGTCTTTAAACCATTTCTTTTTCAACATTTATAGGATTATTAAACCGCTTTTTATTTTTGAAAGTACTAAATCATTCCTCTTTAATTACATAGGAAAACATTATTAAATGAAAAAGGATCCATAGAAATTACACTAATTATACTCGATATTTGTTTCCATATTCAACACGTACTATTCGTCGAATAACGATGAAATCACCTTTTAAATTCGCATGGATAGTATGAGTTCCCTACCCTGAATTTAATACAGAATTTTACTAGAATGTTACATATATTACCAAACAACATAATATTTCAAAATTTGGTTTAACCTTTTAAAAACTCCACTTCTCCTTTTCATTTATCTTAGTAAGATGCGGTCCGATTAAATCAAATTAGCTACCCCTTCGTAAGGCCAGTTCGAGAGCTAGGAAGAGTGGGAAACTGGTTTTCCAAACCGAAGCCTAGAGACTATCTCTCCATCATCCATATGATGGTCAAGTTATTTGATCAACTCTACAACCTTTTAAATACTTGATTTATTATTTGAAAGAAGTTTATAAAGTATCGGGAAGAAAACTTGAGTTTAAATCTTATTTCAGAAATTTTCAAATTCCTTTGTTAAATTGTCGACGAATAGTGCTTTTAAGGATTCGTATCACAAATCCCATTTTAAATCTTTTATATGTGAAAATTTTCACTCTAAAACTCTTTTAAAATATTTTAACATAATTTTAGAATTTATGTCATATTTCTAAAGATATAAAAATATCTATTTTTAAGAATTGAAATCCAATTTTATGAATTGCCAAAATGCGACGATTTTAAAAACTTAATTTTGGCATATCTCAAATTTTACAAAACGAAATCTTGATTTTTCTTCTTCGTTTTGAGACTATAGTTATAAGAGCCCAAAAAATTCTTACTTCAAATATTTCAGAGCTATATTCCACCTTATATATTTGTTTTACTTATACGGCGCGAATCGCACACTACTGTTACACGACGTGTTAATTTTGAATCATTTTCATATATTTTTAAAACATCCGTGAAATGAGTTTTAATATTTATAAAAAATTTATAAATCATTTTTATTCATGCTTAAAGAGGTATAACTATGTCGTAACACTTTTATAATTCATAAGAGACAGTGTTCTCTTTATGTAAATTCGACGTGTATTTAGCGTGAATTATTTCTACAACCAAGCAAACATATTATCGCATCCAAAACATGTTGATAAAATATAGAAAACATTCATATATAATATATCATATCATCACATGATTTATAAAAGAAACTAGTAGAGTTTCTCACCTAATAGCTTTCTGATCCAAATTTTAGTGTTATGAATTCGACTATAGCTTCACTATTCCTTCACTAAAGCTTATGATATCTACCATGGGACCCTAAGGTATGCTCGGCCTTGTATTGGAGAGGGTAGAGATTCCTATATATGTTCGGCCAAGCTAGAAGAGAAGAGGAGAAGATAACTTACTTGAATTTCAAACTAAGGTGGTATATCTCTACATATTATGATTTATTTGGGTAGAACTTCGACTCAATTTTGGAATATTTTTAAGAGGAGATGGAGACCATTTTTGTACCATAGAATAAAAGGAGATCAGGAATTTTTAGAGTGAATGAATGAATAAATTTGTCAAGGTATGACTTGCAATTTATGGGCAATAATTTTTGAAATATCCAAGCATCATCATAACACATCACCACCACCTTTCTACCACCTACTCACCTCCCTCATAGTTCAGTCATGCACTTCCACCCCTACATTATTTCTATCACTTCCCATAACTCTTAAGGCATGCACTTGGATGAGAATTTGGGCTAAGGTGGGATATGTCATCAATAGCTTAGATATATATCATGATATTTTATGTGATTTACCATTAGTAAATTTTGAGATGTAATTGTAATTCTAACGTGTATGTACGTGTACATGGATGTGTATGTATATAAATATATGTGTATATGTTAACATAAAAATCAAACGCTAACACCCCAGTGCGAGTTGTGTAAGTCTGAAAGCACCACCCGTCGATACGGGAATCAGAAATAAGCAGGAAAATCTCAGAAAAGCAGTAAAAGACACAGTTTTTATAGTGGTTCGGCTTATAGTCAAGCCTACGTCCACTTTCAATCTCTTTATTATTGACTCAAGTACAACTTATACAACTTTCTTCAATTACAACACACTTTAGACTAGTAGTTCAAACTTCGATGTAGAATAATCTTTCGAATCCATGTCGAATGATGTAGATTTTCTCTTGAAGTTTGTCGTAATGTCCTTGGTGTTTGGAGTGCTTGAAGTGCTGTTCGAGTTGAGAAAATGGAAGAGTATTGGCGCTTCGAGAATGAGCTCTCGGTCCCCCTCTATATTGGAGTAAGGGCTGTATTTATAGGAGATTTCCTGGGCGAGGTATAAGTCGTGCACGACCTAAGGTGGGTCATAGGTCGCTAGCGAGTTAAGGGAATCCGAGCTACGACTTAACTAGTTCGCACTTGGTCATTTGAATTAGCTGGTAGATCGTAACGACCTAGAGGATAGCGACACGATTTTATCACCAAGTACTAGGTCATGAACGACCTAAGGTAAGTCGTAGGTCGGTGGTGACTTATGGGAGTAGTTAGCGACCCAACAATGTTGAGGTATCCAATGTAGCAACCTAGGCTAGGTTGTTGAGCCACTTCACTCGTTATATCGTTAACTCAGTAGGTCGTGAGTCGTTGGACCATTGAGTCGCCTAGCCTTCAAGCTGTTAAGTCGCTGGACCATCCAATCTTTTAGGTCGCTGCTTTCCTTAAGTCGTTACCTGTTAGGTCGCTTAGCAGTGTTCTACCTTTAAGTCGCCAGAGCTCTTAGGTGGCTGAGGACTAAAGTCATTAGGTCGTTCAACCTTTAGGCCGTGGAGTCCATTATTGTTAACTTGTTTATGCTTTAAGTCACTTACGAGCCGCTTCATGTGTTAGGTCGTTAGGTCCTTATCTTGTTAACTCGTAGGTCGCTTCGGTCTTTAAGTCACTAAGTTGCGATGCAGAGTCTCATTCCAGTTGCCTCGCTATTGCCTTGGGTCGCTGAGTCGCTTAACATAGGAGTTAACATTTGCCCCTCGAAGTACACGCCTAGGTCGTAAGTCGTATGCTTCGATCTAGTTTCATTAAGTCATGAGCGACCCAAGAGATAATTCGTATGGCCATTCGTCTTCTTCTTTTTACCCTATTTAAACCATTGACTCGCTCCTTCCCCTTAATTGAACTGTCTTAATAACCTCCTCCGCCATTAATGATCTTTCGAGCTTCCTAAGGAAAATCCTTTCCAATCAAGCTGTCAATCCATTCCAACTACTATATTACATAAGTGATTACGTTCTCTACTTACTTCACGATCGCAACTAAATCACGAGTTCTAGATTCCCATTTTTAAACTCTGGTTCTGTTTCATATCCTTATGTTTTCTTCGTAAACCATGTCGTGATTGATTTCTGATGGAATCGAGGTGGTTTGATTCGATTTTTGGGTGATTTTCAATGATTCGAGGAGGAGATGATGGATTATGGGACCCCAAGTTAGCTGGTTTGCGAGTTCGAAGGGAGCCAGAAAGTTCTTAACAGGTTGAGGGGTTATTGGATCACTGGAGATTCAGAGGAGATGATGATGCTTCAAACGACGCAGCGGTTGGAGGACACGCGACAAAGTGCAATTGGAGAGTAGGGCATAGCGATTTTAACAGGAGTTAGCTTGGGATCGCTGCATTACTTCAGGAATGACCTAATAAATCCGAGCGACCTACGGACCTTCAAAACCTTACATATTTGGCCGACCTAAAAACTCCTGCGACCTACTCTCTGCGGCTTAATCTTTAGGTCGTGTAGGTGACTTAACACTTAGGTTGCGTAGGCGACTTAAGTAAATTTACACTGCGGAGTTGCTTCTTGCGGCCTATACCAATCTCATCCTACTTGCCAGGTCGCGAGCGACCTAGGACTTGAGCGAATTTTCACCGCCTTGATTTCGAAGCTTTTGAACTTTGGGCTTCTTGACTCGGATTGCGACTTAAGAACTTTGAACATAACTTGAAAGCCTCAAAATTTTGATAGGACTTGATTGAACTTCCAACTTGAACTTTGAACTACCGAGATAACTTGCATGACCTTGCTATGCTTTCTCGACCTTGCTATGCTTTCTTAACAGATTAAATCAACTTAATGCTAATGACCTGTTAAATACAACATTTGCAGAAAATGGGGCGAATATACTGCCACTGATTGCCCACATCGAATGACAGATTAGTCGATAAAACATAATCAACTTAAAGAAATTATATGAAATGCTGTGAACCAACAAATTCAAGTGAAGTAGTAAAGCAATGTTAATCAACTAAAGTCGATTTGTTTGCATCAATACTGCACCTGCATTTGGACTTAAGGCGACAAGTCCTGAAATTTTACACTTGTCATATGTTTATTAATTTTAATTCAGTTATACTTGCTTGTCACTTTGTTAGTTTTACACAACACTTCACACGTTTAGGAAACATGCACCTTCATATTTGAATATCCAGTTCCTTGTGTAGAATGTCTTCTCAAGAAGAGATAATCGAGCAACCTAAAGGAGTCTTTTCGATAGCTGAGCCATTGGTGGATCCTTCGGAGAGAACTCCAACTACCTTGAGTCAGCGGACATTCAATCATCTACGTATTCAATTTAGGATTGCCGAAGAGGATGCAAGTTTTCCAGGCCCAAATGATACTGCCGACAGGCAGCCTCTTGGTTTTGTTGCCGTCAACCATCAGATGTGCCTTTGTGGTGCCATTCCCCCTTTCAATGAGTTTCTTCATCAACTCCTTTTCCGACTAACCATCTCTCCCTTTCAACTACATCCCAATGGATACGCCATCCTGATGGGATTGTGTGTTTTATTCAGGAAGACTCTTAACCGCCTCCCGAGCTTCGAAGAAATTTGCTACTTCTGTACATTTGCAAAGAATAAAGACCACCCCTCCTTTATATTTGTGAGAAGTGCCAGAAATCGCAAACTTATTACTGATCTTTTCGAAAGTGCTCACGGCTTTCTGAATCAATTCTTCTTTGTCCGCTGTCCTCTAGGGTTTTATGCCATTTGGAGAAAAGGAAGTGAGATTGCTCATCCCCGTTTCTTCGTTTCAGCTTTCAAAGATTCGAATTGCTAAGTGCTAACTTCATTCTTTTCTTTTACAGCACTTCCTCCTCCCTCTAGAAAACCTATTCACAAGACGACCTTTGATAGATTAAGTGCTGTGCTGGCTGAAGAAAGAAGTATTAAGTTTTTACTGAGAGATGAACTTCTGCACCCATACGAGCTTTTGCACTCTTCTCGCTCCACTCAACCTCACGAAGTTCCCGATTCTCCGGCCAAATCGCCAGATGCCCCCATTTCTGCTGAGGAACCTATACTGAAGGAACCTACTTCTGAAGCTTTACTGGTGAAGTGCTATACTTCTACTGATATTGCGGGGCCATCTGACAAGCTTACACTTGCCCCGATCATCGAAGAGGAAGAGCCTTTTCATCATTCATGGAAATCCGGTGATGAGGGAACTGAGAAAGCGATTCCTGCCAAGCAGAGTGGGGATGACATTTTTGAAGGGTTGAGCGATCCGATGATCACTTCACAGGAGCACTTTAAAGACGACCCTGTTTCTGCTAGAGCTACCTCTTCAGCAGTTGAAGCAACATCCACTTTACAACAGAAATCGTCAGCTCAAGAGTTGACGTTAGCCATAAAACCCATCATTTCCCCGCAACCGAGGAGTGGTTCGTAGTTCGACGCGCGTAGTTTGCACGTTTCACACACTTAGGATTTTTAGCATTCTTATGCACTTACATGCACTTTACTTCAAAGATTCTCAAGCTTTGCCTCTTTTCCATTTTCAGGTCTTTCAATGGGGCGACGCTCTTATTACGACGACTTTCAGAGCTACGGGAGACGCGACTCTTTTGATCCCAAGACATATCTTCCTTCTTATAGGGAAACTGACGAAGAAAGAGCCACATGAAAAGCTCGTGAAAGGCGTGCCCATGAAGAACGCCATGAAAGACGGGACGAGCGACACGATTCTTCCTAGAGGGAAGATGATTCTCATTAACGGAAGTCCCGTGATGACAAGGGAAAAAGTCAGATTGCCGAAGATGTGAGTAAAAGAGCCAAACATGGCGAAAGACTAGCATCCGAGATTTCTGAACAACCTGCTGCTCCTGTACTGCCTCAATCTCCTGCCCTGGCACGTACTGATATTCAAACAATCATTGGAAGGCCCCCATATCGAGTTGGTCCAGGCCCAGCTATTCTTCAGAGTCGATTCCCGAACTGGTGCCTGAAAGGAGTGCGCTTTGATATTGACCTGGACCCGATCGGTAAGCAGGCTATGGTGCGCAACATTGATGCTGTCAAACTTGATATCGAAAGAATGTCAAGCTGGAAAAAGCTTGTCGATGAGCTCCAGAGGGTAAATTGCGCGAATCTTGAAGCCATGTTAACAATGGAAAACGACAAATCTTAGTGGCAGAAGATTCTCGAGCAACATGACGCGGAAATGAGAAGCATCGCTACTTATAATGAAAAGCTCAAAGCGGAAGTTGAAAAACTCAAAGAAGAGCTTGCCACTTCCTCCACTTCCTATTCGCAAAGGGAGCAAGTGCTTCAACGACAAGTGCGACATGCTCATGCCGCTCAAAGAGATGTCGAAGATAGGCTTGATGAGCAAAAAAGAATTAATGAGGGCCATATTGCTGACATCGCAGAGCTGCGAAAGAAGACTAGCTCCCAGGACGTGGAGATCGAAATGCTAAAACTTCAACTCTCTAAAGCTGAAAGAGAGCGTGATGAGGCCGTTGCCGGCAAAATTGCAGCTGAAGAGTCTCATGAGGCAACGAAGGCCAATATCAGCTCAACATTGTTTGACTTCTACTTGCATAGCGTCCTGGGGAGTGGTAGTCTCTCCTTTCTAGGCCCCAAATATGAAATAACTCTGGCCGAAGTGTGGGAGGCCATACTTGACATGTTTGACAGTGCTGGCTATGCTGAGGCGGATTTAGAGGCAAATTATCTTGATGACAATGCCCGCGCCGCTCTTGCTAGAGGAAAGGAGCAACTGGCCGAAGAGAGAGCTGGAATTGACGAAGGAGAACATGTAGGAAAGGAAACTTTATCCGACCCAGTTCAACCTTCGGTTTCAGCCGATATCGACATTGTTGGTTCTGGTTCCCATTCTCCGCCTCCTACTAAAGTCGTTGCCGAAAGCACCACCGCCCACACTGGAGATGAGGCTCAAGGAAGCGCCGAAGCGCAGGACTTCGAAATCAACATAGTGAAGTCTACTTCTCCAGGTAACCTTGATGTTGATCTGGCTCAAGCGGGCTGCTTGTTCGCTTAGACTGAGTTCGATGAGCTTCTTGCTTATTTCTTAAGTGTCGATGAACCATTATCCCCTCTTTTTATGAGGAATACTGACTTTAACTTTTCTTCTCCTGTAGAAAAAGCACCAAGTATTGTTCAAACTTCCCCTTCTCCAGTTATTCCTCCTCCATCTCTTCAGGTCACTCCTCCTTCTGCCTCTCAACCGGAGTCATAAGAGGAGCAAATAGAAGCTCTCTAAGACTTGGACGATCCCATTGCTTCACAAGAACATAGGGGAGAAGAAACTGAAGAGGGTGAAAAGACTCCGGAACTAACTGGTTCTGACGATACACCGTTAGCCACACTTTTTACTCCAGGAAGCGAGTCTTCTTCTAAGAAAAGGGGGAAAAGTGGAGTCTCAAAGAAGAAGGAAGCTTCAGCCAGCGAGGAAAAAGCACAAGCAAGTCCAATTGTTCCCCTTTCTCCTTCTTCCCCTACTCTTTCAAGCCGGCGCAAGAAGTTGGTCATCCGGCCAGGCGCAGGCTCAAAAGTTGGAAGGAAAAAGAAATGATGGCTTTGGTCTTGTGCTTTTTATCTCGCTCTTTGCTTTTTGCTTGTGTATAAGCTTGCGTAGACTGGAGATTGTGCGGGTACCAATCCCCGCCTTCTTTTACTTTGAAACCTGCACATGTATAAAATTCTCATAGTATGGAATAAAATGATTCTTTTACTTATACAAATTTCTGTCTGTATTTGAGAACGCATTTATTTTCCGTTTTCATGCAAGTTTCTTTATCTTCTTTGTAACGACCCGCCTTTTTGGACAGTTTAAACCGACGATCAAATACACATGTCGATTCCAAACCATTCAAAAGGGCAGATGGTTATTGGGGTAAATAAGAAAAGAAAAGAAAAGAAATAAAGGAAATGAAACAACACAGAATCTCGCAGCGGAACGATAAAATATAATAGTCAAATCAACAGTTCATGAAGTTGTTTACTATACTTTGAAAATTATTTACACAACATTATCAGAGTTATACATATACAACAGAACAATTAAAATAATGCAGCAGATAGCATGATGCAAGGGTAATAATAGTAATAGTATACCAAATCTTCGTCTTCATCCTCCAGAATAGATCTTCAAAAATCTGAAAAACTCAGGACTGACCCGAGCGTAATGAAAAGACAAAACATTCGAGTCAGGACTAAAATATCCTTATGAAAGTTAAATCAATCGTAATAAATATGAGTGTAACGGCGTCAGAGATGTTTACGGGGTTTGACATCTCATATCCAGTGTCAATGTGCGTGCAATAACTCAAGAGATGTTACGGGATTTTCCATCTCTTAAGGATCCGTTAAACTATCTACTATGTAGTAATGTACGCTAAGTAGATAATGCCTATCAGTAATATAAAGTATCAAAATAACGTTAAGGCGTTACCATAATCCCCCTTAACACATTTTTATAATGCCATAGTCTATACAGCACCGTAAGCCCCACCGTAAACTAGTGGTTATCCACAAAGCATAACGTAGTGGTCGCGAGTAGGATAATCAGTATGACAAGGTACATGAGGCGATACCAACTAGGATACTAGTAGTTGCGTGATCCGGACTGAAGTTGGGCATAGCCAGCAGCTACCCAACACCGCGAAACAACACTCCCAAATCAAGGGGTGCACCCAAATCGCATCACAAATGTAATAGATATGGTATCGAAGAAGTGTGTCCGCTAGAGGTGGCGAACCTCAATGGCCCGGCGCGGCTCCTGTTTTAGTCATGTCAGGGGTCATCCAATAATCGTTCTCTTTCTTCTTTCAACGCGTTCACCAAACCATCCACTTCATTCTGGATCAACACTCCGCGTATAATAGTTATTAAAGTGGTTTTCGGTATCGACAGAGAGTATGTCCATATCCGATCCCGGTCTCTTTAATAACTACGTATTATTACACCGTTGGCTCTTTTACATTTCAAATCGATTCGTAATTGATATCAAAATATCATAGTCGCTTCAAAAATCAAATCCATTTCAAATATCATCGTTTCTATTAAAATGTCAGATTCCGTTTCAAAAATCATTTTTCATCTCAATATCTTATTTCGATTTCAGAATCATTTTGAATTTCAATTTACGTTGCAACTTCATTTAACTCAATTCGTATTTAAATTCAAGATTTCAATATAAACACTTCAATTTATTGACCAGCTTAGAATTTTAGAAAATAGTTTTTAAGTAGTTTAAAAGTAGTTTTAAATAATTAAAATAGTTAAAATACTTTAAAATCTTAGAATGGATTTGAAATAGATAAATTAGTTTAAAATAATTTAAACCGGGTTAAGTAGATTTAAAATAGATTAAAACAGTTTAAGTATCCAAAATGGTTTATATAACCGAGTAATTTGGAAAACAAAATAAAACAGCTTCAAAACCAATCCATTTCAATTTATAACTTCCCAATTCAAATCAATTTCAATTTCCATTCTACCGATTCAATTTCGATTTCAATTCAAAACAACTTCACTTTAATTTCAAATCAATTCAATTCTACATTCACCTTCAATTTATTCAATTTCAATTTTTATCGATTTGGAGCTTGATTTCAAAATATCCATTTATAACACTTAACAAATTTTCCATAAATATTCGAGTTTAAATCCAAATTTCAAATATGGTTCAATTCCAAGCTCGATTTCAAAATATCATTTTTATATCACTTTTACTTAGTAATATTCAAAGCTCGAATTAAGGTTAAATCTTTAAACAAACCAATTTCGAAATTCAATCATATCCTGATTTTAAATTCCAAAGTCTCCACTTAACTTTTTTAACAATTTCTTTTAACCAAAATTAATTTCAACATTCCAAACTCAAATTTTCGATAAATTCGATTTCTGTAAATTGATTTCTATTTATAACTTTTAAATCAAAACATTTAAACAAATTTCAAATCGACGATTTTTAAAATTATTAATTTAGCCAATTCGGTGTCCGTATATAATTTTATATCCTATGGCCAAGTAATTATTTATTTCAATTAAATGTCAGGGATGAGTATATATTACTTAAATTAAATCACAGTATCATATGTATGCATAAAGGTTATATATAAGCAAATAAACATCCAAACATTTAAATATCAACCAATAGCATCCATCGAAATAAATCATCCAATAGACAGTACAATTCATGGCAATTTCATAGTTATCAATGTCAGGTAATTTAATCGCAATTCAATTTCAATTTAACTATCAAATTAATTTTCAACGGTTAATTCAAATGAAAATCTATATGACAATTAAATTCTATCAAACAACGACAAATAAAATCATAACACTTCATAATGTCAAATTTAACTAGCATAAAGATATTTAGTACGTTGTGAGCGTTATAAAACACTCACCTTGATTTCAATGTAGTTCCAGCGCTTTATTTCGAATAGAATTAAACGAGCGTTTAATTTTACCCGAAATTTTCATTATCTCCAAATGATTCCAATCCAGCTCCATTGCGTAGTGCTCGACAAAACGAAGCCAACGCAACTTGTTTCGTCCAAAACGGACCTCGTATGCAAAAGTTAGAGCATTTTAAAGATTGAACAAATTAAAACGTAAATTAATTAACATTTTTTTTAATACCCTAGCTCCATCACAGCCGTCCATCCCACCACTGCAAATCACGGCCGCATCCCCTTTCTTCCACCTCCAGTTTCTTTCACGCGCGTATGAACCCATAGCCGCCGATTTTCAAGCAATTATCACGACCACCTCGTCGACTTCGAGAACGATCAGCAAGCACCACCACGAAGCCTATCACCAGAGCCACCAACGCTTGGAGCAGCTCGAAGCTCGGCCCCCCATCTCGCCTCGAAAAACGTGAAAAACGCAGCAGCTTTGAACGTGATTTCCCGTCGATCCGTGGCTCCGTTTCCGATCTCCACCGTTAGATAGCTAGATCTTGATGCCCTCTACAACTTTGTAGTTCACGACTTTTGCTAATTGTTTGTAGATTTGGAGATAATAGAGGAGAAAGTTTCGAATTTTCTCAGCCATTAATATCTAGGGCCGGCTGGAAGAGGAAGCAAGGGTTTTGAGTGCAAAATGAAATGTTTAGGTCCTTATGTAGAAAATTGTAAAACACTATTCACCGAAAATTTTCCGAACTCCAAACGAAGCGTGCCGGCAGGCGTTTCTAAGGTTTACCCCACGTTACGAACACAATGGAATATGTTTCGGAGGCTAATTCGATCATATGTGCGAGTTACGGCAATAAACGATCAAATTTAAATTAAACCGATTCAACTAATTTCTATGCGCTTTGGCTTGCTCCGGACAAACGGTAAATCCGATTGACACGAAATTTGAAATCTTACAAAAATATCACATTACGGATCCGATGAAACTTGTTTCGTCGAAATCCGAGACCGTTTCAAAAATGACTATTTTAACTCGCCAATTAATATTAAAACAATTTCAACGCGTTTCGAGCTGCCACGGTCAAATGACAACTCCGATTGCTATGAAAATTGAAATCTGATAATAACTAACTATTACGGATCCAATGGAACTAGTTTCGTCCAATTCTGAGACTGTTCAAAATTTGGCTATTTTCCAGTCGATAATTAAATATTAAAATATTCAATTTTCACAAATAAATTTTAAATTCAGTTTTAAAAGTTCTATAACATCACTATAACTCCAATATAATAAAATAAAATTTTACAAATCATTTTTAATCATATTAAACCCGTTATTCAATTATCCATTAATTTCAATTTTAAAATCTTATTAACTCTATTATAATCTGGATATAACTTACATTCCCTTTGGAAACCAATTTGAATCATATTAAACCAAATTTCAATTATTCACTCTATTTTTATATATTAAATTTCAATATCAAATTAATCGTATCAAATTCGGAATTTAATTATTCAAACATTTGTAATATTAAATTTAAACAAATTTGATTATTCTTAAATCACTATCTTTTGAAATATTCAAAACGAACTTATAAAATTTAACAAATTCAAATTCTAGAACAACATTTTCATTAAAACAGTTATTCAATTTCCGTTATTCAATTATTCAATAAATTCCAAATATTAAATTTAAACAATTTAATTGTTCAATATTTGACGGATTTCAATATTGGATTTTTAAATAAAATTTCATTATCAGTCGATTTACTATATTACATCAAATGAACTCTATATTATTATTAATCAACAGTTAGAGATAATGCACTCAACTAATATATGAACTTCCATTTCAATTTCAATTGGTTCACAAATTCAATTCGACTAACTAAATGAATAGGTAACTTAAATAATTATCACGTTAACTGCTAATTACTTATAAGTTTATTATTTACAAACAAGCGTCACAATTACCTATACAATACAAATTCATTCAATTACCTTTGACTACATATCATTTCGATTGATTTGGGATTTCATTCAATTCATAAATAATTAACTTAGATAAAATCTTGTTGCTTTTCATTCTAGTTATTATTATTCCAAACGACTTACAATTTTTTTCTAACATTAAATCACGAAATCTTATTAAATTAGCTATTTTAATTATCGAAAATTTACGGGTCGTTACACTCTCCCCCACTCAAAACTTTTTGTCCCCAAAAAGGAAAAAGAAGGGAAAAGGAACTAAGTAAAGAATTCAATATTTGATATATTTTATTCAAAATTATCCACTTATAAACAATGAAATTCCATTTATAAAGTCATAACTACGCTTCCACTAAGTTACTCCAAATGGCTTCCTAACTTTAAAAGTTAGTAATCAAAACAAGTTATAAAAAAAATTTAAAACTTGAAAAATTTTCCAACACCCGGATTTTACGGAAAATTTCGGCAGTCTCCTTTGCGCGGCTCGATCGGAAAAAAAAATGACAGTATATATATCAAAAATATACATCTCATCAAGTGATGAGGCATCCCGAAGGGAAAAAGTGTAAAAGTACGATATGTAATCCGAGATACGTACCTTATATATTGTTAGCGAGCATATACGGCTAATATAGCGCGAAAGCGAGCTCCAAATGCGAAGCAAGCGAAATCCGCACCTACTAAACACTCAATAACTAAGTTAGAACCATGCATATAAAGATAGATCGATATACTTAGCCTACACAACATATATATAACACATTTAGTTTCAAAACTGAGATTCCAATTTCAGGGCAGCAAACAAATCTTAGTTTTAGGACACCTAAACGACGAAATTCGGCAACAGAATCTAAAAAAATCTTGTTGCATTCATTTCAGGCTTTCCAGAATGTCCAAAATCATCGAATTCGGACCATACGTTCAAAAACTATGGCCGTTCTACTTAGAGGATACGCCTCAGCCTGGGCAATGAATTGCGCAGGTCAGCGACGTTCACCCACGTTTTCGACCTTCTAAACTACATCAAAAGACAAAACACTTAAAACAAAAGTTTTATCTTAAGTCCTTAGCTTTCCATAAAGTGCAAGATCATCAAAATCCGATAAACCAGTCAAAAGATATGGCGAAAATACTTAGGGTGTATACTACTGATTTTACTTATTTTTACACAGGACAGCGAGTAACATTCAAGTTTTTTAACCTAGTAGACGAAGGAATTTTCTCAAGTCATCTAAACAAAAGTTGTGCTATAGTTTCTAAGATTTTCGAAAAGTCCAAGATCATCGAATTTCGTTCAGCCATTTAAAAGTTATGGTTGTTTTCGTTTCAGCATATATTGGACAATTTTGGATTTTTCCAAAAATTTTCTTTTATTATTTCAAAGTGCAAACCATCAAAACTTCAAATTTTCTAAAGAACAATCATAAACACAAAGTCATTTATTTTCTTATTCATCCATGCAATAGGTTTACATCCAATTTGTTTCCGATTTATTCAAGTTTGTTTCATTCACATTTTAAATTAAAGTCAATTTGCTTCAATTTAAATTGAATTCAATTATATTTAATTTCACTTTGCTTCAAATTTGAATTTAATTTTTTTTTTAATTTCATTTATTCAATTCCATTAACACTAATGTATTCTACTTAATCAATTATCATCCATCTAACAACCAATGCATATCAAACATTAACATCCATCCAAAATCTACACTAAATCAATTATACATTTCCAAGTCAATTTTAATTTCATACACTTCCAAGTTTATTGACATTTAGTTATATTCAAATTTAATTAGTTTCCATTTAGAAATTTTATTTTCATTAATTTTAAAATTTATTCATTCACTTATATATATCATTCATTTTATAGCTTAAATTTCTTTTATATTTACAACTATCAATAGATCTTCACATTTTATTATTCATCCTCACCCTGGTATATTATTTCTCTACTTATCCTTATTAGCATTTTAAACCTTTTAAGTATTTGATAAGTTATAGTTATGCAAATAGAATGTAGTTAAACAACATACAACTTCTTTTCATTTAAAGTTGAATTTTCAATTAATTAATTCTTAAGTCATTACTTAAATTTCACTATAATTTAATTTCACATTTACATTCACATATAGTATTTACATTTTATATTAACATAATTGTGAATCACCTTTAAATGTTAATTTAAATTCCAATTATTTACTAACAATTTTATTTATATTTGCAAACCATTAATTAAATGCATATTTCATTATTCAAACCTATACTTGTATATTATCCAATTAACAATTTATATAACATTTTTGAACTTATTAAATATTTTGGTAAGTTATATCTATGCTATAGAATGAAATTTAATACTATGCGAGTTTTACAGTTTCAATTTTATTTTAAGTTCATAATTTCTTAATTCTAAGGATTTCTACTTCAATTGATATTTTCACTTAGCTCTTAGGTTCATTTCTCATTTCACAATTCAGAAGTTCCTTAATGATTCAAGTCTAAATTCATTTCAATTATAAAAAAAATCATTAATTATTAAAGGACTTAAGAATTCCAATCCCGGTTTCATTTCAAATCAAGTTTTGAAATAATATATACTTATATAATTTATATATCAAATCATACTATAGAGAATACAAAATAAAATAAAATTTGAATCAAAACAAGGTCTAGACAAGCTATTAAGTGGTCTCCCCCACTCGGACTCTCGAAAATAAACGCCGATGATGCGTGCACTCATCACCGAAATCATTTCTAGCGTCAAGAGAAGGGAATATAACACTTATCATTAAAAAATCCTTCGAAAACAATTTCAACTCAATTATACTATCATATAATACTCATATTATATTTTTCAAATTCTTGTAAGTCAATTTCAAACACCGGAATTTAAATTCCCAAATCCAAGTTAAAATTCATTTATATTCATTATCAATTGTGTTTACAAGATTTCATTTTCCTAAATCCATTGTTATTTAATCAATTGTAGTAAATATTGACTGATCAAACAATAACGATAATAATCTAATATTATCATCTCCTAACAATCAATTCAATCAAAATGAATAAATATTCGAATAATTCTTTTATATAAAATATATTCCAAAACGATATTGTGTTGGTTTGTCCTATTCGAGTGTTTAGAAATTCCTATCGACGCCTTGGCGTCCCAAGTATCGACCAGAATTCATAAATACTCAACGGAACAAGTTAACACAATATAAAACCATTTTATATCAAATAACAAGTACGCTCTCTCATATACACTCAACTCATTCATAATGTTTACCTCTATTTCAATGAGTTATTCCCCACTAGAGCCAAGGTTTATCGCTAAACCAAAGCTCTGATACCAACTGTAACGACCCGCCTTTTTGGATAGTTTAAACCGACGATCAAATACACATGTCGATTCCAAACCATTCAAAAGGGCAGATGGTTATTGGGGTAAATAAGAAAAGAAAAGAAAAGAAATAAAGGAAATGAAACAACACATAATCTCGCAGCGGAACGATAAAATATAATAGTCAAATAAACAGTTCATGAAGTTGTTTACTATACTTTGATAATTATTTATACAACATTTATCAGAGTTATACATATACAACAGAACAATTAAAATAATGCAGCAGATAGCATGATGCAAGGGTAATAATAGTAATAGTATACCAAATCTTCGTCTTCATCCTCCAGAATAGATCTTCAAAAATCTGAAAAACTCAGGACTGACCCGAGCGTAATGAAAAGACAAAACACTCGAGTCAGGACTAAAATATCCATATGAAAGTTAAATCAATCGTAATAAATATGAGTGTAACGGCGTCAGAGATGTTTATGGGGATTGACATCTCATATCCAGTGTCAACGTGCGTGCAATAACTCAAGAGATGTTACAGGATTTTCCATCTCTTAAGGATCCATTAAACTATCTACTATGTAGTAATGTACGCTAAGTATATAATGCCTATCAGTAATATAAAGTATCAAAATAGCGTTAAGGCGTTACCATAATCCCCCTTAACACATTTTTATAATGCCATAGTCTATACGGCACCGTAAGCCCCACCGTAAACTGGTGGTTATCAGAGGGTACCCCATAGGTATAACACAAAGCATAACGTAGTGGTCGCGAGTAGGATAATCAGTATGACAAGGTACATGAGGCGATACCAACTAGGATACTAGTAGTTGCGTGATCCGGACTGATGTTGGGCACAGCCAGCAGCCACCCCAACACTGCGAAACAACACTCCCAAATCAAGGGGTGCACCCAAATCGCATCACAAATGTAATAGATATGGTATCGAAGAAGTGTGTCCGCTAGAGGTGGCGAACCTCAATGGCCCGGCGCGGCTCCTGTTTTAGTCATGTCAGGGGTCATCCAATAATCGTTCTCTTTCTTCTTTCAACGCGTTCACCAAACCATCCACTTCATTCTGGATCAACACTCCGCGTATAATAGTTATTAAAGTGGTTTTCGGTATCGACAGAGAGTATGTCCATATCCGATCCCGGTCTCTTTAATAACTACGTATTATTACACCGTTGGCTCTTTTACATTTCAAATCGATTCGTAATTGATATCAAAATATCATATTCGCTTCAAAAATCAAATCCATTTCAAATATCATCGTATCTATTAAAATGTCAGATTCTGTTTCAAAAATCATTTTTCGTCTCAATATCTTATTTCGATTTCAGAATCATTTTGAATTTCAATTTAGGTTGCAACTTCATTTAACTCAATTCGTATTTAAATTCAAGATTTCAATATAAACACTTCATTTTATTGACCAGCTTAGAATTTTAGAAAATAGTTTTTAAGTAGTTTAAAAGTAGTTTTAAATAATTAAAATAGTTAAAATACTTTAAAATCTTAGAATGGATTTGAAATAGATAAATTAGTTTAAAATAATTTAAACCGGGTTAAGTAGATTTAAAATAGATTAAAACAGTTTAAGTATCCAAAATGGTTTATATAATCGAGTAATTTGGAAAACAAAATAAAACAGCTTCAAAACCAATCCATTTCAATTTATAACTTCCCAATTCAAATCAATTTCAATTTCCATTCTACCGATTCAATTTCGATTTCAATTCAAAACAACTTCACTTTAACTTCAAATCAATTCAATTCTACATTCACCTTCAATTTATTCAATTTCAATTTTTATCAATTTGGAGCTTGATTTCAAAATATCCATTTATAACACTTAACAAATTTTCCATCAATATTCAAGTTTAAATCCAAATTTCAAATATGGTTCAATTCCAAGCTCGATTTCAAAATATCATTTTTATATCACTTTTACTTAGTAATATTCAAAGCTCGAATTAAGGTTAAATCTTTAAACAAACCAATTTCGAAATTCAATCATATCCTGATTTTAAATTCCAAAGTCTCCACTCAATTTTTTTAACAATTTCTTTTAACTAAAATTAATTTCAACATTCCAAACTCAAATTTTTGATAAATTCGATTTCTATAAATTGATTTCTATTTATAACTTTTAAATCACAACATTTAAACAAATTTCAAATCGACGATTTTTAAAATTATTAATTTAGCCAATTCAGTGTCCGTATATAATTTTCTATCCTATGGCCAAGTAATTATTTATTTCAATTAAATGTCAGGGATGAGTATATATATTACTTAAATTAAATCACAGTATCATATGTATGCATAACAGGTTATATATAAGCAAATAAACATCCAAACATTTAAATATCAACCAATAGCATCCATCGAAATAAATCATCCAATAGACAATACAATTCATGGCAATTTCATAGTTATCAATGTCAGGTAATTTAATCGCAATTCAATTTCAATTTCAATTTAATTGTCAATTTAATTTTCAACGGTTAATTCAAATGAAAATCTATATGACAATTAAATTCTATCAAACAACGACAAATAAAATCATAACACTTCATAATGTCAAATTTAACTAGCATAAAGATATTTAGTACGTTGTGAGCGTTATAAAACACTCAACTTGATTTCAATGTAGTTCCAGCGCTTTATTTCGAATAGAATTAAACGAGCGTTTAATTTTACCCGAAATTTTCACTATCTCCAAATGATTCCGATCCAGCTCCATTGCTTAGTGCTCGACAAAACGAAGCCAACGCAACTTGTTTCGTCCAAAACGGACCTCGTATGCAAAAGTTAGAGCATTTTAAAGATTGAACAAATTAAAACGTAAATTAATTAACATTTTTTTTTAATACCCTAGCTCCATAACATCCGTCCATCCCACCACTGCAAATCACGGCCGCATCCCCTTTCTTCCATCTCCAGTTTCTTTCACGCGCGTATGAACCCATAGCCGCCGATTTTCAAGCAATTATCACGACCACCTCGTCGACTTCCAGAACGATCAGCAAGCGCCACCACGAAGCCTATCACCAGAGCCACCAACGCCTGGAGCAGCTCGAAGCTCGGCCCCCCATCACGCCTCAAAAAACGTGAAAAACGCAGCAGCTTTGAACGTGATTTCCCGTCGATCCGTGACTCCGTTTCCGATCTCCATCGTTGGATAGCTAGATCTTGATGCCCTCTACAACTTTGTAGTTGACGACTTTTGCTAATTGTTTGTAGATTTGGAGATAATAGAGGAGAAAGTTTCGAATTTTCTCAGCCATTAATATCTAGGGCCGGCTGGAAGAAGAAGCAATGGTTTTGAGTGCAAAATGAAATGTTTAGGTCCTTATATAGAAAATTGTAAAACACTATTCACCGAAAATTTTCCGAACTCCAAACGAAGCGTGCCAGCAGGCGTTTCTAAGGTTTACCCCACGTTCCGAACACAATGGAACTGTTTCGGAGGCTAATTCGATCATATGTGCGAGTTACGGCAATAAACCATCAAATTTAAATTAAACCGATTCAACTAATTTCTATGTGTTTTGGCTTGCTCCGGACAAACGGTAAATCCGATTGACACGAAATTTGAAATCTTACAAAAATATCACATTATGGATCCGATGAAACTGGTTTCGTCAAAATCCAAGACCGTTTGAAAAATGACTATTTTAACTCGCCAATTAATATTAAAACAATTTCAACGCGTTTCGAGCTGCCACGGTCAAATGACAACTCCGATTGCTACGAAAATTGAAATCCGATAATAACTAACTATTACGGATCTAATGGAACTAGTTTCGTCCAATTCTGAGACTGTTCAAAATTTGGCTATTTTCCAGTCGATAATTAAATATTAAAATATTCAATTTTCACAAATAAATTTTAAATTCAGTTTTAAAAGTTCTATAACATCACTATAACTCCAATATAATAAAATAAAATTTTACAAATCATTTTTAATCATATTAAACCCGTTATTCAATTATCCAATAATTTCAATTTTAAAATCTTATTAACTCTATTATAATCCGGATATAACTTACATTCCCTTTGGAAACCAATTTGAATCATATTAAACCAAATTTCAATTATTCACTCTATTTTCATATATTAAATTTCAATATCAAATTAATCGTATCAAATTCGAAATTTAATTATTCAAACATTTGTAATATTAAATTTAAACAAATTTGATTATTCTTAAATCACTATCTTTTGAAATATTCAAAACGAACTTATAAAATTTATCAAATTCAAATTATAGAACAACATTTTCATTAAAACAGTTATTCAATTTCCGTTATTCAATTATTCAATAAATTCCAAATATTAAATTTAAACAATTTAATTGTTCAATATTTGACGGATTTCAATATTGGATTTTTAAATAAAATTTCATTATCAATCGATTTACTATATTACATCAAATGAACTCTACATTATTATTAATCAACAGTTAGAGATAATGCACTCAACTAATATATGAACTTCCATTTCAATTTCAATTGGTTCACAAATTCAATTCGACTAACTAAATGAATAGGTAACTTAAATAATTATCACTGTTAACTGCTAATTACTTATAAGTTTATTATTTACAAACAAGCATCACAATTACCTATACAATACAAATTCATTCAATTACCTTTGACTACATATCATTTCGATTGATTTGGGATTTCATTCAATTCATAAATAATTAACTTAGATAAAATCTTGTTGCTTTTCATTCTAGTTATTATTATTCCAAACGACTTACAATTTTTTTTCTAACATTAAATCACGAAATCTTATTAAATTAGCTATTTTAATTATCGAAAATTTACGGGTCGTGACATTCTTTATGTGAAGTTGCAGTAAACCTATGGTACGTTGCTTGAGCATTGTTTTTATTTTTGCGATGACTATATTGTATTGCCCCCATACCATGGTTTATTGCAATCTCTTTCACATTGGCAAAGTTTCGGAGAACAACTCTTCTGTTTCGAGAAGACTTGTACTCTTCCTTTAGAGAACAACCTTCCATTTGAAGGTGGTTTGCATTTGTACTTTACAGGATAATATTTCCGTTCCAAGGAAATATTTTTCTAATTTAGTAGAATGCACTTCATATTGGAGGAGTCTTCTCTTCTTCTTTTTTGTTGCGAAGTTTTTACACTTCACTTTTGGAAAAAGTCACTTTTGCTTTGGCGAGTGAATTTTACTTCATAGTACAGTGGGCCTTCCGAAAAAAGGCTTCAACCTGCTTGTGCCTCCGAAGAGGGTTTTTTGTTTGATTGCGCCTCTGGGAAGAGGTCTTTTTGTTTGGTTGCGCCTCTGGGAAGAGGTCTTTTTGTTTGGTTGCGCCTCTGCGAAGAGGTCTTTTTGTTTGATTGTGCCTCTGGGAAGAGGTCTTTTTGTTTCTGCCTCTTGGGAGAGGCTTTTATCTTTTCCCTGTTCGCTGGGAAGAGGGTCTTGGAAGAGGGCTTTTCACATTTCGACTCGTGTGAAGTTTTATTTCAGATCACGGTGAAATATGTGCCTCTAAGTAGGGCTTTTGCCTGAAAGTTTGGAGTTTCCTTCTCTCAGTTGGATGGATTCACGGGGCGGACACGAGTGTTCTGTACCACCGATCAGTCCGCAACATTCTGTCGAGAAAGAGCTCTCTTTTTATGGCGAGGCCTGTTATAGGTCTTTTAGCATTTCAACTATGGTGAAATGGGCCTCCGAAGAGGGCTTTTCACATTCCAGCACTTGTGAAGTTTTATTTCAAATCTCGGTGGAATGCGTGCCTCCGAGTATGCCTGGAAGTTTTTTCCTCATGGTTGGATGGATTCACGGGGCGGACGCAAGTTACTTGGACGTTCATTTGCGCAGACTGCCTCAGCTAGTGAACAAGCGCCTTGCCTTCCACTCGGGAAGGTTCCTCCGATCATCGCATGGATTCACGGGGTGGACGCAAGTTACTTGGACGCTTGTCTGCGCAAACTGTCTCAACTAGTGAACAAGCGCCTTGCCTTCCAGTTGGGAAGGTGCTCCCGGTCATTCTGTACCAATCTTTTTTGTTGAGAAAGAAAACTTTCGTTTTCTGGAATGCCCCGTTCGAGGTCTTTATCCTCCGAAGAGTTGTGCCTCCGAAGAGGGCTTGTGCCTCTGAAGAGGTCTTTGGCTGTTTGATGCTTGCTCGCCCATGTCTCTTTGCCATTTATTCATATCGGCGATCCCCGTTATCTTTTACAAACACACCTCCCTTTCTATTGCCAGTAATTTTCTTTATCCAAAGAAGTGTACTTCATAGTTAAGCGAGTTGACGCGGGCAGACACAGGTTATTTAATCGGATGCTTGTTTGTACAAACAACCACAATTAGTTAGCAAGGGCCCACTTCCAGCAGAATCACTAACTTTTTTGCTTCAAGCACTTCTTACGTATGATTTGAGTATGGAAATTTTGAGCGGCTTAGCATTTGCTTGTTGAGTGATGTCTGGGATTGCTTGGTCTTGTGATGGGTAAGCTTTGTTTTAATGGCCTGCATTATTAAATCGACAGTTTAGTAATACAATTGACGTATTTTATATATCGAAATAAAACAAAGCAGTTTATAATAGTAAAGAACACAAGATTTATAGTGGTTCGGCCAAGAACTGGGCGTATATCCACTTTATAGTTCTTATTATTCACTTGCACTGGCTTTACAATGGCTTTCAATACAAGAATCATACATTCATCATTCTTTTACAATATTTCATTAAAGTCTTTAAGTAAAATATGGGCGCAGATGATTGCCGTTCCAAGCTCTTGGTATTGGATCTCCTTTGACAGTTATTAGTTTGAAAGTGCCATCGAGAAGTTTTTTGCCTATGACATACGGCCCTTCCCAGTTTGACGCAAACACTCCTGTTGCTGTCATGACCCTCTTCAAAACTAGATCTCCAATCTCAAAGCTGCGTTGGCAAACTTTGGAATTGAAGTGCCTGACAATTCTTTGCTGATGGGCCGCAATTCTGAGCTGAGCCTCTTCCCTTCTTTCATCGAGGAAGTCAAGTGCTTCAAGTTGTAACTCTTCATTTTTTGCTTGGTTGAAGTGAATTCTTCTATGTGAAGGGACTTCTATTTCTACAGGAATCATTGCCTCTGATCCATATGCCAATGAAAATGGAGTGTGCCCCGTCGCAGTTTTATGTGTAGTTCTATATGCCCATAGTGCTAGTGGAAGCTTATCGACCCAACCACCTTTCGCTTTTTCCAGCTGTTTTTTGATGGTCGATTTGATAATTTTTTTTACTGCTTCCACTTGCCCGTTTTCCTACGGATGAGCTACCGCTGAGAAGCTTTTCTGGATCTTGAATTTCTTGCAAAAATCTTGGAACTCTTCACTTTTGAATTGGGTTCCATTGTCTATGATTATCTTTTGAGGCACACCATACCTGCAAATGATATTCTTAGTTACAAAGTTTATCATCTTCTTAGAGGTAATAGTAGCTAATGGTTCAGATTCAGCCCATTTAGTAAAATAATCAACAACAACAATAGCATATCTGATTTCGGATGTTGCAGTGGGCAAAGGCCTGATGAGATCTATGCCCCAAATAGCAAATGGCCACAGACTGACCATCTGCGTTATCTCAGTGGAAGGAGCTCTTAGGATTTTTGCAAATCTCTGGCATCGATCACATTTTCGGGCATAACTTGCAGCATCACGATTAATATCTAGCCAAAAATACCCATAACGGAGAATTTTCTTTCTAGAGTTTGACCACCTGAATGATCTCCACACTCTCCTCCGTGTACTTCAGTTAGAATTGTCTCAGCTTCTCCCTTGGTCACACATCGGAGTAACAGCATTGAGAATCCCTGCCTATACAATCGGCCGTCTTGATTTATGTATTTGGAAGCTTTTCTTAACAACTTCTGCCGTGATATAGCCATCCATGACTCTTGCTCCTATGATATAGCCATGATCCAGTCAATATCCATCCCAACAATGCTTGGAGTTGACAGGACTTCCACAGGAACTAATCCCAATAATTGAGCTTCACCAGTGCTTGCATACTTTGCGAGAGAATCTGCCTTCATGTTTTCTTCCCGGGGTGTATGATTTATCGTGTAATGGTCAAGATCATCGAGAAGTTCCCAGGCTCTTGACAAGTAAGCGGACAGATTTTCCCCTTTAGTTTGAAACTCTTTCTCGACTTGACATACAATAAGTTGTGAATCACTGAAGATCTGCAACATTTTGACATTCAATTCTTTAGCTATTCTCAAACAGGCAATAAGATCTTCATACTCTGCTTCATTGTTTGTCGAAGGGAATTCCAATCTTAAAGCATAGCACAATGACCACCCTTCAAGGGTTTCAAGCACAACCCCAGCCCCGGAGCAGTAATCGTTTCTTGCGTCATCAACATACAATTTCCATCGAATTGGGGGATTTTCAATCACTTCTTCCTCACTATCACCTTTATCTGTACATTCTGCGATGAAATCTGCCAAAGCTTGTCCATTGATTGCTCTCCGGGGATGATAAGTGATGTCATATTGACTGAGATCAACATTCCACTTCAAAAGGCGACCCGAAGTCTCAGGGCGAAAGAGGACGTGCTTCAGAGGATGATCAGTGAGAACTTTGATTGGATGAGCTTGAAAATATGGCCTCAATTTTCTTGATGCGATTAGTAGACAATAGGCGAGCTTCTCCAACTTTGAATAATTTATTTCTACCCCAGTATACCTTTTGCTAATATAGTAGACTGGGTGCTGAATTTTGGCGTCTTCTCGCACCAGTGCCGCACTAAGAGCATGAGCTGAGACTGCTAAGTATACAAAAAGGTCTTCACCATCGTCGGGCTTAGAAAGTATTGGAGGAGTTTCCGTATGACGAATTAATTCATCGAAAGCTTTTTGGAATTCTGGAGTCCAGTCAAAGTTTTTCCTTCCTTTCTTCAAAGCATCAAAGAATGGAATGCATTTATCAGTAGCTTTGGAAATGAATCGGCTTAAAGTAGCGACTTTTCCATTGAGATTTTGCAGTTCCTTCTTCGTTCTAGGAGCTTTGACTTCTCTTAAGGCAGTGATTTGAGCAGGATTAGCCTCAATGCCCCTAGCGCTCACAATGAAACCCAAGAACTTTTCGGACTCCACCCCGAATGAACACTTCAAAGGATTAAGCTTCATTCCATACTTTCGTAGGACGGCGAACATTTCCGCTAAGTGGTCCATATGGTCTACTGCTTTCTTTGATTTAACCAACATATCGTCAACATAAACTTCCATGGTATTTCCAATCTGTGGCTTGAACATCAATTAACAAGCCATTGGTAAGTTGCCCCTGCATTCTTCAGTCCGAAAGGCATGACTTTGTAGCAGTACAGACCAACATCGGTTATGAAACTCGTGTCCTCCTGATATGGCTCATGCATCATGATCTGGTTATATCCGGAGTAAGCATCCATAAAAGATGACAATTCATGACCCGCTGTTCCGTCAACCAATTGGTCAATCCGGGGTAGCGGAAAGCAGTCTTTGGGGCAGGCTTTGTTTAAATCTGAAAAGTCGATGCATACTCTCTGTTAACCCCGCCTTGGCCGTGGCTCACCGATCCAAGATAATAAACGACCTAACACTCTGCTGACTTAACAAAGGATGCCGACCTAAGGCTCGAATGGACACCGACCTAACTACCTAATGCCTTAAAGGAAACCGACCTAGCGCTTTGCCGACTTAACGAAGCAAGCCAACCTAATGCCTTAAAGAAAGTTCTGACCTAACGCTTTGAAATGATGCCGACTTAAGGGTCAAGGAGATTCCGACCTAGGACTTACAAAAGTCTACTGACCTAACACGTTTTCCGATCTAACTACTCAAGTTATTTGCCGACCTAACTGTTAAGGATAAGTTGGTTCACACCTGAGTCGTGACCGGCTTACGGCTCATGATAAGTCGTGACCGACCTAAGGGTATGAAGGAGGAATTAGTGCAACAGTTCAATGCGCGTCACGATAACTCGGCAGCGACTTGGGACTTAGGATTTGGGGCTAGAAGAATATGCGCCTCCCATTTAAACCATAGGCCGTGCATAGGTGAGGAGCAGCGACCTACGACCTAGCCTAACCCGGAGCCGACTCGCGATCCAACTCATCTCGGCAGCTGCTTACAACTTGACACCGGAAGCCCCTATAAATACGGGACCAGCTCCAACATTCAAGGGACTTTTGGCTCATTCTTTTCAAGGGCCGATACTCTGCTGCATTCCAAACCGATTCAACACTCAAAACTTTCAAGACACGTAGAACGCTATCAACAACTTCAAGAAGGAATCTCATACATTCAACATGGGTTTAAAGACTTTCACTTACATTGAAGTTTAAACGACTCGTTCAAAGTGTTTGATAATTCAAAGTGTATTGTACTTGGGAAGAATTGTATCAGCTTGTAACGAAATCATCAATAAAGATATTCAAAGTGGACGTAGGAAAACTATTAAGCCGAACAACTATAAAATTGCTGTTGTTTACTGCTTTTTTTCTGCGGTTTTCTGCTTATACCCTGTTCCCGAATCATCGGGTGGTGCTTTCATAACTACACTTCACACACCGGGTTGTTAGCGTTCAAATTTTAGCGTTAACATTTTTGGTGCTTTCATTGAGAACGAAACTCAGGAGAGTTATCATCATTGCTCCACAAAAGTTTGTTGAAGTAATCTCTCTAAAGACTAAAAGTCTAACAGAAATCATGACTTCTGAAAGGAAACGTAAATTTTTGAGGTTTGAAGGTACTTGTAACAATGCCATTGCTTTTCCCACGCTGAGTGAAACAGCTTCTAGTATTGGAGTCACAAGGGCTGAATTAGGCGCCGTGGTGTATGGATTATATCAACACATGGAAGTCCAGAGCAATAGGATACTCGACAAGATGAATGCATTGCAAGAGGAGGTTCAACGACTAGAAAGTGATATAAAAACCATCGCCAAAGAGGCTCATGTTTCGGAGGGATAGAATACTCCTCAACGGGCAACTGGCATTACCATTGGAACATTCCCCAAAGCGGAAAGTTCATGGCCACGACCAACTATCCACGAACGTTTGTCAAGGCGAACTTTTGAAAGAATAGTCGACGACTATCCCTGGAGTCCTCACAATGATGAGGAATACATACCGGAGATGATCGAACAGAAAAAGGAGAATGAAGGTAGGAGAAAGCAGAAAGTCTCGAAAAAAGCTCGGCGCTTTAAATCCTCCGACTTCACTCCCTTGACTGATACTTTGGAAAATATCTTCTTGGCAACAAAAGATGTTGTCATGTACCCCAAACCACCTCTGATGGGGAGGGGTGCGCCAGGCAATGGAAAATTCTGTCAATTTCACAATCAGCCTGGCCATGATACTAAACAATGTCGCCAGTTAAAGAAAGAGATCGAAGAATTGCTGAAGCAGAATGAACTGCAACAATATGTGAAGAAAGATAGAAATGACTTCTCCTCATCCTCTAAGGGGAATCTAGTTCCCGTTCAACAATGCAGCTCATATAAAAGAACTGTAGCGCAGGGAGATAAAGGGCCTATTATCAGTGTCATCACGGCAAGCCCTCACCCAGCAGGAAAAAATTGGATAAGATGGGAAGACATGCTCATGCCTCAAGGAAATCCTCAAAGTGAAAGGAGATTTCAATTCTGAAAGATGCTGCCATCTAGTCCTCTCATGCCGAAGATTCAATTCCTAAAAGCCTGGGACAACAATTGCTTGCATACTTTACTTAAGCGCCTTGTTACAAATTTATAAAAGAGTGCTGAATGTATCATTCTTGTATCAAAAGCTATTGTAAAAACAGGGAAAATAAATAATAGAAACTATAAGTCATGTTTTCTCTATTGTTACAAGTCGCTTATTTTATTTCGATATGTAAAGTACTCTGAAAGTATCACCAAGAATGTCGATCTAAATTTGCAGGCAATACAAAACAACCCTTGGTAGCACTCAAAAGTAAGTTTTAAACAACAAAATTCCAGGGTCGAATCCTAAATAAGAAGTACTCTAAGCAGACAAATAGTGATTTGGCTGGAGTATATTTCTTTGGTTAAAACTACCCGCCAGCAAAAGAAGATGATGCATGCTTAAAGATGGCGCCAAGAACTTGCTAATATAATCAATCAAACTCACAACTGTCAAAGGAGAACCAATTCCAAGAACTTGGAACAGCGACCATTTGCGTTCATATTTTACTTGAAATTATTGCTGAAATATTGTAAAAGAATTACAAATATATGATTCTTCTATCGAAAGCAATCGCAAAGCAAGCGAATAACAAAAAGCTATAAAGTGGATATAGGCCCAGTTCTTGGCTAAACCACTATTACTCTTGTGTTCCTTACTATTATAAACTGCTTTGTTTTATTTCGACATATAAAATACGTTAACTGTGTTGCTAAAATGTCGATTTAATAATGCAGGCCATAAAAACAAAGCTTACCCGTCACGAGACCAAGCGATCCTTGACATCATCCAAGAATCAAACACCGAGCCATCCAAAAATTCCATATTCAAATTCTACAAAAGAAGTGCTTCAAACAAAAGTAAGCGATGTGGATAGAAGTGGACCATATCTAATTAACTGCAAATGTTTGAGCAAACAAACAACCAGTTAAATAGCCTGTGTCTACCACCACCAACTTGCTTAACTATGAAATATACTTCTTTGGATAAGGGAAATCATTGGCAGCTAAAAAGTGATAACACTTGCAAAGGACAATGGGGATCGCCAACATGAATCAACGGCAAAGAGACACAAGCGAGCATCAATCAGCGAAAGACCTCTTCAGAGGCACAAGCCCTCTTCGGAGGCACAACTCTTCGGAGGATAAAGACCTCTAACGAGGCATATGCCGCAAAAAAGAAAGTTCTCTACTCAACAAAAAAGATTGGAGGAGTCATGACCCTCCAACCATGAGAGAGTAACTTCCATGCAATTAAAGACCTCTTCGGAGGCACATTTCACCAGGAGTTGAAGTGCAACAGCCGCTCTTCGGAGTTTCACTTCACCAGAGTTGAAATGCAAAACAAAACAAAGACCTCTTCGGAGGCACATTTCACCAGGAGTTGAAGTGCAACAACCGCTCTTCGGAGATCCACTTCACCAGAGTTGAAATGCCAAGCAAAATAAAGCCCTCTTCGGAGGCACATTTCACCAGGAGTTGAAGTGTAAGAGCCGCTCTTCGGAGGTCCACTTCACCAGAGTTGAAATGCAAAACAAAGTAAAGCCCTCTTTGGAGGCCCGCTTCCCAGCGAACAGGGAAAAATAAAAGCCTCCCCCAAGGGGCAGAAACAAAAAGACCTCTTCCCAGAGGCACAATCAAACAAAAAGACCTCTTCCCAGAGGCACAATCAAACAAAAAGCCTCTCCCCAGAGGTACCCTCAGAGACCAAAGCCCTCTTCGGAGGCGAAATGCTTCTCTACGGAGACCGAATGCTTCTCCTCTGAGACCAAAGCCCTCTTCGGAGGCAAAATGATTCTCTACGGAGACCAAATGCTTCTCCTCAGAGACCAAAGCCCTCTTCGAAGGCAAAATGCTTCTCCTCAGAGACCAAAGCCCTCTTCGGAGGCAAAATGCTTCTCTACGGAGACCGAATGCCTCTCCTCAGAGATCAAAGCCCTCTTCGGAGGCACACTTTAACTTTCAAAGGGAAATTTTTTCTTCTATTCTTGGAAATGCTCTTCCTCAAAAAGGAGTTAAAGTGTCCTTCAGAGGCCCGCTTTATCGCATAAGAGAATTCACTTAGTAAGAATGTGTGTATGCACACAAGAAAAAGTGAAATCTTTGAAGGTTAAAGCGTAAAAACTCATATAGAGGAAGTTGTACTCTATTTTTGACAAAATAATGATTATTCCATACTTGGAGGAATAATTGTTCTCTACAAAATAAAAGTACAAGTCCCCTCAAAATATAAAATATTGCAACGAGCTTATGGTATAGGGGCAACATGGTATAACTACATCGGTAAAATTACGCTCGAACAGTATACCACAAGCACACTGCAATATCGTGCAAAGAAACTTGTACGAAAATAAAAAATAAATGCATTCTCAAATTCAAACAAGAGTTTGTACAAATAAACGATCATTTTATTCAATTCTATTACAATTTCTTACAGATACAAGTTTCGAGATAAAGAAAGCAGGGGCCGGTACCCGCACAATCCCCGACCAGTACGTGCAAAAAAGCAAAAGCTAAAAACTGGAATCTTCATTTCTTCTTGCCACCTTTGGACCCCTCACCCGGCCGGATGGTAAGCTTTCCGGGTCGATCTATAGGCATGAGGGAAGAAGGAGAGGGAGGTACAACTGGTTCAACTTCCGCTTCCTCTTCAGTAGCAATGATGCTCTTCCTCCCCTTTTTTGATATTCCGCGCTTCTTTTTCCTCTTTGAAGAAGATTCACTTCCTGGAGTAACAAGTTTAGACAAAGTTATGTCATCAGAAAGAGTCCGCTCCGGAGATATCTCACCTCCCTCAAGTCCTTCGTCCTTTTGCTCTTGTGAAGCAGCTGGGTCATCCAAGCCCCGAAGGGCACCTATTATTTCCTCCTGTGATCCCAGATGAGGAGTAGGAGTGATTGGGGAAGACAGAGGAACAGTAACTGGGGGTGAAGAAGTTTGAATGACGCTCGGCGCTTTCTCTACAAAGGAAAGGTCAAAAATGTCAGTAATTCCTGCAAAAAGAGGGGACAATGGCTCGTCGAGATTCAAGAAGTAATCAAGAAGCTCGTCAAATCTGTAAGAAACTGGCAAGTTGTCCCCCTGAGCATTATTAAGGTTACCTGGAGAAGTTGGTGGTATCACATCAATTTCGTAGTCATGAGCTTCAGCACTCTCTTGTGGCTCATTTGCGGCTTGTGTAATTATGGCTTCGGTATCAGCTTTAGTAGGAATCGGTGTATGAGAGCTAGAACCAACAATGTCAACATCGACTGAAGTTGAAGGAGGGACAGAGGCAGTCAAAGTTGTTTCTTTTTCTTGATGCCCTTCCCCCATCATTTCAACTCGCGATCTAGCAAGTTGCTCCTTCCCTCTAGCAAGGGCTGCACGGGCTTCGAAATCTAAGTAGTGCGCCTCTAGCTCCTCTTCAGTATACCCGGTGCCTTTAAACATATCAAGCGCGGTTTCCCATATTTCAGCCAGGGTAACCTCATATTTGGGACCCAAAAATGCAAGACTGCCACGCCCTAACACACTTTGCAAATAGAATTCAAATAGTGTCGAGCCGATGTCAGCCTTGGTAGCTTCATGAGCTTCTTCAGCCGCAATTCTACCAGCAGTGGCCTCATCTCGTTCTCTTTCAGCTTTGCATAGTTGAGCTTTCAATTTTTAAATTTCTGCAACCTGAAAGCTGGTTTGCTCTCGTAACTGAGTAATATTAGTACGGTAGCCCTCTACGATTCGTTCCAGCCCATCATCCCTGGCCTCGGCATCCCTTTGCGCAGCATGAGCGTCCCGCACCTGCTGCTGGAGCACACTCTCCCTTTGAGAATAAGAAGCGGAGGAAGTGGTAAGCTCCTCTTTGAGTTTCCCAACTTCCGCTTTAAGTTTTTCATTATAATCGGCAATGCTCCTCATTTCTGCATCGTGCTGCTTAAGGGTCTTTGCCATACGGTTTTGTCATTCTCCATGGTTAACATAGCTTCGAGATTGGCCCGATTCACCCTCTGAAGCTCATCAACAAGTTTTTGCCAATTTAAAATCCTCTCAATGTCAGCTTTAACGGCATCAAGGTTCCGTAACATGGCATTTTTATCTATGGGAACTAGATCAAGGTCAAAGCGAACTCCTTTTAAGCACCAATTTGGAAACCGACTTTGGAGAGTGGCCGGACCTGGTCCCACGTGGTAAGAAGGCCTGTTAATGATCGCTTGGATATCAGTGCGGGAGGGGGCAGGAGACTGAGAAGAAGTTGGAGCAGTAATCTTTTCCGAAGTTGCGAGCATTGGTTCCTCACTGACTTTAGCCCGTTTACTCGAGTCATCAGTTATGTGACTCTTCCCTCTATAATCATGAGATTTGCATTTGTGAGAGTCACCCTCTTTGTGGAAAGAATCGTATCGGTCATCCAGTCTTCCATAACGTTCTTCATGGGCACGTCTTTCCCGAGCCTTCCGGGCGACCCTCTCTTCATCAGTCTCTCTGTGAACAGGAAGATAATGCTTATAGTCATACTGGCCGCGTCTCCCATATCGCTGGAAGTCATCATAATACGAGCCTCCTCGCTTCATTGAAGAACCTGAAATTAGAAAAAACACAACTTTAAAATTCATCAAAGTACAAAGAGTCAGAAGCATAAAAGTGCCGAAAAATTCTAAGTGTGTGTGATGTGCAAACTACGCGCATCAAACTACGAACCACTCTTTAATTGAGGAGTAGTTGTGGGTGTAATAGTTAGCGTCAACCCTTGAGTTGACGGAGTCTGTTGCAGAATAGAAGTCGCTTCAACTACTGAAGAAGAAACCCCGGTAGTGATAGGATCATCTTTAAAGATCTCTTGCGAGGTGGCAAAGAGGTCGCTCAGCCCTTCGAAAGTATCGTCCCTGCTCTGCTTGACAGGGCTAGTTTTCTCGGCTTCTTCACCAGATTTCTGTGAACGTCGGGGAGATCCCTGAGGCTCTTCTTCCTCAATAACCGGGGAAAGTTCGTCAGATGGCCCTGCAACATCAACAGAAGTGGAGCACTTCACTAGCGAAGCCTCGGGAGCAGGTCCTTTCGGTATGGATATGCCAGTAGAAACTGGGGCATCCAACGCTCTAGCCGGGGAGTCTGGGATTTCATGAGGATGTGTAGAACGAGAAGTATGTAGAAGCCCGTATTGATGCAAAAATTCATCCCTCAACAAAAACTTGATGCTTCTCTCTGCTACGGCCACGGCACTCAATCTGTCAAAAGTCTGCTTATGGACCGGATCTCTAGAGGGAAGAGGAAGTGCTGAAAAGAGCAAAGAATGAAATTAGCAGTTGGTAATTCGAATCTCAAGAAAGCTTGAAAATGGAGACAGGTAATCTTACTTCCTACTCTCCAGGCGGCATAAAACCCTTGGGGGTAGCGAGCAAAGAAAAATTGGTTCAAAAATCCATGAACGCTTTTGGTAAGATCAGAAATAAGTTTGCGGTTTCTAGCACTCCTCACAATTATAAGGGAAGGATGATCTCTACTCTTTGCAAACGAGCATAAGTAAAGAATTTCTTCAAAACTTGGTAAGCGATCAAAAGTTCTTCTAAACAAAACACACAACCCCATCAAGATGGCGTAACCATTAGGATGAAGTTGGGACGGAGAGATTGACAACCGAAGGAGAAGAATTCGGAGAAAGTCATTAAAAGGAGGGATCGCCCCGCTTAAACACATTTGACGATTGACTGCAGTAAAGCCACGGGGAGGACTGTCGGCGGTATCACTTGGCCCAGGGAGTAAGACATCACTTTCAGTAAAACCAAATTGAGTGCGCAGCTGAGTAAATGATCTCGGAGTTAGAATAGTTGGGGTTCTCTCTGGAGGGTCCTCTATAGGTAGAGCTATCGGAAAAGTTTCTTCCTCTTGAGCTGCCATTTCTTCTTGATGGGAAGTCATTCTACATAAATAACTGGATATTCAAACATCAAGGTGCACGTTTCCTAAAATGTGTGAGGTGTTGTGTAAAATTAACAAAGCAATAAACAAATATAACTGGAATGAAAACTAGCAAGCATTTGTTAGTTATGAAACCCAGGGACTATTGTTTTAAGCCTAAATATGCAAGTATAATGTTGATGCAGACAAATCAGTTCAGATTGTTGATATTTTGCATCAATGTTTAACTTTATTTGATTGATTCACAAACATTTCATGCAATATATTTAAGTTGCTTGTTTCATCTCGACTAATCTGTCATTTGATGTGGGCAGTCAATGGCTGTATTTTCACCTTGGTTTCTTTGTTTGTTATTTTCAGCAGGTTGGCAGCTTATAAGTTAATGCGGTCTGTGAAATAATACAATGAGATTCAAGCAAATTTAAAGTTGGGGCAGTTCAGAATTTAGGCAAACTTAGTTTGGCAGTTCGAGTCAAATACTCAAAGTGGGACTATGCTCCTAAATGACAACACGTCCAAAGCTTAAGTATTAGGTCGGCTACGATTTTAAAAGTCTTTCGCGAGATAAGGCTAGGTCGGTAGCGGGTCGGAGTCAAAGTTAGTTCGGCAGCTCAGTCCTCTAGGTCGCAAGGAAGAGATAAGAAAGTAAGCTCCGATCCAAAAAGGCAGGAACTTCTCCAAGTATTAACTCGGTCACGATTCAGGCCTTAAAGTTTAAATCGGCAAGTTTCCTTCAAGTATTATCTCAACCGCGACTTAAGGTCACTAAGAGCCAGGTCGGCCAAGGCTAAGCCACCCAAATTCACTAACTCGCTCCCGAACCAACATCACACTCCATCAACCCGTTAACCCAATAACCATTCCATCAGCAGCCGCCTTCATTCATGGCCAACCAATCACCCAATAATACGATTCAAAATTGCACAAGTTCGATGCCTTGCCATCAGAAATCATCTAACTTGAGGTAGTAAACTGCCTTTGTTGCATCAATGATCACCTTGAGCAACCTACACCTTGCCGATTATAAGTATGATGAATTTCGTGATGGGGCGCCGTGCAAAGGAACGATTCGAGTTCGAGCAACAAGGTTTACGAATCGACAGTGACCTACAATCAGAAGAGGAATGAGGTTACCTACACGATCAATGGTAGAGGTTATCGATGATCAGATGGGATGAAATCGCCTTTAGGAGCTTGAGAAAATTTTAATGGCGGAATCGAACAAGGGAGTAAGTAATAAAGAGGAAAAGGAAAAGAAAATGAACGACTTATATCTCACTATGGTAAAGACTGAAGCGACTTAGGCCATCTAGATGTTAGGTCGTTTACGACCTACCGATCTAAAAAAGGAACGGATTAAAGAGTATCGAAGCATACGACCTAACCATTAGGCGCATGCTTTGAGGGGCAAATCCAAACCAAGAGCAAATGCACATGAATAAGTGTTAGTAATTCATACCCAATAATCAAAGATAGTTATAGACAAAGATGTGAGATAAAAATCTCACATTTACACAAAATCAATGAAGAAGAAGCTTGAGAGCAAAGGAAGAATCAATGGCTTCTCTTTGAATTTGGAGTTGGATGTTGGATTTGCAAATGAACTTGAGCTTGGAGTTTTAATTTCCCATTCCTTCCTCCATTTTTGATGAAGCTAGAGTGTTAGGAAATGAAAGTAAAGTTATGAAGGGAAGGGGGTTGAGCTAGAGTAAATAGTTTAGGCTAATTGGGCTAAACCAAACCCAAAGCCCAAAGTGAAAAAGTGACAAAATTCCACTAACTCCAAACATATCAAAGATTATACTAAAAAAGATCGCAAACGGTGTTTTGGGCCCAATGGAAGTAGTTCCGAGTCCTAATTCAACCGTATGCAAAAAGAAACTTTTCGGACTAAAATCCGACTAACGGTAAAATATTAAAATAAAATATTTAAATATTCAATCGTAAAATATGTGGGTTGTTAGAGACTCCCCTCCTTAAAGAAATTGCGTCCTCGCAATATTTAAGAAGAAAATATAAGGTAACAACCATGAAAGCATATGAACACAAAAGAAATTTGGAATAAGAAATTCACCTCATGGAGCACGAGAAAGTAAATCCGGATGTGTTCGCTCGATGATCTCTCTAGATTCCCAAGAGAAATCCTTAGGATTTGAGGACCATTGAACCTTAACAAGCGGAACATCTTTGTTTCGAAGGCGCTTGACCTCCGAAGTAATAATACAAATAGGATGTTGCTCATAAGTTAAATTAGGTGAAACTTCAATTTCTTCCACAACACCGGGCTCAAGAATAGAGTCGGAATCTCGAAGGCACTTTCGTAATTGAGAAACGTGAAATACGTCACGAATAGCAGAAAACTGAGCCGGTAATAAAGGGCGATAAGCCACGGAACCAATACGTTCGGTGATGGAAAATGGACCAATATATCGAGGTGCTAACTTTCCCGATCGACTGAAACGTACAACACCCTTCATAGGTGAAACACGGATAAACACAAGATCTCCCACAGAAAATTTTAATTTCCTTCTCCGGTTATCGGCATAGGATCTTTGCCTACTCTGGGCTTCTTTCATCCTATGACGAATAAGGTCAATCTTTTCTGTGGAATCACGAATAAAATCTGGACCTAAAACCAGCTTCTCACCGGCCTCAAGCCAACAAGAAGGAGATCGGCATGGCCTTCCATAGAGTGCCTCAAAAGGTGCCATACCAATACTAGATTGGAAGCTATTATTATAGGAAAACTCAACAAGAGAAATATGATCTTCCCAACTTCCACTAAAATCAAGAACACATGCACAAAGAAGATCTTCAAGAGTTTGATTACACGCTCAGTTTGTCCATCGGACTGGGGATGATAAGCGGTGCTAAAATTAAGCTTCGTTCCCAAAGCTTTTTGAAGACTCTTCCAAAATCCACTAGTAAATAATGGATCACATCACTAACAATAGAAGTAGGAACTCCATGTAATTTAACAATTTCTTTGATAAAGAGTTTGGCCAAGAGAGGAACGGTTCGATTGGACCGAACGGGAATAAAATGGGCGGATTTAGTAAGGCTATCGGCTATCACCCATAAGCTATCATGACCCAAACGAGATCGGGGAAGGCCGTTTATAAAATCCATGGAGATTTGGTCCCACTTCCAAATTGAAATTTGTATAGGTTGCAATAACCCACCGGGGCTTTGGTGTTCGGCCTTAATGAGTTGGCAAGTCATGCAACACTTAACAAAGTTAGCAATATCAGACTTCATTCCCTCCCAATAGTAAAGTCGCTTCATGTCCGCGTACATTTTACTACTACCGGGATGAATGGTAAATTTAGAACGATGAGAATCTTCTAATATGTCTTTACGAAGATTACTAATATTTGGCATGATAAGTCTACCAAATTTTCGAATACCGCCACGAGAATCAATATCAAAGTCTTTCAAACCATCAATATCAATTTTATCCCTAATATTTTGGCCACGAAGAGCCAATTCGAGATCTAGCTTTTGAGCTTCAAGAATGCGGTCTAAAAGAGAAGGATGAGCCTCAAGGCTACATAAAACAAGAGATGAGCATAAATCGGTAACAAGATCTCGAATCTCACAAGTGGATAGAATTCCAAGATCATTCCATTCGGATATCATCATAGAAACAACTGCTTGTTGCTTGCGACTAAGTGTGTCCGCAACACGAATTCCCTTTTCGAGAGTATAAAGAATATCAAGATCATAAGCTGTAAGAAATTAGAGCCAACGTTGTTGACGCAAATTTAAGTTCCTTTTGAGAAAATAGACACTTCAAAGATTTATGATGGTGTAAAGAATAAATTTTTCTCCCAAAAGATAATGACGCCAAATACGAAGGGCGAAAACAATAGCAGCGAGTTCTAAATCATGAGTGGCATATCTAGTCTCGGCTGGCTTCAATTGCCTTGAAGAATAAGCAATAACACGTTCTCTTTGCATAAGAACGACATCCAAACCAACGTGACTAGCATCGGTATAAACAATAAAATCTTGGTTTCCCTCGGGAATCACAAGAATAGGAGCATCGGAAAGGAATTCTTTTAATTTTTGAAAAGAAGCTTCACATTTGTCCGACCAAATGTATTTAACTCCCTTCTTTGTCAAGCTAGTAAGAGGCATGGAAATTTTGGAAAAGTCCTTTATGAAATGGCGGTAATAACCTGCCAATCCAAGGAAACTACGAATTTCCGTCACACACTCTGGTCTCTTTCAATTTTGAATTGCTTCAATCTTTGAAGGATCCATGGAAATTCCGGATTCGGAAATAATATGACCGAGAAACTTCACACGAGATTGCCAAAAGTAGCACTTAGGAAATTTTGCTTTTAATTGATTGCTCCTAAGAGTTTCCAACAAAATCCAAAGATGTTTTTCATGCTCCTCCTCGGTTTTAGAATACACAAGAATATCATCAATAAAGATGAGAACAAACTGATCAAGGAAGTCTTTGAAAACTCTATTCATAAGGTCAACGAAATAAGCCGGAGCATTCGTTAAACAAAATGGCATAACAAGCCATTCATAAGACCCATAACGAGTACGGAACGATGTCAAAGGAATACTATCCTCTGAAATACGAAGATGATGAAAACCGGTAGCTAAGTCTAATTGTGAAAAGACTTTAGCACCACTAAGTTGATCGAATAGACCATCAATCCGAGGTAAAGGATATTTATTCTTGATAGTAAGATCATTAAGCTAGCGGTAATCAACGCAAAGCCTAAGTATACCATCAGATTTCTTCACAAAAATAGCCGAAGCTCCCCAAGGCGAGGAACTAGAGCGAATAAATTGCTTCGTCTCCATTTCGGGTAATTGTTTGCGCATCTTCTCATTTTCTTTATTGGACATACGATAAGGAGGACGAGTAATAGGTTAAGCTCCAGGGATGAGATTAATTCTGAACTCAATTGCTCGCTTAGGTGGTAATCCTAAAACGGGCTCAAAGATGTCGGAAAATTTACGAACAACATGAATAAGAGAAATAATATCCTCCTCATCATCATTATCGTCATCATGAGGGTAATGAATATAAAGATGCAACCAAGCTAGAATCTGAATCTCTAAGATCAATAGAAATCTGCTTAATAGATTGAGGATGTCGAAGATAAATTTTCCGCTCAGGACATAGGATTTGCGCTTTATAGCGGTTAAGCCAATCCATTCCCAAAATCATTCCAAAGCCTAAGTAGCGCATAACATGCAAATCGGCTCGGAAAGAAAAATCACGCAAAATAATCTCGACATCTTTACATAATAAACTGATTGTTGTGGATCCACCAACCGGATTTGCAATTCTCAAAGAAGTCATTAAACACAAAATATCCAAAGAAAAGATATCAACAAGTTCTTTTGAAATAAAAGAATGGGACGCACCCGTATCAAAAAGAACTCGAATAGGATGATCACGAAATAAAATAATGCCATCAAAGATAGAATGAGAAATATCTTTACCACGAGATGTGCTGCCAGGGGCTTGAGCAACATTAAGCTTTCCCTCCTTCCTATTTTGAATTTGGGACAAGAAGATAAATAATGATCTGGGCTTTTGCAATAGCGACAAGTACGAGGCTTTGAACACTTGTTCGCATAATGGTCCTTAGAACCACAATTGTAGTATTGCCCACTACTAGAGGTAGGAGTCTTAGTTGCAGGAGAGGCTTGCTTCCCTTTCTTATTGTTGGGATAAGGACCCCTGAATTTATTAGGCCATTTTTTTTTGTTGAAGTTCGGTTTGGCACCCATAACTTCAACATCACTTTCTTTATCTGCCTCTTCAAGTCGAAGAGCGATATCAACAAGTTGATCAAGAGAAACTTCTAACTTTAGAAGTAATGGCTTCTTGAGATTTTTTATTCAAGCCATAAACAAATCTTTGGTTCTTCTTCAATGGGGTGTTTGTATGCTCGACCCCATATTTAGAAAGTGACTCGAATGATGCGACATAGTCTGTCACAGAGGATTCACCTTGAACAAGGTCAATGAAACGACGAGCCAAAGTCACCTTCTTAACTTCTGGCACAAATTTTAATTCAAAACGTTTCCGGAATTTCTCCCAAGTAAGATCTGCTTCATTTATTTCAGAAATCAAAAGCTCATACCAATCTAATGCTCTTTCTTAGAGCGTACTAGAGGCCATCTGAACACGGTGAAGATCAATAAGATTCATGCGAGAAAAGATTCGATCGCACGATCTCAGCCAAACGTGGACTTCAATAATGGTTTCAAAACCTTTGAATGGCTTCCCACCCAAATTGGTATAATCGCTGCATAAACATACAAATCCCGACCTAAGGTGAGTAGACTCCGAATTAGATCCGGCTGCTTGAGCATTCCTTACTAGATCAAGAAGCTGCTGGGCAGACATAAATACTCCATCTTGCAGAGTAGTACGAGATTGACCGGCGCTGGGACGGCCAGGTCTAACCATTTCTCTTCCCTTTTGAAAGAAAGAAAGAAGAAGGATAAGGTTATTCACCAAATGAATATCAAGCAATCTTGATAGATAAACAAGGAATCATTAAGAAAATAGGATGAATCGGTACGAAGACTCGAATTAACTCCTAAAGAACGACTCCTAAGATGGACTTAGGACGATGATCCTTGCTAGATTATTCTACATTGTTCTGAAGATTGGCTCTGATACCAAGCTGTGATGCCCCACTCTATACCCACTCTAGCAAAGGACACCATGGTGTAATGTCGTCAACTAGCGCGGAGAATAAGGCCGTTGAGGAGCGACCATCCGTGTAATTGCTTTGTGCGAGCACCGATATGTCAGATAGTACAACATGCATTTGGTTTCAGGAGGAAATCCGACATACCGATACAAACTCAAAGCTACTACAAAGTGGCTATATATATTCTTCGGAAACAAATATAGAAATAAACATAACACAAATCAGTCACAGACATCCATATCACAAAGGCGGAAATATATATGAATATACAACACATGATAGTGTACATCAGAGTAGTGGTCAAACAAGATCCACAATGTCACAAAAGAATAGCTACAAGTGCTAGACAAAAGAATATGGATACATCAATGAGTCTATATCTCAAATGTATACAACAAAAACTACTAATCTAAGTAGTTAGCCAAAAGTCAGGGTGATAATCCCAGATGTGAAGTCAAGCAGAAGCACCTGTAACATCTCGGTCTGACCCGAGTATTATTTAATAAGAAAATAATAAACGGATCCATCTAGCTGCAAATATCAGATAAAAATGATATAGAATAAGGGATATGACATAAATATACGATAACCATAAAGCCATACTGTAATAAGTATGCAATTGAAAATCAACTAGGGGTTAATCAATATAACAAGAATCTTCTCTAAGATCAAAAAGAATGTCATACTCTTTATTTATATTCACCAAACCATAAATATTGACAATAATATCAATGCCAATCACAAAAGTTAATGATACACAAATTCACCAATGCACAAATATTGATAAAACTTATCAATGTAAATCACGAAAATTGGTGAAAACACAAACTCCAGAAATCATCAATAGAAATCCAGAAAAAACAAAAGGGGGGAGGCCTATCACAAAACGGGAGCATGAAAACTCACCAACACGCGTATCACAAAATGGAACGCTATTCCATGGTTGCTAACCATTAATTTTGACCTGAAGCTCCATAAAACTGCTCGAAGACCATGGGTCATTACCCCACCAAATTGTGTCGAAGCTCCACAGAAACGGGGTTTAGTCTCCCTCGTAGACAAAGAGACATCGCACATTTGCTAGTCTAAATCACAAAATGATCATCAACAATCCTCAAGAAGTGTCAATTACAGTAAGCTAGTAAATATATATGCTTAGCTTCATGTCCCATAACCACTAGCTTAACTTAAATACTTACGAACAAATTATAGATCTCCACTCGAAAATTGCCACAAGAGATTCAATCGAACAAGTCCAAGAATTAACCGGCGAAGTAAACACAAGCGTTTCATACCATTTGTTTTACTAAGTCGTTTAATTAGATTTGTCGTACGAGTGAGATGAAGTGACGAATCACAAAAATGATTGTAGAAATAATAAATCACAAAAATTCACATTCGAAGACGTGAATAAAATCCAAAGAATTCAATTCCATATACATCAAAGTGGAAATACCCTTGCGACTTAACATCCATGGCTTACGACTTAACATAAGTCAACATAAGAAATCAACGGCTTAAGAAATAGCATGCGGCCAAATAGAGCAACACAACACGGCACGACCTATAGCATGGCGCGACCTATATCATGTCGCGACCTAAGTTGGTGCGGCTTAAAGCATAAGGGAAGGCCAAGCGACTTAAGTGGGGACGATCTAGCATGGCGCAACCTAAGTGATGCAAGCGGCATAACAGGCCGAGCGACCTATGGGTTGCGACCTAAGGCAGGCCGACCTAACTGCAAGGCGGGAAGAGCAACGACCTATGTGGTCAGCGACCTAAGAGTGTTGCGACTTATCATGACCGAGCGACCTAAGTTGGCGCGACCTAAGAGGTAGAGCGTTACTGGCCGAGCGCGCGACCTAATCAGAGCAAGAAGGTCGAGCGACCTACGGAGTTACGACCTAAGGGGGAAAGACGAGCGACTAACGACTAAACAAGGCCGTGTGACCTAATGGCCTAACGGATAAACAAGGCTGTGCGACCTAACGACCTAAGGCGCATGAGAATGCCGAGCAATGACCTAAGCATGGCACGACCTATAGCGGAGTGACCTAAATGTAGGCCGACCTAATGTGCAGGCCGAGAACCCTATGTGCAGGCCGAACGACCTAAGCAACAAAAAAGCCAAAAACTCCCTCAATTTGCAACCGATCGAGCACGAACGCTAGGGGATTACGCCTATCGGCTACCCGGTCCTATTGGCTCCTCGATGCATCACCAAAAATATGTTCAAACATCAAAGTTAGGATTTTTTTAAAGATTTGAACTCAAACACTAAAAATTGAAATTTTCACCAATTCAATCCAAACCAAGAGCAAATGCACATGAATAAGTGTTAGAAATTCATACCCAATAATCAAAGATAGTTATAGACAAAGATGTGAGATAAAAATCTCACCTTTACACAAAATCAATGAAGAAGAAGCTTGAGAGCAAAGGAAGAATCAATAGCTTCTCTGTGAATTTGGAGTTGGATGTTAAATTTGCAAATGAACTTGAGCTTGGAGTTTTAATTTCCCATTCCTTCCTCCGTATTTGATGAAGCTTGAGTGTTAGGAAATGAAAGTAAAGTTATGAAGGGAAGGGGGTTGAGCTAGAGTAAATAGTTTAGGCTAATTGGGCTAAACAAAACCCAAAGCCCAAAGTGAAAAGGTGACAAAATTCCACTAACTCCAAACATATCAAAGTTTATACTCAAAAAGATCGCAAACGGTGTTTTGCGCCCAATGGAAGTGGTTCCGAGTCCTAATTCGACCGTATGCAAAAAGTAACTTTTCGGACTAAAATCCGACTAATGGTAAAATATTAAAATAAAATATTTAAATATTCAGTCGTAAAATATGTGGGTTGTTATAGACTCCCCTCCTTAAAGAAATTGCGTCCTCGCAATATTTAAGAAGAAAATATAAGGTAACAACCATGAAAGCATATCAACACAAAAGAAATTTGGAATAAGAAATTCACCTCATGGAGCACGAGAAAGTAAGTCCGGATGTGTTCGCTCGATGATCTCTCTAGATTCCCAAGAGCAATCCTTAGGATTTGAGGACCATTGAACCTTAACAAGCGGAACATCTTTATTTCGAAGGCGCTTGACCTCCGAGGCAATAATACGAATATGATGTTGCTCATAAGTTAAATTAGGTGAAACTTCAATTTCTTCCACAACACCGGGCTCAAGAATAGAGTCAGAATCTCGAAGGCACTTTCGTAATTGAGAAACGTGAAACATGTCATGAATAGCAGAAAACTGAGCCGGTAATAAAATGCGATAAGCCACGGAACCAATATGTTCGGTGATGGGAAATGGACCAATATATCGAGGTGCTAACTTTCCCGATCGACTGAAACGTACAACACCCTTCATAGGTGAAACACGGATAAACACAAGATCTCCCACAGAAAATTCTAATTTCCTTCTCCGGTTATCGGCATAGGATCTTTGCCTACTATGGGCTTCTTTCATCCTATGAGAATAAGGTCAATCTTTTCTGTGGAATCACGAATAAAATCTGGACCTAAAACCAGCTTCTTACCGGCCTCAAGCCAACAAGAAGGAGATTGGCATGGCCTTCCATAGAGTGCCTCAAAAGGTGCCATACCAATACTAGATTGGAAGCTATTATTATAGGAAATCTCAACAAGAGAAATATGATCTTCCCAACTTCCACCAAAATCAAGAACACATGCATGAAGAAGATCTTCAAGAGTTTGATTCACACGCTCAGTTTGTCCATCGGACTGGGGATGATAAGCGGTGCTAAAATTAAGCTTCGTTCCCAAAGCTTTTTGAAGACTCTTCCAAAATCCACTAGTAAATAATGGATCACGATCACTAATAATAGAAGTAGGAACTCCATGCAATTTAACAATTTCTTTGATAAAGAGTTTGGCCAAGAGAGGAACGGTTCGATTGGACCGAACAGGAATAAAATGGGCGGATTTAGTAAGTCTATCGACTATCACCCATAAGCTATCATGACCAAAACGAGATCGGGGAAGGCCGTCTATAAAATTCTTGGCGATTTGGTCCCACTTCCAAATTAGAATTTCTAAAGTTGCAATAACCCACTAGGCTTTTGGTGTTCGGCCTTAATGAGTTGGCAAGTCATGCAACACTTAACAAAGTTAGCAATATCAGACTTCATTCCCTCCCAATAGTAAAGTCACTTCATGTCCGCGTACATTTTACTACTACCGGGATGAATGGTAAATTTAGAACGATGAGAATCTTCTAATATGTCTTTACGAAGATTACTAATATTTGGAACAATAAGTCTACAAATTTTCGAATACCGCCACGAGAATCAATATCAAAGTCTTTCAAACCTTCAATATCAATTTTATCCCCAAGATTTTGGCCACGAAGAGCCAATTCGGGATCTAGCTTTTGAGCTTCAAGAATGCGGTCTAAAAGAGAAGGATGAGCCTCAAGGCTACATAAAACAAGAGATGAACATAAATCGAAAGCACGATCTCGAATCTCACACATGGATAGAATTCCAAGATCATTCCATTCGGATATCATCATAGAAACAACTACTTGTTGCTTGCGACAAAGTGCGTCCGCAACACGATTTCCCTTTCCGGGAGTATAAAGAATATCAAGATCATAAGCTGCAAGAAATTCGAGCCAATGTTGTTGATGTAAATTAAGTTCCTTTTGAGAAAATAGATACTTCAAAGATTTATGATCGATGTAAAGAGTAAATTATTCTCCCAAAAGATAATGACGCTAAATACGAAGGGCAAAAACAATAGCCGCGAGTTCTAAATCATGAGTGGCATATCTAGTCTCGGCTGGCTTCAATTGCCTAGAAGCATAAGCAATGACACGTTCTCTTTGCATAAGAACGGCACCCAAACCAACACGACTAGCATCGGTATAAACAATAAAATCTTGGTTCCCCTCGGGAATCACAAGAATAGGAGCATCGGAAAGGAGTTCTTTTAATTTCTGAAAAGAAGCTTCACATTTGTCCGACCAAATGTATTTAACTCCCTTCTTTGTCAAGCTAGTAAGAGGCACGGAAACTTTGGAAAAGTTCTTTACGAAACGGCGGTAATAACCTGCCAATCCAAGGAAACTAAGACCGTCACACTCTCCGGTCTCTTTCAATTTTGAATCACTTCAATCTTTAAAGGATCCATGGAACTTCCGGATTCAGAAATAATATGACCGAGAAACTTCACACGAGATTGCCAAAAGCGGCATTCGGAAAAATTTTCTTTTAATTGATTGCTCCTAAGAGTTTCCAACAAAATCCAAAGATGTTTTTCATGCTCCTCCTCGCTTTTAGAATACACAAGAATATCATCAATAAAGATGAGAACAAACCGATCAAGGAAGTCTTTGAAAACTCTATTCATAAGGTCAACGAAACAAGCCGGAGCATTCTTTAAACCAAATGGCATAACAAACCATTCATAAGACCTATAACGAGTACGGAACGATGTCAAAGGAATACTATCCTCTGAAATACGAAGCTGATGAAAACCGGTAGCTAAGTCTAATTGTGGAAAGACTTTAGCACCACTAAGTTGATCGAATAGATCATCAATCCGAGGTAAAGGATATTTATTCTTGATAGGAAGATCATTAAGCTTGCGGTAATCAATGCAAAGCCTAAGTGTACCATCAGATTTCTTCACAAAAATAGCCGAAGCTCCCCAAGGCGAGGAACTAGAGCGAATAAATTGCTTCGTCTCCATTTTGGATAATTGTTTGCGCATCTCCTCATTTTCTTTATTGGACATACGATAAAGAGGACGAGTAATAGGTTGAGCTCCAGGGATGAGATTAATTCTGAACTCAATTGCTCGCTTAGGTGGTAATCCTAAAACGGGCTCAAAGATGTCGGAAAATTCACGAACAACGTGAATAAGAGAAATAATATCCTCCTCATCATCATTATCGTCATCATGAGGGTTTAATGAATATAAAGATGCAACCAAGCTAGAATCCGAATCTCTAAGATCAATAGAAATCTGCTTAACAGATTGAGGATGTCGAAGATAAATAGTCCGCTTAGGACATAAGATTTGGGCTTTATAGCGGTTAAGCCAATCCATTCCCAAAATCGTTCCAAATCCTAAGTAGCGCATAACATGCAAATCGGCTCGGAAAGAAAAATCACGCAAAATAATCTCGACATCTTTACACAATAAACTGATTGTTGCGGATCCACCAACCGGATTCGCAATTCGCAAAGAAGTCATTAAACACAAAACATCCAAAGAAAAAGTATCAACAAGTTCTTTTGAAATAAAAGAATGGGACGCACCCGTATCGAAAAGAACTCGAATAGGATGATCACGAAATAAAATAATGCCATCAAGGATAGAATGAGAAATACCTTTACCACGAGATGTGTTGCCAGGGGCTTAAGCAACATTAAGCTTTCCCTCCTTCCTATTTTGAAGTTAGGAACTAGAAGATAAATAATGATCTGGGCTTTTGCAATAGCGACAAGTACGAGGCTTTGAACACTTGTTCGCATAATGGTTCTTAGAACCACAGTTGCAGCATTGCCCACTACAAGAGGTAGGAGTCTTAGTTGCCGGAGAGGCTTGCTTCCCTTTCTTATTGTTGGGATAAGGACCCTGAATTTATTAGGCCTTTTCTAGTTGTTGAAGTTCAGTTTGGCACCCATAACTTCAACATCACTTTCTTTATCTGCCTCTTCAAGTCGAAGAGCGATATCAACAAGTTGATCAAGAGAAACTTCTAACTTTAGAAGTAATGGCTTCTTGAGATTTTTATTCAAGCCATAAACAAATCTTTGGTTCTTCTTCAATGGGGTGTTTATGTACTTGACCCCATATTTAGAAAGTGACTCGAATGATGCGACATAGTCTGCCATAGAGGATTCACCTTGAACAAGGTCAATGAAACCGCGAGCCAAAGTCACCTTCTCAGCTTCTGGCATAAATTTTAATTCGAAGCGTTCCCAGAATTTCTCTCAAGTAAGATCCACTTCATTTATTTCAGAAATCAGAAGCTCATACCAATCTAATGCTCTTTCTTGGAGCATACTAGAGGCCACCTGAACACGGTGAAGATCAATAAGATTCATGCGAGAAAAGATTCGATCGCACGATCTCAGCCAAGCCTGGACTTCAATAATGGTTTCAGAACCTTTGAATGGCTTCCCACCCAAATAGGTATAATCGCTGCACAAACGTGCAAATCCCGACCTAGGGTGAGTAGACTCCGGAATAGATCCGGCTGCTTGAGCATTCCTTACTAGATCAAGAAGCTGCTGGGCAGACATAAATACTCCATCTTGGGGAGTAGCACGAGATTGACCGGCGCTGGGGCGGCCAGGTCTAACCATTTCTCTTCCCTTTTGAAAGAAAGAAATAAGAAGGATAAGGTTATTCACCAAATAAATATCAAGCAATCTTGATAGATAAACAAGGAATCATAAAGAAAATAGGATGAACCGGTACGATGACTCGAATTAACTCCTAAAGCACGACTCCTAAGATGGACTTAGGACGATGATCCTTGCTAGATTATTCTACATTGTTTCGAAGATTGGCTCTGTCACCAAGCTATGACGCCCCACATCTATACTCACTTTAACCAATGACACCAAATGCCATCAACTAGCGTGGAAAATAAAACCGTTGAGGAGCGACATCCGTGTAATTGCTTTGTGCGAGCACCGATATGTCAGATAGTACAACATGCATTTGGTTTCAGGAGGAAATCCGACATGCCGATACAAACTCAAAGCTACTACACAGTGGCTATATATATTCTTCGGAAACAAATATAGAAATAAACATAACACAAATCAGTCACAGACATCCATATCACAAAGGCGGAAATAGATATGAATATATAACACATGAAAGTGTACATCAGGGTAGTGGTCAAACAAGATCCACAATGTCACAAAAGAATAGCTACAAGTGCTAGACAATAGAATATGGATACATCAATGAGTCTATATCTCAAATTTATACAACAAAAACTACTAATCTAAGTAGTTAGCCAAAAGTCAGGGTGATAATCCAGATGTGAAGTCAAGCAGAAGCACCTGTAACATTTTGACCTGACCCGAGTATTATTTAATAAGAAAATAATAAACGGATCAGTCTAGCTATAAATATCAAATAAAAATGATATAGAATAAGAGATATGACATAAATATACGATAACCATAAAGCCATACTATAATAAGTATGCAATTGAAAATCAACTAGGGATTAATCAATGTAACAAGAATCTTCTCAAAGATCAAAAAGAATGTCATACTCTTTATTTATATTCACCAAACCATAAATATTGACAATAATATCAATGCCAATCACAAAAGTTAATGACACAAAAATTCAACAATGCACAAATATTGATAAAACTTATCAATGTAAATCGCGAAAATTGGTGAAAACACAAACTCCAGAAATCATCAATAGAAATCCAGAAATCACAAAAAGGGGGGAGGCCTATCACAAAACGGGAGCATGAAAACTCACCAACACGTGTATCACAAAATAGAACGCTATTCCACGGTTGCTAACCACTAATTTTGAGCCGAAGCTCCACAAAACGGCCCGAAGGGGTCGCTACCCCACCAAATTGAGCCGAAGCTCCACAGAAACGGGGTTTAGTCTCCCTCGTAGACAAAGAGACATCGCACATTTGCTAATCTAAATCACAAAAATGATCATCAACGATCCTCAAGAAGTGTCAATTACAGTAAGCTAGTAAATATATAAGCTTAGCTTCATGTCCCATAACCACTAGCTTAACTTAAATACTTACGAACAAATTGTAGTTCTCCACTCGAAAATTGTCACAAGAGATTCAATCGAACAAGTCTAAGAATTAACCGACGAAGTAAACACAAGCATTTCATACCCTTTTTTTACTAAATCGTTCAATTAGATTTCTCGTACGAGTGAGATGAAGTGACAAATCACAAAAATGATTGTAGAAACAATAAATCACAAAAATTCACATTCGAAGACGTGAATAAAATCCAAAGAATTCAATTCCAAATCCATCAAAGTGGAAATACCTTTGCGACTTAACAGCCACAGCTTACGACTTAACATAAGTCAACACAAGAAATCAACGGTTTTAGAAATAGCATGCGACCTAACAGAGAAACACAACACGGCGTGACTTATAGCATGGCGCGACCTATATCATGTCGCGACCTAAGTTGGTGCGGCTTAAAGCATAAAGGGAGGTCGTGTGACTTAAGTGGGGACGACCTAAAATGGCATGACCTAAGTGATGCAAGCGGCATAACAGGCCGAGCGACCTATGGGTTGTGACCTAAGGCAGGCTGACCTAACTGCAAGGCAAGAAGAGCAACGACCTATGTGGTCAGCGACCTAAGAGTGTTGCGACTTATCATGGCCGAGCGACCTAAGTTGGCGCGACCTAAGCGGCAGAGCGTTACTGGCCGAGCGCGCGACCTAATCAGAGCAAGCATGCCGAGCGACCTAGGGAGTTACGACCTAAGGGGGAAAGACGAGCGACCTGACGACTAAACAAGGCCGTGCGACCTAACGACCTAACGAATAAACAAGGTCGTGCGACCTAACGACCTAAGGCGCATGAGAAGGCCGAGCAACGACCTAAGCATGGCGCAACCTATAGGGGAACGACCTAAATGCAGGCCAACCTAATGTGCAAGCCGAGAACCCTATGTGCAGGCCGAACGACCTAAGCAACAAAAACGCCAAAAACTCTCTCAATTTGCAACCGATCGAGCACGAACGCTAGGGGATTACGCCTATCGGCTACCCGGTCCTATTGGCTCCTCGGTGCATCACCAAAAACGTGTTCAAACATCAAAGTTAGGATTTTTTTAAAGATTTGAACCCAAAAACTGAAAATTGGGATTTTCACCAATTCAATCCAAACCAAGAGCAAATGCACATGAATAAGTGTTAGGAATTCATACCCAACAATCAAAGATAGTTATAGACAAAGATGTGAGATAAAAATCTCACCTTTACACAAAATCAATGAAGAAGAAGCTTGAGAGAAAAGGAAGAGTCAACGGCTTCTCTTTGAATTTGGAGTTGAATGTTGGATTTGCAAATGAACTTGAGCTTGGAGTTTTAATTTCCATTCCTTCCTCCATTTGTGATGAAGCTTGAGTGTTAGGAAATGAAAGTAAAGTTATGAAGGGAAGGGGGTTGAGCTAGAGTAAATAGTTTAGGCTAATTGGGATAAACTAAACCTAATGCCCAAAGTGAAAAAGTGACAAAATTCCACTAACTCCAAACATATCAAAGTTTATACTCAAAAAGATCGCAAACGGTATTTTTGACCCAATGGAAGTGGTTTTGGGTCCTAATTCGACCGTAAGCAAAAAGTAACTTTTCGGACTAAAATCCGACTAACGATAAAACAGTAAAATAAAATATTTAAATATTCAATCGTAACATATGCGGGTTGTTACAACAATCCACAGGAACTACAGTTTTGTTCAGACGTCCTCTAAGATCAAAATTTAGAACCCTCCTTAGGGTTCAAGGCAGAGCCACCCAGTGGATCTCCTACTATAAGCTTCAACTCTAAATGGGAGCGTCTTTTTCCCTATAGCATTCTCAAAACATTTCATATTATATACATATAGTACCTTTCAAATCATACTCTTTTATATGTATCACATATAAACATCAAAATCGATAGTTCTCAAACTTGGCTTTCCAAATTCCCAAAATTTACTTTTTTTCTAAAACCAAAAGCCTTTCGAAATCAAAGAGTTCCAAAACCTTTTTAGTTTTGTTCTCATAAAATCATTCTTATTTATATAAAATTATTTTTTCAACTTGAATAATTCTCGAGTTACTTCATACTTATACAAATTCCTCTTTATATTTCTAATATCTTTCAAGATCCCTTCTTCTAGTTATAAATCTCATTAATGCCAACTCAAATTTTTGTTCAAGTTTGATTTCCTTTACAAAGTCATTTGTACATTACCTACGTCTTATAAAGTGAGTTCCAGTTATAATACTATCCAATCTTTTATTCTTATATCATCATATTTTTCTCAAAATTTATTATTTTAGTCTAAAATAATTTCTACTTCAATTTTTGATTTCGGTTCCCACCTCAAATTTTTGCTTCCATTCCATTTGGATTAATACGTCAATTTTATTCTAATTGGTATTTAAATCTATGATTTAAATATAAGTAATTTCCACTCCATCCAGTTTGAATTTAGAAGATAGCTTTAAAAAGTTTAAAATAGTGAAATAGTTGTAAAGTAGTTAAATAGTAAGTATAAGATAGTTTGAGTTAAAAGAATGGTCTGTATAATAACTCGCTTGGAAAAATCCAAATAATATGAATATTTAAGAAAGTAGTTTTTAGACAGTTTATATCAAAATAATTTATTTGGAAATAGTTGCCGAGTCAAACAAGTTCAATCTCCTATCTCCAACTCATTCAATTTCCAATATCCATTCCCATTTAAATAGGTTCAATCCAGATTTCCATTCGAATTAACTTCGATTTCCATTCCAATTCAAATCAATTCCACTTTGAATTTGAGCTAATTCACTTTGATTATAGTTCCAACCAATTCGATTCAATTCCTGTGTTACTAAATAAGCAATTATGAATTTTCATTCGAATAAATAAAAAGTGATTTTATATTAGATCGTACTTCTACATAATATTCCACACATTGATAGACTACACACTAGTAGGTTCAAACATTACATCCCTTTATCCATAATAAGAGCCCCTACAAAAGTCATAAATCTAGACGCCTTCACCATCACCTAGGGGTTTAGAAAAGAACAGAGCCCTAGCGTTCTTTTAAAAAAAAATCCCTACGGACTTCCTTCTAATGGGCAAAGCCCGTACATGCAATTTTCAACAGGATGTCCCCACTTATAGCATTTACCACAAAAGGTTTCCACCCTTATATCTATCTAGATAACCTTCACGCCACCCGCAGAACGTTCTACTGCCTTTAGCGACGTGTCCAGTCATTTTACAATGATAGCAAATAGTCGACTCGTCGACTGGTACCACGGGTTTACGTTTCCCTTTTCTCACTTTAGGGCAATGTTTTAGAGAATATTCTTTCTCATGACACTAAAGCATAAGATTTCAAAGTGGAAATGTTGGAATGTATCTTTCAATTCCTTCATTGTCTTACTGCACGTAGCTGCGTTGACCCTTATTGTAACACTTGTAGCAAGTGACATTATCATACGGCCCTGATCCAGCCCTTTCCTTAACCCGTTCTCATACTCCAGTATTGCTTCTTCTCGTTCCTTACGTACAACTGCTCTCTGCTCCCTATGTCTTGCCTTCCATTCTTCCCCCTTAGCTATCACTCACTCTTGGACTGGATTCTAGTGGGACTTCCTAACCTATAATTAAGACTCTGATTAATTGAATTTTTAGCTTTTATCCCTTTATCAATTTATTTACTTCCATACTTGAAATCCTAATTTCGTCTTGAAATTTCCCAGTCAGGCCATAAGTTCAAAACTTATTTTAACTCATCCTAAGTTAAATTTCCTATTCGTTCAATCCATTTAACATTACTCGACTTAAATTTTCCACTCCAAATTTAAATTTCTTATCAATATCGCTTCCTAGTTATAAGTTCAAAAACTTATTTTCCTATGAGTTATACTTCTCATTCTTAGGCCACAATTCAACACTTAGTATTTATTTCAATCAACTTAAAATCATAAATACACACACACACACACATATACATATGTATGTATGTATCCCATTCATATACCCAATCACATTTAAATTTTCGAACCATCCTAGGATTTTATCCAAAACAAATTTATCTTTATACAACTCTTGTTTTAAAACAGGATTTTTATATTCAAAAATATTCTAAATAATATTATTTATTATTACTTTTAACACTTTGAAACAATTCCAAAACTTCTTCTGGCTTAGATTTAGAGCTTCATATTTAAATTGTTTTCAATTTATAAGTCATACTTATATAAATTTTTACTCCCTTAAAATATTTCACTCTGTTTTATTATTGTTTATTATAAAATAAACATATTTATTAAGATGCAACAATCAATTTATAATATCATATCTAGAAATCGAACACACCATATGTTCCATCATATTTTACTTGAACAATACAAGCCGGGTAACTTATTTCAAGTACTTTGAAAATTCCTTTGAATTTTCTGGGATTTAAATTCAGGTTTTGAATCCATTTTTAACTTAAATTATTTGTATATTTAATCCTTACCCATATTTCCATTTGGTTATATGTGTTTTACCACTTAAATCTTATAATCTTATTTAATTTCAATAACAACAACCAATTCCCTTAACCCACTATAATAATTAGAAAAGTTATTCCTTTATATATCAAAATATAACCTTTATATGTAAAAATAATTTTTAAACCGTTTTGAAAAACATTATATAAGAAAATAACAAGTACGCCTTCATATAATACTCTCAACTCATCCTAGGGTACTACTAACCCTATATCTTATGAGTAATCCTCACCAAAGCCAAGGTTCTCGCTTAACCTTCAGCTCTGATACGACGTGTAATGGCCCAAGGATTTTCGACCTCGAAAAATTGACACTAATACGTCCATTGTATAGAGTGCCGAGAAATCGAGTGTCAGAAATCCCAGACTGTTAAGGTTTAGAAGAAAAAAGAGGTAGAATAAGAAAATGAAATAACATCATAGAATCTCACTATCGCAGCGGAACAAAATATAATATAAAATAACAGCATTTATACAAAGAAAAGCTGTAATTGTCAAAACACGTACAAGATATCAGAGTACAACCATCACCAAATAAATCTGGACAGTTGTAATAACTTGTCCCTAAATATTATCTGAATAGTCTATACTACACAACGAGATGTAATCAATATGTCTCTGCCATCCAGCTCGTCTCCGGACTCCAAAGCATCCTAACCTGAAAATATGTAATACTCGGTCTGACCCGAGCATTGCAATAAAGTAACACCCGAGTCAGGCTGGAAACCAGCATGAGTAAACCCATATAATGTGAAATACTGGGATGATCAAATCTCCTTTGAAAAACCAAGGTAACTCATAAAATCGACGAGTTTTTATCTGTTTTTAACCAAAAACTTTGCAGAAATCCCTTGATTTTATAATAATGTCCAATATAGTTACTTCTTTGAAATAGTCAAATCCACTTAATTTATTCGATTCCAGCCTACTAGACTTTGCAATCAAACCCGTAAAGATTTATAGCGATTACTGAATCGAAATGGTTTCGAATACGCTGATATCCGATCCGAATTTCTTCGAATCCAAGTGATAAATTTAAAAGGTTGAATTTGTTAAAGTAAACAAATTTATTATTTAAGGTGAAAATATTCAAATATGGTATTTTATTACAACCGTTTATTTCAACTAAAGCGTATCATCATTTAATTCAATTATTTAAACTCGATTAGTCACTTAACGTCATAGACAAGAATAATAGAATTTAATCTCCCATAGAATTAAACTACAAATTCAGCGGTCTATAACGGACGTCAAAATAATCCACATTTCAGATTTTTATTAATCTTTGATTAACCGTATCCACTTACCTTTGAACCCAATTAATTTCGAATTAAACAATTAATAAAAAAATATCATTAATTTCATACATTTTAGTTAAATATAATAAAAATAATAATGTTAATTTCCTTAAAATTTGTAAATATCATCGAAACTTAAATTACGGATTCAAAATAAAAATTAGGCTTTTAGTTGAGGAAGGGAATACAAGTTATCGTATAAATGTGTATGTGTATAAATATAGATTCATTACCTCCTTCTTTCGTTATATTTTTTTCTTCCATCTTCCTCTTATTTTTCTCTTCCCTTTCTTATATTCATTTTCTTCCTTATTTTCTTTTCTTTCTTCTTTCCTTTTGCTTATCTCTTTTCTTTTTAATTTTTTTTCTTTTCTCTGGCCCGTTCCCTTTACTTTCCGGCCCACACTTTCTCCTCTCTTCCTTCTTCCAGTTCCCTTCTTCCGTCCGTCCTTCGCATCTCCCATCCGTGCAGTACACACCTCCTTCGACCGACTATCCTCACCGCCAATCACCTCCACATGACGCCCTTACCCTTCTCACTCGATCGACCACCTGAAACCACGATCACGCTCCCGATTCCAAAATCAAACCCCTCGCTCAAAACTGGGGCAAAACCTCTTTACCTAAACCACCTCGTTTCGCCACCATGCGCCGTCGATCCCCTCCATACTTTGCCAAAACGTGCGCCACATCCATCCTACCATTTCCCCTCATACCACATATCTCACTCGCCTCCTCCACACCACCAATGCCTCGACAATAACCGTCCATAAAATCCTACCCTAAACCCTACAATGAGTTCGCCACGCTTCCCCATTCCACCGAAAAATCATCTTTCATTTTTCTCGGTTCCTCCACCACCTAATGCCCGTCCACGCCAAGTACTGTGCCCCCAAATCAACCCAGATGCCGAAATTTGCTGTTTGCCTAATTTTCAATCATCTTTCACATCCCAACAATCACACCACTAAAAATTAAAGTAAGGCCACCAAAATTCATCATTTCTCAAATCGATTCCAGTTATGTATGCGACAACATGAATTAAAATAATTGATTTTCTGGAAATATTTGATTACCTACTGTAATTCCTATTTTGTAGTGACCCTACCTTATAGTTTGCTATGAAAGCATTTTTAAAAACAAGTATACTCAATTATAACCACGTATCCTTCAAACATCACAGCCTAAAATCACTTAGATGAAGAGAATTCGATTTTTGAAAGGTTTTTGAACATGTCAGAAGCAAGAACAGAGGCAAGCAAAATTGTACAGGCATTCACACCTCATCCATACACATGCATATATATTTACATTCTATCTTATGCAACTCCATAATCAACTGTTTCTTTAACATAATCATATTATAAAGAAGATTAGATTTTTGAAAGAAGGTTTACTCACTTGATTTGTTTGAACAGAAGACACTGGCTTTTGCACTGATGCTTGCTTTTGATTTGGTTTTGATCTTCTTTTGTTTTAGTTGAGTTTGTTTGCTTTAAGTTTTTAGTTGTAAGATGGTAGGGATATTTACCTTTTGTTATACTCAGCTGGGTGAAAGAAATGAGACAAAGGAGATATATATAGAGAAAGGTAGGCTGCGGTACATAGTAAGTTTGTTTTTATTTCCTTTTGATTTTGTACATTTCTTCTTTTTTGCTCAAAGATTCCTTTTTGACCAGATCTAATTTCATATAAACGTTTTGATTTGTGTTTTCATATGCTTGTCCTGATTTTTGCTGTTTGACATTACTTTTTATTATATTTTTGAATGCTTGGATTTGATGTTTTATGTGCTTGAGTTGAAATGTGCATTAAATGCTTGTCTCCCTATGTCATGCATATATATATATATATATATATATATATATATATATATATATATATACACACACATATTTCATATGTATATTTGTTTTTACTAATGCATTTGTATTTGTTATCATATATATACTTATACATTCCCATATTTACAAATGATATATGCTTCTCAACTTATGTATACATATATATGTATTTTTTATATTATCGTATTTACATTTATGCCTTGCTATATATATTTTACTTTATTTATATAAATTTTCGTACCTATTACTCCATATGGCGCATGTACATTTATATATTTTCCCATTTTCTATATACTTATGCACATTTTATTATTATTATATATTTATATCTAAACATCACAAAACTTGTGTATATATATATATATGGATATTTTATCTTGAATTTAAATGGTGAAGTATATAATATTTTCTATAAGATTTTTAATATCTAGAGATTTTATAATTCAATATTTATTTTAGTTTCCAAATCAATTTATATATATTCAGATATTTTCAATTACCATAAATTCATTTGTCGACCCATCAAAATTAACATTCGAATAATTTAAATTAGTTAATTACCCAATTAACAGACGTAAAAAAATCGAGTCATCATAATAGTGAGCTTCGGAAACCGAGTAGCGAAGCTATAGCGAATTTTTAATTAATCGTTGAAACTCAAGATGAGAACTCCTAATTAAACCATTATATTACGTGTAATAACCCTGTATTTTGTAATTATTTTAATTGTATATTTTAATTATTTTAATTTTAATTTTGATAAAAAAAACTTATTTTACTTATTGAAATGATTAAATTTTATTATTTAAATATAAATCTTGATTTTTATATGAATTATAATTCCAAAACTTGTGTAAGTTGAATATTTCCAGAAAAAGTGAATTTTTGGTCAAATAGTCAAACTTTGTCTTTTAAATTAAAAATTTAAAAGTTTTAAATTTTAATTTTTATCTTTTATTATGAAAATAGATTTAATAATTTGAACACTGCTTTTTGTTTCGTGGAAAACAGAGTTAAACTGCAAAAGATACGTACATTTCAATTTTGAGTATAAATTGTTTATTTGCAATTTTGTTATTTTAAATTGTATAAATTTTATTTTTTCTTTGTCATATTTTATTTTAATATGTTTTAATATGTTATATTATGTATATTTTGACTTTTAAATATTTTTAAAATGATAATAGAATTTTTCTAAAATTTACTATGAGATTTCCTGTTTTTAAAAGGCTGTTTTCCTTTTTCTGCTATTTTCTTCATCTAAACTATATTTAAATTAAAATTTATTGATTTACTTTTGTGATTTCCTTTTTATTTTGTTTTCTTATATTTATTTATAAATGCTTTTAAGTACATAAAAATTTTTCCAAGTTCATTGCACTTATTTTTCATATTTTCAAGACTAGTTGCAAATTTTGCTGTTTTATTTAATTAAACTATATATAATTAATAATTAATTAATTTATTTTTGTTTATTTACTAAATTTTCGTATTTTATCTGATTTTATATATATATTTCAGTTATATAAGGTTTAAAAAGAAAATAATGGAAATTTGAAGAGTTTGTATCTCTTTAGTTGCTCAAGGCTCTTCGTTTTTCCGCCTCTTCATTTTCTTTTGCCTTTTCCTCTCCTTGCTTTAGCCATACCTTTTTCTTGCATTAGCCGTGAATTCTCATTGCTAATTCACGTGAGAAACTTCTCCTCTCTTCATTTCTCACGGCCACTTTATTTTCTGTAAAAATATATGCAAGTTAATGGCTTCTTCCTCTCACTTTTCTTCTTATTTCCATTGATTTTGCCTCGCCTCTTCTCCTAGCTTTGTTTGGCCTAGCCTCTCCACCATCAGCTCCACCATCACCTCCTCCATCTACAGCAGCCATCAGCCCCTTCTCTGACAAAAAAAGTCAAGCCATGAGCACTTGATGATGATAGCTCCACAAAATTTGCACAAACTCCTCCAATAATGCCTTGCCAAGCCACAAACTTCACCATAGCCTTTCATATTCATTTCGGCCACACCCCTAGCTCCACCACCACCTACTGACCTGACCTTTAGCTGCAGCTCTACCTCTGTCCAGATCTGAAAAGCCCTATAGCCGAACCCCACTTACCCATAGCCGAGCCACATGTTGACCAAACTTGCCTATATTGCTTTATTCCTATGTGTTCTTCATGTTGTTGCACTCCACTACACCTTCATCTCCACTTGTTGCCCTTCCTATATGATGTTAAACCTGACCTATATGATGCCATACTTGACCCAAAAACACATCATGGCTGAGCATAGAGTCCCCTAAGGCCAAGCATTGAAGTGGTTGAAGCAAGGTCCAATCTACCTTGTTCATTTTTGCTTTGTATTTCAACTTGTTTCAATGTTATTGTGTGTTGATTATTTATATATTGCCTTGTTTGTTTTGTTTTGGGTTGTTGATACAAAATCATATCTTGGCTCTCTCCACTCATTCAAATCAAGTCATACTTGTCGTGCCTTTGGAATCACTCTTGGGTGTGTTGTTTGTCTCTAGCTACGAAAATATGAGTCTTTCTCACTCTGACATTTATACTTATGAAATAGTGAATTGATGACAAGTGTTTAGTAATATAAAATGTTATGCAAGTTAATGATGATCATATGATATGCTATGCCATGTTATTACCATGTTAAAACTGTTAATTATCACCTGACATCTGATATATGACATTATATTGTGACATTGACATTGTTTATATTGTTTATGCATATGTTAACACTGCAAGTTCCCTGTTAGAATAGAATCACTATGGGTTGAAATGATACATACCCGAACGTACTTTAGAATAGGGAAAATTGTTATGGTCTGAAATGATAGGCCTGAGCGATTTTTATTGTATTTTATTTGACTTGGGATTACGGGTTTGAAATGATAGAACCCGGGTTTTCTTTGTAAACTGCGGATTGAAATGATATATATCTGTATCACTTGACCTAGGTTATAAAATTTTATACAGACCCCGTGGTATATTTTTAAATGATTTTTATTAAAATATGTATTTTTAAAAGTACGAAATATTGATAAAAAAATATATTTTTATGGTTTTAAGAAAATTGACTATTAAGTCTTGAAATTGTGAATTTAAGTATGTAAATTTGAAGTAAATGTGATTTTGACTTTAAATTTTATTTTAAAATGTAAATAAATAATGGAAATTAAATTTAAAGTTTTGAAATGATATTTGAAGTAAAATTTTAAGTTTATTTAATTTATAAATTAATAAACAGTGAATTTTGACTTAATAAATGAATGGAGTTTGCAAAATTGAATATTCGATCTTAAAATTTTATTGTGTTAAATCAAATGCTAAAATGATTTTTAAATGTGAAATTTTGAAGTCTAGAAATATGATTTTTAAGTTATAATAATAAAAATTGGGAGTTTTATTATTATTTTTGAAAAGTTAAAATAAAATCTGGAATTTTATAGCATTTCCAAAATGCTGTAGTCTTTTGACAGTAATTTTAAATGCTGTTGTTTTTGAATTTAACTATGATTGAAATAACTAAATATCTATTACGGCATTTTATAAATGTCGTTATTCTTGAACTAAACCATTTTTGAAACTATAAGCTACGATAGCACTTTATAAATGCCGTCGTTGCTATAATTTGACAATGTTTTGAAATGTTATAGATTTTAACACTGTCTGGGTTATATTTTAAAGTGTTAAATAATTTAACCTTTGAAATGGGTTATTTGTGAAATTTTAGAATTTTTGAATATTTAAATATGAATTTTTAAGGAATTTAAATTGAATTTGAATTTAAATAAAGTTTACTTGGTTATGTGTTAAACGGAATGAAATGTAATGAGATAAATGAATTTTGAAGGGAATTTTGAAATGTATTTTTGTAATGATATTTGAAATAATAAATGAGTGATAGATTTGAAAAAAAGAAGTATTTAAATTTGAGTAATTGAATTTGAACTCAAACAATGATTTGAAATGAGGTTTTGAAAGGATATGATATTTTTATGATTTGAAATGGTTTGGAAATGATTTGATCTTTATTTTGATAAAGAATATGAATTTGGAATGATATTTGATTTTTGATAAATGAATATTTGAAGTTTATATTTGTATGAAAAGATATTTGGTTTGATCGTAATTTAAGTTTATTTAAATAATATTGGATTTATGAAATGAATATTTCAAAACTAAATAATAATGAAATTAGATTTGAGATATGAATATATGGAATTATAAAGTTTAGTTTTGAAATGTGGGATATTAAAGTTTGGAAATATATTAAAATTGGATTGTTATTTTGTAGATCAAATCTATATTTGAAATTTATAAGATTTGAAATGTTTTGTTAGAAAACTAAATTGAATTGAGACTGATGGTTTGATTTGAATTAAATTGGAAATTTGGAATTTTGGTTTAATTGAATAAATTTGTAAAATGTAAAGAATTAAAAGAATGTTCCATGATTTCAAATGTATGATTTTAAAATGTTATGATTTTCAAGGTGTAACGATTGCAAGTATTTTGGTTTCGGAAGAGTTATAACTTTGAAAGTATTATGATTTTTGAAAGTGAATATATGGTTGAAATGGAATTGATAAAGTATAAACTATTTTGATTTGAATATAGTTTTGAAATAAAATGGTTTTGGTTTCGAAGTATAACTATTTTGAAAGGGATATAGTTTTGAAATGAAATGATTTGATTCTTGAAGTATAAACTATTTTGAAATGACCACGGCGTTATAATAACGTTTGGTTGTTAAAGAGACCGGGATCGGAAGTTGTCATACTCTCTGCCAACTCCGAAAACCACTTTAACAACCGTGTACGCGGTGGAGTTTCCAGAATGAAGTAGGATGGTGGCGTCGTTCTTGAGGTATATTACGTGGACCCAACTCCCGTGAGTTGGCATAAGGTGGCTAAAACAGGAGCGATCTTGGGCTAAAAGGGGCAGCTCCTCTGGTCGGACACATTCCTTCGATACTATACTCTTACTGGTGATTGATTAGATGGTCATCCTCCGATTTTGATATGGGAGTGTGTTCCGAGGTGGGCGTATGTGGCTGCTGCGTTACCACCAGCCCGTGTGCGTAATTGGTATATCTACCCTGGCATTGCCTTGTGTGCCGTGTCACCTACCATACCGAGCCTTTACTACGAGTTTGTTTTTCTCCCGTAGCCCGTGTGGTATCCTCTGACAGTCACCCAGAGTGGAGATGACATGATATTGGATGGACTACTGGGACTATTATGTGTGAAGGGTGATATGGGTAGCCCGGAACGCTATTTAAAAGTATGTTTATTTTACTGTAGACATTATTATAGTAGCGCAATATTACTACATAGTAAATAGTTTAACGGATCCTTAAAGGATGAGCGATTCCAAGCATCCTTTAAGTTACTGATGCATTTTTGTTACTGTTCACTTGAGTTTATTTACAGTTCATAAGTATTTATGTCCTGACTCGAGTGTTTTGTATTTTGCTTTACGCTCGAGTCAGATTGAGTGAGTTAGCATTCAAGATTCACCTTCGGAGTTGGAGCTTTCCTTGAAGATCCAGCCATCTATTTTGCTTTCTGTATCTAGTTATTTCAGTGATGTATTCTGATTTGTACCTGATGTATCTTGTTACTTTTTGTTGTATCATGTTTAACTCTGATGTATCTTATTTTTATATAGTAGCTTCATGAATTACTATTTCTTTTAAATTCCGCTGCATTATTAAATACTCCGTGTCTGTGATCTGTGATTACGTATTTACTGTATATTCTGAGATTTGCCAAATTTTATTTACAACGCGGTATTTTGAGCAATTCAAGTCCAACGTGCGGATGCGAATGGTTGAAAATATCGGGTTGTTACATTTGGTATCAGAGCTTTGGTAGCTCTAGGCAAAACTCATCATATAGAGTAGATGTATTTACAAAATCACTTTCATTCGAGTTGAATCTCTTTCTTTTGACTCGATTCCTTGGAATTTTGGAACGTTCCCTACGGTTCCAAAATCCATTCTTATTCCCCTACTATTCATCTTCATTTGATTTCGGAGTATCCCATAACTCCACTTCGAATGATCTTTATAGTGAATTGGCGGTCTCACCAGTATTCTAATTTTCGTGTAAAAGGGGTGAAACTCCTTTACAATTAGCATCGATTCACCAGAGATTTATATTTATCATCGGTTTAGATGCTAGTATCTCCTATTATCCCAAACTTTATCTCTTGAGGTCGAATGTAGATTTACCCAGAAAATCCACATCGATCTTATTCTTTAAGTCACGGTTGACCCGGTTAAGGTTGCCCACGATTTATTTCAGCTTATCCACCTCCCTACTCTGTATTTTATCATCATGTGTTTTGTTTCCAATCTATTCTTCCAAACATTTTGAATTGTACTTGTAAATCTATATTTTGTTTTATATATTGTGTTGTTTGAGTTGTTGATATTGGATTGGGTTTCTGATCGATTCGTCTGATCAACGCTATCGATAAGATTTCCAAAACACTTTAACAGAACAAACTGACACAATATTATTTTAAAAATTTGGATAAATGATTCAAACTTGAGATAATTGAATTTGAAAGTTTTATTTGTATAACAAACAATTGCATTTCAATATAACTTACCTTAATTTTTTTTTAAAGTTAACAATGTAATTAGATAATATACAATATAAAAGGATTTTATAAATAAAATTTGAGTGGTTATAATAAATGTTATACACTTAAATTTTGGTTATAAAAGATTAACAGAGGTAAATAAAGAAAAAGAAAATTTAAAGAGATTTTATTTAAATAACTTAATAATCAAATTTGATTTAATATGGAACCTTAAGTCTAACCCAGAAATTTTAATAAAGGTTATTTCCTGAAATGAATATGTTTGTATACTAAACAATGTATCTTTGAATAGAAAATAAAATATATTTGAATGGGATATTTTGTAATAAGGTTTATTTAACTTGAAATCATAGTTTAATTGATGTATAAATGAATAAAGGTGTAAAGAAATTTGATTGCTGTATTTGCTATGATATCTATTTTATAAATAAAATATTTTATTTATAAAATAGATATGTCTTGTAAAATGAATAATTTTAGTTTAAATAGTCAAGATGTATTTTTAATATCACTAAAATTTGATTATTGAGAATTTGGTTTTCAAATGGAAATTTAAAGTGTAACTTATTAAAGGAATATCCTATTTATGAAATGAGTATTTTAAATAAAGTGTTAGGTTATTTGTTAAATTAAGAAATAGGTAAAATAATGAACTTTTGACTTAATAAATGAAGTATAGTTTAATTTGGATATTCCATTCATAAAAGTTGTTTTAATAAATATAAGTAAATGATATCCAAATGAATATTTCTAAAATTGAACTGATTTGAAATACTAATATGTCTACTGTAACATATTATAAGTGCCGCTGTTTCTAAAATAAAATGTTTTGGAAATTTTATAATTGAATAAATGAACTTAGAAATGTTACAATTTTGAAATGAGTATTATTTGACATTGAATTTAAATGGTTTAAAGGAAGATTATTTTAAAGGTGTTATGATTTCAAAGTATTATGATTTCAAAGCATGATGATTTCAAATTTATTATCTTATTTTGTTTTTCAAACTATCTTTTAGTTGTCCTTATTTTCCTTATCTTTCTATAGAATGGGGAGGCTATTGCTTATACCAGTCTGTTTAGGAATCTTTCTATAATCTTTGAAAATCTTTGGTACTCATCTGGATCTGAACACTGCTTACCATCCACAGACTATTAGTCAAACGGGAAGGGTGAATCAGATTTTAGAGGATCTTTTTGTGCTTGTATTTTTTATTCTGGAGGATCTTGGAAGATCATCTCCACCTTGTTAAACTTACCTATAACAATAGTTATCAGGTATAATTCGAATATACTTGTCATCTTATCTAAATCTGGTCTCATTCTATATTTTTTTTTCTGTGCTTTCCCGTACCTCGTTCCTTTTCGGGGACGAAAAGTTATGAGTGGGGGAGAGTGCAACAACCCTGTATTTTGTAATTATTTTAATTGTATATTTTAATTATTTTAATTTAAATTTTGATTAAAAAAAACTTATTTTACTTATTGAAATGATTAAATTTTATTATTTAAATATAAATCTTGATTTTTATATGAATTATAATTCCAAAACTTGTGTAAGCTGAATATTTCCAGAAAAAGTGAATTTTTGGTCAAATAGTCAAACTTTGTCTTTTAAATTAAAAATTTAAAAGTTTTAAATTTTAAATTTTATCTTTTATTATGAAAATAGATTTAATAACTTGAACACTGCCTTTTGTTTCGTTGAAAACAGAGTTAAACTGCAAAAGATATGTACATTTCAATTTTGAGTATAAATTGTTTATTTGCAATTTTGTTATTTTAAATTGTATAAATTTTATTTTTTCTTTGTCATATTTTATTTTAATATGTTATATTATGTATATTTTGACTTTTAAATATTTTTAAAATGATAATAGAATTTTTCTAAAATTTACTATGATGATTTCCTATTTTTAAAAGGCTGTTTTCCTTTTTCTGCTATTTTCTTCATCTAAACTATATTTAAATTAAAATTTATTTATTTACTTTTGTGATTTCCTTTTTATTTTGTTTTCTTATATTTATTTATAAATACTTTTAAGTACATAAAAATTTTCCCAAGTTCATTGCACTTATTTTTCATATTTTCAAGACTAGTTGCAAATTTTGTTGTTTTATTTAATTAAACTATATATAATTAATAATTAATTAATTTATTTTTGTTTATTTACTAAATTTTCGTATTTTATATGATTTTATATATATATTTCAGTTATATAAGGTTTAAAAAGAAAATAATGGAAATTTGAAGAGTTTGTGTCTCTTTAGTTGCTCAAGGCTCTTCGTTTTTCCGCCTCTTCATTTTCTTTTGCCTTTTCCTCTCCTTGCTTTAGCCGTACCTTTTTCTTGCATTAGCCGTGAATTCTCATTGCTAATTCACGTGAGAAACTTCTCCTCTCTTCATTTCTCACGGCCACTTTATTTTCTGTAAAAATATATGCAAGTTAATGGCTTCTTCCTCTCACTTTTCTTCTTATTTCCATTGATTTTGCCTCGCCTCTTCTCCTAGCTTTGCTTGGCCTAGCCTCTCCACCATCAGCTCCACCATCACCTCCTCCATCTACAGCAGCCATCAGTCCCTTCTCTGACAAAAAAAGTCAAGCCATGAGCACTTGATGATGATAGCTCCACAAAATTTGCACAAACTCCTCCAATAATGCCTTGCCAAGCCACAAACTTCACCATAGCCTTTCATATTCATTTCGGCCACACCCCTAGCTCCACCACCACCTACTGACCTGACCTTTAGCTGCAGCTCTACCTCTGTCCAGATCTGAAAAGCCCTATAGCCGAACCCTACTTACCCATAGCCGAGCCACATGTTGACCAAACTTGCCTATATTGCTTTATTCCTATGTGTTCTTCATGTTGTTGCACTCCACTACACCTTCATCTCCACTTGTTGCCCTTCCTATATGATGTTAAACCTGACCTATATGATGCCATACTTGACTCAAAAACACATCATGGCTGAGCATAGAGTCCCCTAAGGCCAAGCATTGAAGTGGTTGAAGCAAGGTCCAATCTATCTTGTTCATTTTTGCTTTGTATTTCAACTTGTTTCAATGTTATTGTGTGTTGAATATTTATATATTGCCTTGTTTGTTTTGTTTTGGGTTGTTGATACAAAATTATATCTTGGCTCTCTCCACTCATTCAAATCAAGTCATACTTGTCGTGCCTTTGGAATCACTCTTGGGTGTGTTGTTTGTCTCTAGCTTCGAAAATGTGAGTCTTTCTCACTCTGACATTTATACTTATGAAATAGTGAATTGATGACAAGTGTTTAGTAATATAAAATGTTATGCAAGTTAATGATGATCATATGATATGCTATGCCATGTTATTACCATGCTAAAACTGTTAATTATCACCTGACATCTGATATATGACATTATATTGTGACATTGACATTGTTTATATTGTTTATGCATATGTTAACACTACAAGTTCCCTGTTAGAATAGAATCACTATGGGTTGAAATGATACATACCTGAACGGACTTTAGAATAGGAAAAATCGTTATGGTCTGAAATGATAGGCCTGAGCAATTTTTATTGTATTTTATTTGACTTGGGATTGCGGGTTTGAAATGATAGAACCCGAGTTTTCTTTGTAAACTGCGGATTGAAATGATATATATCCGTATCACTTGACCTAGGTTAGAAAATTTTATACAGACCCCGTGGTATATTTTTAAATGATTTTTATTAAAATATGTATTTTTAAAAGTACGAAATATTGATAAAAAAATATATTTTTATGGTTTTAAGAAAATTGACTATTAAGTCTTGAAATTGTGAATTTAAGTATGTAAATTTGAAGTAAATGTGATTTTGACTTTAAATTTTATTTTAAAATGTAAATAAATAATGGAAATTAAATTTAAAGTTTTGAAATGATATTTGAAGTAAAATTTTAAGTTTATTTAATTTATAAATTAATAAACAGTGAATTTTGACTTAATAAATGAATGGAGTTTGCAAAATTGAATATTCGATCTTAAAATTTTATTGTGTTAAATCAAATGTTAAAATGATTTTTAAATGTGAAATTTTGAAATTTTGAAATATGATTTTTAAGTTATAATAATAAAAATTTGGATTTTTATTATTATTTTTGAAAAGTTAAAATAAAATCTGGAATTTTATAGCATTTCCAAAATGCTGTAGTCTTTTGACAGCAATTTTAAATGCTGTTGTTTTGAATTTAACTATGATTGAAATAACTAAATATCTATTACGGCGTTTTATAAATGCCGTTATTCTTGAGCTAAACCATTTTTGAAACTATAAGCTACGATAGCACTTTATAAATGCCATCGTTGCTATAATTTGACAATGTTTTGAAATGTTATAGATTTTAACACTGTCTGGGTTATATTTTAAAGTGTTAAATAATTTAATCTTTGAAATGGGTTATTTGTGAAATTTTAGAATTTTTGAATATTTAAATATGAATTTTTAAGGAATTTAAATTGAATTTGAATTTAAATAAAGTTTACTTGGTTATGTGTTAAACGGAATGAAATGTAATGAGATAAATGAATTTTGAAGGGAATTTTGAAATGTATTTTTGTAATGATATTTGAAATAATAAATGAGTGATGGATTTGAAAAAAAGAAGTATTTAAATTTGAGTAATTGAATTTGAACTCAAACAATGATTTGAAATGAGGTTTTGAAAGGATATGATATTTTTATGATTTGAAATGGTTTGGAAATGATTTGATCTTTATTTTGATAAAGAATATGAATTTGGAATGATATTTGATTTTTGATAAATGAATATTTGAAGTTTATATTTGTATGAAAAGATATTTGGTTTGATCGTAATTTAAGTTTATTTAAATAATATTGGATTTATGAAATGAATATTTCAAAACTAAATAATAATGAAATTAGATTTGAGATATGAATATATGGAATTATAAAGTTTAGTTTTGAAATGTGGGATATTAAAGTTTGGAAATATATTAAAATTGGATTGTTATTTTGTAGATCAAATCTATATTTGAAATTTATAAGATTTGAAATGTTTTGTTAGAAAACTAAATTGAATTGAGACTGATGGTTTGATTTGAATTAAATTGGAAATTTGGAATTTTGGTTTAATTGAATAAATTTGTAAAATGTAAAGAATTAAAAGAATGTTCCATGATTTCAAACGTTTGATTTTAAAATGTTATGATTTTCAAGGTGTAACGATTTCAAGTATTTTGGTTTCAGAAGAGTTATAACTTTGAAAGTATTATGATTTTTGAAAGTGAATATATGGTTGAAATGGAATTGATAAAGTATAAACTATTTTGATTTGAATATAGTTTTGAAATAAAATGGTTTTGGTTTCGAAGTATAACTATTTTGAAAAGGATATAGTTTTGAAATGAAATGATTTGATTCTTGAAGTATAAACTATTTTGAAATGACCACGGCGTTATAATAACGTTTGGTTGTTAAAGAGACCGGGATCGGAAGTTGTCATACTCTCTGCCAACTCCGAAAACCACTTTAACAACCGTGTACGCGGTGGAGTTTCCAGAATGAAGTAGGATGGTGGCGTCGTTCTTGAGGTATATTACGTGGACCCAACTCTCGTGAGTTGGCATAAGGTGGCTAAAACAGGAGCGATCTCGGGCCAAAAGGGGTAGCTCCTCTGGTCGGACACATTCCTTCGATACTATACTCTTACTGGTAATTGATTAGATGGCCATCCTCCGATTTTGATATGGGAGTGTGTTCCGAGGTGGGCGTATGTGGCTGCTGCGTTACCACCAGCCCGTGTGCGTAATTGGTATATCTACCCTGTGTAACGACCCAGAATTTTAATTAATTAAAATTTAAATATTTAATTAATTTTAAATATTAATAAGTGAAATTTATAAGTCGAATAAATTTTTATTTCGAATAATTGGATTTAATTGAATAATTAAATCGATAATTTAATATGTTAAATTATGGAAATAATTGAAAATCGAGTTAAATATGATTGAAAATGATTTGTAAATTTTTATTTTATCATATTGAAGTTAGAACGATATTTTAGAACTTTTAAAATCGAATTAAGAGTTTATTTGTGAAAACTGAATATTTTAATACTTAATCGACTAGTAAAAATAGTCAATTTTTGAACAGTCTCAGAATTGGACGAAACCAGTTCCATTGGATCCGTAATAGTTAGTTATTACTGGGTTTCAATTTTCGTAGCAATCGGAGTTATCGTTTGATCGTGGCAGCTCGAAACGCATCGAATTGTTTTTAATATTAATTTGGCGAGTTAAAATAGCCATTTTTCAAACAGTCTCTGATTTCGACGAAACCAGTTTCATCGGATCCGTAATGTGATATTATTGTAAAGTATCAAATTTCGTGTCAATTGGATTTACCGTTTGTCCGGTACAAATTAAAACGCCTAGAAAATCGTTTAAATCGGTTTAATTTAAATTGAACGTTTATTGCCATAACTCACACAGATGTCCGAATTAGCTTTCGAAACCTGTTCCATTGTGTCCGGAACGCGGGGTAAACCCCAAAAACGCTGGTTACGGCGCGTGAATCGGAGTTCGGAATTTCCGGAATGAATAGTGTCGTTCGTTCTTCTATAAATAGCCCCTTTAATTCACAAAAAAAAAAATTTTTAACCCTAATTCTAAACTACAGCCGCCACTATCTACTATCAAGGGCCGAAATGCACTCATCTTCTCCCCTCAGATTCGTCAAATACGTTCATCTATTCGAAGGATGTTCAACATCAAAGTTGGAGAGCTCATCGAGCACTACGAGTTCAACGGTGGAGATCGTAAATAACTCGATGGATTGACAGCAATTGTTGTTTGAAGGGGCCGGCTTTGTGCTCTTTTTTCGAGAGAGAGGGGGGACCGAGCTCTATGATGTTGGGGGCGAAGGTGGCTCTTGGTCGTGGCTACGACATGGTGATAGTTGATCGAGCTAAATGCTAGAGATGAAGTCGCGACATGGAGGAGTTGAGCGTGCGTGTTTTGGGTTTTTATCACGTACTGGAAACGTGAAACGCGAGAGAGAGGAAGAAGGGGGGGGGGTGCGCACGGCCTGGATTTCAAAGCTAGATGATGAACGTTCCAGATTTATTTAGGGTTAGAAAATGAAAATAATTTGTAAATTTAATTATTATATAATACGTGTAACTTCATAAATGCATATCTTTTTCATACGAGGTCGAAAACGCGCGAAACAGGAAGCGTTGGAATCGTATGGACGAGCACTACGTGATGAAATTGGATTGGAGTCGTTTGGAGTTAGTGAGAATTTTGGATAAAATTAAACGCGCGTTTAATTTTATTCGAAATAAATCGCTAAAACGAAATTGAAATCAAGGTGAGAACTTCTCACACAATCGAATCAGTTTCGATTTATATTTTAAATAGTTAGATTTAAAATATTTGAATGCATGTTTGAATGATGATTGTTATCTATTGATTGTTAAAATAGACATTATGCGCCGTTAGTAAGCGGATGTTATTTATTAAAAACATATACCGCGAATATTTCATAAACAGTGAAATTGGTATTATATATGATAGCAATATATATATATTGGCATATGTATATATTGCAGTTATTGATTTCCCGCATTTGTATAGCGGATGAGACCATATTGCGCCGTCTATTAAGCGGATAATATTTTAAATCCCATATACCGCGATAATTCTGTACTGGAGCGGAATTGGTATTGTGCTAATGTTTGTGGATGCAGGGAAACAGGTTGGAGGGATCCAACCGGATTCCTCAACAGTATTTATTTGAATTCAGATATTTTGATATTTGATGGATTATCATATCGATATATGATGTCGTTGGGGTCGTGATTGACTATTTGGTATGTAGCATCATTGGACCAAATTTTGGAATTTTAAAAGGATTTTTAAAGTGATTTTTGAAGAGTATACGTTTATAAAATATTTTTTTGAATTGATCCATTTTAAATAAATAAACGTTATAAATTTTAATGTTATAAAAATTATGGATTTTGAGAAATATAGTTAAAGGTTGATTTTTGAAAATATAAGGCTAATGATTTTATAAAATAGTTTAATCGGGATTTTTGAATTTATTATAAAAGTTGAAAATATAGGATTTATAAATTTGATTATTTTATAAATCAAAATGGTAAAATTATAAAGGAGATTAAAGACGTTTTGAAATAATAATATAAATTGATTTATATAAAAGATTTATAAATTGATATTTATAAATTAGAATATTTTGGATTATAAAACGAGATTTTATAATTGTTAGAATGAATTGTGAATGAATTTCATAAATGAATGAAATTCATAGAATTATAAACGGTGAAGTTATAAATGGAATTTTATAAGCAGTAGGTTTATAAAATTTATAAAGTTATTAAAAGAATGGTTTTGGATAAATAATTGAATCTTATAAGTTATAAGGTTTATAATTATGAAGTTCAAAGGAACGATTTTGCAAAGAAATAAATTATAAGTGTTTAACTTATAATATGGACTGTTGGTTCATAATTGAGATATAAAGTGAATAGGTTAATAAAGAAAATTTATAAAGAAAGATGTTATAAGATAAATAGAAATGGAATTTATAAACGTTGTTTTATAAATTCGCAAACGACTTATTTTGATAAGTAAATTGTTGAAACCTATTAATGGAGTTATATTCACGTTTTTTGACTGTGAAAATCCTTTGAAATAAAATGAATAAAAGGATGAAATTTGTTAACATAATATATTCACGTTTTTGAATAGTGAATAATATGTTAAAGAAATTGTTTTGAATGTGATGTTTTAAATAGAATTAAAACGATCTAACGATGTTTTAAAATGTGTTGAGATTCGAAACCATAGATTTCAACATTCATTGTTGAAATAGACGTTTTCGAGAAATAGAAGGAAATAGTGGACTATAACACTATTGTTATAGTAAATGATTTCCGAAAGGAAATGTTTTGTATAGTATTGGGATTTATATATCTATTTTAATTTCGAATCCCTATACTAGTGATTTTGGGACGTCGTAACGATGTTTTACGCAACATTCGTTTTGGCCCAAATAAATATGTTTAAGAGCATGATTTCCTTAAAGAATGAAATATATACTTAATTTCGATTTAAGTATATTGAATATTTCCCAAGTGTTGAAAATAAATGGATTGAGGATTACTTAATAAGTAAGTATGGAAATGTTTTCCAATATAAAGAGAATATTTTGAGAATTTATCTTTTTGAAGATAAATTGAAATGAATAATTGAAGTCGTATATTCATAGATATTTTGGAATATAAATTCACTAGGGAATTTATAAAAGGAAGTGGAATTAGTTTAAAAAAAATATTGATTTGTTTTTAAAGTGTGAAAATTATATATCTTGTAAAGATATCTTTGGGAAATAAATAATTTGGAAAATTATTTGGAATCCGGTGATGTTGTGCATATCCATTGATAGTTCAATAACCGACTATCAATATTTACCTTTGAAAGGTATTTGTTGTGATTTGTTGAATTTGAATGCTACACTTATTTTTAAATTATTGCGCTCGTTATTCGGATTACCCATTCCGAATAGTGATACGGCGTAATGGATAACATTGAAGATCGGTGTTGAAGACCCGGTATTTGCGAGAGCGATAGGATGACCTGTCGATTGACTCTGCACCGAGTTGCTCCGGTATAGAGTTCTCCATATGTGATGGTGAATCTGATCAGGATTGTGGATATCCGGATTGCAAGGACTTCTTTGTAAGTGCCTTCGGTTCTGTTCGAGCCCGGAACAGACTTGTATGGATTGTATGTCTGACATTACAAATTGAGATATAAAGCCGATTTCTTTCAAATATATTTCTGTTGGTGGCGGAGAATTTATTCTCTTAGCTTAACACCCTTCTCTGAGACGTACGAGCTCAAAGGTTATGTAGTTGAAGGTTATCAGCGATATATTCCCAATTTGGTAATGTGACATGCTGAATGTTGCTGTTAAATGATCATTTGATTATTTGTGATAGGATCATTTATTTGATCGTCTATCATGGTGATCATTTCTATGATCATTTGTTGACCCAAAGCATGGCTTTTGTATAAAGTATGTTTTTGTGGACGAAACTTCGTCGAGCCACACACCCCGGAATGGTCAAAACAGGAAAGATGCGGCAAGGTTATGAGGGGTAGCTCCCTTTAGGGTATGTGCATTTCCTTCTGGAAAAGGGTGGTATCATGGTATGGAGCCCAGATACTTACTCATGTTGAAAACACTTTATGATTGTGTGAATTGATTACGAGCGCTCGGTTAAAGGTCCCAAAGGACCGGGGGATGGCATACTCATGTAGTAGTTACCTAGTGATAAAGGTAACCCGACCTTGTGTTGGCAGAGAGCTGGTTAAGTTCTCGGGACGTCCATCCAGAGGCGTTTCCATGTGGCAATGGGAAGTTCCTTGGCCTGACCATTCGTTGGAAATCCAAAGAAACAATACGAGACTTGTACGGTTTTAGTTGTATAACCTGCCATGGAATGTGGCGGTAACCTGCTATTGAACATGGTAGCTATAGTAGGCATAAGTGCGGAATGTCTATGCTGGCTAAGATTTATATCTTTATTTTCGAAATGAATTTTTCCTACACTATGCACTAATAATAATATCAAATGTTCTTTTTAATGCGTATCAAGCATCTTTGACTATCATAAGGAGAAATCTCCTCCGATTCTGCGTTTGCATTGTGTGTGTGTGCGGGAGGCCTTGTGGTAGTCTCATTTTTAAAAGCATTGCGAATTGACTTTAAAAATATTGCTCTATTTTGATTTTAAAGATAAATAAACTGTTTTGAGTTCTCACACCAGTCACATGACTGACTCAGAGTTTATTGTTTTCCTTCCTAAACTCTGGGTGCCCACCAATTTCCACACGGGCAGTCAAGAGTTAAGGTTTATCAGGATATTCTGGAGTTGCTGGAGGCAAGCTGGATGGCATGGCGTATTACTAGTATATAGTATTTCTTTTCCGCTGTTTGTTGTTGTTGTACACTCTGATGATGATGTAATGAAATGAAATGTGATGTAATGTAAAAACCGATATAGTTCTTTGTTTAAAGATTATTCATTTATCTATTATATGTTGTTCCGCTGCGATTGTGAGATTCTGATATTGTTCTGTTGTTTTCTGTTCCGTTCTATGTTCTATTTTCTTTTCTCTCTATCTTCTCTCTCCTTTTCTATTCTCTTTCTTTTTCTTAAACCATAACATTTCGGGTTTCCGGCCTTCGATTTCTCGGCAGTCGATAAAGTGAGTATCGATGTTGAATTTTCGAAAGTCGAAAATTTCCGGGACGTTACATTTGGTATCAGAGCATATGGTTAAGCGACAACCATGGTTCTGTTGGGTATTACTCATTAGAGATAGAGTCAGTAGTACTCTAGAATGAGTTGAGTGTAATAATAGCTATGAGAGCGTATTTGTTAGTGAATATATAAAATTGTTTTATATTGTGATGATTGGTTTGTTGAGTGGCATATGAACTTTCGTCAGCGCGGTCTGCAAAACTATGCCGAAGGGGTTTCTAAACACTTGAATAGAACAATTCAACACGATATTGTTTTAAATTGGGTAAATGAAATAATTTTACCTTGAGTATATTTTATATATAAAAGAATAATTTTTCAGAATTATTAAAGTGTATATAAGTTGATTGTTAAGTTGTTTGAATAATCTAAATTAAAGAATAATTGTATAAGCAAAAAAGAATTATAAGAATTGAATTATAATTAATGTGATTTACAATTGTGAAATAAACTTATATATATATAAGAAGTGAAACTATACGAATATATTTATGAATATGAGTTGTAATAAAAATGAATTTAAAGTTAAATGGAATATAACTTAAGTGATATTGAATGAAGTTGATTTCGGTATCAAAGTAAATTAATAAACTTAAGTAATGAATGTGAACTTAAGTTATGTAAATGAAATTCAACTTTAAATTGTTAAAGGAATTAGCAACTGAATTGAATGAATGGATTGAATATTAATCAATTAAATGTGAATAATTGATATGGAATAATGGATATAAGTGTTAATTCATTAAAATCTAATGTTATTAGAAAGTTGAAAGATTGAATGAAACTCAATTTAATTGAACCAATTGAAAGTAAAGGTGTTAAACCAAATTGAATGAATATAAGCAAAGGAATTTGGTTGTAATTGATATACATTGGTTGTTATGTGGTTGTTGGTTGATTGTTTATAATTCATTAAGTGTTAATGAAATTGGAAGTTAAAGTAATTGAAATCCAATTTGAAGTTAAGTGAATCTTAAATAGAATTGAATTTGATTTGGAAGTGAACCAACTTGAATATGAATTAGTGAATATAAACTAATTGAAAATGAATGTTAGTAAGAACATCCACTGTTAATGAATCAAATGTGATTAAATTGAGAACCCAATTCATTGAACATTAATGAGAATATGAATGAATATTTATTGGTTATGGATGTTAGTTGGATGATAGTTGATTGATGGTTGAATATATTGCTTTTATTGCATTTGCTATGATGACATATATAGTTATTATGTTGCTATATGTTGCATATTGATACTATTTTCATATATACATGTGCTCATGTTGTTTGTTGAGTGTTTAGTAGGTGCGGATCGCGTTTGCTTCGCATTTGGAGCTCGCTTTCGCGCTATATTAGCCGTATATGCTCTCTAATAAAATATAAGGTACATATCTCGGATTACATACCGTACTTTTACATTTTTTTCCCTTCGGGATGCCTCATTACTTGATGAGATGTATATTTGTGATATATATACTGTCATTTTTTTTTCCGGATCGAGCCGCGCAAAGGAGACTATGGCGAATTTTTCCGAAAATTTAAGGCGTTAGAAAAATTTGAAAAAATTGGAAAATTTTGAAAACTTTAATTTTGATTTGAAGTTGAAAGTTAAACAATAGTAGTTGTTTTTGAAAAGATAACTAAGTATGATTTGAAAACTTAGTAAAGGTATTATAAGAAATTTAAACTATGGATTTTGGAAAGTTAATAGATTCTGTAATTTTTCTTACATGATAATTTCGTGGACGAAATTCTTTTAAGGGGGGAAGATTGTAACGACCCAGAATTTTAATTAATTAAAATTTGAATATTTAATTAATTTTAAATATTAATAAGTGAAATTTATAAGTCGAATAAATTTTTATTTCGAATAATTGGATTTAATTGAATAATTAAATCGATAATTTAATATGTTAAATTATGGAAATAATTGAAAATCGAGTTAAATATGATTGAAAATGATTTGTAAAATTTTATTTTATCATATTGAAGTTAGAACGATATTTTAGAACTTTTAAAATCGAATTAATAGTTTATTTGTGAAAATTGAATATTTTAATATTTAATCGACTAGTGAAAATAGTCAATTTTTGAACAGTCTCAGAATTGGACGAAACCAGTTTCATTGGATCCGTAATAGTTAGTTATTACCGGGTTTCAATTTTCGTAGCAATCAGAGTTATCTTTGATCGTGGCAGCTCGAAACGCATCGAATTGTTTTTAATATTAATTTGGCGAGTTAAAATAGCCATTTTTCAAACAGTCTCGGATTTCGACGAAACCAGTTTCATCGGATCCGTAATATGATATTATTGTAAGGTTTCAAATTTCGTGTCAATTGGATTTACCCTTTGTCCGGTACAAATTAAAACGCCTAGAAAATCGTTTAAATCGGTTTAATTTAAATTGAACGTTTATTGCCATAACTCGCACAGATGTCCGAATTAGCTTTCGAAACCTGTTCCATTGTGTCCGGAACGCGGGGTAAACCCCAGAAACGCTGGTTACGGCGCGTGAATCGGAGTTCGGAATTTCCGGAATGAATAGTGTCGTTCGTTCTTCTATAAATAGCCCCTTTAATTCACAAAAAAAAAAAAAAAAATTTAACCCTAATTCTAAACTGCAGCCGCCACTATCTACTATCAAGGGCCGAAATGCACTCATCTTCTCCCCTCAGATTCATCAAATACGTTCATCTATTCGAAGAATGTTCAACATCAAAGTTGGAGAGCTCATCGAGCACTACGAGTTCAACGGTGGAGATCGTAAATAACTCGATGGATTGACGGCAATTGTTGTTTGAAGGGGCCGGCTTTGTGCTCGTTTTTCGAGAGAGAGGGGGGACCGAGCTCTATGATGTTGGGGACGAAGGTGGCTCTTGGTCGTGGCTACGACATGGTGATAGTTGATCGAGCTAAATGCTAGAGATGAAGTCGCGACATGGAGGAGTTGAGCGTGCGTGTTTTGGGTTTTTATCACGTACTGGAAACGTGAAACGCGAGAGAGAGGAAGAAGGGGGGTGCGCACGGCCTGGATTTCAAAGCTAGATGATGAACGTTCCAGATTTATTTAGGGTTAGAAAATGAAAATAATTTGTAAATTTAATTATTATATAATACGTGTAACTTCATAAATGCATATCTTTTTCATACGAGGTCGAAAACGCGCGAAACAGGAAGCGTTGGAATCGTATGGACGAGCACTACGCGATGAAATTTGATTGGAGTCATTTGGAGTTAGTGAGAATTTTGGATAAAATTAAACGCGCGTTTAATTTTATTCGAAATAAATCGCTAAAACGAAATTGAAATCAAGGTGAGAACTTCTCACTCAATCGAATCAGTTTCGATTTATATTTTAAATAGTTAGATTTAAAATATTTGAATGCATGTTTGAATGATGACTGTTATCTATTGATTGTTAAAATAGACATTATGTGCCGTTAGTAAGCGGATGTTATTTATTAAAAACATATACCGCGAATATTTCATAAATAGTGAAATTGGTATTATATATGATAGCAATATATATATTGGCATATGTATATATTGCAGTTATTGATTTCCCGCATTTGTATAGCGGATGAGACCCTATTGCGCCGTCTATTAAGCGGATAATATTTTAAATCCCATATACCGCGATAATTCCGTACTAAAGCGGAATCGGTATTGTGCTAATGTTTGTGGATGCAGGGAAACAGGTTGGAGGGATCCAACTGGATTCCTCAATAGTATTTATTTGAATTCAGATATTTTGATATTTGATGGATTATCATATCGATATATGATGTCGTTGGGGTCGTGATTGACTATTTGGTATGTAGCATCATTGGACCAAATTTTGGAATTTTAAAAGGATTTTTAAAGTGATTTTTGAAGAGTATACGTTTATAAATTTTTTTTTGAATTGATCCATTTTAAATAAATAAACGTTATAAATTTTAATGTTATAAAAATTATGGATTTTGAGAAATATAGTTAAAGTTTGATTTTTGAAAATATAAGGCTAATGATTTTATAAAATAGTTTAATCGGGATTTTTTAATTTATTATAAAAGTTAAAAATATAGGATTTATAAATTTGATTATTTTATAAATCAAAATGGTAAAATTATAAAGGAGATTAAAGACGTTTTGAAATAATAATATAAATTGATTTATATAAAAGATTTATAAATTGATATTTATAAATTAGAATATTTTGGATTATAAAACGAGATTTTATAATTGTTAGAATGAATTGTGAATGAATTTCATAAATGAATGAAATTCATAGAATTATAAACGGTGAAGTTATAAATGGAATTTTATAAGCAGTAGGTTTATAAAATTTATAAAGTTATTAAAAGAATGGTTTTGGATAAATAATTGAATCTTATAAGTTATAAGATTTATAATTATGAAGTTCAAAGGAACGATTTTGCAAAGAAATAAATTATAAGTGTTTAACTTATAATATGGACTGTTGGTTCATAATTGAGATATAAAGTGAATAGGTTAATAAAGAAAATTTATAAAGAAAGATGTTATAAGATAAATAGAAATGGAATTTATAAACGTTGTTTTATAAATTCGCAAATGACTTATTTTGATAAGTAAATTGTTGAAACCTATTAATGGAGTTATATTCACGTTTTTTGACTGTGAATAATCCTTTGAAATAAAATGAATAAAAGGATGAAATTTGTTAACATAATATATTCACGTTTTTGAATAGTGAATAATATGTTAAAGAAATTGTTTTGAATGTGATGTTTTAAATAGAATTAAAACGATCTAACGATGTTTTAAAATGTGTTGAGATTCGAAACCATAGATTTCAACATTCATTGTTGAAATAGACGTTTTCGAGAAATAGAAGGAAATAGTGGACTATAACACTATTGTTATAGTAAATGATTTCCGAAAGGAAATGTTTTGTATAGTATTGGGATTTATATATCTATTTTAATTTCGAATCCCTATACTAGTGATTTTGGGACGTCGTAACGATGTTTTACGCAACATTCGTTTTGGCCCAAATAAATATGTTTAAGAGCATGATTTCCTTAAAGAATGAAATATATACTTAATTTCGATTTAAGTATATTGAATATTTCCCAAGTGTTGAAAATAAATGGATTGAGGATTACTTAATAAGTAAGTATGGAAATGTTTTCCAATATAAAGAGAATATTTTGAGAATTTATCTTTTTGAAGATAAATTGAAATGAATAATTGAAGTCGTATATTCATAAATATTTTGGAATATAAATTCACTAGGGAATTTATAAAAGGAAGTGGAATTAGTTTTAAAAAAAATATTGATTTGTTTTTGAAGTGTGAAAATTATATATCTTGTAAATATATCTTTGGGAAATAAATAATTTGGAAAATTATTTGGAATCCGGTGATGTTGTGCATATCCATTGATAGTTCAATAATCGACTATCAATATTTACCTTTGAAAGGTGGCTAAAACAGGAGCGATCTCGGGCCAAAAGGGGTTGCTCCTCTGGTCGGACACATTCCTTCGATACTATACTCTTACTGGTGATTGATTAGATGGTCATCCTCCGATTTTGATATGGGAGTGTGTTCCGAGGTGGGCGTATGTGGCTGCTGCGTTATCACCAGCCCGTGTGCGTAATTGGTATATCTACCCTGGCATTGCCTTGTGTGCCGTGTCACCTACCATACCGAGCCTTTACTACGAGTTTGTTTTTCTCCCGTAGCCCGTGTGGTATCCTCTGACAGTCACCCAGAGTGGAGATGACATGATATTGGATGGACTACTGGGACTATTATGTGTGAAGGGTGATATGGGTAGCCCGGAACGCTATTTAAAAGTATGTTTATTTTACTGTAGACATTATTATAGTAGCGCAATATTACTACATAGTAAATAGTTTAACGGATCCTTAAAGGATGAGCGATCCCAAGCATCCTTTAAGTTACTGATGCATTTTTGTTACTGTTCACTTGAGTTTATTTACAGTTCATAAGTATTTATGTCCTGACTCGAGTGTTTTGTATTTTGCTTTACGCTCGAGTCAGATTGAGTGAGTTAGCATTCAAGATTCACCTTCGGAGTTGGAGCTTTCCTTGAAGATCCAGCTATCTATTTTGCTTTCTGTATCTAGTGATTTCAGTGATGTATTCTGATTTGTACCTGATGTATCTTGTTACTTTTTGTTGTATCATGTTTAACTCTGATGTATCTTATTTTTATATAGTAGCTTCATGAACTACTATTTCTTTTAAATTCCGCTGCATTATTAAATACTCTGTGTCTGTGATCTGTGATTATGTATTTACTGTATATTCTGAGATTTGCCAAATTTTATTTACAACGCGGTATTTTGAGCAATTCAAGTCCGACATGTGCGGATGCGAATGGTTGAAAATATCGGGTTGTTACATTACGATATAATATTTATAAATGCATATTTAATATGTTGCGATCATCAAGATTGGTGTCTAAATATGAATGTTGAATATATATGTAAGTCACAGAAACATACATCGACAAGTACAAAGGAAATCACTTTCCTCTATATTAATGAATTCGTATATATGGAAGGTTAAATCTCTTTAAAAATGAGTTTGAAATGTTTTATAGACATATGAAAGTGTTTTGGTGTTGTTTAAAAGGTAATGGAAAACTTAGTCTAAAATAGGTGCGTCGCACAACGGTAGTTCGCGATTTCGCACCATAAAAGTCAAATGAGTATAAAAGATGATTCGTATCCGAAGACCACTTTGAACCAATGTACATATTCGAAGTTAAGACATGGATATGATATTTGGGATTTTCGTAATGAAGGACTGCTTGTTGATCATTTGGGTATAAACTCCTAATATACATATCGTAGCAGTAACCTATTTGTTATGAAATATCCAATGCAAGGACTAATCGCTACTAATCCTAGGGTTACTCCTAACAGGATATGGTAGGAGAGTGCCTTTGGTTTTTCTATACCTGGACAACTTGTATAGACGAATGTCTGACGTTGCATTTTTAGTTACACAAGTGATCTCTATAAATGTATTATCCACTTGGTGGTGGAGAAAGCAACTTCTATTTGCTTAACACCCTTTCCTGAGACGTATGAGCTCAGGAGTTACACATTTGTAGAAATCAGTTGTGCAACCATGGAATGACAGTGTGGCATTCAAAGGAAGACGATGTGCTATATGAAAGGTAATCGTTGCCTTGGGCCTCACACTTGGAAATGACTGAAATATGATAGATGCAGTAAGGCTATGTGGTTCACAACCATTAGGGTACGATAATCTCCTTTTAGATATATTTCTATCGACTATGGCATTCGGGTTTAAATTATTGTAGTGTATGCTAAGAGAACTCTTGGATAGGTCAGTAACGACCGGGGAGATAACATATTCGATACTATCTAGGAAGAGGCAGGCCGGTCTTATGTTGGTAGAGGACCATCAATTGGGCCTTGGTACATTCCTCTAGAGATATGCTTGTAGAAGGAAGTCCCTTCAACTGGTTATTTGTGTGGAAATCCGTTCTCCAATAATGCCAGCAATTTTGTTTGTAGAACCCGCATTTGTGGTTTGTATGTTGGAATTTAATAATGCAATAATTTTGGCTAAGATTGATAAGTTTACTTGCAAATGTTTCAAAGATATATCGTTAAAAATAATATTAGATATTTTTACGTAAAATTTTTTTGGGTATCATAAGGTAAAAACCCGTTCCGTGTTTATGTACAGTGTGGTTTTTTGAGATACCCTTTTTGTAACGACTCGGATTTTCCGTCGTTTGACTTTGAATATTTAAATGCTTTAAATATTAGATTTGGAATTTTAGTTTAGTTAGTAAATTTTTAAAACTTAATTTTAAAGCAATTTCACCAAATTTCGAAAATCGTCGATTTAACCGACGTGCTAAAAGAGCGTTCCGTGGCGCAGCCTTGGAATTCGACGAAACTAGCTCCATTAGATCCTTAATAGCGTATTATTATCGGAATGCAAGTTTCGTAGCGTTTGGATTCACTGTTTGGTCGTACGATTTGAAAACACCTAGAAATAATTTAATTAAATAGTTGATTTAAAAAGCTATCTTCCACAGACGATCAAATTAGAACTCGAAACTTATTCCATTGGGTTCAAAATGGGGGTATAACATTAGAAACGCCAAGTGGCACACCTCAATAGGGGTTCGGGTTTTTAGTTACGTAAAGCGAGATATTTTAAGAAATAAATAATGTTATTTCAAAGTCAAACTATTCTATCTCTAGAATCACCTATAAGTGGTCAATCGTATACCTGAAGCCTCCTTCTTCATTTTACTTAAAAATCGCAAATTCCTCTATCTCTTGCTTGTGCTGTTCGAAGTCGATTCACAAAAAAGGAAAAAAGAAATCGAAAAAAAAAAATTAGAAATGGCACGTGCACGAGCGCTTGTAGTCAAGGCGACGCGTGGTCTCTTGGAGGAAGTGTGAAGAGAATCGAATGGCAGTGCTATGATGGGCTGTAGGTCGAAGGATGGGTTCGTTAGCAAATGGCGAGGTAGCGCTTGAAGGCAGTGGTGTCACAAGGGAGGCCAGAGATAGATAGTAGCTGCGACATGCTTGGAGGTGGGGAGGTGCGTATGGCAACTAGGGCTTAGGTTTTGAGAGTATTGGACGATCTGTGCTGCGTGAAATGTTAAAGGGTTAGAGTATCTACATCATCATTATGGACATATTCATCGAGATGTCAAGGAAAAAAATATTCTAGTTGATTCGAATAGGGGAATTAAATTTGGGGTTATCTGATTCGATGTGGAGAAGGAGTTGAGGCTGTGAGCTTAGTTTCAAGCGACAACAAAAGGTTTAAATTTAATTTGAGTAATTAAAATTTTAGTTTTTGTAGTTAGTAAATTTAAGATCTTATTTAGTAGTCAAAACTTATAAATTTTATATCTTACTCCATGCGTGGTTCAAAAATTACAAACGCTATGAAATGGAACAAAAATTCGGGATTGGAATGATTAGCAAATTCGAAAATCAAGGTGAGTACATCTCACACCTTTTGGATTACTGGATTTAATTGATAATAATTAAAATTAATTAGATGCTGGTTGATTTTTTATCAGTTTGAATGTAATATATATATAATTGTATATATATTAGTAGATGGATATATTTCCTGTCATTGGGGCGGATGGGACCTTATGTGCCCGCATAATAGCGGACGACCATATATACTACAATATCCCCTTCGAAGTGGGATTAGTATTTTTATGTTGTATTAACATGTGGATGTAGGAAAACATGTTGGAGGGATTCAATTGGATTCCTTAAAAATATTAATCTTAATTTCATATATAGTGATATATATTTTGTGCAAATAATCTGATATAGATTATGCGATGATTTAATTATTTGATGCTATAGTAGCACTGGTCTAAATTTTGGTTTTTTAAATACCGTAAATATTATATTTTGAATTTTAAGGAATATAGAGGAGATTTTGAATGTAAAATTATTTATGTCGAAATTTGGATCTATTTTAAAAGAAATTGATTTGGATAAGAAAATAATTGATTCGGGTTGTACATAACTATTTATAAAAGATTAAATAGGTAATTAATGTAAATTATATTGAGGATTTTTAAACAGTGGACTTTTCAATGATATTTTTTGGAAAATTATGGAAAGGAAGTCAAGATCGATATTTAAAATAGATTTGAAAAATAGATGGAATTTATTAGGAAATGGATTTATAAAATGATATTTTATAAATGGAATTAATTTTATAACCAAGTGAAACTCAAAGGAATTATAATTTATAAAAGATGTTTATAAGTAAGGGAAATGAAATAAATTGATAAATTGGAATATAATTCGACAGTCTGGATTTATATTGAGATATGAAATAGATTTGGAAAATATGGTGGATTCTATTTTGAAAAGTGAGAATGGTTAGGGAATCGGGATGAAATCGATGTGTTGTGAATCGAGAGGGATTTATAAATTAAATTGGTTATTTGAATTTTTAAAGAAAAGTATGTTTTTACTAAAAAGCTATGTTTTTTTAAAAGGGAATATTATTTATTAAACTATGTAATTAAAAGCTAGTTATTATGGAGATGGTGATCTTGAAGGAGATTCAGTTTGTCCAGACCCAGGACAACTTGTATGAATGAATGTTATCTTTGGATTGTTGCTTGGAACGCAATATTAGCATTCCAAGAAATGAATGCTATTCTAAAGATAAAACGTAACCTCAAGCCTCATCAATTGGGAATGACTAAAACATGGGAGATGCAGCAAGGCTAAGTGGGTCGCACCTAAGCAGGGTATGTCATCATGTTTCTAAATATCCTCGAAATTATTATATTATAAATTATGGATATGGTTGTGCATGGAAAAGAGAGCACTCGATAAGGGTGGGAACACCCGAGGTGATAACATACTTGGTACTATCCAATAAGGTGTAGGCCGTTCCTGTGTTGGCAGGGATCGTTAGGTATGATCTCGGTATATTTTTCTAGAGATGTATTACGACGGGTGGTACCCCAGTAGCCCAGCCATTGTATGGAATCCAACATCCACTATGAGCCTATACGTTTTTGATTGTATACCAACTATGATGAAACATGAGATGAAAGCATTTCAGCTATTTTCTAATTTACTTTCTATATACACTATTATAACATATGATTATTTTGATATAAAATGTTTTGGTTATCGTAAGGTAAAACACGTAGTGTTTATGTGTGGCGTGGTCTTACGAGATACATTTGTTTTTCAAAGGATTTTTGAAAATAGTTATAATTCAAACTGAGTGTGTTTTCTCACCCTGGTTATCTAAAGCGACTCGGGTGTTATTTTATTATAATCCTCGAGTCAGACCGAGTATTACAGATTCAGGTTAGGATTCTATGGAGCTCAGGAGACGAGCCAGATGACAAAGACGTATATCACGTAATTGATTATATTCTGCTGTGAGTGTAAAAGCCCGCAAATTTGTACCCTTTGAGTTGACAATAATTCACTTCGGTCCTACTCAAATAGAACAGAAATACGAATCTTTAGTACTTAGGAAGAAAAAGGTAGAAGAAAATAATACAACCACAACATAGAATCTCACAATCGCGGCGGAACAGAATATAATATATAATAACAGATTTTTATACAAAAGAATATGTAAGAGTTTTATACTTACAATCATCAGAGTACAACAATCAATACATTAATCTGGATAGTTATAATAACTTGTCCTTATACAGCGGAATATAAATCAAGTACAGAATATATCTCTATCATCCAACTCGTCCCTTGAGCTCCGTAGCATCCTATCCTGAATCTGTAATACTTGGTCTGACCTGAGCATTATAATAAAATAACATTAGATTAAATTTAGGAAACCAACGTGAGAAAACACACTCAAATTGAATTATTAAAGTTATTAAAACCCTTTGATAAACAAAGGTATCTCGTAAGACCACGTCACACAAAAACGCGACGGGTTCTTCCCTTATGATAACCTAAACTTTTTATAGAAATTCTTGTGACATTATAATAGTGTCTAAGTAAAAATACTTATTCAAATAGCCAAAATTGTTACATTAATTAAATTCTATCATACTAGGCTCTATAAACAAAACCGTAAAGGCTCGTATTGGAGAATGGATCCAATACAATGTATGGGCTGCTGGGGTACCGCCCATCACAGTACACCTCTAGAAAAATGTACTGAGGACCTCGCCGAGATCCCCTGCTACAAAAGATTGGCCTACTCCTAACCATGATAGAACCAAATATGTTATCACTCCGGGTGTTCCCACCCATAAAAAAATCGAGCGCTCCCTTTTTCATGCACAACCATATCCATAATTTATATATATTTCCGAGCGTATCTAGAAAAGTGATAACACACGCCAATTGGGTGTGACCCCTTAGCCTTGCTGCATCTCCCATGTTTTAGTCATTCCTGATTGATGAGGCTTGAGGCTACGATTACCTTTCAAGGATAAATTCATTTAGAATGCTCATCGTCCTCTAATGAAGAAGTTCTGATAGCATTCGTTCATACAAGTTGTACTAGTTTTGGACAAACCGAATCACCGTCTTCACTATGACAATCCCCATTTGTAACATTCAAACTGGACCAAAGTGGTTTTCAGATAATTAAATATGATCCCAGTCTCTTCGAAATGATTAATGAAGGCAAAATTGATAGTCGTTTATTTAACTATCAATAAAACATCCATAAGCAGACATCTGGCCTTATTATAATTTTCCAAGAAATTAATTTCAAAATATCCTTATAATATATATACATTCAAATCCCTTCCAAATTTTCAATACTTGAGTCAACTCAAATACTTATATCCATATTAGGTTATTTCAAACCATCTCTTATTTCATCACTTAGAAAATATTCCACTTCTTTTCTATTTTCTCAAAATCATTTACAAGTTTGTTTGTAAATTATTTAACTTGTTTAGAACGAATTCTTTAAGTTTCGGTTTACTTAATTAATTCCCTTTAATATTTTCCAAAGTCAAATACCCATGTTTATAATTTCAATTTCTCCTTTTCTACTTCTTTTATGAATTCTATCTCACTTTTCGAAGTTCACTCTTATTTAAACACTTTGGACATTTCTTACACTTTCTCAATTCCATTTTTGAGAATTCACTTATAAATCCCATCTACCGAATAAACTCCATTTCTAAATCTCGAGAAGATTTAGACATAAACTTAAATCATTACAAAACTATATGTGTGTATATATATAAAAAATATGCAGCGACCCAGATTTTTCGACAATGGATTTGGAATATTTAAATGGTTTTAAAATATTAAAACTGAATTATAGATTGGTTCTTAAATATGAAAGTTTGGTCATTATTTGATAAAATGGATCTAGAATTTAAATACAGTAATTTGTTGAATAATTCAATTATTAAAGTATATAATTGAATATTGGTTAAAATAGTGAATCTTGAGTTTTAAGCTTGTCAAAAAATATTTCGAAGGCTTGTAAAATCTATATTGGTAATAAGAAAGGTAATAGAAGTTTTAAATTTGAGTTTGAAGGTGATTTGTTTGGTTTTAAAAATATAACGTTTAAATTGACATTTAAAAATAGCCTTCCGAGGCACAGTCTCGGATTTCGACGAAACCAGTTCCATTGGATCCGTAATATTGTATTATTGTCAGATTTGAAATTTCGTAGCTTTTGGAGTTATCATTTAGTCGTACGAGATATAAACATGCTAAAATCTATATCGAAAATTTAATATAATTACTGGGTCCAAAAAGCTATCTTCTTCATATGATCGAATTAGGACTCGGAACCTTTTCCATTATGTTCGAAATAGGGGTATAATATTATAAACACCTTACAGCACGCCTTGATAGGAGATCGAGATTTTAAGTTGCATTTATCGAGACAATTTGAATTTGAATTTAATTAAATATATATTTATATATATTCTAGTCAACTTCAGCTGAAATTCCTTCACATCATCACCTTTTCCTTTCTCCTCAGAAGCACTGCAGCAAGACAATCTCTACATGCAAGGCATCTTCCCTCGTTTTTAAAACCGCGTCCATTCTTTCACTTCGTTAAATTATGTTCCCTCTCCTTCATTTCGAAACGACAGTAAAGTAAGAAAAGGATACGACGGCAGTAAAATCCTCCTTCCTAATTTCAAAGTACATGTTCTTTTTTTCCTTTTAATCCCCTTCAGTTTAAACATAATCGAAATCAAAACCATTCCCCCTTCTCAAACGAAATCGAATACGTTTTAAAAATGTTTAATCCTTGTTCAAATCAAAATTAGATTTCGACTATCATCGAAAGGCTGAGACGCACAGGCGCAGGGGGAGAGTTGGGCGCGTGGTCGAGCTTGCGGCACAGGTTGGCGCTCGCGCGTGCGAGTTGTCATCGAGGCGAGTAAGAGGGAATGATCGATGGCTGGCGACTTGAGGGGAGGGAGGCTCGGGGTTCGGTCGAAATTTAGGGTTGTGGAGGTGTAGTCGCGGACGAGGTGGCGACTCGCTAGCTTGAGGCGCGTGCAATGCGGGAGGGAGGCATGGTCAAAGTTGTGAGGTCGGCAGCAGGCGATTGCCTGGAAGCTCGCGATAGATTGTGAGGCAATGAGGTATTTCTTTTCTATTAAATATATATACATATATATATACACACACACACACACACATATATATATATATATATATATATACATACATATATATACACACATACATACATACATACATACATACATATCCATACAGAAGAAAAAAAACTACCGTAAGGCATATACTCCAATTATTTTTCAATTTAAAGATGTATATGTATATTTGTATATATATACAGTAAAGAAAATTGCTATTTCGTTATTTACAGAAAACGAATTTATAAATATAAATATATCTAGAGAAAGAAATATATATAAATACATGCTTTAACCTATTGTTTATTTTAGAAAAATGTATTCAGGAGATTTATTTAATTTTTTTTTAATTATTTTAGTTACTGAAAATAATTTATTAAATGAAAGGTAGTTTCAATTAAATTAATAAATGGTAATTAATTGTTGGTTATTTCAAATATTAAAAAGCCATATATTGTTTATACAAGGTCAAAAGTCGTGAAAAAAAGGCGAGATAGAAATGGTGCAAACAAAAGCAAAGGTGAGATTTTCTCACTCATTTAGATTTTCGAAATTTAAATTCAAATGTTTAAATTTAAACTATTGGATGTTTGGTTGAATTAAATAACTATTGTCTGTTGGATATTATATATAGTAGTATATATATTGGAGTGATTGCTATTCTTGCATTATATAGTGGATGAGACCCTATGCGCCGCGCATAATAGCGGATGACCCTATACACCACGATATCCCCCTCGAAGTGGGATTGGTACTTTTAATTGTTGACTAACTTCTATGGATGCAGGAAAAAAACAAGTTGGATGGATACAACAGGATTCCTCAAAATATTTAATATTTCATATATATATATATATATTATATTATATGATATGCTGGATAAGTGATATGATTTTTGTGTGAATTGAATTAATAAATGTTAAATAGCATGGAAATTGAATTTGGTATTGTTCAAAATATCATTGAAGGAATTTAAAAGGAAATTTGAAAGAAATTATTTGCATTGAAAATCGGATTTATTCTATAGAGAATTAAGTAGAAAAAAATCTATTAACAAATGGGGGTTATACTTAACTAATTGGAAACTGATTTAAGTAGAGATTTGGAATTTAATTATATACCAAGGGCTTCAAGAGATATTGAAATCGATGTTAAAAATAGTTTTGATTAAAGCGGAATTTTATTAAGGGGTAAAATTATAAATGGAATTATAAATGGATTTTGTTTTTATAAATGAATGGAAAACTCAAAGGAGTTTATAAATTTATAAATATGGTTTATAAATAAGATAAAATGATACTAGTAGATATGAGAAAAATATAAGTTGATGGTGTGAACTTATATCGGCAATGGGAATTGTTGTGAAAGGAAATAGTGAAATATATAAATTTGGATATAGTCGATGTGATACGAATCAAAAGGAATTTATGGATTGAAATGGTGAATATTGGACTTTTAAAATAGACTTTTGTTGAGTAAATAGAAATTGTTTTAAATGATATTTTAAATTACTTTATTATATATCTTTAAACTATTATTTGAATTTAGAATATTCCAAAGATAGTTATTATAATGCCTGATATTTATTGAAATGAGTTCAAATTTTATAATCATCTTGTAAATTTATTAGTAACTGAATATTATTACCTTAAACTATATTTTTAAAAAAAACCATTATTCTTATTTTATTTAAGTATATACTTTTAAACGTTTTAAAAATTCATTATAAATCCTCTTGAGATGAGAATCAAAGTTTATTAAAACAGATAAGATTTTAGAAGAAGATCTTATAATGTATTATGAGAACTTAAATAAATTCTAAAGTATAAGATAATTAAATTTCGGAAGGTGAAATAAAATTCACAAGGGAAGCAGAAGTGAAACTGGAATTTTTAAATAAATAAATGGCTTTGGAAATATTAACGGAAATAAATTAAGGAATTCTGGAGTTTGTAGAATTCAAGTGAAACGGGTTGGGAATTTACAAATGAAATTGTAAATGATTTTGAGAAATAAATATGAAATAAAAGTGAATATTTTCCAAGTATTAAGTAACTAAGGAAGGGGAAAAATATTTTAAGTATTGGGCAAAGGTTGAAATTTTTCCATAAGAATAAAAAGAGATTTGGAAACTATTTTCAAAATGTGAAGTACGAAAATAATATCATGTGAAGATATTTTTTTGATAAATAATTTGAAAATTTATGTAGGCTTGATGGTTGTCTGTGGATGTTATTTGGTAAAGTAACGAACTATCAGTATTGGCCAATGCGCTAATTGTTTCAAAGAGACCGGGATCGGTTTTAATTATGAAAAAACCACTTCGATCCAGTTTGAACGTAGTGAATGAAGACCGTGAAGATAATGAATACGGTGATTCGGTTTGTCCAGACCCAGGGCAACTTGTATGAAAGAATGCTATCAGACCATCGTCATTGGAGGGCGATGAGCATACTAAGTGATTGTTTTCTAAAAAGGTAACGCATAACCTCAAGCCTCATCAACCGGGAATGGCTAAAAAAGGGTAGATGTAGCAAGGCTGAGTGGGTAACACCCAATCAGGGTAAGGTTTCCCCTAGCTAGATGTTCCACTATTCGGGTGTGTGGGCGCTTGCGGATCCCAACCGCGGGGTGATCTTATTCGGATTATTCGGTAAGGGGTAGCTCCGGTCTTGTGTTATATGGTATCGGAAGTGGTCCTCGGTATTTTGATCTAGGCCAGGTACTGTGACGGGCGGTACCCCGGTCGCCCTGCCTTTGTATGGAACCCAATCTCCAATAAGCGCCCGTACGGTTTTGATTATGCCCAACTATGCTGGAACACAAGATGCAAGCGTTTCAGCTATATTCTATTTTACTTTCTATAGGCACTATTATAATATCATAGGAATTGATAAAAAATGTTTTGGTTATCATAAGGCACAAACTCGAAATGTTTATTTGTGGCGTGGTCTTACGAGATACCATTTGTGATATCCCGGAATTTTTGACAATATCAATTTAATAATCTTTATATAAAATTAAATTGATCTGATAATATTGATTAATAAAATATGAATTGGTTTAATAATCTGATTAAATAAATATTTAATTAGTGATTTTATCTTCAAAAAGCTAAATAAATGTTTTTAATTATAATGTATATATATATTTGTGTGTGTGTGTGTGTGTGTATATTAGATAATCTTTGTTTTGGAATTTAATAAATAAATGAAGTTTTGTTTTTAAATTCTAATAATATATTTAGTAATTAGGCAATTATGTTTTAAATTTATATTAAGTTTCTCAAAGTTATTTAAATTAATAAATATATGGTTTTAAATATTTAAAATAAAAGTCAAATTGTTTAAAATTTATCTTAGCTTAATTTTTGTTTTAAATCTAAATAAAATTTTGTTTTATTTCTTATTAAATATTATTTAATAAATATGATTTGAAAATTTTATATATAAGTTTGAATTACAAAATAGCATACGGTTTAAATTCATTTGATAATAAAAGTGATTTATAATCTCTTTTAAAAATCATTTAAAATTTGTTAAATTGGTTATTTTCAAGCCATATTTATAATGTATTATTTTTCCCTAAATATAAGAAGAATTAAAATAAGAAAATAGAATTTTCATTTTAAATGGAATAAATTGATTTTAATTTTGATTTCAAAAGTTTAATTTGAATTGGAATTGATTTTGAAATTAGAAAAAAATATAGATTCTTAAAAATATTTGAATAATTTTTAATTTATAATTTGTTTTATTTACATTTTTTCTTTAAATAAGAAATTCTTACATATTTATATAAGTATAAAATAAATTTAAGTTAAATTCTTCATCTACATTTAAAAATATAACTAAATTAAATAATAGACAAGTGTTAACAATTAAATAATCTTAAGCTACATGTGTATATTAAAGAATAAAGCAACATGACAAGTGTCATTGTTTTATTTTATCTTTTTCTTTGTTTTGAATTAAAATAAATTTCAGCCTTATAAACATTTTCATTTCCCCTTTATTCTCTTTTAAAAACCAAAAGCTAGTTGAATCAAAGAAGAAAAATCTAAAAATTCCCTCACAAACAAATCTATAAATTTTCACTCCTCAAAATTTTAATTGCAAACCAAAACCTGTAACAAGAATTCAAACCTGCAAATTCAATTCCTGCAAAAAAAATTAATGTTTGCATTTTTCAAAAATACTGAAAGAAAATCAACTGCATTTTTCTCTAGAAATCATCAGCATTTTCAACATGCAATCTCAAGTCTGCATTCTTTCAAAGAGCCTGCATGCATATAATTTTGGTTAGAGTTTCAAATGCAAGCAACCTGGAATTGAAAGTCTGCATTTTTTTTCAAAAATTAAAGCAATCAAAAGACGGGATTCAAAAGCCTTTCATAATTTAAGGGGCTCTGTTTCTCTGAAAAAGACAAGGTGAGTAACTTCTTAAAATTTTAACTTAATCTGGTTGCATGTTAATATATCTGAAATGAATAGATAAGCATGAATATATAGGTGAAAATTGATTTGATTATTACCGAATGTATGCTGTGTTTATATAAATACTTTGCTCTGTGATGTTCCTAGACCCTGAATAAAATATAAATCCCTTATTTAATTGATCTTGATTTGATAAGATTTGATTATCAAACAAAATTGTGAATCAACATGGATTCATGTATAAAATTTTAAGAAAAATTAAAAATGGAGCCTGTTTGTCTCTGCAACAATAATACATTAGAACATTTTTTAAAATAAAGTAAAACACAAACTGTTTAAATTTTTAATTCAGTATTGTAAACTGGATACATAAATAAAAACATGATTTTTGAAACTAGTATCACAATTTTTAAATGAGGAATTGGGAAGCAGTTCTATGATGAACTAAAAAGGTGACTTTGGGAAATTTTGATGATTTTGGAATTTTGGGGGTTTGAAGTTTCTTCTGTATGTGGTAGAGTGATCAGGCATTTCAGAAAAATTATCAACTTGATGGATTAATCTATGGGTTAGCAGTGGTGAGGGATTTAAATCTGTAACCCTAGTTTATGTTCAAGCATATGAATTGGTTCAATTCTATCTCTCTGGTTGTTCGAGCGTGAAGCAGATTTGGGGGATGGTAGCTGGGTCCATGACGAAGATGTGGTCGGAGTTGCAGCTCTAACGGTGGTCGGAGAGGGGAGATCTGGCCGTTGACAGGATTGGGGTTTGGAGGAGTTTAGTGTTCCAGGTTTGGGTTTGGTGTCTGGATTTTAAGCTTGGGTGAATGGAGATGTTCATATGATCGTGTTGTTGCGCGAGGATATTTTCTGGTGTGTTGATGCTGCCGAAGTTGACCGGTGGTGGTCATAGCCACCGTACATGTGCACGCAGCTCTTTGCTTTCCTGATGATCTGGGAATATGAGTGGGGTGTTGTACTCGAGTAAATGCTCGGGTCAATTTGGTATTTGCTCGAAGTTGAAGAGTGTTTAACTCAAAGTAAAAAAGGTTGGGCTGAGTATGTTATAGTTGCAGGTTTTGTTTCAGGAAACCTGACTGTTTGCAGTTTTTAAATTTAAACTAAATTTAAATAGAAGGAAGCAAAGAAAGATTTAAAGAAAAGTTGAAACCAAGTTTAAATTATGAATTCAAAATGAATTTGAATTCTTGTTTTTCAAAATAAATAAATTTTATAAAATGAAATGTTTAACAACTGAAACTTATTTACAGTATTTATAATGATGTTTTAAAAATCTGGAAAAAATGAGATTTAAAACATGATTTAAATTTAAGTTTAAAAATCTGAATGGTAAATCTGAATTTAAATTTGAATTTGAATTTTAGGATTTGAAAAGAAAATAAGTTATAAATTCTAATGTTATAATTAAGTTTGAATATTATAGTATTTTATAACCTGTTTTTTAAAAATATGAAATATAGGATTTTAAATTTAAGTTTTTGAAGATGAATTCAAAACATGATTTGAATTCTAGTTTGAAATTAGATAAGTTTTATTTAAATGTTTCAAAACCACTTGAAACATTTAAAGTATAATTTAAATTTATTTAAATTGATTATGGATTAAAACTATTTTTTTTAAATTTACCTTAGGAGATAAGTAATTCTTTTAAAAAGGTTTTAAATACTTAAACCTTATTTAAGTAACTTGATTTCATTTTAATCTTAATTTAAAATGGAATTTAGAGAAAATGTAAAAGCAAATTATTTTTAAATTACTTTGATAATGATAATTAAATCATTAATAGATTTATGTTTATCTTAACTTAATAATTTATAATTCATTAATTAATTAAGGCAATTAAGTTTGTAATTAATTAATTTAGTTAATTAATAATTTGGTTAATTAATTGAATAATTAATGGTTTTATTTAATTAATTAAAGTATTAGTTAGTTAATTAAGATAGACTAAATAGTAATTAAGAAATCAATCAATTAAATAAGATTTCTTTTAATTTAATTAATGATTTGAATTTATTAATCAAGTAATTAAAAATTAATTAAGTTTTTGATTATCACTTGATTTATTAAATGAATAGAGATTAATAAATGGGTTTTATAGGTAAATTAAATTATAATTAATATTGATTAATTCAGTTAATTACTTTAAGAAGTAATTAAAATTTGTTATTGGTTAATGAAGGTCATTAGCTTAGTATTATTTAATAATTAATTAATGTGATTAATTTTGAATGATTAATTGGATTAATTAATTTAAGAATAATCATTTGAGAATTGTTTAAGTATAATTACTTAATGGAAGTAATTAAGAAAATTAATTACTAATTGTAATTAATTAAGTTTATTTTGATTAGTTAAGTTAATTAATTCAGTTTAATTAATTTAAATTAATCAATGATTAAATTTACCCAATGTAATTAAAAATGAATAATTACTTAGTGAAGTAATTAAGAAGATAAATTATTTGATGAAATTAAATTGAAGAATAATTGGGTAATGGAGGAGTTTTGGAATTTAATTACTTTGTGTAATTAGTATGTAATTAGTATGCAGAATAATTATTTAAGTAAGTAATTAATAATTAATTACTTAGTGTAATTAATTTAGGTTTTGTTAATTAAGTTATTTGAAGGTAATAAAGAGATGTAATTAATTTAATATAATTAATTACTTAATGTGATTAATCAAGAGTGATTAATCAATATGGATAATTGATAATTAATTTAATAGTGTAATTATAAATAAATAATTATGGATCATTAATTTTTATAATTAATGATGTAATTTAGGATTTATTAATAAGAACAATTAATCAATGAAGGAATTAATTAATATAATCAATTTAGGATTAATGTAATTAATTATAATTAATTAATGAAGTAATTACAGGTTAATTACTGAATTTGGTTTAGAAATATTAATTTGTGAAATTAATTAAAGACTAATTACTTGAATGTAATTAAAAGATAATTAATCAAGATGATTAATTAGGGTAATTTGCTGAGAGTAATCAATTGACTGATTTATAATTAATTAGAGGAATATGTAAGCAAGATTTATATGGATGAGTAATTAATTTAATTTATTTTAAATTAATTAAGGAAGAAGTAATTAATTTAGTTCATTTTAAATTAATTGTAGAATGGTGATTAATAAGTCATTGCTTATGAATGCTGTTTGATACTGATTACCCTGAATGGTTGAGATCTCAGATACGAGATAAGTGATGTTGTGTGTTTTGGATGCTATGGTTGCATTTTAGTTGATAATATGAATTATCTGTTTGGAATGATAATATGGATTATCTGTTGTGATGATAATGTTGATTATCTATTATGATGTTGTGAATTACCTATCTGTGTGTATATAGATAATATTGAATTGAATTATTTTAAACTTTAAAACAACTTGGACCTAAAAGATGGCGATTTGGATTTCAATGAGACAGGGATCGGGTTTCCATATTTGGATATCCAAAAACCACATTGATCCAAATTAACGATAGGTCGTGAATCTCAAGTAAAGATGAAGATTCAGAGTGCAAGGGTTATCGTCGTTAACTCTGAGGGTGATTCCAAAATGAGTGTAACGAGATAATGCCTTCGGTTTCGTTCGAACCCGGAACGAACTTGTATGGATTGAATGCTTCCAGAACATCGTCAGGTGGACGATGAGCATTCTAAGAGATGTGTTCTCTAAAGGTAATCGTAGCCTCAAGCCTCATCAACCGGGAATGGCTAAAACAGGGGGGTGCAACAAGGCTAAGTGGGTCATGCCCAAGTAGGACGAGATTTTCCCCTGTCTAGAAGTCCCTTTATTTTCGGCTGTGTGGGAAGTTGGTTGCAAACAACCGCGTGGTTGTCTTGTTTGGAACTGTTCAGTAAGGAATGGTTCCGGCCTTGTAATGCAGGGGAGCCGGCGTACTCCTCGGTACGGTGATCTAGGCCACGTACTATGACGGGCGGTACCCCAATGGCCCTGCCATTGATGGAATCCAAAATCCAATAAGTGCCGTACGTTTTAGTTTTGCCCAACTATGTTGGAACGTGAGATGTAAGCATTCCAGCTATTTCTATATTTTACTTGAAAACCCTAGACACAATTATAATATCACCGGATTTCCTATCAAATGTTTTGGTTTGCGTAAGGTAAAAACTTTTCTATGTTTATGTGTGGGGAGTCTTACGTGATACCTTCCTTTTCAAAAAAGGTTTTTAAAGTTAAGCAACCTTAACCTGTTACTCACACCAGATCCATGTCTGACCCGGAGTTTATCTTTTGTTTTCTTAAACTCTTGGGTACTCAAATTTTTACGAGTAGCCAAGGGATTCAGGTTGGCTTTGACGAAAAATGGAGGAGCAATGGAGCAGAGGCTTCTGCGTTGTAGATATATAGTTTCCGCTGTGTGTTCTCTGTGTTGTGTTTGTATTAAGTTGTAAATACTAGACAGGTGTTTATAACTATTCAGTTTGTGATGTGTATGCTGCGTATCTCTGATTGATGTTGTATATTATGAAAATACTTATTGTTAATGCTTAAAATCGAATGCTAACACCCCGGTGTATATAGAGATTGAGTGAAAGAACCACCCGTGAACACGGGAACTAGAAACAAGTAGAAAAGTCACAGAGAAAGCAGAAAAGACAACAGTTTTTATAGTGGTTCGGCTTCAAGTAAGCCTACGTCCACTTTAATCCTCTTTATTACTGAATCAATTACAACTTTACAACAATCTCCAATTACAATACGGACAAGACAAACAACTAGAACTTCGATGTAGAAGAATTCTTTGAATCCATGTTGATTGCGTTAGACTTCCTCTTGAAGTTTGTTGAGATGCCTTTCGTATTTGAAGTGTCGAGTGAGTCGAGAATTCAGCAGAGTATCGGCGCTTAAAGAGATCGGCCAAAAAAAAAGTCCTTTGAAAGTTGGAGATGGCCATCCATTTATAGGGAATTCTGAGCAGAAAATATTGCCAAGTCCTAAATCGCCACCGACCTAAGTTGGGTCGTGGATGACTTAACATAGGCCGTAGGTTGGTTGCGACTCAAGTATAGTTCATGATCTTGTCCCTGTCCTGAGCAGTTAGGGCGGCAAACTCCCTGGATAGTTAGATCGGCTTCTATCTCAGGCCAGCACCCGTGTTAGGTCGGTAGCTTTCTTAGGTCGGTAGCTATCTTAGGTCGGTAGCTATCTTAGGTCGGTAGCTATCTTAGGTCGGTAGCTATCTTAGGTCGGCATCCTGTTTTAGACAGTTGGGTCGGTATCCTTTAAGTCTTGGGTCGGCGTTCTTGTTAAGTCTTAGGTCGGTAACCTTGTTAAAGCATTAGGTCGGCATCCCCTCAAGTAACTTAGGTCGGAATCCCTCTTTGGGCTCAGGCAGTTGGATCGACGTCCATGTTAGTTCGGCAACCTTTTAGGTCGCTGAGCCATGGTGGGGCGGAGTTAACATTTTCCCCTCGAAGTACACGCCTAATGGTTAGGTCGTGTGCTTCGATATCCTCTAACCCGTCCACTCTCTAAGTCGGTAGGTCGTGTACGACTTAAAAGTTAGGTCACACGCGCCGCTTCAGTTCTCACCGCTGTAAGGTATAAGTCATTCATCTTCTTCTCCCTCTCCATTACTTGCTCCTTCGCTTGATTCTGCCATTAGAATTCTCCTGAGCTTCCAGAGGCGATTTCACTCCAATCAATTACTGATAACCTTTGCTATTCATCGCGTAAGTAAATCTTTCTCTTCCTCGATCATAGGTTACTGTTGGTTCATGAACTCCGTCACTCAAACTTAAACCGCCTCCCTGTATAATGCTTCATCATGAATTCCATTACATCTATAGTTGATGAAGCTTAGGTTGCTCGATTTGGCTTTAAATGACTAATGAAATGATGAAGATGGGTTACTGCTCCAGGCTCATTGATTTCTGATTCGCGTAAGGGTGGCAAAGCATTAAATTTGTGATGATTTCAAACTGTTTTATTTGATGATCCGATATCATGAATGAAATGATGGCCGTCGTTGATGGAGCGACTATCGGGTTAACGGGTTAAGTGGAGTGAGATATCGATTTGGACGCGACCCAGTGATTTTGGGTGACCTGACTTTTGGCCGACCTAATTTGATACGATCTAACCCTTAGATCGTGGCCGAACTAGCACTTGGGGAAATTTGCTGACTTAACCCTTAAATCGTTGCCGAACTAGGACTTGGGGAAATTTGCCGACTTAACCCTTAAATCGTGGCCGAACTAGCACTTGGGGAAATTTTGCACCACTTTTTTGAACCGGAGCCTTTCACCTTACTACTCCTTACGACTTAAAGAACGGCCGATTTAAAGAATCAGAAACTTAATCTTAACTCGTGAAAGATTCCTTTGGTCACAGCCGAGTTAACACTTGGATGCCCAACTTGAATTCTCACTTAAAAGCATAATTCCAATTTGAACACTTAACTTGATCTGCTGGACTGAATTGCTTAAATCCTTGATTGTTTTAACTTTGTTGCCTTATTTCACAGACCACATTAACTTATAGGCTAGCAACCTGCTGAAAACAACAATCACAGAAAACCAAGGCGAATATACTGCCATTGACTGCCCACATCAAATGACAGATTAGTCGACATAGAGTAATCAACTTAAACATACTGTATGAAATGCTGTGAACCAATCAACTAAAGCGAAATATCAATGCAAAGCATCACTGCCTTGAACTGATTTGTTTGCATCTACATTTCACTTTCATATTTAAAACAACCAACCCTGGACTTTATAACTGACAAATGCTTGCTAGTTTTTATTCCAATTATATTCGCTTATTGCTTTGTTGATTTTACACAACACTTCACACATTTTAGGAAACGTGCACCTTCATGTTTGAATATCCAGTTGTTTGTGTAGAATGACTTCCCACCAAGAAGAAGAAGTGGTAGCTCAAGCGGGAGAGATCTTTCAGACAGCTATTCCCATAGAGAATCCTCCAGAGAGAACTTCTACTATCCTAACTCCGAGAGCGTTTATTCAGCTACGTACTCAATTTGGTTTTGCTGAAAGCGATGCCCTACTTCCCGGGCCAAATGATACTGCCGACAGTCCTCCCCCCGGTTTTGTCGCAGTCAATCGTCAAATGTGCCTAAGCGGGGCGATTCCTCCCTTTAATGACTTCCTTCGAACCCTTCTCCTTCGGTTGACAATCTCTCCATTCCAACTTCATCCTAATGGCTACGCCATCTTGATGGGGTTGTGTGTATTGTTTAGGAGAACTCTTGATCGCTTGCCAAGTTTTGAAGAAATTTGCTACTTATGCTCGTTTGCAAAGAGTAAAGACCATCCTTCCCTTATTATTGTGAGAAGTGCTAGAAACCGCAATCTTATTTCTGATCTTACCGAAAGTGTTCATGAATTTTTGAACCAGTTTTTCTTTGCTCGCTGCCCCCTAGGGTTTTATGCCATCTGGAGAGTAGGAAGTAAGATTACCTGTTTCTATTTTCTCCATTTTCAAACTTTTTCGAGATCCGAACTACCAATTGCTAATTTCATTCTTTGTTCTTTTCAGCACTTCCTCTCCCTTCTAGAGATCCAAGCCATAAGCAAGTTTTTGAAAGATTAAGTGCTGTGACTGCTAGAGAGAGAAGTATAAAGTTTTTGTTGAGGGACGAATTTTTGCATCAGTACGAACTTTTACATGCTTCTCGCTCTACACACCCCCATGAGGTTCCAGACTCCCCACCTAAAGCATTAGATGCCCCAGTTTCCATTGACGAACCCATACCAAAAGAACTTGCCTCCGAGGCTTCTCTGGTGAAGTGCTCTACTACTGTCGATGTTGCGGGGTAGTCTGGCAAATTCGCACTTGCCCCAGTCATTGAGGAAGAAGAGCCTCAGGGATCTCCCCAGCATTCACAGAAGTCTGGTGAAGAAGTCGGGAAAACAAGCCCTGTCAAGCAGAGTGGGGACGACACTTTCGAAGGGTTGAGCGACCTCTTTGTCACCTCACAAGAGCTCTTTAAAGACGACCCTGTCACTACTAGGGTTTCTTCTTCAGTGGTGGAAGCGACTTCTTCTTTGCAACAAGCTCCGTCGACCCAAGAGTTGACGTTAACTACTACCCCCACGATTACTCCGCAATCGAAGAGTGGTTCGTAGTTTGATGCGCGTAGTTTGCACATCACACACACTTAGAATCTTTTGGCACTTTCATGCACCTAATTCTTTGTACTTTGAAGATTCTACAGTTACGCTTCTTTTCTCTGAAGACTTTTAAGACTTGTCTTTTTTTTTTAAAATTTTAGATTCTCCAATGGGACGCAGCGGCTCTTACTATGACGACTTTTAGCGCTACGGGAGGCGTAGTCAATATGATTATAGGCGCTACCTTCCCGTTCACAGAGAAACCGACGAAGAGAGAGCCACTCGAAAGGCTCAGGAGAGGAGGGCTCAAGAAGAGCGTTATGAGAGAAAAAAAAGGGAGGAGCACCATGATTCTTCCCAGAGAGGTGACGACTCTCACAAAAGAAAGTCGCATGATGATCGGGGAAAAAGCCATATGGTTGAGGACCCAAGCAAGCGTTCCCGGCACGGTGAGAAGCATGCATCTACAACTCCTGAAAAGGCCACTGCCCACGTTTCACTCGACATCCCTTCTGGCTCACCGGCTGTCGGGAAGACAGACATTCAGGCAATAATTAACAGGCCTAAATTTCAAATTGGACCAGGCCCAGCCACTCTGCAAAGCCGGTTTCCACAATGGTGCTTAAAGGGAGTTCGCTTCGATCTCGACTTAGTTCCAATTGACAAGCCTGCCATGCTGCGAAATCTCGATGCCGTCAGACTTGATATTGAAAGAATGTCGGGCTGGCAAAAGCTTGTTGACGAGCTCCAAAGGGTAAACCGTGCGAATCTCGAGGCCATGCTTACTATGGAAAATGACAAAGCTGAATGGCAGAAGGTTCTTGAGCAGCATGATACCGAGACGAGGAGCATCACTACTTATAATGAAGAGCTTGAAGCGAAAGTCGAAAAGCTTAAAGAAGAGCTCGCCACTTATTCTACTTCCTACACTCAAAAAGAAGAAGTGCTTCAGAAACAAGTGAGAGATGCTCATGCCGGCCAAAGAGACGCCGAAGGCAGGCTCGAAGTGCAAAAAAGAATCAATGAGGGCTATATTGCTGATATTGCAGAGCTTCGAAAGAAAACCGACTCTCAAGAGGCGGAGATCGAAATGCTTAAGCTTCAACTCTCCAAAGCTGAAAGAGAGCGTGATGAGGCTGTTGCCAGTAAAATTGCAGCTGAAGAATCTCATGAGGCAACGAAGACCAGCATCAGCTCGACATTATTTGACTTCTACCTGCATAGCGTCTTGGGGCGCGGTAGTCTCGCCTTTCTAGGTCCCAAATATGAAATTACTCTGGCTGAGGTGTGGGAGGCCGCACTTGATATGCTTGGTGCTAAAGGTGCTGGCTACGTCGAATCAGCTCTTGAGGAGCATTACTTGGATGACGACGCTCGCGCCGCTCTCGCCAAGGGAAAAGAACAACTTGCGAAATTAAGAGCCGAAATGGCAGAAGGGGAACGTTTAGGAAAAACTACTTCAACTGATCCAGTTCAACCTTCACCTTCGGTCGAAATCGACATTGTCGGCTCCAGTTCTCATTCTCCATCCCTGATTAAAGTTGCAACTGAGATCACAAGCACACAGGGTGAAGATGAAGGCGAAGAGAGCGCCGAAGCACGGGCTTATAAGGTTGATATCAGGAAGCCGACTTCTCCAGGTAACTCTACTGTTAATCTTGCCCAAGTGAACTGCCCATTTGCTTCTTATGAGTTTGATGAGCTTCTTGACTATTTCCTGAACCTCAACGAGCCTTTATCTCCTCTCTTTACTGGCTTTAACTTCTTTTCTTCTGTAGAGAAAGTGTCGAGCATCGTTCAGACTCCCCCTCCTCCAGTTATTCCTCCTCCGTCTCATCAGGTCACTCCTCCTTTTGCCTCGCAACCAGGATCACAAGAGGAGAAAATAGAAGCTCTTCAAGACTTGGACGATCCCATTGCTTCACAAGAACACAGGGGAGAAGAAAATGAAGAGGGCGAAAAGACTCCGGAACCAACTGGTTCCAACGATATGCCGTTAACCACACTTTTCTCTCCAGGGAGTGGGTCTTCTTCCAAGAAGAGAGGGAAGCAGGGTGTCTCTAAGAAGAAGAAGGAGGCTTCTGCTAGCGGGACACAAGCGGGAGAAGAACCTATTGTATCCCTTTCCCCTTCCTCTCCTACAACTCGACCTAAAAAGTTAGTCATTCGGTCGAGCGAGACCTCGAAGGGTGGTAGGAAGAAGAAGTGACGGGACTGGTCTTTATGTTCTTCATTTTGCTTTTTTGCATGTACTGACCGGAGATTGTGCGGGTACCGGCCTCCGCTTTTCTTTTTATTTTGAAACCTGTACCTGTACAAATTTTGACAGTATTGAATAAAATAATTCTTTTTGTTTGTACAAACTTCTATCTGTATTTGAGAATGCATTTACTATTCATTTTTGTACAAGCTTCTTTATATGATATTGCAGTGAGCTTGTGGTATGTTGTTTGAGCGTAATTTTACCAATGTAGTTATACCATGTTGCCCCTATACCATAAGCTCATTGCAATATTTTATACTTTGAGGGGACTTGTACTCTTATTTTCTGGAGAATAACTGTTCCATACTTGGAGGAATACTATTCTGCTCAAAATAGAGTACAGCTTACTCCATATGAGTTTTTACGCTTCATCCTTCGAAGATATCACGTTTTCTTTTGTGCATATACACATTTTTACCAAGTGAATTCTCCTATGTGGTAAAGCGGGCCTCTGAAGGGCACTTTAACTTCTTTTTGAGGAAGAGTATTTTCAAGAATAGATGAACCAGTCTTCCTTTGAAAGCTAAAGTGTGCCTTTGAAGAGGGCTTCTTTTTTTTTATATTGTGCCTCGGTGAAGGGCTTTCTGATCTTTGCTTTGCATTTCTGATGAAATGCTTCTTTGAAAAATTGTACCTGTGAGGAGAGCTTTTTCACGTTTCAACACTTGGAAGTTTTATTTCAATCTCGGTGAAACGTGTGCCTCCGAAGAGTTGTGCCTCCGAGGAGGGCTTTCCACGTTTCAACACTTGGAAGTTTTATTTCAATCTCGGTGAAACATGTGCCTCCGAAGAGGTCTTTCTGTTTGATTGTGCCTCTGGGAAGAGGTCTTTTTGTTTCTGCCTCTGGGAAGAGGTCTTTTTGTTTCTGCCTCTGGGAAGAGGTCTTTTATTTTTTGCCTCTGGGAAGAGGTCTTTTTGTTTCTGCCTCTTGGGAGAGGCTTCTATTTTTTCCCTGTTCGCTGGGAAGCGGGCCTCCGAAGAGGGCTTTTCACATTTTGACTCACGGGAGTGTATTACCGATCACGGTGAAATGTGTGCCTCTGAGTAGGGTTTTTGCCTGGAAGTTTGGAGTTTCTTTCTCCCAGTTGGACGGATTCACGGGAGTGTATCAACCGATCAGTCCATAACTTTATGTCGAGAAAGAACTCTCTTTTTCTGGTTAGGCCCGCTCGAGGTCTTTTAGCATTTCAACTGTGGTGAAATGGGCCTCCGAGGAGGGCTTTTCACGTTTCAACACTTGGAAGTTTTATTTCAATCTCGGTGAAACGTGTGCCTCTGAGTAGGGCTTTTGCCTGGAAGTTTGGAGTTTCTTTCTCTCAATTGGACGGATTCACGGGAGTGTATCAACCGATCAGTCTGCAACTTTGTATCGAGAAAGATCTCTCTTTTTCTGGTTAAGCCCGCTCGAGGTCTTTATCCTCCGAAGAGTTGTGCCTCTGAAGAGGGCTTGTGCCTCCGAAGAGGTCTTTTGCTGTTTGATGCTTGCTCGCCCATGTCTCTTTGCCATCTATTCATGTCGGCGATCCCCGTTATCTTTTGCAAGTGTCATCCCTTTTTAGTTGCCAATAATTTTCCTTATCCAAAGAAATATACTTCATAGTTAAGCGAGTTGGTGGTGGTAGACACATGCTATTTAACTGGATGTTTGTTTGTACAAACATTTGTAGTTAGTTAGAAATGGTCCACTTCCATCCACATCGCAAACTTTTGTTCGAAGCACTTCTTTTGTAGGATTTGAGAATGGAAATTTTGAATGGTTCAGCGTTTGCTTGCTGGGTGATGTCGGAGATCGCTTGGTCTTGCGATGGGTAAGCTTTGTTTTTATGGCCTGCATTATTAAGTCGACATTTTAGTAATACAATTAACGTATTTTATATGTCGAAATAAAACAAAGCAGTTTATAGTAGTAGAGAACACAAGATTTATAGTGGTTCGGCCAAAAGCTGGGCCTACATCCACTTTATAGCTTTTCATTATTCACTTGCTTTACAATTGCTTTCAATACAAGAATCATATATTCGTAATTCTTTTACAACATTTCAGCAAAGCTTTTAAGTAAAATATGGACGCAAATGATTGCTGTTCCAAGCTCTTGGGATTGGTTCTCCTTCGACAGTTGTGAGTTTGAATGTGCCATCAAGAAGTTTCGTGCCTATAACATATGGCCCTTCCCAGTTTGGCCCAAACACACCTATGGCTGTCATAATTCTCTTCAGGACTAAGTCCCCAACTTCAAAGCTGCGCTGACGAACTTTGGAACTGAAGTGCCTGGCTATTCTTTGCTGGTGAGCTGCAATTCTAAGCCTAGCCTCTTCTCTTCTTTCATCGAGGAGGTCAAGTGCTTCCAATTGCAATTTTCCATTCCCATCTTGATCAAAATGGATCCTTCTGTGTGAGGGGACTTTAGTTTCCAATGGAATCATCGCTTCTGATCCGTATGCCAATGAAAATGGAGTATGCCCAGTCGCAGTTTTGTGGGTGGTTCTGTATGCCCATAGTGCAAGCGGTAACTTATCAACCCAACCACCTTTTGCTTTTTCCAGCTACTTTTTGATGGTTAATTTGATAATTTTGTTTACTGCTTCCACTTGCCCGTTTGCCTGCGGATGAGCCACTGCTGAGAAGCTTTTTCGGATCTTGAATCGTTTGCAGAAATCTTGGAACTCCTCACTTTCAAACTGAGTACCATTGTCTGTGATTATCTTCTGAGGCACACCATACCTGCAAATGATATTTTTAGTCACAAAACTTATCATTTTCTTAGAGGTAATAGTAGCCAATGGTTCGGCTTCAGCCCATTTATTGAAGTAATCAACAGCAACGATAGCATATTTAATTCCCGATTTGGCAATCGGCAAAGGCCCAATGAGATCTATTCCCCAGATGGAAAACGGCCATGGACTGACCATTTGTGTTAGCTCAGTGGAAGGTGCTCTAGGAATTTTGGCGAATCTCTGTCATTTATCACACTTTCGGGAATAGTCAGCAGCATCCTGATTAATTTCTGGCCAAAAGTATCCATAACGGAGGATTTTCTTTGCTAAAGTTTGACCATCTGTATGATCCCCACATTCCCCTCCGTGTACTTCGGCAGAATTGTCTTAGCTTCTTCCTTTGTCACGCATCGGAGTAATGGCATTGAAAATCCTCGTCTGTACAAACGACCATCTTGAACTATATATCTGGAGGCCTTCCTCGTCAGCTTCTGCCGTTCTTTTGAACTTTTCGGCAAAGAACCATTGAGTAAATATTCAAGTATCGGAGTCATCCATGATTCTTGCCCTCGGGATACATTCATAATCCAATCAACATCCATTTCATCTGTGCTTGGAGCTGACAGGACTTCGACAGGAACTAATCCCAATAGTTGCGCTTCACCAGTACTTGAATACTTTGCGAGAGAATCCGCCTTCATGTTCTCTTCACGGGGTATATGGTTTATTGAATAACGGTCAAAATTTTGAAGAAGCTCCCAGGCTTTTGATAAATAGGCGGGTAGATTCCCTCCTTTAGCTTGAAATTCCTTCTTGACTTGGCAGACAATAAGCTGAGAATCACTGAAGATCTGCAATGCTTTGATGTTTAGTTCTTTAGTGATCCTTAAACCAGCGATGAGGGCTTCATATTCTACTTCATTATTTGTCGAAGGGAATTCTAGTCTCAGTGCATAACATAGCGATCGCCCTTCTGGGGTTTCAAGGACAACTCCTGCTCCAGAACAGTAATCATTTCTTGCGCCATCGACATACAATTTCCATTGAATTGGGATGTTATCAGTGACTTCTTCCTCACTATCACCTTTATCCGTACATTCTGCGATGAAATCTACTAAAGCTTGTCCATTGATTGCTTTTCGGGGATGGTAAGTGATGTCATATTGGCTGAGTTTAATATTCCATTTCAAAAGACGGCCCGAAGTCTCAGGACGGAATAGGACTTGCTTTAGAGGTTGATCAGTGAGGACTTTGATGGGATGAGCTTGGAAATACGGCCTCAATTTTCTTGATGCGATCAACAAACAATAGGCAAGCTTTTCCAACTTCGAATAGTTCATCTCTGCCCCAGTGAAACTTTTGCTGATATAATAGACTGGGCGTTGAATCCTTGTGTCTTCCCGTATCAATACTGCACTGAGAGCATGAGATGAAATTGCCAAATATACGAAGAGATCTTCACCATTGTCAGGCTTTGAAAGTATCAGAGGCACTTCCATATGACGAACCAACTCATCGAATGCCTTCTGACATTCAGGAGTCCACTCAAAGTTTTTTCTTCCTTTCTTCAGAGCATCAAAGAATGGAACGCATTTGTCAGTGGCTTTCGAAATGAACCGACTCAAGGCAGCAACCTTTCCATTGAGACTTTGCAATTCCTTCTTCGTTCTAGGAGCCTTGACCTCTCTCAGGGCAGATATCTGAGCTGGATTAGCTTCAATGCCCCTAGCGCTCACAATGAAACCCAAAAACTTTCCGGACTCCACTCCAAATGAACATTTCAAGGGATTAAGCTTCATTCTGTACTTTCGGAGTACTGCGAACATCTCTGCCAAGTGATTCATGTGGTCCACTGCTTTCTTAGACTTCACTAGCATGTCATCAACATAAACTTCCATTTTCTTGCCAATCTGTGATTTAAACATGGCATTAACAAGCCTTTGTAAGTTGCCCCTGCATTCTTGAGTCCGAAAGGCATGACCTTGTAGCAGTAGAGTCCAACATCTGTGATGAAGCTTGTGTCCTCTTGATCTGGCTCGTGCATCATAATCTGGTTATATCCGGAGTATGCATCCATAAAAGATAACAATTCATGCCTTTCCGTCCCATCCACCAACTGATCGATCCTGGGCAGCGGGAAACAGTCTTTTGGGGCAGGCTTTGTTCAAATCTGAAAAGTCAATGCATACTCTCCACTTTCCGTTAGCTTTTTTAACCAGTACAGGATTGGATACCCAATTTGGATAAGTAGATTCTCTGATGAAACCGTTCTCCATGAGCCGATCCACTTCTTCTTTTAATGCTGTTGTCCTCTCAGGACCCTGGGTTCTTCTTTTCTGTTTCACAGGTGTAAACTTTGGATCAATGTTCAGAGTGTGTACTGCAATCTCTGGAGATATTCCACACATGTTAGCATGAGTCCAAGCGAATACATCCAAATTTGCCTTCAAAAACGAAATCAGAACATTCTGAACCGTTGTGTTGAGTTGTGAACCCACATTCAGCAGTTTGTTCGGGTCCTTTGGGTCAACGGATACCGGCACTGTTACCTCTACCGATACTACCTTATTCTCCCCTGCACTGGCTTTCCTTGGATCCATCTCTCTTCGTGCGGCACTACATTCACCAGTGCAGGGTCCACCCTGTAATTGCTACAAGGTTGGTTCTTTGGTGCGGACTGGAGTTGCCGCACCTTTTCCCATCTCTCTTTTCCTTGATTCATGCAGCTCTATAAGATAACATTCTCGCCCCGCATCTTGGTCTCCCTTGATCACGCCAACTCCATTATCCGTGGGGAATTTTATAGTCAGACACCACGGGGCAAGAACAGCTTTAAATGCAGCAAGAGTTGGTCGGCCTATAAAGGCATTGTACGTAGAGAATTCTTCAAAAATTATAAAGGTTTGCTTTCGAGCCACCTTCCTCAGTCCCTTTCCAAGTTCTACAAACAAATCTATGGTCCCAATCGGCTGTTTGGGTTCTCCAGCAAACCCAGCAATCTTAAGTGATGAAGCTTGAACATCAGCCATTGGAATTTTCATTTGATCAAAGGTCTTCTTGAAGAGAATGTTGCATGAAGCTCCGCAATCAACTAGAACTCTTCTCACAATAGCCGGCCCAATACCGGTGGATATGACCAGAGGATCTATGGTAGGAGCCTCGATACCCAAAGAATCTCTGGCACTGAATACAATATCATCTGTGGAAGTCTTTTGTTGCTTTAAAGGCGCATCATTCTCTAAAACAAAAACATTCTCTTCAGCTGGTACATGCCTCAAGGCCCGGGCATACCTTTCCATCTCGCCCCAGCTTTTGCCTACTGGGTGAGGCCCTCCAGTTATTATATTGATGACAGGTCTTTTCGATTCATGCTCTACGGCCTTCTCACTTGAGCCAGGACGGTGAGTGGGAACTTGTTGTCCTTGAGTCGACGAGGCTGGGGCATTTCTATTTCTTTTCACATACTGCTGGAGTTTGTTTTCCTTCAAGAGTTGTTCAATTACCTTTCAACTGACGGCATTCGTTGGTGTCATGGCCGGGTTGGTTGTGGAACCGGCAGAACCTTCCACTTTTTTCCATCTTAATCCCAACTCTCATTTTAGGTGGTGTCGGATAATTGACATCATCCTTGGTCGCAAAGAAGATGTTCTCAGGGGTATCGGTCAAGGGTGTGAAATTGAAAGAACGGCCTTTCTTAGCATCTCCCTGTTTCTTTCCACCATCATTTCCCCTTTTCTGAGTGTTAGGTTCTTTCTTGTTCGAAGCAGCACCATTGTTCCCGGCTTCCACTGATACCGCCTTAGCCGGTGTTTGGAGGCTCTCCAAGCGCATGAATTCATCCGCTTTCTTGTAGAATTTGTCAAGTGAGTTTGGTTCTTTCATTTTCAACCATTTTCCAAATTCACTCAATTTGTCAATCGCCCTCATCAAGTATGTTAGGACCATGCGTGGCTCGGCATTATCTACCTCGGCCAATGCTATGTTAAAACGATTTAAAAATGATCTGATAGATTCTCCCGGATTTTGCTCTAGACTTGACAGCGACATTATATCCTTTGCTTTAGAAGCATATGATCGAAATTGCCTCTCGAATTTCCTGGTCAAATCGGAGAATTGATCAATGGACCTGACTGGCAGCTTTGTAAACCACAATAGAGCCACACCTTCAAGATAAACCGGGAAATATCGACACTTGATCTCATCAGACGCTCTGGCACCCGTCATATGCCAGTCGTAATTGTACAGAAACTCGTTAGGATCACTCGTCCCCTTGTAGGCCGGAATAGTAGGGGGAACGAATTTCCTTGGGAACTCTGCCTTCAAGATCTTTTCAGTAAATGGAGTTTTGCTTGGAGCAAAACCCCACTCTTTCTCATCTTCATCTCTTCGCATATTTTCCTTCATGATTTGGCGAACCATACCCGAAAAATATTCTTCATCATTTAGAGGCTCTGGAGGGCAAACATCAGCCACTCTCTCTGAATTCTGTCTTGACAATCGTTCACGGAGGGTCGACTGCGGCCCTGGTCCTCCCGCTTGAGGAGGAGTCCTTTCTACAGGGTCTGCGGCTCTTTGAGAAATGTTCCCTTCAAAATCCTGAACTCCCACAGTAGGATTCCCATCATTATTAACTGGTTGACGATTTGCTCCTAGCACATCATTCAACTTACTTAAGATCAGGGCATTCTGGGCATTCTGAGCTTCCAATTGCGCATTCTGAGCATTCAATTGTTGATTCAACCCCAAAACTACGGCGTCCAATTCTGCTCGCGTAACTCCAACAGTTGGAGCTGCTTGACTTGAAGGAGGAGAGGTAGCAGTATTCTCTTGAACATTGTCGGATCTTACAGAACTTCGTTTTCTCCCAGGAGCCATTATTTCCAATAAACTTCTGGTTTTAAAAGAAATCCTTTCAACAGACCTTTGCGGAGCAATGATGGAAGTATCCTGAGTTGGGTTCTCAGTGAAAGCACCAAAAATGTTAACGCTTAAAATCGAACGCTAACACCCCGGTGTATATAGAGATTGAGTGAAAGCACCACCCGTGAACACGGGAACTAGAAACAAGTAGAAAAGACACAGAGAAAGCAGAAAAGACAACAGTTTTTATAGTGGTTCGGCTTCAAGTAAGCCTACGTCCACTTTAATCCACTTTATTACTGAATCAATTACAACTTTACAACAATCTCCAATTACAATACGGATGAGACAAACAACTAGAACTTCGATGTAGAAGAATTCTTTGAATCCATGTTGATTGCGTTAGATTTCCTCTTGAAGTTTGTTGAGATGCCTTTCGTATTTGAAGTGTCAAGTGAGTCGAGAATTCAGCAGAGTATCGGCGCTTAAAGAGATCGACCAAAAAAAAGTCCTTTGAAAGTTGGAGCTGGCCATCCATTTATAGGGAATTCTGAGCAGAAAATATTGCCAAGTCCTAAATCGCCACCGACCTAAGTTGGGTCGTGGACGACTTAACATAGGCCGTAGGTCGGTTGCGACTCAAGTATAGTTCATGATCTTGTCCGTGTCCTGAGTAGTTAGGGCGGCAAACTCCCTGGTTAGTTAGATCGGCTTCTATCTCAGGCCAGCACCCGTGTTAGGTCGGTAGCTTTCTTAGGTCGGTAGCTATCTTAGGTCAGTAGCTATCTTAGGTCGGTAGCTATCTTAGGTCGGTAGTTATCTTAGGTCGGCATCCTGTTTTAGACAGTTGGGTCGGTATCCTTTAAGTCTTGGGTCGGCGTTCTTGTTAAGTCTTAGGTCGGTAACCTTGTTAAAGCATTAGGTCGGCATCCCCTCAAGTAACTTAGGTCGGAATCCCTCTTTGGGCTCAGGAAGTTGGATCGGCATCCATGTTAGGTCGGCAACCTTTTAGGTCGCTGAGCCATGGCCGGGGCGGAGTTAACACTTATGTTGTTAATATAATTTATTCGTTCCGCTGTTGAGATTCTAGTGTTGTTTCTTCTTTCTCTTCTTTCTTTTCTCTTTCAATCCCTTTCTTTCTTAATTCATGATACGTCTTTCTGGTTAGTGGAAGACGGGTCGTGACACCTTTGTTTCAAAGGATTTTTAAAAATGTAATAATCAAATTGAGTGTGTTTTTCTCACGCTGGTTTTCCAGACTGACTCGGATGTTGTTTTATTATGATACTTGGGTCAGACCAAGTTGAACAGATCCAAGATGATATGCTGTGGAGCTTAAGAGGCGAGCTGACGGAGACATATCTCCATGTTTGGTTATTACTTCTGCTGTGTAAGGACAAGTATTAAACTTTCCAAATAATTGGATGATTATTGTGCTATGATAATGGTATGTACATATAACGGTACATATTTCTTTGTATTTAAAAGCTGTTATTATATAATATATTTTGTTCAGCTGTGATTGTGAGATTCTGATGTTGTTTTTATCTTTTTCTTCTACCTCTTTCTTCTTTTACCCCGAAGACTCATATTTCTGTCCACTTTGAGTTGAATTGATATGGAATATTGTCGGCTCATAGGGTACGGATTTGCGCGCCCTCATAATTGGTATCAGAGCTGAAGGTTAAGCAAGAACCTTGACTCTGGTAGGGATTACTCATTAGAGATAGAGTCATTAGTACTCTAGAATGAGTTTGAGAGTATTAATAAACACGAGCGTGGATTTGTTAGTGAATATAAATGGTTTTAATATTGTGTTGACTTATTGGTTGGGTGGTATATGAATGAAATAATTTTTAAAAATATATTTTGATATAAAAAATTATTTTTTGAAATTATATATATATATTTATATATAGAAGTGTTTGGATGATAATATTATAGTCAAAAAAGATTATAAAATTTAAAATAGTTTATATAATTGATATGAAAATTTGTATAAATATAAATTGTACAAATGGATTATAATTGAAATTGAACTTAACCGAAAGTTGGGAGTTTAAAATTCCGGGGTGTTTGAATTTTTTTGAATCCTTATTTAAATAATCATTAGGGAATAAGTTATAGGCTTATAAATTAGAGTGTTTTTTAGATAAGAAAGGCAAGTATGATATTTGAATTTTGAGATTAAAGTTAAAAATGAGGAGATTAAAATAAAATTTAACTTAGATTAAGTTGAAGAAATTAAATTGTTGGAAATTTAATTGATTATGGTTTGACTAAAATAAATTAGTGAAGTAGATTAATTAAATGAATAAAATGGGGATGTGATTGAATTGAAAAATAATAAGTTGTGACTTATAAAGTCGAAAATTTGAAATAGAAAACCCAAAATAGAGTTGTTTGATATTTTGGAAAATGAAAGAAAATCCAAAGTTGAATTATAAAATAAATTTGAACTCAAGAAAACTAAATGAAGTGATTTTTGAGATAGAAATCAAATACGGAATTATAAGTGGGAGTGAACTAATCAGGTAATTAATCAGTCAATTGAATATGGAAACGAAACGTAAATTGTTAAATAAAAGTTGAATTGTGAGCTAATAATGGAGTTTGGAAATGAATTCAAGTTATAAATAAAATCCAACTTGAGTGGTTAGTGGACTAAATATAAATTTGAAATGTAGTCAAATAAAATGAAATTGGATAAAATAGTGATGGTTTGAATTGCAAATGAAATCCAAGTGAGTATGAATAAATTCAAAATGGCCTTGGACATTATTTAATGAGTTGAGTTCGGAAGTAGAAATTGAAGTGGATTAAATGAATGAAATTAACTGAATTAATTATTAAGTGAAATGAGTGAATAAACTAACTGAATAAATTAGTAAACGAATGAAATCTGATTGAATAAGAAATTAAATCAGTATTTGAATCAAAAATTATTTATCCAAAAAAAGTAAACTTGAGTTATGAAGTTGAAATAACTTGAAGTAATTAAATTAACTTAAGCAAATATTTGAATGGAAGCTCGGCTTAAGTAAATATGTTAAGTGGTTGTTTAATATATTAGCATTTCCAAGTTTAATAAAATTGGTTTTGGATGAAACGAATACAGATGAAATGAAATGGAATTGAATGGATTGTGAATAATTTAAAAAGGAATGGAGTTAAGAATAAATTGAGTTGGAATCAACTTAAAAGAGCTATAAGCTTAAGTGATTATTTACTTGAATAAACATCGTCGAATTGCATAGGAAAATTAGTCGTTCGAAATAACCAAAAGTAAATAAATTCTATGAATATATAAAGGCAAATAAAATTGATTTTGAAATGAATTGAAACGAAAATGAGTTCGTTTGGTTTAAAAATGAATTGAATGTAAGCGATAGAGTTGTAAACTATTCAAATGGAATGGAATAATGTATGGATTAATTGAAAACAATTGCATAAGTGTCGAAATCATATAAGTTGTTTATAAATAATGTTTAAATTGCATTGCTTATAGAAATTCATATGTTTTGCTAGTTAAACATGTAAAATGTTATTAAATTACATGATTTTAGTACTTACATGGTTAAATTGAGTGGGTATAGATACCTGGAGGCCGTTTGGCTGGATTTGGATCGCGCTAATTGCTAAATTATAATCCGCTTACTTAAAAATGCTAAAATAGAGGTACGCCTATGTAATAAAAGGAATAAAAATATGAAATATTGTTGTTATTTTTTCGACCATGTGGGTCGATGTATATATACTCATCTCTCTTGTCAAATTGCAAAAGCTCCTCCGTACAAGGGAGACACTGCAAAAAAATTTCAGAAATTTTGAGAGTTAGAAACTTTTATGAAGATTTTTGGAAAATTTCTATTAACGAAAAGTTGGTTTTCAAATTGTAATGAAAATATAGGATTTGAACTAGAAGATGAAAACCAATTGTTTTGGGTGGAAGTTAAAGGATTGGAAAAAGTAAATATCGAGTTTTCACTAAGTGAGTTTAGTAAGTTAGTGGGTTTGGAGTGTTCTTTTTGCCTTAGCAAATTTTGAGTATGAAATTCTTCTAAGTGGGACCCAGATTTTTCGACATTTGATTTGGAATACTTAAATGGTTTTAAAATATTAAAACTGAATTATGGATTGGTTTTTAAACATGAAAGTTTGGTTTTTATTTGATAAAATGGGTCCAGAATTTAAATACAGCAATTTGTTGAATAATTTAATTATTAAAGTTTATAATTGAATATTGGTTAAAATAGTGAATCTTGAGTTCTAAGCTTGTCAAAAATATTTTAAAGGCTTATAAAATATGTATTGATAGTAGTAAAGGTAATAGAAGTTTTAAATTTGTGTTTGAAGGTGATTTGTTTGGTTTTAAAAATATAACGTTTAAATTGACACTTAAAAATAGCCTTCTGAGGCACAGTCTCGAATTTTGATGAAACTAGTTCCTTTGGATCCGTAGTATTGTATTATTATCGGATTTCAAATTTCGTAGCTTTTGGAGTTATTGTTTAGTCGAACGAGATATAAACGCGCCGAAAACTATATCGAAAATTTAATATAATTATTGGGTCCAATAGGCTATCTTCTCCATACGATCGAATTAGCACTTGGAACCTTCTCCATTATGTTCGAAATAGGCATATAACATTATGAATGCCTAGTGGCATGCCATATTAGGAGATTAAGATTTTAAGTTGCATTTATCGAGGCGATTTGAATTTGAATTTAATTATATATATATATATATATATATATATATATATATATATATATATATATATATATATATCAACTTCAGCTGAAATTCCTTCACATCAGCACTTTTTCTTTTCTCCTCAGAAGCACTGTAGCAAGACTATCTCTACACGCAATGCATCTTCCCTCGTTTTTAAAACCTCGTCCATTCTTTCACTACGTTAAATTGTGTTCCCTTCCATTCATTTCAAATCGACGGTAAAATAAGAAACGGATACGAAGGAAGTAAAATCCTCCATCCTCGTTACAAAGTCCACATTCTTTTTTCTCCTTTTAATCCCCTTCGGTTCAAACAGAATCGAAATCGAAAACATTCCCCCTTCTCAAACGAAATCGAATTCGTTTCATTTAAGAAAAATTAAATCCTTGTTCAAATCAAAACTCGATTTCGACTACCATCTAAAGGCTGAGACGCGCAGACGCAAGGGGAGAGTTAGGCGCATGGTCGAGCTCGCCATAGTGGTTAGCGCGTGCACGTGCGAGTTGTCGTTGAGGCGAGTAAGAGGGAATGATCGATGGCTGGCGACTCGATGGGAGGGAGACTTGGGGTTCGGTGGACATTTAGGGTTGCGGAGGTGTAGTTGCGAAAGAGGTGGCGACTCGCTGGCTTGTGGTGCGCGCGTTGCGGGAGGGAGGCGTGGTCGAAGTCCTGAGGTCGGCAGCAGGCGATAGCCTAGAAGTAGCGATCGATTGTGAGGCAGTGAGGTATTTCGTTTCTTATTATATATATATATATATATATCTGTGTGTGTGTGGTTTTTTTTGGTGTGTATGTATGTATATCCATACAGAAGAAAAAAACTACAGTAAGGCATATACGCCAATTAATTTTCAATTTAAAGATGTATATGTGTGTGTGTGTGTGTATAAATTGCTATTTTGTTATTTATAGAAAACGAATTTATAAATATAAATATATCAAGAGAAAAAAAATACATACATGCTTTAGCCTATTGTTTATTTTTGAAAAATTTATTCAAGAGATTAATTTTCTTAATTAACTTATATAATTATTTTAGTTACTAAAAATAATTTATTAAATGAAAGGTAGTTTAAGTTAAATTAATAAATGGTAATTAATTGTTCAACTATTTCAAATATTAATAAGGCATATAATGTTTATACAAGGTCAAAAGTCATCAAAACAAGGCGAGATGGATATGGTCTGCAAATAAAAAAAAGGTGAGATTTTCTCACACATTCGGATTTTCGAAATTTAAATGTTTAAATTTAAATCATTGGATGTTTAGTTGAATTAAATAATTATTGTTTGTTGAATATTATATATAGTAGAGTGTGTGTGTGTATATTGGAGTGATTGATATTTCCGCATTATATAGCGGATGAGACCCTATGCGCCCCGCATAATAGCGGATGACCCTATATACCATGATATCGGGGGTTGGTATTTTTAATTGTTGACTAACATTTATAAATGCAGGAAAAAAACAGGCAGGAGGGATCCAGCAGGATTCCTCAAAATAATTATTGTTTCATATATGTATATATATGCACACATACTGATATCAAATACACACACACACACACATACTAATATATGATATGCTGGATAAGTGATCTGATTTGTGTGTGAATTGTATTATTAAATGTAAATAGCATGGAAATTGAATTTGGTATTTTTTAAATATCATTGAAGGAATTTAAAAGGAAATTTGAAAGAAATTATTCACATTGAAAATCGGATTTATTCTAAAGAGAATAAAGTATAATAAAAATGTATTAACAAACGGGGGTTATACTTAACTAATTGGAAATTGGTTTAAGTAGAGATTTGGAATTTAATTATATACTAAGGGCTTGAAAAGATATTGAAATCGATGTTAAAAATAGTTTTGAATAAAACGAAATTTTATAAGGGGTAAAATTATAAATGGAACTATAAATGGAATTTTTTTTTATAAATAATGGAAAACTCAAAGGAATTTACAAATTTATAAACAGGGTTTACAAATAACATAAAATGATATTGGCAGACATGAGAAAAATATAAGTTGATGGTGTGAACTTATATCGGGGAATGGGAACTGTTGTGAAAGGAAATAGTGAAATATATAAATTTGGATATAGTCGATGTGATACGAATCAATTGGAATTTATGGATTGAATTGGTGAATATTGAACTTTTAAAATAGACTTTTGTCGAGTGAATAGAAATTGTTTTAAATGAGATTTTAAATTACTATCCTATATAACTTTAAACTATTATTTGAATTTAGAATATTCCAAAGCTAGTTATTATAATATCTAATATTTATTGAAATGAGTCCGAATTTTATATTAGCTTGTAAATTTATTAATACTTGAATATTATTACCTTAAACTATATTTTTAAAATAAACCATTATTCTTATTTTATATAAGTATATACTTTTAAATGTTTTAAAAATTCATTATAAATCCTCTTGAGATGGGAAGCGAAGTTTATTAAAGTAGATAAGATTTTAGAAGAAGATCTTATAGTGTATTATGAGAACTTAAATAAATTCTAAAGTATAAGATAAGTAAACTTCGGAAGGTGAAATAAAATTCACAAGGGAAGTAGAAGTGAAACTGGAATTTTTAAATAAATAAATAGCTTTGGAAATATTAAAGGAAATAAATTAAGGAATTTCGTCGTTTATAGAATTCAAGTGAAACGAGTTGGGAATTTACAAATGAAATTGTAAATGATTTTGAGAAAGAAATAGGAAATAAAAGTGAATATTTTCCAAGCGTTAAGTAACTAATGAAGTGGGAAAAATATTCTAAGTATTGTGTAAAGGTTGAAATTTGTTCCATAAGAATAAAAAGAGATTTGAAAACTATTTACAAAATGTGAAGTATGAAAATAATATCATGTGAAGATTCTTTTGAGATAAATAATTTGGGAAATTATTTAGGCTTGATGGTTGTTTGTTGATGTTATTTGATAGTTAAATAACCGACTAGCAATATTGGTTAATGCGCTGATCGTTTCGAAGAGACCGGGATCGGGTTTAATTATTCGAAAACCACTTCGATCTGGTTTGAACATAGCGAATGAAACCCGTGAAGATAATGAAGATGGTGATTCGGTTTGTCCAGACCTAGGGCAACTTGTATGGACGAATGTTATCAGACCATCGTTATTGGAGGACGATGAGCATTCTAAGTGATTGTGTTTTATAAAGGTAACACATAGCCTTAAGCCTCATCAACCGGGAATGGTAAAATAGAGGAGGTGCGGCAAGGCTAAGTGGGTAGCACCTAATTAGGGTAAGGTTTCCCCTATCTAGATCTCCCTTTATTCAGCTGTGTGGGCGGTTGCTCATCCTAACCATGGGATGATCTTATTCGGAATATCCTGTAAGGGGTAGCTCCGGTCTTGTGTTGTTGGGGATCGAGAGTGTTCCTCAGTACTCTGATCTAGGCCGGGTACTATGACGGGCGGTACCCCAGTAGCCCTGCCATTTTATGGAACCCATTCTCCAATAAGCGCCTGTACGGTTTTGAATGTGTCCAACTATGCTGGAACGTGAGATGCAAGCATTTCAACTATATGTTGAATATGCGCTTATATGATTTTTGTTTGATGATAATAAACATATATATATATATTCATTTAAATGTATTTGTTAATGTACTATTTTATTTTTCGTAGATTAAATAAATATTTGTTGAATAAAATAAATTAGACAGAATTTGAATTCAAACAGAATAAACTACACAGAATTTGAATTCAAACAGAAATTTTATTCAAACAAATATTTATTACAATTTTGAATAGTACAAATTCAAGCTCTCACTATACATATACAATTTTGATTGTAATTACATCACAATTCAATTTACATAAATACCTCAATACATATCACTCACACTCGTAGTTTATCTTCAATTTCATTCCAGTTATAATCCAGCATCTGAGAAATCTGCAAAAATATTCACTAACGTAGTAAAATTGAAAAAGAAATATTTTTGCAATAAAAAGTGAAATATGATTTTTGAAAATATGATTTGCCTCGGTTATTTGGGTTGTTCGTCATCATTCACATTTGAATTCATCATACACGAACAATGTGACATGCACAGTGTATCACTGTGCATGCCACAGGGTCGTACACATCGATATACACTTGATAATGCTACAGGGACAGGTGAGCACAGGTCAAACCCAAATGAAAAGCTGGGTTCAACTCACGTGCAATATATTTAAAATCACGACACGAGCACAAGGTCAAACCCGAGTTGTTAAAACTGGGTTCAACACAAGGCACAATAAAACTGAAGGCAACATGACCAAAAGATCAGAGACCAAGTTCATATGTACAGTGTGGCAATGCACCAACCAGAAATTCAAGGCAACAGAGAACAAGCAATGAACAACAGAATGCATCCAGATGACAAAGTGCTCAATGCAAGTGCAGACCACAAAGAGCAAAAGCAATGATCAAATGCCATCAGGTTTATGACAATAACATATGATCAGTGGTACACATGCAAGCACAGTCTCAAACCAGCATCAAGTCAAGTCAAATGCAACAAAGAAATGCATCATGCAAGCTATCAAGAATCAGTGCACAACAACAAGAATGCAACACAGTGAAGATACCAAATACAAAACATACTAACCACAAATGCACAAACAAGTGCAAACGACCCGAGCTCAATCACAACAATATGCTTGAAGACTACAACACGACCAAGTATGGAAGTGACTCGAAACAGAGAGAAAAACATGAAGACTACTTGAAGTGTGTCGACCAAACTACACAATGAACCAACAGCACAGTGCACCACTGACCATGAAGAAAAACCAAGTTCAGATTAATTCAAGGAATATAACATGCAGTTTTGCAGTGATACAAGGCAAACTAGCAACAACAAGTTAAAGTGAAACAATACATGATGAATCAGACCACACAGCAAACAAATCAGTGTAGCACCAAGTCATATACAAGCCTCACTGAATCAAAGGAACATCAAATACATGGAGACAAGACCAAACTACAACAAGACCACTATGCAGTGTACATAAATGCAACAAAAAGTAGTGTAAATGCAACTCAAAGTGATATAACAGCAAATACCACAAATATCAAGTGATATAATGAAGCAACTCAACAGCAGAGCATGCAGCATGATGAAGCAGTGTAAAACCAAAATTGCAAGCATACAAAATGCTCAATGTAAACAACAAATGTACAAGACTGACAAGTACATAGCAGTGTAACCAAGTCAAAGCCAGTGGTAATCAAACGTCTCAAATTCAAGGCATCAAGTCAAGCAAGGAAGCATACTGGAATCAAGCCAGAGAAATTCACGAAGCTCACAAGGATGAACACAAAGGTGGCCGAAGCCGTGGCAATCAAGAAGTAAACGAAGTCGAAGAATTTAATGCAGACGCAAACAAAATTCATGTTTAAAAAGTCAAGTGCCGAAGTCCAGATGAAATAGAGCTGATGCCAGAGAAATCGAATTCAAAAGTCAAGTGCGTATACGCAATCTTTGAAAAAGTCAAAAATCAAAAGAGGAAAGTTTTTGCCGTATGACTCAAGGCAATCGAACGTTTCATAATCAAAGTCGTGCGCATCAGGCAATCGAGAATTAGGAAAGTGTAAATGAATACGAACAAATTCAAGTGCTTGGAATTCATATAAATACCAAACCCCAAATTCATCATCGACATCGAGTTCGAGCAAGCATTAAACCAGCAACGAAAGGAAAGAGAATACATACCACAATCTATCGAACTCGGTCAACATAGGAGCAGCTGCGAACAACCTCAAGTAAAGCAAGCCGCCGATCATCAGAGAAGCAGTGAGCAAAGAGCATCACAAACCAGAGAAATCGAAATTGAAGAAAGCCCTAATTTTCGCAAGAGCAAAAGCCCTAATTCAGATCGAACAGAGCTGCTATTATCAAAAGGAACGGGCCAAAGAAAAGAATAATAAAAGGGCCGGCCTTGTTTTATTATAAAGGGTTTTAGTTTTAGTTTGGGTTTATTTTTATTAAAGGGGGTTTTTGTTTATTAGTTTTATTTTTTATTCTTTTCGAATCAAGTCTTGGTAAATCACCACCTATGTTGTAGGTAGTGTCAGATTGTCTAGTTAGAATTAGTTCAGTGAGCAGGGTGTGCGAGTTTGCAAAACTCTATAGGCGGTAGCAGGGTGTGCGAGTCTGTTAGAGTGTTTGTAAGCGGGAGACTATTTAATTCTAATAGAAATCTGGGAATGCAGCAGTAGGCAGGGGTTGTCGAAGCTGGGTAAATTTTGTGTGTGATTTACTTTTCAGCATATTTATTTCTCTGCAATTTGTTTTTGCGTTTAGTTCGAGAAAATTTGCTATAACCCTATTCACCCCTCCCTCTAGGGTTAATCTAGATCCTACACTATATTCTATATTACATTCTATAGGCACTATTATAATATCAGAGAAATTGATAAAAAAATGTTCTGGTTATCGTAAGGTAAAAACCCAGCATGTGTATTTGTGGCGTGGTCTTACGAGGTACCTTTGTTTCAAAGGGTTTTTTAAAATGTAATAATCCAATCTAGTGTGTTTTTCTCATGCTGGTTTTCCGAACTGACTTAGGTGTTGTTTTATTATGATGCTTGAGTCAGACCGAATTGAACAGATCCCGGATAATATGCTATGGAGCTCTAGAGGCGAGCTGGATGACAAAAATGTATCTCCGTACTTGGTTTATTACCGCTATGCAAAGACAAGTACTAAACTATCCAAATAACTAGATGATTGTTGTACTTTGATAATGGTATGTACATATAACAATATAGATTTCTTTGTATTTAAAAGCTGTTATTATATAATATATTTTGTTCCGCCATGATTGTGAGATTCTGATGTTGTTTTTATCTTGTTCTTCTACCTCTTTCTTCTTTTACCCTGAAGACTCATATTTCCGTCCACTTTGAGTTGAACTGATATGGAATATTGTCAGCTCAAAGGGGCACGGATTTGCGCGTCCTCACACTTGGTATCAAATCTGATGGTAAAGCGAGAACCTTGACTCTAGTGGGGATTACTCATTAGAGATAGAGTCAGTAGTACTCTAGAATGAGTTTGAAAGTATTAATAGATATGAGCGCGTACTTGCTAGTGAATATAAATGGTTTTAATATTGTGTTCACTTATTGGTTGGGTGGTATATGAATTCTGATCGAGTAGCTGCGCAGCTAATTCGATAAGAATTTATAAACACTTTAACACAATAAACCGACACAGTATTGTTTTCAAGTGGGTGAATGAAATAATTTTACCCAAAAATATATTTTGATATAAAGAAATAATTTTTTGAAATTGTATGTATTTATATATAGGAGCGTTTGGATGATAATATTATAGTCAAACGAGATTATAAAATTTAAAATAGTTTATATCAAAGAATTATTTGAAACAGTTTAATCAAAGAATTATTTGAAGAATAATGATTTACTTTTAAGACCTGTTCAAGTAATTATTTAAAATATCCAACATTTTTATAAAAATTAATAACTTATTTACAGTCCATCTTTAGTTAAAACTAATCGATTTACAAAGCTTGTTATAATAATTCCAATTGTGTAACGACCTGCCTTTTTGGACAGTTTAAATCGATGATGGACTACACAAGTCATACTCAAACCATACAAAAGGACAGACTGTTATTGGGGTAAATAAGGAAAAATAGAGAAAGAAAAAAACAAATACAGAATCTCGCTGCGGAATGATAAAATATAATAATCAAATAATAGTTCATGAAGTTGTTTTATAAATACATTTGATTATTCTTTCACAAAACAAAAATCAGAGTCACACATAACAGGAATAACAAATAAATAAACAAAGCGGAACAACATGATGTAGTGGAATACATATAATAAATAATAATAGTACAAATCTTCGCCTTCATCCTCCAGAAATAAGGTCTTCAACCCTGAAATGCTCAGGCTGACCTGAGCCAATTGAAAAGACAAAACACTCGAGTCAGAACTAAATGATCTTATGTAAGTCAAATCAACGGTAAATATGCATGTGATGGCGTTAGAGATGTTTACGTGGTTTGACATCTCCTATCCAGTGCCTAACGTGAGTGCAATAACTTAAGAGATGTTCGGAATTTACATCTCCTAAGGATCCATTAAACTATCTGCTATGTAGTACAATATGCTATTACAATATGTCTGCAGTAAAGTAAAAGTATTAAAATAGCATTAAGACGTTACACATATCCTCCTTAGCACATTATTACATATTCCCGTAGTCTATACAGATACTGTAAGCCCCACCAAACTGATGGGATACTCAGGGAGCACTCCATAGGTATGGTACAAAACAAACTCGTAGAAGGCACGATAGGGCATGCGACATGACACTCGAGGAAATGCCAGGTTAGATATACCATTTGCGTACCCGGACTGGTGATAACGCATAGCAGCTACTTCCATCCACTTCGGAACACACTCCCAAGTAGAAATCAAGGGTGACCACCAAATCAATCACAAAGTCAGAATATAGTATCGAAGAAGTGTGCCCACTAAGAGGAACGACCTCACTTGGCCTGACGTAGCTCCTGATTTTAGCCACATCAAGCTGACTCACGGGTGTCAGGGTCAAGTAAATACATCATGTAAAATCGTTGGTCAGACCATCCTACTTCAATTCTAGAATCTCTACCATGTACATAGTTGTTAAAGTGGTTTTCGGTATTGGCAGAGAGTATGACAATATCTGATCTCGGTCTCTTTAACAACCAAACGCTTATTTCACACCGGATGGTTCTTTTACATTTCAAAAGTCAATTTACCATTTAATATCAAAACATCATATCCTCAAAACCATATCATTTCAAATCAAGTCCACTTCCAAACTATATTCACTTTGACAAATCATATTCACTTTGAAAAGATCGATAAGGTATGTTGATTAATTATTCATTTCAAAATCATCTTATTCACTCAAATATGTCATTTCACAAAAGGGTATTAATTTTAAATTCCAACTTAGGTTGTATCATCATCAAGAATTAAGATATAAATACTTCAACTTTACACAGTTTGAAATTTAGGAATAGTTTAGATAGTTAAAAATAAATTGAAATAGTTTAAATAGTAAAATAGTTTAATATAGATTTTCAAATTAGGTTTAATAAGATTTACAATGATTTATATAGATTTAAAATAGATTTAATGGATTTAAATTTTATTTAAATAGATTTAAAATAAATTTAATTAGTTTAAAATTGGTAAAATAAATTAGATTGGATTAAATAGGTTATAATAGATTAAAATAAATTAAAATAGTTTTAAATTGATTGAAATAGTTAACTTAGTTAAAAATAGTTTAAACAAAATTTTAAGTTATATCCAAACATTTTTCATGACTTAATTCCGAGATATTTATTCATTTGACACTTCAACTTTGAAATTCCAATTTAAATCCTTTGAACAGTTCATTAGATCAATTCCAATTCAATATTTACGCTTGGATTTTCAAAAATAATTCAATTTATATAAATCAATTTCTATTTCAAAATATAATTTAACTGAATTCAAAATTTTAAAGATTCAAAAATCGTTTAATTTAACCAATCCGATGTTTGTATATAAATTACTACCTTAGGGTCAAGTGATACAGATATTTATCGTTCCAGTCCGCAATTTAAAATTTTATGGTTGTATATCATTTCAAACCGCAGTCTCGAATTTAATAGAAATCCATAAAATCTTTCGAGTCTATCATTTCAATCTATAACGATTTTTCCCTAATATATAGATCATTCGGGTATGTATCATTTCAACCTATAGAGAACTTGCAATATTATAACAGTATAAAATACAACATCCCGTCTTCCAATATCAACGATCAAACATACATCATGTCACCCAAATCAATCAATAAACATCAATGGATAACCGATAATCAATACAGGTATTAAATTGACAATTTAAAATTCAATATTAAATTAAATGATAAGTAAGTGCAATAAAAGTTCAATTTAACTAGAATGACAAATTTAACATACCAAACAACAATCAATAAATTTCTAATCACATCATGAATTTAATTTAACCAACATAAGATAGTTTAGTATTTGTGAGTGGGTTGAAACTATAACAACCCACATATTTATCAATTGTATATTTAAATATTTTATTTAAATATTTTATCGTTCGTCGGATTTTGGTCCGAAAAGCTACTTTTTTCAAACAGTCGAATTAGGACTCGAGACCCCTCCCATTGAGTTCAAAATGCCGTTTGCAACCTTTTTGAGTATAAACATTGATATGTTTGGAGCTAGCTAAAAATTTGACCTTTTTCACTTTGGGTTTGGGTTTGGGTTCAGCCCACTAGCCAACTTAATACCCAAACCTGAACCACTTCTCTCCATTAACTCTCACTTCCTCTTCTTTTCAGTTCTAAAGAAAAAATAGTGGAAGAGAATGGGAAATAGAAATCCAAAACCCTAGTTCATTTGCAAAATCCAAGAACTAGCTCCAAATTCTAAGAGAACCCATTGGTAAGCATCCTCTTCATCTTCTCCAACTCTTTCTCCATTCCATTTCAGAAATTCCTAAACCTAACATAGGAAATATTTTACTTGTAATCTTAGATTGAAGCTTCTTGAGTTGTTATTGAAGAGGAATTCATCTTAGCTTGTTTTAAAAGCTTCTCCTTCATTGATTTGGGTTCAAAGCTGAGATTTTTATCTCACATCTATGACTATAATTATCTTTGGTTGTTAGGTATGAATTCCTAACACCTCTTCATGTGAATTTGCTCTTGATTTGGATTGGTTTTGTGAATATTCCAATTTTTGGGTTTTAAAGTCAGATTTGTGTGAAAATCCTTTTATGGATGTTTGATCATGCTTTTGATGATGCATCGAGGAGCATATAGGGCAGGGTTGCCGATTGGCATAAACCCTTAGAGCTAATGTTCGTCCGGATGCATTTTGGAAGATTTATCTCTTCATTTGGATAGGCTGAAAAATAGCTCAGGCATGATTCAGTCGACTGATATCTCTGTTCAGTCGACTGAATCTGGAACCCGAAAGTTTCCAGGTAGGGTTTAGTCGACTGAAAATTTCTGTTCAGTCGACTGAACCTGAAAACAGAAAGTTTCCAGGCAGGGTTTAGTCGACTGAAATCTCTGTTCAGTCGACTGAACTTGGAAACAGAAAGTTTCCAGGCAAAATTCAGTCAACTGAAAACCTCTGTTCAGTCAACTGAAATCTCTGTTTAGTTAACTGAAAATCTCTGTTTAGTCAACTGAATTTGCTATTTCATTCCACTTTGCCTTTTTGGATTGAATTTCCAATTTGAATCGATTCGTGATGATCCTATTTGTTGTTATCGTTTATTATGACTTTGATGACTCCTTTTTAGGGATTTTTGAATATCTATTTCCATGGATTCTTTATCGGTTTCTTTGGATTTTATTCATGTCTTCAAATGTGAATTTTTTTGATTGATGTTTCTACAATCACTTCTATGATTTGTCACTTTAAAATATAAAGGTTTTCTATACTAGTAGTAAATATTAAAACTCTTTCTTCAAATGATTTCAACACTATTTTATAACAAAGCTCGTTTTCTCAAACCGATTTCCAATCTATTAGTATATACAAACCTTTACCTCACTCGTATGAGAAATCTAATTAAAGACTTAGTAAAACAAGTGGTATGAAACACTTGCATTTACTTCGTTGGTTAATTCTTGGACTTGTTCTATTGAATCTCTTGTGACAATTTTCTAGTGGAAATCTACAATTTGTTCGCAAATATTTAAGTTAAGCTAGTGGTTATGGGACATGATGCTAAACTCATATATTTACTAGCTTATTATGATTGACACTTCTTGATGATCGATGATGATCATTTTATAGTGCAGACTAGCAATGTGCGATGTCTCTTTGTCCACGTGGAGGACTGTACCTCATTCTATTGAGCTTCGTCTCATTTCTTTGTGGGCTAGCGACCCATGTACTTTTAATATGTTTGGATTCATTGGATGTACCGTTTGTACTACATCAATGTCTTTGCTTTTGGATTCATTGGATGTACCGTTTGTGCTACATCAATGTCTTTGCTTTTGATTCATTGGATGTACCATTTGTACTACATCAATGTCTTTGCTTTTTGATTCATTGGATGTACCGTTTGCACTACATCAATGTCTTTGCTTTTGGATTCATTGGATGCACCGTTTGTACTACATCAATGTCTTTTCTTTTTGATTCATTGGATGTACCATTTGCACTACATCAATGTCTTTGCTTTTGGATTCATTGGATGTACCGTTTGTACTATATCAATGTCTTTACTTTTGGATTCATTGGATGTACCGTTTGGACTACATCAATGTCTTTGCTTTTTGATTCATTGGATGTACCGTTTGCACTACATCGATGTCTTTGCTTTTGGATTCATTAGATGTACCGTTTGTACTACATCAATGTCTTTGCTTTTGATTCATTGGATGTACCGTTTGCACTACATCAATGTCTTTGCTTTTTGATTCATTGGATGTACCGTTTGCACTACATCAATGTCTTTGCTTTTGGATTCATTGGATGTACCGTTTGTACTACATTAATGTCTTTGCTTTTTGATTCATTGGATGTACCGTGCACTACATCAATGTCTTTGCATTCTGGGTTCATTGGATGTGCCGTTTGCACTACATCAATGTCTTGGCAAACCTTTTCTTGTGATTTCTGGATTTCTATATGATGATTTCTGGAATTTATGTTTCACCACCTTTTCAGTTGGCATTGATGTGTGTGTCATTTATTGTGGCTTGGTGAATTGAATAAAGAATATGATATTCTTTTTGATGCATGAGATTCTTGGGATTTTGTATGACTTTCGTGGTTCTCGAATGTATACTTGTCGTAGTATGACATTTTTGGTTATCATACGTCTTTTTATTATATCTCTTATTATATCTCCTTTTATCTGATAATTATAACTAGACTGATCCGTTTATTATTTTCTTATTAAATAATACTCGGGTCAGACTGAGATATTACAGGTGCTTCCTCATGACTTCCTATCTGGAACCATCTTCTGACTTTTGCTTAACTACTTTAGTCTAGTAGTTTTTGTTGTATGCATTTGAGAAATAGACTCCTTGATGTATACATATACTTTTTTCTAGCACTTGTATCTATTCTTTTGTGATGTTGTGGATCTTATTTGACCACTACTCTGATATACACTTTTATGTGTAATATTCATATTATTTCCGCCTTTGTGATATAAATTGTCTGTGACTGATTTATGTTATGTTTATTTCTATATTTGTTTCCGAAGATTATATATAGCCACCGTGTAGTAGCTTTGAGTTTGTGTCGGTATGTCGGATTTCCTCTTGAGATGAAATCCATGTTATATTTTATCTGGCATATCGGTGCTCTCACAAAGCAATTGCACAGATGGTCGCTCCTCAACAGCCTTATTCTCCGTGCTAGTTGACGGCATTACTCTGTAGTGTCCTTGGCTAGCGTGGGTATAAAGGTGGGGCGTCACAGCTTGGTATCAGAGCCAAACTTCGGAACAATGTAGAATAATCTAGCAAGGATCATGTCCTAAGTCTTTCTTAGGAGTTGTGCCTTAGGATTTAATTCAAGTCTTCATACCGATTCATCCTATTTTCTTTATGATTCCTTGTTTTATCTATCAAGATTGCTTGATATTCATTTTGTGAATAACCTTCTTCTTCTTCCTTCTTTCTTTCTTAAGGAAGAGAAATGGTTAGACCTGGTCGTCCCAGTGCCGGTCAATCTAGTGCTACTCCCCAAGATGGAGTTTTTATGTCTGCCCGGCAGCTTCTTGATCTAGTAAAGAACGCTCAAGCAGCCGGTCCCAATCCAGAGCCTACTCATCCTAGATCCGGTTTTGCATGCATGTGCAGTGACTATACCGATTTGGGCGTAAGGCCATTCAGTGGATCCGAGAGTGTTATAGAAATTCAAGTTTGGCTCAAATCATGTGATCGCATCTTTTCTCGCATGAACCTTATTGACCTTCATCGAGTCCAAGTGGCTTTTATCATGCTCCAAGAAAGAGCGTTAGATTGGTATGAGCTTTTAATTTCTGAAATCGTTGAAGCGAATCTCACTTGGGAGAAATTCCGGGAAAGATTCGAATTGAAATTTGTCGGAGGCTAAAAAAGTAACTTTAGCGCGGCGTTTTATTGACCTTGTTCAAGGTGAATCTTCTGTGACAGACTATGTCGCATCTTTCGAATCTCTGTCCAAATACGGGATTGAGTACATTAATACCCCATTGAAGAAAAATCAGAGATTTGTCTATGGCTTGAATAAGAATCTTAAGAAGCCATTACTTTTGAAACTTGAGGTTTCATTTGATCAGCTTATAGATGTCGCTCTTCGTCTTGAAGAGGCCGATAATGAAGGTGATGTTGAAGTTGTGCATGCCCAACAGAACTTCGACAATAACTTGAAGAGGCCTATCAAATTCAAAGGCCCCAATTCTAATAAGAAAGGGAATAAACAAACTGCGGTAGCAAAGACTCCTACCTCTAGTCGTGGACGATGCTACAATTGTGGTTCCATGGACCACCATGCAAGGGAGTGCCCGAAACCCCTCTTTTGTCGTTATTGCAAAGGTTCGGGTCATCTTTTATCTTCGTGTCCTAGACTTCCAAGCAAGAGAGAGGGAAATCTGCAAGCCCCTAACAACTCTTCTCTTGGTCATGGTATTTTTCACTCAATCCTTGATGACATTGTTTTATCTCGTGATCTTCTTATTTGAGTTCTTTTTGATATGGGTTCCATCTCACTATTTTATATCAAAAGAACTTGTGGATTCTTTTTCTTTGAAAATATTTTGGGCTTGATGACTTCTTTGAGAGTTGCGAATCCGGATGGTAGATCCGCAACACTCAATTTGCTTTCTATTGATATCGAAATTATTTTATGTGATTTTTCTTTCCGAGCCGATTTTTACTTAGGCTTCGGAATTGATTTTTGTAAGGATTGGCTAAATTGTTGTGAAGCCCATATCCTATTTTCCGTGTGGACTATTCATCTTCGACATTTTCTATCTGTTAAGCAGATTTCTATTTTTTCTTGTGATTCCGATTTCAAATTTTTGAAGGCATCATTTTATTCTTTAAGCCCTTAAGATGAGAAAAGTGTTATTTCTCTTATTTAAATAATTTGTGAAACTTTTCCGGTATTTTTGAGTTTGTCTTAGGATTATCACCTAAGAAATTTTTTGTGTGGTGTTAAGGTCTTTCTAGTTCGACCTTGCCATCGATTTTCATTTGGCTACGAGTTGCGGGAGTTCGCATTCCACTTACCGCATTCCGCGCTCGTTACGATTCTTATGAATTACTTATTTTGTCATTCAGTTTGTCCAGCTTATTTCATCCATTTTATAAATTGAATATTCTATGAATATTTCGACGAGACCATTCTTGTATTTATTGATTTTGGATGAAAATAGCAATTTAAAATTTTGCAAATCTTTTTCATAAGATTTATTTATAAGTACAATTTGGCCTTGCTCTTAAACAAGCAAAGAATATTCTTAAAGGTTTTTAAGAAACATGTTTATTATATGGAAGATGATTTGTGATTGTATTGCCCATTGAGTGCTTTAAGAATTCTGGTCGATACGCTTGATCAACGTTATCGATAGAAATTTCCTAAACGCTTTGATGAGACAGTCAGACACAATAAATTGACTTGTAAAAATGTAATTTTTTCTAGAAAGATTATTACATAAAGATAAATGTAATTTTGAAAGTTTTAACTTTTTAGGAAAGAAGATTATTTAAAAGAAATTCTTTCTTTTCGATACTCTTATTCTTGTGATTCCCGAAGGGAACCAAGACTTTATCTTTTGTACCAATGCTAATCGTATTGGTTTGGATGTCGTTCTCTTGCAAAAGATAACGTGCTATCACTTGTGCTTCTAAATCATTAAAAGCCGATTGAGACTAGGTATGCCACTCATGATCTAGTGCTCGTGGCTATTGTTTTCGCTTTTAGAGTTTGGCATCATCATTTTTCGGGGAGAAATTTGTTCTCCACCTCGATCATAAATCATTGGAATATTTATTTTCTCATAAGGAACTTCATGTCGACTCGAGTTCCTGGCATCTTATGATATTGATATTCTGGAAATCGTGTTGCCAATGCGCTTTGTCGTAGGCAACAAGTTGTTGATTCTTTGATGTTGTCTGAGTGGAATTATCTTTTTATCAAGTTCATCGGACGTTTTGATATACTTCGTTTTATTGAGCTTTATCTCATTTCTTTTATGGACTAGCGTCCGATGTTCTTTTATGGTGTTCGGTTCATCGGATGTACTGTTATTATACAACATCGATGTTCCGTCTTATCTGTATCAATGGATGTACCATTATTGTACTACATCGTTGTTCCGGTTTATCGGTTCATTGGACGTACCGTTTTTGTACTACGTCGGTGTTCCAAATTATTCGAGTTTCTAGTTTCTCGAGCGTACCGTTTTTGTACTACGTCATTGCACCGGCTCAATTTTCTGTTATTCGTGACGTTTTCTCACGTCTTTCTACTACGGAAATGCCTTAGCGATTCCGATTTTTATTCTTGAGGCCGGTATTATTAAAGGAAGTGAAGTTTTACCAGATTTGACTTAGGAGTTATATTCTATTCGCATCATTGCTTCGAAGGTTGAGTGCCTTCGAAATAAAGATGTTCTTTTTATGAGAGTTCAATGGTCCTAAAATCCTAAGGATTGCTCTTGGGAATCCAGAGAATTCACCGTGCGAACCCGTTCAGGCTTACTCTTTCATGCTTTTTATGGTGAACTTCCTATTTCAAATTTTCTTTTGTGTTGATATGCTTCTATAGTTGTTACTTTTTATTTTCTTCTTAAGTATTGCGAGGACACAATTTCTTTAAGGAGGAGAGTCTGTAACAACCTGCATATTTATCAATTGTATATTTAAATATTTTATCATTCGTCGGATTTTGGTCCGAAAAGCTACTTTTTGCAAACAGTCGAATTAGGACTCGAGACCCCTCCCATTGAGTTCAAAATGTCGTTTGCAACCTTTTTGAGTATAAACATTGATATGTTTGGAGCTAGCTAAAAATTTGACCTTTTTCACTTTGGGTTTGGGTTTGGGTTCAGCCCACTAGCCAACTTAATACTCAAATCTGAACCACTTCTCCCCATTCACTCTCACTTTGTAACGTCTCGAAAATTTTCGACTTTCGAAAATTCAACATCGATACTCACTTTATCGACTGCCGAGAAATCGAAGGCCGGAAACACGAAATGTTATGGGTTTTAAGAAAGATAAAAGAAAAAGAAAGAGGTAGAAGAGAGAAAATAGAGAGAAAAGAAAACAGAAAATAGAACGGAACTGAAAACAACAGAACAACATCAGAATCTCACAATTCGCAGCGGAACAACATATAATAATTAAATGAATAATCTTTAAACAAAGAACTACATCAGTTATTATATTACATTACATTACATCATATCATCAGAGTGTACAACAACAAACAAACAGCGGAAAAGGAAGTACTATATACTAGTAATACGCCAATGCCATCCATCTTGCTTCCAGCAACTCCTGAATTCCAGAATATCTTGATAAACCTAACTCTTGACTGCCCGTGTGAAAATTGGTGGGCACCCAGAGTTTAGGAAGGAAAACAATAAACTCCGAGTCAGTCATGTGACTGGTGCGAGAACTAAAACAGTTTATTTTTATTTTTTTTCTTTAAAATCAAAAATAGAGGAATATTTTTAAATTCAATTCGCAATGCTTTTAAGAATGAGACTACCATAAGACCTCCCGCCACACACACAATGCAAACGCAGACTTGGAGGAGATTTCTTCTTATGTTAGTCACAGATGCTTGATACGCATTAAAATCAAATCAATTTTGATATTATTATTAGTGCATAGTGTAAAAGATATTTCGAAAGTAGAATATAAATCTTAGCCAGCATAGGTACCATTATATTATGCCTACTATAGCTACCATTTTAAATGGCAGGTTCTACAACTAAAACCGTACAAGTCTCGTATTGTTTCTTTGGATTTCCTACGAATGATCAGGCCAAGGAACTTCCCATTGCCACATGAGAATGCCTCTGGATGGACATCCCCGAGAACCAAACCGGATCTCTACCAACACAAGGTCGGGTTACCCCTAACTGAGTAACAACTGACCGAATATGCCATCCCCCGGTCCTTTGGGACCTTTATCCGAGATCTCGTAATCAATTCACACAATCATAAAGTGTTTTCAACATGAGTAAGTATCTGGGCTCCATACCATGATACCACCCTTTTCCAGAAGGAAATGCACATATCCTAAAGGGCGCTACCCCTCATAACCTTGCTGCTTCTTTCCTGTTTTGACCATTCCGGGGTGTGAGGCTCGACGAAGTCACGTCCACAAAAACATACTTTATACAAAAGCCATGCTTTGGGTCAACAAATGATCATAGAAATGATCACCAGAATAGACGATCAAACAAATGATCCTATCACAAATAATCAACACAATGATCATTTCACAGCAACACTCAGTATGTCACATTACCAAATTGGGAGTATATCGCTGATAACTTCAACTATATAACCTCTGAGCTCGTACGTCTCAGAGAAGGGTGTTAAGCTAAGAGAATAAATTCTCCGCCACCAACAGAAATATATTTGAAAGAAATCGGCTTTATATCTCAATTTGTAATGTCAGACATACAATCCATACAAGTCTGTTCCGGGCTCGAACAAAACCGAAGGCACTTACAAAGAAGTCCTTGCAATCCGGATATCCACAATCCTGATCGGATTCACCATCACATATGGAGAACTCAATACCGTAGCTACTCGGTGCAGAGTCAATCGACAGGTCATCCTATCGCTCTCGCAAATACCGGGTCTTCAACACCGATCTTTAATGCTATTCATAACGACGTATCACATATTCGGAATGGGTTATACGACCCCATGGTCCTTTCCCGGTTAACCCGAATAGTGAGCGCTTATTTTAAAAAAAATAAGTGTGGCATTAAATTTCAAACAAATCACAACAAATACCTATTTAAAGGTAAATATTGATAGTCGGTTATTGAACTATCAATAGATATGCACAATCATTACCAGATTCCAAATAATTTTCCAAATTATTTATTTTCCAAAAATATCTTTACAAGATATATATATTTTCCATTCTTCAAAAATAAATCAATATTTTTTTTTTAAACTCATTTTCCAAATTCCATTTATAAATTCCATATTGAATTTATATTTCTAAAATATTTATGAATATACGATTTCCATTCGATTTCTAATATTCATTTTCAATTTATCTTCAAAAAGATAAATTCAAAATATTCACTTAATATTGGAAAAACATTTCCATACTTATTTATTTATAAGTAATTCACAAGCCTTTTTATTTTCTACGCTTAGAAAATATTCAATATACTCTAATCGAAATTAAGTATATATTTCATTCTTTAAGGAAATCATTCACTTAACCATATTTATTCGGGCCAAAACGAATGTTGCGTAAAACATCGTTACGACAACTCAAACTCACTAGTATAGGGATTCAAAATTTAAAATAGATATATAAATCCCAATACTATACAAAACATTTCCTTTCGGAAATCATTTACTATAACAACAGTGTTATAGTCTATCATTTCCTTTTATTTCTCGAAAACGTCTATTTCAACAATGAATGTTGAAATCTATGGTTTCGAATCTCAATACATTTTAAAACATCTTTAGATCGTTTTAATTCTATTTAAAACATCACATCCAAAATAATTTCTTTAACATAATATTCACTATTCAAAAACGTGAATATACTTGTTAATAAATTTCATCACTTCTATTCATTTTATTTTAAAGAATTATTCACTGTCTAAAACATGAATATAACTCCATAAATAAATTACAACAATTCACTTATCAAAATAAGTCGTTGCGGATTTATAAAACAATGTTTACAAATTCTATTTCTATTTATTTTATAACAACTTCCTTTTATAAATTTCCTTTATAAATCTATTCAATTTCATATCTCAATGATATACTAAAATTTCATATTATAAGTTAAATACTTATAATTTATTTGTTTATAAAATCGTTCCTTTAAACTTCATAAATTTATAAATCTTATAACTTATAAGATTCTGTTATTTATCCAAAATCTATTCTTTTAAATAACTTTACAAATTTTATAAACCTACTGTTTATAAAATTCCATTTATAACTTCACCGTTAAAATTCTATAATTCCAATTTATGAAATTCATTTACAATTCATTCTAATACTTGTAAAAGCTCGTTTTATAATTCCAATATTTTTAATTTATAAATATCAATTTATAAATCTTTTAATATAAAACAATTTATATTACTATTTTTAAAACGTCTTTAAACTCTTTTATAATTTCATCAATTGATTTATAAAATAATCAAATTCCATAAATTCTATAGATTTCATTCCTTTATGAAATTCATTTACAAATCATTCTATCATTAATAAAAGCTCGTTTTATAATTCAAGATATTCTAAATTTATAAATATCAATTTATAAATCTTTTAATATAAATCAATTTATATTATTACTTTAAACATCTTTAAACTCTTTTATAGTTTCATCATTCTGATTTATAAAATAAAAATTTTATAAATCCTATTTTTAGACTTCTTATAATAAATTCAGAAATCCCAGTTCAAACTGTTTTATAAAATCACTAATCCCGTATTTTCAAAAATCAACTTTCAACTGTATTTCTCAAAAATCATAATTTTTATAACATTAAAATTATAACGTTTATTTATTTAAGATGAATCAATTCCAAAAATATTTTATAACTGTATATTTCCAAAAATCACTTTAGAAATTAAAATCGTTATTTTTAAACTTCAAAAATTGGATCCGATGATGCAACACATCAATAGTCAATCACGACTTTCAAACATCATATATCATCCATGATAACAATCAAATATCACAATATATGAAATCAAATAAATATTTGTGAGGAATCCAGTTGGATCCCTCCAACCTGTTTCCCTGCATCCACAGACATTAGCACAATACCATTCCGTTTCAAGACGGAACATCGCGGTATATGGGTTTTTATAAAATATATCCGCTTACTAACAGCGTAATAGGGTCTCATCCGCTATACAATGCGGGAAATCAATCAACTGCAATATATACATATGCCAATATATATATATTGCTATATATATAATATAATACCAATTCCACTTCGAGGTGGAATATCGCGGTATATGTGTGTAATAAATAACCTCCGCTTACTAACGGCGTATATGGTCTATTCACATCCAATATATATATATATATATATATATATATATATATATATATAACAATCATCATTCAAGCATTCAATCAACACAACTAACAATTTTAAATCTAACTATTTAAAATTTAAATAAATCCTTTTGAGTGAGAAGTTCACACCTTTGCTTTTATTAGCAATCCATTTCCAATTTCGGCTTGATTTCTCTTGATTTATACCTAGTATAAATATTTACACAATTTATTAATATTCGAACAAATCGAATAATAAATTTTCATTAGATTGTTTTAATTATTCAATGGTTTTGTTCTAAACCAATCCCTTTAATAGTTTTATTCAACTACAATTAAATTTTAAAACTAAATTTTCTTCTCAAAATAGATTTAATTAACTTACCCTTAAATTAAATTTATCCAACTAATTATTTCAATCTCAAGTTAATGATTTTTATTTTAAACTAAAAATTAAAGATTCAAACTGATTTTCTTTAATTAAATTTGTTTAACTAAAAATTAAAATTTCTTTTAATAAACTTTCTTAACTAACTATTTATCTAAATTAATTTTCCCTTTGAAAATAATCCTAACTAGAAATTTCCCATTGAACTTAATTTCCTTTTTATAAATTTTAAATCAACTAATCTTTTCTTAAATAAAATTATTTTTCTTTGTTTAATAAATTTATTTTAACTAAAATTTTACTTTAAACTAATATCTTTAAATCAATTTCTTTTAATAAATTATAAAAATTAAGTTTTTTTTAATCTAAATTTCCTTTAAAAATTTATTTAACTAATTTTCCTTTTATTTAATTAATTTAGATTAACCAATGATTTTCTTTTAAGCTAATTTTCTTCTTTTTAAAAAATATTTAGCAATCAAAATGATTCCCTTTAAATAAATCTTTCACTTAATAAATTGAATTTCCATTAATAAATTCGTTTAGCTAAAATCTTAATTTTAAAACTAAATTTTCTTTTTGTATTCTATTATTATTTTTCCTAACTGCATATACATATAAAATATTAAAACTGCATGTATTTTAACTTACTGCATTATATATTTTTTTTTCTTTTTATCTACGTTTTACAGCATTTAAAATTCTTTACTGTAATCAGGATTAAATCGAGAAAAATAAGTTCGAATACCTTATTGACGAATCCAGATCGAAACCCTTTTCCAATCACAATTCCTCGTGACCCCATTCGCGGTCTCTCTCTCTCATCGCGCAACCCTCTGACACGACCATCACCACGCGACCCAGCCCTATGCGAGTGCGCGCGCCTCGACATCACCAGATTCCATCACGGAAACGAACACGCGATCCCCTCATGCTCCAGTTGCTCGAACCCTCGCCTCATCTCCCATCGATTTGCATCGCCGCCTCCTCCTTCAATCGCGGCATTGCCGCCCTTCGATTGCCAAATCGAACACCGCGTCGCTGCCATCAATTTGCTACGACATCACCGCCCCTAACGCGAGCGCGATCTCCCCCATTCTGAATCGCGGCCACCATTTTTTTTTTCTTTCGTTTCTGCGTTTCGATTTGAGAATTGAAGAAGGAAAGGGGGGAAGAAGGATACGAAAGAGAAACGGCTTCGGCGATTGATTTGGGTAAGAAAGAGATGAACGCGGCCATTATTTTTATCTTTATCTCGTTTGATTTGCTTCTGAACGAGAGTGAAGGGGAAGAGATATTTAAAATCGAATGCAGTATGCTTGGCACGATTTATTTCGTGATTTATCGGCATGATTTTAGGCGTGAGCTTAGGAAGCTACAGTGTTGTTTGTTGACTTAAATAAAAATTTAAATTCAAGTTTAAATCAAATTAAATTTCCACGCGTTTGCGTGTCATGTGCTCACATATCAACTCCGAAAAATACGAAATTTGAAATCCGGCAATAATTCAATATTACGGACTCAATGGAACTGGTTTCGTCGAATTCCAAGACTGTGCCTCGGACGGCTATTTTTAAATATCGATTCAAACGATTAAATTTCAAAACTGAACAATCCACTTTCAATTTCGATTCTGAAGCTTCTATTATCTTCAGTATTATCAATATGAATTTTACAAGCCTTTGAAATATTTTTAATCAGCTTAAAATTGAAGATCTAAATTTTTATTCACTTTCAATAGATTAAATTCTATAATTTAATCGCCAATTTATTCTGATAATTTGAAATTCAATTCAAACCATCATTCAAATATTTAAATTAATTAAATATTTTCAAATTAAATTATTAAAAATTCTGGGTCGTTACACACTTCCTCCTCTTTTCAGTTCTAAAGCAAAAATGGTGGAAGAGAATGGGAAATAGAAATCCAAAACCTTAGTTCATTTACAAAATCCAAGAACTAGCTCCAAATTCTAAGAGAACCCATTGGTAAGCATCCTCTTCATCTTCTCCAACTCTTTCTCATTCCATTTCAGAAATTCCTAAACCTAACATAGGAAATATTTTACTTGTAAGCTTAGATTGAAGCTTCTTGAGTTGTTATTGAAGAGGAATTGATCTTAGCTTGTTTTAAAAGCTTCTCCTTCATTGATTTGGGTTCAAAGGTGAGATTTTTATCTCACATCTATGACTATAATTATCTTCAGTTGTTAGGTATGAATTCCTAACACCTCTTCATGTGAATTTGCTCCTGATTTGGATTGGTTTTGTGAATATTCCAAATTTTGGGTTTTTAAGTCAAATTTGTGTGAAAATCCTTTATGGATGTTTGATCATGCTTTTGATGATGCATCGAGGAGCATATAGGGCCGAGTTGCCGATTGGCATAAACCCTTAGAGTTAATGTTCGTCCGAATGCATTTTGGAAGAGTTTTCTCTTCATTTGGATAGGCTGAAAAACAGCCCAGGCATGATTCAGTCGACTGAAATCTCTGTCCAGTCGACTGAATCTGGAACCCGAAAGTTTCCAGGCAGGGTTTAGTCGACTGAAAATCTCTGTTCAGTCGACTGAACCTGGAAACAGAAAGTTTCCAGGCAGGGTTTAGTCGAATGAAATCTCTGTTCAGTTGACTGAGCCTGGAAACAGAAAGTTTCCAGGCAAAATTCAGTGAACTGAAAACCTCTGTTCAGTCAACTGAAATCTCTGTTTAGTCAACTGAAAATCTCTGTTTAGTCAACTGAATTTGCTATTTCAGCCCACTTTGCCTTTTTGGATTGAATTTCCAATTTGAATCGATTCGTGATGATCCTATTTGTTGTTATCGTTTATTTTGACTTTGGTGACTCCTTTTTAGGGATTTTTGAATATCTATTTCGATGGATTCTTTATCGGTTTCTTTGGATTTTATTCACGTCTTCGAATGTGAATTTTTATGATTGATTGTTTTTACAATCACTTCTATGATTTGTCACTTTAAAATATAAAGGTTTTCTATACTAGTAGTAAATATTAAAACTCTTTCTTCAAATGATTTCAACACTATTTTATAACAAAGCTCGTTTTCTCAAACCGATTTCCAATATATTAGTATATACAAACATTTACCTCACTCGTATGAGAAATCTAATTAAACGACTTAGTAAAACAAGTGGTATGAAACGCTTGCGTTTACTTCGTTGGTTAATTCTTGGACTTGTTTGATTGAATCTCTTGTGACAAATATTTAAGTTAAGCTAGTGGTTATGGGACATGATGCTAAACTCATATATTTACTAGCTTATTGTAATTGACACTTCTTGATGATCGATGATGATCATTTTATAGTTTAGACTAGCAATGTACGATGTCTCTTTGTCCACGTGGAGGACTGTACCTCATTCTATTGAGCTTCGTCTTATTTCTTTGTGGGCTAGCGACCCATGTACTTTTAATATGTTTGGATTCATTGGATGTACCGTTTGTACTACATCAATGTCTTTGCTTTTGGATTCATTGGATGTACCATTTGTACTACATCAATGTCTTTGCTTTTGATTCATTGGATGTACGTTTGTACTACATCAATGTCTTTGCTTTTTTATTCACTGGATGTACCATTTGCACTACATCAATGTCTTTGCTTTTGGATTCATTGGATGTACCGTTTTTACTACATCAATGTCTTTGCTTTTTGATTCATTGGATGTACCGTTTGCATTACATAAATGTCTTTGCTTTTGGATTCATTGGATGTACCGTTTGTACTACATCAATGTCTTTGCTTTTGGATTCATTGGATGTAATGTTTGTACTACATCAATGTCTTTGCTTTTTGATTCATTGGATGTAGCGTTTGCACTACATCAATGTCTTTGCTTTTGGATTCATTGGATGTAGCGTTTGCACTACATCAATGTCTTTGCTTTTGATTCATTGGATGTACCATTTGTACTACATCAATGTCTTTGCTTTTTGATTCATTGGATGTACCGTTTGCACTACATCAATGTCTTTGCTTTTGGATTCATTGGATGTACCGTTTGCACTACATCAATGTCTTTGCTTTTTGATTCATTGGATGTACCATTTGCACTACATCAATGTCTTTGCTTTTTGGATTCATTGGATATGTCGTTTGCACTACATCAATGTCTTGGCCAACCTTTTCTTGTGATTTCTGGATTTCTATATGATGATTTCTGGAATTTATGTTTCGCCACCTTTTTCAATTGGCATTGATATGTATGTCATTTATTGTGGCTTGGTGAATTGAATAAAGAATATGATATTCTTTTTGATGCTATGAGATTCTTGGGAATTTGTATGACTTTCGTGGTTCTCAAATGTATACTTGTCGTAGTATGACATTTTTGGTTATCATACGTCTTTTTATTATATCTCTTATTATATCTCATTTTATCTGATAATTATAACTAGACTGATCCGTTTATTATTTTCTTATTAAATAATACTCGGGCAGACTGAGATATTACAAGTGCTTCCTCATGACTTCCTATCTGGAACCATCTTCTGTCTTTTGCTTAACTACTTTAGTCTAGTAGTTTTTGTTGTATGCATTTGAGAAATAGACTCCTTGATGTATACATATTCTTTTGTCTAGCACTTGTATCTATTCTTTTGTGATGTTGTGGATCTTATTTGACCACTACTCTGATGTACACTTTTATGTGTAATAATTCATATCTATTTCCGCCTTTGTGATATGAATTGTCTGTGACTGATTTATGTTATGTTTATTTCTATATTTGTTTCCGAAGATTATATATAGCCACCGTGTAGTAGTTTTGAGTTTGTGTCGGTATGTCGGATTTCCTCTTGAGATGAAATCCATGTTATAGTTTATCTGGCATATCGGTGCTCGCACAAAGCAATTGCACAGATGGTCGCTCCTCAACAGTCTTATTCTCCGTGATAGTTGATGGCATTACTCTGTAGTGTCCTTGGCTAGCGTGGGTATAGAGGTGGGGCGTCACAGAAACACTCACATTTGAATTCAAATCGATCTGAAATTCAAACAAAAGTCCAAATTTCAACGGTCTCAGAATTTGTCTAGACCGGTGTCAAAATGTCTAGAATTTAAATACGATCCCAATAAAGTAAACCGCACGTGAATCCGAGTTCTTATGTAGAAGTTATGATCGTTAGAAGCTTGAAAATCAAATTTAAATAATAAAAAAGAAAGAGGATACCCAAAAAAATGTAGCCACGTCTTAACTCCTTCACCGTGCAATTCACATTCACGCCAGAAAAAGATCAACCCATAGTCGAGAATTTGACCAACGTTTGCTCGGCCTACGTGGCGCCATTGGCTACATTACCACCTCCAACGCCCCTGCATCGCCACGCCGCGCCACCCTACTAGATCCGCCATCGTCTAATGCATGCCACCATCGCTGGAGAAGCTAGGGTTTGAAATCCTAAACCACCAAAATCGACGCCCTTTGATCGAGTTAGACCACAAGACCACCATCAAATGGCTCCATTCCACGATCTCCCCGATATCCACAAACCAATTTCATCCATCATAACCCTAATCAAAAATACCCAAATTGGATTAGGGTTTCGTGATAATAAGTTTTGACCATGATTTCTGGTTGACTCGAGCATCGTTTGCAGAAATAGACACGAGACGTAGATTCGTATCGTTGAGATCATCGATTTTATATTTTTCTCGAATTGTTTTGATGAATTTGATTTTTTTCAATTCGATTTTGTTTTGCAATTTGAAACTGAAATTGGTTATGGTTTGTCTGCCATTGGAAGGGAGGAGATATACAGGAAATGTACATATGCAAAAATGGAATAAGAAATAACAAGGATTTATAACATGTTATTTATAGGCAGATCCGGTATAGAAATGAATGAACAAAATCGATTTTAAAGTTTTACGATAAACGACCCGAAAAGCCCGTTCTGCATATGGAACGAAAATAGATTATCCCATATATCAAAATAGATGTTTTCAATATTTTTAAACTCAATGGAATAGATTTGAAGTCCTAATTCCATCGTATGAAGAAATTATGTTAAAATCGGCTTATTTCAAATTGATTTCAATTGAATTTAATTAAATTGATTTCTAGGCGTTTCGAGTCCGTACGATCAAACGACAAGTCCGATCACTATGAAACTTGAAATTCTACAATAATTCACCGTTATTGATCCGATGAAACTAGTTTCGTCGAAATCCGAGTCAGTGGCCAAAATGGCTATTTTCCTGTTAGTTAAATGAATTAATATTAGTTAATTGAATCTTTTTTCAATTAAAATTTAATAATTTACAATTTCTATCATTTTAGATTACTTAGTACTTTATAATCTTTTAAGACAAATTTCTATGTCAATTCAATATTCAGTATTGCACAAATTACAGTATTTAATTTCAATTTCAAATAATTCAGTAATTAAAAATTTAAATTTTGATAAATCCGTTTATTTGATTGTCAATCTTGTTATTCAATCAATTACCATCTTATGGTTATAATTAACATTGTTTTATGTCTTAGTACATTAATATTTCTCAATTTCACCTTAATTAATATTAACGTAATATTTAATTTTATTTAATTGCAATTGGTTTCCAATTAAATTTAATATAACAAATAAATAGGTAACGTATAATAATTGTTACCATTAACTTTTAATAACACTTATGTTATTTACAACAAATGTTACAATTTCTTACGTAACCTTGATTTTATTCAATTACCATTTGTTATATACTAGTTCATTAATTTATACAACACTTACATTTATTTATTTATACTCAAATTATAATCAAGTATAACATTTAAATTATTTCTATTGATTGGACTATCGTTAAAGTATTTAATTATTAACTTAAATTTACATTATTACATATCACTCTAGTTATTATCTTAACTCGCATTAATGTAACATTTATTTACATTTATTTGTAATTTATTAAATATATTGGTAACAAACAACAATTGTTACCATTACTACATTTAATAACATTTGTAAGCTTTTTATTTACAAAAATTTGTTATAACAACTCTCATTACACTAATTTTATTCAATTTCCATTTATTACACATTATTTTATTAATTAATCACCTTTTAAGTTATAAATTGCTCTTTGATCCAGTTACCAATTAATATGCACCTTATTAATATAATCAAATTACCATCTATAACTAATTTTAACTTTTTAATCATTTCAGTTAATTACAATTACGTTCAAAGCAATAATAAATTACCCTAAATTAATACTATTATCTTTTAATCCAATTACATTTTTGTTATTTAATCACAATATTTCATTTCTTCCAATCTTAAATCACAAAATCTTATTAAACTTACAACTTTTAATTATCGAAAAATTACGGGTCGTTACAAAATTATTATTAGAAATTTGAAAAATTCACTTCCGAAGTATTACAATACGAACTAGCTTTAAATTACATAGTTAAATAAACAAATTTCCTTTTTTAAACCAAAACTTAACTTCTTATTTTTTTTAAATCCCAAGAACCAATTCAATTTATAAATCATCTCGATTTACCACACATCTATCCCATTTCGATTTTTTAACCATACTCACTTTTCAAAAATAGAGTTCACTATTTTTCCCAAAAATCTGTTTTTTCATATCTCGATATGAATTCACCCTATGAAATTATATTCAAATTCATCAAGGATATCATTTCCCCTATTTATAAAACATCGTTTGTAATTTTACAAATTCCCCTAGTTTTACTTGTTTATAAAAATTAATCTTATTTATAAATTCCTTTTTGTAAATCCATTTTCTCATAAACTCCATTTATTTTACAAATCTATTTTTAATATTGACTTCCACTTTTGTCCCATAAAACCAAAATGCCACTTAAAAATTCCACGGTTAAAAATCCTTTATATAACTTTATTTGTTTTTGAATCCCTTATTAAAATATTTTACGAATAGTTAAGTACAGCTCCAAATCAAATTATTTTTTTATCCAAATCATTCTCTTTAAAAGTAATCCAAATATTGGATATAAATATTTTCATATTCAAAATATCCTTTTAAATCCTTTCAAATTCCAAAAAAAATGTATTTATGGTATTTAAAATTCCAAAAGTTAGGCCAGTGCTACTATAGCATCCAATAATTCACATCACAGCAGTAATCTAGAACAAATTATTCTAACACATCATATATTATTATATATGAAAAACAATCAATAAAAATTTAAGGACTCTAGTTAGATCCCCCCAACTATTTTCCTGCATCCACAGATGTTAATACAACATAAAAAATACCAATCCCACTTCGAGGGGGATATCGCGCTATATAGGATCATTTGCTATTATGCGGGGTGCATAGGGTCTCATCCGCTCCAATGGATGGGAAATAAATCCAACTACTAATATATATACTACTATATATATTACATCCAAATAGATAATAATTTATAAATTCATCCAAACAACCAATAATTTAAATTCAACATTTAAAAATTATATTAGCAATCCAAATAAGTGAGATTTTACTCACCATGGTTTTTTATTTGCAATCCATTCTAATTTTTAAATTAAATTAAATAGGCGCTCAACTTAATTTAAAATTTCCAACAGACTTCAAAAATCACCAAACAAATTCTAGATTGTATCTCATGAGTTTTGGACCTCGTAAAAATTCAATATGGATTAGTGAACTTGAATAATTTAATTTGTAATTAACTTAAATTCAAAATTTGTTTTTAAGTAAAATTACCTCCACCATTGCCTCGCCCACGAGAAACCCTCACCATCATCACACCTTCCTTCGAATGCTACAGTAATAACCCACGTAGACCCTCATCCTGACAACAATCGCTTGCCCCTTGCCGCGGCACCACGTGACCAAGATCAAGCCTCGTGCTTGCCCTTACATTGCGCCACCCAGAAATGTAAGCCCCTTCGCCACCTACCAGGACCCCAACGCGCGTCTTCAATTTGTGCGCAACCTTCTCCCATATGCACGCGCTTTTGCTTGAGCGCCAAACCATCAATCACGACCACAGCCGAGCACGATAGCTTTTATTCCCAAACCCTAATCCTCATTCGAACACAGCTACTTTCCCTCTCCACGCGAATGTCGCCGACCTTAGGCCTCGTGCTCGCCACGGGCTAACTCCAAGCCATCCGCCATCGTCATGCATTCCCTACTCTCGCTACCAGTCATCACGATATTGATCGCTGTACTCTTTTTTTAATAATGAACGAATTGATTTTTTTCTTCCTTTTTTATCTGGGATCGATTTTTTTTTGAATTGAAGCAGACATGGGGAAGAGATGCGATTTTAAAAAGAGGAAAGGCCTCCAATACGGTAAGCTAGAAAGGATGGAAACGACATGTAGGATTGACTTTGATTTGATTATATACATATATTTTCATTCCAATTTCCCACATTACATATCTTGAAATTTTAAACCCCTATGGAGGCGTGCCGCCAGAAGTTTCTAATGTTTTACCGATATTTGGACTCAATGGAACAAGTCTCAAGTCCCAAACGCTATGAAATTTGAAGTCCGATAATAATACTATTACGGATCCAATGGAACTGGTTTCATCGAATTCCGAGACTGTGTTGTGGAAAGCTATTTAACGCGTCGATCAAATTGATGATTTCAAAATTTTGCGAAATCGTTTAAAATTTTAGTTTTAAAATCTTACTGAATAAATTATAATTCCAAATCCAATATTTAAAATCATTTAAATATTTCAAATTAAACATCGAAAAATCTGGGTCGTTACATTCCTCCCCCTTAAAAGAATTACGTCCTCGAAATTGCTAAGGTAGGAAAAATGCTCCAAACCCATTATATTAACAAGACCCACTTAGTTAAAACTCAACATTCACTTTTCTAATCCCATTAGTTTAATCACATCATTTAGTTTCCACTTCTGATTCAAAACACTTCCTTTCAATTTCAATTCGAAAATCAATTTATTTAATTTTTAATTTTTTTTTCTAACATCCTAAATTTTCGAAATTTTTTGGCAGTCTCCCTTGTACGGAGAGTCTTTTGCAATATGACAAGAGAGATAAAAATAAATGCATTGACCCACACGGTCGGAAAACAAAATGTATAACAATATTTATTATTTTGCAGTATTTAATTCGAAAACGTACCTTATATTAGCATTTTTAAGCGAGCGACTTATTTTATATGCAGTTTCCATGACCAAAATCAAGCAAAATAGCTCCATATACCTGTACCTACTCAATTTAAAAACATAAGTACAAAAAAAATGAAATTTAATAACTCTGTTTTAACAAACCATTTCCTTCAACTTTCAAAAATCATCTTGATTTTTATCCAAAACAATTCCCTCGAAATTTATAAAAAACACCTGTTTACCAAACATAAATCTCCGTAGCAAATTACTATGGTAGCAATCCGTCACCTAGAAACTCGAAAATGAATATTGATGATGCTTCAATAATCACTAGGATTATATTCCAGCGAGTGAAGTGAGTTCTGTGTTATATCACATCCAAAATCCATTTAAATCCAATTTTATCCCAAAAATAATTTCAAAATAATACCATTATAATTTTTACACCGCTTTGGGAAATATTTGCCAACTTTCCAGGATTTAAATTTCTGAATTTTTGTTTGAATCCAATTTTTAATTTTAACTCATTTGTATAATTCATTCTTATTCAAATTTAATTTTGGTTTTTTATAAACCATTTCTAATTTTATAATCTTACTTTGATTATAATATAATCATCCAAACACACCAATATACTATAATTTCAGAAAATTATTTCTTTTATATCAAATTATAATCTGGGTAAAATTATTTCATTACCTGCTTTTAAAATAATACCATGTTAGTTTATCGTGTTCAAGTGTTTAGAAACTCCTATTGATTTAGTGGCATCCCACTACTCGACCGGAATTTATATGACACTCAACAAATAAATTAACGCAATATAAAACAATTTATATTCACTAACAAATACACGCTCATATCTATTAATACATTCAAATTCATTTTAGGGTTCTACTGACTCCATCTCTAATGAGTAATCCCCAACAAAGTCAAGGTGCTCACTTAACCTTTAGCTCTGATACCAAGTGTAAAAGCCCACAAACCCATACCCCTTGAGTCGACAATAATTCACTTTGGATCTACTCAAATTGAATGGAAATACGAATCTTTAGGAGCGAAGAAGAAAAAGGTAGAAGAAAATAAAAGAACCACAACACAGAATCTCACAGTTGCAGCGGAACAAAATATAATATATAATAATAGATTTTTATACAAAAGAATTTGTAACTGTTTTATACTTATAATCATCAGAGTACAGCAATCAATACATCAATCTGGACAGTTATAATAACTTGGCCTCATACAATGGAATTTAAATCAAGTACGGAATACGTCTCTTTCATCCAGCTCGTTTCCTGAGCTCCATGGCATCCTAACATGAATCTGTAATACTCGGTCCAACCCGAGCATTATAATAAAATAACACCTGAGACAATCTAGAAAACCAGCGTGAGAAAACACACTCAGTTTGAATTACTAAAGTTATCAAAATCCTTTGAAAAACAAAGGTATCTCATATGACCACGTCACACATAAACACGACGGGTTTTTCCCTTATGATAACCAAAATATTTTATAGAAAATTCAGTGATATTATAATATTTTCTAAGTACAAATACTTATTCGAATAGCCCAAATAGTTAAATTTATTAAATTCCAGCATACTAGGCTCTACAAAAAAACCCGTAAAGGCTCGTATTGGAAAATGGATCCCATACAATAACTGGTTTACTGGGTACCTCCCATCATAGTACACTTCTAGAAAAATATACCGAGGACCTCGCCAGGATCCCTTGCTACACAAGACCGGCCTGCCCCTAACCTGGATAGAACCGTATATGTTATTACCCCGGGTGTTCCCACCCTTAAAAAAATCGAGCGCTCCCTTTTTCATGCACAACCATATCCATAATTTATATATATTTACGAGGGAATCTAGAAAAGTGGTAACATACCCTAATTAGGTGTGACCCATTTGCCTTGCCGCATCTCCCCTATTTTAGTCATTCTTGGTTGATGAGGCTTGAGGCTACGATTACCTTTCAAGGATAATTTCATTTAGAATGCTTATCATCCTCCAATGATGATGTTCTGATAGCATTTGTCTATACAAGTTGTCTTGGGTCAGGACAAACCGAATCACTGTCTTCACTGACTTCACCATGCCTATTCGTAGCGTTCGAACCGGGTCGAAGTGGTTTTCGGATAATAAAATCCGATCCAGATCTCTTCGTAATGATTAATGAAATTGGTCAAAATTGATAGTCGGTTATCTAGTTTTATTAAACATCCATAAGAAGACATCAGCCCTTATTATAATTTTCTAAGAAATTTATTTCAAAATATCCTTATAAGATCTATATATTCAAACTCCTTCCAAATTTTCAGTACTTGAGTCAACTCAAATACAGATATCCATGTTAGGTTATTTCAAACCATCTCATATTTCAACACTTGGAATGTATTCTGCTTATTTCCTATTTTCTCAAAATCATTTACAAGTTTATTAGTAAATTCTTTAACTCATTTAGAACGAATTCTATAAGTTCTGGTTTCCTTAATTAATTCCCTTTAATATTTTCCAAAGTCAAATACCCTTGTCTATAATTTCAATTTCCCCTAATTTCTTTTATGCATTCTATCTCATTTTTCTATGTTCGCTCTTATTTAACTACTTTGGACATTTCTTACATTTTCTTAATTCCAATTTTTGAGAATCGCTTATAAATCCCATCTATTAAATGAACTTCATTTCCAAATCTCGAGAAGATTTACCAATAAATTTAAACCATTACAAAACTATATATATAAAATAAGTATTTTAAAGAATAGTAATTTATTTTTAAAACATGTTCAATTAATTATTTAAAATATTAAACACTTTTAGTAAAACATTAATAACTCATTTCCAATCCATCTCTAATTAAAACTAATCAATTTACAAAGCTTGTTATAAAAATTAGAATTTAATTCCACTTAATATTAGATATTTGAAAAATTCACTTCTAAAGTATTTCAATACTAACTAGCTTTAAATTACATAGTTAAATAAATAAATTTCCTTTTTTAAAACCAAAACTAAAGTACTTAAATAATATTTTTTCAAATCCCAAGAACCAATTCAATTTATAAATCCTCCCGATTTACCACACATCGATCCCATTTGGATTTTCTAACCATCCTCACTTTTCAAAAATAAAGTTCAATATTTTTCCCGAAAATCTATTTTTTCGTATCTTGATATAAATTCACCCTGTGAAATTATATTCAAATTCATCAATGATATCATTTCCCCTATTTATAAATCATCGTTTATAATTTTACAAACTCTTCTAGTTTTACTTGTTTATAAAAATTAATCTTGTTTATAAAATTCTATTTTATAAATCCATTTCCTTATAAATTCCATTTACTTTGTGAATCTATTTTTAATATCGATTTCCACTTCTTTTTCATAAATCCAGAATACCATTTAAAAATTTCACCATTAAAAATCCTTTATATAACTATATTTTTTTAAATATCTAATTAAAATATTTTACGAATAAGTACAGCTCCAAATAAAATTGTTATTTTATCCAAATCAATCTCTTTAAATATAATCCAAATTTCAATATAAATATTTTTATATTAAAAATATCCTTTTAAATCCTTTCAAATTTCAAAAAAAATAATTATGGTATTCAAATACCAAAAGTTAGGTCAGTGCTACTATAGCATCCAATAATACACATCTCAACAATAGTCTATAACAAATTATTCAAAAACATCATATATTATTATATATGCAAAACAATCAATAATAATTTGAGGAATCCAGTTGGATCCCTCCAACCTGATTTCCTACATCCACAGATGTTAATATAACATAAACAATACCAATCCCACTTTGAGTGGGATATCGCAGTATATAGGATCATTCGCTATTATGCGAGGCACATAGGGTCTCATCTGCTCCAATAGGTAGAAACTAAATCCAACTACTAATATATATATATATATATATATATATATATATATATGTTACATCCAAACTGATAATAATTTATAAATTCATCCAAACAACCAATTATTTTGAATTCAACATTTTAAAATTATACAAGCAATCCAAATGAGTAAGGTTTTACTTATCTTGGTTTTTTTATTTGCAATCCATTCCAATTTTTAAATTAAATTGAGCAGGTGCTCAACTTAATTTAAAATTTCCAACGGACTTCAAAAATCTCCAAACAAATTCTAGGTTGTATCTCACGAGTTTTGGACATCGTAAAAATTCAATATGGATTAATGAACTCTAATAATCAAATTTATAGTTAACATAAATTCAAAATTTGTTTTTAAATAAAATTACCTCCTCCACTGCCTCACCCATGAGAAACCCTCAACATCATCACACCTTCCTTCGAATGCTACAACAATAACCCACGAAAACCCCCAGCCTGACAACAATACCCTGTCCGTTGCCTTAGCACCATGCGACCACGACCAAGCCTCCCGCTTGCCTTGACGTCACGCCGCTCAGAAATGTAAGCCCTTTTTCCGCCTACCAAACCTCCATTGTGCGTCATCAATTTACATGTTACCTTCTCCCACACCCATGCTTTTGCTTGAGTGCCTCACCATCAATCGCGGCTACAACCAAGCACGATAGCTTCCATACCCAAACCCTAATACTCGTTAGAACATAGCTACTTTCCCCCTCCACGTGAACATCGTTGACCCCAGGCCTTATGCTCGACCATGCGCTAACTCCAGGCCGTCCGCCATCGTCGTGCGCTACCTACCCTCGCTGCCTGTCATCGTGATATTGATTGCAATACTTTTTTTATTTTTTTACTAATGAATAAATTGATTTTGTTCTTCCTTTTTGCCTTGGATCGATTTTTTTTGAACTAATGGAGAAGACAAGGGGAAGAGACGTGATTTTAAAAAGAGGAAACGTCTCCAACACGGTAGGCTAGATTGGATGGAAACGACGTGTAGGATTTACTTTGATTTGATTATATATGTGCATATATATATATATATATATATATATATATATATATATATATATATTATTCCAATATCCCACATTACATATCACGTAATTTTGAACCCCTATGGAGGCGTGCCGCTAGGCGTTTCTAATGTTACAACGCTATTTCGAACCCAATGGAACAAGTCTCGAGTTCCAATTCAATCGTATGGAGAAGATATCTTTTTTAAATCGACTATTTAATTTAATTTAATTATTTCTATGAGTTTTTAGATTGTACGACCACACGGTAAACCCATATGCTACGAAATTTGAAGTCCGTTAATAATACAATATTGTGGATCTAATGGAACTAGTCTCGTCGAATTCCGAGACTATACCCTGAAATGCTATTTTAATGCGTCGATCAAGTCGACGACGTCAAAAATTTGGGGAATCACTTGAAATTTCAGTTCTAAAATTTTACTAACTAGATTTTAATTTCAAATCCAATATTTAAAACCATTTAAATATTCCAAATTAAACATCCTAAAATCCGGGTCATTACAGTATGTATAGACTGTATAGTCAGCATTGGTATGCACAAGTTATTATAACTATCTAGATTGATTATTAATTCATGTACTCTGATGATTGTTTATATATTAACAGCTACAAATTCTTTGTATAAAATCTATTATTATATATTATATGTTATTCTGCTGCGACTGTGAGAATTTGTGTTGTTGTTTCTGTTTCTTATATCTTCTATCTTCTTCTTCTTTACCCCTAACAATCGATATTTTTGGCGCTTTAACATTCGCCATGTTATACAGTGAACGTGTTTACGTTGATTTTTGGGGGTTGAAAATCCTGAGTCACTGCATTTGGGATTAGTGCTGAAGGTTAAACAAGAACCTTGGCCGAGAGTATTAATAGATATGAGCATGCATTTTTTTTATGAATATAAAATGGTTTTATATTGTGTTAATTTCTCTGTTGAGCGGCATATAAATTCTGGTTGCATAGTGGGATGCCACTAAGTCGATAGGAGTTTCTAAACAATTGGACAAGGTAAATCGATACAGTATGGTTTTTAAGAGGGTAAATGAAATAATTTTACTCAAACTATATTTTGATATAAAAGAAATAATTTTATGAAATTATTATATAGTGAATTGGTGTGTTTGGTTCTGAATATATCAAAACAAGATTGTAAAAATTGGAAATGGTTTATAAAAACCAAAATTTAAAATTATACAAGTATGAATTTTACAAAAAAGTTAAAATTTAAAAGTTTATTCAAACTAGAATTCATAAATTTAAATCTCAGAAGGTTTGGAAAATATTTTCAGAAAGTTATGGAAGGGAAGCTGGTGTTAGTTTAGGAATATTTTGAAATGGTAATATTATTATGAATTGATTTTGAATAGAAAATGGTTTTAAATGGATTTTGAAGTGATAAAAGTACTGAATCCACTTAGATCGGTGGAAATTAATCCTGGTGATGACTATGCAACATCACCAATATACATTTTCGAGTTTCTAAGTGACGGATTGCTATTGTAGTAATTTGTTATGAAGATTTTTGGTAACAACAGGTGTTGTTTTTGGAAATTCTGAAAGAAATTATTTTGGGTAAAATTGGGTTGACTTCAAAAATTTCAAAGAAATATTTTGTTAAACCCCAAAAGCTATATATTGATTTCAAAATGATTTGAAGTGAAGCCGACTAGTTTAATTCTGGAATCCTTATTTAAATGTTTTAGGCAATATTAAGGAAGAAGTTTTTGAACTTATAAGTGGAAGATGATATTTATAAGGAATGTAATATCCCGGAATTTTGGACAATATAAATTTAATAATCTGTGTTTAAATTTAAATTGAATTGATAATTTTTGTTGATAAATTTGAATTGATTCTATAATCTTCTTTATTTAAATAGTTAATTTGTAAATTTATTTTTAATAAGCTAATAAATCTATTTTCTATTTAATAATGTATATGTATTTATATATATTCTAAATTGATAAGTTGTTAAATTAGTATAGCATAATTTTAATATTTTGAAATTGGGAATTGTGATTTATTTTTGATTTAAGCTTTTCAAAAATATTTAATAAAATAACTAAATGATTTTAAATATATAAGATAAATGTTTTATTGGTTTAAATTCATTTTAACTTAAGTTTGTATATTAAAATAAGGTTCTAAAATATTTGTGTTTATTCTTTTTAAAATATTGATTTATAATTATGATTTGTAAATTTAATATGAAATTTAAAATACAATTTAAAATACATGTATTCATTTAAGTTACAATCTCTTTTATAAATTTATTTTAAGTATTATTTCCAAATAATTGATTTGTATATTATTTTCATTTATAATAATACTTTGTTTTATTCTTTAAAAATTATTTATCTATATATAACTAAGTATTTATAAAACTAATTAACTAAGCTTAATATTTCATTAACTCTAACTATAAATACTAATTAATTTAAGATGACATGTGTTAAGAGTTTAAGCAAGAGAATTTACAAGTGTTTATACTAAAGACAAGTGTCATTTTTCAAATTTGTATTTTTCTTTAATTTTAATTTATCTTAAACAAAGTTATATAAACTCACAAATTTTTTCCATTCCTTCCCTTTTTTCATTTTCATTTCATTAACATTCCACCTTAAAATCATATCAATTCCCATAAACAAAATACAAATCTGCATAATTTTTTTCCACCTCTCCAAAAATCAAACTTTTCATCTTAAAATCAATGTATAGCAAATCTGCGTTTCCCTCTTTCAAAAGCAAACATGCATTCCATTTTCAAGCAAACAAACTTGCATTCAACCTTTCTAAAATCTGGAAACCATGATTTCTTGCATCTTCTTTACTGGAAGCACATGCAACATCAAACGCATGGTAAACCTGAAGCAATTTGAAATTTCCAAAACCTGCATTTTATCTGGAACATGCAAATGAATCTGGAAAAGCAAGATTACCTGCATACTTGAATTTTTCAAAGTTGATAGCATTTTAAAGCAAGGAAGCCTACATGCAACAATCTTTCAGCATGCATTCAAATTTAAAGTTTAAAAAGGGCATTCAAGCAAGTATCACAGGGGATTTCAAACTGTGTTCTGCATGTTCAAATCTTGGCTCTGCATTTTTATTTCAGGTGAGTAACACCCAATTTAAAAATAAATTAGGTAGGGATTGCATGCTAGTTTATTTGATAAAAGTTTAATTATGAATATGCCTTTGAAACTGCCTGTGTATATATGAAATGTAATGCATGCTTGATTTACAAGGTTTTGACTGTTACAGTTTAAGTTCAAAATTGATAAATAATTCTTTTCCCTTGATCTGGTTGCCATTATGTTTTATCATTGAATGAAATTTGTTTATTTCATGATAAAATAAATTTTAAAAGTTTTCTTTTAGCAGTATAGTTTGTGTGTTGTCTGGAACATAAATAACACGGCTAAATTCTGTAAAAATGGAAAATTTAAAGTATCAAAAATCAACGTTTCAGAATTTCAATTCAAAACAACTTCCAAAATTATGATTTTTAAATATAATATTACAATTTTTAATGATTGAACCAAAGGGCAGTTTTGAATTTACTGTATTTTACATATTGGTTAAGCACAGTTGATGCTTGCACTGGATTTGGGTAAATTTGATTCTGAAGATAGTGTAGCTATCAAAGATTATAGGAAAATTATTGAATTGGATTGCAATTCAATTTTTAGGTTGTAATTTGGGATTTTTAGTGGTGAACCCTAGTTTTATTGGGTTATTGTTCTTGTTTGACTGTGATCTCCTCGAGTGATCGAGTTCAACCATGTTTTGCGTGTTGGTAGATGGTGGTTTGGGGAAGGCTTCGCCGGAGTATCGAAGGTGATGGTGGCCGAAGGCGCGTGGAAATGGCGTTGACAGGTTTTAGGTGGAGGTGGTTCGACCTGTCGCTGGTTTGGGTGAGAAGCTCGATTTCGAGTTTGAGTATTGGGTGGCGATTCGATGATCGTGAATGGGTCTGTGGTTGATCGGTGACGTGTGGAGATCATCAGAGATGATCAGTGAGGGCTGCGTCGTGGGTGCATGTGCACAGAGCAAGGTGGATACTGGTGGGTGTTGGGTTACAGGAGTTAGGATGGTCTCGTGATTATCTCGGGGTAATTGGGTTTGAACTCGAAGCAAAGGAGGATATAACTCGAAGTAAATACAGGGAAGACTCGAGTGAAGTTGTGTTGCAGGTTTTAAAACAAAACCAGGAAACCTGTTGCAGTATTTTAAAAAAATTAGTAGAGTTTAAAACACAAACTAAATGTGAACTGAGTTTAAAATCTGAATTTAAATATGAATTCAAATAAGTTTGAATTCTGGTTTTTAGAAATAATTTAAATTCAGAAAAATTTAAGTTTGGTTTTTTAATAAAAACAGAAACTGTTTTCTGTTTTTAAATATAAAGTTTAAATTATAAGATGAAGTTCAAACTGGGATTTTAAAATCTGTAAATTTGAATATGAATTTAAATTAGATGTCTGAAGATTTGAATCATTTAAGTTTTTAAATTTAAATTTGGTTTTAAACTTATAGGTGTAAAAGTATACGTGAGTTTTGAATTTGAATAGAAAGTTTGAATTTTAATGTATGAATTTAAATCTGGGTTTTTAAATCTGGAACTAAATTTAAACTACATTTTTTAAAATAAAGGTTTAAATTTAAATTGCTTTAAAATGTTTAAATGATTTGCATTTAAATTAAAGATGTAGATTGTAGGAAGAGTTTAAAGAGTTAAATCTAGAATGAGTTTGGAAGCTGTATTTCAATTTTCAAATTTAAAAGTAACTTTTAAATTGATTTGAATTTAAATTGAATTGTAATTTAAATTCTTTTAAACTTATTGATAAAGTAGATGTTTCTTTTAACATATAAGATAAAAGTTTTGAATTGTTTTAAAATCTTGCTTAAGATAAATTTGCATCTTAAGTTTAAAATGAAGTTAAATGGAATTTGAAGTAAATTTAAAAACAAAATAGTTTTAAATAATTAATTAAATAAGGAATGTTTATCTTGAAGATAAATAAAATTTTAATGATTTATGATTATTAATTAGTTAATAATGTGGATGATTAATTAAGTAATTAACAATTTTTTAAAATTTGATTAATGAGATTTGAGATTAATTAATTAAGGTTATAATTAAGGATGGTTAATTAAATTTTAATTGATGATTAAGATTTATTTAATCAAGTGATTAAAGAAAAATTTAGATTTTAATTAACACTTAATTATTTGATAATTAGGGGTTAATTAAATTGTAATTAAATATTAATTAATTGATAATTAATAATGATTTATATGATTTAATTCTTAATTAAGTAATTAAGAAATGTTAATGTATGTCATTTACTTAAGATTATTTAACAATTAATTAATGTGATTAATTTTGATAATTAATTTAATTAATTAATTAATAATAATCAATTGTTTAAGTTTAATTACTTAATGTAAGTAATTAATGAATTAATTACTTTGTGTAATTAAATTGATTAATGTGATTAGTTTAGATTAATTAGGTTAAATTAATTTAAACATTTGTGGATTGTTTGATTATTACTTTATGTAATTTGTGGATTTGTAATTACTTAAGGGAGTAATTAATTAAATAATTACTGGATGTAATTAAAGATATTTATTATAGAAGTGATTTGGATTTAAATTACTTTGAAATTAATCAAGGGATTAATTTAGATAATGAATTAAGAGTAATTAATTTATGAAATGGGTAATTAAAGGAAGTTAATTACTGAATGGTTATTAATCAAGGGTGATTAACATATATGTGTGGATTATTTCAAATTAATTACTTATGTAATTAATTTATGTAGAGATTGATTAAATGTAAGAAATAATTAATTAATTAATGATGTAAATTGGAATTGATTAATTAAGGAAAAATTAATAATGAATAAATGATTAATGTAGTTAATTTTAGCTAATTAATTAATTAAGCAATTACAAGTTAATTATTTGCAAAGGGTTTAATATAATTAACTTGTGTAATTAATATTAAAGGCTAATTTTTTTTATTGAAATCAGAGATGGTTAATCAATAAGGATTAATTGGAATGAATATTGAGATGGTGATTATTTAAATTGATTTGTAATCAATTGATGGTTAAGTTAAGCAGAAATTTAATGATTAAGTAATTAGTTTAATTTTAAATTAATTATAGAAGGTGCGATCATTTGGTCATTGCTTATGTTTGATGATTGGTATTAATTGCCTGGTATGGATTGCAATCTCAGTTATGAGATGGGAGATGTATGTGATATGGATGTATTGGTTGCTTTTAGATGATAATATGGATTATCTGATTATGATATGAATTATCTGTTGATGATAAGGTTCATTATCTATTGTGTTGTGAATTATCTATCTGTGTATGTTTAGATAATGAATTGAATTGTTTTAAACTTAAAACAACTTGGACCTAAAAGACACGTTTTGGATTTCGATGAGACCGGGATCGGGTTTCCATATTTGGGATCCGAAAACCACATCGATCCAAATTAAACGTTAGGTCGTTAATCCAAGTGGAGCGAGTGAAGACTCGAGGTGTAAGGGCTATACGTCAGTATAACTCTGTGGGTGATTCCGTAATGAGTTGACGGAATAGTACTTATAGATTCGAGATGGTGATTCAATGTGCAAGGGTTATTGTTGTTAACTCTAAGGGTGATTCCAAAACGAGTGTAACGAGATAATGCCTTCGGTTTCGTTCGAACACGGAACGAACTTGTATGGATTAAATGCTTTCAGAACATCGTCAGGTGGACGATGAGCATTCTAAGTGTTATGTCCTACAAAAGTAAATCGTAGCCTCAAGCCTCATCAACCGGGAATGGCTAAAACAGGGGAGGTGCAGCAAGGCTTCGTAGGTAGCCCCCACTTGAGAGCAAGATTTACCCCTGTCTAGATGTCCCTTTATTTTCGGCTTTGTGGTGCGGTTGCTGATCACAACTGTAGGGTGGTCTTGTTCGAAACTGTTCAGTAAGAAATGGTTCCGGCTTTATGTTGCAGGGGAGCGGGCGTACTCCTCAGTATGGTGATCTAGGCCACGTACTGTGACGGGCGGTACCCCAGTAGCCCAGCCATTGATGGAATCCAAAATCCAATAAGTGCCAACGGTTTTGATTGTATTACCCACTTTTATGGCTAGTAGCTGGAATTTAATCATGTAATAATTTCGGCTATTTCTTATTTACTTGAAAACCCTAGACACTATTATAATATCACTGGATTTCCTATCAAATGTTTTGGTTAGCATAAGGTAAAAACTTTTCCATGTTTATGTGTGGGAAGTATTACGTGATACCTTTTCTTTTCAAAGGTTTTTCAAAGTTAAGCAACTTTAACCTGTTACTCATACTAGACCCATGTCTGACCCGGAGTTATTTCTGTTTTTCTTTAACTCTTGGGTACTCAAATTTTTACGAGTAGCCAAGGGAATTCAGGTTAGGATTCAGGTTAGCTTTGACGTATTGTGGAGGAGCATATGGAGCAGGAGGCTTCTGCGTATAGATATATAGCTTTCCGCTGTGTTGGTATCTCTGAGTATCTTCTGTGTGTATTGAGTTTGTAATAACTAGACAGGTATTTATAACTGTCTAATATGTGTTGTATTTTATGTGTAACTCTGATATTTGATGTATACTATGTAATACTTATGTTGTTAATATAATTTATTCGTTTCGCTGTTGAGATTCTTGTGTTGTTTCTTCTTTCTCTTCTTTCTTTTCTCTTTTCTATCCCTTTTTTTCTTAAGGATGATACGACTTTTTGTGGAGAACAAGTTGGGTCGTCTTAAGGAAAAAAAGTGTGAAAATTGAATTTTGGAATTAATATTAAAAGTGAGAAAGTTAAAATGAAATTTAACTTAGGTTAAATTAAAGGAATTAAATTTTAAAATTTTAATTGATTGTAATTTGAATGGAATTAATGAGATAAATTAATGAAATAGTGAATTAACTTAAGCAAAGTTAAAGGAAATCAATAAGTGAGATGATTGTAATAAATAAAATGAAATGAATAGAATGTAATGAAGTTAACTAAATATAAGCGCATATCAATGTGAACGATGAATGTGTACAAGTGAATGGAACAAATAAATATAAGTAAGGAAGTGCGGAGAAAAATTTGAATTTGGAATTAAATTCTTACTTGATTAAACTTAATGAATTAAAAATAATTTTTTAGAGTGAAATTAATTTAAGCATGAATAACTCGAATATAGTTTTGAAATTTTGGAATTTGATTTAAATTAATTTGAATTGGATTGGATTAGAAATAATATCGAATTAAAGTAAATATAAAATTTTAAATGGTGAAATAGATAAATGACCATAAAGTATAAATTTTGAATGGAATAAAAACTTAAGGGAAAAAAGAAAAATAATTATGGAATGGTGAATAAATAAGTTTAAATAGCTTATAAAAAGTGAAATTAATGGAATAACGGTGTACTTAGGCTATAAATAGATATGTAATCTTGAGCTAAAAATTAAATGTGAAGGTACTCGAGTATAGAATTAATGGAAATGTGAATAATAAGTTGTGTAGCTTATAAAATTGAAAGATGGAATAGAAAACCAAAAATAAAATGGTTCGATATTTTGGTGAAGAAATAAAAGTTCAAACTTGAATTATAAAGTGAATGTGAACTCATGTGGATTAAATTAAATGATTTTTGAAATAGAAATCCAATTGTGGGATATAAAATAAAAGCAAACCGATTAGATGAATTAAATAGTGAATCAGATAACGAAATGGGACTTGGATTGAATGGAATTGAATAAATTGAAATATGGAACTTGAGTTATAAATAAATTCGACTTAATTATGAGCGAATCAAATATAATCGAAAATGTGGACGAATAAAATGGAATTGGATTGAAATAGCAATGACTTGAGTTATAAATTAATTGAATTAAATAAATTGAATATGGCGTTGGATATTGTTTAAAATGAATTCGAGCTTGAAGTTAAGTTTAAAGTGGATTGGATGAATGAACTAATTAAATTAATTAGTAAACGGAATGGAATTTGACTGAATAAAAATCAAATCAAAAATTTGGATTGGAATTTGATGGCAAGGGAAACAAACTTAAGTTATAGAGTTGAATTAATTGAGAATAAATGAATAAACTTAAGTTAATAATTTTGGATGGAAGCTTGGCTTAAATAAATTTATGAAATGGTTCGTAAATAAATTAGCATGGAATCATTCTGAGCTTCATAAAATGGATTTGAATATAATGAATATGATGAATGGAATGTAAATGAATTGATTGGGAATCAACTTGAAATTGAATAGAATTAAATATAAATTGATTTGGAATCAATTTAAAATAGCTGTAAACTGAATTGGTTATTTTATTAAATGAATGTCATCGAATTTGCATAAAAAATTATCATTTAACGTAAACAAAAGTAAATAAAATTCTGCGAATAAATGGAAAGTGAATAAATTGATTTTGAAATCAACCTAGAATGGATATGAATTTTTGTGGTATATATATGAACTGAATGCAAATAATTGGTTTGTAAATCATTCAAATTGAGTGAAATGTTATATGGATCGATTGAAGGTAATTAAATTAGTATTGGAAACCTTATAATTGCTACAAATACATGCTGACACCTATTGGCTTATGAATTTATGTATTTAACAATGCGAATTTATCAAATTTCATATTATGAAACTTACATGGTTTAAATTGAGTAAGTACAGGTACCTGGAGGCTATTGGGCTAGATTTGTGTTGCGTAATTGCATATTGAATAAGCCGCTCGCCTAAAAACATTAGAATAAAGGTACGTTTTCATATTAAATACAACAAAAATATAAATATTGATATATAGTTTGTTTTCCGACCATGTGGATCAATGTATATATTTTATCTCTCTTGTCATATTGCAAAAGGCTCTCCGTAAAAAGGAGACTCTACCAAAAAATTTCAAAAATTTATGGGGTTAGAAATTTTTTGAAAATAATTGTTAACAAAAGTGTTGATGTTCAAATTGAAACCAAAATCAAATATTTTGGTTTAGAAATGGAAATTAAATTTTTTGGATGAGACTAAAGGGTTTAGAAAAGTGAATATCGAGTTTAACTAAGTGGGTTTTGTTAAGTTAATGAGTTTGGAGCATTTTCATGCCTTAGCAATTTCGGGGACGAAATTCTCTTAAGGGGGTGGAATGTGACAACCTAAATTTTTCATCGTTAGATTTTGAATACTTAAATGGTCTAAATATTGGACTTGAAATTTTAATTTAGTTAGTAAGATTTTTAAAACTGAAATTTTAGATGATTTCGTCAAATTTTGAAAACCATCGATTTAATCGACGCGTTAAAATAGCGTTCTAGGGCACAGTCTCGAAATTCGACGAAACCAGTTCCATTAAATCCATAGCAATGTATTATTATCGGATTTCAAATTTCGTAGTGTTTAGATTCACCGTTTGATCGTACGATCTAAAAACACTAGAAATAATATAATTTAATTTGAATAGCTGATTTAAAAAGCTATCTTCCATATATGATCAATTTAGGACTCAAAACTTCTTCTATTGGGTTCGATATAGGGGTATAACATTAGAAACGCCAAGCTACATGCCTCAATAGGGTTTGGGGTTTTTAGTTACGTAAAGCGAGATATTTGGAGAAATAAATAATATTATATATATTTTGAATGTCAAACTCTTCTATCTCTAGAACCACTATAATTGGTCAGTCGTACACCCGAAGGTTCATTCTTCTTTTTAACTAAAAATCACGAATTCCTTTATCTCTTACCTGTCCAATTCGAAGTCGGTTCACAAAAAAGAAGAAAAAATAAAAAGAAATCGAAAAAAATGTAGAAGTGGCACGTGCACGAGTGCTTGTATTCAAGGCGACGCGTGGTCTCTAGGAGGAGGTGAGGAGCAAATCGAATAGTAGTGCTCTGGTGGGCGGAGGATGGGTTCGTCCGCAAGTGGCGAGGCAGCACCTGTTGACGGTGGTTTCGTGAGGGAGGCCAGCGATAGATAGTAGCCGCGATGTGCTTGGAGGTGGTGAAGTGCGTACGACAATTAGGGCTTGGGTTTTGAGACGTTTGGATGATCTATGTTGCACGAAGTGTTAAAAGGTTAGAGTATCTACATCATCATCATGGACGTATTCATCGAGATGTCAAGGCAGATAATATTCCATTTGATTCGAAAGGTGGAGTTAAATTTGGCGTTATCAACTTCGACGTGGAGAAGGAGTTGAGGCTGTGAGCTTAGTTTCAAGCGACACCGGAAAGGTTTAAATTTAATTCGGGTAATTAAAATTTTACTTTTTGTAATTAGTAAATTTAAGATCTTATTTAATAGTCAAAACATACAAACTTTATATCTTACTCCATGCGAGGTTCAAAAATTACAAACACTACGAAATGTAAAAAAATTCGGGATTGGAACGATTAACAAATTCGAAAATCAAAGTGAGTAAATCTCACTATTTTTAGATTGCTGGATTTAATTCATAATAATTAAAATTAATTATTGGAGCTGGTTGAATTTAAATTTTTATTAGTTTTTATCTCTTTATATATATATATATATATATATATATATATATATATATATTAGTAGTTGGATATATTTCCCACCGTTGGAGTGGATGAGACCCTATGCGCCCGCATAATAGCGGACGACCATATATACCGCGATATCCCCCTCGAAATGGGATTGGTTTTTTATATTGTATTAACATCTATAGGTGCAGGGAAACAGGTTAGAGGGATCCAACTGGATTCCTCAAAAATATTAATCTAGATTTCATATACAGTATATATGTTTTGTGTGAATAATCTGATATAGATAATGCGGTGATTAAATTATTGGATGCATAGCACTGGCCTAAAATTTGGGTATTTTAAATACCATAAATATTATATTTTGAACATTAAGGAATTTAAAGGAGATTTGATATTGAAATTCGGATTTATTTTAAAAGAAATTGATTTGGATAAAACAATAATTGGTTTTGGGTTGTACTTAACAATTCGTAAAAACATTTAAATAGGGATTTAAACTAAATTACATAGAGGATTTTTAAACAGTGGACTTTTCAATGACAGTTTTTATAAAATTATGAAAAGGAAGTCAAAACCGATATTTAAAATAGGTTTGAAAAATAAATGGAATTTATTAAAAAATGGATTTACAAAATGAGATTTTATAAATGCGATTAGTTTTATAAACAAGTGAAACTCAGAGGAGTTATAAGTTATAAAAGATGTTTATAAGTAAGGGAAATGAAATAAATTGATAAATTGGAATATAATTTCACAATGTGGATATATATCGAGATATGAAAACAGATTTTGGAAAATATAGTGGATTCTTTTTTGAAAAGTGAGAATGGTTAGGGAATCGGGATGAAATCGATATGTTGTGGATCGAGAAGGATTTATAAATTAAATTGGTTTTTGGGATTTTTAAAGAAAAGTATATTTTTATTAAGAATTTAAGTTTTGTTTTAAAAGGGAATATTATTTATTAAACTATGTAAATAGAAGCTAGTTATTATTGAAATACTTCAAAAGTGATTTTTCTAAATACTGAATATTAATTGAAATAAAATTCTAAGTCTTATAATTTGCTTTGTAAAATTGATTAGTTTACATAAAAATAAGTTGGAAATGAGTTTGATGTTTTATTTGAAATGTTTGATATTTAAATAATTGCTTAAACGTGTTTTTAAAAATAAATTACTTTTCTTTAAAAATATTTATTTTATATATATAGAGATTTGGGAAATGATTGGAATTCATTTATTAATGCTCTCGAGATTTATAATCTGTTAAATGGTTACGATTTTTATAAGAGAAATCCTATAGTCGAATTCTGTAAAATTTAAGGAAATTTCTGAATCATTAAGAAAACTTCAAAAAATGAATTATAATTCACAAAAGGAAGTTATAAATGGGTGGTTGGAATTATAGATTAGTGTAATCACTTTTTGAAATTTTAAAGAAAATTAATTAATGGATTACGGAACTTGTAGAATCTGTTAAAGGTGAGATAAGATATTTACAGGTGAATTGTAAAGGATTTGAGAAATAGGAAATAAATGAAATATTTCCTAAGTATTGGAATATAAATGAATTTGGGAAGTTATACTTAAAGATATTTTCTAAGTTTTGGACCGGATGGATTTGAAATATTATAGAAATAATTTCAAAATGTTAAATTATAATGGATTTGAAAGAAAATATTTCTAAGTATTGAGATGGTTTGAAATTATCCTCTTACAGATATAAATATTTGAAATTTTTTTTGAACATTGATATATTGAAAGAGATTGAATATATATCTTTGTAAAGATATTTTGAAATGAATGATTGAAGAATTATAAAATAAGGCCTAGTGAATGCTTATGGATGTTATTTGATAGTTAAATAACAGGGTTACCAAAAATATTGGCCAAATTCGTTGATCGTTTCGAAGAGACCGAGATCGGATTTAATTATGCAAAAACCACTTCGATCTGGTTTGTGCGTACGAATTGTGATATCTCAAAGATAATGGAGATGGTGATGTTGAAGGAGATTTAGTTTGTCAAAACCCAAGACAACTTGTATGGATGAATGCTATCATTGCATTATTGCCTGTAAGGCAATGTTAGCATTCCAAGAAACAAATGCTATTTTAAAGGTAAAACGTAGCCTCAAGCCTCATCAACCGGGAATGACTAAAACAGGGGAGATGCGGCAGGGTTAAGGGGGTTGAACCCAAGTAGGGCATGTTATCACCTTTCTAGATACAATCGAAAATATTATATTATAAATTATGGATATAGTTATGCATGGAAAAGAGAGCGCTCGATAAGGGTAGGAACACCCTGGGTGATAACATATTTGGTACTATCTAGTAAAGGGTAGGCTGGTCCTGTGTTGGCATGGATCGTTAGGTACGATTTGGTACATTTTTCTAGAGATGTACTGTGACGGGTGATACCCAGTAGCCCGGTCATTGTTCCAGTAGCCAAGTCATTGCATGGAATCCAATATCCACAACGAGCCTGCACGGTTTTGATTGTATACCAACTATGCTGAAATGCGAGATGCAAGAATTTCAGCCATTTTCTGATTTACTTTCATAGACATTATTATATTATAAAATGACTTTGATATAAAAAAAATTGGTTATCGTAAGGTAAAAAACCGTTGTGTTTATGTGTAGCGTGGTCTTACGAGATTCCTTTTGTTCAAAGGATTTTTGAAAATAGTAATAATTCAAATTGAGTGTGTTTTCTCATGTTGGTTTTCCAGACCGACTCGGGTGTTATTTTATTATAATGCTTGGGTTAGACCGAGTACTATAGGTTCAGGTTAGGATTCTATGAAGCTCAAGAGACGAGCCAGATGACAGAGACGTATATCACGTACTTGATTATATTCGATTGTGCGCATAGAATGTATAGTCGGCACTGGTGAGGACAAGTTATTATAACCGTCCAGATTTATTATTGATTGGTGTACTATGATGATTGTATATATATTAACAGCTACAAATTCTTTGTATAAAATCTGTTATTATATATTAACGTTGTTCCGCTGCGATTGTGAGATTCTGTGTTGTTGTTCCGTTTCTTCTAACTTTTTCTTCTTTACCCGTAGCAATTGGTATTTTCAGCACTTGAATATTCGGCATGTTATACAGTGAACATGTTGATGTCGATTTTCAAGGTTCGAAAATCCCAGATCGCTACACTTCTGTTTTCAAACAACGTGTTTTGTGTTCTCACTCCAGTCCCATGACTGACCTAGATTTTGTTTTCCCTTTAAACTTTAGGGCCCTATTTTTTCGGGCAGCCAAGTAGTCAAGGTGTAACGACCCGATATATTTAGTCATTCGCATCCGCACATGTCGGACTTGAATTGCTCAAAAAACAACGTTGTAAATAAAATTTGGCAAATCTCAGAATATACAGTAAATAAATAAATCCCAGATCACAAACACAGAGTAAATAATAATGCAGCGGAAGTAAAAGAGATAATAGTTCATGAAGCTACCATATAAATATAAGATACATCAGAGTTAAACAAGACACAACAGAAGAGTAACAAGATATATCAGGTACAAATTAGAATACATCACTGAAATCACTAGATACTGAAAGCAAAACAGATGGCTGGATCTTCAAGCAAAGCTCCAACTCCGAAGGTGAGTCTTGAATGCTGAAACACTCAGTCTGACTCGAGCATAAAGCAAAACACAAAACACTTGAGTAAGGATATAAATACTTATGAACTCTAAATCAACTCAAGTGAACAGTAACAAAAATGCATCAGTGACTTAAAGGATGCTTGGGATCATACATCCTTTAAGGATCCGTTAAACTATTTTCTATGTAGTAATATTGCGCTATTATAATAATGTCTATCGTAAAATAAACTTACTATAAAATAGCGTTAAGGAGTGACCCAATATTCTCCTTAACACATAATAGTCCCAGTAGTCCATCCAGTATCAACATATCTCCATATCGGGAGACTACCCTAAATACTCCATGGGCTACAGAAGAAATATAAACTCGTAGTAAAGGCTCGATATGGTAGGTGACACGGCATACCTAGCAATGCCAGGGTAGAAATACCAATTACACTTCCGGGCTGATGGTAACGTAGCAGCCACTACGCCCACCTTGGAACACACTCCCAACCAAAATTGGAGGATGGCCATCTAATCAATCACAAGTAAGAGTATAGTATCGAAGGAATGTGTCCGATCGGAGGAATGATTTCGCTTGGCCTATCGATTGCTTATGTTTTAGCCACCTTAAGCCAACTCACTGGAGTCGGGTCCACGTTCATAACTCAATAGGATCATCACCACCATCCTACTTCATTCTGGAATCTCCACCGCGTATACGGTTGTTAAAGTGGTTTTCAAAGTTGGTAGAGAGTATGACAGCTTCTGATCCCGGTCTCTTTAACAAACAATCGTTATTATAACGCCGTGGTCATTTCAAAATAGTTTATGCTTCAAAAATCAAATCATTTCATTTCCAAACTATATTCCTTTCTAGTTTATACTTCGAAACCCAAAACCATTTTATTTCAAAACTATATTCAAATCAAAATAGTTTATCATTTCCATTTCAAACATATATTCACCTTTCAAAAGTCATAATACTTTCAAAGTTATAACTCTTACGAAACCAAAATACTTAAAATCATTACACTTTGAAAATCATAACATTTCGAAGACAAATTTCCAATTTAACTCAATTCAAACCATCAGTTTCAATTCAACTTAGTTTTCCCAACAAAATGTTCCAAATCTTATCAATTTCAAATACAGATTTAATCCACAAAATAAACTATTCAATTTTTAATATATCTCAAAGCTTTAATATACCATATTTCAAAACTAAATTTGAAAATCTCATATATCTCAAATTTAATTTCATTATTACTTAGTCTTGAAATATTCATTTCATAAATTCAATATTCTTTAAATAACTCAAATTACAAGTAAACCAAATATCCTTTCATACTAATATAAATTTCAAATATTCATTTATCAAAATCAAATATCATTCCAAATTCACATTCTTTATCAAAATAAAGATTAAATCATTTCCAAACCATTTCAATCATCAAAATATCATATCCCTTCAAAACCTCATTATTAAATCATTATTTGAATTCGAATTCAAATTCAAATATTTAAATTTAAATATCATTTTAAGTCGATTTAGTCATACATTTGTTATGCCTAATATCATTACAAAACACATTTCAAAATTTCATTCAAAATTTCATTTATCTCATTACATTTCATTCCATTTAACACATAAACCAAGTAAACCTTATTTAAATTCAAATTCAATTTCAATTCCTTAAAGTTCAAATTTAAATATTAAAATATATTTAAAACTCCTTAAATTTCATAAATAATCAATTCCAAAAGTTAAATCATTTAACACCTTAAAATATAACTCAAACAGTGTTAAAATCTATAACATTTCAAAACATTGTCAAATTTAGCAACGACGGCGTTTATAAAGTGCTATCGTAGCTTATAGTTTCCAAAATAGTTTTGTTCAAAAATAACGGCATTTAAAAAATTCTGCAATAGATATTTAGTTATTTCAAACATAGTTAAGTTCAAAACAACAGTATTTTAAAGTGCTGTCCTAAAACTACAACATTTTAGAAATGCTATTGATAAAATTCCAAATTTATTATAACTTTTCAAAAACAATAAAACTTCAAAATTTTCTATTTAAATTTATAAATCATATTTCTAGACTTTAAAATTTCACATTTAAATACTTTTAACATATGATTTATCATAATAAAATTTAAAATCAAATATCCAATTAAAAATTCAACTCATTTGTTAAGTCAAAATTTCACTATTTATTTACTTATTAAATTTAAACATAAACTTAACATTGTGCTTCAAATATCATTTCAAAACTTTATATTAATTTCCATTATTTACTTATATTTTAAAAATATAAGTTAAAGTCAAAATCACATTTACTTCAAATTTACATACTTAAATTCACAAATTCAAAACTAAATATTTAGCCTTCCTAAAACCATAAAATATATATTTTTTAAAATCAAATTTCCTACTTCTAAAAATACATATATTAATAAAAATCATTTAAAAATATACCACGGGGTCTGTATATAATTGTTAACTCCGTTTAGGCAACGAGTCAAGGTCCGGGCCGATTCACGACTTAAGGTTCTTAACGGTTCAGAAGGGACCCACGACTCAACAAGCAACCGACTCAACAAGCAACCGACTCAACAAGCAACCGACTCAACAAGAAACCGACTCAACAAGCAACCGACTCAACAAGCTAACGAGTTAAAGCTTAAGGCGACTTAGAGGAGTGGAGCGACTCAAGGGATTAACGGTGTATGGGATAGACCGACTCAAGTTCTCTAACGACTCAACGACCTAAGGTGTCAAATGACCTAACTGACTAAAATCCCAAAACAACAAAGGACCGACCTACGACCTATGGTAGGTCGTTCACGACCTAAGCAAAAGAATTCGATACCGCTTCATTTTACATCGTGGCCCATTGACTCGTACACGACTCAATAAGCAAGCTAACCGGTTAGGCCACGACTCACGACCTAGCTTGAGTCGTCCACGACTTAAAGCTACTAAGTAGAAATCCAATGCCGCCTCATTTTAGACCATGACCTTTTAACTCGCAGACGAGTTAGGACTTGTGCTATATACAGAGGAACGAAGACGCTCTGATACGAAGCCTAGGCTCGACCAGTTGAGTCGCCCACGACTGCTTGCTGACTCGTGATACTTAAGTCGGTCGCGACTCACGACTCATCCTGAGTCGGTCACGACTCATGACTTAACAATTCCATCCCAGAAATTTGCCTATAAATACATGGCCACCTCCAACATTCAAGGGACTTTTTGGCTCATTCTCTTGAAGCGCCGTTACTCTGCTGCATTCCAAACCAATCCAACACTTAAAGCTCTCAAGACACGAAAAACGCTACAAACAACTTCGAGAAAAGATCACACACATCCAACATGGATTTAAAGACTCTAATCTCCATTGAAGTTTAGGCTACTTGTTCTAAGTGACTTGTAATTCAAAGTGTATTGTACTTGGAAAGAATTGTATCAGCTTGTAACGAGATCATCAATAAAAGTACTTAAAGTGGACGTAGGCTATACCCTTAAGCCGAACCACTATAAAATTGTTGTTGTTTACTGCTTTTCCGCTATTATCTGCTCGTAATCTGTTCCCGAGTTATCGGGTGGTGCTTTCACAACTATAACTCATACACCGGGGTGTTAGCGTTCAAATTTTAGCGTTAACATTTTTTGTGCTTTCACTGAGAACTGAACTCAGGAGAGCTATCATCATTGCTTCACAGAGGTTTGTAGAGAGAATTTCCTTGAAAACCAGAAGTCTATCCGAGATTATGGCTCCTGGAAGGAAAAGTAGGTCTGTCAGATCTGGGAATATTCAAGAGGGAACCTCCGCTTCCCCTATATCGAATCAAGCCACTCCAGCTGTCGGAGTTACAAAGGCAGAGCTGGATGCTGCAATCTTAGGGCTGAACCAACAGATAAATGCCCAAAATGCACAATTCGAGGCTCAGAATGCCCAGAATGCCCTAATTCTGAATAGGTTGAACGATTTGCTTGGGGCAAACCGTCAACCGGCAGATAATAAAAGGAATTTTGCTGGCAACATTTGTGATACTGAAGAAAGAAATGCTCCTGAAAGGGCTGCTAGCCCCTTTGAACGAACGCTTCCAGAGGTTGGTGGATCTAGAACTCGACATGATGAGGAGTATCTTTCTGGAATGGTCCGACAAATTATGAAAGAGAGTATGCAGAGGGTTGAAGACGAGAAAGAATGGGGTTTTGCCCCAAGTAAAACTCCTTTTACTGAGAAAATCTTAAAGGCTGAATTCCCAAGGAAGTTTGTCCCACCAACCATTCCAGCTTACAGAGGGACGAGTGATCCGAACGAATTCTTATACAAATATGATTGGCACATGACAGGTGCCAGAGCCTCTGATGAAATAAAGTGCCGATATTTTCCTGTGTATCTCGAAGGTGTGGCTCTGCTTTGGTTCACCAAACTTCCAGTCCGATCTATCGATCAGTTTTCTGACTTAACCCGGAAGTTCAAGGAGCAGTTCAGACTATACGCCTCAAAAGCCAAGGATATCATGTCACTATCAAGTTTGGAGCAGAATCCAGGGGAGACTATCAGATCTTTCTTAAACCGCTTTAATATAGCGCTAGCTGAGGTGGACAATGCAGAACCGCGAATGATATTGACTTATCTGATGAAGGGTATTGACAAGTCGAGTGAATTTGGGAAATGGCTAAACATGAAGGAACCAAATTCCCTTGAAAAGTTCTATAAAAAAGCAGATGAATTCATACGCTTAGAAAGTCGTCCCGTACCGGTAAAGGCAGTGTTGGAAAAAGCCGAAGATAACACTGTTGTTCCACGCAAGAATGAATCTGTAGGGCAAAAAAGGGAAAATAACAATGGGAAGAAGCAGAGTAATCTGAAGAAACCCCGATCCTTCAAGCCATCAGAATATACTCCTTTATCAGATACGCCGGAGCGTATCTATCTTGCCACTAAAGATTCTGTTGACTTTCCTAAACCTCCTCCTCTAAGGACCGGGAAAAAGGCTATACAAAGTGGGAAATTCTGCCGCTTCCATAATCAACCCGGTCACGAAACCGACGAATGCCGACAGTTGAAAAATCTGATTGAAGAGTTTCTAAGGGAAAACAAACTACAGCAATTTGTGAAAAAGAATAGCAACAATCCTGCATCGTCAAGTCAGGGGCAACAAGCTCCTGTTCATCAGCCTAGGACAGGTGAGAAGGCTGCAGGGCATGAATCTGGAAGACCCATTATCAATGTCATTACAGGAGGACCTCACCCAGCTGGCAAGAGCTGGGGTGAGATGGAGAGATATACCAGGGCTTTGAAATATGTCCCAGCCGAAGAAGATGTCTTTGTTTTAGAAGACACTACGCCTCTGAAACAACAGAAAACTTTCAGTGATGATATTGTTTTCAGAGCCAGAGATTCCACAGGTATCGAAGCTCCTACCCTAGATCCCTTAGTCATCTCAGCTAGTATCGGACCAGCCATTGTCAGAAGAGTTCTCATTGATTGCGGAGCATCATGTAATATCCTCTTCAAGAAGACATTCGACCAAATGAAAATCCCTATGGTCGATGTACAAGCCTCATCGCAGAAAATCGCTGGCTTCACTGGGGAGCCAAAGCAACCAATAGGAACCATTGATCTGCTTGTAAAACTTGGAGAAGGAGAAAGGAAAGTAGTCCGCAAGCAAACATTTGTGATTGTCGATGAATTTTCTGCTTATAATGCTTTCCTTGGCCGTCCAACGCTCGCAACATTCAAAGCTGTTTTAGCCCCATGGTGCCTCACCATTAAATTCCCTACAGACAATGGAGTAGGAGTTATAAAAGGGGATCAAAATGCTGCGCGGGAGTGTTATCTGACAGAGCTGCGAGAGGCAAGAAAAAGGGAAATGGGAAAGGATGCGGCAACCCCGGTCCGCATCAAAGAACCAGCCTTGTAGCAATTACGGGGCGGACCCTGCACTGGCGAGCATAGCGGGGCACGAAAAGAGATGGATCCCAGAAAAGCCAGTGCAGGGGAGAATAGAGTAGTACCGGTGGAAACGACAGTACCGGTACCTGTCGACCCGAAGGACCCAAATAAGGTGTTGAATGTGGGTTCACAGCTTAACGCGTCAATTCAGAATATCTTGATATCTTCCCTAAAAGCAAATCTGGATGTCTTTGCTTGGACTCATGCCGATATGTGTGGAATATCCCCAGAAGTTGCGGTACACACTCTGAATATTGACCCAAAGTTTACGCCAGTTAAACAGAAAAGAAGAACCCAAGGTCCAGAAAGGTCAGCAGCATTAAAAGAAGAAGTTGATCGACTCATGGAAAATAACTTCATCAAAGAATCTTCTTACCCGAATTGGGTGTCAAATCCAGTGCTGGTTAAAAAAGCTAATGGAAAATGGAGAGTGTGCATCGATTTTTCGGATCTAAAAAAGGCCTGCCCCAAAGATTGCTTCCCATTGCCCAGGATCGATCAACTGGTAGATGGAACAGCGGGACATGAGTTGTTGTCTTTTATGGACGCCTACTCCGGATACAACCAGATCTTGATGCATGAACCTGATCAGGAGGACGCGAGCTTTATCACCGATGTTGGTCTTTATTGTTACAGAGTTATGCCCTTTGGATTGAAAAATGCAGGGGCAACCTACCAAAGACTTGTTAATGCTATGTTCAAACCGCAATTGGGCAAAACTATGGAAGTCTACGTCGACGACATGTTAGTAAAGTCTAAGAAAGCAGCGGATCACATTGAACATTTAGCAGAAATGTTTACAGTCCTCCGGATATACAGAATGAAGCTTAACCCTCTAAAATGTTCATTTGGAGTGGAATCCGGCAAGTTTTTAGGCTTTATCGTGAGCGGTAGGGGCATTGAGGCCAGTCCAGCTCAAATTACTGCATTGAAAGAAGTCAAAGCTCCTAGAACAAAGAAGGAATTGCAAAGTCTCAATGGAAAAGTCGCCGCCTTGAGTCAGTTCATTTCCAAAGCCACAGATAAATGCATCCCATTCTTTGACGCCCTAAAGAAAGGAAAGAAAAACTTCGATTGGACCCACGAATGCCAAAAAGCCTTTGATGAATTGATTCGCCATATGGAAACGCCTCCAATACTTTCTAGGCCTGGCGATGGCGAGGATCTTCTTATATACTTGGCAGTATCATCTCATGCTTTAAGTGCAGCGCTGATACGAGAAGACAAAAGGATTCAACATCCAGTTTATTATATCAGCAAAAGACTCACTGGGGCAGAGATGAACTACTCTAAGTTGGAAAAACTCGCCTATTGCCTACTAATTGCATCTAGGAAGTTGAGGCAATATTTTCAGGCTCACCCTATCAGAGTCCTCACTGATCAACCTTTAAAGCAAGTCCTGTTTCGCCCTGAGACTTCGGGCCGTCTTCTAAAGTGGAATTTTGAACTCAGTCAGTATGACATCACTTATCATCCCCGAAAAGCAATCAATGGACAAGCTTTAGCAGATTTCATTGCAGAATTCACAGATAAGGGTAACAGTGAGGAGGAAACAGTCGATGATTCCCCAATCCAATGGATGTTATATGTCGATGGTGCAAGAAACGACTGCTGTTCTGGAGCCGGAGTTGTACTAGAGACCCCTGAAGGCCGATCATTATGCTATGCACTAAGATTGGAATTTCCTTCAACAAACAATGAAGCAGAATACGAAGCCCTTATCGCTGGCTTAAGGATTGCTAAAGAATTAAACATCCGAGCGTTACAGATATTCAGTGATTCTCAGCTTATTGTATGCCAAGTCAAAAAGGAATTCCAAGCAAAAGGGGAAATCTGCCCGCCTACTTGTCAAAGGCTTGGGAGCTCTTGGGTGATTTCGATCATTACATGATAAGTCACATTCCTCGAGAGGAAAACACGAAAGCAGATTCTCTCGCAAAGTATTCTAGCACAGGCGAAGCCCAATTTCTGGGATTAACTCCAGTGGAGGTCCTGTCGACTCCTAGCATTGATGAGATGGATATTGATTGGATCATGAGCATGTCTCAAGAGCAAGAATCATGGATGACTCCGATAACAGAATATCTGCTCAATGGATCTTTACCAGGGAACTCAAAAGAACGACAAAAGCTACTGAGAAAAGCCTCTCGATATATAATCCAGGATGGCCGATTATACAGACGGGGATTCTCAATGCCATTACTTCGATGTGTATCCAGGGAAGAGTCCAAAGCAATCCTAGCGGAGGTGCATGGAGGAGAATGTGGTGATCATTCAGGTGGCCAAACATTAGCAAAGAAAATTCTCCGATATGGATACTTTTGGCCAGAAATTAATCGAGATGCAGCAGAGTATTCCCGAAAATGTGACAGATGTCAAAGGTTCGCCAAAATTCCTAGAGCTCCTTCCACTGAACTCACACAGATGGTCAGTCCATGGCCGTTTGCAATATGGGGAATAGACCTTGTAGGACCATTACCAACTGCCAAATCTGGAATTAAATATGCCATTGTTGCTGTAGATTATTTTACTAAGTGGGCAGAAGCTGAACCACTGGCTACTATCACCTCAAAGAAGATGATAAGTTTTATGACTAAAAACATCATTTGCAGATACGGTGTGCCTCAAAAAATAATTACAGAAAATGGTACTCAGTTTGAAAGTGAAGAATTCCAAGATTTTTGCAAGCAATTCAAAATCCGGAAAAGCTTTTCAGCAGTGGCTCATCCGCAGGCAAACGGGCAAGTGGAAGCCGTGAATAAAATTATTAAGTCAACCATCAAGAAGCAACTTGAAAAAGCAAAAGGTGGTTGGGTTGATAAGCTACCACTGGCACTATGGGCATACAGAACCACTCACAAAACTGCGACTGGGCACACCCCGTTTTCATTAGCTTACGGGTCAGAAGCAATGATTCCGGTAGAAATAGAGGTCCCTTCACACAGAAGAACCCATTTCAATCAAGCAGAAAATGAAAAGCTACAGCTCGAAGCGCTAGATCTCCTTGATGAAAAAAGAGATGAGGCTAATCTCAGAATTGCAGCTCATCAGCAAAGAATAGCCAGACATTTCAATTCCAAAGTCCGCCAACGCAGCTTTGAGATTGGAGACCTAGTCCTGAAGAGAATTATGACAGCGACAGGTGTGTTTGGGCCAAATTGGGAAGGACCATATGTCATAGGTCAGAAGCTTCTTGACGGCACATTCAAACTCACCACTGTTGAAGGAGATCAAATTCCAAGGGCATGGAACAACAACCATTTGCGTCCATACTATACTTGAAAATTTTGTTGAAATATTGTAAAAAGAATTATGAATGTATGATTCTTGTAATTGAAGGCAATTGTAAAACTGATGCAAGTAAATAATGAAAGAATATAAAGTGGATGTAGGCCCAATTTCCTGGCCGAACCACTATAAATCTTGTGTTCCTTATTATTATTACATGTTTGCTTTATTTTCGATATAAAAAGTACATAGAATGTATTGCTGAAATGTCGATTTAAATTTTTGCAGACAATGGAAGTGAAACTTGCACATAAAAAGATCAAGTGATTCTCGCCAAATTTCAAGTCACAAAAGCCCCGAATTCAAATCCTAGATAGGAAGTACTTCAATTGAACGGCCTATGATTTCGACAGAAACGGGTCTTTGCTAATAAATTGAGATCGTTTGAACAAAACAAACATCCAATTAAGAAGCTAGTGCTCGTTCTCACGAAATTGCCTGACAATGAAGCACACTTCCTTGGATTAAACAAGTTACTTGTGAGAAAAGGGAATGAAAGCTAAAAAAAAAAAAAGAGCAGAGGATCATTGAAAAGGCATAAGCAAGTGGACAGAGGAACAACCAAAGCCATCATCGGCAGCACAAGTCCTCTCCGGAGGCACAACTCTTCGGAGGAAAAAGACCTCTAATGGGTCATACGCCACAAAAAAGAAAGTTCTCTACTCAACAAAAAAAGATTGGAGGAGTCATGACCCTCCAACCATGAGAGAGTAACTTCCAGGCGATGAAAACCCTCTCTGAGGCACATTTCACCAGGAGTTGAAGTGTTACGACCGCTCTTCGGAATTTCACTTCACCAGAGTTGAAATGCAAACAAAATAAAAAGACCTCGTCGGAGGCACATTTCACCAGGAGTTGAAGTGTAACAACCGCTCTTCAGAATTTCACTTCACCAGAGTTGAAATGCAAACAAAATAAAAGACCTCTTCGGAGGCACATTTCACCAGGAGTTGAAGTGTAACAACCACTCTTCGGAATTTCACTTCACCAGAGTTGAAATGCAAACAAAATAAAGACCTCTTCGGAGGTACATTTCGCCAGGAGTTGAAGTGTTACGACCGCTCTTCGGAATTTCACTTCACCAGAGTTGAAATGCAAACAAAATAAAGACCTCTTCGGAGGCACATTTCACCAGGAGTTGAAGTGTAACAACCGCTCTTCGGAATTTCACTTCACCAAAGTTGAAATGTAAAACAAAAGAAAGACCTTCCTGGAAGCCCACGTTTCACCGAGATTGAAATAAAACTTCCAAGTGTTGAAACGTGAAAAGGCTTTCTTCGAAGGCACAACTCTTTGGAGGTACACGTTTCACCAAGATTGAAATAAAACTTCCAAGCGTTGAAACGTGAAAAATCCCTCCTCAGAGGTACAACCCCCCCCCCCCTCCGGAAGCTTAATCAAGAAGAAAGACCTCTTCGGAAGCCCACGTTTCACCGAGATTGAAATAAAACTTCCAAGTGTTGAGACGTGAAAAGGCTTTCTTCAAAGTCACAACTCTTTGGAGGTACACGTTTCACCAAGATTGAAATAAAACTTCCAAGCGTTGAAACGTGAAAAAATCCCTCCTCAGAGGTACAAATTTCTATTTAAAAGAAAAATCCTCATCAAGAGCATACTTTAACTTTCGAAGGAAGAGTGATTTACCTATTCTAAAAAAAGGGGGGGAAAGAAAGTTAAAGTACATTCAGAGGTCTGCTTTACCACATAGAAGAATTCACTTGGCAAAATGTGTACATACACAAAAGGAAAAAGTGACTTCTTCGAAGGACAAAGCGTAAAAACTTATATGAAAGGAGTTGTACTCTATGAAAAATCTTTTCACGAATGAAATAGTCATTCTACAGAAAATAAGAGTGCAAGTCCCCTCGAAGTATAGAAAATTGCAGTAAGCTTATGATATGGGGGCAGCATGGTATAGTTGTGTACGATATGATATAGCTACATCGGTAAAGTACGCTCAAACAACATACCATAAGCTCACTGCAATGTCATATAAGTAAACTTGTGCAAAAATGAATAATAAATGCATTCTCAAATTCAAACAGGAGTTTGTACAAAGAAAGAGGAATCATTTTATTCAACATTACTTTATATACAGGTACAAGTTTTAACAAAAGAAAAGCGGGGGGCTGATACCCGCACAATTCTCGACCAATACATGCAAAAGACGAGAAGCTAAAAGCTGAAGTCTTCATTTCTTCTTGCCACCCTTGGACCCTTTGCCCGGCCGAATGATTAGTTTTTCAGGTCTATCTATAGGCATAAGGGAAGAAGGAGAGGGAGGTGCAACCGGTGCGATTTCCGGTTCCTCTTCAGTAGTGATGATTTTCTTCCCCCTCCTCTTCGATGTTCCGTGCTTCTTTCTTCTCTTCGAAGAAGACTCACTCCCTGGAGTAACAAGAGCGGACAAAACTACGTCATCAGAGGGAGTCCGCTCCGGAGAGATCTCGCCTCCTTCAAGTCCCTCATCCATCTGCTCTTGCGAAGCGATAGGGTCATCCAAGCCATGAAGAGCCTCAATCTGTTCCTCTTGTGACCCGGGTTGTGAAGCAGAAGGAGGAGTCACCTGAAGAGACGGAGGAGGGACAACCGGAGGAAGTGAAGTCTGCATAACACTTGGCGTTTCAACTGCAGAAGAAGAGAAATTAAAAATATTAGTATCTTCCCGAAAGAAGGGAGATATGGGTTCGTCGAGATTCAAGAAGTAATCGAGAAGCTCATCAAACTTTTGAGGAGTAAGCAAGCGATCCACCTGAATCGGACCAATATCAAAATTACCTGAAGATGTTTGCTTCGTAAGTTCAATCTCATAATTCTGAGCCCCGATGTCCTCCAAAGCCTCATCATCAGTAGGGGTGATTACCCCGGTTCTTATAGGAGGCGGCGAATGAGCACTAGAGCCTGTAATGTCCACTTCGGGAGAAACTAAAGGACGTTCAGAAGTGGTAGGCGGTATTTCTTTCTCAGAACGTTCCCCTTCCGCCATTCCGGCCCATACCTTGGCGAGTTGCTCTTTTCCCTTGGCAAGAGCGGCGCGGGCATCATCATCGAGATAATGCTCTTCAAGAGCTGTCTCAGCGTAGCCAGCACCTTTACCACCTAGCATATCAAGTGTTGCCTCCCAGACTTCAGCTAATGTAATTTCGTATTTAGGGCCTAGAAAGGCAAGGCTGCCACGCCCCAAAATGCTATGCAGATAGAAATCAAATAATGTGGAGCTAATATCAGCTTTGGTTGCTTGATGGGCCTCTTCGGCCGCGAGTTTACCAGCAACAGCCTCATCACGCTCCGTTTCGGCTATAGCAAGTCGAGCTTTTAGCATCTCTATCTCCAAGCTTTGAGAACCGGCCTGTTCTCGCAGCTGTAAAGTTTCAGCACGATATTCTTCTATGACCTTCTCTTGGTGTGTAAGCTTATCTTCGACTGCCCTTTGACTGGCATGCGCATCTCGTACTTGTTGCTGAAGCATGCTCTCCTTTTGAGAATGGAAAGTAGATGAAGTAGCTAATTCTTCCTTAAGCTTTTCTACTTCCGCTTCCAGCTTTTCATTATAGGAAGCAATACTTCTCATTTCGGCGTCATGCTGTTCGAGAGTCTTCTGCCACTCAGCCTTATCGTTCTCCATTGTGAGCATGGCCTCGAGATTGGATCGGTTAACCCTCTGAAGCTCGTCGACAAGTTTTTGCCAGTTCGACATTCTTTCAATATCGGTCCTGACAGTATCAAGATTTCGCAGCATAGCCGGTTTGTCGAGAGGAACCAAGTCGAGATCAAATCGAACCCCTCTCAAGCACTACTGAGGAAATCGACTTTGAAGAGTGGGAGGACCTTGCCCGACTTGGTATGCGGGCCGGTTGATGATTGCTTGAATGTCGGAGCGAACGGGAGCAGGAGATTGAGCAGGAACATGTTCAGAAGCTGTCGGCATTGTTTCTTCGGTAAGTCTAGCCCGCTTGCTAGAAGAATCGTCTATGTGACCTTTACCTCTCTCGTCGTGAGCTTTTCTCTTTTGAGTATCATCATCTCTGTGGGGAGGGTCATGTCTTTCTTGTTCCCTTCGGTGACGTTCTTCATATGCTCGTCTCTCGTCGGCTTTCCTGATGGCCCTCTCTTCATCCGATTCTCTGTAAGAAGGGAGGTAACGCCTGTAATCATACTGGCTACGCCTCCCGTAGCGCTGGAAATCATCATAGTACGAGCCGCTGCGCCCCATAGGAGAATCTGGAATAAAAATAATAAGCTTTAGAAATCTTTAAAGTACAAGAAGATAAACGCGTAGAAGTGATGAAAAATCCTAAGTGTTGTGTAACGTGTAAACTACACGCATCAAGTTACAGACCACTCTGTGGAATAGATGTAGTGATAACTTGAGTAGGAGGAGTTGACATTTGTTGTAGAGAAGATGTCGCCTCAATTACAGAAGAGACAGTTTTGGAAACATCATCTTTGAAAAGTTCTTGAGAAGTCACAATTAAATCGCTCAACCCCTCGAAAACATCATCGCCATCATGTTTTTTGGGACTGGCTTTTTCAACCCCTTCGTCGGCAGATCTTCCGGAAGATCGTGGAGTTTCTTCCTCTTTGATAACTGGGGCAAGTGCAGACTTATCAGACGGCCCCGCAACGTCCTTCGGAATTGAACATCTCACTAGTGGAGTTTCTATAGAGGTTCCTCCCTGCATGTGCTCTTTAATAGAGACCGGGGCATCAGGAGTTTCCGCCGGAGAATCGGGAATTTCAGTTGGAACTTCACGAAGTTGAGTAAAGCGAGAGGAATGAAGAAGCCCGTATTGATGTATAAATTCATCATTTAACAAAAACTTGATACTCCTCTCTTCTGCCGTCACGGCGTTCAATCTCACGAAAATTTGTTTATAGCATGGATCTCTAGAGGGAGGAGGAGGCGCTAAAACAGGAAAAAATAAAGAAGCCAAGTTAGCATTTAGCAACTCAGATTTCGAAAAGCCCAAGAATGGAGAAATAAAAACAAAAAAATCTTACTTCCTACTCTCCAGATGGCATAAAACCCTGGAGGGCAACGAACAAAGAAATACTGGTTTAGAAATCCATGAACACTTTCAGGAAGATCGGTGATGAGCTTGCGGTTTCGAGCACTCCTTATAACTACGATAGAGGGATGATCTTTAATTTTTGTGAATGAGCAAAAGTAGCAGACTTCCTCGAAGCTCGGTAATCGGCCCAGAACTCTATTGAATAGTACACATAACCCCATCAGAATGGCATGACCATTGGGGTGCAATTGGAATGGAGAGATAGATAATCGAAGCAAGAACTGCTGAAGGAAGTCATTGAAAGGTGGTATGGCACCGCTCAAGCACATTTGGCGGTTGACAGCAATAAAGCCAGAAGGGGGCCTATCTGCAGTATCATTTGGCCCCGGCAGTAAGGCATCAGCTTCGGCAATGCCAAATTGGGTGAGCAATTGATTAAACACCCGCTGATTCAGAGTGGTGGGAGTTCTCTCCGGAGGATTATCCAACAAGTTGGCTACTGGGAAGACATCTTCAGCCTGGCCCATCGGTGCTTCTTGTTAAGATGTCATTCTACACAAGCAACTGGGTGTTCAAATGCGAAGGTGCACGTTTCCTAAAAGTGTGAAGTGTTGTGCAGAACTAATGAAAATAACGAGTAAATATAACTGGAATTAAACTGGTTGACAATTGATCGACTATGGTAATTTCAGAACTTGTTAATTTAGAGTTCAAGCATAATATTAGTGCAGGCTGGTCAGTTTCAATTGATTGTTTCAGTATTGCTTTAATATTCTACTTGAAATCGATAGCACTTCGTTCACACGATTTGTTTAAATTAATTATCTGTTATTAACTAATCTGTCATTTGATATGGGCAATCGATGACAGTATATTCGTCCCAGTTTTCTGTGAATGATGTATTGAACAGGTTGTTAGCCTGCAAGTCAAAATAACCTGTGAATGAATGCAATAAAATTCAATAGTTCAAAATTAATGCAATGGTCCAAAGTTCAAACAGAATTCGCGCAAGTCATAACTCGTCAGCGGTTCAAAAATTCTGAGTCGGCAGTGCCCTAAGTCATGTGTCGTAGAAATAAGGAGATTATCTCCAAGTCTTATCTTGGCCACGACTCAAGGTTTAGGTCGTGGAGTATGTTAAAGAAGCTCTGGTTCAAAATAATAAGAAAATCTCCAAGTCTTATCTCGGCCACGACTCAAGGGTTTTATCTCGGCCACGACTCAAGGGTTTTATCTCGGCCACGACTCAAGGGTTTTATCTCGGCCACGACTCAAGGCTTAGGTCGTGGAGCATGTTGAGTCGTATCATGGTTAAATCGCAAAGGTCGCTGGATCATACAAAAATAGCCGAGTCATGCCTACGGCAATGTTCGAATCAATCTGACCCATTAACCATCTAACTCCTAACCCATTAACCATCTAATCCATAACCCGATAATCCAATAACCTCGCAATGGTTAACCCCAGTTCCATCACACCACTAGGTCGTCTCAAATCTCGAATCGTTACAAGTAAGATCAAACCGCCTGCCTTTAATCCATCAATGTCCGATGTAATAATACTCGCAAGGATCAAGGGGGAAAAACAGAGGCGGAGATCGGCAATCATCAGCAATTAAAAAAAGATGCAAAATCTCTTACACGATGTGATGCTAAAGATGATCGAAAATAAATCAGGTTGGAATCGCCTTTGAGAGCTCGAAGATGCGTTAATGGAAGACACGGTTCAAAGGATAAGAAATGAGAAGAAGGAAGTAAGGGGAACGACTCAAGTCTTTTATAGCTTTGAGCAGTGGCAGTTGAATCGGCACATGAGTTAAGATGAGTCGAAGCACACAACCTACGACTTAGGCGTGAACTTCGAGGGGCAAATGTTAACTCCGTTTAGGCAACGAGTCAAGGTCCGGGCCGATTCACGACTTAAGGTTCTTAACGGTTCAGAAGGGACCCACGACTCAACAAGCAACCGACTCAACAAGCAACCGACTCAACAAGCAACCGACTCAACAAGCAACCGACTCAACAAGAAACCGACTCAACAAGCAACCGACTCAACAAGCTAACGAGTTAAAGCTTAAGGCGACTTAGAGGAGTGGAGCGACTCAAGGGATTAACGGTGTATGGGATAGACCGACTCAAGTTCTCTAACGACTCAACGACCTAAGGTGTCAAATGACCTAACTGACTAAAATCCCAAAACAACAAAGGACCGACCTACGACCTATGGTAGGTCGTTCACGACCTAAGCAAAAGAATTCGATACCGCTTCATTTTACATCGTGGCCCATTGACTCGTACACGACTCAATAAGCAAGCTAACCGGTTAGGCCACGACTCACGACCTAGCTTGAGTCGTCCACGACTTAAAGCTACTAAGTAGAAATCCAATGCCGCCTCATTTTAGACCATGACCTTTTAACTCACAGACGAGTTAGGACTTGTGCTATATACAGAGGACCAAAGACGCTCTGATACGAAGCCTAGGCTCAACCAGTTGAGTCGCCTACGACTGCTTGCTGACTCGTGATACTTAAGTCGGTCGCGACTCACGACTCATCCTGAGTCGGTCACGACTCATGACTTAACAATTCCAGCCCAGAAATTTGCCTATAAATACATGGCCACCTCCAACATTCAAGGGACTTTTTGGCTCATTCTCTTGAAGCGCTGTTACTCTGCTGCATTCCAAACCAATCCAACACTTAAAGCTCTCAAGACACGAAGAACGCTACAAACAACTTCGAGAAAAGATCACACACATCCAACATGGATTTAAAGACTCTAATCTCCATTGAAGTTTAGGCTACTTGTTCTAAGTGACTTGTAATTCAAAGTGTATTGTACTTGGAAAGAATTGTATCACCTTGTAACGAGATCATCAATAAAAGTACTTAAAGTGGACGTAGGCTATACCCTTAAGCCGAACCACTATAAAATTGTTGTTGTTTACTGCTTTTCCGCTATTATCTGCTCGTAATCTGTTCCCGAGTTATCGGGTGGTGCTTTCACAACTATAACTCATACACCGGGGTGTTAGCGTTCAAATTTTAGCGTTAACAATAATTTTCTAACCTAGGTCAAGTGATGTGGATATATATCATTTCAATCCGTAGTTTACAAAGAAAACCCGGGTTCTATCATTTCAAACCCGCAATCCCAAGTAAATAAATATAAATAAAAAATCGCTCAGGCCTATCATTTCGGCCCATAACGATCTTATCATATTCTAAAGTCCGTTCGGGTATGTATCATTTCAACCCATAGTGATTCTATTCTAACTGGGAACTTGCAGTGTGAACATATGCATAAACTATATAAACACAGATACTAACATGTAAATGTCACAATATAATGTCATATATCATATGTCAAGTGATAATTAACAGAGTTAACGTGGTAATAACATGGCATAGCATATCATATAATCATCATTTACTTGCATAAACATTTTTAATTACTAAACACTTGACATCAATTTACGATTTCATAAGTAAAATGTCAGACTGAGAAAGACTCACCTTTTCAAGCTGAAGTTAGCAAATCAAACTACATGAATAAATTCCAGAAGGCACGATACGGTAGGACACAACATGACACGGCACGACATTGGAATCAAATGAGTGGAGAGAGCGAAGATATGATCTTGTAAAAAACCAATAGCACAAACAATATATATATATATGTGTGTGTCTATATATATATATATATATATATATATATATATATATAAAATCAACACAAAATAACATTGAAACAAATTGAAAAATAAAAGCAACAAATACAAGATATGATTAGACCTTGCCTTAGCCACTCAAATGCTTGGCCTAAGTGGAGCATACACTCATCTATGATCATGTTTAGCTCGGGTATGGCATCCATAAAGCATGGCTAGAAGGAATATGAAAGGTATGGTTTGCAACATGAAGGATACAAATGGTCAAGGCAAAATAGGTAAAGTTTTGGTGCACTTTGGCTCGGCTATGACCACATATAGGCTTCGCCATGGGGGTGTGCAGACTTGATGGTGGCTGGAGTGAAGGCTAGTGGTAGTGTACAAGCTAGTAGAGATGGCTAAGGGGGAGGCCGAAGTGATTGATGAAGGGTGGGTGGAGTATAGTGGCTTGGCTAGGCAATATTGGTGGAGTTTGTGCAAATTATTGTGGTGTTTGGTCCACTTGAAAGTCACGGCTTGAGGTGGTGGTCAGAGGAGGAGGTGGTGGTTGTTGTGGCTGGTGGTGATGTAGAGGATGATGGAGAATTCGGGCCGAGCAAAGCTAGGTAGAGGCCAAGAAAAATCAATGAAAACAAAGAAGAGAAATAAGGAAAAGATGCCATTAGCAAAAAAAATCTTTTTTTTCTTCCATTGTCGTGAGTTTATGCGAGGAGAAGATGAAAAAAGTGTTTCTCACGTGAATGAGGAATGAAATTCGTGGCAAAGGCAAAGGGAATGGACGGTCAAAGCATGGAATGGAAAGGCAAATGAAATGAAGGGACAAGCAGATTAAAAGTCAAGGGAAAATGAAAGGTCTTTTGCCTCTTCGAATTTCCTTTTCTTTTAAATCAAAATGAAGCAAATACAATTCAGAAAAAAAATCGAAAAGAAAAAAATAAAGTGGAAAAAGAAAATAAATAATTTTTTTAAGGAAAAATATAAAATAAACAAGAAAATAGTTTAATAATTGAAACTAGAAATAAAACTTGTAAACAATATACAATTTACAATTGGAAAATTTATAACTGCACTTTAAAAATGTTCTAAAAATGAAATATACACATAACATGTCATGTTACACAAATATACACAAAATAGAACAAGATATGACAACCCAAAATATTATTTATGTAAATCAAAATAAACAATTTTGTTAAATAAAACAATTTACACACAATATTGTAAAAAGCATAACTTTCACAATATAAATCGGATTTCGACGAAACGAAAAGCGGTATTCTTAAAATTTTATTATTTTCATAATAAAAGACAAATTTAAAATTTTAAAATGTTTAAATTTTAAATTTAAAAATCAAAGTTTGACCATATTGACCAAAATTCACATTTTTGGAAAATATTCTATTTATAAATGTTTGGAATTATAATTCACATAAAAATCAAAATTTATATTTAAAATAACAAAAATTTATTCATTTTAATAAATAAAATAAAGTTTTTAAATCAGAAATTCAATTAAAGAAATTAAAATATACATTTAAAATAATCACAAAATACAGGGTTGTTACACTCTCCCCCACTCAAAACTTTTCGTCCCCGAAAAGGAATGAGGTACGAGAAAGCACAGAAAAAATAGAATGAAATAAGATTAAGACAAGATGACAATAAGATTAAAATTATACCTGATAACTGTTGTTGTAGGTAAGTTTAACACGGTGGAGATGATCTTTCCAAGATCCTCCAGAATCAAGAATACAAGCACGAAAAGATCTTCTAAAATCTGATTCACCCTTTCCGTTTGACCGACGGTCTATGGATGGCAAGCAGTGTTTAGATTCAACAATAAGTATAAAAAGATTATAAAAAGATTTCTAAACAGACTAGTATAAGCAATAGCCTTCCCATTCTGTAGCAAGATAAGGAAATAAGGACAAACAAAAGATAGTTTGAGAACAAAATAAGATAATAAATTTGTAACCATGAAAATTTCAACTTAAATTGGAAATTAATTTTTACATAAGTTAAATAAATCATAACCATCTCTAATTTCATTATCTTATCATCCAATTATCTTAAATAAACAATCTCTAAAACCATGAATTTGGAAAAAAATCATTTATTATACTCATAATGTACTAAATAAATTTAATTCTTATTTATTCCTAATTAAAATTAAATTTATTCCTCCCAGTATATTTTATCACTTACGTTAAATATATTTACTCCTATTATAACTGCTTTAAATTTATTCTTAGTTCCTTTAACATCATTTTATATTATAAATTATCTCATTACCTTTTTCTTTTTACCTCTGTTAATCTTTTTATAACTAAAATTTAAGTGTATGACATTTATTATAACCACTCAAATTTTATTTATAAAATCTCTTTTTATATTGTATATTATCCAATTACATATTCAACTTTTGTATAATTTAGGTAAGTTATATTAGAATGAAATTGTGTATTATACAAATAAAACTTTCCAATTTAATCATTTCAAGCTTGAATATTTATTCAAATCTTGAAATTATTCTTGAAATTATCCTTTAAGATAAAATTTAGGAATTAAATTTTCGATAAATTTCAAACTATTTAGAGATAAATAAGTGCACATATACTATGTATATCCATTCAAATTTAAATCATATAACAACATATGTTATAAATCCAACCTTATTCTAGAAATTCAAATCAATCAAATTCCCTAAAACAAAACTGTAGCAAGACTACAGAATGGTCTCTTCACTTCGAAAATCAAAAATGAATGTCGATGATGCTGCAGTCATCACCGAAGTTATTTTCCAATGACAAGAGAAGAGCACTAAATTTAGACTTTAAAATTCTTTGGAAACAAATTTCTATTAGAAAATATTTAAATAGTATATCCTTTAAAACTTTAAATACAAGATTTGAAATCCATCAGAAATTAAATTCTCAAATTCTTGTTTTAAATTCATTTTAATTTCCCAAATAAATTTATAACCATGTTTATAGTTCAATTAATTTATATATAAAACAAGAGATAATGATATATAAAGTCAAATATTATTTCTTAATAAGTAATTCAATAAAATCCATAAAAATATTTATAATATAGTTACAAAATTTATTTCATTACTAAATTTGAAAAACATGTTGTGTCAGTTTGCTCTGTTCAAGTGTTTTGAAAATCTTATCGATAGCGTTGATCAGACAAATCGATCAGAAACCTAAATCAACATCAACAACTCAAACAATACAATATATAAAACATTTTAAATATTAGTTTACAAATACACTTCAAGAATGATTTGAAGATAAGTTGGAAACAAAGATGAGATGATGAATAATAGAATAGGAAGATGGATAAGCTTATATAAATCGCGGGCAAGCTTAACCGGGTCAACCGTGTCTTAAAGAATAAGATCGATGTGGATTTCCAAGGTGAATCAACATTCGGCCTCAAGGGATAGAATTAGGGATAATAAGAGATACTAGCATCTAAACCGAGGATATAAAATCTTTGGTGAATCGATGTTGTTGTAAAGGAATTTCACCCCTTTACAAATCAATTTGAGATTGGCGGAACCGCCGACTCGTTATAAAGATCATTCGAAGTGGAGTTATGGGATACTCTGGAATCAAAGAAGAAGAAGAATACTGAGGGACGCGAATGGATTTTGGAACCGCAGGGAACGTTTCAAAATTCGAAGGAAATGGAGTCAAAGAGGAAGAGATTCAAACTTGAATGAAAGTGATTCTGTAAATACATTTACCATACATGCTAAGTTTTGCCTAGAGCTGCCAAAGCTCTGACACCAAATGTAACGACCCGATATTTTCAGCCATTCGCATCCACACATATCGGACTTGAATTGCTCAAAATATAGCGTTGTAAAAAAATTTTGGAAAATCTCATAATATGTAGTAAATAAATAAATCACAGATCAAAGACACAAAGTAAATAATAATGCAGTGGAAGTAAAAGAGATAGTAGTTCATGAAGCTACTATATAAAAATAAGATACATCAGAGTTAAACAAGATACAACAGAAAAGTAACAAGATATATCAGGTACAAATCAGAATACATCACTGAAATCACTAGATGCTGAAAGCAAAATAGATGGTTGGATCTTCAAGCAAAGATCCAACTCTGAAGGTGAGTCTTGAATGCTGAATCACTCACTCTGACTCGAGTGTAAAGCAAAACAATAAACACTCGAGTCAGGACATAAATACTTATGAACTGTAAATCAACTCAAGTGAACAGTAACAAAAATGCATCAGTAACTTAAAGGATGCATGGGAACGTCCATCCTTTAAGGATCCGCTGAACTACTTACTATGTAGTAATATTGTGCTATTATAATAATGTCTACAGTAAAATAAACTTACTTTAAAATAGCGTTAAGGAGTGACCCAATATTCCCCTTAACACATAATAGTCCCAGTAGTCCATCTAGTTTCAGCATATCTCCAGATCGGGTGACTACCCCAAATACTCCATGGGCTACGGGAGAAAAACAAACTCGTAGTAAAGGCTCGATATGGTAGGTGACCTGGCACAACTAGGCAATGCCAGGGTAGATATACCAATTACGCTTCCGGGCTGATGGTAACATAGCATCCACTACGCCCACCTTGGAACACACTCCTAATCAAAATCGGAGGATGGCCATTTAATCAATCACAAGTAAAAGTATAGTATCGAAGGAATGTGTCCGATCGGAGGAATGATCTCACTTGGCTCGTCGATCGCTCTTGTTTTATCCAATTTAAGCCAACTCATGGGAGTCGGGTCCATGTTTATACCTCAATAGGATCGTCTTCACCATCCTACTTCATTCAGGAATCTCCACCACGTACACGTTTGTTGAAGTGATTTTTGGAGTTGGCAGAGAGTATGACAACTTCCGATCCCGGTCTTCTTAACAACCAATCGTTATTATAACGACGTGGTCATTTCAAAATAGTTTATGCTTCAAAAATCAAATCATTTCATCTCCAAACTATATTCCTTTCAAAATAGTTTATACTTTGAAACTCAAAACCATTTTATTTCAAAACTATATTCAAATCAAAATAGTTTACCATTTCCATTTCAAACACATATTCACCTTTCAGAAGTCATAATACTTTCAAAGTTATAACTTTTACAAAACCAAAATACTTGAAATCATTACACTTTGAAAATCATAACATTTTGAAGACAAATTTCCAATTTAACTCAATACAAACCATCAGTTTCAATTCAACATAGTTTCCCAACAAAACATTCCAAATCTTATGAATTTCAAATACAAATTTAATCCAAAAAATAAACTATTCAATTTTTAATATATTTCAAAGCTTTAATATACCATATTTCAAAACTAAATTTGAAAATCTCATATTTCTCAAATTTAATTTCATTATTACTTAGTCTTGAAACATTCATTTCATAAATCCAATATTATTTAAATAACTCAAATTACAAGTAAACCAAATATCCTTTCATTCTAATATAAATTTGAAATATTCATTTATCAAAATCAAATATCATTTCTAATTCACATTCTTTACCAAAATAAAGATTAAATCATTTCCAAACCATTTCAATCATCAAAATATCATATCTCTTCAAAACCTCATTATTAAATCATTATTTGAATTCAAATTCAAATATTTAAATTTAAATATCATTTTTAAGTCAAATAAGTCATTCATTTATTATGCCCAACATCATTACAACATTCAAAATTCATTTATCTCATTACATTTCGTTCCATTTAACACATAACCAAGTAAACCTTATTTAAATTCAAATTCAAATTAAATTCCTTAAAATTAAATCTTAAATATTAAAATATATTCAAAAATCTTTAAATTTCACAAATAATATATTCCAAGAGTTAAATCGTTTAACACCTCAAAATATAACTCAAACAGTGTTAAATCTATAACATTTCAAAACATTGTTAAATTTAGCAACGACAGCATTTATAAAGTGCTATCATAGCATATAGTTTCCAAAATAGTTTAGTTCAAGAATAATAGCATTTATAAAACGCTGTAATAGATATTAGCTATTTCAAACATTGTTAAGTTTAAAACAACAGCATTTTAAAGTGTTGTCATAAAACTACAGCATTATAGAAATGCTATTAATAAAATTCCAAATTTTATTATAACTTTTCAAAAACAATAAAACTTCAAAATTTTCTATTTAAATTTATAAATCATAGTTCTAGACTTTAAAATTTCACATTTAAATACTTTTAACATATGATTTATCACCATAAAATTTAAAATCAAATATCCAATTAAAAATTCAATTCATTTGTTAAGTCAAAATTTCACTGTTTATTTACTTATTGAATTTAAACATAAACTTAACATTTTACTTCAAATATCCTTTTAAAACTTTATATTAATTTCCATTATTTACTTACATTTTAAAAATATAATTTAAAGTCAAAATCACATTTGCTTCAAATTTACATACTTAAATTCACAAATTCAAAACTGAATATTTAGCCTTCTTAATCCCATAAAATATTTATTTTTTAAAATCAAATTTTGTACTTTTAAAAATACATATCTTAACAAAAATCATTTGAAAATATATGACGGAGTCTGTATATATTTTTCTAGCCACGGTCAAACGATACTGATATATATCATTTCAATCCGTAGATTACAAAGAAAACCCGGGTTCTATCATTTCAAACCCGTAATCCCAAGTAAACAAAAATAAATAAAAAATCGCTTAGACCTGTCATTTCAGCCCATAATGATTTTTTCCTATTCTAAAGTCCATTCAGGTATGTATCATTTCAACCCATAGTGATTCTATTCTAACAGGGAACTTGTAGTGTGAACATATGCATAAACAATATAAACACAGATACTAACATGTAAATGTCACAATATAATTTCATATATCATATGACAGGTGATAATTAACAGAGTTAACGTGGTAATAACATGGCATAGCATATCATATAATCATCATTTACTTGAATAAAAAAAATTAGTTACTAAACACTTGACATCAATTTACGATTTCATAAGTAAAATGTCAGAGTGAGAAAGACTCACATTTTCAAACTGAAGTTAGCAAATCAAACCACACGAATAAATTCCAGAAGGCACGATACTGTACGACACAGCACGGCACAGCACGACATTGGATTCAAATGAGTAGAGAGAGCCAAGATATTCTTGTAAACAACCAATAGCACAAACAATATATATATATATATAATCAACACAAAATAACATTGAAACAAATTGAAAAATAAAAGCAACAAATACAAGATATTATTAGACCTTGACTTAGCCACTCAAATGCTGGGCCTAAGTGGAGCATACACTCAACCATGATCATTTTAGCTCGGGTATGGCATCCATAAAGCACGGCTAGAAGGAATATGAATGGTATGGTTTGCAACATGAAGGATACAAATGGTCAAGGAAAAATAGGTAAAGTTTTGGTGCACTTTGGCTCGGCTATGACCACATATAGGCTCTGCCATGGGGGTGTGCAGACCTGATGGTGGCTGGAGTAAAGGCTAGTGGTAGTGTACAAGCTAGTGGAGATGGTTAAGGGGGAGGCCGAAGTGATTGATGAAGGGTGGGTGGAGTATAGTGGCTTGACTAGGCAATATTGGTGGAGTTTGTGCAAATTATTATGGTGTTTGGTCCACTTGAAGGTCGTGGCTTGAGGTGGTGGTCAGAGGAAGAGGTGGTGGTTGCTGTGGCTGGTGATGGTGTAGAGGATGATGGAGAAGTGGGGCCGAGCAAAGCTAGGTAGAAGCCCAGCAAAATCAATGAAAACAAAGAAGAGAAATAAGGAAAAGATGCCACTAGCAAATTTTCCCTTTTTTCTTCCATTGCCTTGAATTTATGTGAGGAGAAGATGAGAAAAGTGTTTCTCGCATGAATGAGGAATGGAATTCATGGATAACGCAAAGGGAATGGACGGTCAAAGCATGGAATGGAAAGGCAAATGAAATGAAGAGACAAGTAGATGAAAAGTCAAGGGAAAATGAAAGGTCTTTTGCCTCTTTGAATTTCCTTTTCTTTTAAATCAAAATAAAGCAAATACAATTCAGAAAAAGAAAATAGAAAAGAAAACATAAAGTGGAAAATAAAATAAATAATTATTTTAAGGAAAGATATAAAATAAATAAGAAAATGGTTTAATAATTGAAACTAGAAATAAAAATTGTAAACAATATACAATTGAAAATTTTATAACTATACTTTAAATATGTTTTAAAAATAAAATATATGCATAACATGTCATGTTACACAAATATACACAAAATAGAACAAGATATGACAACCAAAAATATTATTTATATAAATTAAAATAAACAATTTCGTTAAATAAAACAATTTACACACAATATTGTAAAAAGCATAACTTTCACAATATAAATCGGATTTCAACGAAACGAAAAGCAGTATTCTTAAATTTTATTTATTTTCATAATAAAATACAAAATTCAAATCTTAAAATACTTAAATTTTTAATTTAAAAGTCAAAGTTTGACCATATTGACCAAATTTTTTTGGAAAATATTCTATTTATACATGTTTGAAATTATAATTCACACAAAAATCAAAATTTATATTTAAAATAACAAAATTTATTCATTTTAATTTATAAATAAAATTTTTAAATCACAAATTCAATTAAAGAAATTAAAATATACATTTAAAATAATCACAAAATACAGGGTTGTTACACAAGATTCTACTTGAAGTATTTTAGGAAGAGCCTGACGGAAGAGGTTTTTGAAGTATGGAACTGGAGAACCCAATGTAGATGTCTATCTGTCTATTTATTTTATTTTTTCCCTGTGTCTAAGTTAGTTAATACCAGCAAGTGTGGGAGCAAGTAGTTATAACCGTTCCTGGTTGGGTTAGTTTATACCAAAACTCTGATGTACCCTAGTGAAAGTGGCTGTATGTACTATTTGTATATTTGTAACAGCCCGCAAACTCATACTATCTGTATATTTGTAACAGCCCGCAAACCCATATTCCTTGATTTGACACCATTCTCCATCATATCAACTCAAAGTGAACGGAAATATGAATCATTAGGGTTAAAGGAGAAGGAGGTAGAAGAAGAAAATAGAAACAATATCAAAATCTCACAAACGCAGCGAAACAATATATAATAGATAACAACAGATTTTTTTGTTACAAAAAATCTGTAACTGCTTATACATTACATTATAAGAGTACAACACAATTTAACAACACAGTTCTAGACAATTACATTAACTTGTCCTCCCAAAGCTAAATATACAGCTTACACTGCACAACGGAATATATATCAAGTACGTGTGATACGTCTCACCATCCAGCTCGTCTCCTGAGCTCCTCAGTAACCCATCCTGTGTCTATAATATTCGGTCTGACCCGAGCATTATAGCGAAATAGCACCCGAGTCAATCTGGAATACCAGAGTAAGAAAACACACTCAATTGGATTGTTAAAGTTTCAAAATCCTTTTGAAATCAATGGTATCCCGTAAGACCCCGACACAAATAAACATGCCCGGTTTTTACCTTATAATAACCAGAACAATTTTTTTATAAAATCATCTGATATTATAGTAGTGTCTATATACAAATACTTATTCAAATAGACAAAATTGTTACCATTATTAAATTCCAGCAATACTGGGTTCTACAATCAAAACCGTAAAGGGACGTAGGGAGAATGGATATGCATCGATGGAAGGGCTACTGGGGTACCACCCGTCACGGTACGTGGTCTAGATCACCGTACCAAGGATCTACCCTGATCCCCTGCAACACAAGACCGGAGCTACCCTTTACTGAATAGTCCAAATAAGATCTATGTCTATCTAAGATATAAAACCAATGAGCAACATTTTGAAAAACCAGAAATGTCATTAACACCCGATGAGTGTGCATAGCAAATTACCAAAGAATTCGTCTGGTTGTACCCACATATAAGAATTGACAAGCCATAATATTCTAACTAGTGTACCCAGGTCTCAAGTAAACTTGATTATTTTGAACAAGCATTGCAAGGAAAAATGTTTTGAAATCAATTTCTTAGTCAACCAATGCAATTCCAAAAGGTAACCTTAAGATGAAACATACAATTTTTTTGCAAGAATACAAATTTATATAATACAGATTATTCTATTACTATATCCATAATTACATCAATAAACAGTTAAGTTTGACTTACAATTTGGTTTTCACTGCAATAGCTTTATTGGGAACAATGAACTTCGGCTGAGTCGTGTACATTGTCACTGTGACGACCCGCCTTTCTAACCCCAGAAAGACGTATCATCAATAAGAAAAGAAAGAGGTAGAAATAGAAAAGATAGAAAGAAAGAATAACAACATCAGAATCTCACAGCGGAATGGAACAAAATATAATATATCACATAACTATTACATAGTTTTACATACATCACAGTTATACAATATCATACAATAGAACTGTCATATACATATCTGTCAATACATACACCCCGAAAGACAACATACACTAACTAACACAGCGAAACTATATAGATAGATACATACGTCTGTTCTTCTGCTCCAACTCCTCCAGAAACTCTATACTCCAAAACCTATCATTTGGCTACTCATAAAAATTTGAGTACCCAAGAGTTTATGGAAAACAAAATATAAACTCCGGGTCAGACATGGGTCTGGTGTGAGTAAACAGTTTAAAAATTTTTAACTTTGAAAATCATTTGAAATAAAGGTATCACATAAGACTTCCCACACATAAACACGGGTAAGTTTTTACCTTACGCTAACCAATCATTTTATAGGAAATCCAATGATATTATAATAGTGTCTAGGTTTTCAAGTAAAATACAAAAATAGCTGAAATGCTTAATCCCACATTCCAACATAGTTGGGAACAATCAAAACGTATGGCTCTTATTGGAAATTGGATACCATACAATGGCAACACTATTGGGGTACCGCCCGTCACAGTACGTGGCCTAGATCACCGTATCGATGAGCCACCCTAACTCCCCTGCAACACAAGGCCGGAACCATTCCTTACTGAACAGTTCCGAACAAGATAACCCCGCGGTTGGCTACAGGTCCAACTGCCCACACAGCCTAATAAAAAGGGACATCTAGACAGGGATATATCTCGTCCTACTTGGGCATGACCCACCTAACCTTGCTGCACATCCCCTATTATAGCCATTCCCGGTTGATGAGGCTTGAGGCTGCGATTAAATTTATAGAACATATCTCTTAGAATGCTCATCGTCCACCTGACGATGTGCTGAAAGCATTCAATCCATACAAGTTCATTCCGGGTTCGAACGAAACCGAAGGCATTATCTCGTTACACTCGTTTTGGAATCACCCTTAGAGTTAACGACGATACCCCTTGCATTCTGAACCACCATCTTGACCTTCACTTGAGATGCCATGACCTAATGTTTAATTTGGATCGATGTGGCTTTCGAAAACTCAAATTGATTTCCGATACCGGTCTCAACGAAATTCAAACGCCATTTTAGACGCCAAGTTGTTTAAATAGTTTAAACAATTTAAATTCAACACTATGAATTCACATAACATTTATCATAGATAAATCATACACAGTTTTCACAGATACATCCAGAATATATCACAAGGTATCACAGAATATCACCCAATAGATATCAGAGTCAATCACATAGAATCATCGATTCATATCAAAATGGTTTGATTAATTTAAACACGATTACTTACTTAAGAATTTTATCCTGCTTAATTAATCACTAATTAATCAACTTATTAAATTTATTAATTACTTCTTAATTATTAACTTGATCAATTAATCAATTCTTAATTATTAATTAATAATTTTAATTATTGATTTATAAAACTTAATTACCCATTTGATTATCACTAATTACTTAATTAACCATTACTTACCAATTAAATTAATCATTTAATCCTTAATTAATTATTTAACTAGTTAACTACTATTTATTTATTAGTTAATTAACTTTAAATGGTTAATTAAATTTATAAGTCCAAATTGAATTAAACAAAAGATTATTGATGTCAACCTCTAATTACAAATTTATTTAATCTTAAACTATTTATTTAATCACCATTATAAATTAATTACATTCTTAACTAACTTTCAATTTAAATTAATCAACCATCTTACGTTTGCAAATCTCTTTAAATGAATTTTAAACCAAGTCCTAACTTACAATTTGCTAACATTGTTTATTTTATAAATATTAGACTTGTCTAACATTTTAACCTTAAAGTGATTAGGCTAATTTCCCTTAGTACTGGACCCGAGGCAAACGTCTGATTACTCGAGTAAGACTCGAGTTTCCCCCAACTTCTACCCACATCCCTCTCCTCTACTCGTACTTCTTCTTCTCCTACGCTTTTTTTTTAAAGTTAAGTTAAAAATATAACTGCAGATATATAAACACACTCGTGTACGCCAGTGAAACCTGAAGCAAACTTCCCAAATTCCCGAGTGTCACTCGAGACGACCAAATCTTCGAAACTGCAGACACCCTCACGCCACCGTGCACGTGCATGGTGGTTCGCCATCACTCCAGCGATACACGGCGCCCCCAGCAAACCACAAAACGACCTCTCGTTCGAAAATAAAGCCCAATTCAATAAGAAAAGATCGAAATAAAAAAAAGCTTGTTTGTTCGAACAGCGACTCGTTCACGACCAAAGAAAAATCGCCACGACCACACAACCTCGACCACTACCGACGATGCGGCTACGGCCATACCACGGCCATATCCCCCTCTACCTTCTCCTAAAATTTCGTAAAGCTCGGTCGATCCAAAGCGATGAAATCAACGCAAATGCAGACCTAGAAAATAAGAACCTAAACCCTATTTTCGATTCAACCCAAAAATTCTTGCATTCGAAAAATTTTCTGGTATTTTTCCTATGTGCAAGGATCATCAAGCTAGCTTCACCATAAATTTTAACATCAACAATTTATTAAATCGACAGAAATTGATGAAAAAGCATTTTGGGTTCTTCAATAAACTGCACCTTGAATCCTTGCCTAAAAATTATCATTTTTGTTTTAAAAATCCTACCTTTATATGTATATTCAAGAAATGAAATGAAATCAACACTTCAAGATATTCGAATTTTACATATTGATTTGCTTTTTACTGTAAATTTGGATTTACAGTATTTATATTTCACTGCCAACCTTCAAACAGTTTTCCAAGCCTTGGTCTTTAGTTTAAACAAGTTTATTTAGTTAAATTCTAAGTTAAAATGTTTTTATATGAAGAGTATAAATCATTCTCTACTTCTTTTGCCTCAGAAACTTGAAAATTTTGAAGAACATCATAAAGCAGAGCTTTTAGTAATTAGCAAACATCACAGAACAATATATATATATCAAACATAATTTTTTCATGAACCAATTATTAAGAATTAAATTTCAAAAAAAGAATGTTTACTCACTTAAGATGCTGCTGAAACAAAGGATACTTTGTTATTGAAAGAAAACTGCAGTTTGAAATTTAAATCCCTGTAACTTTTTTTTAAGGTTTGCTTCTAAGTTTTGTAAACGAACTAAATAATATGATGCTTATATATAAGAACAGTCTTGAACAGGGATAGGTAATAACTGGGACAAGCCTCTCCTGTTGTTGATCGGAGATCTTTGTATTTAATTTCTGTAAATTGAAGTGATGTTGTATATCTTGGCTGATCATACTTTGTACTGAGAAGATTTTTTGTAAATTTGAAATGACAAATTGTTGTGCTAATTAAATGTATGTCTTCATATTAGTTTACATCTAATTAATAGTTTGTTGATATTTATATTTTGTACAAAGATTTTGTTTTATTATCTTCTAACTTGAACAATACATATACATATTTGTGTCCACATATTTGAATATAACTAGTTTGTCTTTTCTTTTGCATTGCATATATGTATGATACAGCACATATGTGTTATACTTTTCTTTTTAAAGATTCTGTTTTTGTCCTGCACTTACATATGTTACACAGCAATGCTTGACCCTATTTGTTAGCATAGCTTCTTAACTTTATTTCTATTTGTAATTTTAACTTTCAAACCTTTAATTTATAACATATGTTTGTATTTACATAGTTTATATTTCTATTTATATCTTATATTTATATCATAGTTTTATACTTATGTTTATATATTTATGTTTATAACCATATATATGTTTTATACTTATGTTCGATATTTATAAGATTTATTTTATTTTAATCAGATAAGTTGTTGTTAGAATAACTTCTTAGTTTTATTTTTATTTAGAGTTTAACTTCCAAATATTTGATTTATAACTTATATTTGCATTAATATATTTTATATTTATATCATATGGATAGGATTGTTTTATTTTAAACATTATTATTATTGACTACATTTATATATATTATATCTAATAATAATATGGAACCTTTAATTTAATTTAATAAGATAAATTTTATTATAAATATTTTTAAAAGAATCTATTTTAAATTTTAAATCAAAATTTCCTTCACAAACATACATAACTGGAAAATGCCCAAAAATCTTGTTTATTTATAAATGAAAAACTTGTATTTTATTTGAATTTGATTAAATATTTATTAAAATATATTGCCAAAATTCCGGGTCGTTACAGTCACACTCTTGAAGATGTTTCAGCATTTTGCTCGAAGGTGCAAAGCAATTCTAAAAAAACAAATGTCGCCACCTCTAGGATAAAACAGCCTCTCTAATCTGAAAAATTTCAACATGTTTGCACTAACAAAGTCAATTCTGATTTATACTCTGAAATACTGCTCAAGGTGTTTAGTTTTGTTGAAGGAAGAAGAAAAAAATGTCTTTTATTATTACAATTTATCTTCTGTCTATCTATCATTTAAATAGGCAAAATGGAAATTGTATACGTTGCTAAAGTAATGGAATGTTAATGGATTTTAATTTATTCTCATTTAAAACATTATTGTAATACCATTAGCTTTTGTAATGGATCAATAATAATGTCACATAAATATATTACCGTTGTGCAAGTGTAATGGCTCAATTATAATAATGATTCATAAACATATTACCTTTGTAAACCTGCAATGGCTTAATTATAATAATAGTTCATAAATAAATTATCATTAACCTGTTTTTATTTATTTATTTTTTAATAAATTCACTTCGTAAACAAAAACATTTCCAACAATCCCCTACTTGATTTTTTTAAAATATTTTTTTCGAGTAGTTTCTGAAAACATAAGATTGTGCATAAACACAAGTTTCTTTCGACTTGAACCTTTACATAGTGGATAGAATTCAGTTTTTACTAGAGTAATACATAGTCTTGACTCTATTCTGGACATCAGACCACACATAATCTTTCTAGAGTGCAACACATCTATCCCATTTTAGGTAATGCTCTAGGAATTTTTTCCAAAACTCTATAGGAAACGACCACATTTCCACATTCGCACGGGTGAGCCTATCAAGAGTACTCCTGAAGGTAGGTACTCCACTCCAAATATAGTATAGATCTCATTAAGAGTTTCTATTAACTCATCCTCTAATCACTTCAAGAATACATGCTTCTTAATATAAAAATAGCATATTCTACTAATATCACTTCACAACTTGTTCTTAACCACTGAACCTAGTTCTTGCGATCTCCAGTTACTAGGTCGGGTTGAAAGAAATGCGGATTATGGATCTTAGGCTAGGACTAACACTAGAGGGGGGTGAATAGTGTTTATAAAGAATTACTAAATCTTTTTGAATTTATGTTGAATTGAACACGGATGTATGCAATATACAGGCACAGATATGATCACAGAAACAAACACAAATGCAGAAACAAAGTAAAAGCAATAAAGGAAAGAACACACTGGATTTTATACTGGTTCAGAGTTACCCTACATCCAGTCTTGCAACACAAGTACGGATTTCCTTTCAAAAGCAATTGTACAATTACACCCTCGATTTCAAGGCTACGAGGTACACCCTCCAGAATCACAATCCTCTGGGTAGAGATACTTGATTTCCGGGCCACAAGTTTACCCAATTGATTTACCAAGGCTACAATCACACCTTATCTCGCTTGATTGATTTTCAAGGCCACAATCTCACCTTTTCTCACTTAATAGATTGCAAAGAAGCCTATAACTCTGAATAGCACTGAGAATCTTGTTGAGATAGTCACAGAGAATCAAACTAGAAAAGATCGATTTCGATTCAATGTTGATTTCGGTAGAGTAATGGTAAGAATATGTATTAAGAAATGTGGAAGAAGAAGAGGAGTGAAAAACCAGAAAATCTGATATCAAATTCGTTGAAACTAACCCCTATTATAGAAGAACAACAGCCATGTCCATTCATGAAGAGTTTTGACCAATAGACACTTCTTTTGAAATTTAGACTTTGAACTCAACTGACACCATGTCGACATGGTCACCATAGGCATGTCGACATCCCAAAGCAATTTTTAATGATTTGATTTTCTTTGAAAATAACCTTTATCTTATATTAAAACTATTTTAAACTTTTCTAATATACTTGACTATAGTTAAAATACACAAGTAAATATAGAGAATAATATATATATATATATATATATATATATATATATAATTTAACTATAATTTTATATTTAAATCTTAAGTATAAATATTTAAAAGTTAAATATATTATATTAAAAGATAGTTTAAAATCAGGAGTAATTTGACTTTGAAATTAAAGATAATTTTGAGGCTAAAATTATTTAAAATCAGGATAGAGGGTTTTGAATCTTTTAAAAGGAAAGTTTTGAAATTATTTTGAAAACAAGATAATTTTGTAAAATCATTTGAATTAAAATTAGTGGATACAAAACTATGTTCCACTAGATTTTTCATAGATTCCATCCTACTTAGGGTTCCATCCCTTTAACAGGCTCGAAGTGGATTTCATTCCACGAATAAATTGGATTTTAAGATACCATTGCTTTTCTATATGTTTTAACAAAATTTCTAATTAAAGAATAAATTACTTAAATTCTTGAACTCTTGATAATCTTGATACTCATGAGTCTTCAATATTGATATCTTGGATCTCTATACTGTACAGTCTTCATTCTTGGCACATGCAGTTTATCTAAACTTATAATGGTAGTATTTATATTTTATAATCTATTCTAGGTTGTTGTCATCAAAACCATCATCTCACGGACTAACAATCTCCCCTTTTTTGATGATGACAACCTTTGTTTATAAAATATTTATTTCTATCTTAATAACTCCCCCTAAAACTAATAACTCCCCCTTAATCTATACCTAATTACCCTATTTTATATTTCTCCCCCTTCGTCATCAACAAAAACTAACTCCCCTTCATTCTTGGACTAGAGTATCTGCATTAATAAACTATACAATGGAATATATAATAAATAGATTAAGAAATAATTATCCTTATGAACACGATAATTAATCAAGGATTATATACATTTCAATGTGTATATATATATATATATATATATATATATATATATGTTTTATGTAGCAACCATCAAATCAATTTAAGAAATCAATCCACACCGAGTATCAATCCAAACCAAATCAAATTATTTCAAACAAACAGTTCAAAAAAAGCAAACAAATAAAATCAAATGTTACGTGGAACTTCCATCCATCCTTCTTCTCCAAAGATTGGATCTGCCTTAATAGCATCCCAATTATCATTGTCGTTGGTGAGAGAGACTGGAGGATGTGCTTCGTTATCATCCTTGTGTAGGAAGGAAATCATCCATCGTATTGCATCGAAATACCTTTCTTGCTCCTTGATCACCTGCATTTGACTCAATTCTAAGTGTCGCTGGTTACGAAGAATGAACGAGAGAATACTTTTGAACGAATTAAGAGTTTCTTCAAGATTTTCAAATAAATTGTTAATTGGATTAGCCATAATTGTGAAGGAAATGAAGAATTAGAAGATAGGAAATAATTTTCAGTGAAGAATTCTAAAAGAAATAGGTATATATAGGTGTAGAAATTCGTTTGAAATGAATAGACATATGGTTGTTATTCAAATTTCAAATTCAAAATGAAATGTCATTTCTGACCAGTACATGTCGACATGGTCATATGGGGTATGTCGACATGGGTTAGTGAAAAAAAATGACTATTTAGATTTTGTGAATAATTATGTATATAAATATATATATTTATATAATATACTAACATTTATTTTAGAGATAAGATAAGCTAGATAATAGAAATAAAATTTCATTTCGTTGCATACTAAGATGATACGGTGATTAAACATACGAAACTACATGAACTTTCGAATTAAAACAAGCTAAAACACATACAACAAGATACGAAAAGATAAAACTGGTTAGAGGATGATGATATGTAGAAAGTCGAAGTTTCTGGCGGACTTTGGAAATGAACTTGTTCATCTTGGATGAAATTTTGTCCAACTTCTTACTAACGGATCGTTTAAGAATCCGTTGATTCTCAACAATCGTCTTTTGGTTTTTGAGAAGGGTTTTGGTGGATGGATTAGGAGGATAGTCAATGGTTTCCAGAGAGGTTTCACCTTCTTCTTCTTCAATTTCCATTTCATCCCCTTCTTCTTCTTCCTCTTCCTCTTCTTCCTTTTTCTCATGAGCCAAACGCTCTTCCTTTTCGGCAAGGGTCTCATAAGGTTGAAAAACAAATGAAATTTTCATAAGCGAAATGTTGGAATGATTGAAAACTTTTCTAGAAACAAATTCTTCGCCTTTGAAATCCACTCCAAAATAGTTAAAGATCCGAGTGAGATAAATTCCATGATATAAAGTATTCTCACCCATTTTAAGATTTTTAGGACGAAGTTCATCCAAAATAACTTGCGCCCAATTTATGTCATAATTTTCAAAAATAGCAAAACGAGCTTTGCAAACTTTTGAAGTAGGATTGTTAAAATTCCCCGATCTTGGGGTCAAAGTATGTTGCAAAAGAAGAATGACAATTCTTGCCTTTGGTCGAAAATTTCAATTTTTGAATTCAAAATTAGCATTCCCTTCGAAAACGTGATGAAATGTCTCACGATCATTTTCATCGATTTTAAAATTAGAAAGATCCATTCCCGTACACTTGCAATTGAGAATGGTACCCAAAAAATCACAATTCAAAACAATTCTAGTGCCTTTGATACTACTCTAAATTTCATCCTCATTTCCATGATAAAATCCACGGTTTAAATTAGCATAGAAAATTTTGACAAGATTTGGATAGCAAACAAAATCATTTTGAGAAGCATCAATAAGACTAAGAACTCCATTGTTTGTAAAAAGAGAATCAAGTTCATAAGAAGAGAAATCTTGAAAAATAGCAAACTTTCCGGGATGGACTTTGGCATAATTAGCATAATTGATGTATGCTTTTATTGCCTCCGGATCATTGAATAGTTGCTCTTTTATTTTTATGGAAATTCTTATGGTGGAGGGGTTGCTTGAAAAAGCCATTAAAGTAGAGATTAGAGAGCTTGAAGTTTTGAAGAGAGAGTTTGAATTTGAAAATGAGAGTAAAAAAATATGATAAAAGATAGTGAATAAATAGATTCTCAAATGACATATTCTCTGGTCAAAATGTAGCTTTTCAAAGAATTGAATGAAGTGAAAAGGTGGAGGGGAATTCAAACATTTGAATTCAAATTTTGAAATTCAAATTCTGGTACCCAGGTCGACATCATGGTAGGGACCAAGTCGACTTGTGCCAGTGGATTTTGATAATATATTTTTCCTAAGTTCTCTAATATATATATACATATACTTATTATTTTTAATGTCTATATATATCTCTGAAATATTTACAGTATATTTCATAAAATTATGCTATTAAAAAAAAAAGATAACAATAAAAAATAAAATAAAAATTTAAAATTTCAAACAACACACCAATTCAAAATCAATCAATCAAGCAACTAATTCTAAGCAAGCAATTTCAACCAATTGTATTATAAACGTGTACCTTAGTCTGAGTCCGTTTCTTTGAATTCGTCGGAGTCGTGAACAGCTGTGAAACACAAATTTGAATTATATGTCTTCCGATCATCATCACTTGCGAACGAGTCTGAGTCATCTAGAGTAGCAGTAAATGCACGCTTCCATTTCTTTGCTGGGTCATTGTTCATAGGAGGATTTTGCCTATTTGGATACGGACAATCTCTTTTGAAATGGCCTGGTTCATCACAGTAGTAACATTTGATATTATTTGGCACTACATTCTAATTTCCTGAGTTCTTATAGTTGTTTCTCTTGAGATTATTCATCTTTCTGTTTTTCAGGAATTTCCTAAAATTTCTGGTCATAAAGGCTATCTCTTCATCATTATCGCTATTTGAGTCTGATCCATCGGTCAATGCATTGAATGCCGTTGGTTTCTTTTCAGATGCTTTGTTTTCTCTTCTCCCGATCATTTGAACTTCATATGACATTAGATTTCCAATTAATTCTTCTATCTTTGAAGTACTGATGTCATTTGCCTCTTTGATAGCAAGTGTCTTTTGATCCCATTCTGGAGTAAGAGAATTTAAAATCTTTCTGACTTAATTTCCTTTAGAAAATTCTTTTCCCAAAGATATTAGAGAATGCACAATATCCTGAAATCTGTTATACATATCTGAAATAGACTCATTAGGATTCATTTTAAATAATTGAAACTGATTTGTGAGCATGAAAATTTTGGTCTGTTTAACTTTGCTTGTTCCTTCGTGAGTAACTTGCAAAGTTTTCTAGAATTCATATACAGACTTACAAACTGACACTCTATTGAATTCATTTCTATCTAGTGAACAAAATAAAATATTCATTGCCTTAGAATTATTTTGTGCAACAGTCTTTTGCTCAGTAGTCCACTGTGCAAAATCAGTTGTGGGTTCAGAATATTCAGTTTGTGTAATATTCCAAGTGTCTAATCCTATAGCTTGTAAGTATATTTTCATCCCACATGCCCAATATGCATAGTTACTGCCATTAAAAAGCGGTGGACTGACAGTAGACTGACCTTCCACAAATGAACTGTGACAGGAATACTAGTGTTAGTAACAGTACCAGTGTTGATAGCCATTTTGAAAACTTTTCAAAAATCAGATTATGAAACTTTGAAAATCTTACTCTGATACCAATTGAAAGAAATGCGGATTACGGATCTTAAGGTTAAGATTAACACTAGAGGGGGGTGAATAGTGTTCATAAAGAATTACTAAATCTTTTTGAATTTATGTTGAACTGAACACGGATGTATGCAATATACAGACACAGATATGATCACAGAAACAAACACAAATGCAGAAATAAAGTAAAAGCAATAAAGGAAAGAACACACCGGATTTTATACTGGTTCGGAGTTACCCAACATCCAGTCCCGCAACACAAGTACGGATTTCCTTTCAAAAGCAATTGTACAATTACACCCTCGATTTCAAGCCTACGACGTACACCCTCGAGAATCACAATCCTTTGGGTAGAGATACTTGATTTCCGGGCCACAAGTTTACCCAATTGATTTACCAAGGCTACAGTCACACCTTATCTCGCTTGATTGATTTTCAAGGCCACAATCACACCTTTTCTTACTTAATAGATTACAAAGAAGCCTATAACTCTGAATATCACTGAGAACCTTATTGAGATAGTGATAGAGAATCAAACTAGAAAAGATCGAGTTCGATTCAATGTTGATTTCGGTAGAGTAATGGTAAGAATATGTATTAAGAAATGTGGAAGAAGAAGAGGAGTGAAAAACCATAAAATCTGATACCAAATTCGTTAAAACTAACCCCTATTTATAGAAGGTCAACAGCCATGTCCATTCGTGAAGAGTTATGGCGAATAGACACTTCTTTTGAAATTTAAATTTTGAACTCAACTAACATCATGTCGACATGGTCACCATAGCCATGTCGACATCCCAAAGCAATTTTTGATGATTTGAGTTTCTTTGAAAATAACCTTTATCTTATATTAAAACTATTTTAAACTTTTCTAATATACTTGACTATAGTTAAAATACACTAGTAAATATAGATAATAATATATATAAAATTTAACTATAATTTTATATTTAAATCTTAAGTATAAATATTTAAAAGTTAAATATATTATATTAAAAGATAGTTTTAAATCAGGAGTAATTTGACTTTGAAATTAAAGATAATTTTGAGGCTGAAATTATTTAAAATCAGGATAAAGGGTTTTGAATCTTTTAAAAGGAAAGTTTTGAAATCATTTTGAAAACAAGATAATTTTGTAAAATCATTTGAATTAAAATTAGTGGATACAAAACAATGTTCCACTAGATTTTTCGTAGGTTCCATCCCTTTAATAGGCTCGAAGTGGATTCCATTCCACGAATAAATTGGATTTTAAGATGCCAGTGTTTATCTATGAGTTTTAACAAAATTTCTAATTAAAGAATAAATTACTTCAATTCTTGAACTCTTAATAATCTTGATACTCATGAGTCTTCAATCTTGATATCTTGAATGTCTATATTGTACAGTCTTCATTCTTGGTACCTGCATGGTTAAATCCTGCATATACATATTTATCTAAACTTATAATGTTAGTATTTATATTTTATAATCTATTCTAAGGTTGTTGTCATCAAAACCATCATCTCATGGACTAACACGGGTTACCATTATGTGTGACTCAACCAATCTAATGGCAGTAGTCCCATTCTTTTAGAAGTTCTAAGGGCTTTCTCTCTAGCCAGTTCTTTCGTCAAAGGATCTGCCAAATTCTCATCACCGTGTATCTGATCCACTTTAACAGCACCTGAAGAGAGTGGCTCTCTAACAGTACTATGCTCACGATGTATCTATCGTCTCTTACCATTGTAATAACGTTTCTGCACTTTTGCAATAGCCGTAGTACAATCGCAATGAACAACGCAGCTGGTATCAGTTTTTCCCCTAAAGGAATCTCGACTAACAAATTTCTGAAGTACTCTGCTTCTTTACTAGCTGTGGCTAATGCTATCATGTTAAACTCCATAGTAGACTGAGCCAAAATAGTCTATTTCCTAGACTTCCTAGAAACAGCTCCTCCAACAATGCTAAAGTAGTCACCGGTTGCTTTTGAATCATCAGATAAAGTATTCCAGTCTACATCAGTGTAACCTTCGAGGACAGCTGGAAATTTTTCATAATGTAACCCAAGGTTCATAATTCGTTTTAGGTATCTCATGACCCTCTCAATAGCGTGCCAATGCTCTATACTAGGTCTACTAGTAAACCTGTATAATAATCCCATGATATAGGAAATGCTGGGTCTAGTACAATCAGTGGCATACCAAAGGCTGCCAATGATGCTCGCATAATCAGACTGTCTTATACATTCACCAGTATTCTTAAATTGCTTTACACTAGGATCATATGGTGTACATGCAATTTTACAGTCAAAGTAATTTTATTTCTTTAGAATCTTCTCAATATAATGAGAATTATCCAAAGAAAGTCCCTTTTTGAACCTTGTAATCTTAATATCAAGGATTACACATGCTTCACTTAGATCTTTCATATCGAAATTGACACTTAACAAAAGATTTAACAGAGTTTATGGCATGAATGTTTGACCCAAAAATAAGTAGGTCATCTACATACAAACATATGATAGTACAAATGTCATTTTCAGATTTATAGTAAATGCATTTGTTACTTTCATTAACTTTTAAACCATGTGAGATTATTAAACTATCAAATTTTTCATGTCATTATTTAGATGCTTGTTTTAAGCCATATAATGATTTATCTAGCTTGCAAATTTTATGTTCTTGACCATGAACTACAAATCCTTTAGGTTAGTCCGTATAAATTTTCTCTTCTAATTCACAATTTAAAAAGGCAGTTTTGACATCCATTTGGTGTATTATTAAATTATGAACAGATACAAGTGAAATTAGTACTCAAATGAATGTAATCCTAATTATATGTGAAAATGTGTCAAATTTTTTTACATTTTCTCTTTGCTTAAATCCTTTAGCTACTAAACGGGCTTTATATTTATCAACTGTGCCATCAAGTTTTAATTTCTTTTTAGGTACCCATTTATAACCTATAAAATTACAACCAAGTGATAGATATACTAAGTGCCAAGTCTTAATGGATTCTAAAAAATCCATTTCATCATTTATAGCTTCTTGCCAAAAGTCGGCATCTAAGGAAGATAAGGCATCTTGGGGTTTAAGGGATTCTCCTCTATAGTAAAAGCACAAAAATCTGAATCAAAATCTTTTACGGTTCTTGCTCTTTTACTTCTTTTAGGTTCATTTTCAGAAGACTCGTTATTTTTTTCTTCTAGTAGACATGGTGTTACTTGATGTGCCCCTTTTACTCCTCAATTTAAAAGGAGATCTAGATTCATAAAAATCAGCATCATTAGATTCTATTATATTATGTGTATTCAGGTCATAAAATCTATATGTTTTGCTATTAATAGCATAGCCAATAAATACGCATTTATATGTTCTACTTGCTAATTTTATTCTCTTAGGGTCTGGTATACGAACATATGCCAAACATCCCCAAGTTCTAAAATAAGACACATTTGATTTACAATTTCTTAAATTACAAATGGTGAGATTTTACTTTTTAATTTAGGGATTCTATTCAATACATAGCATACGATCAATAAATTATTCCCCCGCCAATGTTTTGCTACACCCGAATTCAATAAGATGGCTACAACTAATTCAGTAAATGTTCTATTTTTTCTTTCAGCGTTATCATTCATTTCAGGTGAATAAGGTGCAGTTCTTTCGTGAATTATACCATATAGTTTATAAAAATCAAGAAATAAACTAGACACATATTCTGTTCCTCTATCACAACAAAGTCTCTTAATTTTCTTATTAGATTGATTCTCAATTTCGGTTTTAAATGATTTAAACATATCAAATTCAGCACTTTTATTTTTCATAATGTATACATAAGTAAAATCAGAACAGTCATCAATAAAAGTGATGAAGTAACGGTATCCATGTCTAGTCAAAGTTCATCAAGCTCACATATCGGAATGAATCAAATCTAAAGATTCAGAAACTCCATCAGCTAAGTTATGTGGTTTTTTAGTGATTTTTGCTTCATTATAGAATTTTCATTTATCAAAATTACTTTGTGACATTTTAGGAATAAGATCTAAGATGCTCATGTTATGAATAATACATTTATTCACACGATATAATCTAGAGTGCCGGATATTAAAATCACACAACATATAAGCAGAAGCAGACATTTTATTACATTTAACATTCAGTTTATACATACCATCAGTTGCATCAAAAGTCATTGTTGTTCGAAACATCTTCAAATTGTTGGAAAGAATGAACTTCAGTTGAGTCGTGTACGTTGTCACTCTCTTAAAGACGTTTCCGCATTCTTCTCGAATGTGCAAAGCAGTTCTGAAAAAACAAATGCCGCCGCCTCTGGAATAAAACAATCTTTCTAATCTGAAAAAGTATTAACCTACTTACACTGACTAAATCGATTTTGATTTATACTTTGAAATACTGTAACTATCATTCTGTAACAAGAAAAATTTAGTTGTAGTTTACACTCAAAGATATCCTTCAAACTTGCTATCCTTGAAACTTAAATTTTTTACAACTTCTTCTTTGTGTCTATTTTCCTGTTAATTTATTCTCATTTAAAACTATATTGTAATACGTAACGGCTCAATACTAATGTCACTAAATATATTACCATTGTGCAAGTGTAACTGCTCAATTATAATAATGATTCATAAATACATTACTATTATAAACCTGTTTTTTACTTAATTTTTTTTAAATAAATTCACTTCACAAACGAAATTGTTTCCAACAATCATCAAACGAAATTGTTTCCAACAATCATCAGTGAAGTACGTCCACATAGAATAACTTTAATTTTAATATATGCATATAATTTTACAGGCTATGCCAACAAAATAATTAACATGAAGAATTATACAATTAATTTCAGGCAAGTCAGTGCCATAAACTAACTTTTCCTAAATTAAATCAAATCCGAAACGCCCCAAGAGAAGAATAATTTTACGATCTTTGTTCTTTAAGGCTTGGGTTATGGTGTCAGACATGGTGGTGTGAGTTAGTGATGGGTCGCAGGTGGTATTTCTTGATGTTTGAGAAGTTTGGTGAAAACAGTTTGAACTAGAAGAGGGCGGTGAGGTAAACCGGTGGGAAGGTGATTAACAACAAGTTAAAAGAAGAAGGGGGTGAAGCAAGAAAAAAGCAAGAGGTGAAGGGTTCACAGTGCAACAGTTTGAAGAAGGTGAGCCTCAGGTTGAAGGTGGTAAGGCAAGATGAATAACAGAAAGTTGCAGTAGAGAGAAATGCATAAATGAAAAATAAAGAAAACTGACTTTATTGATTTATCACTGATCATCATTCATGCATATTGCCTTCATACATATATATGACTAATTACAACGGCTCTAAACTAACCCCTAACAAATCCTAACCCAAATTGTAGTCAAGCTAAATACATTTATATGGCAAAGCAACCATATATCAGCCAGTATATATCATGCACACAACTTCCCAAAACCTCATCAGGCACTAACACTTTCAACCTCCATTGCTGGACCACCACTTGCCTCCGACCACCTTCCAGTGCCAGCTTTCGATCACCTCTGACGAACTCTAACCTGAGCTGTGTTTTATTTTGCATTTACTGTTTTTAATGGCTGCTTCTAGATATTGGGCATAACATTCCCCTCCCCTTCAAAACAACCTTGTCCTCAAGGTTGAGTCGAAGCTTTTCCAGCCATTCCAGTCAATGTGCTACCACCCGGGTCGAATATGAATATCTTCTTTTCACTATAATGCTTGCCTAGGCATACAAAATAGTTGAAAGTTTTTAACCAAATAACTCTCTGATCAATATTTCCAGGCTCTTTTATTTTGTCACCATTCAGAGAAGAATCTTCATGCAAACATTCGTTATATATTTCTACTGCAAACTTTATTTTTGTACAACTCCTTTTAAATTTAATAAAAGGCAGGTGCTCACATGTATTGCTTCCTAACAATGAGATTTTACCAAAATGAACATTCTCTATTTCTATACCATCGTCCTTTTTTGTCCATCTTTTCTTGTCAGAACCATAAACCATGATTGACTGTTTCCCTAAAATAACATGGGCTTCACTATCATTAGCTATATCAGGCTTTTCCCAAGAATTATCACTTTTCGAAAGAGGCATTGCAATTGAAGTTTCTCTTACTTTCTCTGCTGGTTCATGTAAAATTTGAGCGGCACGACCTTTCTCTTTTTCTATAACATGCTCATTTGTGGGTTGCTTTTGTGCTTGAATGTCATTGGAAGGGATTGACAACCTGAAATTCAATTTATAACCTGCATTCCAATGCTGAATTGCTTTGCAGAAAATCACCCATTGATCATAGTCTTGAACATTATGAGAATATCTATAAAACCATTGCAAAGCTTCTTTTTTAAGATGAAAAGAACAAATATGAACCCATTCTTCAACATCAATATTGCGGTATTTGAAAAACAGCTCAGCCTGCGTTAACCAATCAACCGCGCTGTCTTCTCCTGAGAATGTGGGAAAATCTATCTTAATGGTAAGGCTGGCTGTGTCTTTAGACTGATTTGCAAGAAAATCGCAGTTTCTTGAAGGGAAATGGTGCTCAAAATTGGTGGTTTTTGGTTCTGGTTCTTGATATTTGTTGATGTCAGTTCTTGATATTTCTTCATGGTCCTTCTGGTTCTTCAATTCTTTCAATTCGGGGAAATTTTTTGACAACGTTTCTTGTATTTTTTCCATTTTCTCGTTGAATTCTTGGCTTTCAGTGTTTGTAGTTTCAAAGGAGGATGAAGCCCCCTCGTTAACATCAGAACTTGTACTCAACCAAGGATCAGCTAGGTAAGGGTCTGAATCTTGCTCACTGTATGGCTGTAATTGTTTAGATTTAGAACTTCCATAAAACTCAGCCAATGCTTGTAATTGTTTTGCAACTCGTCTCAAATTTGTGAGTTGTCTTCGATTTACAAGATCAAAACTGCCATAGTGGTAAACAACTGCAACATTGGTAAAGACATTCCAAATAGAGGCATTGATATTCCAGATTCGAGATACTATAGAATCCAACACAAAAGGTAATTTTTTGAGAAGATCATGAAGAAGGTGTACCGTGTTTTTTATGGCAAGGGTTAAAGAATCAAAGAAAATGGGTAAAGGATCATAATCCAATGATTCTAAATGTTGAACTGAAGATTCAAGATCCTTTAGAAGAACATTTTCTTGTTGAATTGGTGGAGAGGCCATAAGCTTTGATTCTTGGCATGGATCGAGATGAGGGTCAGAAATTTTCTCATCTTGTGGCTCTGATACCAATATTTTACGATCTTTGTTCTTTAAGGCTTGGGTTATGGTGTCAGACATGGTGGTGTGAGTTAGTGATGGGTCGCAGGTGGTATTTCTTGATGTTTGAGAAGTTTGGTGAAAACAGTTTGAACTAGAAAGAGGGCGGTGAGGTAAACTGGTGGGAAGGTGATTAACAACAAGTTAAAAGAAGAAGGGGGTGAAGCAAGAAACAAGCAAGAGGTGAAGGGTTCACAGTGCAACAGTTTGAAGAAGGTGAGCCTCAGGTTGAAGGTGGTAAGGCAAGAAGAATAACAGAAAGTTGCAGTAGAGAGAAATGCATAAATGAAAAATAAAGAAAACTGACTTTATTGATTTATCTTGGGCATAACAGAGCTTTTACTGCTTTAAAGAAAAAAACAACCTCACTTACTACAAAACTGTCGTGCAATAAAAATTAGTAAACATGTCATGTGATACCATGAAGTAAAGAGACCAACGCAACAAATGGTTAGGCTTCAACTTACATTCCAAAAGATTAAGCATCACGTCACCTTTACATCACTGTGTCCCAGTAAAATTCGTACATAACACAAGCATTTTCACTTGGCATCAGTGTGCTTCACAAACTAGATGGTATTACATGCTTACACAAAATAAAACGCAAAGCTGAATAGAAATTTCAAACATCAGTTAGAGACATATAAATTGCTTCAGCTTCCACACTAATTTCTACCACACGTCTGTCTGCTTAAAGATCACAAAATCACAAGTAGCATGCATTTATTATAATTCATGAGTTGCTTCTATGCACCTTCTTGATTTGCCTGAAATATCATACATACGTTACAAAAAATTTCTTGCCTAAAACATAAGAATAGAGCAAGGAACATGTGGAAAGGACTGATTTACTTTAGACAGAATATCCTTGGTTATAAATTTTATGGAACCTGAGGTAACATATCAAACATCAAAAAGCCTTTGAACCCTCAAATCTAATAGCTTTGAAAGTTCCCTGCAAAGGAAAATAAAGGTCATTCATGATGGACATATTAAAATACAAAGGTAGAAAATAAGATGAACCAGATAAAAAAATTACAGAGAGATGATGTTGTTATGAAATGTTTACAAAAAATGTTTACACGTCCAACATATTTCAGCATACAAAACATTTCGCAGAAATCTATATTTAAAAGTCACTACAAAAACTTTTGTATCGGTTAATGTTTCAAAACTTCCTATACGTAGCTCGTGTAGCAGCACAAGTACGTGCTTGCATACAAAAGCACAAAAATATTGTATTTCAGCTTCAATTTGATTCACAAATCAGACAGTGCTACAAAAAGGCAAAGCTAAAAACTTATGCAAAACATCAGTTACATACGTATATAAATTGTTTCATTGTCCACACTAATCTCTACCACACAATTGTTTGCTTAAAAACATAAGTATCATGTGCTTACAGTAATTCTTTTGCAAAAGAGAGAGAGAGAGCGCGCGCGCTCGCTGACATGCACATAAACAAATTAAAAAGCATAAACCTTGTTAGCCGTCAAAATTTATGTCTTTTGTCACCGAGCATATTCGTTTAGATCATTACAGAAATATAAAAGGAAAAAAAAAAGAATCATCTTAATGTATCAATGTTACAGCAAAAACGAAGTTATAAATCACGTGCACTGCTTTTTAATATCAACTTGAAATCAAAAGTTAAGTCATTCCGAACAAGAAAACAAAATGCTCTTATCATATTGATGTGTATGATAATGAAAATGCCCTTAGAACTCAGTCTACTATCATTGTGGCTCACACAAAAGTTGTTCATGACAACGCACATTAACATGCACATATGCATATACATATATAAATATATATATATATATATATATATATATATATATATATATATATGCATATGCATACATATATATATATATATACATACGTATGTTCTATTTGGATGTGTAGGACGAGAAATGATTATTTAAACCGGACCGTGAGGCTGAAATCAAAGAGATTTGAGGTGTAGCAAAAATGAGATCTAGCTGATCCATGCCCCGTACATATACATACATACATATACACATATAAATACACACACACACACATACATACACACGTATATATATGTGTGTGTACACACATACATTGGTAGTTTTGTTGGTCGAGCATGAAAATTTGATCCACACTAGCCACATGATTCATTTTATTGACCAAAAATTATGTGAGTGCGGTACGGTGACACGGTTGGTGACACAATGGATCTAACGATCAAGACATACTTATACATATGTATATGTATGTACATGTACAAAGTAAAAAAAAAATACTTCTATTTATCATTTTCCTGCAAATAGTACTTTCTTTTATTTTTTGTCCTTGAAACTAAATATTGTGAGGTATTGTCCTGAAAATTTATTGAGGTGGAATCTTGGCGCAACGGTTAGATCACCAGCATGGTGATCTAGACGTTCAGGTTCAAGTGCAAAAATAGTCTCTTCGCAATGCGAGGGAAAGACTGCGGACCTTATCGACCTGCCCGAAGCCCGCTATCGTGCGGAAGCCTCGTGGACTGAGAAAATTCATTATCTTGGACTGAAATGTCCTTCAGCCTAATTTCCAGTACATATGCATACATATATTGACTCACAAATCCATGTATGAAAGGCATGTAATAGGTTGCAAATGAACAACTATTTAAGAGCCACATCTACATTTATGTTTACGCATCATTGGACATTCATACTTTTTCATTATCAATCACATAAATGGACGTTTTCAAAACTGGTTTTGGTTTTTTTATCATAAGATACCTCAAATGAATTGATCCCCTAAAGAGGAATATATATATATATATATATATATATATATATATATATATATACACATACATACATATATATATATATACACATATATATATATATATATATATATATATATATATACACACATATATATATATTTCAAAAATGAAACAAAAGGAAAACTGCATTTTTTTTAATGGTACCTTTTGGATAAGGAATTGTTTAGATATGATTCAACCTTGTTGTAGTAGAAATTGTCCACATAAATTATAAAACTTTGTGAAACGTCAAAATGCTTGCACAAATAACAACATTAAGATATCTAATTTGTCTCAGTTTTGAACTAATCAAATGCGCATATTGAATCAGTTGTGGTAAGGGTTATTTGTCATTGTACAAAATATAAATTTTGATGATAAGCTCACCCTTAATTCTACTAATATATATATTTGATTTTATCCTAAGTTCTCAAATATGTAATAAACTTGATTGTTTTGAATGTAGAATTGCTTCTTTTGAGGCAGGAAAAAAAGCATTTTGGGCTCTGTTTCTCATCCTACCCATGCATGACCAAAATACAACTTTAAGATGAAAAATGTAAAGTTTTTCCTATGAATACAAGTTTATATAATAAAGATTATTCTATCATCATCATATCTGGATTTGTGGATCAATAAACAATCAAGTGTAGCTTATTATTTATTTCTCACTGCACGTGATTTGGTGCCAAACACACTTTGTAGAAGTATGCCACACGGAATAATGTTTTTTTAATACACACACAAATAATTCTGCATTTTGGAGACTATGCCACTAAATAACCAACTTCCAGAATTATGCTAAATTCATTTCGAAAAAGTGCCACAAATCAAAATCTAATGAATCTAATCAAATCAAAAAAGCTAGGAGAGATGAATAAAAGACATGGAACCTCAATTTACTTCAAAAGTCTAATGTAAGCTAAGCATCAAATCACCTCTTTAGCTCCACTTCCCAGCCAAATTCATAATATAACACGACCATTTTCACTCTGCTTCGATTTGATTTGCAGATTAGACAGTATCTGTTACAGAAAAAAACAAAGCTGAAAAGTGTAAAACATCAGTTACAGAGACGTATATGAATTGCTTTAGCATCCATAATAATTTTTACCACATACTTGTTTGTTTGCTTAAAAACATAAGTATCATGCACCTACAATTATTCATGAGCTGCTTCTATGTACCTTACCTTCTTAATTTCACCTGAAATATCATACATATGTTATATACATAATTTTTCTTGCTTAAAAACACAAGAATTGAGCAATGAACATCTAGTAAGAACTGATGTTGCTTCAGAAAGAATATCCTTGATTCAAAAAATTTAAAGAACACGAGGCAACATATCAAACATCTAGAAGCGTTCAAGCCCTCAATCTCGTAGCTTTGAAAGTTCGCTGCAAATAAAAAAAAGGTCGTGAGTTATTCATGATGAACATACAAACATGCAAAAGTAGAAGAATAAAGAAAATAAGATGAACCTGATAAACAATTACAGAGAGAGATGATGATGAACACACATAAGCAAGCTCAAAATGCATAAGCAGCCATTCCGAACTTGTATTTTCCCTGGTTAGCAAACTTATTTAGATCAATGCAGAAATATAAAACGAACAAATAAAATCACCTTTTAATGTATCGATGTTACAGCAAATACTAGTAAACAACCTGAATCATATGTGTAAATCAAATATTAATGATATAAATCAAGTGCAGCACTTTTATATATAAAGTAGAAATCAAACGAAAAGTCATTCTGAACGAAAAAACAAAATGCTGTTATAATATTGATATTGATATGTATGATTATGATAATGCCCTCAGAACTCACTGTCTAATATCATTGCAGCTCACACAAGTTGTTCATGACAGCACACGTTAGCATGCAGATATATATATTCCCTTCATTGGTAGTGCGGTCGGTCGAGTATGTGAGCTTCCACCGATGAGATTGAAGTTTAATCCACACGGTCAACACATACACACAGATACACACACACAAATGTATGTGCATATACAAAGTATTATTTTCAGTAATAAAAAAACAATACTTCCATGGACATTTTATTTATAAGCCCAAGAAAAAAACTTATTTCAATTTTACGCCTCATTCAAAACTTATTACAAAGATAGACCTAGTTTTCTGTCCATGAAACAGATTATTCTGAAGTATTATCCTAGAAACTTATCTCCTTGGGATGAAAAACCCTTCGGCCTAATTTCTGCTGCATATACATATGCATATAGACTCGCACATTTGTATGAAAGGCATGCAGGTTGTAAATGAACAATAATGTAAGAGCCACATCTACATTCGTGTTTATGCATCATCAGGCATTCATACTTTTTTTATTATCAATAACATAAATGGATGTTTTCAATGCCAGTTTAGGTTGTTCTTTTATTTATCATACAATATTTCAAATGAATTGATCGCTTAAAGAGGATGACAAAGAAAATGAAACACAATGTAAACCATATCCTTCAAAAATAAAACAAAAGGTAAACTATTCATTTTTAATGGTACCTATTTGCATACCAAATTGTTTAAATATGATCCAACCTTGTTGTGATTGTAATATACATCTACACATATTGTTAGTCCACTTGAAAATCCTTAATGGATAGTAGTAAACACAAGGCAAGAGACAGTCCTACAGTTAACTATAAGTTGCATGCTAGCCATAATAGAACAGTGAGATACTAAGTGGATAAATACCAACCACCTATCTTTTTGACATAAGATAGCACCAGCTCTAATGAACTGACAGCAAGCATTTAGACTAATATATCACAAGGAAATTTAAAGGGTTGAATATAAGTAGACAAAGAGATTCATAAAAAAAACATACCTTAAAAGCATTGGAACCAGGCGCTAATTGCATTACTGAAAGAAAAAGAGCAACGCCACCATATCCACAGTATAAACACCACTCCATAAATGTATGTTGGCCGCCACTTTCTTATAAATTTTGCCAGAGACAGTCCTACAGTTAACTATAAGTTGCATACTAGCCATAATAGAACAGTGAGATACTAAGTAGATAAATACCAACCACCTATCTTTTTGACATAAGATAGCACCAGCTCTAGTGAACTGACAGCAAGCATTTAGACTAATATATCACAAGGAAATTTAAAGGGTTGAATATAATAGACAAAGAGATTCATAACAAAACATACCTTAAAAGCATTGGAACCAGGCGCTAAATGCATTACTGAAAGAAAAAGAGCAACGCCACCATATCCACAGTTTAAACACAACTCCATAAATGTATGTTGGCCGCCACTTTCTTATAAATTTTGCCAGGTCAATTTTATACCATATATAGCATACAATTTTCATGCCATCAATGGCATAAAGTTCACAAAAAATGTTAACATCTCTAACATATTTCAGCATACAAAATCATTTCAGGAAATCATTCTCTAAATGTCACTATAATGTAAGATGTTAATATGAAACTTTTGTACAGATTTAAAGTTTCAAAACTCCCTATAGGAACCCCTCTTATAGTAGTATAAGTGCGTCCTTGCATAGAAAACCAGAAAATATTGAATTTAAATTATTAGCGATTGGTACGAGTAAGAGGATTGAAATTAATGAAATATTAGTCACAGTGCTAGATTTGATCAACACAACTGATTGTCAAACTGAGCAATGCAACTGTTGTTAATCTTTCCAGTTGCGAAACTATATAAACCATTGGATTCAGGTAAATACAGCGATACTAAACTGGAGAAAATTTTACTTAGTTAAACCATTTATCTAAAAAAAATATTCACAAAATATTTGTTTGCTTAAAAGATAAAAACACAAGCATCATGCACTGGCAATAATTCATGTGCTGCTTCTATGTGCCTTTTTCATTCTAAAATTTTTAGGAACCTGAGGTAACATATCAAACATCAAAAAGCCCTTATGTTTTGAAAGTTCACTGCAAATAAAATATGGTCACTCATGATGAACGCATAAACAAGCAAAAGTAAAAGGATATAGAAAATAACATAAATCTGATAAAAGAATTACACACAGAGATACATTGATGATGATGAATGCACATAAACAATTCAAAATGTACAAACCAGCCATTCCAAACTTATGTTTTCAGTAGTTAGCATAGCAGAAATTTAATTGGAACAATAAAGTAGGGATGTCAATGGATACCCAAAAAAAACTGAAATCCATCCGCGTCCGCATCCGAAAAGCGAATAAATATCTGATATACGGAAAAACGGATACAGATGGGATACGAAGACATCCGCGTTCGAAAATTATCCGTCCGATTTTTATCAAGATTATAGCTCAAAGTATGTTTATTTTAGTAAAGTGAAAGATATCCGTTTATTATTTTATTAAGTTAGTAGTTTATATTATATGCACTTAATGTTTATTACCTGCTCGAAACTATTTATTATCATCATATTTGTTAATTTTTAACACTTTTATAATCAATGAGATTAAACTAAAATTTTCTTTTTATAATCCTTGATTTATCGATCGTTAGCGGATAGGGTAATTATCTGATATCTGTCCGTATCACGGATGCGGACATCCGAAAGTGATTTTGGATGCGGATATGGCACTATCCGCATCAGAACGCATCCGTTGACATGCCTACAATAAAGTCATCTTAATGTATTAATGTTACAAAAACTAAATAAACAACTTGAGTTGCTAGTGTAAGTCAAATACATTTTTTTTATATAAATCAAGTGCATTGCTTTAGAATGTTAAGTTGAAATCAAATGTCAAGTCATTCTGAATAAGAAAACAAAATGGTCTTATAATATGGATACGTATGATAATGCCCTCAGAACTCATAGTCCTTGTCATTGCAGCCCACAAAATAGTTGTTCATGACAACGCATATTCACATGCCTATACACACACACACATATGTATGTATATATTTATTGATTTAAATAGAAATTTGTGGCTGATATCAGGGGCTACAAAATGATGCTAAATAAAGGGTGCTATACACACACATATATAGACTCATATAAATACACACACACACACACACACACACACACACACACACATATATATAGAATCACACATACATCCATGTATGAAAGGCATGCAATAGGTTGTAGACGAATAACAATATATAAGAGCCACATCTACATTCGTGTTTATGCATCATCGTTCGTGTTTATGCATCATCGGGCACTCATAGTCCTTGTCATTGCAGCCCACAAAATAGTTGTTCATGACAACGCACATTCACATGCCTATACATACATACACACAGACGTGCATGTATATATTTATTGATTCAAATAGAAATTTGTGGCTGATATCAAGGGCTACAAAATGATGCTAAATAAAGGGTGTTATACACACACACACACATATATATATATATATAGACTCACACATACATCCATGTATGAAAGGCATGCAATAGGTTGTAAATGAATAACAATATAAGAGCCACATCTACATTCGTGTTTATGCATCATCGGAAATTCATACTTTTTTATTATCAATAACATAAATGGATGTTTTCAATGCTAGTTTAGGTCGCTCTTTTATTTATCACATAATACTTCAAATGAATTGATCAGTTAAAGAGAACGAAATAAAAATGAAACAAAATGTAGACCATATCCTTCAAAAATGAAACAAAAGTAAACTATGCATTTTTTTAATGGTACCTATTTGCATACCAAATTGTTTGAGTATGATCCTGCCTTCTTGTGATTGTAATATACATCTACACAAACTGTTAGTCCACTTGAAAATCCTTATTGAATAGTAGTAAACACCAAGCAACAGACAACAAGCATTTAAACTAATAAAGGGTTGAATATAAGTGGACAAAGAGATTCATGAAAAAAAACATACCTTAAAAGCATTGGAACCAGACACTAATTGCATTACTGAAAGAAAAAGAGCAACGCCACCATATCCCTAGTTTAACCACCACTCCATATATGTATGTTGTCCACCACTTTCTAGTAAATTTTGCCAGGTCAACTTTTATACCTTTTACAGTGTTATCAATGCCATAAAGTTCGCAAAAAATATTAACATCTGTAACATATTTCAGCATACAAAATCCTTTCAAGAAATCGTTAAATGTCACTGCAATGTAAGATGTTAATATGAAACTTGCGTACATGTTGAAGTTTCAAAACTCCTTTTAGTACCTCTTATAGTAGTATAAGTGCGTGCTTGCATAGTAAATCACAAAATACTGAATTTCAATCATTAACAATTGACATGATTATGAGGATCATTTGAAATTAATGAATACTAGTCACAATACTACACTCGACCAACACAACTGATTGATAAACTGAGCAATGCAGCCACTGTTGATCTTTTCGGTCACAAAACTGTATAAACCATTGGATTCAGGTAAATGCAGCGATACTAAACCGGAGAAAATTTTACTCAGTTAAACCATTTATCTGAAAAACAAAATATTCACAAAATATTCACGAATGCTTTTGATCTCCCCAAAAATCATATTTTTTATAAGTGAAATCCCACGTTCCAAAGAATGTAACAAAGCATAGATTAAGGACATTATATGCTTCTTTTGCAACAGAAGAAAAACAAATGAAACCAATATGTGGGTGTGTGAGAGAAAAATGTAGTAATAAAAACACAGAAACTTAACATAAGTACAGATGGGCAGAGAGATATGTTAACAAAACTTTCTGGCTAACAAAAGTCGCTGATCAGATCTAAAATCCTCCAAATACTTGTTTCAATTGTACAAAGGCATTCACTTCAAAGTATGTTTTTTCGAGAATTAGTGCTCCATTCAGCATTTGGTGGGTAAAAACAAGCAATGCGATGTTATACTAACTCAAGTGAATATTATTACACATAACTTGGCTACAAGAATAGCTCCAGCAAGCAAAACTGGATACACTATATATTGCTGTCGACTATTACTAAAGTTTTAGTAGAGCGCATCAAAAATCACAAAAAAAACATGAACATTTAAAAAGAATGAATTAACAGGTAAAACTCAAAAATCACTGACTAGTACAAATTCAATGGTAACAGAGAAAAGGAGGCTAACGGCAAGCTGGAAAAGCAGGCACCTTATTCCTAGCAACAGATTAAGACATTGAAATTATTGAAAAGAACAACTACGAATAAAAAATAGCCCTCGACATCCAAGGAAGGAATTAGCGGCAGAACCACTCAAGCCTGGCGAGGCAAAAGCTCTTAGGTGACTACTACAAATGTTCTGAGAAACAAGCCTTATGTTCTTATCATCGACTACTTTTTTCTCATAAATTAAATTAAATAAATAATAGAATATAAAGAGTGCATGCATGAAATAGAACATTGAATAAAGGGGATCAGAACATTGGTTTGATTTCTACAAAGAGAGTATTGCTCATTGTATAATCAGAGTCGATCATTCGGGGAAAGGGTCATCATTTCACTAACATTCAACTAGATAATTTCAACAAAACCAAAAGAGAAGAATCAAAATTTTTAAGAAGTAATCTTACTTGATTTGAAGCCGACTTTGGGGCAGAGAGAAGATGTGAATGTCAAAGGCAAAATAATGTAAGAGCATTTGCAGCGATAAGCATAACCCCTAAATAATATATGGACAACTAATGGACTAGATTATGACTTATGGCACAGAAATGTTTTAAACCCCTGCTTCCTTAACTCGTTAACAATAGGTCCAGTCCACAAACAGTTGTTCATAGGACGTAAGGAAAAACGCTATGATCATAAGAGGTGCATCTTCTATCATTAAAGGATTAATCAAACAGTAAAAAAAAAAAAAAAAAAATCAATGTTCATAAAGGACGTATTTGTATGTCTAGCATAAAATAAGGTTTGAGGTTGGTAAAGTATGCAATTCGTATGTCAAGCGTACCTAATTTAAAAAAAAATGCTGTAAATAGGGCATTTCGCTCGTAATTCAATCACAATAAAAATTGAATTGCAACATATTTCAAATGACATCCTTATTCTCTTCTTCGAGCAATAAATGCCTAACTCAAATGACATCCTCATTCTCTTCTTCAAGCAAAATATGCTCTTATAAGTTGCAAATGGTACAAGATAGAGACAAGGCAAAATATATTTATTGCGTAACTAAAACCGTCCTCAATGAAACCATCGGCTATTACATCAATTACAATGCTATAGTGAATGAATTCGACAACGAGACAAGAAGACACAGAGAATGCATAAATTGTTAATGTTGAATGGTATTCGATGAGACCTCAAATTACACCTTGTTATTGGCAATGATCATTTTTGGACGATATCAAATGAGCATTTCCATTTTACTCGTACTTTCAGAAATCAATCATCCATTAAATGATAGTTATTCATGCACGTGGGTGTATGGTCCTTAGAATAGTGTGTCATTTTTCTGATGTTATTGAGTTAACATAACCGGTGCATCGGGCAATGGAGTAAAGAGCAAATTTCAGAAAAATAACTATTCATTACGCAATAGATCTTTTATAGTGTTATGAATAACGTTGATAACATTAAATCATATTTAATGTTTTATTGGATGATTTTGATTTGAATTTAAAGTTATCTCATATAATCATCACATTAATTAATAGTGTTACTTTGATTTTCAACGTTATTATCTGTTTAAAATATTTTTCGAGATAATTTATTATCGAATAAAATAACATTCATCTAGTGATAAATTTTAGTGATAAATAAATTTCATATATGTAATTATATGTGTGTGTATTAATTTTGAATAATTCATTTTTATTTGATACAAACTAATGAAATAATTTCAACATAAATTCAAATAGCACATTCTCTCAAGTTTAATATTTCATATACTAATGTCATAAACTTAAATGAATACAATTTATCTTAATTCAAATATTAGATATAGAACAAATTTTCATTTTATGCCTCCAAAAATAACTTATTTCATTTAGGCCTCGTTTGAAACTTATTACGAGAATAGTTCTCTTTTTCATAATATAACGTTTTTGTACATGCGTATTCCATAAATGAAAATGAGCATGTACAAAGTTTTAATTTGCCAAATTCAAAGTGCGCAAGTGTATTTTCAAACGAAATTATTTTCCATTAAACATTTATGGAATGGGAATGTACAAAAATGTCGCATTATGGAAAAATGCATATTTTCATAATAATTTTCGAACGAGGTCTAAACATGAACTAAGTTTTTTTCGACGGCCTAAAATGAAATGTTGACACACATACATATGGAAGGAACAAGTACGATCCTCTTAAGGTAACAACATTAAGGTGAAAATAAAATAAACTTCTTGAATCATAAGTGTAATTCAGATACAACGTTATTTATATATATCAAGTGCAGCACTTTTCAATAATTAGTTGAAATCAAATGTTAGGTCATTCAAAACAGGAAACCAGAATGCTCTTAAAATACTGATATGTATGATAATGATAATGTCATCGGAACTCAGTCTGCTATCATTGCAGCTCACAATATAGTTGTTCATGACAGCGCACGTTCACATGCATATACATACATACATACAATATATGTGTTTGTGAAGGACCCTTAACTCAAGTCGTTAAAATTATGACGCTTAGGACAGAGGTTCCAAAAGTTATGAGTTCGAGCCCTTAAGACATCATACCGAGCGCTTCGCTTGAATAAAGTATCACTCTTGTTATCATATATGTGTATGTGTCCCACATTGGTTGTGTGATTGGTCAAGATAGTTCACACAAAAGTTGTTCATGATGACTCACACAAAAGTCATTCATGATACACGAATAACCAAATTTTGTAGCATTTGAAATACTGCAGCTCAAGATATGATAGAGATGCTCCAAAATAGGTGTGTCATTGAGCATATACATACATGTAGACTCACACATACATCTAAGTATGAAGACATGCAACAGGTTGTATATGAACAACTATGTATGAGCCACGACTACATTTAGGCATCATCGGGCATTCGTACATTTCATCATCAATCACATAAATGGATGTTTTAAATGCTAGGTTTGGGTTTTCTTTTATTTATCATACAATACGTCGAATGAATCGATCGCTTAATAGATGAAATAAAAAATGAAACACAAGGTGAACTATATCAGAGACAGAAGGTAAACTATGCATTTTTTTAATGATGCCTATTTACACATGAAACTATTTAAATATGATCCAACCTCGTTGTGATTGTACTTATTAACACCATGCAAGAAACAGTCATATGGTCAACTATAAGTTACCTAGTTGTCCTATGGCCAATAGATAATCCTATAATAGGACAGTGAGATATTAATTAGATAAATACCAACCACCCTATCTTTTTGACACAAAATAGCAATGACTCGAAGATATTAATTAGATAAATACCAACAACCCTATCTTTTTGACACAAAATAGCAATGACTCCAATGAACAAACAACGAATATTTAAACTAATATATCGCAAGGAAATTTAATGAGTTGAATATAAGTACACAAATTTACAAAAATCATACCTCAAAAGTATATCCCGGCACCAATTTCGTTACTGAAAGAAAAAGAGAACCGCCGCTATATCCATTGTTTAATCGCCCCTCCATAAAGGTATGTTGTCCGCTACTTTCTTATAGACTTTGCTAGGTCAATTTTTATACCATATATTAGTGGTGTCAATGCCATAAAGTTTAAAAAAGATGTTTACATCTCTAACATATTTCAGCACACAAATTCATTTCAAGAGATCACTCTCCAAATGTCACTACGATGTAAGATGTTATTATGAAACCTTTGTATAGTTAAATTTTCAAAACTCCCTATACGCAACTCTTATAATAGTACAAGTAAGTACTTGCATTGAAAACCACAAGTCATTGAGTTTTGATCGTTGGTGATTAATATAATTAAGAGAATCATTTGAAATAAATGAATATTAGTCACAATGCTAAACTTGCTCAATGCAACTGATTGATAAACCGAATAATGCAACTATTGTTGGTCTTTCCAATTGCAAAATTGTATAAACCATTGGATTCAAGTAGATGCGGTGATACCAAACCAGAGACAATTTCACTTAGTTAAACCTTTTATATCTAAAAAAAGTATTTGCAAAATATTCAAGAATGCATATGAACTCCCCAAAAATCATGATTTTTTCACTAGTAAAATCCCAAATTTCAAAACATATAGCAAAACATAGATTTGAGACCATATATGAATCCTTTTACAAACAACCAGCTAAGAAATTAACAAAAATATGATCAAAAAATACAAAAGCATGACAAAAGTACCAAGGGACCAAGAGATGTTAACTAAACTTCATGGCTAACAAAAGTAGCTGATCAGATCTAAAATCCAAATACTTAGGCTGCGTTTGTTTTTAGAAAAAAAGGGCTTAATGCTTAACTGAATAAGTGATAAGAGCCTGTTGGATTGTTTGTTTTTAAATAAGTGCTTTCATTAAGCTCTTTTATTCACTTAATTGAATAAGCAAAATTTTAATGCTTATTGTAAGTGTTGATCACTTATTGCACTACAATTTTCAATTATACCCATATGCGACGTAACATGTAACTATTTTATAAAGTTATTTCTAATTATATCAAACAGTTAGAAAAGTTCACGTATAACATCAATTTTGTATTTAGTTCTATCCCCTTCTATGGTGAGGAAATTTTTTCTCATTTTGTTTTGATTTTAATTTTATAATATAGTTTTCAATCAGTAGAAATATACTAAAAAGCAGTGATAAAAAAAATTAATGACATCCTAGCAACGTTTGCATATAATTGAAGTTGAAATATGATAATTTACAAATTGTTTAATAAGAATGAAAAGGAAAAAAAATGAAATATGTAATACAAGTGTGAAAAAATATAAATAAATAATTTCGACAAGCTGAACATTACCGATTTATATTAAGATATATGAAAACTTCAATAATTATTAAAAGTTGGACAAAATCGTTTGATGTTTTTATAATAATTTATTTCGATACGTTTAACATATATATGTATATATACACACACGTATATACATACATACATATATATACACATACACACACATACATAAATAAATAAATCTATATATAATGCTGAAAACATTAATTAATAATCCAAACACACTACAAGCTTTAAATTTATTATAATAAAATATTTTCTTCTCGACCAAACTTTTATAAAATATATCTACGTCATCAAATTTACTATTTTCGATATGTTCTGTAGATTTGATAGCATCTATATATGTGAGCATTTATTTTTATGTAAAATATAAGGTATAAAATAAGATGATTTAGTGTGCTTTGTATGGCAGTTACATGAAAGAATAATTAATTTTATCTTTGAGGGGTATTATTGTCAAAGTATTAAGTTACGTTCACAAAACAAATTTCTAAGCAAACAATATTTTAAGTATTCAGCTATCAGCATTCAGCAATTGTTATTCAGCATTCAGTGTTCAGCCTTCAGCATTCAGCATTCAGCATTCAGCATTCAGCATTTTAAACAAACGATACCTTATTCCAATTGAACAAGCAAATTTACTGATCAGTTGGTACGTAAAAACAAAATATGTAAGTAATTTTCTGACAAATGATTACTATTAAACAATTTACTGTTATACGAACCCAAGTAAACATCATTATACATAGCAACAAGAATAGCTGCAGCAAGCAAAATTGGATATACTGTATATTACTGTCTATTACTAATGTTTTGGTAAAACACATCAAAATTCATTAAAATGAATAACACAAACATTACAAAAATGGAATAACGGGTAAAACTCAAACATCAAGCACTGAATAACGTAACTTTTGAGGTGGCAGAGAAAAAGAAGGTTAAGTACAGAAAATTACGGCAATCCCAGGAAAGCAGTTGCCGTATCCCTAATTTTATATCGATCAGAAAAACAACAGATTAAGATCTTAAAATATTAAAAGGAAAAATTATGAGGAAAAAGAAAAAAGAAAATATAGTCTCCGACATCCAAGAATGAAATTAGCAGCAGAAGCTCTCAAACCTGTCGAGGCGAAAGCTCTTAGGCGGCCGCTGCGAATGGTTTGAGAAACAAGGCTTTATTTTCTTATCATCATTGACTGCTTCTTTTGAAATAGAAAAAGGAACAAGGATCAGAACCATTTGCTTGATTTCTCCGAAGAGAAAATAAATCGCGCGCTGTATAATCAGAGTCGATCATTCGGGAAAAGGATCATCATTTCACTGGCATTCAACCAAATAATTCCAACAAAACAAAAGGAGAAGAAACGAAAAATTAAGAATAATTTGAAGTCGACAATCGGGGCAGAGAGCAGACATGCATGGAAAATGCGTTAATATAAGAGCATGTTCAGAGATAAACATAATATGGACAGTTAATGGGCTGGACTATGGTTAAAGGTCAGAATTATTTTTAGCCCTGCTTTGTACACAATGAGACAATAGGTCCAATCCATGCAATTATAGAGTCGTTCTAAATCATGGGCCGGGTACGTTTCACATACGTTTGTCTACCTTTTATTTTAGGTTTAAAATAAAAAATTTGTTCCAGGTAAAGCATATCACCCATAAATCGATCACAATCAAAATCAAATCCCTATATCAATATTTCAAACATGCTTCTCATTCTCTCTTCTTCGAGTAACAATGTTCAATTTAAAAATGGACGAATACCTTGGTTTTCGTTGTTTAAAATGTTGTTAGGACATACCTAATAGTGGCTTGTTCACTTGAAAAATCCACTAAACAAATTACATGCAGTCGAGTGTGGTTTGTCCACTTTAAGAAACTATGCACAACCAGTCTTCATTATTGGTGAACTGGATCGTGGGACCAATTATTAAAACGGCAAAGTAAACGTCATTCTAAGGCGGAAAGCATTAAAACGGCAATTACTTTGTCGTTATAATATACATTAATTTATTTGTTTAATATAGTAAGGAATATTTTAAAAAAAAATGGTTTTGTGGGAATTATGATATAACTTATTCTAGCCTATGGAAATGCCTAGAGTATGATAGAGTTAAGGTGTGTCACATGAGAAATTATGTAAGTTGGTTATATAACTTCTCTTATAGTGAATCTCGTTTGAAATAAAGTAATCTTTTGTATATATTATCATATTGGGATATAATCAATATAATTAATATATTAAATATATAGATTCTAATGTGTCGAGAATAGGATATTATGCATTTTATAGAATCTACCGTGCCTGATACTCTTCATATGATAGCCAGTGGTTTTCTCATGATCGTAAGGGCACCAAAGGTTTATGTATGTGTGATTATATAGAATAATTACAGAAAGACTCGCCAAGGGTCTTCTTAGGTAAATTATAATGTTAAATAGAAGATCACATGTGACGATGTGCAGTGGTCCTTTGAGTTGAGAACACTTTGAATCTCAAATGTCTGAAGTATTTGATTATTGTCGATCACATCGATAATGCTGATTGTGTTAAGGTCCTAGCTGAGTTTAAGTTGAACCACTTGAGGAAACAATTCAAGATAGGATTGGTGTCTTTCAAATAGAAAGTTAGTTATAATAGGTACTTCACTTAATGTCAAGGTTTTTGGCCAAAGCAAATCGATTAATCGATAAATGTTATTGGATTGAACTATAGGCTTTTAAATGTTATTTGGATATCTACATGATATAGTGATGAACAAAATAAAACATGTACAATATATCATTGCTTAGCGTATAGCTTAAATGATTAAGCATACGATTTTACCTAGATCGTCAGTAAGCAATTGAACTTATGTCAACTATCATGCTTAAGCAATGTCCGCACAAGCTTTAATATTTAAATCATTTTGAGCTCGTACAAGGGAGTCACACAACATTATTTATCATTATATTTAATTCAACTTAATCAAATTAATTTATTAATATCGTAATTTAAAATGGAAAATTTTAATATAAATGTTATGTTGATTTTTATTAGTTTTTATTTATTTATTTAAATCCTTAAAATTAAATAAAATGATTTGCAAGTGTTATGTACTAATTTAATTAATTAAATGGGCTATAATAAATAATTAAATAACTAATAATGGTTATTAATTAGGCCCAAAATTTAAAACATGTCGTAATAATATATAGCGGAAAGAGTTAAGGGTGATCATATGGATAATTACGTAATCTATTACATAATTTAACTCTTGTATAATGATCTTGTTCGAAATAAAATAGGCTTTTGGTCTTATTTTATTTTATATGTATCGTTTCATAAGGATAGAAATAATGAAATAAATAATTAAACGTATATAAGTAGAAAATCCTTAAGAGAAGTATTTTATCAATTGCAGTTACGAATGTTTTTGTACCATGAGTATTGACTCGATATATAAATGCATAATCCTTAAACATTCATAATCAAAATGTACCGAGAAAAGCATATTAATAGATTCATTGAGATAGTGTGTGTAGTACTCTCCATGTGATGGACGATGGGTTACTCATGACCGTTTAGGGCAACAATGTTTAAGTACTTATGGTTGTTTATAACAATCACAAAATGATTCAATAGGAGTCTTTTGTAGGGTAGTATAACTAAGCCAAAATAGAATATCTTATGGCATCGATGTACAGTAGTCTTTAGACTTGAGACTTCCATCGATCATAAGTAAGTAGGTAGTACTTTGATTATGGCCAAACATATGACATGTCAACCATGATACAGTCATAGATAGGCACACGTTGAACTACTTGAAGTGAAAAACTGTGCAAGAGAGGACTCATCTATTTCATTGTAGAAGGTTAATATCACTATAACGTATAGATAGCCTAAAGTTAAAATCTCTAGCCAGAGAAGTAGATTAATTGATAAAGGTTATGGGACTGTATCGAGGACTTTAAAGTGATATATGCTTTTGACCGTAGATCGAACTCTAGATATCTAAGCGATACAGTAATGACAAATAGAATACGTATATAAGATGACATTACCAGGCGAGCTTATAATAAAATAGAAATTGGATTGCTCCTAAATGATCTATAGGCATTGAACTTATTCTCAATATTGTATTTCAGTAAAGTCCAAACGGGCTTCAATATTTAAATTGTTTAAATATTAATTGAGAATGAGTTCACATCATGAGTCAAAAGAACCGCATTGTTAGTTAATTTCTAAGTTCAACCAATATTAAACTAATTTATAAGTATTACAAATTAATAGTAAAATTATTGCAAATGTTGTACTGCTTTTTTCATAGCATTTTTAACAAATTATTTGAAGTCATAAATTAATTAAAACAATGTATAATTATTATTTATTAATTTAATCAAAAAATTAAGCTTGAATGAATTAATTAAATAATTAATTTACAATTAAATTAATTAGGCCCAAGCCCATAAAACCCACAATGGGTGGTTAGCTATGAAAAGAAGAAGAGAGGGCTATGGTTTTGATTTAGAGTAAATCATTTGTTGATTAGAGAGAAAGTGATCATTTATGATCTCATGGTTTTGATTTAGAGTAAATCATTTGTTGATTAGAGAGAAAGTGATCATTAATGATCTTATGGTCCAAAATGTTTATAAACATACCAATTTCTCTCAATCCATACGCACAACAACAATAATAAAACCTAACCTCCATCTATCTCAAAACAAAGGAAAAATTGGTGAAACCTAGAAGGGAGACTTGGAACCTCTATTCAAGGAATTTGGAATTCAATTAGGAGATTGGTAACAATCAAGGTGTCGGCAATCGGCAGGATCGAAGGTACATGTTTATTATACAATCATATATATATATATATATATATATATATATATATATATATAATGGTAAAACTTCCCATTATCTTCTTTAACCTTTTAACTTCGGCCGGGGCAATTAGAAAAAAACTTTAGATTTAAATTTTGAGCTTATATATGTACAATATTTTAATTAACATACAATTGCATTCACAACATATGTATATACATACATACACACACATATACATAAGAAATTATTATTATAACCACGAAAACACCATATATACATACGTAGTATACGTATATATGCATATGTGTGTGTGTATACACACACATGTATGTATGTATATATGGCATGGTCGTGGTTATAAGAATAATTTCATATATATACATACATACATATATATATATGTATATGTATATATATATTTGTGTGTATGTAATGTATATACAGAAAAAAAAATTGATTTAAAATAAAACATACATTCATGCTACTTATATTTAAAGTTTTTTATTGCAATTTTTTGCATTTAGGATGTTAGTACAAAATTGAATTTAATTTTATGCATATATTAAAAAATATAAACATGTTGTATGATTTAATTACAACAAGAGTTATATATATAGTTATTTATATTATGTTTAAGAAAATTATAAGTATTTAAGTTTACTTTCGATTTTTTCTAAAAATAATACTTATTTATTTTAATTGAATAAATTAGAATCAAACAAGTTGAAAATGTGTTCTAAATACAAGCTATGAGACAAAACATTAAATATGTACGTATGTATGTATGTATCAAAATTTAATAAAAGGAAGAATTTTATTTTATAATCGAATTTTTATTTTATTTTAATTTACATGTATGCATGTGTGTGTGTCTATATATTTGTTATTAACTGAAATTGACGCTATTCGTAATTTATTATAAATGTGATCACCATGGGTTCCAATGGTTATTTATTAACATTTGATTGTTTAATCATGCACACTCTATGTAACGACCCAGAATTTTATCGCTTTGATTTGTGAATATTTAATTAATTTTAAATGTTCAAATTAATGAATTTAATAATTAAATTACCCCTTTATAATTTATAACTAGCAATGATGAAATTATTTCCAAGATGTGTTTACAAAACTAATTAGTTCAAAGAAAAATCGAAAATGTTACGGGAAAGCTTTTTCAAAAATCCTGATTTACATCTTTTAAAAGTTGTATATAAGGTTATAAAACACCTTAATATATTTAAAAAACACATTTATAAAATTAAGATGAATTTAATTAAGTATGTAAAGGGGTGTGTGTGTGTATATATATATATATATATGTTTACTTGAGTAAAAAGAAAGTGATGTGACAATTTTTAAGTTTAAAATTAAATAAAAGAAAAATCATGACATGTCCTTACATCTTACATCTTAAGTACAAGAGAGGGTATTATCTGGTGGACAAAAGGGTGAACCTTTGGTCCTTCCATGTGCATCATGATGAGGAGGGTGCAGGTGATGATGTGGCATGAGTTTTATGGCGGGTATTGTACTTTAGGGCAAAAAGGTATTTTTTTTTTTGAACAGGTACTTTATATACAACAAATCATTGGGACAACATATCCCATGTCAAATAAACGTTCGAAAGCAAGTTTCGAACTTGTGACATCCTGCACCAAAGCCGAATCAATTAACCACTTGGACAAGGGTGCTTGTCGCAAAAAGGTAATTTGCTATGTATCATTTTATATAAAAACAATTTCTCTTTTTTTCTACCTTCTCATTTTCATTTCATTTTTCAATTCTAAACTCATTTTTCATCTTGCTAAGCTTCTTTCTATTTCTACAGCTTCCCAAGTTAGAAAAATCTTCTCTTTTTATTTGAAAATCTCTTATACTTATGTAAAAACACTTCCTTTCTACCTTGCACCTTGTCCCTTCTTAAAAACAAGTCCTATACTCCTCCACATCCTTATGGCCAAGCTAGTCATGCTTAGGCCGAGCCATATGACCTCATCTATGTCATAAAAGTTGGGTTTTGTCTAAAATAAGTCTAGATCAAAGGCTTTTTTCAAGTCTAGGGGGAATTTTAGTTAAGCTTGAGCTTTGGAAAGTATAAACTCACTCATTTTGTAAAAATTTACACCTTTATCTTATAGTTGTATTTATATGTAAATATGATTTTTATATTAACTTGTCATGTTGTTTGGATGTGAATATGTTTGTATTTGTTTGTGAATGGGATTTAGACTTGATAAAGAAGTTCAAAGGTGTTGCGATTGATATAAAGTTTAGGCATTTGTTATGTTTATGGTAAAGTTATGAGCTTTGGTTAGGTTTATGGTTGTGATATGATTTTATATGCTATAAAAAAGAGTGTATAGGAGTATGCTAAGAAAATTAACACATTTGTATGGTTTGACGACTTGGAATACTTGTGTAAACAATTTGGTTATTTGTTTTCAAAAATCAGAAGAGTTTTCAAGTTTCAAACTTTGTTTTAGTTTTACAAAACTCTTACTTTATATTTTAAATAGTTAGTAAGCTTCCATGATTCAAAATGGAAAGCTATGACAAGTTTTTTAAGTTATGATCCATATAGCGGTAGTCGCAACGGATGCAATTTCGCTAAAAGCCCATTTTTTGCAAATTAAGTTTTTATACTTAACATTTGAAAATATTTTATAAAACTAAGTTAATAATGATTAAGAAGTTAATTAAGAATTTATTAATTAATTATTAATTAATTATTAATTAATTATTAATTAAGTTTGGTAATTAATAATTAATTAAGTATTAAACAAGGTTTATTAATTATAATTAATCTTTGATTAACCAAGATTAATTTTTAATTAATTATGAACTACATATATGATTTATTTTTAATTGATCATTAATTAAATATAGGGTTAATTATTAATTGATTATTAAGTAAGTGTTTAATTATTCTAATTAATAATTAATTATGGTTTAATTTATAAACAAATTATTTACTAAAGGTTAATTATTTATTAATCAATAATTAAATTAAGTTAAGACTTAATTAAGATTTAATTATTATTTTTCAAGAAGGATTTAACTTGTAATTAATTATTTAAAAAAAGGTTTAAGTTCTTAATTACATTGTTTCCCAAAGATCAATTTGTTTAAAAGCAACTTTTTTTTACAAAGAATAGGGTTGGACATATGGGACTTCATTGTCGATACCATTAAGTAATCACACAAATATGATTAGGTTATATTAATCTTAACATCCGTTTAGCAGAATAAATCTCCATTCTGCTATAACTCAATTGTTTGATTATGTAGATATCTGTTAGTAGAATAAATCTCTGTTCTGTTAAAACTGAGCTTAATAGATTGTTTAGACATCTATTTAACACGACAAATCACCATCCTACTACTATGTTAATTGGACATGTATCTTTCGTTTGGTTTTATTGACATGTTATTCTTTGAGTTGGTTATGGATTTTATTTACATATATGTTGGCTTGTGTAAATAACTGTCATGTGACTTGGAGTCAAAATTAATTAAAATGGTAGCTTGATTCAGTACCATTTTGGTCACTAAGCCTCCTTTCAAAATTTGTAAAAGTTATGGTTTTTAAATTGAATTTAATTTTATATCAATTCGAGGATAAGTGTTTTAGATGGTTTTGTAAGATGTCCGATTATTTTAATAAAGTATGTACAAATAATATTTTGTAAATAATATTTTTATAAAGATATTATAAAGAAAGATTTGTAAAAGAGTTTTATAAATGATTTTGGATATTTATAGAAGAATTTTATAAATGACTTTTGGATATTTACAAAAGAGTTTTATAAATGAATTTAGATTTTAAGAAAAAGAGATTTAATAAATGGTAACGATTTATAAAAAGGATTTATTAAAGAAATTTATAAAAGAATAGGAGATGAGGTTTCTCTTAACCGACCTTCATAATTATGGTAGTGTGGACAATTGTTCCTTCTTAAAACTGAAGAAATAGTGTTTGGTGCTGTCCTTATCTCTAATTTAAATAACATTTGTTTGATCCTTTAATACGATTTTGAAATAAGAAATCTATCACAAACATTTCGTGAATATGCTTATGCCATTGAGATAAATAAATGGATGTTTTGATAAACGTTGAAAAGTGATTTACATAAATGAAAACTTATTTTGAGGCTTAGTGGATGCTATAGGAAAATTAAATCTCTGGGTTATTGTTTGATTGTGTATTTGATGGTTAAATAACGGACTATCAAATCTTGACCTGTTTTGACTAACGAAGTACGGTTATATATTCGAGGTCTCTGGTGAGGACTCAAATTCCTGTTGCATACTTCCAAAAAAATCATAATTGAATTAGCGGAAAATTACAGCTTAGTTGGGAGACACAAGTTTCGAATAAGTATGATTTATCTGAACCACTCCAAATTAAGAAAGTTCGTGATGGATCGTTATGAAATATGCCATGGAGCTATGCTGTTCTTCTTTAGGTTGATTCCAAAATTGAAGATAGTAAATGTTGTTTGTTTTTTCGATCTTAAAACAACTTGTACGGATAAATGTTGGCATTTGCACTTCTGCTTGGAGGGTAGTGTTGGCGTTCCAAAATGGTCTGCTAGGAGAAAAATGATAATCATGGCCTCTCAAACCTCATATCTTGATAATGGTTAAAACATGTTAAATGTTGTAGGGCTATGTGGGTCGCACCCTCTAGGGTATGATCATCCCAAGATTTAGTGTCGATGTCACTATGCATGCTTCAGGGCTCATTTTTGATTGTTGATCACAACCATGGAGTGATCATATTTGGTACTATCTAGTAAGAGGGTAAGCCGGTTGTGATGGCAAAGGTTGAAAGGTTTTCGATCCCACTATACATTTTATCTAGAAGTGTATAGATTTTCAAAAGGTAGTCCTTTACCTTGCCTTTGTTGGAAATTCATTCTCCAATACGTGCCTTCAGTTTTTGATTTATGCCTATTGTTGCTATCATGTACACACATCACATCTACTTGATATATTTACTTTAAACCCTTAGACAATACGATACTGGATTTTTTAATAAAATGGTTTGGTTATCGTAAGGTGAAAACCCATTCGTGCTTATATGTGGCGAGGTCTTACAAGATACAATTGATTTCAAAGGATTTTATAAGTTATAATGAAATTTCTTATGATTTGAGTTTCTCATGCTAATTTTACCAGACTGAACCGTGCGTTGTTTTCTTATAATGCTCGAGTCATACCTAGCATGTTTTCAGATTAGCTTTGGATGCGTTGGAGTTCAAGAGATGAGCTAGCGGTCCAAGATGTAGCTCTCGTATATATTTTTATTTTCTCCATATTGCATGAAATTTGTGACAATTATGTAGGGATAGGTGTTATAACTGTCCAGATAGATGATAGGCTAGTAACATGATGGATGTATGTATATAAAAGTTTTTTCTTATAAAGATCATTGCTATATTATAGATTATTCATTGCGATGTAAAATTCTTTGTTTAGTTTCTTCCTGTCTTCTTTCTTCTTCTTTCTTCTTCTTTCACCTAACCATCTGTCTTTCCAGCAATTGGTTGTTCAACAAATCATACCATGTATGTATTAATGTCGACTTCTAAGGGTCGAAAAGGCAGATCATTTCGTTCTAAATTATATGCGACGTTTATTCTAACAACCCGCACCTTAACGTGCATGGATTTCAACTAAATCAAAATCCAAGTCCATTAAGGAATGGATCGATGGTGTTGATAACTTGTAATAAATATAAGTTTAATTAAGAGCAGACACGCAAAAAAATAGTATAATATAATAAAAAATATAAGCCGATTAAGGCTACTACCTTGGAATCGTTATTATTCTTTGGATATCTAGTGGTCTTACCAGTGCCAAGCACGAATGATAAGATATATCCATCTATTGTTCCCGTCTTACACCAATAGCTTGTCCCTTTAAATCTATCTTGTGTGTTGGTAAATTGCATACTTTATCTATAACACTGGTTTATGTTAATTGATTTCTATTTAAGTTTATCTCTAATATCCATGGGATTATTCATTTAATTCCACTTGGGCGTACCATATATCCACCCTTTTTTAGGTACAACTATATATATGTATATGCATATATATATATATATATATAAGCGTTATACTATCCAAAAATGAAACTCCGGCCATTTAATACTTCCTAAATAATAAGGAGGTAGACTCAACGACTGTTTAGTACCTCAACCCCAAAGCGAGCCCTCCGTAACGTAATCGATAGTCAACCGACCCTAACCACGAAGGTCAGCGACCCTAAGATATGGATTTATAATTTAATTAGCAATATTACTCATGCATCTCAAAGACTTATCTGAGGGTTAACTAGCCCACATCCAACAAATAAACAATCAGTTAAACTTTGAGGTCCTTGCATATCCCATATGAATTCTACACTAGTAGAAAGCGAAATCCATCAAAGTGTAACCTAAGTCTTTGCTAACGACCGCTCGAGACTCCCGGTAGTCAAAGCCTATATGTCAGACCTACTCCTAAATACTGTTTTATTAACTACACTTACATAGTCTACCGACCCCTACAACCAAAATCTCGTTTAGACTAACCTAATATAAGTCAAGGAAAATTCTCACTCTAGTTACTTAATGCTCTTGTTTAGAAATGAAGCACTCCATTTCCAATTAGGCATTGTCATAGGTTATTTAAGACTTCTTATACAAAGAGCAGGCAGACTCAACGGCCATTTAATACCACAATACTCGAAGTAAACCCCTTGACGGTGCTAAATGTACTAAGCCATTTAATACTTCAAATATAGAATGAACCCCTAGTATATTTTCTCCAAACCAATACATGTACATATATTTCCCCATTCAAGTGTCTTATAGTCGGAAATGTTTCACGTCATAGTATGCATAACACAAATGCAGGTAGCCTCTAAATGAAGGGTAGACTTCCGTTGTGTAACTATCGCGACCCAAATTTCAGCGTTCAAAAATCGACACCCGTACTTCACTTGTACTCGAATGCCGCAGATTCAACCGTTGAAATTCAAATCGTGCCGGAGATTATAACACATTAAGTATAACAACACAGCGGAAGAAAAAGAACAATATCATTGATATACAACAGATACAATATCTGATACAATAATGATACAATTTAGATATTGATACAAATATTAGAGATACAAGACAACCATGGAAAATAACACAAGGAGATGGTCTAGACTTTACAACCATCGACAGTGGAAAGATAGTTCCAACAGAATTCCAAGTGAGAAAGCGAGAATCCAATATCAAGCGACTCCATTGCCAAAGCTCCAAAGTCTCCAAGCCAAGAAACTCGAACCACTATCAAGTTAAAATGTAGCAATCCCAAATCCAGAGAAACAAATGCTATCGCCAAATCCAAAAGGCTAGATGCAACGAATCTACACCTACTATTTGATTATCTGAAAAATCCAACTCTAGACTGCCCGTGTGAAAAATTGTGAGCACCTAGAGTTTAGGATGGGAACAATAAACTCTGGGTCAGTCATGGGACTGGTATGAGCAAACGAAAACAATTTTAAACAAACAAAAAAAGAATTTAAGTTGGAAATTCGCAATGCTTTTTGGAAAATGAAACTGCCATAAGGCCACCCGCCACACACACAATGCAAGTGCACACTTGGAGGAGATTTCTCCTTATGACGGTAAAAAATGCTTGATACGCGAAAATCATTTGATATTATTATTAGTGCATATTGTAGAAAACATTTCGAAAGTATAATTTTAATCATAGCCAGCATACATACCATTATAGTTTGCCTACTATAACTACCATATTAGATGGCGGGTTCTACAACTAAAACCGTATAAGGCGCGTATTGGATGATTGGATTTCCAACAAATGGTCAGTCTAAGGAACTTCCTTAATAAATGGGACGCCTCTGGAGGGACGCCCCCAATAACCAAAATGGTTCCCTACCGACACAAGGCCGGATTACCACTTCCCGGAAGTAACCCTCAAGGGATGCCATCCCCGGTCGTAACCAACCTTTATTCGAGCACTCGACACCAACAACCACAAAGTAATAAATTTGCAGTAACCACATAGGTTAATATCTGGGCTCCATACCATGATATCACCTCTATCCATAAGAGATGGACATACCCTAGAGGCGCGACCCTACAACCTTGCCGCAAAATTCATGTTTCGACCATTTCTAGGTTGTGAGGCTCGATGAAGTCTCGTCCACAAAGCTACGCTTTTCACAAAGCCATGCTTTGATCAACAAATGATCAGCAGCACTTCGTATGTTACATTGCCAAATTAGGAATGTATCACTAGTAACCATCAACTACATAACCTCTAAGCTCGTACGTCTCAGAGAAGGGTGTTGAGCTAAGAGTAAATTCTCTGCCACCAAACAGAAATGTATTTGATAGAAACCAGCTTTACAACTCAAATTGTAATGCCAGACACATATCCATATAAGTCTGTTTCAGGTTCGAACAGAACCGAAGGCACTTCAAAAGAATCCCTTGCAATCCGGGTATTCACAATCTCGATCAGACTCCCCATCACATATGGAGATCTCTATACCGTAGCCTCTCAGTGCAGAGTCATTCGATAGGTTATCCAATCGTTCTCGTAAATACCCGGTCTTCACCACAGGTCTTCAAATGCTATCCATATCGTCGTATCATTATTCAGAATGGGTTATATGACACAAGTTCCTCTCCCGGCTAAACCGAATAATGAGCGCAATATTTAAAAACATATGGATATTGGGATCTCAGTTAAGTCACAACTTAAAACCCAAAATTTTATTTCAAATGGTTTAAACAAATTACCATTTCCAAATCTTTAAACAAAAAGATTTACTTCACAAAGTTCACCCATCTTTCACAAAGATTCATTTACGACTTTCAAAACAATTTCCCTTTCAAACTGGATTAACTCATCCAATCTTTAAATCAAAGATTCAATTCATAGCTTTTAAAACCATTCCCATTTCAAAACAAAATTTATACAAAAGATACACCATTTAAAACCCTCTTCAATTTCAAAACAAGGTTCGACCATCTTTCACAAAGATTAATTCACAGCTTTCAAAACTATTTCAATTCAAACTTGAAATCTTTCAACACAAATTGGAAATCCTTTCTTTATATGAAAGCTTTTATTATTTGAAAACAAATAGTTTTCGTTTTTGGAAAACTCCGATTACATTTATACAAGTTAAAGTCCTTGGGTTAAATTCAAATTCCTAAAACAATACTTTTAAATTGGTTTAAAACCCACATAAACACATTTATGACTTGTATAACATTTTTAAACCATAGTTCCTAAACATAGAATTTAATTTCAAACCTTGAATTCAAATCAAATTATTTAAATTTCAAAACTTTATTAAGTTATTCAAAATAATTTTTATTTTCAAAATTCCCTTTTCAAAAAATTTTCATATTTAACCCAATACCATTTCCAAAACCGTTTGGATTCAAAATTTCAATTTTAAAAACCATTTCAAAAATCTATGACTTAACCAATTTCCTCGTGCAATCCATATTTGTGTGTGTATGGTGTAGTCCAAGGGTTTTACCCAATAGTGCAACAACATCAATCATTACAGATTCAAACACATCAATTCGATAAGCAGTATAATACTATAACGCTTATCTTCATTCGCAGATTCATAGATAATATAAACTCATCACAGATAAATAAATTACATTCATTACAGATAAACAAATCACATCTCAAATATCAAAAAACTTCATATCACAAAGCATTGCTCATCAGGAATATCAAACAATTCAAGGTATCCGATGCAAACCAAACATTCATAAGTAAGATCAATCAATTATCCGATTAATTTAAATCATATCAATACTTATCGCTAATCCAGGTTAATTAACATCAATTAATTACAAATCATTTAATTAATTATCCTTAATCATTTATTAATTAATTAATCAACCTTAATTAATAAATCAATCCATCTTTAATCATTAAATAATTAACCTTTAATCATTTAATTATCCTTTAATTAATTTATTATCCTTAAATTAATTATCCTTAATTAATTTCATTAATTAATTAGCCCTTAATTGATTATCATTCCTTAATCACCTTCATTAATTAATTAACCTTAAGTTAATTACACAATTAATTATCCCTTAAGTACATTAAGTAATTGCACATTAATTAACCTTTAATCATCAATTAATCAACCTTCCTTAATTAATTATCATTCCTTAATCACCTTCTTTAATTAATTAACCTTAAGTTAATTACATAATTAATTATCCCTTAAGTACATTAAGTAATTACACATTAATTAACCTTTAATCATCAATTAATTAACGTTTAATTATTAAGTAATTAACCTTTAATCACTTAATAAATCTTTAAAACTATAAATTAATTAACCAACACTTAATTAATTTCATTAATAAATTATCCCTTAAATTCACTTATTTTGAGTAATCATACTTTAATAAATCTCATTAATTAATCATCCTTTAAGTAATAATCTTAAATCAAACATATAAAATAAATAATCTTTGTCTAAAAGAAATAGTTTGAGAATTTAATTTAAAACTTGATCTTATTTTGACTAAAAAAACTTGTTAACAATTTAATTATTACCCAAGGCATACCAAGGTTTCCACGATCAAAATCCCGAGCCTTCCCCTTCTTTTTTTTCTTTTCTTTAAAACTTTGTTAAAATTTAAAAATCTGTTATGAGTGAAGAAAACTCTCGTGTACAACATAATGACAAACTCAAGCAATTCCTCCTCTACCCCGTTCCATTCCCAAGTTTTCCCATGTTTGGCTTCGAGCCAATTCTTCTTCTCCTACCTACAGTAACTACTGACACCAACGCCTCATCGTGCACGTGCAAACGCTGCCTGGTCGATTCCGACCATCACCACGAGCTCCGACAAGTTTCCAGCAAACTTCCCTAGCCATCTGATAACCCAGATTTTCGAATTCTACCGAGAATCAAAATCGAGCATATTAGTTTCCATCAGAACCTAAACCTCGAGCAACTAAACCCATCACCGACGACAATCCCAATCATCGACCACCTCGCCATCTTACCTAAGACTGCATTAGACCATGACGCATCCATCCCTCAAAGTCACGACGACTTCGACCGTCGAACGACCCATCCTTCCAACATCAACCAAAAACCGTCCTTAAAACCTAGTTTGTCGTCGCTACACCACCACGTCGTATTATAAAATCACTCACCATTTTTCCAACAACCACCAACACATCAGTTTCCTTCAATATTGATCACGACGTCCAGTTCGATGCTAATCGCCGGAATTTGACCATTTTGTGTTTTTCGTTCAAACCCGTAGTCCTACTTCAATTCAAATCTAAAAATCACAATTTTATTTTTAAAATTCAACATTTACAAGCACTAATCGAATTGCATGATCAAAACAGGGAATTAAATCATTTGATTTTTTATCATTAAAAGATCATTACTGTAAATTTTTAATTTCCGGCAACCTATTCGTTAATTATACTTATTTATATATTTATAAATAATGTTATACTCATATGAACATTATTCATTCAGCAATCAAAGCCTAAAATATTTTGTGTTGGGGTAATTTAAATTTTCAAATAAGTTTTAAAACCTGGAATAGAGGCATGTTGCCTGTACACAATCATGCACACAGTCATCCATACATATATATAAGCATGCAAGCACATTTCACAACTTACATCAAAGACTTATCAAATGCAAGCCGAGATTTAAACAAATTTGAGGTGTTTAGAAGTTAGTTTGCTCACCTTGGATGGTTTGAAAGCAGAAACAAATTCTTTTGCCTGGAACTTGCAATTTTAAACTGCTCTGGTTTTTGATCTGATTTACTCCAGGTCTAAAGATGCTTTAAACTTTGCTATTGATCTGAACTTGTTGTTTGAATTCTTGTTGAAGTTGATTTCCAGGTTCCTGATCTGTTGCTTTTGAACTGGAATCCTATTTTCCAGGTTTGAGATTTTGAAGTTGTTTGCTTTGTTTGATTTTTTTCCTCTGATCTTGTCTGAGAAAAAAAAATTCTTCTGAAATTTGCTTTACAGGTTTATTGAACTTTCCTGTTTATATTTTTGAGTTGAGAATTTTCTTACAGGGCTTTGATTCTAGGATTTCTTGGTTTGAAGTAGTTGATCAAGTTTATTTTATGGCTTTGGAAAAATAGTTTAACATAGTTTAAGACAAAGGAAAATTTGAATAGAAGGATGAAAGGAATAATGAGCAGCCTATTTTCTTTAAATTTTATGTTATTTGTAAATTAAAAAAACGGTGCCACTTGTTATTACCAATAATACTATTCTTACACTTGTAATTACATATCCTCTTTATTTTACAAATGTCCTAAATAAGAATTTTAAGTTAAAAACCCTTAAGCTAATAAATTTATGAATCATATTTTCTTATTAAATTCTGTATACATACAAATTAAATCTTTATCTCATGTTAATATTTAAAACAAAATGTATCAAACTTTTTTTTATTAAATCTATATATACATACATGTTTTGTATTTTTTTATTCATACATTTCCTATTAATTATATTTATACTCATATCAATTTTTTAAAGAAAATGGTTCTAACCTAATTATACTTTAATAAACAAACTCATATATCGTATATATAAGTTTCTTAAAATTTAACTTTTAAACAACTTTTGAAAATTGATTATATCTAGTTCAAAATATAATTTCCAAATATATATATATATATATACATATATATATTTATTAAAATTAGGAAACAAATTTATTTCCAACATATTTATTTTTATATTCCAAATCAAAATTCTTATTCGCAATTTATTGAATTTTCAAATCAATTCTTTTATTTACAATCTTTTGATATATATATATATATATATTCAATTTTTCAAATTAATTGTTAACCCGCCTTTTTACCAGGCCATGGACATGCGGGTTTAACTTAATCGGTTGCACGTTCGTCAAGGCTGGTGTACGATGGATTCAGTCGACTGGATGGATGGATGACGCAACGTGCTTAGGAGATGGAAACATGACTGGATAAAGATGGATCAACTATAGTTTGGGTCTAGGAAATATGGTTCGGCATTGGCAATCATTCGGCATGGTAGGTCGACCGGCACGATGGATCGTTCGGCATACGAGGTCGCTCGGCATGTTGGATCGTTCGGCATTGGTAGGTCGCTCGGCATCAGGGATCGTTCGGCATGGTAGGTCGTTCGGCAGGATGGATCGTTCGGCATCAGGGATCGATCGGCATTAGATGTATCGCTCGGCATCCTAGCAGCGTTCGGCATGGAAGTAGCGTTCGGCATTAGACTAGCGTTCGGCATGATGGCATCGTTCGGCATTGGACGAGTGTTCAGCATGGAAGCATCATTCAACATCCAACCTCGTTCGGCATCAGACATCGTTCGGCATCGGGGTAGTTCGGCACTCATTAGTGGCTCGGCCTTTGGATGGTTCGGCATCCGATGGTGGCTCGGCATAAAGAGGAGGACGGCAGATGCCGCTCGGCATAAGGTCCTGGTTCGGTATTAGGAGGTTGGCTCGGCATTAGGAGGTAGGTCGGCCTGAGGGTTTAGCAAAGGATGGTACGGCCATGGTTGTTGTTCGGCACGAGTAGTTCGGTTACAATGGGAAGCACGGTTCGGCATATGGCCTTGGTGTGCCGGAATCATTCAGAGAGCCCAACATCTACCTGGACGTGTCTATAAATAGAGCACGTAGAGCTTCAGAAAAAGGGACTTCATTTTTATATTCTTCTTCTTCTTCTCCTCTGCTTTCGGACTTTCTATTTTCTAAGGCTAAGGCTAGCCTACCACTTTGTAACTATAACTGATTCTCATATTGATAAGAAAGAAAACTTCTGGAGTGGACGTAGGCCAGAGTTAGCCGAACCACTATAAAATCAATTGTTCTTTACTGCTTTCGTTTTAATTTTAACTGTTCTTCATATTATTACTCTCTACACACACTCTATCTGTTACCAGTAACTGTTAATTGGTGTTTTCATTTACATTTGGGTGTTAGTGACCAATTTTGGTGCTAACATTTTGGTGCTTTCACTGAGAATTGAACTCAGGAATTTTGGAGTTAGAAACTTGGATTTAAAAGAGCAATGGCTAGACCATCAGCAAGGAAGCAAGTAATGGAAAGGAGCAATCAGGAGGGAAGTCAAGAGGCTTCCTCTGGAGATGGAGCAGGTGGAGCATCCATTTACATCACTAGAGAGGAAATGGAGGCGATGATGAAAAGACAAGAGGAGATGATGCAGACTCTTCTCAGACAATTTGCACAAACAGAAAATGCAGGAGCTCAGATCCGTGGAGCTGGATCAGAAGCACTCAACCAGCAAGCAGAGGGAATAGCTCGGCAGGGGGCAACCCCCAATCAGCAAACAGCTATCAATCCAGATGGATCTAGACTTGGGGGCATACCACCAGGAAATGTTGGACCAACCCATGGAGGGATACCAGACGATGTTGTGCAACCCGACACCAACAGGAGTGCAGGAGTGCGAGATGAGGAGTATGTGTTAGAATTCCCTCATAAACTCGGGGGGCAGACCAGAGGCGATGGACAAGGATTACATCTTGGGGGCAACGACAGATTAGCGGAGATGGTTAGACGGGCTATGAGAGGTGGATTGGTAAATAGAGACTTGGAGGATGTAAATAGGAGTCCTTTTACTCCTACTATCAGGCAAGCTAGGAACCCACCCGAATTTAAGCTACCAAATTTGGAAATGTATAATGGGAAGGCGGATCCAACGGTTCATCTGACGAAATACATAAGGCATATGTAGGTATTGGGGGCATCGGATGAGGTCATGGCTCGATGCTTCCCATTGTATTTGACAGATATCGTAGCTATGTGGTTTAGACAGCTGGAGAATGGTTCTATCGGCACATGGACGGAGCTAATTGAGAGGTTTATGAGACAGTTTCGGGTCCACATAGTTAGACCCAAGAACGTGATGACTCTGACATCTATGAAACAATGGAAAGGGGAATCGCTCAGGGATTTCTTAACCAGATTCAACGCAGCGGTAGCCTCAGTGGATTGACCCGATCCGTCAATGGTTTTGATGGCAGCCGTCTCGGGAATCGCGAATAACTCGGATTTCAAAATATCATTGGAACGGGACCCACCGAGGGATCTCGGGGAGTTCTATCATGAGGCGGAAAGGTTCTTGAGACAGGAGGATGCGCAGGCTGAGAGAGTAGGGAGAGAGGCTGAAGCTTATGCAGTGAGGGGTGGAGGTCCATCCAGGGAGGATCTAAGTAAAGATGATAAAGGAAAAAGGAAAACGAATGGAAATGGTGGCACTTCGAAGAAACCTCGGAGGGAGTTAAAGTTTTCTTCTTACACAGATTTAACTGAGACTCTAGAAAGGATTTACTTGGACACTCGAGGGCGGCTCCAATACCGAAGGCCAGCAAAGACAGAGCCTTCAGAATACGAACGGACATCGGGAAAGCATTGCCTATTCCATGAGCTGGATGGGCACAACACAAATGACTGTAGGCATTTGAGGGATATCATTGAGGAGCATGTAAGGAATGGTCACCTACAGCAATATGTCAGGAATCGAACTATGGCAGGGGAGCAAGAGCAGCCACCACCTACCTCTAGCAATGGCGGCATTGGGTCTGGTCAACGCCGGTTTACTATCAACTAAACAGGTTCATGGTTTTGAATAAGTAATAGAAATCAAAGTAATACGGCTAGGTCACTTACACACGTACGGGATTGAGGACGGTCCCTAGGCGTGCTCTGAGATGACTGAAAACCGTACTACTTGAGTCTATGAAATTCTGCTTTCTTTCTAGTTTTTTGCAAACTTTGGTTCTCTCTTTCGTATTTCGGACATTTACTTTTCTTTGGTATGGTTTTGGAGTTTGGATTGAACTCCCGATTTGGTTGGTTTTTTCTTGGTTTCCCATTCTGGTTTGGATGTTTGATTTTTTGATACGGATTTCTGGTTTTATATTTGGTTTTGGATCAATGTAATAAACAGTCCAGGTTTTATAATTATTGCCCCGACCGGAGAGACGGGGCAATGATCACAAGTTACGAGTCCCTTCGCCGGAGAGCGAAGAAATGGACTCGGGCAGAATATCAAAGTCCTTGACCGGAGAGTCGGGGCCGGAGAATATAAAAAGTCCTTGACCGGAGAGTCGAGGCCGGAGAATATAAAAAGTCATTGACCGGAGAGTCGAGGCCGGAGAATATAAAAAGTCCTTGACCGGAGAGTCGAGGCCGGAGAATATAGAAAGTCCTTGACCGGAGATTCAAGGCCGGAGAATATAAAAAGTCCTTGACCGGAGAGTCGAGGCCGGAGAATATAAAAAGTCCTTGACCGGAGAGTCAAGGCCGGAGAATATAAAAAGTCCTTGACCGAAGAGTCCAGGCTGGAGAATGTAAAAAGTCCTTGACGGAGAGTCGAGGCTGGTGAATATCAAAGTCCTTGGCCGGGGTGCCGAGGCTGGAGAATATCAAAATCCTTTGCCGGATTGCTGAGGCCGGTGAATATCAAAGTCTTTGACCGGAGAGTCGAGGCCGGAGAACATACAAGCCCGTGATGGAAAAGTCAAGGCTGAAATAGGATAACACGACCCGGCGAGGTCTACAAAATCAAGATTAAGCCCGGAGAGGTCATGGATTTGATGATATGGTTACAAAAAGGATGTGGACTTTGGATATCAGATTTGAGGCTATTCAAAACACACCTTCCAATAGCAAGACATGTTTTGGGGGGCAAGTGTTAACCCGCCTTTTTACCAGGCCATGGACATGCGGGTTTAACTTAATCGGTTGCACGTTCGTCAAGGCTGGTGTACGATGGATTCAGTCGACTGGATGGATGGATGACGCAACGTGCTTAGGAGATGGAAATATGACTGGATAAAGATGGATCAACTATAGTTTGGGTCTAGGAAATATGGTTCGGCATTGGCAATCATTCGGCATGGTAGGTCGACCGGCACGATGGATCGTTCGACATACGAGGTCGCTCGGCACGTTGGATCGTTCGGCACTGGTAGGTCGCTCGGCATCAGGGATCGTTCGGCATGGTAGGTCGTTCGGCAGGATGGATCGTTCGGCATCAGGGATCGATCGACATTAGATGTATCGCTCGGCATCCTAGCAGCGTTCGGCATGGAAGTAGCGTTCGGCATTAGACTAGCGTTCGGCATGATGGCATTGTTCGGCATTGGACGAGTGTTCAGCATGGAAGCATCATTCAACATCCAACCTCATTCGGCATCAGACATCGTTCGACATCGGGGTAGTTCGGCACTCATTAGTGGCTCGGCCTTTGGATGGTTCGGCATCCAATGGTGGCTTGGCATAAAGAGGAGGACGGTAGATGCCGCTCGGCATAAGGTCCTGGTTCGGTATTAGGAGGTTGGCTCGGCATTAGGAGGTAGGTCGGCCTGAGGGTTTAGCAAAGGATGGTACGGCCATGGTTGTTGTTCGGCACGAGTAGTTCGGTTACAATGGGAAGCACGGTTCGGCATATGGCCATGGTGGGCCGGAATCATTCAGAGAGCCCAACATCTACCTGGACGTGTCTATAAATAGAGCACGTAGAGCTTCAGAAAAAGGGACTTCATTTTTATCTTCTTCTTCTCCTCTGCTTTCGGACTTTCTATTTTCTAAGGCTAAGGCTAGCCTACCACTTTGTAACTATAACTGATTCTCATATCGATAAGAAAGAAAACTTCTGGAGTGGACGTAGGCCAGAGTTAGCCGAACCACTATAAAATCTATTGTTCTTTATTGCTTTCGTTTTAATTTTAACTGTTCTTCATATTATTACTCTCTACACACACTCTATCTGTTACCAGTAACTGTTAATTGGTGTTTTCATTTACATTTGGGTGTTAGTGACCAATTTTGGCGCTAACATTAATCCATAATTAAATTTTTAATTAAAATATTATTCAAAATATTTATTTCTGAATTTCCAATTAGAAATTCTATTTAAAAATCATATTTATATTCATTTATATTAATAAACAAACAAATATCTATTTAATTTTTTTGGAAAATACCAAATAAATTCACAATTAAATTTCGAAAATTAAATAAACTATCAATTTAAATTTGATTTAAAAATGGGAATGTTACAGATTCCCCCTTAAAAAAATTTCGTCCCCGAAATTTGCTAGGGAGATAACAAAGAATACATGAAAAATAGAAAAATATCTTTCCGGATCAAACTGAATATCTATCCTGCATTTGGCTTACCAAATCAGAATATCAAAAATAAATTCAAGAACAAGTCATTCAATACTTCACAAGATACTCGGGTCACCAGATCTACGAATATGCAGGGCATTGGTTAGTTCGAAGGATAACTGACCGTTCGTAGAATGAATCTGGACCCCAAAGAATATACTAATGGATACAATCCAATTCAAGTTGGAATACCCTAAAGTATTCACTAGCTTGTCCCTCATCGGACTTTGACTCTCACAAGAAATTACAATAGAATTTCAAACTTTGGTTTTGACCCAAGTCGTTTTACGATACAAATTAATCTATCTTCATATTTTGTTAACCAATTTATTTCAATTTTAAAATTTCAAACATATTGAAGTTAAAAACGGGAAGATTGATAAGAAACCGATGAAGTAAGGATTTACTACAGCGATTCGCAGGGCCATCACCACACTAAAGCTTCTTTTGGAGCTGCCACGAAGTAATCAAAGAATCAAAATTGAATGGCGATCAAAAGAGATTGATAGGAAAAGATTATTTCCATTGTTGTTACAGGGCATTGACCATATGAAGTGGTACTTCCCTGTCCCCTATCTCGTCTTTTTCTTGCACTCATACTCACTATCAGTGGATAATAAGAGAATTTACAGAGGCATACAGACTAACATCTTAGGGATATACTCATTCTAGGGTATATTTCACCCTATCTCTAATGAGTTACCTAATGTGTTATACTCCTGAGCTAAAGTTTCAACCTTCAGCTCTGATACCAAAATGTCACGACCCAAATTTCAGCGTTCGAAAATCGATACCCGTACTTCACTTGTACTCGAATGTCGCAGTTGAAATTTGACTCGTGCCGGAGCTTATAACACATTAAGTATAACAACACAACGGAAGAAAAAGAACAATATCATTGATATACAACAGATATAATATCTGATACAATAATGACACAATTATACATTGATACAAATATCAGAGATACAAGACAACAACAGAAAATAACAAGTAGATGGTCTAGACTTTACAACCAACGGAAAGATCGTTCCAATAGAATTCCAAGTGAGGAAGCGAGAATCCAATATCAAGCGACTCTGTTGCCAAAGCTCCAAAGTCTCCAAGCCAAGAAACTCGAGCCACTATCAAGTTAAAATGTAGCAATCCAAATTCCAAAGAAACAAATGCTATCGCCAAATCCAAAAGGGTAGATGCAACGAATCTACACCTACTATTTAATTATCTGAAAAACCCAACTCTAGACTATCCATGTGGAAAATTGTGGACACCCAGAGTTTAGGAAGGGAAAAATAAACTTCGGGTCAGTCATGGGACTAGTATGAGGAAACGAAAACAGTTTTAAACAAACAATAAAAGAATTTAAGATTGAAATTCGTAATGCTTTTTGTAAAATGAAACTGCCATAAGGCCTCCCGCCACACACATAACGCAAGCGCACACTTGGAGGAGATTTCTCCTTATGACAGTAAAAAATGCTTGATACGTGAAAATCATTTGATATTATTATTAGTGCATAGTGCAGAAAACATTTCGAAAGTATAATATTAATCTTAGCTAGCATACGTACTATTATAGTATGCCTACTATAGCTACCATAATAGATGGCGGGTTCTACAACTAAAACCGTACAAAGCGCGTATTGGATGATTGGATTTCCAATAAATAGTCAAGCTAAGGAACTTCCTTAATAAATGGGACACCTCTGGAGGGATGCCCCCAAGAATCAAAATGGTTCCCTACCGACACAAGGCCGGGTTACCACTTCTCGGAAGTAACCCTCAAGATATGCCATCCCCGGTCGTAACCAACCTTTATCCGAGCGCTCGACACCAACAACCACAAAGTAATAAATTTGCAGTAACCACATAGTTTAATATCTGGGCTCCATACCATGATACCACCTCTATCCAAAAGAGATGGACATACCCTAGGGGCGCGACCCCTGCAACCTTGCCGCGAAATTCATGTTTTGACCATTTCTGGTTGTGAGGGTCGATGAAGTCTAGTCCACAAAGCCACACTTTTCACAAAGCCATGCTTTGATCAACAAATGATCAGTAGCACTTCGTATGCCACATTACCAAATTGGGAATGTATCACTAGTAACCATCAACTACATAACCTCTGAGCTCGTACGTCACAAAGAAGGGTGTTAAGCTAAGAGAATAAATTCTCCGCCACCAAATAGAAATGTATTTGATAAAAACCAGCTTTACATCTCAAAGTGTAATGTCAGACACATATCCATACTAGTATGCTCCGGGTTCGAACAGAATCAAAGGCACTTCAAAAGAAGCCCTTGCAATCCGAGTATTCACAATCCCGATCGGACTCCCTATCTCACATGGAGATCTCTATACCGTAGCTACTCAGTGTAGAATCATTCGATAGGTTATCCTATCATTCTCGTAAATAATCGGTCTTCACCACCGGTCTTCAAATGCTATCCATATCATCGTATCATCATTCAGAATGGGTTATATGACACAAGGTCCTCTCACGGCTAAACCGAATAACGAGTGCAATATTTAAAAACTTATGGATATTGGGATCTCAGTTAAGTCACAACTTAAAACCCAAATTTTTCTTACAAATGGTTTGAACAAATTACAATTTCCAAATCTTTAAACAAAAAGATTTACTTCACAAAGTTCACCCATCTTTCACAAAGGTTCATTTACGGCTTTCAAAACAATTTCCCTTTAAAATTGGATTAACTCATCCAATCTTTAAATCAAAGATTCAATTCATAGCTTTTAAAACCATTCCCATTTCAAAAAAATTACACAAAAGATACACCATTTAAAACCCTCTTCAATTTCAAAACAAGGTTCGACCATCTTTCACAAAGATTAATTCACAGCTTTCAAAACTATTTCAATTCAAACATGAAATCTTTCAACACAAATTGGAAATCCTTTCCTTATATGAAAGCTTTTATTATTTGAAAACAAATAGTTTTCTTTTTTGGAAAACTCCGATTTCATTTATGCAAGTTAAAGTCCTTGGGTTAAATTCAAATTCCCAAAACAATACTTGTAAATTGGTTTAAAACCCATATAAACACATTTATGACTTGTATAACATTTTTGAACCATGGTTCCCAAACATAAAATTCATTTTCAAATTTTGAATTCAAATTCAAATCAAATTATTGAAATTTCAAAATAGTATTAAGTTATTCAAAATAATTTTTATTTTCAAAATTCCCTTTTCAAAAGTTTTTCATATTTAACCCAATACCATTTCCAAAACCATTTAGATTCAAAATTTCAATTTTAAAAACCATTTCAAAAATCTATGACTTAACCAATTTCCTCGTACAATCCATATTTATGTGTGTATGGTGTAGTCCAGGGGTTTTACCCAATAGTGCAACAACATTAATCATCACATATTCAAACACATCAATATCGCTAAGCGGTATAATACTATAACGCTTATTTTCATTCGTAAATTTACAGATAATATAAACTCATCACAGATAAATAAATTACATTCATTATAGATAAACAAATCACAGCTTAAATATCAAAACACTTTATATCACAAAGCATTACTCATCAGGAATATCAAACAATTCAAGGTATCCGATGCAAACCAAACATTCATAAGTAAGATCAATCAATTATCTGATTAATTTAAATCAGATCAATCACTTATCGCTAATCCTGGTTAATTAACATTAATCAATTAATTACAAATCATTTAATTAATTATCCTTTGTAACAACCCGCATATTTGTTGATTTTTATATTTAAATATTTTATCGATACTCGGAATTTAGTCCGAAAAGCTACTTTTTGCATACAGTCGAATTAGGACTCGGGACCACTCTCATTGAGTTTAAAATGCCGTTTGCGACCTTTTCGAGTATAAGCTTCGATATGTTTGGAGAAAGTAGAATTTTGCTACTTTTCACTTGGGCTTTGGGTTTAGGTTGGGTTCAGCCCAATGTTCTAACTTATACCCCAAACTGAAACCCCCCTCTTCATTCACTCCCTCTTCCTCTAATTTCAGTTCTAAATAGATTAATGGTGGAAGAGAATGGGAAATAGAAATCCAAAACCCTAGTTTCCATTTGCAAATCAATTTCTAGCTCCAAACTCAAGAAGAACCCATTGGTAAGCTTCTCTTCTTCTTCTCCAACTCTTTCTCTCTTTGATTTTAGAAAATTCCTAAACCTAATTTGGGAAATGTTTCTCTTTTTAGCTTAGAATCAAGCTTCTTGAGTTGAATTTGAATAGTGGTTGATTCTCCTTTGCTTTCAAGCTTCTTTTTCCAATTGCTTGGGTTCAAAGGTGAGATTTTTATCTCACATCTATGCTTATATTTATTTCGATTGTTAGGTATGAATTCCTAACACTTATTCGTGTGCATTTGCTTTTGGTTTGGAATGGTTTTGTGAATATTCCATTTTTGATGTTTTGAAAGCCAAATTCTTAAAAACCATAGCTTTGATGTTCAAATGTGTTTTTGGTGATGCAACAAGGAGCTCATAGGGCCGGGTAGTCGATTGGCATAAATCCTTAGTGTCGATGCTCGTACGGTTGCAATTTGGTAGTGATTGGCCATTGTATTCAATGGGCTAGGAAGGGACTGGGAACAGGTTCGGCCGACCGAGCACGGTGGCCGGTCGACCGAGCCCTATGGCCGGTCGACCGACCTGCTACTATGGTGCATAGGCACCTTCCTGTCTCTGGTCCGGTCGACTGGCTACAGGGCTCAACCGACCGACCTGCTTCCCGAGACTATTTTGGAACAGGGTCCGGTCGACCGACCTGGTGCATTTTTGCCTATTTCGCCTAGTTGCTTGAATTTCCAACTTTAATCGATTCGCGTTGTTTCCTATTTGTTGTTATCATTTATTATGACTTTGATGACTTTTTTTTAGGGATTTTTGAATATCCCTTTCGATGGATTCTTTATCGGTTTCGTTGGATTTTTATTCACATCTTCATATGTGAATTTTCGTGATTGATTGTTCTTACAATCTTCTTTGTGATTTATCACTTTAAAAATATAAAGGTGTTCTATACTAGTAGTAAATATCAAAACTCTTCCTTCAAATGATTTCAACATTATTTTATAACAAAGCTCTTTCTCTCAAACTGATTTCCAATCTATTAGTATATACAAACCTTTACCTCACTCGTATGAGAAATCTAATTAAACGACTTGGTAAAACGAGTGGTATGAAACGCTCGCGTTTACTTCGTCGGTTAATTCTTGGACTTGTTCGATTGAATTTCTTGTGACAATTTTCTAGTGGAAATCTACAATTTGTTCGTAAATATTTAAGTTAAGCTAGTGGTTATGGGACATGAAGCTAAGCTCATGTATTTACTAGCTTACTGTAATTGACACTTCTTGATGATCATGACGACCATTTTTTGTGATTTAGACTAGCAATGTGTGATGTCTCTTTGTCTGCGAGGGAGACTAAACCCCGTTTTGTGGAGTTTCGACTCCAATTGATGGGGTAGTGCCCCATGGTCTTCGGGCCGTTCGTGTGTCAAAAATTAATGGCTAGCTACCATGAGATAGCGTCTCGTTCGTGTGATACATATGTTGGTGAGTTTTCATGCTCCCGTTCGTGTGATAGGCCTCCCCCCTATTTTGTGTGATTTCTAGATTTCGTGTGTCGAATTCTGAAATTTTCTTCTTCACCTATTTTTGTGATTTCTATTGATATGATTTATCAATTTTTGTGCATGGGTGAGATCGTGTGTCATTGACTGGATTTCTTGAGATGATTTCTAGAATTTATGCTTCACCAATTTTCGTGATTTCCATTGATAAGTTTTATCAATATGTGTGCATTGGTGAATTCGTGTGTCATTGAATTTTGTGACTGACATTGATATAATCGTCAATAATTATGGTTTGGTGAACGAAATAAGGAGTATGACATTTCCTTTGATTCTTGTGTAGATTTGGTGATATTGATTAATCTCTTGTTGATTCTCAATTACTTATATGTATCACAGTTTGGCATTGTGATTATTATGCGTTCAGTCATATCTCTTATTCTATATCATTTCATCTGATATTTATAGTTAGACCGATCCGTTTATTATTTTCTTATTAAATAATACTCGGGTCAGACCGAGATGTTACAGGTGCTTCAGCTTGACTTCTCACTTGGGATTGATTTCTCTGACTTTTGGTTAACTACTTAGAATGGTAGTTTTTGGATTGTATACAAATGAGATATAGACTCCATAATGTATACTTATTCTTTTGTGTAGTTCTTGTAACTATTCTTTTGTGTTATGGCGGATCTTTTTAGACCGCTACTCTGATTTACACTTTCATGTGTTAGTTATTCATTCACATCTTCTTCCGCCTTTGTGATGTGAATTATCTGTGACTGATTTATGTTATGCTTATTTCTACATTTGTTTCCGGAGGATTTATATAGCCACTGTGTAGTAGTTTTGAGTTTGTATCGGTATGTCGGATTTCCTCTCTTGAAATAAAATGCATGTTGTACTATCTGACATGTCGGTGCTCGCACAAAGAAATTACATGGATGGTCGCTCCTCAACAGCCTTATTCTCCGTGCTAGTTGACAGCATTACACCGTAGTGTTCTTGGCTAGCGTGGGTATAGAGGTAGGGCGTCACATCCTTAATCATTTATTAATTAATTAATCAACCTTAATTAATAAATCAGTCCATCTTTAATCATTAAATAATTAACCTTTAACTATTTAATCATCCTTTAATTAATTTATTATCCTTAAATTAATTATCCTTAATTAATTTCATTAATTAATTAGCCCTTAATTAATTATCATTCCTTAATCACCTTTATTAATTAATTAACCTTAAGTTAATTACATAATTAATTATCCCTTAATTACGTTAAGTAATTACAAATTAATTAACCTTTAATCATCAATTAATCAACCTTTAATTATTAAGTAATTAACCTTTAATCACTTAATAAATCTTTAAAATTATAAATTAATTAACTAACCCTTAATTAATTTCATTAATAAATTATCCCTTAAATTCACTTATTTTAAGCAATCATCCTTTAATAAATCTCATTAATCAATCGTCCTTTAAGTAATAATCTTAAATCAAACATTTAAAATAAATAATCTTTGTCTAAAAGAAATAGTTTGAGAATTTAATTTCAAACTTGATTTTATTTTGATTAAAAAAAACTTGTTAACAATTTGATTATTACCCGAGGCATACCATGGTTTCCCCGATCAAAATCCCGAGCCTTCCCGCTTCTTTTTTTTCTTTTCTTTAAAACTTTGTTAAAATTTAAAAATCTGTTATGAGCGAAGAAACTCTCGTGTACAACATAATGACAAACTCGAGCAATTCCTCCTCTGTCCCGATCCATTCCCAAGTTTTCCCGCGTTTGGCTTCAAGCCAATTCTTCTTCTCCTACCTACACCAACTACTGACACCAATGCCTCATCGTGCACGTGCACACGCTGCCTGGTCGATTCCGACCATCACCATGAGCTCCGACAAGTTGCCAGCGACCTTCCTCAGCCATCTGTTAACCCAAATTTTCGAATTCCACCGAGAATCAAAATCGAGCAGATTAGTTTCCATCAGAACCCATACCTCGAGCAACTAAACCCATCACCGACGACAATCCCAATCACCAACCACCTCGCCATCTTACCCAAGACTACACCAGACCATGACGCATCCATCCCCCAAAGTCATGACGACTCCGATGCTACTTCACCGTCGAACGACCCACCCTTCCAACATCAACCAAAAGCCGTCTTTAAACCCTAGTTTGTCGTCGTCACTCATTTTAAGCCTAGAATTCAACCGCCTTGTATAGGCTTAACAACCAAATTAAATTCAACGATATATATTTTAGTGTTATATTTAAATTATATAAATTTCCACCTACCTTTCTAGCTTCTCAAATCTCTAAATCCAAATTCATTCCTTTAGTTGACTCCCTTTTCCTTTCCAACCCAAAATACGTATAAATACATACATAGGTACATACATACATACATACATACATATATATATATAAACATATACATACCCATTAATATTGTAGTATCTGTGAGATAATTTGAGTTAAGTGGAATTTAGATTTATAATTATAGAGTTTACCTTTTTCGTAGAATTTAACGATTTGGGACAGTCGAAAACTTCCAAATCATATATAACTTGGAGTTTAGAGTTTTGTGAAAATATAAAAGATGAGTTTATATAACACTTGAATTGAGAAGGAAGTAATTAAAAACAAGTTCAAAATTGGTTAAACATGTTTGTAACGACCCTGGATTTTGTCCCCGGTTATTTTAATAAATATTTAATCTAAATTAAATAAAATGTAAATTGATCATATCAAAATGACTATGATTTTGGAATTTTTGCTATTTATTTATATAAATTGTATTTTGAAAAGGAGATTGATTTGGGAATTTAAAATACAATCTCCTAAGAATATTTAAAGTAAATTTATCTTGTGTATTTAAGGAAATTATTTTTCTTGTTATAAATATATAAATGCAATATATAGAAAATAATGTTCAAAATAAAATCTAAGCTTGTTAATATAAAATATAAAATACAAATAGATGATAATGTTCAATATACAATATTAATATTAATTTAAGTCAAAATTAAATATAAAGAAATAAGTAAACACATCAATCTAAGTTTAATATGAATAGTCAAATATAAAACACAAATCAAAATATAAATATAAATCAAAATAAGAAATAAGTAGTTAATTGTGATAACCCGAATTTTTGGACATAAGATAATTGGTAATTTCCTAGTTTAGCTATTGAAATTACTAATTTATCGATTAAGCAAATAGATCTGATGGATATATAATTACTTAAAAATTTTAAATTTAATTTGGGGTTGTTTAAAATAAATAGATATTTGTTTGAGTTGATTTTAAATTGGTTTTTTTTTGAATTTAGAGTTGAACTTGAATTTTAAATTTAAAAGAATTATATCTTAAATATATTATATATAATTTTATTTGATTCTAATTGGTTTTTATTTATTTTTCTTTAAAATAACTTTTTATATATAGATTTAGAAAAGAACTTAAAAATTAGTACATAAATACAAAAGGGCTTTTATTAACATTTAAGAATTCATTAATTTTGCATAATTACTAGTGTTCGTCTAAAAATCATTTTAAATAACATATGAGGTATTTGAATATAAGTTTGAACACTTGTAAAATATCTCATTATTGCATATTAACACATATAAGGAAGTGATTATTTACATTGACAAATGTAAGCTTAAGTTGTACAAAGACATTTTATAAATGAATAAGCTAAATTGAAATATTATATGGATACATATTAAAACATACTAAAAACATGAATAATTACAAATGTAAGTGAAAGAGTGTATCAAGTTACAAGTGTAGATGAATTATAAAATGATAAGGACAAGTGTCCTCCTTAATTATATTTTCTTTAATTTTGATAAATCAAGCAAAATTTAACTTAGGATTTCATTCCTTAAAACAAATGCTAAAACCAGAAACTTCAATCTACAAAATTCATTTCAGTTTTTAAAAGCAAGATTCCATCTTCAAACAAAAGAATTTTTCAGATCTTCTAAACAGATCATAGATCAAACCTATTTTTCCAGATTTTCACTTTCTGGTTGCAGAACTTCAGGGCTTCTCTGTTTCATAAACAATAAGTGAGTAACCTCATCTTTAGGTCTGATTTGCTTATTTATGTTAATGCATGAAATAAACCTTAAGACAGGTTGAGTAGTTTGGTTGCCTGTTTGCTTAGGATGAAAATGTAAATATATATGTGTAATAATATTGCATGCCTGTCTATAACATCCTGTATCAACTCTATGTAGCCATATGTGGTGAGTAAACATAATCCTTAGAGTTTCAAGATTAATTTGAAAATAGTTTAGGAGAATCATTGATAATATGGTTGTATATGCTTTTGATCTTGAATATGTTTCTGTGTCGCTCTGTACTTTTCTGTAGATTGTTACAGGCTGTATACTTTGTTCAAAACACACATGATTCTCATCAAATCTTTGTTAAGCCTAAGTTTTCCACTGAATCATGATGTTTAGGCTTAAACTAAGATTTTTTTCAGTTGGTTAAACCATCTTTGTAGGAATATACTACTGTAACCCGGTTTATATGTAATCAAGTAAAAAGGGTGATAAATTCGATTGTTGCAAAATATTAATCCAGGTTCATAATTCGAATTCCTACTGCGAATCATGATTTTTGAAACTAGAACTAAGATTTTTAGATCTGTATTCGAAGAACAGTTTGCGCTTGAACAAAAAATTACCTTTTTACAAATTCCTAGTGATTGAATCAATAATAAATGCTGAAATTTGTTCTATAGCTAGTTTGATGTTTCAAGAAATTGGGAAAAATGCTAAAAAAATTATCGAATGGAAGGATTTTTGGGTCGAATTAAATATAGGGTTTTGTTTTGAGTTTTACCAGTGTTCTGTAATTTGCTGTTTGAGTCGCCATGGATTGTTCGAGCTACTCGAGCTTCTAGGGGATGGTAGAGGGGGATATGGCCGTGGTGTAGCCGGAGCCGTGTTGTCACTGGCGATCGACGTTGGGTGGTAGAGGCATTTTCTTCCGGTACGTTCGAGTGGCAGTTCGAACGAGAAGGTTATATTTTTTATTATGAACTTTTGCGTTGAGTTGATGGCTGCTTACGAGTTCGTGGTCGATTTGTGATTTGTGGAAGGCGCCGTGGTTCGCCAGAGTGACGGCGAACGGCCGTGCACGTGCACGGCAGTGGTGGATGTCAGCGTCTTCGAGCTTGGGGCATCGCGTGTTGCTACTCAGGAAGTGGTGGTGTTGCTTCGAGTGTTTGCCTGGTGGTAGCTTCGAGTTTTAGATCGTGTTTGTGTATGAGTCTTCTGATACTTTGAATTTTACTTAAGTCTTAAACTAAAAAAAAATGAAGAAGAAGGCGTGCATGAGAGTGACTCGGGGTAATGGAAGAGCAACACGAAGCATTACTCGAGTCTTAATAGGGAAGTTCTCGGAGTTGGTAAGGAAAGAGAGAAGGTTAGACAAATTGTTTCAACATAATTTTAAGCATTGTAAAATTGAATAAATGTATAACAAAATTTAATTAAAAACTTTATACAAGTTGGATTATCTTAGTTAATACTTAACAATGCTTTTAAACTCTTAAATTATTATTTTATTTAAGTAATTACCTTAAGTTAAGTATAAAAATTATTTGCATTAAAAATTTGTAGTTAATAATAATTTGAGTTCTTTTAAAATGTTAGTTAAATTATTCAATTAATTATTAGGAATAATTAAATTATAATTGTAATTAGAGTTTGGATTAATTAATGATTAATCGATAATTAAGTACTTAAAGTAATTAACGAATGAAGAGTAGTTAAGTAATTAACTAATGTAATTAACAAATGACTAATGATTAAATAAATGGTAATTAAGGAATACTTAAATGGTAATTAAGTTGTGTTAATCAATAATTAAGGGTTATTAATTAATGGTTAAGGAATAATTAGTCTGCAATTAAGATTTATTAATTGAGTTAAGGATAATAAGGGATGGATTACCTGATTGAAATTAATTTAATTAATTAAAGGTGATCTCTTGGAGATTAATTAAATATAAATACTTGATGAGATTTAGTGAAGAAATTCATAATTACAGGATGTAATAAATAAAAGAAATTACTTAATGGGAAGTAATTGAAGGATAATTACTTCGTAGAAGTAGTTACGGATAAATTACTTGGGGTAATTAATAAAAGGGGTTAATAATTAAGTAAGGGGTTAATTACATAAGTAAGTAATTACAGAGGGATAATTACTGTTTATGAGTAATTGGGGTTGATTAATGGATGCAATTAATTAAGTTTAATTGATTACTTAAGGATAAACATTTATGGAGTTTGGTTAAGTATATTTACTTTATGAAAGTAATTAGATAATGATGATAATTTTAATGTCATTAAAGAATAATTAATCAAGGGAAATTAACTAAGATGAATGATTATGGAATGGTAAATCAATTGGGTTGTAATTAATAAGCAGGACTTAAAGGTGATTGATTCAATTCAATTATGGTTAATAGGATTTATTCAAGATGGTGCGATTGATTCATCATGCTCATGTATGATTAAAGGATAATTAAATGCCCTGAATTAATTGATACCCTGATATGAAATGACTCATGATGTAGTGTGTTTGGGTGAGCAATGATAATGTGGTTATTTATTAATGATGAATTGCTGAGTGAAAGGGTGTCATCTTTTATTTAAAGTTGAATTGCATTTCACTTGAATAACATGTGCTATGATGGACTAAATTCGAAGAGACCGGAGTCGGGTATTAGTTAATACCCGAAACCACTTCGATTCTTTACAGATTGATACATGGAATAAATAGGATGAAATGGAATAGTGAATTAATTTAATCTAAGTTTTGGTACTTAAAAATTAATGTGTGACATAAATTAAGTCTATAACGGTTTGTGAACTTGTAATTGATACAAGTTACCCGGGTTATATATATAAGTTGTAAACTTTTGAAATTTATGTTAGATGGGTTTACTCACGCTGGTTTCCAGCCTGAACCGGGTGTTACTTTGATGTAATGCTCGGGTCAGACCGAGTATTACAGATTTTCAGGTAAGGACGTTCCGGAGCTCAGGAAGGCGAGCTGGATGGCTTGAACGTATGGTGCGTACCCGCTGAGATATATAGTTATGTCTAGGACATGTTGTTTTATAACTGTCCTGTATTGTGTAAACGTTATAACTCTGATATATGAAAATGTAAATGTACTGATACTGTTCTTTTGTAAACTGTTATTATGTGATATTATATTTTGATCCGCTGCGAATGTGTGGTTTCTGTGTCTTATTTCTGTTTCTTCTTCTTCTTTCTCTTTTTTTTTTTTCTAACTATCTGGAATTTTCGGGATCGAAATTTCTGGGTCGTTACATTTGGTATCAGAGCAGAAGGTTAAGCGAGAACCTTGGCTCTGGTGGGATTACTCATTAAGGATAGGGTAAGTGGTACCCTATGATGAGTTGAGTGTGTGTGTGTGTGTGTGTATATATATATATATATATATATATGAGAGCGTACTTGTTATTTTCTTATATAAAGGGTTTTAAATGATTTCAAAAGTAAAAGAATCTTATATAATAAATAGATTATCTATTATATTAAGGAAATTGGTTATAGCTAAATTAAAAGTAATAGTAAGAATTAAATTAAGAAGTAATAGAATGCAACCAAATTGAAATTATAATTTAATAAAGATAAGTTTGAAATGGATTCAAACCAAAATTGAAATCTTGAATTGGAGGAGTATTTCAGAATAAGATGAATTAGAATTGGTTTCAAATCAGAAAATAGAATGGATAATGTGTTTAATAATGGGATGATTATTTTTCAATAAACAATAAAATGTTTTAAGGAAGTAACCATTTAAAGAGAGTAACTTGTAAGTTTGAAAGGATGTAAATTAAAATGGGTTTCAAATTGTGTAGTTTTGAATTCTAAATTTAAACATTTGAATTGGTTTCAAATTGTTAAAGGAGATAATATTTGAATATGATCTTATTTTAAAATAAGAGATGTTATTTAATATATTTGAATGAAAGGGAGTCCTATTTCAAACAAGGGTTGTTTGAAATTTTAAAGGAATTTGTTTGAATTTGAAACTAGAGGTGGTTTAAAATTTAAAGTGTAATTTGGTATGTAAAAGAAGTTAATATGTATATATGTGGATATACATAATATCAAAGATGATTTGAAATAAACTCTAAATGTGGAGTTTTGAATTTGGAATAAGATGTGATACCCAAAATTTATAAGTTTTTGAACTTAATAAGTGGAAAGATTATTTATGAAAAGTTCAAACTGGGTAAAGTTGACTGGATTAAGTGAATTGAGTTTAACTTGGGAAAAAGTTAAATAAGTTGGAATGATCAACATGATTTGGGAATTTCAAGATGGAATTGGAATTTAATTTGGGAAGTTAAATGGTTAATCTGAATTGAGAGTTAGTGTGATCTCAAATGGGTTTGAGATCTGGAAATTGTAAATTGATGGATGTTTTAAGATGAATTAGATGATATCATCCTATTGTTGTTAGAAATCTTTAAGTTATGAATTGGATTAATTTGAAACAATTTGAAATTGAAGTGGATTCAATTTGAAATTAGTCTAAATTGATTTGAATAAATTGGAATTGTAATTAAAGTTGAATAATTTTAAAATTCAAATGGAATTTGAATTTAATTTGGGAAGAAATCAAGAATAATTCAACTTGATTTGGAAATGGAGTTTGAAATTGGGATTAAATCAAACTGGAATTGAAATGAATTGAAGTTGGAACTAGTTCAATTAAAATTTATTTGAATGAGTAGAATTTGAGATCAAAGTTGGATAAAGTTAAATTTGAAAGGAATTGAGGTTAATTCAATTTGAATTGGGATTGAATCAATTTCAATGGAAATTAAAGTTATTTAAAAATTGAATTGGGTCAGTTTAAATGGAAGTGGAATTTAAATTCAATTGATTTGGAATGGAGATTGGGAATTGAGCAGTTTTGACTCTGGACTATTTTTAATATAAATTGTTTTAATATAAACCTATTTTTCCAAGCTATTTATTATATAAATAACTTTTTTTTTAAAAACAAAAAAAAGCCAAACTATCTTATATTTGTTTTACAATCATTTTTGAAACTGTTTAACATTTTTCCAGCTATTTTATAAACTAATTACTATATTTCAACTATTTTACAAAACTATTTACTATCTTACTATTATTTGCAATTGTCTAAAATTTCTATAATTGTTTTAACTATTTTCTAACTATTTTACACCTATTTTACAAACTAGTAATCATTTTCCAACTACTTATCTGTTTTTAAAAATTTTCAAGTTATTTTCTAAATAAACTGGTCGGAGTTCAAACCGTTATTGGTTAAATACCCAATCGAGATAAGAATAGAGGTAATAATCCAAATGGATTGAAGCAATAGTGAGTAGGTGAATGATAATCAAAATGAATGTGAATAGAAATGGAATTGATTTGGCTAATAACCAATAAAGATAAATACGTAGGGTGTACGTATGTTATTCTATTCGCATAGTAATTTGATCCAGATTCGAGAACAGAATTTTGAGATAATTATATCGATCCGAGTGGGATTTTTCACTCGATTTTCGACGGCGAACCTGGATATGGATCGTTGATTGGTTCTGGATATTCTCTGTCATAGTTATGACTATGCAAGGAGAATGACGGTTTCTGATCAAGAAACCAGATCTGTGTCCGCACTAGGAAGTCGGGTGGACGATACTAGTTCGGAAATGAAATTGTGTGATCGAGTGAGCGATCAGATTGGTATAGCGTACGGATGATGTGTGTACATCGTACGGATTTGAATGAAAATGATATTGAAAGAAGTAATCAAATTTGAATATTTGATTTTTGAGTAAACAAAGTTAAATATCTTTGTTTTATAAAATGAAACTTCCCTTGTTGAATCTTTTGCTAGAAGAAAAGGGTTTTTGAAAATGTTTGAAGTATAAAAGGAGTTTTATACAGGTTTGAAATGATCCAAAGTTTTAAAAATTATATATATCTATATATATATGTACAAAGGATCTTATGAGGATTTTGGAAAAACGGTTTTGGGAACCTATGGATTTGGAAAGGCTTTTGATTTTTGGGTAAAATCAATATTGAAATTTGGAAAGCCTAGTTTGAGAATTATCGATTTTGGGGATAATCGATTTTGTGTAAAGAAGCTTTGTATGAGATCATACTAGGTGTATGATTTAAAGATACTATATATATAGTATAAAATGTTTTGATGATGGCTCTGGGGAAAAAGGAGCTCCCTTGGAATGAACTTCTCAGGAGTACCACCGGGTGGTGCTACGTTAAGCCCTAAGGGGGGGTTCTAAAGTTGATCCTATGAGGAGTCCGGACGAAACTAGTTCCTGGGGATTATGAGTAGAATATACCATAGCGAAAGTCGTGTGTGCCGCTGAGAGCCAACAGTTACATGGACTTTTGCTGCGATGGCAACGTAACCCAGGATGTAACTGCGACCTATGGTATAACATAGCGAAAGTCGTGTGTGCTGCTGAGAGCCAACAGTCTGCGTTTGATTTTATATCGACGGACCGCGACCTATGTAGGAGTGGAGATGTTTCATTTCGACAGCGAAAATCAGAGGCCGCTGAGAGCCTGCAGTTACATGGACTTTTGCTGTGATGGCAACGTAACCCTAGATGTAACTGCGATCTGTTGTGTGGGTTCCATGGCGTAATCGAGAGGCCGCGGAGAGCCTGCAGTTACATGGACTTTTGCTGCGACGACAACGTAACCCTGTAATGTAACTGTGACCATGGATGGGGGTGATGATTTCCAGAGCATTCTCACCAAAGATATTTCCTCTATTTTTTAAAAAAAAAACTGTTTTCTATATTTTCAATAAAATTATTTTCTAAAGTATTTTCACTGGGTGTTGAAAATGGGTCTGCTAAGTACTTACAGATTTTCAGTCCTACGCCTGATCAACGTATGACCGAATTTCTGTGAGAACGAAGATGGACTTGTGGAAACATCGAGTTATAAAAGTAAACTATTTTGGTAATATTGTATAAATTTTAAATGTTTTAAAATGATCAAAGAATATTTTAACTGGTTTTAAAATATTTAATAAATTCTGGCTTTGTTACTTTTCGGGGTCGAAAAGATTCAAAGGGGAAGGAATGTGATAACCCGAATTTTTGGACATCAGATAATTGGTAATTTTCTAATTTAGCTATTGAAATTACTAATTTACCGATTAAGCAAATAGATCTGATGGATATTTATATAATTACTTAAAAAATTTAAATTGAATTTGGGGTTGTTTAAAATAAATAGATATTTGTTTGAGTTGATTTTAAATTGTTTTTTTTGAATTTAGAGTTGAACTTGAATTTTAAATTTAAAAGAATTATATCTTAAATATATTATATATAATTTTATTTGATTCTAATTGGTTTTTATTTATTTTTCTCTAAAATAACTTTTTATATATAGATTTAGAAAAGAACTTAAAAATTAGTACATAAATACAAAAGGGCTTTTTATTAACATTTAAGAATTCATTAATTTTGCATAATTACTAGTGTTTTTCTAAAAATCATTTTAAATAACATATGAGGTATTTGAATATAAGTTTGAACACTTGTAAAATATCTCATTATTGCATATTAACACTTGTAAGGAAGTGATTATTTACATTGACAAATGTAAGCTTAAGTTGTACAAAGACATTTTATAATTGAATAAGCTAAATTGAAATATTATATGAATACATATTAAAACATACTAAAAACATGAATAATTACAAATGTAAGTGAAAGAGTGTATCAAGTTACAAGTGTAGATGAATTATAAAATGATAAGGATAAGTGTCCTCCTTAATTATATTTTTTTCTTTATTTTTGATAAATCAAGCAAAATTTAACTTAGGATTTCATTCCTTAAAACAAATGCTAAAACCAGAAACTTCAATCTACAAAATTCATTTCAGTTTTTAAAAGCAAGATTCCATCTTCAAACAAAAGAATTTTTCAAATCTTCAAAACAGATCATAGATCAAACCTATTTTTCCAGATTTTCACTTTCTGGTTGCAGAACTTCAGGGCTTCTCTGTTTCATAAACAATAAGTGAGTAACGTCATCTTTAGGTCTGATTTGCTTATTTATGTTAATGCATGAAATAAACCTTAAGACAGGTTGAGTAGTTTGGTTGCCTGTTTGTTTAGGATGAAAATATAAATATATATGTGTAATAATATTGCATGCCTGTCTGTAACATCCTGTATCAACTCTATGTAGCCATATGTGGTGAGTAAACACAATCCTTAGAGTTTCAAGATTAATTTGAAAATAGTTTAGGAGAATCATTGATAATATGGTTGTATATGCTTTTGATCTTGAATATGTTTCTGTGTCGCTCTGTACTTTTCTGTAGATTGTTACAGGCTGTATACTTTGTTCAAAACACACATGATTCTCATCAAATCTTTGTTAAGCCTAAGTTTTCCACTGAATCATGATGTTTAGGCTTAAACTAAGATTTTTTTCAGTTGGTTAAACCATCTTTGTAGGAATATACTACTGTAACCTGGTTTATATGTAATCAAGTAAAAAGGGTGATAAATTCGATTGTTGCAAAATATTAATCCAGGTTCATAATTCGAATTCCTACTGCAAATCATGATTTTTGAAACTAGAACTAAGATTTTTAGATCTGTATTCGAAGAACAGTTTGCGCTTGAACAAAAAATTACCTTTTTAAAATTCCTAGTGATTGAATCAATAATAAATGCTGAAATTTGTTTTATAGCTAGTTTGATGATTCAAGAAATTGGGAAAAATGCTAAAAAAATTATTGAATGGAAGGATTTTTGGGTCGAATTAAATATAGGGTTTTGTTTTTTGTTTTACCAGTGTTCTGTAATTTGCTGTTTGAGTCGCCATGGATTGTTCGAGCTACTCGAGCTTCAAGGGGATGGTAGAGGGGGATATGGCCATGGTGTAGCTGGAGCCGTATTGTCACTGGCGATCGACTTTGGGTGGTAGAGGCATTTTCTTCCGGTACATTCGAGTGGTAGTTCGAACGAGAAGGTTATATTTTTGATTACGAACTTTTGCGTTGAGTTGATGGCTGCTTATGAGTTCGTGGTCGATTTGTGGAAGGCGCCGTGGTTCGCCAGAGTGACGGCGAACTGCCGTGCACGTGCACGGCAGTGGTGGATGTCAGCGTCTTCGAGCTTGGGGCGTCGCGAGTTGCTACTCGGGAAGTGGTGGTGTTGCTTCGAGTGTTTGCCTGGTGGTAGCTTCGAGTTTTAGATCGTGTTTGTGTGTAAGTCTTCTGATACTTTGAATTTTACTTAAGTCTTAAACTAAAAAAAATGAAGAAGAAGGCGTGCAGGAGAGTGACTCGGGGTAATGGAAGAGCAACACAAAGCATTACTCGAGTCTTAATAGGGAAGTTCTCGGAGTTGGTAAGGAAAGAGAGAAGGTTAGACAAATTGTTTCAACATAATTTTAAGCATTGTAAAATTGAATAAATGTATAACAAAATTTAATTTAAAACTTTATACAAGTTGGATTATCTTAGTTAATACTTAACAATGCTTTTAAACTCTTAAATTATTATTTTATTTAAGTAATTACCTTAAGTTAAGTATAAAAATTATTTGCATTAAAAATTTGTAGTTAATAATAATTTGAGTTCTTTTAAAATGTTAGTTAAATTATTCAATTAATTATTAGGAATAATTAAATTATAATTGTAATTAGAGTTTGGATTAATTAATGATTAATCGATAATTAAGTACTTAAAGTAATTAACGAATGAAGAGTAGTTAAGTAATTAACTAATGTAATTAACAAATGACTAATGATTAAATAAATGGTAATTAAGGAATACTTAAATGGTAATTAAGTTGTGTTAATCAATAATTAAGGGTTATTAATTAATGGTTAAGGAATAATTAGTCTGCAATTAAGATTTATTAATTGAGTTAAGGATAATAAGGGATGGATTACCTGATTGAAATTAATTTAATTAATTAAAGGTGATCTCTTGGAGATTAATTAAATATAAATACTTGATGAGATTTAGTGAAGAAATTCATAATTACAGGATGTAATAAATAAAAGAAATTACTTAATGGAAAGTAATTAAAGGATAATTACTTCGTAGAAGTAGTTACGGATAAATTACTTGGGGTAATTAATAAAAGGGGTTAATAATTAAGTAAGGGGTTAATTACATAAGTAAGTAATTACAGAGGGATAATTACTATTTATGAGTAATTGGGGTTGATTAATGGATGCAATTAATTAAGTTTAATTGATTACTTAAGGATAAACATTTATGGAGTTTGGTTAAGTATATTTACTTTATGAAAGTAATTAGATAATGATGATAATTTTAATGTCATTAAATAATAATTAATCAAGGGAAATTAACTAAGATGAATGATTATGGAATGGTAAATCAATTGGGTTGTAATTAATAAGCAGGGCTTAAAGGTGATTTATTTAATTCAATTATGGTTAATAGGATTTATTCAAGATGGTGCGATTGATTCATCATGCTCATGTATGATTAAAGGATAATTAAATGCCCTGAATTAATTGATACCCTAATATGAAATGACTCGTGATGTAGTGTGTTTGGGTGAGCAATGATAATGTGGTTATCTATTAATGATGAATTTCTGAGTGAAAGGGTGTCATCTTTTATTTAAAGTTGAATTGCATTTCACTTGAATAACATGTGCTATGATGGACTAAATTCGAAGAGACCGGAGTCGGGTATTAGTTAATACCCGAAACCACTTCGATTCTTTACAGATTGATACATGGAATAAATAGGATGAAATGGAATGTTTTAAGTGAATTAATTTAATCTATGTTTTGGTACTTAGAAATTGATGTGTAACATAAATGAAGTCTATAACGGTTTGTGAACTTGTAATTGATACAAGTTACCCGGGTTATATATATAAGTTGTATACTTTTGAAATTTATGTTAGATGGGTTTACTCACGCTGGTTTCCAGCCTGACCCGGGTGTTACTTTGATGTAATGCTCGGGTCAGACCGAGTATTACAGATTTTCAGGTAAGGACGTTCCGGAGCTCAGGAAGGCGAGATGGATGGCTGGAACGTATGGAGCGTATCCGCTGTGATATATAGTTATGTCTAGGACATGTTTTTTTATAACTGTCCTGTATTGTGTAAATGTTATAACTCTGATATATGAAAATGTAAATGTACTGATCCTGTTCTTTTGTAAACTATTACTATGTGATATTATATTTTGATCCGCTGCGAATGTGAGGTTTCTGTGTCTTATTTCTGTTTCTTCTTATTCTTTCTCCTCTTTTTCTTCTTCTAACTATCTGTAATTTTCGGGATCGAAATTTCCGGGTCGTTACATTAATACTTACAATATCATTTTAAATTTGCAAGACCATAGAAAAATATATAATATAATAAGTATAAAATGTAACTAAGTCATATTGTACATAATTTAAATATTGCTAGTTAAATATGAAATATAAATATAGATGTAAATAAATTATGTAAACATTATGCAAGCTAGAAAATAACTTAAACATTTAAAGTTAAAATGAACATATAAGAAAAATAAAGATTAAATAATTTTGTTAACATACAACATAACTTTAAAAATCAGTAAGCAAAATAAAATGAAAACCCAACACATGTGAGTATAAACTATTTCAACTAGAAGAAATGAACAAAAATGTTTTCATGCAAAACATCAATCTGAAATGTATGTTTCCAAATAAAACACAAGACAAGATTTTTAATAACAAAACAAAGATCTTTATTCAAAACTTCACACATAAGCCAAATATGTACCTGCAAGTTGTGCACTTACAAATATCTTTATACATGATGTCTTCAGCACAAGCCAAATTTTGACCTGCAAAACTATGTCTGCATACAAATAGTTAAGAACAGATAGACAAAATAATTATGTAACATATTTGGTGAACAAAAACTTGTACTTGATTTCCTCTCGGCCAACAAATTGGTCATTTCAAAATATTATAAAAATCAGTTTATTAAGAAAGGAGCTGACCAGGTATTGCCTCCCCTATACAACTGTTGTCTTCTATATAGCTATTTGTGTCTTACTTTCCAGTTCAGTTAGAAAGCATATAAGAAACCTGAGAAAAATTAAAGCAAGAAAGAAACAGGAGAGAGAGCAAATTCAACTAGAATTCAAATTAAAAACAATCAGATTCAAGGCAGACTCAAACTTCAGTTTCAAAACAAGAAGATTTGAAACATTAATGCTTCCTGTTTACAGGAATTAGGTGCAGGTGAGTAAACAAATTTTTAAAAGTTTTAAGTAATTTAAAATCAGTTCAAATTTTCATTGATAATGTGGTTTGCTCCAGTTTGCATATGAGTATGTAATGTTCTGTGTTTTGTAGTTGGTACAGGTTACATACTTTGTGCTAAAGCTCCAATTATCCTTATTTAAATCATTTAGTAGTCTTGATTTCTTAATAATACAAGATGTAATACTTAAATTAAGATTGTTAAAGGGTGACTAAACCATCTCCATGAAGTATATCACTGTAACAATGAGATACAGGTAATCAAAGAATAATTGATGAAATTTGACTGATGTAAATCATTAATTTAAGATCATACATCGAATCCTTACTGAAATTAACGATTTATAAAACAAATAGGAAGGTTTTTAGTGCAGTAATTCAAAGGCGGTTTAAATTTATGCAAAAATTGTATGTTTACCAATTTCTAAAAATTTAATCAATAATAAAAGTTAAGATTTGAAGTGAAGCAAGTATAAGTGATTGTGATTTCAGGAAAAATGTTCAATAATTTTTCTATTGATTGAAATTTGAATACGAGATCTATTTAGGGTTTTACTGGAAATTTTGTGCTTCTCTGTTACCAAATCGTGTACGGCATCCAGCAGTGATCGAGCTCCACGATGTTCAAGGGAATGGTAGAGGACCGTGTTGTCGTGGTGTGGCCAAGGGTGGAGGGGCTCAGGTGGTCTCTATAGTGATGGCGAGGCCGTTTTATTGTCAGAGGTGGGTTTCTTTTTTCGAGTAACAAGCATATTTTTGATTTCAATCGTATGGGAACGTTCTGGGTTTAGATTTCGTGTTGTCGCGAGATTTGAGACTTGTTGGGATTGTTGGCGTTCGCTGGTGGCGTGTCGTGCATGGTGGCGTTGGAGGTGGACTGGGTTGTCGTGGAGTGCCGCTTCGTGTCGCTCTCGGGAAGATGGCGCTAGTGCTTCGAGTTTTGATCGCATGCCTATATTTAGAACCTGATGTTCAAATTATGTTTTAACTTTAACTAACTTACTTTAAGAAAAAAAATTAAAGAGAAGAAGTAGAGGTTCAGGGGAAGGGCCGGTGAATTGTATGAGTAACTCGAGGCATGGCACGAGTTTTCCAGGGTAGTGCTCAGAGTTTTGTAAACTACAGTTATGAACTTTCGAAGTAAAGCTAGGTGAAAATCTTTTTCATCAAGATTAATATTGAAATCTAAATAACTGTTAAGTAGTTTTAAGATTAGAAGCTGGTTACATGTTTTAATTATTTTTCGTTAATACTTAACGATGTTTAAGCCTTAATTATTATTATTTTAACCAAGTAATTACAGTATAAGTTAAGTGATTACTTTAAGCTAGAAGTGTAACCGATTAACGTTTAAGTATGCAGTTAGTAGTAATTTGTGTTTCAAATTTTTTTTAAGAAATTTCTTTTAATTACTTACAGGAAGTAATTAAGAATGTTTAAGTGATTAATAAATGAATAATTAACTACTTAAGTTAATAAATGAATGATTAATAGTTAACTAATCAAATAATTTAATTATGAATTAATAGTTAATTAATTAAGTGATTAAGAATTAAGGATTTATAATTGATTAATTAAGTAATTATAGTTAAATAGTTAAGTAATTAAGTTTCATTAATTAATAATTAAGGTTATCAATTAATGAATAAGCAATGGTAATTAAAGATAAACAACTTGATTATAAAGCAACTAATTAAATAAATGAAATAATTAATTAATTGAATAATTAAGATTTAATAGTTGATTAAGAAATCATTAATTAGATAATTTGAAATGAAAAAGGTAATTAATTGTTGACTAATGATTAATTAAACAGAGTTAAGAGGTTAACTCTCAGGTAATTAATTCTAAATTGAATTTATTACAAATAAGATTTAAAGGCAATTGCTTATGGACTGGTGTGTTGAATATCGGATTGTGATAATTATGTGTTGATATTCTGTGATGCTCTGTGATATGTCATGTTATATCTATGATGCTTGTATATGTTTTATCTGTGATAAATGCTATGTTAATTCAATTATTGAAATTAAATTATTAAAACTATTTAAGTTAATTAGACAACTTGGCCCTTAAAATGGCGTTTGGATTTCGATGAGACCGGGATCGGAAGAATCAATTTTGATTCTTCGAAAACCACATCGATCCAATTTAAACGTTAGGTCGTGAATCCTGAAATGAAGATCGAGATGGTGTATTCAGAATGCAAGGGTTATCGTCGTTAACTCTGAGGGTGATTCCAAAATGAGTGTGACGAGATAATGCCTTCGGTTTCGTTCGAACCGAGAACGAACTTGAATGGATTGAATGCTTTCAGCACATCGTCAGGCGGACGATGAGCATTCTAAGAGATATGTTCTTTAAAGGTAATCACAGCCTCAAGCCTCATCAACCGGGAATGGCTAAAACAGGGGAGATGCAGCAAGGTTAGGTGGGTCATGCCCAAGCAGGACAAGATATTGCCCCTGTCTAGATGTCCCTTTATATTTCTGCTGTGTGGGCGGTTGCTAGCTACAACCGCGGGGTTTATCTTGTTCGGGACTGTTCAGTAAGGAATGGTTCTGGCCTTGTGTTGTAGGGGTCGGGAGTGATCCTCGGTACGGTGAACTAGGCCCCGTACTGTGACGGGCGGTACCCCAGTAGCCCTGCCATTGTTGGAAATCCATTTTCCCTATGAGACCCTACGGCTTTGATTTGTATTACCCACTTTGTGGCTAGTAGCTGGAATTTAATGAATGTAACAATTTCGGCTATTTTCTATTTACTTGAAAACCCTAGACACTATTATAATATCACTGGATTTCCTATGAAATGTTTTGGTTAGCGTAAGGTAAAAACTTACCCGTATTTATTTGTGGGGAGTCTTACGTGTCACCTTTAATTTCAAACGGTTTTCAAAGTTAAACAACTTTAAACCGTTTACTCATACCAGACCCATGTCTGACCCGGAGTTTATATTTTGTTTTTCATAAACTCTTGGGTACTCAAATTTTTATGAGCAGCCAAGTGATAGGTTTTGGACTTTGATTTCTGGAGAGCTTGGAGCAGGAGATTCCAGACGTATGTAGCTATCTATCTAGTTCTGCTGTGTTAGTTGATGTGTACTGTACCTCTGATGTATGTAGTGATAGATGTATGTATGATTGACATATGTATTGATATTGTATAACTCTGATATATGTAAAAACTATGTAATATTTATGTGATATATTATATTTTGTTCCATTCCGCTGTGAGATTCTGATGTTGTTGTTCTTTTCTTTTCTTTCTTTTCTATTTCTATCCCTTTCTTTCTTAGTGATGATACGTCTTTCTGGTAGTAGAAGGGCGGGTTGTCACACTTGATATCAGAGCATAGGTTGGTGATAACCTTGGCTCTGGTAGGAATTACTCATAGAATAGAGTTTGTAGAACTCTAGAATGAGTTTGAGTGTATTAATAGATATGAGCGCGTATTTGTTAGTGAATATAAAATTGTTTTTATATTGTGTTGACTTATCTGTTGAGTGTTTATGGATTCTAGTCGATGTGTGGGACGCCATTTCATCGATAGGGATTCTAAACTCTTAAACAAGGTAGACCGACACAATATTGTTTTTAAAGTTGGGTAAATGAAATAATTGTACCCAAAATTATATTTTGACATAAAAGAAATATTTATCTGAAATTATTATATATATTTTAATGGTTGGTTGTTAATATTACAATTTAAAATTTGGAATGGTTTATAACCAAATAAAATTATCTAAGTAAGGTTTAAATAAAAAGGAATATAACTAAAACTTGATTAAACTAGAATTTAAGTCCCGGAAATTTGAAAGGTGTTTAAATGAATTTAAACAAAAGGATTTGGGAATTTGAAATCTTGGGAATGTTTGAAATGTTTTTCCAAAGATTTAAAGGTAATAATGGAATATTGTTTTGGAAAATATTGTTAAATGGAAATTATTTGGGAAGAATTTGTGAAAGTAAGGAAGCACTGTACTCACTTCAAGTCGCTGGAAAATAATCCTGATGATGATGGCCACATCATTAGTATTCATTTTCGAGTTTCTAAAGTAATGAATTGCTACTAGGATAGTTGGTCATGATAAATTGTTTGGGCTTGTTGGGTATACAAGTGGTTTTAGAAATTTTTAAAAGATAAAATTGTTTTGGTGAAAACAAGTGTTTGGAATTTGAAAATTTGATTTGATATACCAAGTAGGTATGTGTAGTTATCATTTCAAAATGGTTTTGGAAATGAAAACCGGGCAATTGAATTCTAAGAAATTCTATTTAAATAATGTGAAAGTTTAAATGAATCAACTATCTAACTTATAAAGTAAAGTTGATATTAATAAGAAGAAACTGGGAATTTTAATCCCGGAATTAAAATTTAACTTAAGTAAATGAAAATGAGGAAACATATTGGAGTTTAACCTGAGATAAGTTAAATGGGATTGAAGTTCAAAATGAACTTAATTGGATATAAAATTAGAAGGTAAAATGATTGTAATGGGGAAATGAAAATTTATACCTTAAAATAGTAAGTGTTATATATAATCTGAAATTGTGATTATAAGATGAAACGACTCAAATGAGCAATATAAGCTTCTAAGTCAATAAATAAGCTTTGAACTCATATAGTGAGAAATAAAATTTAAAAGAATGGTAAGTAACTAAAATTTAACTGAAGTTGAGTTGGAATAAAATTGAATTCAAATGAATTCAATCGAGTTACAGATAATATTGAATGGAATAAAATTCTTATGAAAATAAGTAGATGTAAACCAAGTAAGTATTGAATTGGACTAAAATAGAATTGGAGTAAGTTGTAAGCAAATAATTCAAGCATAAATTGAATACCCTTATTATAAATAAATTCAATAATGAATCGTTAATGTAAATTAAAATTTAAGAATGGATAAAAGAATAAATTAATCAGTAAATAGTTGGGATTTGATTAAAGGAAAATCAAATCAAAGATTTAACTGAAAAATTGGTGGAATAGAATAAACTTAAGTTATTAGGTGGAATAGTTTGAAGAAAATAAATAACTTAAGTAAATTATGAGATGGTTAATTTAAAATATGGATTGTCAAGTTTAATAAAATGGCTTGGAATCAAACTTTTTGAAATGAAAGAAAATGCAATGAAAGGATTGTGAATAAATAAATTGGGATGGAGTCAAGTGTAAATTGAGTTGGAATCAATTTGAGATTTGTCATAAAGCTTAAGTAATTATTTATTCACAATAGTATTGTCAAACTGCATATAGAAATGAGTTGTTTTGAAGTAAACAAGATTAGATAAAATTCTATGAATTACTGGAAGCAAAATAGAATGATTTTGAATATGAGTTTGTTTTGCGTAAGCAAGTAAGTTATAAATCACTATAACTAAAGGGAATGATTTGAGAATAGGATGGAAGTAATTGTACTAAGTGTTGAAACCTTACACGTGTGCTTATGGAAATATGTAATGCTAAACAAAAGGAGACTCTGCCAAAAAAAAAGAGCAACAAAACGATTCAAATTAGGAATTGAAATAAACTAGTGGATGAAACTAATTTAAAAATAATGATAAGAATCAGTCATTAATGAAAGATAGCCAATACAATTAAATATTCGGAATTGAAGATAAATTGAATTCACAAGAAAATTGGAAATTCAGATTTAAATGAAAAGATATAAGGCTAAAGTGGTAGAGTAATAATGAGAGAGATATATAATGCTTATATTAAATTTAAGTAATGAGTGGAGAAATTCTTAAGTAAATTTGATATTGAAGAAATTATTCCAAGTGAATAGAAATCAGAATAATGTGAATAAAAGAAATTAATATAATTAACAATCAATGGATAAATACGTAGGATGTACGTATATTATTTTATTCACATAGCAATTTGATCCAGATTCGAGCACAGAATTTCGAGATAGTTATATATCGATCCGAGTTAGGATTTTTCACTCGATTTTCGACAACGAACCATGGATATGGGTTTTGATTCATTCTGGAAATTCTCTATCATAGTTGTGACTATGCAAGGAGAATGACAGTTTCTGATCAAGAAACCAGTTCTGAGTCCGCACTAGAAAGTCGGGTGGACGATACTAGTTTGGAAGTGAAATTGTGTGATCGAGCGAGCGATCGGATTTGATATTGCGTACGAATAGTATATGTACATCGTACGGACTTGATTGAATAGATATTGAAATTCTGTAGAGAGTAAATAAGATTCGGAAAGAATTAATACTGTAAATTTCAGAATTGAATTTCCAGAATGGATGTCTGGAATTCATTGTGTATTCCATATGTCCCATCTTGGAAATTGTTCATGATTCATCATTGTTGTTAAACTAGTAATTCAGGATTTTGGAAGTTGAATCAAATTTGACTGTGGTCAGGAATCCGGTTCGGATTGATGATCATTGAGAGGCAACTCTGAGTAATTTTAGGGAAGCTTATCCGAATTTGTGTTCGGATAGCTAGTAATGTTTGTTAAGATAGACTGTTTGATTGTTTGCTAATGTGTGAATGATATCTATGTTGAATGGTTGGTATAACAGTTTTTAAAAAAATTATCTTTGTTTTAAATTTCGGGGACGAAATTCTTTTAAGGGGGGAGGAATGTAACGACCCTGGATTTTGACCCCGGTTATTTTAATAAATATTTAACCTAAATTAAATAAAATGTAAATTGATCATATTAAAATGACTATGATTTTGGAATTTTCGCTATTTATTTTTATAAATTGTATTTTTAAAAGGAGATTAATTTGGGAATTTAAAATAAAATCTTCGAAGAATATTTAAAGTAAATTTATCTTGTGTATTTAAGGAAATTATTTTTCTTGTTATAAATATATAAATGCAATATATGGAAAATAATGTTCAAAATAAAATTTAAGCTTGTTAATATAAAATATAAAATACAAATAGATGGCAATGTTCAATATACAATATTAATATTAATTTAAGTCAAAATTAAATATAAATAAATAAGTAAACACATCAATCTAAGTTTAATATTAATAGTCAAATATAAAACACAAATCGAAATATAAATATAAATCAAAACAAGAAATAAGTAGCTAATACTTACAATATCATTTTTAATTTGCAAGACCATAGAAAAATATATAATATAATAAGTATAAAATGTAACTAAATCATATTGTACATAATTTAAATATTGATAGTTAAATATGAAATATAAATATAGATGTAAATAAATTATGTAAACATTATGCAAGCTAGAAAATAACTTAAACATTTAAAGTTAAAATGAACATATAAGAAAAACAAAGATTAAATAATTTTGTTAACATACAACATAACTTTAAAAATCAGTAAGCAAAATAAAATGAAAACCCAACACATATGAGTATAAACTATTTCAACTAGAAGAAATGAACAAAAATGTTTTCATGCAAAACATCAATCTGAAATGTATGTTTCCAAATAAAATACAAGACAAGATTTTTAATAACAAAACAAAGATCTTTATTCAAAACTTCATACATAAGCCAAATATGTACCTGCAAGTTGTGCACTTACAAATATCTTTATACATGATGTCTTCATTCACAAGCCAAATTTTGACCTGCAAAACTATGTCTGCATACAAATAGTTAAGAACAGATAGACAAAATAATTATGTAACATATTTGGTGAACAAAAACTTGTACTTGATTTCCTCTCGGTCAACAAATTGGTCATTTCAAAATATTATAAAAATCTGTTTATTAAGAAAGGAGCTGACCAGGTATTGCCTCCCCTATACAGCTGTTGTCTTCTATATAGCTATTTGTGTCTTAGTTTCCACTTCAGTTAGAAAGCATATAAGAAACCTGAGAAAAATTAAAGCAAGAAAGAAACAGGAGAGAGAGCAAATTCAACTAGAATTCAAATTAAAAACAATCAGATTCAAGGCAGACTCAAACTTCAGTTTCAAAACAAGAAGATTTCAAACGTCAGTGCTTCCTGTTTACAGGAATTAGGTGCAGGTGAGTAAACAAATTTTTAAAAGTTTTAAGTAATTTAAAATCAGTTCAAAATTTCATTGATAATATGGTTTGCTCCAGTTTGCATATGAGTATGTAATGTTCTGTGTTTTGTAGTTGGTACAGGTTACATACTTTGTGCTAAAGCTCCAATTATCCTTATTTAAATCATTTAGTAGTCTTGATTTCTCAATAATACAAGATGTAATACTTAAATTAAGATTGTTAAAGGGTGACTAAACCATCTCCATGAAGTATATCACTGTAACAATGAGATACAGGTAATCAAAGAATAATTGATGAAATTCGACTGATATAAATCATTAATTTAAGATCATACTTCGAATCCTTACTGAAATTAATGATTTATAAAACAAATAGGAAGGTTTTTAGTGCAATAACTCAAAGGCAGTTTGAATTTATGCAAAAATTGTATGTTTACCAATTTCTAAAAATTTAATCAATAATAAAAGTTAAGATTTGAAGTGAAGCAAGTATAAGTGATTGTGATTTCAGGAGAAATGTTCAATAATTTTTCTATTGATTGAAATTTGAACGCGAGATCTATCTAGGGTTTTACTGGAAATTTTGTGCTTCTCTGTTATCAAATCGTGTACGGCATCCACACGTGATCGAGCTCCACGATGTTCAAGGGAATGGTAGAGGACCGTGTTGTCGTGGTGTGGCCAAGGGTGGAGGGGCTCAGGTGGTCTCTATAGTGATGGCGAGGCCGTTTTATTGTCAGAGGTGGGTTTCTGTTTTCGAGTAACAAGCATTTTTTTTCGATCTATGGGAACGTTATGGGTTTAGATTTCGTGTTGTCGCAAGATTTGAGACTTGTTTGGATTGTTGGCGTTCGCTGGTGGCATGTCGTGCCGCCGTACACGTGCACGGTGGCGTTGGAGGTGGACTGGGTTGTCCTGGAGTGCCGCTTCGTGTCGCTCTCGGGAAGATGGCGCTAGTGCTTCGAGTTTTGATTGCGTGCCTATATTTATAACCTGATGTTCAAATTATGTTTTAACTTTAACTAACTTACTGTAAGAAAATTTTTTAAAGAGAAGAAGAAGAGGTTCAGGTGAAGGGCGGGTGAATTGTACAAGTAACTCGAGGCATGGCACGAGTTTTCCAGGGTAGTGCTCAGAGTTTTGTAAACTGCAGTTATGAACTTTCAAAGTAAAGCTAGGTGAAAATCTTTTTCATCAAGATTAATATTGAAATCTAAATAACTGTTAAGTAGTTTTAATATTAGAAGCTGGTTGCATGTTTTAATTATTTTTCGTTAATACTTAACGATGTTTAAGCCTTAATTATTATTATTTTAACCAAGTAATTACAGTATAAGTTAAGTGATTACTTTAAGCTAGAAGTGTAACCGATTAACGTTTAAGTTTGCAGCTAGTAGTAATTTGTGTTTCAAAATTTTTTTTAAGAAATTTCTTTTAATTACTTACAGGAAGTAATTAAGAATGTTTAAGTGATTAATAAATGAATAATTAACCACTTAAGTTAATAAATGAATGATTAATAGTTAACTAATCAAATAATTTAATTATGAATTAATAGTTAATTAATTAAGTGATTAAGAATTAAGGATTTATAATTGATTAATTAAGTAATTATAGTTAAATAGTTAAGTAATTAAGTTTCATTAATTAATAATTAAGGTTATCAATTAATGAATAAGCAATGGTAATTAAAGATAAACAACTTGATTATAAAGCAACTAATTAAATAAATGAAATAATTAATTAATTGAATAATTAAGATTTAATAGTTGATTAAGAAATCATTAATTAGATAATTTGAAATGAAAAAGGTAATTAATTGTTAACTAATGATTAATTAAACAGAGTTAAGAGGTTAACTCTCAGGTAATTAATTCTAAATTGAATTTATTACAAATAAGATTTAAAGGTAATTGCTTATGGACTGGTGTGTTGAATATCGGATTGTGATAATTATGTGTTGATATTCTGTGATGCTCTGTGATATGTCATGTTATATCTATGATGCTTGTATATGTTTTATCTGTGATAAATGCTATGTTAATTCAATTGTTGAAATTAAATTATTAAAACTATTTAAGTTAATTGGACAACTTGGCCCTTAAAATGGCGTTTGGATTTCGATGAGACCGGGATCGGAAGAATCAATTTTGATTCTTCGAAAACCACATCGATCCAATTTAAACGTTAGGTCGTGAATCCTGAAATGAAGATCGAGATGGTGTATTCAGAATGCAAGGGTTATCGTCGTTAACTCTGAGGGTGATTCCAAAATGAGTGTGACGAGATAATGCCTTCGGTTTCGTTCGAACCGGGAACGAACTTGAATGGATTGAATGCTTTTAGCACATCGTCAGGCGGACGATGAGCATTCTAAGAGATATGTTCTTTAAAGGTAATCACAGCCTCAAGCCTCATCAACCGGGAATGGCTAAAACAGGGGAGATGCAGCAAGGTTAGGTGGGTCATGCCCAAGCAGGACAAGATATTGCCCCTGTCTAGATGTCCCTTTATATTTCGGATGTGTCCACGGTTGCTAGCTACAACCGCGGGGTTTATCTTACCCGGGACTGTTCAGTAAGGAATGGTTCCGGCCTTGTATTGTAGGGGGTCGGAAGTGATCCTTGGTACGGTGATCTAGGCCCCGTACTGTGATGGGCGGTACCCCAGTAGCCCTGCCATTGTTGGAAATCCATTTTCCCTACGAGACCCTACGGTTTTGATTTGTATTACCCACTTTTGTGGCTAGTAGCTGGAATTCAATGAATGTAACAATTTCGGCTATTTTCTATTTACTTGAAAACCCTAGACACTATTATAATATCACTGGATTTCCTATGAAATGTTTTGGTTAGCGTAAGGTAAAAACTTACCCGTATTTATTTGTGGGGAGTCTTACGTGAGACCTTTAATATCAAAAGTTTTTCAAAGTTAAACAACTTTAAACCGTTTACTCAGACCAGACCCATGTCTGACCCGGAGTTTATATTTTTTTTCCATAAACTCTTGGGTACTCAAATTTTTATGAGTAGCCAAGTGATAGGTTTTGGACTTTGATTTTTGGAGAGCTTGGAGCAGGAGATTCCAGACGTATGTAGCTATCTATCTAGTTCCGCTGTGTTAGTTGATGTGTATTGTACCTCTGATGTATGTAGTGATAGATGTATGTATGATTGACATATGTATTAATATTGTGTAACTCTGATATATGTAAAAGCTATGTAATATTTATGTGATATATTATATTTTGTTCCGTTCCGCTGTGTGATTCTGATGTTGTTGTTCTTTTCTTTTCTTTCTTTTCTATTTCTATCCCTTTCTTTCTTAATGATGATATGTCTTTCTGGTAGTAGATGTGACGACCCGACTTTCTACTCCTGGAAAATCGCATCATCAATTAAGAAAGTAAGGGATAGAAGAAGAAAAGAAAGAAGAGAAAGAAGAAACAATACTAGAATCTCAATAGCGGAACGAATAAATTATATTAACAACATAAGTATTTACATAATATACAATACCAATCAGAGATACACAGCATACACATCACTTATACTAGACAGTTATAAACACCTGTCTAGTATTTACAACTCAATACAAACACAACACAGACAAAACACAGCGGAACTATATATCTATAACGCAGAAGCCTCCTGCTCCATTGCTCCTCCATTATTCGTCAAAGCTAACCTGAATCCCTTGGCTACTCGTAAAAATTTGAGTACCCAAGAGTTTAAGAAAACAAAGATAAACTCCGGGTCATACATGGGTCTGGTGTGAGTAACAGGTTAAGGTTGCTTAACTTAAAAAACCCTTGAAAAGAAAGGTATCACGTAAGACTTCCCACACATAAACATGGAAAAGTTTTTACGTTACGCTAACCAAAACATTTGATAGGAAATCCGATGATATTATAATAGTGTCTAGGGTTTTCAAGTAAATATGAAATAGCCGAAATTGTTACATCTATTAAATTCCAGCTACTAGCCACAAAAGTGGGTAATACAATCAAAATCGTTGGACTTATTGCATTTTGGATTCCATCAATGGCAGGGCTACTGGGGTACCGCCCGTCACAGTACGTGGCCTAGATCTCCGTACCGAGGAGTACTCCCACTCCCCTGCAACACAAGGCCGGAACCATTCCTTACTGAACAGTTTCGAACAAGACAACCCTGTAACAACCCGCATATTTGTCGATTTTATATTTAAATATTTTATTTAAATATTTTGTCGTTAGTTGGATTTTAGTCCGAAAAGCTACTTTCTGCATACGGTAGAATTAGGACTCGAGACCACTCCCATTGAGTTCAAAATGCCGTTTGCGACCTTTTTGAGTATAAGCTTCGATATGTTTGGAGAAAGTTGAATTTTGCTACTTTTTGCTTAGGGTTTTGGTTTGGGCTGAGCCAATTAACCACTTATGTATTCAGTCCCAATCCCCCTCTCCTCTTCATTACTTCATTCCAACTCCTCAAACTCAAGCTCCAACTGAAAATGGTGGAGAGGAAAAAGAATTAAAACTCCAAGCCCTAACTTCCTTAGCAAATCCATCTCCTTGCTCCAAACTCAAGAAGAACCCCTTAGTAAGCATCTCCTTCTTCTTCTCCAACTCTTTCTCCATTCAATTTCAGAAATTTCCTAAACCTAATTTAGGGAATGTTTCTCTTTTAAGCTTAGATTCAAGCTTCTAGTGTTGAGATTGAAGAGTGTTTGTTCTTGCCATTGCTTTCAAGCTTCATCTTCATAAAATTTAGTTCAAAGGTGAGATTTTTATCTCACATCTATGACTATAATTATCTTTGGTTGTTGGGTATGAATTCCTAACACTTCTTTATGTGCATTTGCTCTTGATTTGGATTGGTTTTGTGAATATTCCAATTTTTGGGTTTTTAAGTCAAATTTGTGTAAAATCCTTTTATGGATGTTTGATCATGCTTTTGGTGATGCACGAGGAGCATATAGGGCCGGGTTGCCGATTGGAATAAACCCTTAGAGCCAATGTTCGTCCGATTGCATTTTGGAAGAGTTTGCTCTTCATTTGAATAGGGCTGAAAAACAGCCCAGGCATGATTCAGTCGACTGAAATCTCTGTTCAGTCGACTGAACCTGAAACCCGAGAGTTTCCAGGCATGATTCAGTCGACTAAAAAACTCTGCACAGTCGACTGAAACTGGAAACAGAAAGTTTCCTGAACCTGGAAAATTTCCATGTACAGGGTCAGTCGACTGAAAATCTCTGTTCAGTCGACTGAACCTGCTGTTTGAGTCCAATTTGCCTTTTTGGAATTGAATTTCTAATTTAAATCGATTCGTGATAATCCTATTTGTTGTTATCATCTATTATGACTTTGATGACTCTTTTTAGGGATTCTTGAATATCCACTTCGACGGATCCTTTATCGATTTCATTGGATTTTATTCACATCTTCGAATGTGATCTTTGTGATTGATTGTTTCTACAATCCCCCTTGTGCTTTGTCACTTTAAAAATATAAAGGTTTTCTATACTAGTAGTAAATATCAAAACTCTTTCCTCAAACGATTTCAATACTATTTTAATACCAAATTCGTTTATAAAACCGTTTTCCAATCTATTAGTATATACAAACCTTTACCTCACTCGTATGAGAAATCTAATTAAACGACTTAGTAAAACGAGTGGTATGAAACGCTTGCGTTTACTTCGTCGGTTAATTCTTGGACTTGTTCGATTGAACCTCTTGTGACAATTTTCTAGTGGAAATCTACAATTTGTTCGTAAATATTTAAGTTAAGCTAGTGGTTATGGGACATGAAGCTAAGCTCATATATTTACTAGCTTATTGTAATTGACACTTCTCTTTGATCATGACGATCATTTTAGGTTTTAGACTAGCATCGTGCTATGTCTTTGTGATTTGGTTCGTCGGACGTCCCGCTGTACGACGTCGTTGTTCCCTATGATTGTGATTTGGTTCATCGGATGTCCCGCTGTACGACGTCGTTGATCATTTCCTTGTGATTTCTGGATTTCGTGTGTTGATTTCTGGAATTTGTGTTTCACCAACTTTTACGATGGGCATTGATGTATGTGTCATATATTGTGGCTTGGTGAATGAAATTAGGAGTATGACATTCCTTTATATCTTGAGTAGATTATTGTGATATTGATTAATCTCTTGTTGATTTTCAATTACTTATTTATCACAGCTTGGCATTGTGATTATTATATGTTTATGTCATATCTCTTATTATATATCACTTCATCTGATATTTATAGCTAGACTGATCCGTTTATTATTTTCTTATAAATAATACTCGGGTCAGATTGAGATTTAACAGGTGCTTCTGCTTGACTCCTCATCGGACTATCATCCCGACTTTTGGCTAACTACTTAGATTAGTAGTTTTTGTTGCATACATTTGAGATTTAGACTCCTTGATGTATACTTATTCTTTTGCCCTGCACTTGTATCTATTCCTTTGTATTATTGTGGATCTTTTTAGACCACTACTCTGTTGTACACTTTCTAGTGTAATATTCATATCTTATTCCGCCTTTGTGATATGAATTGTCTGTGACTGATTTGTGTTATGTTTATTTCTATATTTGTTTCCGAAGGATTTATATAGCCACCGTGTAGTAGCTTTGAGTTTGTGTTGGTATGTCGGATTTCCTCTTGAAATAGAATGCATGTTATATTATCTGACATATCGGTGCTCGCGCAAAGAAATTACACGGATGGTCGCTCCTCAACAGCCTTATTCTCCATGCTAGTCGACAGCATTCACCGTAATGTTCTTGGCTAGCGTGGGTATAGATGTGGGGCGTCACAGCTTGGTATCAGAGCTAAACTTCGGAACAATGTAGAATAATTTAGCAAGGATCATGTCCTAAGTCTTTCTTAGGAGTTGTGCTTTAGGATTTTATTCGGGTCTTCGTACCGTTCTATCCTACTTTCTTTTATGATTCCTTGTTTTATCTATCAAGATTGCTTGATATTCATTTTGAGAATAACTTTTTCCTCTTCTTTCTTTCTTTCTTAAAGAAGAGAAATGGTTAGACCAGGCCGTTCCAGCGCCGGTCAATCTAGCGCTACTCCTCAGGATGGAGTATTCATGTCTGCTCAGCAGCTTTTGGATCTCGTGAAGAACGCTCAAGCTGCCGGACCCAATCAGGAGCCTACTCATCCTAGATCCGGTTTTGCACGCTTGTGCAGAGACTACACCGATTTGGGTGGAGGGCCATTCAGGGGATCCGAGAGTGTTATAGAAATTCAAGCTTGGCTCAAATCATGCGATCGCATCTTTTCTCGCATGAACCTTATTGATCTACATCGAGTCCAAGTGGCTTCTAGCATGCTCCAAGAAAGAGCATTAGATTGGTATGAGATTTTAATTTCTGAAATCGTTGAGGCGGATCTCACTTGGGAGCAATTTCGGGAAAGATTCGAATCGAAATTTGTGCCAGAGGCTGAAAAAGTAACCTTAGCCCGGCGTTTCATAGACCTTGTTCAAGGTGAATCTTCTGTGACAGACTACGTCGCATCTTACGAATCTCTCTCTAAGTACGGGGTCGAGTATATTAATACCCCGATGAAGAAAAATCAGAGATTTGTCTATGGCTTGAATAAGAATCTTAAGAAGCCATTACTTCTGAAACTTGAGGTTTCATTTGATCAGCTTATTGATATCGCTCTTCGTCTTGAAGAGGCCGATAATGAAGGTGATGTTGAAGTTGTGCGTGCCCAACAGAACTTCAACAATAACTCGAAGAGGCCTATCAAATTCAAAGGCCCCATTCCCAACAAGAAAGGGAGGCAAGAAATTCCGGTAGCAAAGACTCCTACCTCTAGTCGTGGTCAATGCTACAATTGTGGTTCCACAGACCACCATGTAAGGGAGTGCCCGAAACCCCTCTTTTGCCGTTATTGCAAAGGTTCGGGTCATCTTTTATCTTCGTGTCCTAAACTTCCAAGCAAGTGAGAAGGAAAGCTGCAACTTTTGGTCAAGGTATTTTCATTCTATCCTCGATGGCATTGTTTTAATTCGTGAACTTTCTATTTGAGTTCTTTTTGATATGGGTTTCATCTCATTATTTTTATATCAAAAGAACTCGTCGATTCTTTTTCTTTGAATATTTTGGGCTTGATGACTTCTTTGAGTATTGTGAATCCGGATGGTAGATCCGCAACACTCAATTTGCTTTTGTTTAAATGTCAAGATTGTTTTATGTGACTTTTCTTTCCGAGCCGATATTTTTGCTTTGGCTTCGGAATTGACCTTTCTGCAAGGATTGGCTTAATCATTGTGAAGTCCATATCCTATTTTTCGAGTGGACTATTCATCTTCGACATTTTCAATTTTGTTAAGCAGATTCCTATTTTTCCTTTATGATTTTGATTCCAACTTGATGGCATCATTTTATTCCTTAAGCCCACTTAAAAGGAAAGTGTTATTTCTCTCATTCATGTAGTTTGAGAAATTTTCCGGTATTTTTGAGTTTGTCTTAGGATTATCACCTAAGAAATCTTTTGTGGGGTGTTAAGGTCTTTTCAGTTTGACTTTACCACCGGTTTTCGTTTGCTACGAGTTGCGGAAATTAGAATTCCACTTACCGCATTCCGCACTCGTTATGATTCTTATGAATGACTTATTTTGTCATTCAATTTGTCCAGCTTGTTTCATCCGTTTTATAAATCCAATATTCTATGAAAATTTCGATGAGACCATTCTTATTTATGGATTTTGGATGGAAATAGAAATTTAAAATTTTGCAAATCTTTTTCATAAGATTTATTTATAAGTAAAACTGGATTTTGTTCTTGAGACGAACAAAGAATATTCTTAAAACTTTTTAAGAGATTTATTTATCCTATAAAATATGATTTTGTGATTGTATTGCCGGTTGAGTGCTTTAAGAATTTTGGTCGATGCGCTTGATCAACGTTATCGATAGGAATCTCCTAAACGCTTTGATGAGACAGTCAGACACGATATATTGACTTGTAAAAATGTAAATTTTTCTAGAAAGATTATTACATAATGATAAATGTAATTTTGAAAGTTTTAACTTTTCGGAGAAGAGAATTATTTTAAAAGAAGTTCTTTCTTTTCGGTACTCTTATTCCTTCTTGTGATTCCTGAAGGGGAACCAAGACTTTGCTATTTGCACCGATACTAGTCGTATTGGTTTGGAATGCCATTCTCTTGCAAAGGAGAACGTGCTATCCCTTGTGCTTCTAAATCATTATAGCTTCTCGAGACTAGATAGCCACTTATGATCTAGTGCTCTCGGCTAATGTTTTGCTTTTGGAATTTGACATCATCATATTTGGATGAGAAATTTGTTCTCCATCTCGATCATAAATCTTTGGAATATTTATGTTCTCTTAAGGAACTGCTTGTAGACTCGAGTTCCTAACGTCTTATGATCTTGATATTCTTTTATTCCCGAGAAGGGAACTCGTGTTGCCAATGCGCTTTGTCGTAGGCAACAAGTGGTTGATTCTTTGATGTTGTCTGAATGGAATTATTTTTCTATCAAGTTCATCGGACGTCTTGGTATACTTCGTTTTATTGAACTTTATCTCATTCCTTTTAAGGACTAGCGTCCGATGTCCTTTTATTGTGTTCGGTTCATTGGACGTACCGTTTTTGTACCGCGTCAGTGTTCCAAATTGTTTGGGATTTGATTCATCGGATGTACCGTTTGTACTACATCGATGTCTTTGCTTTTGATTCATCGGATGTACCGTTTGTACTATATCGATGTCTTTGCTTTTGATTCATCGGATGTACCGTTGTACTACATCGATGTCTTTGCTTTTGATTCATCGAATGTACCGTTTGTACTACATCGATGTCTTTGCTATTTGATTCATCGGATGTACCGTTTGTACTACATCGATGTCTTTGCTTTTGATTCATCGGATGTACCGTTGTACTACATCGATGTCTTTGCTATTTGATTCATCGGATGTACCGTTTGTACTACATCGATGTCTTTTCTTTTGATTCATCGGATGTACCATTTGTACTACATCGATGTCTTTTCTTTTGATTCATCGGATGTACCGTTGTACTACATCGATGCCTTTGCTATTTGATTCATCGGATGTACCGTTGTACTACATCGATGTCTTTGCTATTTGATTCATCGGATGTACCGTTGTACTACATCGATGTCTTTGCTATTTGATTCATCGGATGTACCGTTGTACTACATCGATGTCTTTGCTATTTGATTCATCGGATGTACCGTTTGTACTACATCGATGTCTTTGCTTTTGATTCATCGGATGTACCGTTGTACTACATCGATGTCTTTGCTTTTGATTCATCGGATGTACCATTTGTACTACATCGATGTCTTTGCTATTTGATTCATCGGATGTACCGTTTGTACTACATCGATGTCTTTGCTTTTGATTCATCGGATGTACCGTTTGTACTACATCGATGTCTTTGCTTTTGATTCATCGGATGTACCGTTGTACTACATCGATGTCTTTGCTATTTGATTCATCGGATGTACCGTTTGTACTACATCGATGTCTTTGCTTTTGATTCATCGGATGTACCGTTTGTACTACATCGATGTCTTTTCTTTTGATTCATCGGATGTACCGTTGTACTACATCGATGTCTTTGCTATTTGATTCATCGGATGTACCGTCTGTACTACATCGATGTCTTTTCTTTTGATTCATCGGATGTACCGTTGTACTACATCGATGTCTTTGCTATTTGATTCATCAGATGTACCGTTTGTACTACATCGATGTCTTTGCTTTTGATTCATCGGATGTACCGTTTGTACTACATCGATGTCTTTTCTTTTGATTCATCGGATGTACCGTTGTACTACATCGATGTCTTTGCTTTTGATTCATCGGGTGTACCGTTGTACTACATCGATGTCTTTGCTATTTGATTCATCGGATGCACCATTGTACTACATCGATGTCTTTGCTTTTGATTCATTGGGCGTACCATTTTTGTACTACGCCGTTGCACCGACTAAATTTTCTGCTATTCTTGACGTTCCCCACGTCTTTTATCTACGGGAATGCCTTAGGGATTCCGGTTTTCATTCTTGAGCCCGGTGTTATTGTGGAAATTGAAGTTTCACCAGATTTCTTGCTAACTCTTTCGTGCACTTTATGGTGAACTTCCTATTTCAAATTTTCTTTTGTGTTGATATGCTTCTATGGTTGTTACTTCTTATATTTCCTTCTTACTTATTGCGAGGACGCAATTTCTTTAAGGAGGGGAGTCTGTAACAACCCGCATATTTGTCGATTTTATATTTAAATATTTTATTTAAATATTTTATCGTTAGTTGGATTTTAGTCCGAAAAGCTAGAATTAGGACTCGAGACCACTCCCATTGAGTTCAAAATGCCGTTTGCGACCTTTTTGAGTATAAGCTTCGATATGTTTGGAGAAAGTTGAATTTTGCTACTTTTTGCTTAGGGTTTTGGTTTGGGCTGAGCCAATTAACCACTTATGTATTCAGTCCCAATCCCCCTCTCCTCTTCATTACTTCATTCCAACTCCTCAAACTCAAGCTCCAACTGAAAATGGTGGAGAGGAAAAAGAATTAAAACTCCAAGCCCTAACTTCCTTAGCAAATCCATCTCCTTGCTCCAAACTCAAGAAGAACCCCTTGGTAAGCATCTCCTTCTTCTTCTCCAACTCTTTCTCCATTCAATTTCAGAAATTTCCTAAACCTAATTTAGGGAATGTTTCTCTTTTAAGCTTAGATTCAAGCTTCTAGTGTTGAGATTGAAGAGTGCTTGTTCTTGCCATTGCTTTCAAGCTTCATCTTCATAAATTTAGTTCAAAGGTGAGATTTTTATCTCACATCTATGACTATAATTATCTTTGGTTGTTGGGTATGAATTCCTAACACTTCTTCATGTGCATTTGCTCTTGATTTGGATTGGTTTTGTGAATATTCCAATTTTTGGGTTTTTAAGTCAAATTTGTGTAAAATCCTTTTATGGATGTTTGATCATGCTTTTGGTGATGCACGAGGAGCATATAGGGCCGGGTTGCCGATTGGCATAAACCCTTAGAGCCAATGTTCGTCCGATTGCATTTTGGAAGAGTTTGCTCTTCATTTGAATAGGGCTGAAAAACAGCCCAGGCATGATTCAGTCGACTGAAATCTCTGTTCAGTCGACTGAACCTGAAACCCGAGAGTTTCCAGGCATGATTCAGTCGACTGAAAAACTCTGCACAGTCGACTGAAACTGGAAACAGAAAGTTTCCTGAACCTGGAAAATTTCCATGTACAAGGTCAGTCGACTGAAAATCTCTGTTCAGTCGACTGAACCTGCTGTTTGAGTCCAATTTGCCGTTTTGGAATTGAATTTCTAATTTAAATCGATTCGTGATAATCCTATTTGTTGTTATCATCTATTATGACTTTGATGACTCTTTTTAGGGATTCTTGAATATCCACTTCGACGGATCCTTTATCGATTTCATTGGATTTTATTCACATCTTCGAATGTGATCTTTGTGATTGATTGTTTCTACAATCCCCCTTGTGCTTTGTCACTTTAAAAATATAAAGGTTTTCTATACTAGTAGTAAATATCAAAACTCTTTCCTCAAACGATTTCAATACTATTTTAATACCAAATTCGTTTATAAAACCGTTTTCCAATCTATTAGTATATACAAACCTTTACCTCACTCGTATGAGAAATCTAATTAAACGACTTAGTAAAACGAGTGGTATGAAACGCTTGCGTTTACTTCGTCGGTTAATTCTTGGACTTGTTCGATTGAACCTCTTGTGACAATTTTCTAGTGGAAATCTACAATTTGTTCGTAAATATTTAAGTTAAGCTAGTGGTTATGGGACATGAAGCTAAGCTCATATATTTACTAGCTTATTGTAATTGACACTTCTCTTTGATCATGACGATCATTTTAGGTTTTAGACTAGCATCATGCTATGTCTTTGTGATTTGGTTCGTCGGACGTCCCGCTGTACGACGTCGTTGTTCCCTATGATTGTGATTTGGTTCATCGGATGTCCCGCTGTATGACGTCGTTGATCATTTCCTTGTGATTTCTGGATTTCGTGTGTTGATTTCTGGAATTTGTGTTTCACCAACTTTTACGATGGGCATTGATGTATGTGTCATATATTGTGGCTTGGTGAATGAAATTAGGAGTATGACATTCCTTTATATCTTGAGTAGATTATTGTGATATTGATTAATCTCTTGTTGATTTTCAATTACTTATTTATCACAGCTTGGCATTGTGATTATTATATGTTTATGTCATATCTCTTATTATATATCACTTCATCTGATATTTATAGCTAGACTGATCCGTTTATTATTTTCTTATAAATAATACTCGGGTCAGATTGAGATTTAACAGGTGCTTCTGCTTGACTCCTCATCGGACTATCATCCCGACTTTTGGCTAACTACTTAGATTAGTAGTTTTTGTTGCATACATTTGAGATTTAGACTCCTTGATGTATACTTATTCTTTTGCCCTGCACTTGTATCTATTCCTTTGTATTATTGTGGATCTTTTTAGACCACTACTCTGATGTACACTTTCTAGTGTAATATTCATATCTTATTCCGCCTTTGTGATATGAATTGTCTGTGACTGATTTGTGTTATGTTTATTTCTATATTTGTTTCCGAAGGATTTATATAGCCACCGTGTAGTAGCTTTGAGTTTGTGTTGGTATGTCGGATTTCCTCTTGAAATAGAATGCATGTTATATTATATGACATATCGGTGCTCGCGCAAAGAAATTACACGGATGATCGCTCCTCAACAGCCTTATTCTCCATGCTATTCGACAGCATTCACCGTAATGTTCTTGGCTAGCGTGGGTATAGAGGTGGGGCGTCACAAACCCCGCAGTTGTTTGCAACTAACTGCCCACTCAACCGAATATAAAGGGACTTCTAGATAGGGATCAATCTCGCTCTCCAGTGGGAGCTACCCACGAAGCCTTGCTGCACCTCCCCTGTTTTAGCCATTCCCGGTTGATGAGGCTTGATGCTACGTTTACCTTTAGAGAACACATCTCTTAGAATGCTCATCGTCCACCTGACGATGTTCTGAAAGCATTCAATCCATACAAGTTCGTTCCGGTTTCGAACGAAACCGAAGGCATTATCTCGTTACACTCATTTTGGAATCACCCTCAGAGTTAACGACGATAACCCTTGCACTCTGAATCTTCATCTTCACTTGATTCACAACCTATCGTTAATTTGGATCGATGTGGTTTTCAGATATCCAAATATGGAAACCCGATCCCCGTCTCATCGAAATCCAAAGCGTGTCTTTTAGGTCCAAGTTGTTTTAAATTTTAAAACCATTCAATTCAATATTATCTATATACACACAGAAAGATAATTATCACAATAGATAATCTATATTATCATCACATCAGATAATCTATATTATCAACTCAAACAGATAATTCATATTATCAACTCAATGCAACCATAGCATCCAAATCACACAACATCATTTATCTCATAACCGAGATCTCAATCATTCAGGGTAATAAATATCAATCATCATTCATAAGGAAAGACTTATTAAATCACCATCCTATAATTAATTTAAAATGAATTAAATTAATTACGTCTTCCTTAATTAATTTAAAATAAATTAAATTAATTACTCATCCATATAAATCTTGCTTACACATCAATTAGTTATAAATCAATTAATTAATTGCTCTTAACAAGTTACCATAATTAATCATCTTGATTAACTATCCTTTAATCACATTCAATTAATTAACCTCTAACTAATTTTATAAATTAATTATTCCAAACCAAACCTGTAATTAACCTGTGATTACTTCACCAATTAATTAATCATAATTAATTACATTAATTAATACCTTCATTGATTAATTTTTCTTATTAATCAATCCTTAATCACATCATTAATTATTTAAATTAATGGTCCCAAATTATTTTATTTAGAAAATTACCCTATTAAATTAATTATCAATTATCCATATTGATTAATCACTCTTGATTAATCACATTGAGTAATTACATTAAATTAATTACATCTATTAATCATTCTCAAATAACTTAATTATCAAAACCTAAATTAGTTACACTAAGTAATTAATTATTTATTAATTATTTATTTAGGTAATTATACAACATATAAATTACATATTAATTAGACAAAGTAATTAGTTTCCAAAACTCCTCCATTAAATTACATCCAGTAATTTATTTTCTTAATTACTTTACTAAGTAATTATTCATGCTTAATTACATTGGTAATTACTTCTCAAATCATCCAGTGATTAAATTAAATTAATTAAACTTAATTAATTAACTTAATTAATCAACAACTTAATTAATTACAATCAATAATTAATTTTCTTAATTACTTTCATCAAGTAATTATACTTAAATATATTTCAAATGATTATCTTTGAATTAATTAATACAAATAATTCATTAAAATTAATCACATTAATTAATTATAAAATAATACTATGTTAATGACCTTCATTAAACAATAACAAAACTTTAATTACTTTTCCAAAGAAATTAATTGAATTAATCAATATTAATTCTTAATTTATTTATAAAACTCATTAAGTAATCTATAATTATTAAATTAATCAAGTGATAATTAAAAACTTAATTAATCATTAATTACTTGATTAATATAATTCAATTCATTAACTAAATTAATCAAATCTTATTTGAATTAATTTCTAAATCACACTTTAATCAAATTTAATTAACTTACTTAAAACTTTTAATTAATTAAATAAATCCTTAATTATTTACTTAATTAACCTAATTATTAATTAATTAAATTAATTAATTACAAAACTTAATTACCTAGATTAATTAATAAATCATTAAGTTCAAATCAACTTAATGATAATCATTAATTTCATTAATGATTTAATTATCATTATCAAAGAAATTTAAAAACAAATTGCTTTTAAATTTCTTTAAATTCCATTTTAAATTAAAATTAAAATTAAATTTAAACTTAAACAAGATTTTTATTATTTAAAAACTCTTTAGTTTTCATTTTAAAGAATCACTTATCCTTTAAAGTAGTTTTAAAAGAATAGTTTAACTTTGTCCCATATTCAAATTTAACAAATTTAAAATACCTTAAATAATTCAAGTGATATTGAACATATAATTTCAAATCTTATTTATAGTATAACCAAAATTCAAATCATGTTTTCAGTTTTAGATTCAAAGATTTAAATTTAAAACTCTGTTTTAAATTTTATTTCATAAGTTATAAAATTCTAAAATATTCCACTTGATAATAACATTTGAACTTATAACTTATTTTTATTTGAAACTTTCAAATTCAACTTCTAATTTGAATTCAGACTTCAAATTCAGATTTGACTTAGAAATTTAAATCTTGTTTTAAATTTCATTTCCAGATTTAAATTCACTTTATATAAACTGTGCAGGTTTCTGTTCTTTTTTTATTTTTAATAATAATATTTCATTTTCTACATATCTTGTTTATTTCAAAATCTGAAATTCAATCCTATTTGAATTCATAGTTTAAATCTTACTTTAAGTTTATATTTAAACTTGCTTTACTATTTTTTTATTATTCAGTTTTAAATTTTTTAAAATCTGAAGCAGTTCAGATTACAGAAACAAAACACTGCCACTAAGGAAACTACCCGAGTTCAACACAATAGTACTTCGAGTCATTTCACACTTTACTTCGGGAAAACCCTCATATGACTCGAGCACTCACTCGAGTAAATTCTGCAATTTTCCCTAACTAACAAAATCACCTAAATTCAGATCATTAGAAAATAAATAGAGCACCGTGCACATGCACGGTGGCTCTGCCCTCCTCCAATTGACTCCGGCATCATCAACATACCAGAAAACAACCTCATTCCTCAATACAATCATCAAACAATTTCCAAACACCTGCAACTCAAATCCAGCCCCTCTTCACAAACCTGGGAACACAATGCAAACCCATACCCAAAACCTGTCAACGGTGAAATCTCCTTCCTCTGACCATCGTTCTAGCTGAAATTCCGACCATACCCTAGTCATTGACCCAACTACCCATGCTCACAGTCCCATCACGCTCGATCAATCCTAGAGACCGAGCTGATCAAATTTTCTAACATAATCAAAACTAGGGTTAAATGCTTATTTTGGTCAGCGCCGTCGCCACCCTAACCAAATCTATCACCTGACAATTTTCCCTCATTCCCCAATCACTCCTCAACCACCAGAGGAAAACTCGAACCCCCAAACCCTTCAGATCACCTGAGTTGATCCAAAACTCCATTTCTGGTCAAACCAGAAATGTACATACATAATCAAACTAATTTTTTTTTTAGTTTTAAAAATCAAGATTTTTAATAAGCTTTCAGATTTAATATATATATATATATATGTGTGAATTAATGTGTTTGAAAGTTAATATTAATGAAGCTTGCACTGATCTTGAAGTGTTTCAGTGGGATTTTCAAACTTATTTTAACTTAAATAACTTTTAAAACTAACTGCATAACCAAACAAACCATAATTGTCTATATTATAAGTTCTAACAGATCTTAGATCCAAAGATAGGATTATGTTTGAAATCTGGATCCTAGAGAGTAAGAACAGAGGTATAATTTTTTTTATTTACAGTCATGCACACATTCATACAAATATTCACAGATATTCCACATACAAATATACAAACTTTCTTATCTATAGGTATCATACTTATCACTGGAATAATCCTGCAACCATGTTACTTAAGTAATTTATCAAAAATGTTACTCACCTTTCTGCAGAAGAACAGAGCACTTAATTTTTGAAAACAGTTCTTGAACTTTTGAAAATATGAATGCCTTTGAATTCTGACCAAAAATCATATGCATGCAGGCCTCCAGGTTGCTTGCATTTGAACTCTGATCAAAACTTTATGCATGCAAGTTACCAGGTTTTAAAAAGAAATGCAGAGTTGATTTTCAGTATGTTGAAATGCAGACTTTGATTTTGTAGTAACTTTAAAATTGCATGTTGATGAATGCAGATGATTTCCAGAGATGGAAAATGCAGGTTCTTGATCCTTTTATTTTTGCAAAAAAATGTAAACTTGATTTACATGAATTGGAATTGTATGTTTTCTTTGATTTGCTTAGCTTTAGTTTGAAAAGAGAATGAGGAAAAAAAATGAAAAGTTTATAAGGCTAAAATTTATTTTAATTCAAAATAAAGAAAAAGATAAAATAAGACAATGACACTTGTCATGAAATTTACTTCTTACATTTACACATGTTATTTAAATTACTAACTTGTTAACACTTGTCTTTATTAAATTAAGTTATATATTTAAATGTTTATATAGGGTTTTCTTTAATTCATTTTATGTTTATATGAATATATATGATTTACTTATTTTAAGAAAATGTAAATAAACAATTTATAAATTAAAACTTATACAAATGTTTTAAAGAATCAATTAATTTGAATTTCAAAATAAAAATTGCCAAATCAAATTAATTCTTTGAAATAAGAACCAAAATCAATTTAAAAAAAATAAATGAAGATTCTATTTTCCTTTTATATTTATGACAGTAGAATATTTATAAATAAGGTTTAAAATAACAATTTACAAATTTTATATGATTTATAAAGAAATTATAAATCACTTTTATATTTAAATGAATTTAAATCATATGTTATCTTATATTTTAAACTTATATAAAATATACTCAATTCATATTTAATCAAATAATATTTTAAAAAGAAATAAAATCAACTTTTATTTAAATTTAAAACAAAAATTAAGCCAAGATATAATTTTAAACAATTACATTTATTTTAAATATTATCAAACCATATAACTACTAGTTTAAATAGATCTTTAAAAGATTAATATTAATTTAAACATAATTTCCTAATTACTCAATTTATTATTAGAATTTAAAAACAAAACTTCATTTATTTATTATCATGTAAATTAAATTCCAAACAAAGATAAACTATAATATATATACAAATATATATACATTATAATTTAAACATTTATTTTAGCTTTTAAAAAGACAACTCACAAATTAAATATTTATTAAATTTGATTATTAAACCAAAACATATTTTATTAATCAATATTGTCAATATCAATTTAATTTTATATAAATATTATTAAATTGATATTGTCTAAAATTCCGGGATATCACATTCCTTCCCCCTTAAAAGAATTTCGTCCCCGAAATTTAAAACAAAGGTAATTTAATTACCTATTTTAGATTTTAATTTTAAAGCACAAACATATATCAAACATATGCTAACAACCCTAGCAATCAGTACATCCAATCAAACAAAATTAACTATCCAGACAAAATTCTGGATAGAGCTTCCTCGAGTTTCCCAAGTAAACACCGGGTTACTCACTCTATAAAACCCAAACAATCAACACTACTAAGTTACAGAACTCCTACTCATCTATATCTCTAACTGAACAAGACATCAGACTACAGATAAGTCTGACTCAACAACCAAAATCTCCCAGAACAGCTGATTCCAAAACCAGAAATAGATATACACGTACTCCCTCAGAGATACGTGAAACACATCGAATTCCAGTTGTCCAAACTGGCAATTCAATCTAGAAAATTAAACACTTATCCAAAACAAAACACAGAAGAAATCCAAAACATTTCGGAGCTAGCTTACCCAACCTTACCAAAATTCATAGCTCCTAAAGACCGAGAAACTTATCCAAAATTAGATCTCCGACTTCAGATTCACCAAACTCTTCAGACGATCTCGAGCTGCCTATATCCTACCTGATCAGCTAAATCCTTGCTGATGTCTCAAGAAACAAACTAGACTAATCCCAATCCACCAAAATGATCCTCCACGATCCATCAAGATCAAGAACAACTCCACTCACAACCATCAGAAGAAAACAACTTCTCCTATCCGGAAAAGAAAAGCAGATGCACTCCCAAACTGCTTTCGCTGCACAACTCTGATCTGGAATAGAAAAGAATGTTGATGAAAAACACAAGCACAACTGGACAGCAAAACCAAGAAGATCTCTGATAACCCAGAGAAAATTCAGAATTTCCTCCAATCCTGTGTTGCTTCAACAAACTCCATCTCAAGGAACCAACCCTCAATTAGTTGAACCACCGGTACCACTGAATCTCAAGATGAAGACAAACTCTGATTTCTCTGAAAATATTCAGAAAAATCTCCAACAATCCATGAGAATACCCAATCATCGCAAGTCGCTTTTGCGATCAACTCAATCTAATTCCAAAGAAAACTGTTCTTTTCTTTACCAATTAGAACAGCTTATGCTGGTCTTGCCAACCCATCGAAGAAATGGATTCTACTCTGCCGCTTCTGAACTCCCTCTCCTGAAAACTCTACCAAGCCTGAAAACTCTGCCGACCACAGAACACTCCAAGCTGTACTGTTGACACCAATGCCAAAGAATTCTCAATCCAAAGCTCTTCGATAAACTCGGACTTCAAATAACACAAAAACACCCTGCTGAACTCAGCCACAACACCGAAGCAGACATACTTCCTAAAATTTGTTCCAAAGAAACATCCATAGTCACTGCATCTCATCACGCAGCTACTATTCCCTGAGATATCAAGATATCATCACTCACTTCTGTTCAGCCAACAGATCCAAACTCTACTCATCCAACTTCAAAGATGAACACTGAACCTTAACAGGTTACCTTCAGAGATCAATGAAGTCCTTATACCACTACAAAGCTCATTCGAGACGGTATTAGGTCTACAGTCTCGACAGATACACTTCCAACCAAACATTCAAACTCCAACCAATCGGTATTTTTGTTATACACACCACTACCCCAATCTACCTTTATAACCCACATTGGAAAACCCGAACAGGCAACCCAATCGATAGGTAGAAATAAATATATATATATATATAAATATATTAAAATTACAAATACGCTCTCTCAAGATGGACACCACTCCAGAGCCTAGGTATTCACTCAACCTAATGCTTTGATACCAACTGTGACGACCCGACTTTCCACTCCCGGAAAATCGCATCATCAATTAAGAAAGAAAGGGATAGAAGAAGAAAAGAAAGAAGAGAAAGAAGAAACAATACTAGAATCTCAACAGCGGAACGAATAAATTATATTAACAACATAAGTATTTACATAATATATAATACCAATTAGAGATACACAACATACACATCACATATACTAGACAGTTATAAACACATGTCTAGTATTTACAACTCAATACAAACATAACACAGAGAAAACACAGCGGAACTATATATCTATAACGCAGAAGCCTCCTGCTCCATTGCTCCTCCATTATTCGTCAAAGCTAACCTGAATCCCTTGGCTACTCGTAAAAATTTGAGTGCCCAAGAGTTTAAGATAACAAAGATAAACTCCGAGTCAGACATGGGTCTGGTGTGAGTAACAGGTTAAGGTTGCTTAATTTTAAAAACCTTTGAAAGAAAGGTATCACGTAATACTTCCCACACATAAACATGGAAAAGTTTTTACCTTACGCTAACCAAAACATTTGATAGGAATCCAATGATATTATAATAGTGTCTAGGGTTTTCAAGTAAATATGAAATAGCCGAAATTGTTACATCTATTAAATTCCAGCTACTAGCCACAAAAGTGGGTAATACAATCAAAACCATTGGCACTTATTGGATTTTGGATTCCATCAATGGCAGGGCTACTGGGGTACCGCCCGTCACAGTACGTGGCCTAGATCTCCGTACCGAGGAGTACTCCCACTCCCCTGCAACACAAGGCCGGAACCATTCCTTACTGAACAGTTTCGAATAAGACAACCCCGCAGTTGTTTGCAACCAACTGCCCACACAGCCGAATATGAAGGGACTTCTAGACAGGGATCATTCTCGCTCTCCAGTGGGAGCTACCCACGAAGCCTTGCTGCACCTCCCCTGTTTTAGAAATTACCGGTTAATGAGGCTTGAGGCTACGTTTACCTTTAGATAACACATCTCTTAGAATGCTCATCGTCCGCCTGACGATGTTCTGAAAGCATTCAATCCATACAAGTTCGTTCCGGGTTCAAACGAAACCGAAGGCATTATCTCGTTACACTCATTTTGGAATCACCCTCAGAGTTAACGACGATAACCCTTGCACTCTTAATCTTCATCTTCACTTGATTCACGACCTATCGTTAATTTGGATCGATGTGGTTTTCGGATATCCAAATATGGAAACCCGATCCCGGTCTCATCGAAATCCAAAGCGTGTCTTTTAGGTCCAAGTTGTTTTAAATTTTAAAACCATTCAATTCAGTATTATCTATATACACACAGATAGATAATTATCACAATAGATAATCAATATTATCATCACATCAGATAATCTATATTATCAACTCAAACAGATAATTCATATTATCAACTCAAGGCAACCATAGCATCCAAATCACACAACATCATTTATCTCATAACTGAGATCTCAATCATTCAGGGTAATAAATATCAATCATCATTCATAAGGAAAGACTTATTAAATCACCATCCTATAATTAATTTAAAATGAATTAAATTAATTACATCTTCCTTAATTAATTTAAGATAAATTAAATTAATTACTCATCCATATAAATCTTGCTTACACATCAATTAATTATAAATCAATTAATTAATTGCTCTTAACAAGTTACCCTAATTAATCATCTTGATTAACTATCCTTTAATTACATTCAAGTAATTAACCTCTAACTAATTTTATAAATTAATTATTCCAAACCAAACCTGTAATTAACCCGTAATTACTTCACCAATTAATTAATCATAATTAATTACATTAATTAATACCTTCATTGATTAATTGTTCTTATTAATCAATCCTTAATCACATCATTAATTATTTAAATTAATGATCCCAAATTATTTTATTTATAAAATTACCCTATTAAATTAATTATCAATTATCCATATTGATTAATCACTCTTGATTAATCACATTGAGTAATTACATTAAATTAATTACATCTATTAATCATTCTCAAATAACTTAATTATCAAAACCTAAATTAATTACACTAATTAATTAATTAATTAATTATTAATTATTTTTTTAGGTAATTTTACAACATATAAATTACATGTTAATTACACAAAGTAATTAATTTCCAAAACTCCTCCATTAAATTACATCCAGTAATTTATTTTCTTAATTACTTTACTAAGTAATTATTCATGCTTAATTACATTGGTAATTACTTCTCAAATCATCCGGTGATTAAATTAAATTAATTAAACTTAATTAATTAACTTAATTAATCAACAGCTTAATTAATTACAATCAATAATTAATTTTCTTAATTAGTTTCATTAAGTAATTATACTTAAATATATTTCAAATGATTATCTTTAAATTAATTAATACAAATAATTCATTAAAATTAATCACATTATTTAATTATAAAATAATACTATGTTAATGACCTTCATTAAACAATAACAAAACTTTAATTACTTTTCCAAAGAAATTAATTGAATTAATCAATATTAATTCTTAATTTATTTATAAAACTCATTAAGTAATCTATAATTATTAAATTAATCAAGTGATAATTAAAAACTTAATTAATTATTAATTACTTGATTAATATAATTCAATTCATTAACTAAATTAATCAAATCTTATTTAAATTAATTTCTAAATCACACTTTAATCAAATTTAATTAACTTACTTAAAACTTTTAATTAACTAAATAAATCCTTAATTATTTATTTAATTAACCTAATTATTAATTAATTAAATTAATTAATTACAAAACTTAATTACCTAGATTAATTAATAAATCATTAAGTTCAAATCACTTAATGATAATCATTAATTTCATAAATGATTTAATTATCGTTATCAAAGAAATTTAAAAACAAAATGCTTTTAAATTTCTTTAAATTCCATTTTAAATTAAAATTAAATTAAATTTAAACTTAAACAAGATTTTTATTATTTAAAAACTCTTTAGTTTTCATTTTAAAGAATCACTTATCCTTTAAAGTAGTTTTAAAAGAATAGTTTAACTTTATCCCATATTCAAATTTAACAAATTTAAAATACCTTAAATAATTCAAGTGATATTGAACATATATTTGAAATCTTATTTATATTACAACCAAAATTCAAATCATGTTTTCAGTTTTAGATTCAAAGATTTAAATTTAAAACTCTGTTTTAAATTTCATTTCATAAGTTATAAAATTCTAAAATATTCCACTTGATAATAACATTTGAACTTATAACTTATTTTTATTTGAAACTTTCAAATTCAACTTCTAATTTGATTCAGGCTTCAAATTCAGATTTGACTTAGAAATTTAAATCTTGTTTTAAATTTCATTTCCAGATTTAAATTCACTTTATATAAACTGTGCAGGTTTCAGTTCTTTTTTTATTTTTAATAATAATATTTCATTTTCTGCAAATCTTGTTTATTTCAAAATTTGAAATTCAATCCTCTTTGAATTCATAGTTTAAATCTTACTTTAAGTTTATATTTAAACTTGCTTTACTATTTTTTTTATTCAGTTTTAATTTTTCTAAAATCTGAAGCTGTTCAGATTACAGAAACAAAACACTGCCACTAAGGAAACTACCCGAGTTCAACGCAATAGTACTTCGAGTCATTTCACACTTTACTTCGGGCAAACCCTCATATGACTCGAGGACTCACTCGAGTAAATTCTGCAATTTTCCCTAACTAACAAAATCACCTAAATTCAGATCATCAGAAAATAAATAGAGCACCGTGCACATGCACGGTGGCTCTGCCCTCCTCCAGTTGACTCCGACATCATCAACATACCAGAAAACAACCTCATTCCTCAATACAATCATCAAACAATTTCCAAACACCTGCAACTCAAATCCAGCCCCTCTTCACAAACCTGGGAGCACAATGCAAACCCAAACCCAAAACCTGTCAACGGTGAAATCTCCTTCCTCTGACCATCGTTCTAGCTGAAATTCCGGCCATACCCTAGTCATTGACCCAACTACCCATGCTCACAGTCCCATCACGCTCGATCAATCCTAGAGACCGAGGTGATCAAATTTTCTAACATAATCAAAACTAGGGTTAAACGCTTATTGTGATCAGCGCCGTCGCCACCCTAACCTAATCCATCACCTAACAATTTTCCCTCATTCCCCAATCACTCCTCAACCACCAGGGGAAAACTCGAACCCCCAGACCCTTCAGATCACCTGAGTTGATCCAAAACTCCATTTCTGGTCAAACCAGAAATGTACATACCTAATCAAACTAAAAGTTTTATTTTTAGTTTTAAAAATCAAGATTTTTAATAAGCTTTCAGATTTGATATATATATCAGTGAATTAATGTGTTTGAAAGTTAACATTAATGAAGCTTGCACTGATCTTGAAGTGTTTCAGTGGGATTTTCAAACTTATTTTATATTAAATAACTTTTAAAACTAACTGCATAACCAAAGAAACCATAATTGTCTATATTCTAAGTTCTAACAGATCTTAGATCCAAAGATAGGATTATGTTTGAAATGTGGATCCTAGAGAGTAAGAACAGAGGTATTTTTTTTATTTACAGTCATGCACACATTCATACAAATATTCACAGATATTCCACATACAAATATACAAACTTTCTTATCTATAGGTATCATACTTATCACTGGAATAATCCTGCAACCATGTTACTTAGGTACTTTATCAAAAATTTTACTCACCTTTCTGCAGAAGAACAGAGCACTTGATTTTTGAAAACAGTTCTTGAACTTTTGAAAATATGAATGCCTTTGAATTCTGACCAAAAATCATATGCATGCAGGCCTCCAGGTTGCTTGCATTTGAACTCTGACCAAAACTTTATGCATGCAAGATCCTAGGTTTCAAAAAGAAATGCAGAGTTGATTTTCAGTATGTTGAAATGCAGACTTTGATTTTGCAGTAATTTTAAAATTGCATGTTGATGAATGCAGATGATTTCCAGGGATGGAAAATGCAGGTTCTTGATCCTTTTATTTTTGAAAAAAAAATGTAAACTTGATTTACATGAATTGGAATTGTATGTTTTCTTTGATTTGCTTAGCTTTGGTTTGAAAAGAGAATGAGGAAAAAAATGAAAAGTTTATAAGGCTGAAATTTATTTTAATTCAAAATAAAGAAAAAGATAAAATAAGACAATGACACTTGTCATGAAATTTACTTCTTACATTTACACATGTTATTTAAATTACTAACTTGTTAACACTTGTCTTTATTAAATTAAGTTATATATTTAAATGTTTATACAGGGTTTTCTTTAATTCATTTTATGTTTATATGAATATATATGATTTACTTATTTTAAGAAAATGTAAATAAACAATTTATAAATTAAAACTTATAAAAATGTTTTAAAGAATCAATTAATTTGAATTTCAAAATAAAAATTGCCAAATCAAATTAATTCCTTTGAAATAAGAACCAAAATCAATTTAAAAAAAAATGAAGATTCTATTTTCCTTTTATATTTATGACAATAGAATATTTATAAATAAGGTTTAAAATAACAATTTACAAATTTTATATGATTTATAAAGAAATTATAAATCACTTTTATATTTAAATGAATTTAAATCATATGTTATCTTATATTTTAAACTTATATAAAATATACTCAATTTATATTTAATCAAATAATATTTTAAAAAGAAATAAAATCAACTTTTATTTAAATTTAAAACAAAAATTAAGCTAAGATATAATTTTAAACAATTACATTTATTTTAAATATTATCAAACCATATAATTACTAGTTTAAATAGATCTTTAAAAGCTTAATATTAATTTAAACATAATTTCCTAATTACTCAATATATTATTAGAATTTAAAAACAAAACTTCATTTATTTATTATCATGTAAATTAAATTCCAAACAAAGATAAACTATAATATATTTACAAATATATATACATTATAATTTAAACATTTATTTTAGCTTTTAAAAAGACAAATCACAAATTAAATATTTATTAAATTTGATTATTAAACCAAAACATATTTTATTAATCAATATTGTCAATATCAATTTAATTTTATATAAAGATTATTAAATTGATATTGTCTAAAATTCCGGGATATCACAGTAGAAGGGCGGTTGTCACAATGTTTGTTCAGTAAAACCGAATTTGATGGTTTGTATATACTCTTAGGATGTAGTAGAGTATCTAAGAATATGAACCTAAGTTGTATAATATTTATTGTAACGATCCAGAATTTCGATCATTCGAAATTCAGATATTTAATTGATTTTAAATATTCACAAATTAATTTTATAAGTTAAATAACTTATATTTTAAATATCTCGATTTAATTAGATAATTAAATTGCCAATATAATATTTGAAATTGTGTAAATAATTGAAATTTGAATTTAATGTGAATGAAAATGATTTATAAAGTAGATACAAATTCTAATTGAACTAGAATGATGTTAGTAAACTTTTAAAATTGAATTAAAAGTTAATTTATAGAAATTGAATATTTTAATATTTAATTAACGTGTAAAAATAGTCATTTTTAATAAGGTTTAGGATTTCAATGAAACCAGTTTCATTGGATCCGTAATGTTATACTATTGTAGGATTTTAAATTTCGTGTCAATCGGATTTACGGTTTGGTCATACGAAGCTGAAATGCGTAAAAATTTATTTAAGTGAAATTTTAATTTAAAATAATTCGGTTTGAAAACCTATCTTCCAAATATGATCGAATTGGCTTCCGATATATATTCCTTTGTGTTCTAAATAGAGGTAAAACTTTATAAACGCCAGGCGGCACGCTTCCATTGGAGTTTGGAAATATTTAGAGTAAATAGTGTTTTGTAATTGCCTATATAAAGATGTTCATTTTCACAAAATCCTAAAGGAATTAGGTCTAGCTGCCACCTTCAATTCGAATGGCCAAAAACATTCAAAATTTATATCTCAGTTTCCTCTCAATCCATACGTTTTCAAGCTTCGATTTCTAAAGGAAGATTGTAGAGGGCAGTGAGATCTTCGATCTCAACGGTTGTGGTCGATTTTAGAGTGGCGGGTCGACGGCAATTCTAGTTCAAACGGCCGTTGTTTGAGCATGATTTTCGAGGCCATAGGGGCGTGGAGCTTCACGTCATTCAAATTGGAGGTGCGCGCGTGGGGATAGGCTTCAACGTGGTGGAGTTTGATCAACTCCTAGATCGACAATGGTAGCGCGGCGATTAGGGTTAAAAGCGGCTAGTGGATTGTTTCGACTTGGGGTTTTCACAAGGAGGGGAAGAAGGAAAAGCGCGACCACGATCTAGTGTTTGGAAACGAACGGCTAGGATTGATTTGAGGTTAAAAATAAAAATAAAATTTGTAAATTATATTATATAAATTGTATAAACTTTAAAATGCTATAACTTCTTCATATGAGGTCGGAATTTGATGAAACAAATTGCGTTGGGTTCGTATTTGCGAGCATTACATTTTGGAAATGGTTTGGAGTTGATCTAGTGAAAATTTTGGATAAAATTAAATGCCTGTTAAATTTTATTTGGAATGAAAGGCTTCAACGACTATTGGAATCAAAGCGAGTACAACTCACTCTTTCTGACTCGCTTATATTTTTTTATAAGTAAGAATAAATTTATTTTATGATAATTGATGACTGTTTAGATGATATATGGTATAGTATATATATATATATATATATATATATTAATTGGTTTGGATATATTTCTGCCTTCTAGAGCAGATGAGGCCCTATACGTTCCCATGTATGAGCGGATGACCTTTTGTACGCGCGTCTGCCTCAAAACGGACATTGTACATATTTTCTCTTATCTAAATTTATTATAGGTAATAGGTTGGAGGGATCCAACTAGATTCCTCACTAGTGTTGATTTTTTTATATATATTCTTATATATGCTGTTATAATATGATATACGATGTTTGGATGCTATGATTATTGTGAATCACCTTATTTTGTGTTGTTGCAGCATTGGGCCCTATTTTTGGAATTTTAAAAATATTAAAATGAAGATTTCAAATTGAAAAGAATTTCCAAGAAATTTTGAAAATGGATGTCTTATTAATTCTTTTGAATTGTTAAGGAAATGAATTTATTTTAAATAAATAAAAAGTTATAATTTTCATATTATAAAAATTATGATTTTGTGAAATATACTTAAATATGATTTGCTAAGATATATAAGTAATTAATAATGATTTGTAAATTATTAAAAGAAGAAGTTTATTTAAATGGAATTAAAATACGATTTTTGAAATATGGAGTTAACTCTGGTAAATTAGTTTAAATTGAGATTTTATACTTATTATAAACGGTTTATGTATAAGATTTATAAAACTGAATTTTTATAAATCAAAATGATGGAATTATAAAGAAGTTTTATAAGTGTTAAAATGAAGTTATAATTGGATATTATAAGTGAATAAGATTTATAAATTTATAAAGTTATAAGAAGAATGAATTTGTAAATAAGATATTTATAAGTGAATTAACTTATAATCGGATTTGCATAGTGATGTTCGTACATGATAAGGGATTCTCGCTTCTTATTAGGTAGCGAATGGATGACTCTTACTCCTTCATGTTCCTGAGATCGAGTATCGAGGGGTTGGTTTGCTAGTTTGGCTTACAAATGAAAGGCTGGCCTTAAAAGCAAATCATGAGGTACCCATGTGAGTTGCGGTGGAGTTTATCCACTGTCGATGGTTGCAAAGACGATCTGAATATTTGAAAAGTGATTTAACTAATTAAAAGGGCTTAGTGATTGCTTATGGTGCTAGATATTGTTTGTTTGCTTTTAAAGTTAGATAACCAACTATCAAATTTGGCCATTTTAGTTCCTCGACTTGATGTGGGAACTATTTAGTCATACGCTTAGTATGTAGCCATCTGTGTAGGCTTGATTATCGTTTGTATTGAGGATGTTGATTCGTGTAGTGCGATGTGATTACTCCAATCTATCGAGCTTCCTTCTTGGCTGAAGGATAACAAGTTGAAAGTTAGAGACGTGATAAGTCCATGAGACTTAGTTTTTTTGTGAGGTTGAGAAATGCTTTTGCGTTGTTGGTGCGAAGAGACTGTGATCAGATTTATCTGAAAACCACTTCGGACCAACATTTATGCAACGATTGTGCAGGTTGGTTGTGATGATATTGACATTTAGGATTTTCATAGTGGATGACCGCTTGTTGATCGCTTGGGGTTAAAATCCCAATATACATCCAGTCTCTTCATTATGAAATATCTAATGCAAGGAGTATTTGCTACTAATCCTAGGGATTTTCCGACAGGATGTGGTAGGAAAGTACCTTCAGTTTGTCCTGTTCCCGGACAACTTATAAGGACAAGTGTTTGACATTGCTTGTCTAAGATTACGTACGCTGGTTTTTACAAACGTACATCAGTGGTGGCGGAGTAGGCAACTTCTCATAGCTTAACACTCTCCTTGAGATGTACGAACTCAAGGGTTGTATTTTTGTGGAAGGCAATTAGTAGTCAACGGAAATGGCAATGTGGCATTCAAAGTGATGTGATATGTGATATGTGAAAGGTAATCGTTACCTCGGGCCTCATCAACCGAAAATGACCGAAACAGAGTTAGATGCAGCAGGGCTAAGTGGGTCATTCCAAATAGGATATGATCATCCCTTCTAGATATACTTCTTCTCCCTATGACGTTTCGGATGTAAATTAATGTGGTTTTGCTATGAGGGCCTTCGAAAAAGGTTGGCAACGACCGGGGATGACATATTCGGTACTACCTAGTTACAAAGGTAGGCCGGTGTTGTGTTGGTAGAGGGAAAATGTTCTATGCCTCGGGACATCCATCTAGAGGTGTACCCATCGGAAGGTAGTCCCTTCACCTGGTCATTTGTATGGAAATCCAAACTCTACTACGTGCCTGCCATTTTGTTTGTAGAGCCTAGTATGCTGGAATTTAATAATGGTAATGATTTCGGCTATTTTGATATTATTTGTATACTGGACAGTAGTATAATATAAGATGATTTGATATGAAATATTTTAGTTATCATAAGTTAAAAACATGTCCGTGTTTATGTATGGGCGTGTCTACGAGATAATTTTGTTTTGAAAAGGAAAGTTTGGTAATTTAATAAATTCGGTTGAGTGTATTTCTCACGCTGGTTTACCAGGCTGATCCGAGCGTTCTTCCGTTTCAATGCTCGAGGTCGGATCGAGTATATTTACAGGTTTGGATTTGGTGCTTTTGGGGCTTCAATAGGCGAGCTGGAGATCTTCATTTTCTTATACATGTATCTGTTTATTATCTGCTGCATTGTTGTTGTTTATATGTGAGCAATTGTAAGGACAGATTATTATAACTGTCCAGGCTGATAACTAGTGATTAATTGTTTAACTCCGATTAATGCATGTGCTGTTACAGTTTTTATTTTGTAAAGATCATTGATACGATATTATATATTTTCCACTGCGATGTGAGATTCTGTATTGTTCTGTTCGGTTCTCTCTTCTCCCGTTCTTCTCTTTTTTTTTTCCTCATGACTTTCTGTCAGTCTGTGCTTTTTAGATCGGACATGCGTGGTTTATTGTCGATTCAGAAGGTATGGATTTACGGGTCATCATAGTTGGTATTAGAGCTTAGATTTAGTATATTCTTAGGTTTTGATGTATACTCAGTATAGATAGGGTCAATAGCATCATAGATTGAGTTTGAGTGTATTATATATATGAGCGCGTATTTGTTAGTGAATGTTTTATATTGTGTTTACTTATCCGTTGAGTTGTTTGTGAATTTTGGTCGGTATGTGGGACGCCATGTTATCGATAGAGATTTCTAAATACTTAAACGAGGCAAGTCGACATAGTATTGTTTTTAAATTGGGTAAATGAAATAATTTTACCTCGATTATATTTTATATATAAAAGGAAAGCATTTTTCAGAAATTATTATAGTATATATAAGTTTACTATTTGGTTGTTTGAAAATGTAAATATATACAGTTAATAAAAGCTATTTGAATAATCTAAATAAAAACAAAAATTGTAAAAGAATAAATTACATAAGCAAGTGAATAATAAAGTATGGAATTATAATTAAAACGATATATAATTGTGAAATAATCTTATATATAAGAAATGAAACTGAATGAGTAAATAAATTACATAAGCAAGTGAATTATAAAGTATGGAATTATAATTAAAACGATATATAATTGTGAAATAACTTATATATAAGAAATGAAACTGAATGAGTATATTTATAAATATGAGTTATAAATAAAAATGGATTTAAACTAAGAATTTGAGAATTTAAATCTCGTTTATTTTGAAAGTTGTTTTTCAAAGATTAAAGAGGTTACATTATTACAAATCTAAATATGGTAAATGAGTTTGGAATGAATCTTATTTAAGTGAAGTGAAATAGTGAAATTATATAAGTATAAATTTATAAATGTGATTTGTAAATATAAAAAGGATATTTCAAAGAATATAAAGCACTGAATTCACTATCGTTGCTGGAAAATAATAAGGGTGGTGACTGCAGCATCATCAGTATCATTTTCGAGTTTCTGTGTGATTGATTTGTCACCAATAGTAGATTGAAATTTAAGTTTTGTTGTGATAAACAAATTTGAATTTAAAATACAAGTTGAAATTGATAAATATAAGGAAAATGAGTTTTGGACTTATAATATGAGATGAAAATTTTATTTTAGTAAAGTTAAATTAATTGAATCGGATTTGAACTGGATTACAATAAGTTATTGAAATGGAAATTAAACTTAAGCGGTAAGTGATTATAAAATATGAAATTGGAAATTTAAATAATAAATAAGTTTTATAACTTATAAAATGGGAGAAGGTAAGTAAAATAAAATACTAAAATGGTTAAACAATTTTGTTAAGCAAACAAAAAATCTGAATTTTAATAGTGATACAAAATTTGACTTAAGTAAAAAGTTAAATAAAATGACTTTAGAAATGAAATTTAAGTTAAGTAAATGTTAATGAAGATGAAATGAAACATAAGTTAAGTAATGTTGAATGAAGTTGAATTTGATATGAATTTATAAAGCGATTAATGAAATGAAGTAGTAATAAAATATGAACTTGGGTTATATAAAGTAATTCAACTTCAGTTTTAAAATGAATTAGCAATTGAATTAATGAATTGAATTGGACTAATGGAATAAATTAATAAATAAAATATGGATTGAATGTTAATCAATCGAATGTAAACTAACGGAATAGGAATAAACAATGTCAGTAGAATCCAATGTTAATGAATCAAATGTGATTAAATTGGAAACCAATTGAGTATTACTGAGAAATGAATGTATATTGATTTGGTGATGGATTGATTGGATAGATATTGGTTTGTTGGATGTTAGTTTGATGATTGTTATTTGATGGTTGAATTTGTTGTTTTTGATAGCATTTGAAATATTGGCATATACAGTTGTTGTATTGGTATATGTTGTATATTGATATTACTTTCACATATATACATGTTTCTCATTTGTTTTTGACTGTTTAGTAGGTGCGCATGGCGTATGCTTCACATTTGAAGCTCGCTTTCGTGCTATATTAGCCGTATATGCTCGCTAATAGTATATAAGATACATATCTCGGATTACATATCGTACTTTTATATTTTTTCCTGCGGGATGCCTCATCCTCGAAGATGAGATGTATATTTGTGATATATATATATATATTTCCAGATCGAACGGCGCAAAGGAGGCTATGGCAAAAAAAATTTGAAAATTTAAGGTGTTAGAATTTTTTTGGGGATTTTGGAAAAAAATTTGATAACTAAAATTTTGATTTTAAGTTATAAAGTTAAACGATATTAGTTGGCTTTAAAAAAATAACTATGAATTGATTTGAAAACTTAGAAAAGTTTTTATAAGGGGTTTAACTAATGGGTTTTGGGAAAGTTAAAAGGTTTAAATGATTTTGATATCCAGTTTGAACGATTTATTTTTGAAAAGTTAATGGATTTTATGGCATTTTCTTACTTGGTAATTTCAAGGACAAAATTCTTTTAAGTAGGGGAGAATGTAACGACCTAGAATTTTGGTAATTCAAAATTCGGGTATTTAACTGATTTTAAATATTCACAAGTTAATTTTATAAGTTGAATAACTTATATTTTAAATATCTCGATTTAATTAGATAATTAAATTGCTAATTTAATATTTAAAACTATGTAAATAATTGAAATTTGAATTTAATGTGAATGAAAATGATTTATAAAGTTGACATAAATTCTAATTGAATTTGAATGAGTTTAGTAAACTTTTAAAATAGAATTAAAAGTTAATTTGTAGAAATTGAATATTTTAATATTTAATTAACGTGTGAAAATAGTCATTTTTGACACGGTCTTGAATTTCAACGAAACCAGTTTCATTGCATCCATAATGTTATATTATTGTAGGATTTCAAATTTCATGTTAATCGGATTTACAATTTGGTCATACGAAGCTGAAACGTGTAGAAACTTATTTAAGTGAAATTTTAATTTAAAATAATTCGATTTGAAAACCTATCTTCCAAATATGATTGAAGTGGCTTCCGATATATATTCCATTGTATTTGAAATATGCGTAAAACATTATAAATTCTAGGCGGCACGCATCGATTGGAGTTCGGAAATATTTCGGGTGAATAGTGTTTTGTAGTTGCCTATATAAAGACGTTCATTTTCACAAAACCCTAAAGGTATTAGATCTAGCCGCCACCTTCAATTCGAATGGCCAGAATCATTCGAAATTTCTCCCTCAATTTTCTCTCAGTCTATATGTTGTCAAGCTTCGGTTTCTAAAGGAAGATTGTATAGGGCAGTGAGATCTTCGATCTCAACGGTTGTGATCGGTTTTAGAGTGGTGGATCGATGGCAATTCTTGTTCAAACGACCAATGTTTGAGCATGATTTTCGAGGCCATGGAGGCGTCGATCTTCACGTCGTTCAAGGCGGAGATGCGCGTGGGGATAGCCTTCGACCTGGTGGAGTTCGACAACTACTGGATCGACGATGGTGGCGCTGCGATTGGGGTTTAAAGGTGGCTTGTGGGTTGTTTCGACTTGGGGTTTTCACGTGAAGGGGAAGAAGGAAAAGTGCAGCCACGATCTGGTGTTTGGAAACGAACGGCTAGGATTGATTTGAGGTTTAAAAGTAAAAATAAAATTTGTAAATCATATTATATAAATTGTATAAAATTTAAAATGCTATAACTTCTTCAAACGAGGTCGGAATTTAATGAAACAGGTTACATTGGGTTTGTATTCATGAGCACTACATTTTCGAGCTAGTTTGGAGTTGATTGGAGCTAGTGAAAATTTTAGGTAAAATTAAACACCTGTTTAATTTTATTCGGAATGAAACGCTGCAACGGCTATTGGAATCAAAGTAAGTACAACTCACTCTTTCTGACTTGCTTATATTTTTATATAAGTGAGAATAAATTTATATTATGATGATTGATGATTGTTTGGATGATATATGGTATATTATATATATATATATTGATTGGTTTGGACATATTCTTGTCTATTAGAGCAGATGAGACCCTATATGTTCCCGCGCATGAGCGAATGACCTTTTATACGCGTGTCTGCCTCGAAGCAGACATTATACATATTTTCTAATATGTATATTTGTTGTAGGTGACAGGTTGGAGGGACCGAACTGGATTCCTCACAAGTGTTGATTTTATTTACATATATTGTTATATATGTTGTTAACATATGATATATGATGTTTGGACGCTGTAATTGATGTGAATCACCTTATTTAGCGCTTTTGCAGCACTGGGCCTTATTTTTGAAATATTAAAAATATTAAAATGATGATTTCAAATTGAAAAGAATTTCATAGTGATTTTGAAAATATATGTTTTATTAATTATTTTGAATTGTTAAGGAAATGAATTTATTTAAATAAATAAAAAGTTAGAATTTTTATGTTATAAAAATTATAATTTTGTGAAATATACTTAAATATGATTTTTTGAGTTATATAAGTAATTAATAATGATTTGCAAATTATTAAAAGAAGAAGTTTATTTAAATGAAATCAAAATATTATTTTTGAAATATGAAGTTAACTATTTTGTAAAATCGTTTAGATTGAGAATTTTGGACTTGTTATAAACGGTTTACGTATAAGATTTATAAAATCGAATTTTCATAACTCAAAATGATGGAATTATAAAGGAGTTTTATAAGTGTTAAAATGAAGTTATAATTGGATATTATAAGTGAATAAGATTTATAAATTTATCAAAAGATTAAATTTGTAAATAAGAGATTCATAAGTGAATTAACTTATAACCGGATTTTGACATGTAAATGGGATATAAATGAGATTGGTTAATCAAGGAATTTTATAAATGGAACTTTTTATAAAATATATATGGAATTTGTAAACCTTTTTTTATAAATCTAAAATCAACTTATTTTGATAGGTTAAATATGAAAGCTTATTAAAGGAAATATATTCATGATTTTGGATAATGGATAAACCTTTTAATAAAGTATGTAGAAGTAATGAATTTGGTAAATGAATTTTATTTACGATTTTGGATAGTGAATAATCCTTTAAATTAAATAAATGTTTTGGAAAGTGATATTTTAATGGAGTTAAATGGTTTGAAGATGTTTTAAAAGGTGTGAGCATCGAATGCATAGATTTCAACATTCATTGTTGAAATAGATGTTTTCGAGAGGTAAGGAAAGCATGGACTATAACACTGATGTTATAGTTAATGATTTTCGAAAGGAGATGTTTTGTATAATATATGGGATTTATATATCTATCTAATTATCGAATCCCTATACTTATGATTTTGGACTGTCGTAACGATGTTTTACGCAACATTCGTTTTGACCCAATAAAGTGTGTGTTGAAAAATATTAAGCTCTCCTAAAAGAGATTTGTGAATATGCTTATACTATGGAAATAAGTTTAAGGAAATGTTTTCCAATATTGAAATGGTTTTGAGAGTATATCCTTTTAAAGATAATTTGAAGTGAATATTTGAAAAGCGATTTAATTAATTAAAAGATGAATTATAAGGACCTAGTGATTGCTTATGGTGCTAGATATTGTTTGTTTGCTTTGATAGTTAAATAACCGACTATGAAATTTGGACATTTTAGTTCCTCGACTTGATGTGGGAACTATTTAATCGTACACTTAGTACGTAGCCATCTATGTAGGCTTGATTATCATTTGTGCTGAGGATGTTGATTCGTGTAGTGCGGAGTGATTACTCCAATCTATCGAGCTTCCTTCTTGGCCAAAGGATAACAAGTTGAAAGTTAGAGACGTGATAATCCTATGAGACTTAGTTTTTGTGTGAGGTTGAGAAACGCTTTTGCGCTGTTGGTGCGAAGAGATTGGGATCATATTTATTTGAAAACCACTTCGGACCAACATTTATGCGACGATTGTGCAGGTTGGTTGTGATGATATTGACATTTAGGATTTTCATAGTGGAGGACTGCTTGTTGATCGTTTTGGGGTTAAAATCCCAATATACATCCAGTCTCTTCATTATGAAATATCCAATGCAAGGACTATTAGCTACTAATCCTAGGGATTTTCCTATAGGATGTGGTAGGAAAGTACCTTCAGTTTGTTCTATTTCCAGACAACTTGTATGGATGAGTGTCTGACATTGCATTTCTAAGATTACGTACGTTGGTTTTTACAAACGTACATCGGTGGTGCGGAGTAGGCAACTTATCTTAGCTTAACACCCTTCTTGAGACATACAAGATCAATGGTTGTATTTTTGTGGATGGCGATTAGTAGTCAACGGAAATGGAAATGTGGCATTCAAAGTGATGTGGTATGTGAAAGGTAATCGTTACCTCAGGCCTCATCAACCAGAAATGACCAAAACATGGTTGGATGCAACAGGCTAAGTGTGTCATTCCCAAGTAGGATATGATCATCCCCTTCTAGATATATTTCTTCCTGCTATGACGTTCGGGATGTAAATTAATGTGGTTTGTATGCTATAAGGGCCTCCAGAAAAGGTCGGTAACGACCGAGGGATGACATATTCGGTACTACCTAGTTAAAGTGGTAGATCGGTCTTTTGTTGGTAGAGAGCAGATGTTCTGTGCCTCGGGACTTCCATCCAGAGGTGTACCCATCCAAAGGTAGTCCCTTTACCTAGTCATTTGATATGAAATGTTTTAGTTATCGTAAGGTAAAAAAACATTCCCGTGTCTATGTGTGGGCGCGTCTTATGAGATACTTTTGTTTTGTAAAGGAAAGTTTGGTAATTTAATAAATTCAATTGAGTGTGTTTCTCACGCTGGTTTACCAGACCGATCCAGGCGTTCTTCCCTTTCAATGCTCGGGTCAGACCGAGTATATTTACAGGTTCAGATTTGGTACTTCTGGCGCTTCAACTGGCGAGCTGGAGATCTTTATTTTTGTATACACGTATCTATTTATTATCTGCTCCATTGTTGTTGTTTATATTATTGGCAATTGTAAGGGCATGTTATTATAATTGTCCAGGCTGATAACTAGTGATTGATTGTTTAACTCTGATTGATGTATATGATATTACAGTTCTTGTTTTGTAAAGATCATTGATATGATATTTTATGTTTTTCGCTACGATGTGAGATTCTATATTGTTCTGATTAGTTATCTCTTCTCTCTTTCTTATATTGTCTTCTTCTTTCTTCTTTTCTTTCTCATGACTTTCTGTCAGTCCGTGCTTTTGGGTCAAACATGTGTGGTTTATTGTCGATTCAAAGGGTACGGATTTACGGTTCGTCACATTTATAGACTTGAAGTTATGTTTATGAAATGTTTCATAAATGATTTTAGTATTGAATGATATACTATTTGGATAAAAGAATGTTATAAAAGAGATTGGTATAGTTACAAACCAATAGGATAAATATGCAAGTTGTACGTATATCATTTTATTCGTACGACAGTTTTTAACCCAGTATTTGAGTACATTATTTTTAGGTGATGTGTCCGAACGAGGATTTTTTTACTAGATTCTTGATGGCGAACACTTGATGTCAATTCATGATATGATCTCAAAGTTTTCTATCATAGTATATGGATTTGTAAGGAGAATGGAGGTTTTCAATCAAGAAACCTAATCAAAGTCCACAGTAGAGAGGTAAAGTGATCTATACTAGTTGGGAGGTTAAATTTGTGCAATCGAGCAAGTGACCTGAATTGATATTGCATACAGATGACCCATGTACATCGCACGGTTTAATATATGCATATTTTTTTGTCTTATGAAGAGTATAGGTGATAAATCTTCGATTTGTAATGAGGTAGCATGAATTGGCTACTAAGTAATTACCCGAGACTGTTGAGTGTACGGTACGCTTAGTAGGTTGTTTATCATTCTTGTGCGATGAGACGATTTTGAACTTGAGCAAACTATGAGTATTGTTTTCTAAGTTATTTTGAATGATGTTAAGTATTGCTATTTGGTTGTTTCTTTTGTTGATCGTGTTGGAATTTTGAGGAAGAAATATTATAAGTGGGGGAGAATGTAACGACCCAAAATTTCGGGCACTTCGTAATCAAGTATCTGAATTATTTAAATATTTGATTTAATGTATTCAAATGATTTAATAAGATTTTTAACCTCATTTTAAATCATAATTAATGGTGGTAAAAAATTTTTAAAAAAATGTTTACAAAATTAAATACTTTGGAAAAATATCGATGTCGACAAATAATTTTTTAACCATCAGAAGTTATTTAGTATTTTTTATGTACACTTATTTTCTTAGTAATTAAAGAAAATGAAATAAAAATATTTTTCCATTTTTGTAAATAAACTTTATGAACGATGCCAAGCATGGGGTAAGGAAACATATTTAGGAAATGAGATTAAATAGAAAGTTTTAAAAGTTAAATAAATTATAAAGGAGAACCGATGTTTGTAATTAGTGTCAAAAGGGTTTTGATGGGCTTTTGGTCTTTTCTTATCACATTTCTAAACCTATATAAGGAGAGGTGAACCCTTAGCAAATAATTACAAATATCCACAAAGCCTTAGATTAAGTAGGAGGGTTGAAAATGGTGGAAGTGCTTAGGCACTAATCCACTTATTACTCTCTAACTTTTTCAAAAATTAACCAAATCATCTCCAATCTCTTTAAACATTGACATTAGGCCTAAACCATGGGAGCCATGATTAGAAAGTAGTAAGTAGAAGAAGGTGAGATGAAGAAGGGGAGCTCGGATGGGCCGTGAGCAAGAGGATGAGGAAGAAAATGGTGACTTTGGTTTGGAAGTGCTAAAGGATTGAACTTTAGGCTTGTGTTTATAGAAGGAGTTGGTTCTTTGGTTCTTATAGCTTTATGCTTGGGTTTATCATGGATCTAATTGGGTTAGTTCACTAATATATTGTATATATATGTTGAGTTTGAATTTTAAAGTTAAAGTGACATTACCTAAGTAAATTTGTAAACTTTGGACCCCTCTTGCTTTTGAAAGCAAATGTAACTTTATATTGTACAACCTCACTTCTATTATCTTCTTAAACATGTGGCTTTGCCTTGACTTGATGTTTAATTGGTTTTTTAACTTGTGTGCTAAATTGAAGTAAGTATGAAAGTGTTTGAAGCGAGAATAATCGTTATAAATGCACTTTCGAACCTCTCGTTTTCAGGAATTTTTATAAATAAATGGAAGATATTCTTAAGGATTTCTTTCCATGATTTTTAAGTACCCTAAGGGTAGTACTTACTATAATAATTTCAAGTCTTAAATCCTTTTTTAAGTGGTTAAAATTAGCCACAATGATTGTGCTTTTCAATGTTGTTTAACAAGGAATTTTAACAGCATCTACAAATGTTGTGGTAAGTCGCTTATTGTTTTTTGTATTTAAAATGCGACGTTTTAGCGAGTTTTTCATGATTTAAAGAGTTTTTGAATTCTTTTATTTATAAAATCTATTTATGGAAGTTCTTATAAAATGTATTTAAGTGTGAAAAAAAGAATAGAAGTCAAAAATAGTTTTAATGATTATTTAGAAATTTTGAAAATAAAGTGCCACAAACTATAAAACATGTTTTCAATCAAACTTCTAAATTAGTTATTTTCAAATAATATTTTGCACAGATATTTAAAACCTATTTACAAGCATTTCTAAAGTATTATTATATATATATTAGTTTTGACAAGGGCGATTGACTAGGCTTAACACTAAAAGCTGACGAGTAAACCTATCTATTCGTGAGATTGAAGAATGAAGTATCTAGGTAAAGCTTTGATGCAACTAGTGCTCTAACTTACCTAACTTCACAATTGAACAAGGAACATCATAAGTTGAAATATCAGAAACGCGTGAATCTTGTTGTTTACTTACTTGTTCAAAAAGGTAATTAACTTTGCTTAATGCTAAAAGTCGATAAAGTAGGCTTATCTATTTCTGAGAGTTAAAGATTGACGTCGAGTATGGACAGAGTAAGAGAGAACTAACCTACTGGTTTCCCTCTTGAACGAGGAACAGTTAGGTCAGGAATGCCGAAAATGGATTAACAAGGTTGTTTATTACTTGTTTATGAAAATCATAATACTACACTTAACACTAAAAGCTGACGTAGTTGGTTTATCTATTTATGGGAGTTTGGATTGATGTCGAGTTGGGGATGGGGCAATAGAGCTCTAACCTACTTGGTTTCCCTCTTGAACGAGGAATAGTTAAGTCGGGAATGTCGGAAATGAGTTAACTATATGAACACTGATTTGTATAAGCAATTGTTGTAACTAGATAATCAATTAGTCCACTATCGAATTCAACCAAACATTATCTTTTATCTTTAAAGAAATGTTTTAAAGATGATATCAATATAGAATGGTTTTGGGTTTTTTGTGACAACGTGTAAATAACATTCATCTTTTTTGCGACAATGTGTTAATAACATTCATCTTTAATCCTTCTTGGATATACTTATGAACGTACATAGATCTTTAAAAAGAATGTTTTAAAGGTATACATAAGTGAAATAGTTTTTGGTTTGTAGTAATAATATTTAAGTAACATTGGTCATAAAACTTTTGAATGGATTTGTCAAAGTACTTTGGTCCTTAAAATAGATATTTTGAAGAAAATTTAAAGTAAGATATCTTGTTAATGATCAGTGAATATACTTATACCATTTGATATAAATATATAAATACATTTTGAAGTATAAGAAAATAAAGGTTTATAAGTAAGGAATCTTGTTAATAATTTGTGAATGTACTTAACCCATTTAGGATAAGCATATGAATACTTTTTGAAGTAAAATAGTACAAATGAATAGTAGAAATTCTTAAATGATGTTTTATTAGATAAAAGAAGTTTTACAAGTAAATGGGGTTTTAATTAATAAAATGTTAATTAAACAAAAAAGGGATTAGAAATCGTTTATGTGACTTAATCGTGCTTTGTATGAATGGATCGTGCTTTGTTTATTTACTGGTTTATGGAAAACATTTAGTCGTATATTTAGCACAAAAAGCCGATGAAGTAGGCTTGTCTATCTTTAAGAATTAAGACTAATGTTTGAGTATGGATATGAGTGTTAGAGCTATAACCTATTGGTTTCACTCTTGATCGAGGGATAGTGTGATATGAAAATATCGGAAACATGATAAGTATACAAGACTTGATTTCAATATGTGATCGCTCTCATTGTCATTAAATGACCAAATTCGTCGATTCAATCTTGGAGAGACTGGGACAGATAAGTGTACTTACTGAAAACCACTTCAAGGTAGAGGTACATGTTCTATCTCTTATAAGTGGATCTGCTTGAGATGTGAGAATTTATTTGGAGATTTGAGATCTGTTTAAGATGCTTAAACACATGTAGTTGCTCATGATCTATTCTGGATGTGGGAACCTATGTGTGTTTGTGAGATCTATTGAGATGTTGGAATCCATCTATGGTTTTGAGATCTATTCAAAATGTGAGGATCCAACTTGAGATTCGTGTTATGTTCGAGCGATGAAGACTTGCGTGAAAGATTCCGAGCATGACCTCAACGTTGGAAATGACAGAGAACAGAGTAGGGGCAAAGCCTGGGTTTTGGCTGACCTGCAATAGGATATTATCACTCCAGATCTAGAGTATGCTTATTAACGTTGCGCGTTGGAGTGATTGTCACAACCCGAAATCCAGCGTCCGAAAATTGACATCAAATACCTCACTTTTATTCAAATGCCAGAGATTCAAACGTCAAACTCCAGCTCGGTGGAGCTTATAACAACATAAGATGATACAACACAACGGAAACAAAATAAATTTTCATTGAACACAACATTTATACAGAATGGATACAACATCATTACAACAATTGAACACCATCATCAGAGTAGAATGTATATGATACACAACAAAATATAATGCCATACCAGAAAAGACCACATAACAACTGAGTAAAACCAACAGAGCTTCCAAAAAGAGAGAGCGAGAATACAACATACTACGGCTTTGATAAGGTCTTCCAAAACTCCAAAGACTTTCAGATCCAAAAGGCTTCCAAACCAAAGACTCCAAACCAAAAGCTTCCAAAGAATTCAGAGATTTCCAAAATCTACACTCCAACTTCGCTCCAGAACACGGATAACCTAACTCTTGGCTACCCGTATGGAAAATTATGGGCACCCAGATTTTAGTAAGGGAACAATAAACTCCGGATCTGTCATGGGACTAGTATGAGTAAACAAAAACAGTTGTTTGTACAAAAACAATTTATCAAAAATAAATCCATTATGCTTTTCGGAAAATGAAACTACTATAAGGTCTCCCGGAACACACACAATGCAAACGCACACTAGGGAGAGATCTCTCCTTATGATAGTCAAACATGCTTGATACGAGAAACTCTTTTTGATATTATTATTAGTGCATAGTGTGAAAAACCTTTCTAATGTATAATATTAATCTTAGCCAGCATAGGTACCATTATATTATGCCTACTATAGCTACCATCTGAGGTGGTAGGTTATACAACTGAAAACATAAAGGGCTCGTATTGTTCTGTTTGGATTTCCAACAAATGGCCAGGCTAAGGAACTTCCTTTCCGAATGGATACGCATCTGGAGGGATGCCCGGAGAACCTAACCGGATCTCTACCAACACAAGGCCGAGTTACCTTTGTAACTAGGTTACTACATACACAAGTATGTCATCCCCCGGTCGTAACCAACCTTTATCTGGGGCCCCAACAACCACATAAGTTAAGTATCTACGCTCCATACCAGAATACCACTTTTTATCCAGAAGGAAATGCACATATCCGAAGGGGCGCCACCCCCATAACCTTGCCACATCCTTCTTGTTTCTACCATTTCCAGGGTGTGACGTTCGATGAAGTCTCGTCCCACAAAGCTACGCTTTTCACAAAAGCCATGCTTCGATCAACAAATGATCAGCACTCAGCATGCCACACTACCAAGTTGGGAATATATCACTAATAACCATCAACTACATAATCTCTGAGCTCGTATGTCTCAGGAAGGGTGTTAAGCTAAGAGAATAAATTATCCACCACCGAACAGAAATATATTTGATAGAAATCAGCTTTACATCTCAAAGTGTAATGCCAGACATACATCCATACAAGTCCATCCTAGGTCTGAATGGAACCGAAGGCACTTCATCTAATAAAGGAAGAAGTCCTTGCAAATCCGAGTATCCACAATCCCGATCGGACTCCCCATCACATATAGAGATCTCTATATCGGAGCAACTCAGTGTAGAGACAATCGATAGGTAATCCTTTCGTTCTCGAAAATACCCGGTCTTTAACCACCGTCTTCAAATCCACTCCCATTTCGTCGATCATTATTCAGAATGAGTTTTGTGACTTAATGTCCTCTCCTGGCTCAACTGAATAATGAGCGCTTATTTTAAAAACACGTGGATACACAAGTCACAACAAATTTTCATTTATAATCTTTTAAACAAAAGATTCACCATTAAGATTCGATGTGGGTTTCAGATAACCATTTAGAATCCAACTCCCTGTTGCATCGAAATTCAAATGCCGTTTTACGGACCAAGTTGTTTTCACATTCACACAGCAATATATTACAAATGTCACAGCCCAACGCAAAGCAATTTATATCACAAAGTATCATAATAACATATCAGAGATATCAACCAATCTAAGGAATTCAACAATAATCAATCACCTATAAACAAGACTAATTAATCGTGTGACTATAATTAATTAATCACATAATTACTTTCATTAATTATCCTTAATTAATGATTAATTATTCTTAATTATTAATTAATTAATCTTTAATTTTTAATTAATTAATCTTAATTATTTACTAATCAATCTTTAATTATTAATTAATTAATCTTAAATCAATAATTAATTAACCCTTAATTGTTCTTTAGACACTTATGTTAAGTAATAATTCTTTAAGAAATCAACCTTTAATTAGTTTCATTAATTAATCAATCTTTAATTACTTAAAAACTTAATTAATCAAAAGATAAAACATTTTTAATTAATCGCTTAATTATCATTAAAATCTTTAATTACTAAACCTTGTAATTAATCATCATTAACACATAAATTAACTTATGATATTTAGGTTAATTAGTAATTTAAAAACATTTCTTTTAATTAACTCTTTAATTACACCATTAAATTTTATTTTAATAAACTTAAGAATTAATTTATAAAAAATGGTCACATGATTAAATAAATTGGACTTAATTACTTCATAATAACTTACTTTAAAACCTTAAACTAATTCCATTTTTAAATAAAACATTTATTTTAAAAGAATGAGTTAAAAATGTTTAAAATATGAATTTGGTTTTAAAGTTTGAAAACTGCTTTTATATCAACCTGAGACATCCTCGAGTTCACCCCCGAGCCCAAAGCTAATTTTCTCGAGTCATTCCCGAGCCACCATTTTTTTTCTTTATTTTTTGTCTAAAGTTTTAAAACCCAATATGTACTCGCAACCACCCAAACCAAAACTCGAGCCAGCGCACAAATTCTCCGAGGTCGACTTCGAGTCACAACCTTTCTTCCCTAGTTCCTACTTACTGACACGACTTGACACCGTGCACATGCATAGGCGCTCCGACCATCTCTGATCGACCTCGCATCCTTCAACACGTCGACGATCATCCACTCAAGCCATCAGACCACCCAGATAGACGAACTCACATGCAAATCGAAATCGAGCATTTAGACTACCTACTAGAACAAACTTATCGACAAACAATCGCCTCGCACGACAACCTCTGGCCATCAGAGATTACAAAAACTTATCCAAAGCTTCATCGATGTCCAATGCTTTGATTCCCCCATGTCCGGCCACCTCCCATCCACTGACGACACTGCAGTTTATCAAATTCCAACCAATACTAAAACGTGAGTTAAAACCCTAGATCGTCAACGTTCAGCCACTACGGTAGCTAATAAATTCACCTAGTATTTTTCCTAGGTTTGCCAACCTCCAGGCTACCCTTAGCCATGATCAGAGGCCACCACTTTCACCGATCACCAAAATTTGCCACAAAACCCAAAACCGATCAACTTTCAATTTCTCTCAAATAGAACTTAAAATTTTCAAATTTTAATTTTCAAGATCATGATTTTGGAAAACAAATCACACTACATAGTTGGATCAAGAAATTAAAATACGTGAGTTTTGACATACTTTGGGTTTCACTGTAAATCTTCTTTTCCAGTCAAAATTACTTTCATATTTTACTTAAAAATATTTTTAAAGCTTAGTACTTGATTATATAAACATGTTTCGTTTGGATCTTAAAGTCTAACAAGAATCATAGGAAGAGGATTTGATTTTTGAAACTGGTTTGATACCTGTAAACCTAGAACAGAACCAAAGTTCTTGTTTTCCAGACATGCACATATCATATCCACACACACAAATATATTTTTTTTTTTTTTTTGAATTACCTAGAGAACCAAGCTTCGCTTGTAAACTCTAGGGAAGTATGTACACACACAAATATATATATATATATATATATATATATATATATATATATATATATACATACACATATTTGTATACATGCAACCAATTTTACAACTTTACTTTAAGCATGATTTCAAACAACAAGTTGTAATCCAGATTTAAAAGGAGTTTACTCACCCGTATAAAATGAACAGAGAGCTGGATGTGTTTTTGAATTTGAAAAATCCAAGGTTATAGTATTTGATCTGGACTTGATTGTGATGATCTGATCTTTGTTGTTTGAGATGAACTTGAACTTGAACTTTGTTTTGTTGAGTTGAATCTTGGGCTCAGATTGAAATTTTGAGATGATCTGAATTTAGTTGCTTGATGCTTTATTTGCTTTGTTTCTGGTTTTGTTTTAGTTTGCTCAGATTTTTGTTTTCTGGTCTGATTACTTGCTTTTGATTTTTTTTCTGTTTTTTTGGTTTTGATTCCTTACTTGAGTTTTTGTTTTGAATCACAAGAAAGAAAATAAAGGAGTAGAAGAGGTATTATATATAGCTTGATTTCTCTTATTCATTATTTTTCAAAATAAAGGAAAATTATAACACTTTTAAATATGCATGAGAAATTGGGTTACACTTGTAAATACTTATGTTAAATTTTTAGCACTTGCTATTTGTATGTATTACTAACTTACACTTGTGATTGGTATATATAATTAACTTACATTTGTATTTTTGCATGTGTTTATATATATTATTTTAAATTGTATTTTCTTTTTTTATAAATACATTTCCATTATTTACATATATATAATCTTAAAAGAAAAATGATTTTGAAATTAATTATATACTAATAAAAATCACACATATATTATTTTTGAATCCAAATATTTTTAAAATATATAAATTTGAATTTCAAATTCAAATTTCAAATCACAATATATATATATGTATGTATATATATATAACAACACATATCTTATTTGTTTTGAAATTTTCAAATTTATTCACAAATTAATGCCAATTTTTATATTAATTACTAAATTAATATTTGGCTCAAAAAGGGGATGTTACATATTTCCCCCCTTAAGAAAATTTCATCCTCGAAATTTGAAAGAGAGAGAGACAAACAAAGAATATAAGAACATATAAAGAGATAGAGAAACGGCTTACCGAACTAAGCCGAAATATCCACTCTACACTTGGGATAGGACTTCTGCATGCTATCCTCTGTTTCCCAAGTACAATCATTTGGATCACCACTCCTTTTCACTTTTACCAATTTCACTACTTTATTCCTCAACTGCTTTTCACCTCGATCAATTATCTTCAACGATCGTCTCTTCACTGCTAAATTAGATGTGATCTCCAAATCCTGCCGAGCGGCCTCCTCAATGATACAGTCTGGATCATGCACATATTTCCAAAGGTGAGAAACATGAAATACATTATGTACGCCGGATAACCAATTAGGTAACTGCACTCGATAAGCCAAAGGACCAATCCTCTCAAGTATAGAAAAAGGACCTATATATCGCGGTGCCAGCTTACCAGTTTTTCCAAATCTTAAAATTCTATGCATTGGAGAAACTTTAAGAAAACTGAATCCCCAACTTGAAACTCTAGAGTTCTTCTCCTACGGTTGGCATAACTTTTCTGTTGACTTCTAGCAGTTTTCAATTTCTTTCGAATAAAATCAATCTTTTCAGTAGCTTGCTTTATCATATCCAGACCAAGGAGAAGCCTATCACTCGACTCAATCCAACACGTAGGTGATCTACACGGACGCCCATACAATACTTCGAAAGGAGCCATTCTAATACTGGTCTAATAACTATTATTATATGAAAATTCAACCAGATGCAAATGGTCCTCCCATGAACCGCCAAAGTCAAGAATACAAGCACGCAAAAGATCTTTCGAGATTTGATTTATCCTCTCAGTTTGCCCATCAGACTATGGATGGTAAGCAGTACTAAAGTTCAACTTGGTTCCGAGTGCGGCTTGAAATGCCTCCCAAAATCTGCTAGTGAAGATCAGGTCACGATCACTCACTATACTACTCGGTATTCCATGGAGACGAACAATCTCTTTCACATACAACTCTGCCAAACTTGCTGCTGTTCGGGTGGACTTTACTGGGATAAAGTGGGCAGTCTTGGTCAAACGATCCACAATAACACAAATTGCCTCATTACCCTTTCTAGTTCATGACAAACCATCTATGAAACCCATAGACACTTGATCCCATTTCCACTTAGGCACCTCCAGTGGTTGGAGTAAACCTACCATCTTCTTTTGATCACTCTTGATTTGTTGGCACGTTGCACACCGACTAACATAAATAGATATATCCCTCTTCATTGTTTTCCACCAGAAGGTCCTTTTAATATCTTGATACATTTTGTTAACCCCTGGATGGATACTAAGCTTGGACTTATGACATTCGTCCAAAACTTCACGTTTAGATCTAGGATGTTTGGGACACATCCTACCTTTCAGTCTTATAACTTTACTATTATTGACTTCAAAGCTGGAATCTTCACCTCGATATATTCTCTCACAAATTTGACGAAGAAACTTGTCTTCTTTCTGCTTACTAGCAACCTTCTCAAGAAGAGTAGGAGTGACAACAAGATAAGCGAGAACAACATGTCTTCTACTTAAAGCATCAGCTACCACGTTGGCTTTTCTGGGTGTATACTTGATATCCAGGTCGTACGACGCTAGAAATTCCAACCAACGTTGTTGCCTCAGATTCAAATCCTTTTGGGTAAAGAGATACTTCAAAGATTTATGGTCGGTGAACAATTCAATTTTTTCACCTAGAAGATAGTGACGCCAAATTTTTAAAGCAAAGATAACTGCTAGAAGCTCGAGATCGTGGGTTGGATAGTTTCTCACATGTGGTCGCAATTTTCTACTCGCATAGGCAATCACTCTACCCTCTTGCATTAGAACAACACCCATACCTTCACCACACACATCTGTATAAACAGATAAACCTTAATTTCCGTTAGTAATAGAGATAATGGGAGTAGTGGTCAATCTTCTCTTCAATTCCTGGAATGCTTCCATGCATTTTGGAGTTCAATCAAATTTAGCATTCTTCATAGTCTGCTTAGTCAACGGACTGGCTAACTTGGAGAAATCTTGGAAGAATTTTCGGTAATATCCGGCTAATCCCAAAAAACTTCTGACTGCTTTCGGAGTTGTAAGTTGCTTCCAAACTAGGATAGCGGAAACCTTGCTCGGGTCTATAGAAATTCCCTCTTGGATGACAATATATCTAAGAAATATAACTTCCTTGACCCAAAAATGACATTTAGAAAATTTGGAAAATAGAATGTTCCTCCTCAATATTTCCAAAACATTTCTCAAGTGCTTGGCATGTTCTTCTTCGGTTTTGGAATAGATCAGAATATCATCAATAAATACAAGAACGAATTTATTCAACACCTCTCGGAATACTCGGGTCATTAAGTCTACGAAGTATGTAGGAGCATTGGTTAGTCTGAAAGTCATTACTAACCATTCGTAGAACGTGTCAGGACCCCTAAAAGTAGTTAAATGAATACAATCTTCAGCAATTTTCAGCTGATGGAATCTTTGGGTTAGATCAATCTTAGAAAAGAATCAAGCGCCATGCAACTGATCGAACAGGTCGTCGATTTTGGGCAAAGGAAATTTGTTTTTAAGAGTTAATTTATTGAGATCGCGGTAGTCTACGCACAATCTTAAGGATCCATCGGACTTGGCTACAAAGACAACAGCTGCACCCCAACTGGAATAACTGGGACGTATTAATCCTTTCTCTAGCAAATCTCGGGTTTGCTTGACTAGCTCTATTCTTTCCCTTGGTGCCATCCTACGGCTTGCATGAACAACAGTTGAGCATTGGGAACCAAGTGGATTCTCAATTCAATTTCCTTATGTGGAGGCAAAGATTTAACCTTTTCGAATACATCTGAAAAATTCCCTTCCAATAGGTATGGATTCCAAACTAGGTTCGGGATACCCCAACGTATACATCATCTTATCCGTCTTTGGACTCGGATCCTCATAAGAAATCACAACGAAATTTTCAAATTTGGTTTTGACCGAAATCGTTCGATTGTTATAGTCTAATTTAGCTTCGTATTTAGTTAACCAATTCATTCCGAGTAAGATTTCAAATTCATTAAAGTCAAGAACGAATAGGTTGATAGGAAACCGATGATGAGAATACGAGACAGGAACCTTCCTACAATATAGACAAAGATTCGCAGGGCCACCAACCGGATTCTTCACGCAAATGTGTTCGTCTACAAATCCGGGTTCAAGTTTTAATTTGTTTACGGTTTGTTGGGAAACAAAGCTACGTTTGGCTCCAGTGTCGAATAGAACTCTAACAACTTTATCATAAATAAGAAGGTTGCCTTCTAAAACTCCTTTGCTTTTATATTCCTTTGAAGTTGAGGGGCCATCTTTAATCGCATATACCTTCGCTACTTGAGCCTGCTTCATTACCGGGCATTCTTTAACTATGTGTCCAGGCTTATGATGGCAATAGCATTCCCTGGCCCCCTGACTTGTCTTCATAGGTTGATCACTCTTTCCTTGCTTTTTAGGCTTCTTGCAACTGTTTGAGTAATGGCCCTTCTCTAGACAGTTGAAACAAGTAATATCCTTCGCCTTATTCTCCTAAATTTTCTTCTTTTCTTTGCCTTTCCACGGTTTCTTCCCTTCGAACTTCCTCCTCTTCCGATTCGGATTGCTTGCACTCCCTTTCTCCTCCAGAACTTCCTGCTTATCCAAGGTTGCATATCTATAACCCACATCTATCAAGTCAAAAAAATATTCCTTCACGTGGGCTGTCATCCTATCATGAAATTTCTTGTTCATCCCTCGAATAAATCTTTCATTCTTCTTCAAAGGGGTGTTCACCAGCTCCGGACCAAATCAAGATAACTCGTTAAACTTATTAAAATATTCTTCGAAAGATAGGCTCCCTTGCTTCAAATCAGTGAACTCCTGGTACATTCTGGAGATTCCAGCAGACGACATATAACGCTGCTCAAACACCTCTTTGAATCAACCCCAAGTAAATTCATCCTATGGCTCAGCCAATGTAATAGTTCCCCACCATGTTAGAGCTTCCTCCTGGAGTTGCCAAGAAGCTATCAACCTCATCTGGTCACCCTCCAACTTCAGTCCTTTCAAAATCCGTTCGCACGATCGAATCCAGGCTTGTGCTTCAATAATAGTTTCCTTGCCTATGAATGGCATTCCCCCAAGTCTTGAGAAACTACGATATAAATCAGCCAGATTCGGCTGAGGTTGAGTAGGAATAGCTGCTCTTTCCATTGCTGTTGCTATAGGGTCTTGACCAGTTGTAGTGGTACTTCCCCGTCTCCTGCCTCATCCTCTTCTCATGCTCATTCTCACTATCTGTAAATAGTAAGAAAACTTGATTTAGGCATAGGGACAAGATATCTTAGGGATATACTCATTCAAGGGCATTTCAAACCCTATCTCTAATGAGTCACCTAATGTGTTATACTCCAAAGATAAAGTTCTTACTCAACCTTTAGCTCTAATACCACTTGTCACGACCCGAAATCCAGCATCCGAAAATTGACATCAAATACCTCACTTGTATTCGAATGCCGAAGATTCAAATGTCGAACTCCAGTTCGGTGGAGCGTATAAAAATATTAGATGATACAACACAGCGGAAACAAAAAGAATTTTCATTGATCAAAACATTTATACAACATGGATACAACATCATTACAACAATTAAACACCATCATCAGAGACGAATGTATATGATACACAACAAAATATAATGCCACAGCAGAAAAGACCACATAACAAATGAATAAAACCAACAAAGCTTCCAAAAAGGGAGCGAGAACCCAACATACTATGGCTTCGATAAGGTCTTCCAAAAATCCAAAGACTTTCAGATTAAAAAGGCTTCCAAACCAAAAGATTCCAAAGACTTCAGAGATTTCCAAAATCTACATTCCAACTTTGCTCCAGAAAACCGATAACCTGACTATAGGCTTCCCATGTGGAAAATTATGGGCATCCAGAGTTTAGGAAGGAAACAATAAACTTTGGGTCAGTAATGGGACTGGTATTAGTAAACAAAAATAGTTGTGTACAAAAAAAATTTATAAAAAAGAAACCCGTTATGCTTTTTGAAAAATGAAACTAACATAAGGCCTCCCGACACGCACACAATGCAATCGCACACTTGGGGGAGATTTCTCCTTATGATAGTCAAACATGCTTGAGACGAGAAACTCTTTTCGATATTATTATTAGTGCATAGTGTGAAAAACCTTTCGAAAGTATAATATTAATCTTAGCCAGCGTAGGTACCATTATATTATGCCTACTATAGCTACCACTTGAGGTGGCAGGTTATACAACTGAAAACGTAAAGGGCTCGTATTGTTTTGTTTGGATTTCCAACAAACGGCCAGGCTAAGGAACTTCCTTTTCGAATGGGTACGCCTCTGGAGCGACGCCCAGAGAACCTAACCGAATCTCTGCCAACAAAAGGCCGGGTTACCTCTGTAACTAGGTAACTACTGACACGAGTATGCCATCCCCTTGTCGTAACCGACCTTTATCCGGGGCCCCAACAACAACAACAACAAGTATCTGGGCTCCATACCAGAATACCACTTTTTATTCAGAAGTAAATGAACATACCTAAGGGGCACTACCCCCGTAACCTTGCTGCGTCCTTCCTATTTCGACCATTTCCAGGGTGTGAGGTTCGATGAAGTCTCGTCCTACAAAGCTATGCTTTTCACAAAAGCCATGCTTCGATCAACAAATGATCCGCACTCAGCATGCCACACTACCAAGTTGGGAATATATCACTAATAACCATCAACTACATAACCTCTGATCTCGTACGTCTCAGAGAAGGGTGTTAAGCTAAGAGAATAAATTCTCGGCCACCAAACAGAAATGTATTTGATAGAAATCAGCTTTACATCTCATAGTGTAATGTCAGACATACATCAATGCAAGTTCATCCTGGGTCTGAATGGAACCGTAGGCACTTCGTCCAATAAAGGAAGAAGTCCGTACAAATCCGAGTATCTACAATCCCGACCGGACTCCCCATCACATATGAAGATCTCTAAACCGGAGTAACTCAGGGCAGGGACAATCGGCAGGTAATCCTTTCGTTCTCTAAATACCCAGTCTTCAACCATCGTCTTCAAATGCACTCCCATTTCGTCATATCATTATTCGGAACGGGTTTTATGACTTAATGTCCTTTCTCGGCTCAGTCAAATAATAAGCGCTTATTTTAAAAACATGTGGATATACAAGTCAAAACAAATTTCCATTTATAATCTTTTAAACAAAAGATTCACCGTTAAGATTCGATGTGGGTTTCGGATAAACATTTGGAATCCGACTCCCTATCGCATCGAAAATAAAAAGCCGTTTTACGGGCCAAGTTGTTTGCACATTCACACAGTAATATATCACAAATGCCACAACTTAACACAAAGCAATTCATTTCACAAAGTATCACAATCACATATCAGAGATGTTAACCAATCCAAGGAATTCAATAATAATCAATCATCTATAAACAAGATTAATTATTCGTGTGCTTATAATTAATTAATCACATAATTACTTTCATTAATTATCCTTAATTAATGATTAATTATACTTAATTATTAATTAATTAATGTCTAATTTTTAATTAATTAATCTTAATTATTTATTGATCAATCTTTAATTATTAATTAATTAATCTTAAATCAATACTTAATTAACCCTTAATTGTTCTTTAGTGACACTTATTAAGTAATTATTTTTTAAGTAATCAACCTTTAATTAATTTCATTAATTAATCAATCTTTAATTACTTAAAAACTTAATTAATTAAAAGATAATCATTTGTTTTAATTAATCACTAAGTTATCATTAAAATATTTAATTACTAAACCTTATAATTAATCATCATTAACACATAAATTAACTAAATATATTTAGGTTAATTAATAATTTAAAAATATTTCTTTTAATTAACTCTTTAATTACACCATTAAATTTTATTTTAATTAACTTAAGAATTAATTTATAAAAAATGGTCACATGATTAAATAAATTAGACTCAATTAGTTCATGATAACTTACTTTAAAACCATAAATTAATCCCATTTTTAAATAAAACATTTATTTTAAAAGAATGAGTTAAAAATGTTTAAAATTTGAATTTGGTTTTAAAGTTTGAAAACTGCTTTTACATCAACTCGAGATATCCCCGAGTTCACCCATGAGCCCAAAGCCAGTTTTCCCGAGTCATTTTCGAGCCACCATTTTTTTCTTTATTTTTTGTTTAATGTTTTAAAACTCGGTATGTACTCGCAACCACCCGAACCAAAACTCGAGCCAGCACACAAATTCCTCGAGGCCGACTTCGAGTCACAACCTTTCTTCCCCAGTTCATATTAATTGGACACAACTTGACACCGTGCACATGCACAGCTGCTCCAACCATCTCTGATCGACCTCGCCGCCTTTAACACATCGAAGATCATCCACTCAAGCAATTTGTCAGGAACGGGATTTTCGACTTTCAAAAATCGACATTAATACGTCCACTGTATCAACTGCCGAGCAATCGAATGCTGGAAAACCATACCGTTAGGGTTAAAGAAGAAGAGGTAGATGAAGAAAGAAAGAAGAAGCAACAGAAACAATATCAGAATCTCACAATCGCAGCGGAACAACATATAATAGATAAATGAATAATCTTTAAAACAAAGAACTATATCAGTTATTACATTACATAACATTACATTATCAGAGTTTACAACAACAAACAGCGGAAAAGAAATACTATATACTAGTTGATACGCCACGCCATCCAACTCGCCTCTTGAGCTCCACAGCACCTCCTGAATTCCAGAATATCATGATAACCTGACTCTAGGCGGCCCGTGTGGAAAATGATGGGCACCTAGAGTTTTGGAAGGGAACAATAAACTCCAGGTCAGTCATGGGACTGGTGTGAGAACTTAAAACAGTTTATCTTTAAAAACAAACAAAGAAATATTTTAAAATAGATCCGCAATGCTTTTAGAAAATGTAACTACCATAAGGCCTCCCGCCACACACACCATGCAAATGCAGAATTGGAGGAGATTTCTCCTTATGATAGTCAAACATGCTTGATACGCAAATTTCTTTGATATTATTACTATAAGTGCAAGGTGCAGGAAAACATTTCAAAAGTATAATATAAATCTTAGCCAGCATAGACATTCCGCACTTATGCCTACTATAGCTACCATGTTCAATAGCAGGTTACCGCCACATTCCATGGAAGGTTATACAACTAAAACCGTAAAGGGCTCGTATTGTTTATTTGGATTTTCCAACAAATGGCCAGGCCAAGGAACTTTCCATTGCCACATAGGTACGCCTTTGGAAGGACGCCTCGAGAACCTAACTGGATCTCTGCCAACACAAGGCCGGGTTACCTCTGCAAAAGTAGGTAACTACTGACATGAGTATGCCATCCCCCGGTTGTAAACAACCTTTATCCGAGGATCCTCAACCAACAACAATCACAAAGTCATATATATTTGCGACATTCACATAAGTTAAGTATCTGGGATCCATACCATGATACTACTTCTATCCAGAAGGAGATGCACATAACCTAAGGGTCGCTACTCCCTATAACCTTGCTGCATCTTTCCTGTTTTGACCATTACCGGGTTGTGAGGTCCGACGAAGTCTCGTCCACAAAGCTACACTGTAATAGTCCGCAAATCCGTACTCCTTGAATAGACACTAATCTCCATTGATTTACTCAAGATGAACAGAAATACAAACCATTATGGTTTAAGAAGAAGAAAAAGATAGAAGATAGAAGAAGAAAGAAACAACAGAACAATATCAGAATCTCACAGTCGCAGCGGAATAACATATAATAAATAAATGAATAATCTTTAAACAAAAGAACTATATCAGTTATTACATTACATTACATTACATTACATTATCATAGTGTACAACAAAAAATGGCGGAAAAGAAATATATATACTAGTGAATACGCCATGCCATCCAGCTTGCCTCCTGCAACTCCTGAATTCCAGAATTTCTTGATAACCTAACTCTAGACTGCCCGTGTGGAAATTGGTGGGCACCCAGAGTTTAGGAAGGAAACAATAAACTCCGAGTCAGTCATGGGACTGGTGTGAGAACTTAAAACAGTTTATCTTAAAAATAAACAAAGAAATATTTAAAATTAGATTCGCAATACTTTTTAGAAAATGAGACTACCATAAGGCCTCCCGCACACACACACAATGCAAACGCAGAATCGGAGGAGATTTCTCCTTATGATAGTCAAATATGCTTGATACGTAGAATTTTTTTTCTTTGATATTATTACTATAAGTGCAAAGTGCAGGAAAACATTTCGAAAGTAAAGATATAAATCTTAGCCAGCATAGGCATTTCGTACTTATGCCTACTATAGCTACCACGTTCAATAGCAGGTTACCGCCACATTCCATGGCAGGTTCTACAACTAAAACCGTACAAGGATCGTATTGTTTCTTTGGATTTCCAACAAATGGTCAGGCCAAGGAACTTCCTACTGCCACATGGGATCGCCTCTGGCGGGACATCCCGAGAACTTAACCAGCTCTCTGCCAACACAAGGCCGGGTTACCTCTGTAACTAGGTAACTCCTACATGACTATGCGACCTCCCGGTCCTTTGGGACCTTTATTCGAGGGCCCTCTATCACCAAGCAACAACCACACAGAAAAATGAGATTGGAGCTACCACATAGGTTAAGCATCAGGGCTCCATACCTGACACCACCTTTTTCCAGAAGGGAATGACATACCCAAAAGGGCGCGACCCTCATAACCTTGCCGCATATTCCTGTTTTGACCATTTTCGGGGTGTGAGGTCTGACGAAGTCTCGTCCACAAAGCTATGCTTTTTCACAAAGCCACGCTTTGATCAACAAATGATCAATAAATAATCATCACACAGCAACTCTCAACATGCCACATTACCAAATTGGGAATATATCGCTGATAAACTTCAACTACAAAACCTCTGAATTCGTATGTTTCAGAGAAGGGTGTTAAGCTAAGAGAATAAATTCTCCGCCACCAACAGAAATGTATTTAAAAGAAATCTGCTTTATATCTCAAAATGTAATGTCAGACACGTAACCATACAAGTCTGTTCCGGGCTCGAACAGAACCGAAGGCACTTCAAAGAAGCCCTTGCAATCCGGGTATTCACAATCCCGATTGAATTTCCCATCACAAAGGAAATCTCCATACCGTAGCTAACGGTGCAGAGACAATCGATAGGTCATCCTATCATTTTCACAAATACCCGGTCTTCACCACCGGTCTTCAATGCTATCCATTACGTCATATCACTATTCGGAGTGGGTAATCCGAATAACAAGCGCAATAATTTAAAAATAAGTGTAGCATTCAATTTCGACCAATTCACAACCAATAACCATTTAAGGGTCAATATTGATAGTCGGTTATTTAACTATCAATCAATATTCACAACATCATCTGATTCCAAATAATTTCCCAAATTATTTATTTTCCAAAAATATCTTTATAAGATATATATTCCACACTTTAACCATTTGAAAACCAATTTCAAATCAATTTTCACCTTTACAACTTTCATTTCAAAATGGTTCATTTAAACCAATTAAATAAATCCTTACCGATTTATTAAATTTACGTTCCAAATTCGTAAATTCATTTCCACACTTTAAAAATAAATCAATGTTTATTTTTTAAACAAATTTCCCTTCTTTTATAAATTCCATAGTGAATTTACCTTTCCAAAATATCTATGAATATACGATTTCCAAATCGATTTCTAATATTCATTTTCAATTTGTCTTTAAAAGATAAAATCTCAAAACATTCACTTCATATTGGAAATACATTTCTATACTTATTAAATAATAAGTAATTCACAAAACTTTTTATTTTCAACATTTTGAAAATATTCAATATACTTAAATTCAAATTAAGCATATATTTTATTCTTTAAGGAAAACTTCTCTTAAACACATTTATTTGGGTCAAAACGAATGTTGCGTAAAACATCGTTACGACAACCCAAACCACTAGTATAGGGATTCGAAATTAAAATAGATATAAAAATCCCAATACCACACAAAACTTTTCCTTTCGGAAATCATTTACTATAACAACAGTGTTATAGTCCACCATTTCCTTCTATTTCTCGAAACATCTATTTCAACAATAATGTTGAAATATATGGTTTCGATACTTAACACCTTTTTAAAATAATTTAGAATCGTTTTAATTTTATTTAAAACATCACTTTCCCAAAATATTTCTTTAATATATTATTCACCGTCCAAAATCATGAATATACTTCATTAACCAAATTCAATTTCTACATATTTTATTTAAAGGATTATCCACTATCCCAAAATCGTGAATATATTTCCTTTTATAAGCTATAATGATTAAACTTATCAAAATAAGTCGATTTCGGATTTCTAAAACAACGTTTATAAATTCCATTTATATTTTATAACAACTTTAACTTATAAAATCACTTTATTAACAAATTCTATCCATATTCCATTTACACGCCAAAATCCAATTTATAAGTTAATTACTTATAAATATTTTATTTTACAAATTCTATTCTTTTTATAACTTCACAATTTATAATTCTATAGATTTCATCCACTTATGAAATCCATTTTTTATTTAATTTTAATACTTATAAAAACTCGTTTTATAACTCCAATATTTTAAGTTTATAAATATCAATTTTATAAATCTTTTATATAAATAATTTATAATAATTCAAAATTCCCAATCCAAACCAATTTATAAATTAATCAACTAAAATTACATTTCGGTTATATTTAACAAAAATCATAATTTTTATAACATAAAAATTTCAACGTTTATTTATTTAAAATGAATCAATTTCAAAATTTAATTTTATTATGAATTCTTAACTTAATTTTCAAAAATCAAATTTATTCATTTTCGGCATCTAACGATACCAAAATATATTCGGCTAAACATTAGCCTTTAACGATTCAAATCACAAAGATAATCACGCAGATTATAAATAGATCAATAAATAGATCAACACACAGCATTGAAACCAATTCAAATGTTTGAGGAATCCAGTTGGATCCCTCCAACCTGTTTCCCTGCATCCAAAGATGTTAGCACAATACCAATTCCGCTTCAAGACGAAATATCACGGTATATGGGTTCATAAAATATTATCCGCTATTATGCGGCGCAATAGGGTCTCATCCGCTATATAATGCGGAAAAATCAACTCCAAGTACATATATAATACCAATTCCATTGTACTGTGAAATATTCGCGGTATATGTTTTTAATAAATAACATCCGCTTAATATACGACGTATAATGACTATTTTAACAATCAGTAGATAATAATTTATCATCCAGGCATACAATCAACAATTTTAAATCTAACTATTTAAAATTTAAATCGAAACAATTCGATTGAGTGAGAAGTCCTCACCTCGCTTTCAATTCAGTTCGTTTTACTTTGAATAAAATTAAACGAGCGTTTAATTTTACCTAAAATTCAAACTAGCTCCAAACAAATCCAATCCAGTTCCATAGCGTAGTGCTCGACAAAACGAAGCCAATGCAATTCGTTTCGTCCAAAACGGACCTCGTATGACAAAGATACAGCATTTTAAAGATTACACGATTAAAATTATAATTTTATTTACAATTTCTTTTCAATTTTATACCCAAATTAAATCTTGGCGTTGGATTTCACTCCTTTGCATCAGGCCGTGACTATGTTTCTTCCTTCCTCCCTCTCTCACGTTCGTTCAGGTTCAAAGAGAACCCATCGTGCCGAACTAGGGTTTCATTTTGCTAGAGCTTCATCCACTTTGAAGATGATCAAAGAACACCACCTCGAAGCCCCACTCGAGAGCCACTATCGGCTGCCAAAGCTTGAAGCTCGGCCTCCATATGCCCTCGAATTTCATGTGTGACCTGATGGTGAACGACAGTCACTACCTCCCTCCACGTCGCACCATTCTCCATCTCGACCGTTGGATATATAGATTTCTTCGTCTCTACACTTTTGCTTTAGAACTCGAAGGCCAATTCTTTGCGGATTGAGAGATCGGAGGGGATGAAGATGGGAAGTTCTGGCCATTGAATATAGAAGTGGCGGCTGGAGCTTTGTTTCTAGGGTTTTGCAATTGTGAATGATGAAGGGGGCTTTTATAGAAAATTTACCGAAAATCACTATTCACTCAAATTTCCAAACTCCGAATCTCGCGTGGTGACTGATATTTCTAGGGTTTACCCCGTGTTCCAAACACAATGGACCATGTTTTGGAGGCTAATTCGATCATCTGTGCGAGTTACGGCAATAAACGATCAAATTTAAATTAAACCGATTAAACGAATTTTCTATGCGTTTTAGCTTGCCCCGGTCAAACCGTAAATCAGATTAACACGAAATTTGAAACCTTACAATAATATCACATTACGAATCCGATGAAACTAGTTTCATCGAAATCTGAGACTGTTTGAAAAATGGCTATTTTAACTCATCAATTAAATATTAAAATATTCAATTTTCACAAATTAACTTCAAATTCAATTTTAAAAGTTATATAACATCATTCTAACTCCAACATGATTAAATAAAATTTTACAAATCATTTTTAATTATTTTTAACCCAATTTCTAATTATTTCTGTAATTTCAACTATTAAATTATCGATTTAATTATTCAATTAAATCCAATTATTCGAAACAAAATTTATTCGACTTACAAATTTCACTTATTAATATTTAAAATCAATTAAATATACGAATTTTAATTGACAGAAATTCTGGGTCGTTACAAACTTCCCCCTTTAAAAGAATTTCGTCCTCGAAATTACCAAGTAAGAAAAAGTTACAGAATCCATTAACTTTTCAAAACAAACCATTCAAATTGGATTTTTCAAATCTCTTAAGTGTTTAACTTTCCCAAAATTCGTAGTTAAACTTCTTACAACAACTTTACTAAGTTTCCAAATCCAACTTAGTTTTCAAAATTTTCAATTCTCTCAAAAATATTCTAACGCCTTAAATTTTCGGAAAAATTCACCAGAGTCTCCTTTGCGCGGCTCGATCCGAAAAAAAATGAAAGTATATATATCACAAATATACATCTCATCAAGTGATGAGGCATCCCGCATGGAAAAAGTGTAAAAGTACGATATTTAATCCGAGATATGTACCTTATATTTTATTAGCGAGCATATACGGCTAATATAGCGCGAAAGCGAGCTCCAAATGCGAAGCAAGCGCAATCCGCACCTATTAAACACTCAACAAACCATGAGAACATGCATATATGAAAATAATATCAATATACATCATATAGTAACATAACAACGACATGTGCCATCATAGCAAATGCAACAAAATCAACAAATGCAACCACCAAATCAATATAAATTCACTTCTCATTATTATTCAATGAATTGGTTTTTCATTTTAATCACATTTGATTTGTTGACATTGGATTCTATAAATGTTCATTCATTCATTTTATTCAATTAGTTCACATTCACTAATTTACCTTCAAGTTAGTTCACTTCCACATTCAAATCAAATTCACTTAACTTCCAATTTGAATTCAATTACATAGCTTTCAGTTTTATCAATTCAACTTCATTAACACTTTTGATTCCAATTGGTTGATATTAAATTGACTTCCATTCAATTATTCAATTTCTCAACTTCATTATCTTCTAATGAATTAACACTTACATCCATTAATTCATATCAATTTATTTCACATTCAATTGATTAACATTCAATCCATTTATCAATTCAATTGCTAATTCCTTTAACAATATAAAGTTGAATTTCATTTATATAACTCAAGTTCATATTCATCACTTCATTTCATTAATTTACTTCGACAACAAAATCAACTTTATTCAACTTCACTTAAGTTATATTCCATTTAAACATCATTTGTTTAATTTAACTTAAATTTCCACTTACAAATCCAATTCAGATTTCATTTCTATTTAACTTTTACCAAAGTCAAATTTTCATCACTTATTCAAATTCAGATTTATTTTGCTTAACAAAATTGTTTAACCATTTTTAACAATTTGTTTCACTTACATTTTCTCATTTCATAAGTTTTACAACTTATATTCAACAATTACCACTTGGATTTTTATTGATTTACTTATACTTACTTTAATTTAACTCCATCCTTTAAGTTAAATTTATTCTATCAAAATTCAAATTTTATAAGTTATCAACTCATTTATCATTCCCATAATATTTTAAATAGGATTCCAGAGTCATTTCAATCTTTCAAAACCATCTTTGAAATCAATTCAAATTTTCCTTTGAATTTCCAAAACCAAATCCAAATTTTCCAAACAACTTTCATTTAAAATAATTTGGCAGCAATCCCTCTTTTGGAAACCCGAAAATGAACACCAATGATGTCGCAATCATCATCGGAATTATTTTCCAGCGACCGAAAAGATTTTAGAGCTTTAATTTCTCCAAAACAATTTTTCAAACTATCAAATCCTTTCAAAACACTTCTCTGGAATTTTGTTTTTTAGATTATAAATCACATTTATAAATCTTTTACTTATATAATTTCACTTCTTATATATAAGATTATTTTACGAGTGTAAATCACTTTAATTATAACTTCATATTCATAATTCATTTGCTTATACAATTCATTCTTTTAAAATTGTTGTTTGTATTCAACAACCAAACAATCAATTCATATACACGTTAATAATTCTGAAAAATTATTCCTTTATATATAAAATATAATCGAGGTAAAATTATTTCATTTACCCAATTTAAAATGATACTATGTCGGTTTGTCTCGTTTAAGAGTTTAGAAACCCCTATCGATAATATGGCGTCCCATCTACCGACCAGAATTCACAAACAGCTCAACGAATAAGCAAACACAATATAAAACATTTTTTATATTCACTAACAAATACGCACTCATACCTATTGTCACACTCACACTCATTCTAGAGTACTGCTGACTCTATCTCTAATGAGTAATTCCCAACAGAGCTAAGGTTGTCACTTAACCATATGCTCTGATACCAAATGTAATAGTCCGCAAATCCGTACTCCTTGAATAGACACTAATCTCCATTGATTAACTCAAGATGAACGGAAATACGAACCATTATGGTTTAAGAAGAAGAAAAAGATAGAAGATAGAAGAAGAAAGAAACAACAGAACAATATCAGAATCTCACAATCGCAGCGGAGTAACATATAACAAATAAATGAATAATCTTTAAACAAAAGAACTATATCAGTTATTACATTACATCACATTACATTACATTATCAGAGTGTACAAAAACAAACAGCGGAAAAGAAATACTATATACTAGTGAATATCCTGATAACCTAACTCTAGACTGCCCGTGTGGAAATTTGTGGGCACCCAGAGTTTAGGAAGGAAACAATAAACTCCGAGTCAGTCATGGGACTGGTATGAGAACTTAAAACAGTTTATCTTTAAAAATAAACAAATAAATATTTTAAATTAGATTCATAATGCCTTTTAGAAAATGAGACTACCATAAGGCCTCCCGCACACACACAATGCAAACGCAGAGTTGGAGGAGATTCCTCCTTATGATAGTCAAATATGCTTGATACCTAGAAATTTTTTTCTTTAATATTATTATTATAAGTGCAAAGTGTAGGAAAACATTTCGAAAGTAAAGATATAAATCTTAGCCAGCATAGGCATTTCGCACTTATGCCTATTATAGCTACCATGTTCAATAGCAGGTTACCGCCACATTCCATGGAAGGTTCTATAACTAAAACCGTACAAGGATCGTATTGTATCTTTGGATTTCCAACAAATGGTCAGGCCAAGGAACTTCCTACTGCCACATGGGATCGCCTCAGGCGGGACGTCCCGAGAACTTAACCAGCTATCTGCCAACACAAGGCTGGGTTACCTCTGTAACTAGGTAACTACTACACAACTATGCCACCCCGGTCCTTTGGGACCTTTATTCGAGGGCCCTCTATCACCAAGCAACAACCACACAGAAAAATGAGATTGGAGCAACCATATAGGTTAAGCATCAGGGCTCCATACCTGACATCACCCATTTCCAGAAGGGAATGACATACCCTAAAGGGCGCGTCCATCATAACCTTGCCACATATTCCTGTTTTGACCATTTTCGAGGTGTGAGGTCTGACGAAGTCTCATCCACAAAGCTACGCTTTTTCACAAAGCCACACTTTGATCAACAAATGATCAACAAATAATCATCACACAGCAACACTCAACATGCCACATTACCAAATTGGGAATATATCGCTGATAACCTTCAACTACAAAACCTCTGAATTCGTACGTTTCAGAGAAGGGTGTTAAGCTAAGAGAATAAATTCTCCGCCACCAACAGAAATGTATTTGAAAGAAATCTACTTTATATCTCAAAATGTAATGTCAGACACATAACCATACAAGTCTGTTCCGGGCTCGAACAGAACCGAAGGCACTTCAAAGAAGCCCTTGCAATCCGGGTATTCACAATCCCGATTGAATTTCCCATCACAAAGGAAATCTCCATACCGTAGCTAACGGTGCAGAGACAATCTATAGGTCATCCTATCGTTTTCACAAATACCCGGTCTTAACCACTGGTCTTCAATGCTATCCATTACGTCGTATCACTATTCGGAGTGGGTAATCCGAATAACGAGCGCAATAATTTAAAAATAAGTGTAGCATTCAATTTCGACCAATTCACAACCAATAACCATTTAACGGTCAATATTGATAGTCAGTTATTTAACTATCAATCAATATTCACAACATCGTCTGATTCCAAATAATTTCCCAAATTATTTATTTTCCAAAAATATCTTTATAAGATATATATTCCACACTTTAACCATTTGAAAACCAATTTCAAATCAATTTTCACCTTTACAACTTTCATTTCAAAATGGTTCATTTAAACCAATTAAATAAATCCTTACCGATTTATTAAATTTACGTTCCAAATTCGTAAATTCATTTCCACACTTTAAAAATAAATCAATGTTTATTTTTTAAACAAATTTCCCTTCTTTTATAAATTCCATAGTGAATTTACCTTTCCAAAATATCTATGAAAATACAATTTCCAAATCGATTTCTAATATCCATTTTCAATTTGTCTTTAAAAGATAAAATCTCAAAACATTCACTTCATATTGGAAATACATTTCCATACTTATTAAATAATAAGTAATTCACAAAACTTTTTATTTTCAATATTTTGAAAATATTCAATATACTTAAATTCAAATTAAGTATATATTTTATTCTTTAAGGAAAACTTCTCTTAAACACATTTATTTGGGTCAAAACGAACGTTGCGTAAAACATCGTTACGACAACCCAAACCACTAGTATAGGGATTCGAAATTAAAATAGATATAAAAATCCCAATACCACACAAAACTTTTCCTTTCGGAAATCATTTACTATAACAATAGTGTTATAGTCCACCATTTCCTTCTATTTCTCGAAACATCTATTTCAACAATAATGTTGAAATCTATGGTTTCGATACTTAACACCTTTTTAAAATAATTTAGAATCGTTTTAATTCTATTTAAAACATCACCTTCCCAAAATATTTCTTTAATATATTATTCACCGTCTAAAATCATGAATATACTTCATTAACCAAATTCAATTTCTACATATTTTATTTAAAGGATTATCCACTGTCCCAAAATCGTGAATATATTTCCTTTTATAAGCTATAATGATTAAACTTATCAAAATAAGTCGATTTCGAATTTATAAAACAACGTTTATAAATTCCATTTATATTTTATAACAACTTTAACTTATAAAATCACTTTATTAACAAATTCTATCCATATTCCATTTACACGCCAAAATCCAATTTATAAGTTAATTACTTATAAATATTTTATTTTACAAATTCTATTCTTTTTATAACTTCACAATTTATAATTCTATAGATTTCATCCACTTATGAAATCCATTTTTTTATTTCATTTTAATAATTATAAAAACTCGTTTTATAACTCCAATATTTTAAGTTTATAAATATCAATTTTATAAATCTTTTATATAAATAATTTATAATGATTCAAAATTCCCAGTCCAAACCATTTTATAAATTAATCAACTAAAATCACATTTCGGTTATATTTAACAAAAATCATAATTTTTATAACATAAAAATTTCAACGTTTATTTATTTAAAATGAATCAATTTCAAAATTTAATTTTATTATGAATTCTCAACTTAATTTTCAAAAATCAAATTTTATTCATTTTCGGCATCTAACGATACCAAAATATATTCGGCTAAACTTTATCCTTTAACGATTCAAATCACAAAGATAATCACGCAGATTATAAATAGATCAATAAATAGATCAACACACAACATTGAAACCAATTCAAATGTTTGAGGAATCCAGTTGGATCCCTCCAACCTATTTCCCTGCATCCAAAGATGTTAGCACAATACCAATTCCGCTTCAAGACGGAATATCGCGGTATATGGGTTCACAAAATATTATCCGCTATTATGCGGCGCAATAGGGTCTCATCCGCTATATAATGCGGGAAAATCAACTCCAAGTACATATATAATACCAATTCCACTGTACTGTGAAATATTCGCGGTATATGTTTTTAATAAATAACATCCGCTTAATATACGGCGTATAATGTCTATTTTAACGATCAATAGATAATAATTTATCATCCAGGCATACAATCAACAATTTTAAATCTAACTATTTAAAATTTAAATTGAAACAATTCGATTGAGTGAGAAGTTCTCACCTCGCTTTCAATTCAGTTCGTTTATTTCGAATAAAATTAAACGAGCGTTTAATTTTACCCAAAATTCAAACTAGCTCCAAACGACTCCAATCCAGTTCCATAGCGTAGTGCTCGACAAAACGAAGCCAATGCAATTCGTTTCGTCCAAAACGGACCTGGTATGACAAAGATACAGCATTTTAAAGATTACACGATTAAAATTATAATTTTATTTACAATTTCTTTTCAATTTTATACCCAGATTAAATCTTGGCCGTTGGATTTCACTCCTTTGCATCAGGCCGTGACTATGTTTCTTCCTTCCTCCCTCTCTCACGTTCTTCAGGTTCAATGAGAACCCATCGTGCCGAACTAGGGTTTCATTTTGCTAGAGCTTCATCCACTTTGAAGATGATCAGAGAACACCACGCCAAAGCTTGAAGCTCGGCCTCCATATGCCCTCGAATTTCGTACGTGACCTGATGGTGAAGGACAGCCACTACCTCCCTCCACGTCGCACCATTCTCCATCTCGACCGTTGGATATATAGATTTCTTCATCCTCTACACTTTTGCTTTAGAACTCGAAGGCCAATTATTTTGTGGATTGAGAGATCGGAGGGGATGAAGACGGGAAGTTTCTGGCCATTGAATACAGAAGTGGCGGCTGGAGCTTTGTTTCTAGGGTTTTGCAATTGTGAATGATGAAGGGGGCTTTTATAGAAAATTTACCGAAAATCACTATTCACTCAAATTTCCGAACTCCAAATCTCGCGTGGTGACTAGCGTTTCTAGGGTTTACCACGTGTTCTGAACACAATGGAACATGTTTCGGAGGCTAATTCGATCATCTGTGCGAGTTACGGCAATAAACGATTAAACGAATTTTCTATGCGTTTTAGCTTGCCCCGGTCAAACCGTAAATCCGATTGACACGAAATTTGAAACCTTACAATAATATCACATTACGGATCCGACGAAACTGGTTTCATCGAAATCCGAGACTGTTTGAAAAATGGCTATTTTAAATCGTCAATTAAATATTAAAATATTTAATTTTCACAAATTAACTCCAAATTCAATTTTAAAAGTTCTATAACATCATTCTAACTCCAATATGATTAAATAAAATTTTACAAATCATTTTTAATCATTTTTAACCCAATTTCCAATTATTTCTGTAATTTCAACTATTAAATTATCGATTTAGTTATTCAATTAAATCCAATTATTCGAAATAAAATTTATTCGACTTATAAATTTCACTTATTAATATATAAAATCAGTTAAATATACGAATTTTAATTGACAGAAATTATGGGTCGTTACATACGCTTTATACAAAAGCTATGCTTTGATCAGCAAATGATCAGCACACTTCATATGCCACATTACCAAATTGGGAATGTATCACTAGTAACCATCAACTACATAACCTCTGAGCTCGTAAATCTCAGAGAAGGGTGTTAAGCTAAAAGAATAAATTCTCCGCCACCAACAGAAATGTATTTGATAGAAACCAGCTTTACATCTCAAATTGTAACGTCAGACACACATCCATACAAGTCCATTCCGAGATCGAACGACACTGAAGGCACTTCCAAAGAAGCCCTTGCAATCCGGTTATTCACTAATCACGTCCGGAATTCCCATCACAAAGGGTGATAAAATCTCTATATCGGAGATCAGCCGATGCAGAGACATTCGACGGTAATCCTTCCGTTTTCGAAAATATCCGGTCTTCAACACCGGTCTTCAAATGCTATCCATTACGACGTATCACTATTCGGAATAGGATTCATGACCCAAGGTCCTCTCCTGGCTAAACCAAATAACGAGCGCTTATTTTAAAATAAGTGTAGCATTCAAATTCAAGCAAATCACAACAAATGCCCATTTAAAGGTAAATATTGATAGTCGATTATTTAACTATCAATAGATATGCACACCATCACTAGATTCCAAATAATTTTCCAAATTATTTATTTTCCCAAAAATATCTTTACAAGATATATTTTTCATACTTCAACCATTTGAAAACAATTTTCAAATCACTTTTCACATTTACAACTTTCGAAAACAAATTTCAAATCATTTTCCTTACGCGGAAACACTTCCAAATATTTATTCATTTTCATTGGAAATCTGCCGAGTTCAAATAATTTAAAATAATTTATAACACTTATCCAAAATATATCGGGAAAACATTTTGAAATAAAACTATTTTTCTTTAAACACTTTACTTAAAATATTAGTTATAAAAATATTATACTTTTTATAATACCAATATTACATATAACTTAAGTCCAAACTAATTTTCAAAATAAAATTAGCAGATAGAATATAACTATTTAAATAACTATTTTCTAAAATAATTATTGATTAAATCTTAGAAATAATCATTTCTATATCAACTTAATAAATCTTTACTTAAAGGATTTAAAATAATTTAAGAAGTTAATTTCTCCAAAGTATCCTTTTCAAAACCAATTCTAGAATTATATATATATATATATATATATTCAAAGCTATTCAGAATTTTTATTCGGCTTTCCGGGGGAATACACTTTCATTTCAAAATGGTTCATTTAAACCAATTAAATAAATCCTTACCGATTTACTTTAAATTTACGTTCCAAATCCGTAAGTTTATTTCCACACTTCAAAAATAAATCAATGTTTATTTTTAAACAAATTTCCCTTTTCTTTATAAATTCCATGTGAATTCACATTTCCAAAATATCTATTGATATACGATTTTCAAATTGATTTCAAATATTCACTTTCAACAACAATTCAATTGATTTCAAAAACAACCAAATCTAATTCCATATTGATTTTCCAAGAAATTAAACACCCAGTGAATTTCATTCAAATCTCTAATTGAAATCAATTTCTACTAAACCCAAAATCGATTTTCAAATTGATTCTAAATTCTTTTCAAAACACCAAATAAATTTTCAAATGGATTTTTCAAAAGATTTAAATTCAATCATAAAAATAAATCAATTCCCAAATGGATTTCAAATTTTATTTCCTTTTAAAAAAATTCCTTTTAAAGAAAACAAATTCTTTTATTTTTCAAACTCTTTAAAATCCGTATTTTGAATAAATTCTTCAACCTTTAAATAATATTACCCAAAATCCATTTATTAAAGCTTTTTCCATATTTTTGAAATTTTATTCAATAAGATTAAAAATAAAACTTTATTATTTTAGAATTCCTTCTTTTAAATTTATCCAATTCTCAAAAAATAAATTTTTAATATAAACTTTCAGCCTGTATTTCAAAAATCAAATTTTTATTTATTTCCGGTATCCAACGATACCAAAATTATATTCGGCTACATTTTAGCCTTCAACGATTTCAATCACAACGATAATCATACAGAGATTATAAATAATCAACACACAACATTGAAATAAATTCAATTATTTGAGAATCCAGTTGGATCCCTCCAACCTATTTCCCTGCATCCACAGATGTTAGCACAATACCAATCCCGTTTCAAGACGGAATATCGCGGTACATGGGTTTATATAAAATATTATCTGCTATTATGCAGCGCAGTAGGGTCTCATCCGCTATATAATGCGGGAAAATCAACTCCAAGTACATATATAATACCAATTCCACTTCAAGGTGGAATATCGCGGTATATGTGTTTAATATAATAACCTCCGCTTAATATGCGGCGTATAGGGTTTATTTCAATACAATAGATAGCAACCATCGTTCAATCACACAATCAAGAAATTTTAAATTTAACTATTTAAAATTTAAATCGAAACAAATTCGATAGAGTGAGAAGTTCTCACATTGCTTCCAATAACCGTTTCAGCATTTTATTCCGAATAAAATTAAACGACCGTTTAATTTTACCCAAAATTAACAGTAGCTCCAGTCAACTCCAATCCAGCTCCATCGCATAGTATTCGCGAATACGAACCCAACGCAATTCGTTTCGTCATTTTTCAAACTCGTATGACCAAGCTATGATGTTACAAAGATTGAACGAATTTAAATATAATTAATATTTACAATTTCTTTATTATTTTCTAACCCAATCAATCTCGGCCGCACGATTTGCTTTGACTACATCAGGGTCGTGCCCTTCATCTTCTCCAATACCAGGTTAAACACGCGAATGAAACCCAATGGCCGCCAACTTTCACGAATTAACGCACGAACCACGATCGCCGAGGAGACAATCAGACAACGCCGTTCGATTGCCCTTCGCTAGTGCCATTATCGGCCGTGATTTGGCCAAGCTCAGTCAAGCTTTTGCCTCGAAAACATGAATAATTGTCGTGCCGTTGAACGAACATTGCCGCAAATCTACTCCACTAAACAAGAACATAGCCGTATAGATTGAAAGTACTCGACGTTATCTACAACCTTGTAGTTGAAAACTTTGGCTAAATGTTTACGGATTGGAAGAGATTAAGAGGAGAAAAATCGAAACTTTTGGCCATTAAATAGAAACTGGCGGCTAGGGTTTAGATGTTAGAGTTTGAGTGAAAAGAATGAATGTTGAGGCCCTTTTATAGAAAATTCTCAAAACACTATTCATCCGAAAATTTCCGAACTCCAAACAAAGCATGCCGCCTGGCATTTATAATGTTTTACCCCTATTTCGAATGCAATGGAGTATATATCGGGAGCCAATTCGAAAGTATTTGGAAGATATGTTTTTAAATCGACTATTTTAAATTTAAAATTCACTTAAACCAATTTCAACGCGTTTTAGCTCGCCCCGGACAAACCGTACATCCGATTGACACGAAATTTGAAATCTTATCATAATATAACATTACGGATCCGATGAAACTGGTTTTGTCAAAATCCGAGACTGTTTGAAAAATGTCTATTTTTACTCGTCAATTAAATATTAAAATATTCAATTTTCACAAATTAACTTTTAATTCAATTTTAAAAGTTCTATAACATCATTCTAACTCCAATATGATTTAATACAACTTTACAAATCAATTTAAATCACATTAGACCCAATTTCCAATTATTTCTGTAATTTCAAATATTAAATTATCGATTTAATTATCTAATTAATCTAGATATTCGAAATAAAATTTATTCGACCTACAAATTTTACTTGTTAATATTTAAAATCAATTAAATATACGAATTTCAAATGACAGGAATTCTGGGTCGCTACAAAATTCCCCCTTAAAAGAATTTCGTCCTCGAAATTGCCAAGTAAGAAAAAGTTACAGAATCCATTAACTTTTCAAAACCATTTGTTCAAATTAAATTTCAAGTTCATTTAAACATTTTAACTTTTCCAAAATCCATAGTTAAACTTCTTACAATAACTTTACTAAGTTTTCAAATCATACTTAGTTAACTTTTCAAAACCAACTATATTGTTTAACTTTTCACTCCAAAATCAAAGTTATAGTTTTCAAAAATTTCCAATTTTCTCAAAAATATTCTAACACCTTAAATTTTTGAAAAATTTCGCCAATGTCTCCTTTGCGCGGCTAGCTCGGTACGACTACAAAAATGGCACCACGACCCCCAGATTTCAAAAAGAAAAGAAAAGGCCAAGTGGCTGGACAAGAAAATCAACAAATTTTATACTGAAATTCAAATACATACCTTTTGTCGAGCAATTCAATTTATTTTTCATCTTCGAAATCAAAATCCCAATTTCCTTTAATCCACCTGTATATCCTGCTAACCATAATATCCATTTTCATTCAATCTCACATTATCAATTTCATTTGAATTCAATTTGCAATTTCAATTCTATTTGGATTCAATTTACCTTCTGAATATTGAATTTTATCAATTATTTTCATTCACAACCGACTCATCTTGCTATTTTAAATTAGTTTCTTTTACTAATTCATTACAAGTTCTAACTCATTTCATCTCGCACTATTCAAATTGGTTTTCGATATTCAGTTTTCAATTTCAATTTTTATTCTTTTGTTCGTTCCCAAACACAATTCAATTCACTATTTCGGTTTATAACCACTTATATTTAAACTGGATTTCAAATTCCATATGAATTTAATTTGCCCTTTATTTATAAATGTTGAATTCAATTCATTTCAACCCATATTAAATTTGTCATTTCTTCAGTTAGTTTTACTTACTAATTTTATTTTAATACTTAGCTTCATTAGATCCAGCTTGACAAATTTTCAATTTACTTGCAATTTCAAGATGAATTTCGACATTTAGTTTCCAATTTCATTTACTCGCAATTGTAAATTCATTCATTCATAAATTTATTTCCATAATTCAAATTCAATTTCAATTTCAATTCATTTGTTTCTACCCCAAATTTATTTTCAACTCAATAAATTTTATTCCATAACTATTTTTATCAGATTTCAGAGTTTTTCCAACATTTCAAAACCATTTTTGAAACCAATTCAAATTATCCTTTGAATTTCAAAACCCAAACCCAAATTTTCCAAACAACTTCAATTTAAAACAACTTGGCAGCAATCCCTCTTTTGGGAACCCAAAAATGAACACTGATGATGCTGCAGTCATCACCGAAGTTATTTTCTAGCGACCGAAAAGAGTTTAGAGCTTTTATCCCTCCAAAAACATTTTTCCAAACCCTTGAAAACCATTTTCAAGGTCAAAAAGGAATTTAATCATTTCCAAATTGCAAACCCTTTCAAAACATTTCCAAATATTCCTCTGGAATTTTACTTCAAATTATAAATCACATTTAGAATTTATAATCTCCAATTCTATTTGTATGTGAATTTATTTCTTAACTTTAGAGTTACGATTTCAATTTCTTTTTCAACATTAATGATAATAATTTAATATCTTCACTTTCCAGCAACCAAGCAATCATATATTATAATAATTCACAGAATTTTTTTCTCTTTTATATACGAAAATAATTTAGGTAAAATTATTTCATTTACCCTATTTTAAAACGATATCGTGTCGAATTTGTTCTGTACCAGTGTTTATAGATTCCTATCAATAACGTTAATTACTCGTATTGACCAGAATCCATATACCACTCAACAAACCAATCAACACAATATAAAACAATTTTTATATTCACTAACAAATACGCGCTCATATCTATTATTACACTCACACTCTATCTAGAGTACTGCTGACTCTATCTCTAATGAGTAACACCCAACAGAGCCAAGGTTGTCGCTTAACCAATTGCTCTGATACTAAATTGCCAGGAACGGGATTTTCGACTTTCGAAAATCAACATTAATACGTCCACTATATCAACTGCCGAGCAATCGAATGCCGAAAAACCGTACCGTTAGGGTTAAAGAAGAAGAGGTAGAAGAAGAAAGAAATAAGAAGTAATAAAAACAATATCAGAATCTCACAATCGCAGCGGAATAACATATAATAGATAAATGAATAATCTTTAAAACAAAGAACTATATCAGTTATTACATTACATCACATTACATTAAATTATCAGAGTTTACAACAACAAACAGCGGAAAATAAATACTATATACTAGTTGATACGCCACTCCATCCAGCTCGCCTCTTGAGCTCCACAACACCTCCTGAATTCCAGAATATCTTGATAACCTGACTCTAGGCTGCCCGTGTGGAAAATGATGGGCACCCAAAGTTTAGGAAGGGAACAATAAACTCCAGTTCAGTCATGGAACTGGTGTGAGAACTTAAAACAGTTTATCTTTGAAAACAAACAAAGAAATATTTTAAAATAGATCCGCAATGCTTTTAGAAAATGTAACTACCATAAGGCCTCCCGCCACACACACCATGCAAATGCAGAATTGGAGGAGATTTCTCCTTATGATAGTCAAACATGCTTAATACGCAAATTTCTTTGATATTATTACTATAAGTGCTAGGTGCAGGAAAACATTTCGAAAGTATAATACAAATCTTAGCCAGCATAGACATTCCGCACTTATGCCTACCATAGCTACCATGTTCAATAGCAGGTTACCGCCATATTCCATGGCAGGTTATACAACTAAAACCATACAGGGCTCATATTGTTTCTTTGGATTTTCCAACAAATAGCCAGGCCAAGGAACTTCCCATTGCCACATGGGTACGCCTCTGGAAGGACGCCCCGAGAACCTAACCGGATCTCTGCCAACACAAGGCCGGGTTACTTCTACAAAATTAGGTAACTACTGACACGAGTATGCCATCCCCCAGTTGTAAACAACCTTTATCTGAGGAACCTCAACCAACAACAATCACAAAGTCATATATATTTGCGACATTCACATAAGTTAAGTATTTAGGCTCCATACCATGATACTACTTCTATCCAGAAGGAGATGCACATACCCTAAGGGGCGCTACTCCCTATAAGCTTGCTGCATCTTTCCTGTTTTGACCATTACCAGGTTGTGAGGTCCGACGAAGTCTCGTCCACAAAGCTAAGCTTTATACAAAAGCTATGCTTTGATCAACAAATGATCAGCAGCACTTCGTATGCCACATTACCATATTGGGAAAGTATCACTAGTAACCATCAACTACATAACCTCTGAGCTCGTATGTCTCAGAGAAGGGTGTTAAGCTAAAAGAATAAACTCTCACCACCAACAGAGATGTATTTGATAGAAACCAGCTTTACATCTCAAATTGTAACGTCAGACACACATCCATACAAGTCCATTCCGGGATCGAACGAAACCGAAGGCACTTCCAAAGAAGCCCTTGCAATCCGGATATTCACTAATCACGTCCAGAATTCCCATCAAAAAGGGTGATAAAATCTCTATATCGGAGATCAGCCGATGCAGAGACATTCGACGGTAATCCTTCCGTTTTCGAAAATATCCGGTCTTCAACACCGGTCTTCAAATGCTATCCATTACGACGTATCACTATTCGGAATGGGATTCATGACCCAAGGTCCTCTCCTGGCTAAACCGAATAACGAGCGCTTATTTTAAAATAAGTGTAGCATTCAAATTCAAGCAAATCACAACAAATGCCCATTTAAAGGTAAATATTGATAGTCGATTATTTAACTATCAATAGATATGCACACCATCACTAGATTCCAAATAATTTCCCAAATTATTTATTTTCCCAAAAATATCTTTACAAGATATATTTTCCACACTTCAACCATTGGAAAACAATTTTCAAATCACTTTTCACCTTTACAACTTTTGAAAACAAATTTCAAATCATTTTCCTTACGCGGAAACACTTCCAAATATTTATTCATTTTCACTGGAAATCTGCCGAGTTCAAATACTTGAAAATAATTTATAACACTTATCCAAAATATATCGGAAAAAACATTTGGAATAAAACTATTTTTCTTTAAACACTTTACTTAAAATATTAGTTATAAAAATATTATATATACCAATATTACATATAACTTAAGTCCAAACCAATTTTCAAAATAATATTAGTAGATAGAATATAACTATTTAAATAACTATTTTCTAAAACAATTATTGATTAAATCTTAGAAATAATCATTTCTATATCAACTTAATAAATCTTTACATAAAGGATTTAAAATAATTTAAAAAGTTAATTTCTCCAAAGTATCCTTTTCAAAATCAATTCTATAATTATATGTATGTATGTATGTATGTATGTATATAACTTTCAAAGCTATTCGGAATTTTTATTCGGCTTTCCAGGGAGAATACACTTCCATTTCAAAATAGTTCATTTAAACCAATTAAATAAATCCTTACCGATTTACTTTAAATTTACGTTCAAAATCCGTAAATTTATTTCCGCACTTCAAAAATAAATCAATGTTTATTTTTAAACAAATTCCCTTTTCTTTATAAATTCCATGTGAATTCACATTTCCAAAATATCTATTGATAAATGATTTTCAAATCGATTTCAAATATTCACTTTCAACAACAATTCAATTTTTCAATTGATTTCAAAAACAACCAAATCAAATTCCATATTGATTTTCTAAGAAATTAAACACCAAGTGAATTTCATTCAAATCTCAAATTGAAATCAATTTCTACTAAACCCAAATCGATTTTCAAATTGATTCTAAATTCTTTTCAAAACACCAAATAAATTTCCAAATGGATTTTTCAAAAGATTTAAATTCAATCACAAAAAAATCAATTCCCAAATGGATTTCAAATTTTATTTCCTTTTAAAAAAAATTCCTTTTAAAGTAAACAAATTCTTTTATTTTTCAAACTCTTTAAAATTCGTATTTTGAATAAATTCTTCAACCTTTAAATAATATTACTCGAAATCCATTTATTAAAGCGTTTTCCATATTTTTGAAATTTTATTCAATAAGATTAAAAATAAAACTTTATTATTTTAGAATTCCTTCTTTTAAATTTATCCAATTCTCAAAAAATAAAATGTTAATATAAACTTTCAACCTATATTTTCAAAAATCAAATTTTTATTTATTTTCGGTATACAACGATACCAAAATTATATTCGGCTAAATTTTAGCCTTCAACGATTTCAATCACAAATATAATCACACAGAGATTATAAATAATAAACACACAACATTGAAATAAATTCAATTATTTGAGGAATCCAGTTGGATCTCTCCAAGCTGTTTCCCTGCATCCATAGATGTTAGCACAATAACAATCCCGTTTCAAGACGGAATATCATGATACATGGGTTTATATAAAATATTATCCGCTATTATGCGGCGCAATAGGGTCTCATCCGCTATATAATGCGGAAAAATCAACTCTAAGTACATATATAATACCAATTCCACTTCAAGGTGGAACATCGCGGTATATGTGTTTAATATAATAACCTCCGCTTAATATGCGGCGTATAGGGTCTATTTCAATATAACAGATAGCAACCATCATTCAATCACACAATCAAGCAATTTTAAATTCAACCATTTAAAATTTAAATCGAAACAAATTCGATTGAGTGAGACGTTCTCACCTTGCTTCCAATAACCGTTTCAGCGTTTTATTCCGAATAAAATTAAACGACCGTTTAATTTTACCCAAAATTCACACTAGCTCCAATCAACTCCAATCCAGCTCCATCGCGTAGTATTCGCGAATACGAACCCAACACAATTCGTTTCGTCATTTTTCGACCTCGTATGACCAAGCTATGATGTTACAAAGATTGAACGAATTTAAATATAATTAATATTTACAATTTCTTTATTATTTTCTAACCCAATCAATCTCGGCACCACGATTTGCTTTGACTACATCAGGTCCGTGCCCTTCATCTTCTCCAATACCAGGTTAAACACACGAATGAAACCCAATGGCCGTCGACTTTCACGAATTAACGCACGAACCACGATCGCCGAGGAGACGATCAGACAACGTCGTTCGATTGCCCTTCGCTAGTGCCATTATTGACCGTGATTTGGCCAAGCTCGGTCAAGCTTTTGCCTCGAAAAACGTGAATAACTGCCGCGCCTTTGAACGAACATTGCCGCGAATCTACTGCACTAAACAAGATCATAGCCGTATATATTGAAAGTACTCGACGTTATCTACAACTTTGTAGTTGAAAACTTTGGCTAAATGTTTATGGATTGGAAGAGATTAAGAGGAGAAAAATTGAAATTTTCGGCCATTAAATGGAAACTGGCGGCTAGAGTTTAGATGTTAGGGTTTGAGTGAAAAGAATGAATGTTGAGGTCCTTTTATAGAAAATTCTCAATACACTATTCATCCGAAAATTTTCCGAACTCCAAACGAAGCGTGTCGCCTGGCGTTTATAATGTTTTACCCATATTTCGAACGCAATGGAATATATATCGGGAACCAACTCGAAAGTATTTGGAAGATAGGTTTTTAAATCGACTATTTTAAATTTAAAATTCACTTAAACTGATTTCAGCGCATTTTAGCTTGCCCCGGACAAACCGTACATCCGATTGACATGAAATTTGAAATCTTACAAAAATATTACATTATGGATCCGACAAAACTGGTTTCGTCGAAATCCGTGACTTTTGAAAATGGCTATTTTTACTCGTCAATTAAATATTAAAATATTCAATTTTCACAAATTAACTTTTAATTCAATTTTAAAAGTTCTATAACATCATTTTAACTCCAATATGATTTAATACAACTTTACAAATCAATTTAAATCACATTAAACCTAATTTCCAATTATTTATGTAATTTCAAATATTAAATTATCGATTTAATTGTCCAACTAATCTAGATATTCGAAAGAAAATTTATTCGACCTACAAATTTTGCTTGTTAATATTTAAAATCAATTAAATATACGAATTTCAAATGGCAGGAATTCTGGGTCGTTACATCAGACCACCCAGATCGACAAACTCACATGCAAATCGAAATCGAGCTTTTAGACTACCTACTGGAATAAATTGATCGACAAATAATCACCTCGCACGGCCACCTTCGCCCATCAGAGATCATGCAAATGTATCCAAAGCTTCATTGATGTCGAATGCTTCGATTCCCCCATGTCTGGCCACCTTCCATCCACTGACGACGCTGCAGTTTATCAAATTCCGACCAACACCAAAACGTGAGTTAAAACCCTAGATCGTCAATGTTCGGCCACTACGATAGCTAATAAATTCACCTAGCATTTTTCCTAGGTTCTCCAACCTCCAGGCTACCCTCAGCCATGATCCTGAGGCCACTACTTTCACCGATCACCAGAATTTGCCACAAAACCCAAAACCGATCAACTTCCAATTTCTCCCGAAATACAGACTTAATAATTCAAATTTTATTTTTAAAAATCATGATTTTTGAAAACAAACCACACACACAATGCAAACGCAGACTTGGAGGAGATTTCTTCTTATGTTAGTCAAAGATGCTTACTACGCAAAAATCAAATCATTTTTTTTTTGATATTATTATTAGTGCGCAGTGTAGAAAACATTTCGAAAGTAGAATATAAATCTTAGCCGGCATACGAACCATTATATTATGCCTACTATAGCTAACATATTAGATGGCAGGTTCTACAACTAAAACCGTACAAGGCTCGTATTGTTTCTTTGGATTTCCAACAAATGGTCAGGCCAAGGAACTTCCCATTGCCACATGAGTACGCCTCTGGAAAGACGACCCGAGAACCTAACCGGATCTCTGCCAACACAAGGTCGGGTTACCCCTAACTGGGTAACTACTGACACGAATATGTCATTCCCCGATCGTAACCGATCTATTTCCGAGGATCCTCGATTCCAACAACCACAAAGTAATAAATTTGCAGCAACAACATAGGTTAAGTATCTGGGATCCATACCATGATACCACCTCTATCCAGAAGGAATGACATACACTAAAGGGGCGCTACCCCCTAATAACCTTGCTGCATCCTTCCTGTTTTGACAATTTTCGGGGTGTGAGGTTCGACGAAGTCTCGTCCACAAAGCTACGCTTTATACAAAGCCATGCTTCGATCAACAATTGCTCAACAGCACTTCGTATGCCACATTACCAATTTGGGAATGTATCACTAGTAACCATCAACTACATACCTCTAAGCTCGTACGTCTCAAAGAAGGGTGTTGTAACAACCCACATATTTATCGATTTTATATTTAAATATATTTTTTAAATATTTTATCGTTCGTTGGATTTTGGTCCGAAAAGCTACTTTTTGCAAATAGTCGAATTGGGACTCGAGACCACCCCCATTGAGTTCAAAATGACATTTGCGACCTTTTTTAGTATAAACTTCGATATGTTTGGAGTTAGTGGAATTTTGCCACTTTTCACTTAGGGCTTTAGTTTGGGCTGAGCCCAATAACCCCACTTACTAGCTCAGTTCCAACACCCTCTCCTCTTCATTACTTCATAATTTCCTAATACATTCAAGCTTCATCAAAAATGGGGGAAGAGAAAAAGAATTAGGAAATCCTAAGCCCTAGTTTCCATTAGCAAATCCATCTTCTTGCTCCAAACTCAAGTGAACCCATTGGTAAGCATCTCCTTCTTCTTCTCCAACTCATTCTCCTTCCAATTTCAGAAATTTCCTAAACCTAACTTAGGGAATGTTCTTCTTTTGAGCTTAGATTCAAGCTCCTAGTGTTGGATTTGAAGAGCGGTTGATTCTCCTTTGCTTCTAAGCTTCTTTTTCAATCGTTTGGGTTCAAAGGTGAGATTTTTATCTCACATCTTAGTATATAATTATCTTCGATTGTTAGGTATGAATTCCTAATACTTATTCGTGTGCATTTGCTTTTAGTTTGGATTGATTTGGTGAATATTCCGATTTTTAGTGTTTTGGGTTCAATTCTTTAAAAATCATAACTTTGATGTTTTGATCATGTTTTTTGTAATGAACCAAAGAGCTTATATGGCCGGGTAGTCGATTGGCGTAAACCCTTAGTGTCGTTGCTCGACGGTTTGCAAATTGAGGAAGTTTGCACCTCTTTTGAAATAAGGTAGGAAGTGCAAGTATACAGGTTCGGCCGACCGAGCTCAGGGTCCGGTCGACCGACCTGCTACCCAGGCACTTCCTGCCTCTGTTTTGGAAGTGCTGGTTACAGGCTTCGGCCGACCGAGCCCATGGGCCGGTCGACCGAGCTGGTGCCCGAGCACTTCCAACCCCTGGTTCAGTCAACCGACTCAGGGAGTCCGGTTGACCGACCTGCTGCTATTTGCCAACTATGCTTATTTTGCCTAGTTTTTTGAATTTCCAACTCTAATCGATTTGTGTTATTTCCCTATTTGTTGTTATCATTTGTTATTGATTTTGATGACTTATTTTCTTCGGGAATTCTTGGAATATCCATTTCGATGGATTCGGTATCGATTTCTTTGGATTCTATTCACGTCTTCAAATGTGAATTTTAGTGATTGATTGTTCCTACAATCTTCTTTGTGATTTGTCACTTTAAAAATATAAAGGTTTTCTATAATAGTAGTAAATATCAAAACTCTTTCTTCAAATGATTTCAAGACTATTTTATTACAAAGCTCGTTTTCTCAAACCGATTTCTAATCTATTAGTATATACAAACCTTTACCTCGCTCGTATGAGAAATCTAATTAAACGGCTTAGTAAAAGGAGTGGTATGAAACGCTTGCGTTTACTTCGTCGGTTAATTCTTGGACTTGTTCGATTGAATCTCTCATGACAATTTTCTAGTGGAGATCTACAATTTGTTCGTAAATATTTAAGTTAAGCTAGTGGTTATGGGACATGAAGCTAAGCTCATATATTTACTAGCTTACTGTAATTGACACTTCTCTTTGATCATGACGGTCATTTTATGATTTAGACTAGCAATTGTGCGATGTCTCTTTGACTGCAAGGTTAGACTAGACCTCATCTGTGTGATTTTGACTCACACCTATCTCTCTATCTGCGAGGTTAGTCTAGACACCATTTGTGTGATTTTGACTCACACATATCTTTTTGTTTGCAAGGTTAGGCTAGACACCATTTGTGTGATTTCGACTCACACATACCTTTTTTCTTTTTGGTTAGCCTAGACACCATTTGTGTGATTTCGACTCACGCATATCTTTTCTGTCTGCGAGGTTAGATTAGACACCATTTGTGTGATTTCGACTCACACATACATTTTCGCTTTTTTGTTAGTCTAGACCTCATCTATGTGATTTCGACTCACACATATGGGGTAGCTCCCCATGGTCTTCGGACCGTCATGTGATAGGCCTCTTTCCCTTTTTATTATTTCTGGATTTCGTGTGTTGATTTCTGGAAATTTTATCCTTCACCTATTTTTGTGATTTCTACTGATATGCTTTATCAATTTTTGTGCCTTGGTGAATTCGTGTGTTATTGACTTGTTATGAATACAAGTTTTGGGTATGATACCCTTTTTGGATCTTTGAGAAGATTCCTGTGATATTGATTAATCTCTTGTTGATTTTCAATTATATATATATATATATATATATATATATATATATATATCACAGCTTGGCATTATGATTATTATGTGTTTAGTCATATCTCTTATTCTATATCGCTTCATGTGATATTTATAGCTAGACTGATCCGTTTATTATTTTCTTCTTAAATAATACTCGGGTCAGACTGAGATTTTACAGGTGCTTCTGCTTGCCACCTTATCGGACCATCATCTGATCTTGTGGTTAACTACTTAGCTTGTAGTTTTTGGTCGTGTACTATTGAGATATAGACTCCTTGATGTATACGTATTCTTTTGTCTAGCACTTGTATATATTCTTTTTGATATTGTACATCTTGTTTGACCACTACTCTGATGAACACTTTTATGTGTTATATTCATATCTATTTCCGCCTTTGTGATATGAATTATCTGTGACTGATTTGTGTTATGTTTATTTCTATATTTGTTTCCGAAGACCTTTATAGCCACTGTGTAGTAGCTTTGAGTTTGTGTCGGTATGTCGGATTTCCTCTTGAGATGAAAAGTTATATTTTTATCTGGCATATCAGTACTCGCACAAAGCAATTATACAGATGGTCGCTCCTCAACAGCCTTATTCTCCGTGCTAGTCGACAGCATTACTCTGTAGTGTTCTTGGCCAACGTGGGTATAGAGGTGGGGCGTCACAGCTTGGTATCAGAACCAAACTTCGAAACAATATGGAATATTATAACAAGGATCATCGTCCTAAGTCTTTCTTAGGAGTCGTGCTTTAGGATTTTATTCGGGTCTTCGTACCGTCCTATCCTATTTTCTTTATGATTCCTTATTTATCTATCAAGATTTCTTGACATTTATTTTGAGAATAACTTTTTCCTCTTCTTTCTTTCTTTCTTAAAGAAGAGAAATGGTTAGACCAGGCCGTCCCAGCGCCGGTCAATCTAGTGCTACTCCCCAGGATGGAGTATTTATGTCTGCCCTGCAGCTTCTTGATCTAGTAAAGAACGCTCAAGCTGCCGGACCCAATCCAGAGCCTACTCATCCTCGATCCGGTTTTGCATGCTTGTGCAGAGACTACACCGATTTGGGTGGAAGGCCATTCAAGGGATCCGAGAGTGTTATAGAAATTCAAGCTTGGCTCAAATCATGCGATCGTATCTTTTCTCGCATGAACCTTATTGATCTACATCGAGTCCAAGTAGCTTCTAGCATGCTCCAAGAAAGAGCGTTAGATTTGTATGAGCTCTTGACTTCGGAGATTATCGAAGCGGATCTTACTTGGGAGCAATTCCGGGAACGTTTCGAATTAAAATTTGTGCCGGAGGCTGAAAAAGTAACTTTAGCCCGGCGTTTCATAGACCTTGTTCAAGGTGAATCTTCTGTAACAGACTATGTCGCATCTTTCGAATCTCTTTCTAAATACGGGATTGAGTACATTAATACCCCATTGAAGAAAAATCATAGATGTCTATGGCTTGAATAAGAATCTTAAGAAGCCATTACTCCTGAAACTTGAAGTTTCATTTGATCAGCTTATTGATATCGCTCTTCGTCTTGAAGAGGCCGATAGAGAAAGCGATAATGAAGTTGTGCGTGCCAAACAAAACTTCAACAACAACATGAAGAGGCCTATTATATTCAAAGGCCCCAATCCCAACAAAAAGAGTAAGCAAGCAACTCCTGCTGCAAAGGCTCCTTCTCCTAGTAGTGGGAAATGCTTCAACTGTGGGTCTAGGGACCATTTTGCGAACAAGTGTTCAAAACCCCGTTGTTGTCACTATTGTAAGAGCCCGGATCATTATATACATCAATGCCTCAAACTTGAAGGCAAGAAGGAGGGAAAGTTAAATGTTGCCCAAGCCCCTGGCAACACATCTCTTGGTCAAGGTATTTTTCACTCAATCCTTGATGGCATTGTTTTATTTCGTGATCTTCTTATTTGAGTTCTTTTTGATATGGGTTCCATCTCACTATTTTACATCAAAAGAACTTGTTGATTCTTTTTCTTTAAATTTATTTTGGGCTTGATGAGTTCTTTGAGAGTTGCGAATCCGGATGGTAGGTCCGCAACACTCAATTTGCTTTCTATTCATGTCGAAACTATTTTATGTAATTTTTCTTTCCGAGCCGATATTTTTACTTAGGCTTCGGAATTGTTTTTTTGTAAGGATTGGCTTAATTTTGAAGCCCATATCCTATTTTCCGTGTGGACTATTCATCTTCGACATTTTCTATCTGTTAAGCAGATTTCTATTTTTTTTCTTGTGATTCCGATTTCAAATTTTTGGTGGCATCAATTTTTATTCTTTAAACCCTCATGATGAGGAAAGTTTTACTTCTCTCATCTAAATAATTTGTGAAACTTTTCCGGTATTTTTGAGTTTGTCTTAGGATTATCACCTAAGAAATCTTTTGTGTGGTGTTCAGGTCTTTCTAGTTCGACCTTGCCACCGATTTTCATTTGGCTACGAGTTGCGGGAGTTAGCATTCCACTTACCGCATTCCGCACTCGTTACGATTCTTATGAATGACTTATTATGTCATTCAGTTTGCCCATCTTGTTTCATCCATTTTATAAATCGAGTATTCTATGAATATCTCGATGACTTCATTTGTGTATTTATTGATTTTGGATGAAAATAGAAATTTAAAATTTTTGTAAATCTTTTTCATAAGATTTATTTATAAGTACGATTTGATTTTGCTATTAAGCGAGCAAAGAATATTCTTAAAACTTTTTAAAAGATATTTTTATCATATAGAAGATGATTTTGTGATTGTATTGTCCGTTGAGTGCTTTAAGAATTCTGGTCGATGCTCTTGATCAACGTTATCGATAGGAATCTCCTAAACGCTTTGATGAGACAGTCAGACACGATATATTGACTTGTAAAAATGTAAATTTTTCTAGAAAGATTATTACATAAAGATAAATGTAATTTTGAAAGTTTTAACTTTTCAGGAAAGAAGATTATTTAAAAGAAATTCTTTCTTTTCGATACTCTTATTCTTGTGATTTCCATTGGGAACCAAGACTTTATCTTTTGTACCAATGCTAATCGTATTGGTTTGGATGCCGTTCTCTTGCAAAAGATGACATGCTATCACTTGTGCTTCTAAATCATTAAAAGCCGATTGAGACTAGGTATGCCACTCATGATCTAGTGCTCGCGGCTATTGTTTTCGCTTTTAGAGTTTGGCATCATCATTTTGGGGGAGAAATTTGTTTTCCACCTCGATCATAAATCTTTGGAATATTTATTTTCTCATAAGGAACTTCATGATGACTCGAGTTCCTGGCATCTTATGATCTTGATATTCTTTTTATTCCTGGAAGGGAAATCGTGTTGCCAATGCGCTTTGTCGTAGGCAACAAGTGGTTGATTCTTTGATGTTGTCTGAATGGAACTATCTTTTTATCTAGTTCGTCGGACGTTTTGATATACATCGTTTTATTGAGCTTTATCTCATTTCTTTTATGGACTAGCGTCCGATGTTCTTTTATGGTGTTCGGTTCATCGGATGTACTGTTATTATACTACATCGATGTTCCATCTTTTCTGAATCAATGGATTTACCATTATTATACTACATCGTTGTTCCAATTCTTCGAATCATTGGACGTACCGTTTTTGTACTACGTCGGTGTTTCGAAATTATTCGAGCTTTGGATCATCGGGCGTACTGTTATTATACTACGTCGTTGCACTAGCTCAATTTTCTACTATTCTTGACGTTCTCCAGTCTTTTATCTACGGAAATGCCTTAGGGATTCCCATTTTTATTCATGAGCCCGGTGTTATTGAAGAAATTGAAGTTTTACCAGATTTGATTTATGAGCAACATTCCATTCGCATCATTGCTTCGGAGGTTGAGCGCCTTTGGAATAAAGATATTCTTTTTGTGAGAGTTCAATGGTTCTTGTATCTTAGGGATTACTCTTGGCAATCTAGAGAATTCATCGAGCGATCCCGTTCGTGCTAACTCTTTCGTGCTCTTTATGGTGAACTTCTTATTTCAATTTTCTTTTGTGTTGATATGCTTTTATGGTTGTTACTCTTTATTTTCTTCTTAAGTATTGCGAGGACGCAATTTCTTTAAGGAGGGGAGTCTGTAACAACCCGCATATTAATCGATTTTATATTTAAATATATTTTTTAAATATTTTATCGTTCGTCGGATTTTGGTCCGAAAAGCTACTTTTTGCAAACAGTTGAATTGGGACTCGAGACCACCCCCATTGAGTTCAAAATGACATTTGCGACCTTTTTGAGTATAAACTTCGATATGTTTGGAGTTAGTGGAATTTTGCAACTTTTCACTTAGGGCTTTGGTTTGGGCTGAGCCCAATAACCTCACTTACTAGTTCAGTTCCAACCCCCTCTCCTCTTCATTACTTCATAATTTCCTAATACATTCAAGCTTCATCAAAAATGGGGGAAGAGAAAAAGAATTAGGAAATCCTAAGCCCTAGTTTCCATTAGCAAATCCATCTTCTTGCTCCAAACTCAAGTGAACCCATTGGTAAGCATCTCCTTCTTCTTCTCCAACTCATTCTCCTTCCAATTTCAGAAATTTCCTAAACCTAACTTAGGGAATGTTCTTATTTTGAGCTTAGATTCAAGCTCCTAGTGTTGGATTTGAAGATTGGTTGATTCTCCTTTGCTTCTAAGCTTCTTTTTCAATTGTTTGGGTTCAAAGGTGAGATTTTTATCTCACATCTTAGTATATAATTATCTTCGATTGTTAGGTATGAATTCCTAACACTTATTCGTGTGCATTTGCTTTTGGTTTGGATTGATTTGGTGAATATTCCAATTTTTAGTGTTTTGGGTTCAATTCTTTAAAAATCATAACTTTGATGTTTTGATCATGTTTTTGGTGATGAACCAAAGAGCTTATATGGCCGGGTAGTCGATTGGCGTAACCCTTAGTGTCGTTGCTCGACGGTTTGCAAAATGAGGAAGTTTGCACCTCTTTTGAAATAGGGTAGGAAGTGCAAGTATACAGGTTCGGTCGACCGAGCTCAGGGTCCGGTCGACCGACCTGCTACCCAGGCACTTCCTGCCTCTGTTTTGGAAGTGCTGGTTACAGGCTTCGGCCGACCGAGCCCCTAGGCCGTTCGACCGACCTGGTGCCCGAGCACTTCCAACCCCTGGTTCGGTCAACCGACTCAGGGAGTCCGGTTGACCGACCTGCTGCTATTTGCCAACTATGCCTATTTTGCCTAGTTGTCTGAATTTCCAACTCTAATCAATTTGTGTTATTTCCCTATTTGTTGTTATCATTTGTTATTGACTTTGATGACTTATTTTCTTCGGGAATTCTTGGAATATCCATTTCGATGGATTCGGTATCGATTTCTTTGGATTCTATTCACGTCTTCAAATGTGAATTTTAGTGATTGATTGTTCCTACAATCTTCTTTGTGATTTGTCACTTTAAAAATATAAAGGTTTTCTATACTAGTAGTAAATAGCAAAACTCTTTCTTCAAATGATTTCAACACTATTTTATTACAAAACTCGTTTTCTCAAACCGATTTCTAATCTATTAGTATATACAAACCTTTACCTCACTCGTATGTTAAATCTAATTAAACGGCTTAGTAAAACGAGTGGTATGAAACGCTTGCGTTTACTTCGTCCGTTAATTCTTGGAGTTGTTCGATTGAATCTCTCGTGACAATTTTCTAGTGGAGATCTACAATTTGTTCGTAAATATTTAAGTTAAGCTAGTGGTTATGGGATATGAAGCTAAGCTCATATATTTACTAGCTTACTGTAATTGACACTTCTCTTTGATCATGACGATCATTTTATGATTTAGACTAGCAATTGTGCGATGTCTCTTTGACTGCAAGGTTAGACTAGACCTCATCTGTGTGATTTCGACTCACACCTATCTCTCTATCTGCGAGGTTAGTCCAGACACCATTTGTGTTATTTCGACTCACACATATCTTTTTTTTGCAAGGTTAGGCTAGACGCCATTTGTGTGATTTCGACTCACACATACCTTTTTGCTTTTTGGTTAGCCTAGACACCATTTGTGTGATTTCGACTCACACATATCTTTTCTGTCTGCGAGCTTAGATTAGACACCATTTGTGTGATTTCGACTCACACATACATTTTTGCTTTTTGGTTAGTCTAGACCTCATCTGTGTGATTTCGACTCACACATATGGGGTAGCTCCCCATGGTCTTCGGACCGTCATGTGATAGGCCTCTTTCCCTTTTTATTATTTCTGGATTTCGTGTGTTGGTTTCTGGAAATTTTATCCTTCACCTATTTTTGTGATTTCTACTGATATGCTTTATCAATTTTTGTGCCTTGGTGAATTCGTGTGTCATTGACTTGTTATGAATACAAGTTTTGGGTATGATACCCTTTTCGGATCTTTGAGAAGATTCCTGTGATATTGATTAATCTCTTGTTGATTTTCAATTATTTATGTATATATCACAGCTTGGCATTGTGATTATTATGTGTTTAGTCATATCTCTTATTCTATATCGCTTCATCTGATATTTATAGCTAGACTGATCCATTTATTATTTTCTTCTTAAATAATACTCGGGTCAGACTGAGATTTTACAGGTGCTTCTGCTTGCCACCTTATCGGACCATCATCTGATCTTTTGGTTAACTACTTAGCTTGTAGTTTTTTGTCGTGTACTATTGAGATATAGACTCCTTGACGTATGCGTATTCTTTTGTCTAGCACTTGTATCTATTCTTTTTGATATTGTGCATCTTGTTTGACCACTACTCTGATGAACACTTTTATGTGTTATATTCATATCTATTTCCGCCTTTGTGATATGAATTATCTATGACTGATTTGTGTTATGTTTATTTCTATATTTGTTTCCGAAGACCTTTATAGCCACTGTGTATTAGCTTTGTGTTTGTGTCGGTATGTCGGATTTCTTCTTGAGATTAAAAGTTATATTTTTATCTGGCATATCGGTACTCGCACAAAGCAATTATACAGATGGTCGCTCCTCAACAGCCTTATTCTCCATGCTAGTCGACAGTGTTCTTGGCTAGCGTGGGTATAGAGGTGGGGCGTCACAGGTGTTAAGCTAAGAGAATAAATTCTCCGCCACCAACGGAAATATATTTGATAGAAACCAGCTTTACATCTCAATTTGTAACATCAGACATACATCCATACAAGTCCGTTCCGGGATCGAACGGAACCGAATGCACTTCCAAAGAAGCCCTTGCAATCCGGATATTCACTAATCACGTCCGGACTTCCCGCCACTAAGGGTGATAAAACCTCTATATCGGAGATCAGCCGATGTAGAGTCATTCGACGGTAATCCTTCCGTTTTCAAAAATATGCGGTCTTCAACACCGGTCATCAAATGCAATCCATAATGACGTATCACATATTCGGAATGGGTTATACGACCCCAAGGTCCTTTCCCGGCTAACCCGAATAGTGAGTGCTTATTTTGAAAATAAGTGTGGCATTCAAATTCAAGAAAATCACAACAAATACCCATTCAAAGGTAAATATTGATAGTTGGTTATTTAACTATCAATAGGCATGCACAACATCACCATATTCCAAATAATTTTCCAAATTGTTTATTTTCCAAAATATCTTTACTAGATATATAATTTCCATACTTCAACCATTTGAAAACAAATTTTCAAATCACTTTTCACCATTACCACTTTTGAAAAACAAATTTCAATCATTTTCCTTACGCGCAAATACTTTCGTTTCAAAATGGTTCATTTAAACCAATTAAATAAATCCTTAACGATTTATTAAATTTACATTCCAAATCCGTAAATTTATTTCCACACTTCAAAAATAAATCAACGTTTATTTTTAAACAAATTTGCCTTTCTTTTATAAATTCCATAGTGAATTTACAATTCCAAAATATCTATGAATATACGATTTCCAAATCGATTTCTAATATTCATTTTCAATTTATCTTTAAAAGACACAATCTCAAAATATTCACTTCATATTGGAAAACATTTCCATAGTTATTTAATAATAAGTGATTCACAAATCCATTTATTTTCAAAACTTGGAAAATATTCAACATACTTAATCGAAATTAAGTATATATTTCATTCTTTAAGGAAAACATCCTTTTAAACACATTTATTTGGGTCAAAACGAATGTTGCGTAAAACATCGTTACGACAACCCAAAATTACTAGTATAGGGATTTGAACTTAAGATAGATATATAAATCCCAATACTATATAAAACATTTCCTTTCAGAAATCATTTACTATAACAACAGTGTTATAGTCCACCATTTCCTTTTATTTCTCGAAAACGTCTATTTCAACAATGAATGTTGAAATCTATGGTTTCGACACTTAATGCATTTTAAAACAACTTCAAATCGTTTTAATTATATTTTAAAATATCACTCCCTAAAAATTCCTTTAATATATTATTCACTGTTCAAAATCGTGAATATAAATCATTAACCAAATTCGACACCTTTACATATTTAATTCAAAAATTATTCACTAACCCAAAATCGTGAATATACTCCTTTAATAAGCTATAAAAATTTACTTATCAAATTCAATCAATCTTGAATTTATAAATCAATGTTTATAAATTCACATTTATATGTTATAAAACTTCAAGTTATAAAATCACTTTATTCAAAAATTTTATCCATATCCCATTTACATGCCAAAATCCACATTATAAGTAAATTTAACTATAAATCTTTTATTTTACAAAATCTATTCATTTTATAACTTTCCAATTTATAAATCTATAAATTTCATTTACTTATGAAACCCATTCATTTACTATTTCATTTTAACACAAAATAACTCGTTTTATAATTCTATTATTTTTAATTTATAAATATCAATTTTTTAAATCTTTTATATAAACCGTTTATAAAAATCCAAAAATCTCAATTTAAACTATTTTATAAAATTCATTAACTTCATATTTCAAAAATCACATTTCAGTTATATTTCTCAAGAATCATAACTTTTATAACTTTAAATATTATAACGTTTATTTATTTAAAATAAATCAATTCCAAAATTTAATAAAACGTATAATTTCAAAAATCACTTTAAAACCCTTTTAAATTTAAAAACATTACTTTAATATTTTTAGAACTCCAAAAATAGGCCAAAGCTGCAACAGCAACAAATAATCAATCATGGCAATCAAACATCATGTATCAATATGATAATCTACAAATGTCACAATATCTGTAAATAAATCAATACAGTTGAGGAATCCAGTCGGATCCCTCCAACCTGTTTCCCTGCATCCACAAATGTTAGCACAATACCAATTCCGTTCCAATACAGAATATCGCGGTATATGGGATTCATAAAATATTATCCGCTATTATGCGGTGCATTAGGGTCTTATCCGCTATATAATGCGGAAAAATCAACTCCAAGTACATAAATAGTACCAATTCCAAACAAGATGGAATTATCGCGGTATATGTTTTTAATAAATAACATCCGCTTAATATACGGCGTATAGGGTCTATTTAAATTCAACAGATAATAATTTATCATCCAATCATACATTCAAGTAATTTTAAATCTAACTATTTAAAATTTAAATCGAAACAATTCGATTGAGTGAGAAGTTCTCACCTTGAGTTTCCGATAACAGTTGTAGCGTTTGATTTCGAATAAAATTAAACGTGCATTTAATTTTACCCGAAATTTTCACTAGCTCCAAATGACTCCAAGCCAGCTTCATTCCGTAGTGCTCGACAAAACGAACCCAACGTAATTCGTTTCGTCGAAATCCAACCTCGTATCAAAAAGTTATAACAATTTTAATATTACGCGAATTATTATATACATAAATTAACAAATTCCTTTTAATTTTTTTTACCCTAACGAATCTGGGCCGCACATCCTTAAACCCTCAAATCCTGGCCGTGTTTATCATCTTCTCCATCATTAGTGAAATGCGACCATATGAACCCATGAAGCCGCCATCTAGGGCTTGATGCCGCCCCGCCTGCGTCGCACTAAAGCTTGATCGGAGACCATCATCTCGTTGCCCATCGCGAGTCCCTCCATCACCCCAGAGCCGGCCACCTCGGTCGCGCGCATCACGAGGTAAACGTGAACAACACCGGCTGTTCAAACGCCAAATGCCGCCAATCCACTCAATAAAACTCGATCATAGCCGTTGAATTTATCGATCTCGATACGCTCTTCGATGTTGTAGTTGAACGTTTTTGATAATTGTTAAGGGATTTGGAGATAATTGAAGGGGGACATTACGAATTTCTGGCCATTGAACTAAAACTGGCGGCTAGGGTTTAGAGAGAAAGGGTTTGTTGCAAATGAAAGAAATTGAGTGCTTTTATAGAAAATTTCCAAATTACTATTCACTCGAAATTTTCCGAACTCCAAACGAAGCGTGCCGGCTGGCGTTTCTAGGGTTTACCCCGCGTTCCGAACACAATGGAATGTGTTTCGGAGGCTAGTTGCATCATATGTGCGAGTTACGGAAATAAAAGATCAAATTTAAATTAAACCGATTAAACGAATTTCTAGGCGTTTTGGCTTGCCCCGGACAAACGATAAATCAGATTGACTTGAAATTTGAAATCTTACAATAATATCACATTTCGGATCCGATGAAACTGGTTTCGTTGAAATCCAAGACTGTTTGAAAAATGGCTATTTCAACTCGTCAATTAAATATTAAAATATTCAATTTTCACAAATTAACTTTAAATTCGATTTTGAAAGTTCTATAACATTATTATAACTCCAATATGATATATTAACATTTTACCAATCATTTTCAATCATATTAAACCCAATTATCAATTATTTCTGTGACTTCAACTATTAAATTATCCAATTAAATCCAATTATTCGAAATAAAATTTATTTAACTGTTTAATTCCACTTGTTAATATTTAAATTCAATCAAATATATGAATTTTAATTAACAAAAATTCTGGGTCGTTACAATTTCTCTTATTCATTATTTTTCAAAATAAAGGAAAATTATAACACTTGTAAATATGCATAAGAAATTAAGTTACACTTGTAAATACTTATGTTAAATTTTTAACACGTTATTTGTATGTATTATTAACTTACTCTTGTGATTGGTATATGTAATTAACTTACATTTGTATTTTTTCACGTATTTATATTTTTATACTATTTTAAATTATATTTTCTATTTTTATAAATACATTTCCTTTATTTACATATATATAATCTTAAAGGAAAAATGATTTTGAAATTAATTATATACTAATTAAAATCACACATATATTATTTTTAAATCCATATATTTTTAAAATATTTAAATTTGAATTTCAAATTCAAATTTCAAATCACAATCTATTTATATATATATAACAACACATATCTTATGTAACGACCCGTAAATTTTCGATAATTAAAATAGCTAATTTAATAAGATTTCGTGATTTAGTGTTAGAAAAAAATTTGTAAGTCGTTTGGAATAATAATAAATGTTGAATTCATTGGGTATAATAGAGTAATTGATTGATAAGTAAAATCTATTCAAATCAAATATCGAAAATTGAACAGGTAAATTGTTTAAATTAAATATTTAAAACTTATTGAATAATTGAATAACTGTAAAATGAAAATAGTGTTCTAAATTGTGAATTGGTTTTAAAAGTTGAATCTTAAAAGTTCAATTTCAATATTTCAAAAGATAATGAATTATTGGATAATCGAAATTGTTTAAAATTAAATATTTGGAATTTATTGAATAATTTAATAATGGGAATTGAATAACCGTATAATGGAAATGGTTGTTCTATAATTTTAATTCGTTTCAAAAGTTAAATTTTTAAGTTCGTTTTTGAATATCTCAAAAGATAGTGATTCAAGAATAATAAAAATTGTTTAAATTTAATATTACAAATGTTTGAATAATTAAATTCCGAATTTGATATGATTAATTTGATGTTGAAATTTAATATATGAAAATAGAGTGAATAATTGAAATTTGATTTAATATGATTCAAATTGGTTTCCAAAGTGAATGTAAGTTATATCGGGATTATAATAGAGTTAATAAGATTTTAAAAATTGGAATTTATTGGATAATTGAATAACGGGTTTAATATGATTAAAAATGATTTGTAAAATTTTATTTTATCATATTAAAGTTAGAATGATGTTGTAGAAATTTTAAAATCGAATTAAAAGTAAATTTGTGAAAATTGAATATTTTAATATTTAATTGACGTGTTAAAATAGCCATTTTTCAAACAGTCTCGGATTTCGACGAAACCAGTTTCATCGGATCTGTAACGTGATATTATTGTAAGATTTCAAATTTCATGTCAATCGGATTTACCGTTTGTCCGGGGTGAGCCAAAACGCATAGAAATTAGTTTAATCGATTTAATTTAAAATCGATCATTTATTTCCATAACTCTCACATATGATCGACTTTGCTTTCGAAACCTGTTCCATTGTGTCTGAAACGTGGGATAAACCCTAGAAACGCCGTTCACCGCACGTAAATCGGAGTTCGGAAAATCCGGAATGAATAGTGTTTGTTAAAATTTCTATAAGAGCCCCTTGAAATTCATTTTTTTGCAAAATTAATAAAACCTAGGGTTTCTTTACCCAGCCGCCACTAACAAATATCAATGGCCGAAACCTTCCTCTCTTCTTCCATTAAATTCTTCCAATCCGTCATCCTATACCAAAAACTCCCAACTAGAAAAGCGTAGAGAGCATCGATATCTCTCTATCCAACGGTTATGATCGGGAAAGAAGCGGTGGATCGTCGGCAATCCTTGCTCAAAGGTGCCACGTTCGTGCATGAAATTCGAGAGCAATGGGCGACCGAGCGGCACGTGGCTTTGGCCGATGGTAGTGCTCGTGTGGGCGCTTCAAACCATGGTGGCCGATCATCATCTCGTCGAGCGTAGGTCGTGCGGCTGTTAGGGTTTCGTGCGTGTATTGGGTTCTTGCTCGCGTGAAGTAACGAGAGGGGAGGAGAGAAAGATGACGGCCGAGATTGATGAGGCCTGAACGAACGGCCGTGATGCAAGTGGGTTTGAAATTTAAAATAAAAGTTGTAATTTATTATAATAAATTCGTTTAATCTTTAAAATATTGTATCTTCTTCATACGAGGTCGAAAACGCACGAAACGAATTGCGTTGCAATCGTTTTGTCGAGCACTACGAGATGGAGCTGGATTGGAATCGTTTGGAGCTAGTGAAAATTTCGGGTAAAATTAAACGCACGTTTAATTTTATTCGAAATAAAACGCTGGAACTACATTGAAATCAAGGTGAGTGTTTTATAATGCTCACAACGTACTAAATATCTTTATGCTAGTTAAATTTGACATTATGAAGTGTTATGATTTTATTTGTCGTTGTTTGATAAATTTAATTGTCATATAGATTGTCATTTGAATTAACCGTTGAAAATTTAATTGAACAGTTAAATTGAAATTAAAATTGAATTGCGATTAGATTACCTGACATTGATAACTATGAAATTGCCATGAATTGTATTGGCTATTGTTAACGCTAAAATTTGAACGCTAACACCCCGGTGTATGAAGTGAGATCGCGAAAGCACCACCCGATAACTCGGGAACGGATTATAAGCAGATAATAGTGAAAAAACAGTAAACAACAACAATTTTATAGTGGTTCGGCTTAAGAGATAGCCTACGTCCACTTTGAATATCTTTATTGACGATTTGATTACAAGTCAATGCAGTTACACTTTGATTACAACACACTTTGAGTTTCAAGTGACTTTGAACAAGTAGCCTAAACTTCAATGTCGATCCAAATCTTTGAACACATGTTTGACATGTGTTATTTCTTCGTGAAGTTTCTTGAGGGTGTTGAAGTAGTTTAGAATGCAGCAGAGTAACGGCGCTTGAAATGAATGAGCCAAAAATCCCTTGAATGTTGGAGGTGGCCATGTATTTATAGGCAAATTTCTGGGCTGGAATTGTTAAGTCATGAGTCGTGACCGATTCAGAATGAACCGTGACCGACTCACATACCACGAGTCAGCAAGCAGTGGCATAGATGAAATGGCATTGAGCTTGTTCCTCGTATGCTTAGGTCGCCAGCGACTTATGATAGGTCGTTAGTCACCTTGAGTCGTTGGAAACCCCGAGTCGTTGGAAACCCTGAGTAGATGAGTTGGTCCAGTCCTTGAGTAGACGAGTCGGTTCAGTCCTTGAGTCGTCTCGTATGAGCCGTGAACTTCGTTGAGTCGGTAACTCAATGAGTCGGCCTGTATCATGAACCGCTAACCTTCATGAGTCGTTCCATTCCTCTAAGTTGCCTTGAGCCTTAGCTCGTCAGCCAATTGAGTCGCTACCAGTTGAGTCGGTCCTTTCCTTAAGTTGCTGAAGCCCCTTGAATCGTAAATCCAATGAGTCGTTAAAGACCTAAAGTGGATGAGTCGGCCCAAGTTTCATCTCGTTGGCAGAACAGGGTTAACATTTGCCCCTCGAAGTACACGCCTAAGTCGTAGGTCGTGTGCTTCGACTTATCTTAACTCGTGTGCCGACTCAAACTCTACTGCCCAACGTTATAAAAACCTGAGTCGTTCACCTTTTCTTCTCATTCCCTAACCTTTAAACCGTGTCTGCCATTAACGCACATTCAAGCTTTCAAAAGCAATTTCGACCAGATTCTCCATTGATCATCCCTATCATCATATTGCGTAAGCGATCTCGCTCTCCTTATGATTTTCGATTATCCCTAGCTTATGCGCCCCATCTCCATCTTCGATTTGCCCCTTTGATCCCTGCGAATTTGGTTGCTTTGGTCATCAATGGACTTAGGGTTATCTGTTCTGATGGTTTACGATTCGAGGCGGTTTAGCGGTGCGATAGAGCTAGGATTGTTGATTGAGATCTTATTGGGTTAATGGGTTAAAAGTTGGAAGATTAACGGGTTAGGAGTGAAATGGTTTATGGGTTAGAAGGTAACCTGGTTAGGAGTTAGGTGATTAGTTGGTCAGATTGATTCGAATACTGCTTTAGGTACGACTCGGTCATTTTTGTATGATCCAACAACCATGATCCGACCCAACATGCTCCATGGCCTAAGCCTCGAGTCGTGGCCGAGATACGACTTATGACTCATGACTTACGACTTACGACTTACGGCCTAAGCCTTGAGTTGAACCAGAGCTTCTCCCTTTTTATACGACTTACGACTTAGGGCACTGACAACTCAAAATTTTTGAGCCGTTAACGAGTTAGGACTTGCGTGAATTCTGCTCGAACTTTGAACCATTGCATAAACTTTGAACTGTTGAATTTTATCGCATTCATTCACAGGTTATTTTGACTTGCAGGCTAACAATCTGTTCAATACAACATTCACTGAAAACTGGGACGAATATACTGTCATCGACTGCCCATATCAAATGACAGATTAGTTAATAACAGATAATTAACTTAAACAAATCGTGTGAACGAAGTGCTATCGATTTCAAGTAGAATATTAAAGCAACACTGAAATAGTCAATTGAAACTGACCAGCCTGCACTAATATTATGCTTGAACTTTAAATTAACAAGTTCTGAAATTACCATAGTCGATCAATCGTCAACCAGTTTAATTCCAGTTATATTTACTTGTTATTTTCATTAGTTCTGCACAACACTTCACACTTTTAGGAAACGTGCACCTTCGCATTTGAACATCCAGTTGCTTGTGTAGAATGACATCTCAACAAAAAGAACCGATGGGCCAGGCTGAAGAAGTCTTCCCAGTAGCCAACCTGTTGGATAACCCTCCGGAGAGAACTCCCACAACTCTGAATCAGCGGGTGTTTAACCAATTGCTCATCCAGTTTGGCATTGCCGAAGCTGATGCCTTACTGCCGGGGCCAAATGATACTGCAGATAGGCCCCCTTCTGGCTTTATTGCTGTCAACCGCCAAATGTGCTTGAGCGGTGCCATACCACCTTTCAATGACTTCCTTCAGCAGTTCCTGCTTCGATTATCTATCTCTCCATTCCAATTGCACCCCAATGGTCATGCCATTCTGATGGGGTTATGTGTGCTATTTAGTAGAGTTCTGGGCCGATTACCGAGCTTTGAGGAAATCTGCTACTTTTGCTCATTCACAAAAATTAAAGATCATCCCTCTATCGTAGTTATAAGGAGTGCTCGAAACCGCAAGCTCATCACCGATCTTCCTGAAAGCGTTCATGGATTTCTAAATCAGTATTTCTTTGTTCGCTGCCCTCCAGGGTTTTATGCCATCTGGAGAGTAGGAAGTAAGATTTTCCTGTTTTTATTTCTCCATACTTGGGCTTTTCGAAATCTGAGTTGCTAAATGCTAACTTGGCTTCTTCTTCTTTTTTCTGTTTTAGCACTTCCTCCTCCCTCTAGAGATCCGTGCTATAAAAAAAAATTTGAGAGATTGAACGCCGTGGCGGCAGAAGAGAGGAGTAAAAAGTTTTTGTTAAATGATGGATTTTTACATCAATATGGGCTTCTTCATTCCTCTCGCTTCACTCAGCTTCGTGAAGTCCCAACTGAAATTCCTGATTCTCCGACGGAAACTCCTGATGCCCCGGTCTCTACTAAAGAGCACATGCAGGGAGGAACCTCTACAGAAACTCCACTAGTGAAGTGTTCAATTTCGAAGGACGTTGCGGGGCCGTCCGACAAGTCGGCACTTGCCCCAGTTATCGAAGAGGAAGAAACTCCACGATCTTCCGGAAGATTTGTTGACGAAGGAGTTGAGAAAGCCAGTCCCAAAAAACATGATGGCGATGATGTTTTCGAGGGGTTGAGTGATTTAATTGTGACTTCTCAAGAACTTTTTAGGGATGATGTTTCCAAAACTGTCTCTTCTGTAATTGAGGCGACATCTTCTCTACAACAAATGTCAACCCCTTCTACTCAAGTTATCACTACCTCTACTCCACAGAGTGGTCTGTAACTTGATGCATGTAGCTTACACGTTACACAACACTTAGGATTTTTCAGCACTTCTACGCATTCATCTTCTTATACTTTAAAGATTTCTAAAGCTTATTATTTTTATTCCAGATTCTCCAATGGGGCGCAGCAGTTCATATTATGATGATTTCCAGCGCTACGGGAGGCGTAGCCAATATGATTATAGGCGTCACCTCCCCTCTTACAGAGAATCGGATGAAGATAGGGCCATCAGGAAAGCAGACGAGAGACGAGCATATGAAGAACGTCACCGAAGAGAACAAGAAAGACATGACCCTCCCCACAGAGATGATGATACCCAAAAAAGAAAGACTCACGATGAGAGAGGTAAAGGTCACATGGAAGATTCTTCTAGCAAGCGGGCTAAACTTACTGAAGAAACAATGCCGACAGTTTCTCAAAATGTTCCTGCTCAATCTCCTGCCCCTGTTCGTTCCGACATTCAAACAATCATCAACCGGCCCGCATACCAAGTTGGGCAAGGTCCTCCCACTTTTCAAAGTCGATTCCCTCAGTGGTGCCTGAGAGGGGTTCGATTTGATCTCGACTTGGTTCCTCTCGACAAATCGGCTATGCTGCGAAATCTTGATACTGTCAGGACCGATATTGAAAGAATGTCGAACTGGCAAAAACTTGTCGACGAGCTTCAGAGGGTTAACCGAGCCAATCTCGAGGCCATGCTCACAATGGAGAACGATAAGGCTGAGTGGCAGAAGACTCTCGAACAGCATGACGCCGAAATGAGAAGTATTGCTTCCTATAATGAAAAACTGGAAGCGGAAGTAGAAAAGCTTAAGGAAGAATTAGCTACTTCGTCTACTCTCTATTCTCAAAAGGAGAGCATGCTTCAGCAACAAGTACGAGATGCGCATGCCAGTCAAAGGGCAGTCGAAGATAAGCTTACACACCAGGAGAAGGTCATAGAAGAATATCGCGCTGAAACTTTACAGCTGCGAGAACAGACCGGCTCTCAAAGCTTGGAGATAGAGATGTTAAAAGCTCGACTTGCTATGGCCGAAAAGGAGCGTGACGAGGCTGTTGCTGGTAAACTCACGGCCGAAGAGGCCCATCAAGCAACCAAAGCTAACATTAGCTCCACATTATTTGATTTTTATCTGCACAGCATTTTGGGGCGTGGCAGCCTTGCCTTTCTAGGCCCTAAGTATGAAATTACACTAGCTGAAGTTTGGGAGGCAGCACTCGATATGCTAGGTGGTAAAGGTGCTGGCTACGCTGAGACAGCTCTTGAAGAGCATTATCTCGATGATGATGCCCGCGCCGCTCTTGCCAAGGGAAAAGAGCAACTCGCCAGAGTACGGGCCGGAATGGCGGAAGGGGAACGCTCTGAAAAAGAAATACCACCTACCACTTCTGAACGTCCTTTAGTTTCTTCCGAAGTTGACATTACAGGTTCCAGTGCTCATTCGCTGCCTCCTACAAGAACCGGGGTAATTACCCCTACTGATGATGAGGCTCTGGAGGATATCGGGGCTCAAAATTATGAGATTGAATTAACGAAGCAAACATCTTCAGGTAATTTTGACATCGGTCCGATTCAGGTGGATCGCTTGCTTGCTCCTCAAAAGTTTGATGAGCTTCTCGATTATTTCTTGAATCTCGACGAACCCATATCTCCCTTCTTTTGGGGAGATACTACTATTTTTAATTTCTCTTCTTCTGCAGTTGAAACACCAAGTGCTGTGCAGACTTCACTTCCTCCGGTTATCCCTCCTCCGTCTCTTCAGGTGACTCCTCATTCTGCTTCACAGCCCGGGTCACAAGAGGAGCAGATTGAGGCTCTTCATGGCTTGGATGACCCTATCGCTTCGCAAGAGCAGAAAGACGAGGGACTTGAAGGAGGCGTGATCTCTCCGGAGCGGACTCCTTCTGATGACGTAGTTTTGTCCGCTCTTGTTACTCCAGGGAGTGAGTCTTCTTCGAAGAGAAGAAAGAAGCACGGAACATCGAAGAGGAGGGGGAAGAAAATCATCACTACTGAAGAGGAACCGGAAGTTGCACCGGTTGCACCTCCCTCTCCTTCTTCCCTTATGCCTATAGATAGACCTGAAAAACTAATCATTCGGCCAGGCAAAGGGTCCAAAGGTGGTAAGAAGAAGTGAAGAGTCGGACTTCAGGTTTTTTGATTCCTTTTTTGTGTAATGGTCGGATGTTGTGCAGGCACCGGCCCCTGCTTTTTTTATTTTGAAACCTGTATCTGTAATTGAATAAAATGATCCTTTATTTGTACAGACTCTTGTTTGAATTTGAGAATGCATTTATTATTCATTTTTGCACAAGTTTATTTATATGATATTGCGGTGAACTTGTGGTATGTTGCTTGAGCGTATTTTACCGATATAGCTATACCATTTTGTATGTAACTATACCATGTTGCCCCCATACCATAAGCTTGCTGCAATATTTTATACTTTGAGGGGACTTGCACTCTTATTTTCTGAAGAGTAATTACTTCATTCTTGAAGAAATTTTTCGTAGAGTACGACTTCCTTCACATAAGTTTTTACGCTTTGTCCTTCGAAGAAATCACTTTTTTTTTATGTATGCATTTTGCCAAGTGAATTCTTCTATGTGGTAAAGCGGGCCTCTGAAGGGTACTTTAACTTTCTTCCCTTTTTTTTTTTTTTTTTTGAGGAAGGTTATTTTCTAGAATAGGTAAATCACTCTTCCTTTGAAAGTTAAAGTACGCCCTTGATGAGGATATATATTTTATTCTTTTTTGAAATAGAAATTTGTACTTCTGAGGAGGGATTTTTCACGTTTCAACACTTGGAAGTTTTATTTCAATCTTGGTGAAACGTGTACCTCCAAAGAATTGTGCCTTCGAAGAAAGCCTTTTCACGTTTCAACACTTGGAAGTTTTATTTCAATCTCGGTGAAACGTGGGCTTCCGAAGAAGTCTTTCTTTTTGATTGTGTCCCCGGGAGGGGGTTGTACCTCTGAGGAGGGATTTTTCACGTTTCAACACTTGGAAGTTTTATTTCAATCTTGGCGAAACGTGTACCTCCAAAGAGTTGTGCCTTTGAAGAAAGCTTTTTCACGTTTCAACACTTGGAAGTTTTATTTCAATCTTGGTGAAACGTGGGCTTCCAGAAAGGTCTTTATTTTATTTTGCATTTCAACTTTGGTGAAGTGAAATTCCGAAGAGCGGCTGTTACACTTCAACTCCTGGTGAAATGTGCCTCCGAAGAGGGCTTTTATTTTGTTTACATTTCAACTCTGGTGAAGTGAAATTCCGAAGAGCGGTCGTAACACTTCAACTCCTGGTGAAATGTGCCTCAGAGAGGGTTTTCATCGCCTGGAAGTTACTCTCTCATGGTTGGAGGGTCATGACTCCTCCAATCTTTTTTGTTGAGTAGAGAACTTTCTTTTTTGTGGCGTATGACCCATTAGAGGTCTTTATTCTCCGAAGAGTTGTGCCTCCGAAGAGGATTTGTGCTGCCGATGATGGCTTTGGTTGTTCCCTTGTCCACTTGCTTATGCTTTTTCAGTGATCCTCTTTTTTTTTTTTAAGTGACTTGTTTAATCCAAGGAAATGTACTTCATTGTCAGGCAAGTTCGTGAGAACGAGCATCAGCTTCTTAATTGGATGTTTGTTTGTCCAAACGATCTCAATTTATTAGCAAAGGCCCGTTTCTGTCGAAATCATAGGCCGTTCAATTGAAGTACTTCCTATCTAGGATTTGAATTTGGAGCTTTTGTGACTTGAAATTTGGCGAGAATCACTGGGTCTTATTATGTGCAAGTTTCACTTCCATTGTCTGCAAAAATTTAAATCGACATTTCAGCAATACATTCTATGTACTTTTTATATCGAAAATAAGGCAAACATGTAATAATAATAAGGAACACAAGATTTATAGTGGTTCGGCCAGGAAATTGGGCCTACATCCACTTTATATTTTTTTCATTATTTACTTTCATCAGTTTTACAATTGCCTTCAATTACAAGAATCATACATTCATAATTCTTTTTACAATATTTCGACAAACTTTTCAAGTAAAGTATGGACGCAAATGATTGCTGTTCCATGCCCTTGGAATTTGATCTCCTTCAACAGTAGTGAATTTGAATGTGCCGTCAAGAAGCTTCTGACCTATGACATATGGTCCTTCCCAATTTGGCCCAAACACACCTGTCGCTGTCATAATTCTCTTCAGGACTAGGTCTCCAATCTCAAAGCTGCGTTGGCGAACTTTGGAATTGAAATGTCTGGCTATCCTTTGCTGATGAGCTGCAATTCTGAGATTAGCCTCATCTCTTTTTTCATCAAGGAGATCTAGCGCTTCAAGCTGTAGCTTTTCGTTTTCTGCTTGATTGAAATGGATTCTTCTATGTGAAGGGACCTCTATTTCTACCGGAATCATTGCCTCTGACCCGTATGCCAATGAAAACGGGGTGTGCCCAGTTGCAGTTTTGTGAGTATATTCTGAAATCATTGGTTCTGTATGCCCACAGTGCCAGAATTCACCTGATAAAGGAGTGTTATCCGAGCAAAGCCTATAAATACACCCCGAATTCCAACTAGGAGGGGACTTTTGGCTCATTCATTTCAAGCGCCGTTACTCTGCTGCATTCTGAACTACTTCAACACCTTCAAGGAACTTCACGAAGAAATCAAACATGTATAATATGAGTTCAAAGATTTGGATCGATATTGAAGTTTAGGCTACTTGTTCTAAGTCACTTGTAACTCAAAGTATGTTGTAATCAAAGTGTAACTGCATTGACTTGTAATCAAATCGTCAATAAAGATATTCAAAGTGGACGTAGGCTCTCTCTTAAGCCGAACCACTATAAAATTGCTGTTGTTGACTGCTTTTCCACTATTATCTGCTTATAATCTGTTCCCGAGCTATCGGGTGGTGCTTTCACAATCTCACTTCATACACCGGGGTGTTAGCGTTCAAATTTTAGCGTTAACATTTTTGGTGCTTTCACTGAGAATCGAACTCAGGTGAATTATCATCATTGCTTCACAGAGGTTTGTAGAGAGAATTTCCTTGAAAACCAGAAGTCTATCCGAGATTATGGCTCCTGGAAGGAAAAGTAGATCTGTCAGATCTGGGAATATTCAAGAGGGAACCTCCGCTTCCTCTATATCGAATCAAGCCACTCCAGCTGTCGGAGTTACAAAGGCAGAGCTGGATGCTGCAATCTTAGGGCTGAACCAACAGATAAATGCCCAAAATGCACAACTCGAGGCTCAGAATGCCCAGAATGCCCTAATTCTGAATAGGTTAAACGATTTGCTTAGAGCAAACCTTCAACCGGCAGGTAATGAAAGGAATTTTGTTGGCAACACTCATGATGCTGAAGAAAGGAATGCTCCTGAAAGGGCTGCTAGCCCCTTTGAACAAACACTTCCTGAGGTTGGTGGATCTAGAACTCGACATGATGAGGAGTATCTTTCTGGAATGGTCCGACAAATCATGAAAGAGAGTATGCAGAGAGTTGAAGACGAGAAAGAATGGGGTTTCGCCCCAAGTAAAACTCCATTTACTGAGAAAATCTTAAAGGCTGAATTCCCAAGGAAGTTTGTCCCTCCAACCATTCCAGCTTACAAAGGGACAAGTGATCCGAACGAATTCTTATACAAGTATGATTGGCACATGACAGGTGCCAGAGCCTCTGATGAAATAAAGTGACGATATTTTCCTGTGTATCTCAAAGGTGTAGCTCTGCTTTGGTTCACCAAGCTTCCAGTCCGATCTATAGATTAGTTTTCTGACTTAACCCGGAAATTCAAGGAGCAGTTCAGACTATATGCTTCAAAAGCCAAGGATATCATGTCACTGTCGAGTTTGGAACAGAATCCAGGTGAATCTATCAGATCTTTCTTGAATCGCTTTAACATAGCACTGGCTGAGGTAGACAATGCAGAGCCACGAATGATATTGACTTATCTGATGAGGGCTATTGACAAATCGAGCGAATTTGGGAAGTGGCTAAACATGAAGGAACCAAATTCCCTTGAAAAGTTTTATAAAAAAGCAGATGAATTCATACGCTTGGAGAGCCGTCCTATACCGGTAAAGGCAGTATTGGAAAAAGCTGAAGATGAATTCCAATCATTGTGCGTATCTTAGTGTTATCTTAAGCATTGGAAAAAACAGAGTAATCTGAAGAAGCCCCGATCCTTCAAGCCATCAGAGTATACTCCTTTATCAGATACGCCGGAGCGTATCTACCTTGCCACTAAAGATTCTGTTGACTTTCCTAAACCTCCTCCTCTAAGGACCGGGAAAAAGGCTATACAGAGTGGGAAGTTCTGCCGCTTCCATAATCAACCCGGTCACGAGACCGACGAATGCCGCCAGTTGAAAAATCTGATTGAAGAGTTACTAAGGGAAAACAAGCTGCAGCAATTTGTGAAAAAGAATAGCAACAATCCTGCTTCGTCTAGTTAGGGGCAACAAGCTCATGCTCATCCGCCTAGGACAGGTGAGAAGGCTGCAGGGCATGAATCTGGAAGGCCCATTATCAATGTCATTACAGGAGGACCTCACCCAGCAGGCAGAAGCTGGGGTGAGATGGAAAGGTATACTCGAGCTTTGAAGTATGTACCGACCGAGGAAGATGTATTCGTTTTGGAAGGTGCTATGCCCCTGAAGCAACAAAGAACTTTCGATGATGATATTGTGTTCAAAGCTAGGGATTCCACAGGTATTGAAGCTCCTACCTTGGATCCCTTAGTCATCTCGGCTGGTATCGGGCCAGCTATTGTCAAAAGAGTTCTCATTGATTGTGGCGCATCCTGCAATATCCTCTTCAAGAAAACATTCGACCAAATGAAGATCCCTATGGCTGATGTGCAAGCCTCATCGCAGAAAATTGCTGGCTTCACTGGGGAGCCAAAGCAGCCGGTAGGAACCATTGATTTGTTTGTGGAACTTGGAGAAGGAGAGAGAAAAGTGGTCCGCAAGCAAACTTTTGTGATTGTCGACGAATTTTCTGCTTACAATGCTTTCCTTGGTCGTCCCACTCTGGCAGCGTTCAAAGCTGTTCTTGCCCCGTGGTGCCTCACTATTAAATTCCCTACAGACAATGGAGTAGGAGTTATAAAAGGGGATCAAAATGCTGGGCGAGAGTGTTATCTGACAGAGCTACGAGAAACCAGAAAAAGAGAAATGGGAAAGAATGCGGCAGCCCCAGTCCGCACCAAAGAACCAGCCTTGTAGCAATTACAGAGCGGACCCTGCACTGGCGAGCACAGCGGAGCAAGGAAAGAGATGGATCCTAGAAAAGTCAATGCAGGGGAAAATAGAGTGGTACCAGTGGAAACGACAATACCAATACCTGTTGACCCAAAGGACCCAAACAAGGTGTTGAATGTGGGTTCACAACTTAATGCGTCAATTCAGAATATCTTAATATCTTTTTTAAAGGCAAATTTGGATGTTTTTGCTTGGACTCATGCCGATATGTGCGGAATATCCCCAGAAGTTGCAGTACACGCTCTAAATATTGATCCAAAATTTACACCAGTGAAGTAAAAAAGGAGGACTCAAGGTCCAGAAAGGTCGGCGGCATTAAAAGAAGAAGTTGATCGGCTCATGGAGAATAATTTTATCAAAGAATCTACCTATCCGAATTGGGTCTCAAATCCAGTGCTGGTTAAGAAAGCCAACGGAAAATGGAGAGTATGCATCGATTTCTCAGATCTAAACAAGGCCTGCCCCAAAGACTTCTTCCCATTACCCAGAATCGATCAACTGGTAGACGGAATAGCGGGACACGAATTGTTATCTTTTATGGATGCTTACTCCGGATATAACCAGATCATGATGCATGAGCCAGATCAGGAGGACACGAGCTTTATCACCGACATTGGTCTTTACTGCTACAGAGTTATGCCCTTCGGGCTGAAGAATGCAGGGGTAACATACCAAAGACTTGTTAATGCTATGTTCAAACCGCAATTGGGCAAGACTATGGAAGTCTACGTCGATGACATGTTAGTAAAGTCTAAGAAAGCAGTGGATCACATAGAACACTTAGCAGACATGTTCGCAGTCCTCCGAAAATACAGAATGAAGCTCAATCCTTTAAAATGTTCATTTGGAGTGGAATCTGGCAAGTTTTTAGGTTTCATCGTGAGCGCTAGGGGCATTGAGGCTAGTCTAGCTCAAATTACTGCATTAAAGGAAGTCAAAGCTCCTAGAACAAAGAAGGAATTGCAAAGTCTCAATGGAAAAGTCGCCGCCTTGAGTCGATTCATTTCCAAAGCCACAGATAAATGCATCCCATTCTTTGGCGCCCTAAAGAAAGGAAAGAAAACCTTCGATTGGACTCCCGAATGCCAAAAAGCCTTTGATGAATTGATTCGCCATATGGAAACGCCTGCAATACTTTCTAGGCCTGGCGATGGCGAGGATCTTCTTATATACTTGGCAGTACCATCTCATGCTTTAAGTGCAGCGCTGATACGAGAAGACAAGAGGATTCAACATCCAGTTTACTATATCAGCAAAAGACTCACTGGGGCAGAGATGAATTACTCTAAGTTGGAAAAACTCGCCTATTGCCTACTAATTGCATCTAGAAAGTTGAGGCAATATTTCCAAGCTCATCCTATCAGAGTCCTCACTGATCAACCTTTAAAGCAAGTCCTGTTTCGCCCTGAGGCTTCGGGTCGTCTTCTAAAGTGGAATATTGAACTCAGTCAATATGACATCACTTATCATCCCCGAAAAGCAATCAATGGACAAGCTTTAGCGGATTTCATCGAAGAATTCACAGATAAGGGTAACAGTGAGGAGGAAACGGTCGACAATTCCCCAATCCAATGGAAGTTATATGTCGATGGTGCGAGAAACGACTACTGTTCTGGAGCCGGAGTTGTACTTGAGACCCCTGAAGGCCGATCATTATGCCATGCACTAAGATTGGAATTTCCTTCAACAAACAATGAAGCAAAATACGAAGCCCTTATCGCTGGCTTAATGATTGCTAAAGAATTAAACATCCGAGCGTTACAGATATTCAGTGATTCTCAGCTTATTGTATGCCAAGTCAAAAAGGAATTCCAAGCAAAAGGGTGGAATCTGCCCGCCTACTTGTCAAAGGCTTGGGAACTCCTGGGTGATTTCGATCATTACATGATAAGTCACATTCCTCGAGAAGAAAACATGAAAGCAGATTCTCTCGCAAAGTATTCTAGCACAGGCGAAGCTCAATTTCTGGGGTTAACTCCAGTGGAGGTCCTGTCGACTCCAAGCATTGATGAGATGGATATTGATTGGATCATGAGCATGTCTCAAGAGCAAGAATCATGGATGACTCCGATAACAGAATATCTGCTCAATGGATCTTTACCAGGGAACTCAAAAGAACGACAAAAGCTACTGAGAAAAGCCTCTCGATATATAATCCAGGACGGCCGATTATACAGACGGGGATTCTCAATGCCATTACTTCGATGTGTATCCAGGGAAGAGTCCAAAACAATCCTAGCGGAGGTACATGGAGGAAAATGTGGTGATCATTCAGGTGGCCAAACATTAGCAAAGAAAATTCTCCGATACGGATATTTTTGGCCAGAAATTAATCGAGATGCAGCAGAGTATTCCCGAAAATGTGACAGATGCCAAAGATTCGCCAAAATTCCTAGAGCTCCTTCCACTGAACTCACACAGATGGTCAGTCCATGGCCGTTTGCAATATGGGGGATAGACCTTGTAGGACCGTTACCAACTGCCAAATCTGGAATTAAATATGCCATTGTTGCTGTAGATTATTTTACTTAGTGGGCAGAAGCTGAACCACTGGCTACTATCACCTCAAAGAAGATGATAAGTTTTGTAACTAAGAACATCATTTGCAGATACGGTGTGCCTCAAAAAATAATTACAGACAATGGTACTCAGTTTGAAAGTGAAGAATTCCAAGATTTTTGCAAGCGATTCAAAATCCGGAAAAGCTTCTCAGCAGTGGCTCATCCGCAGGCAAACGGGCAAGTGGAAGCAGTAAATAAAATTATCAAGTCGACCATCAAGAAGCAACTTGAAAGAGCAAAAGGTGGTTGGGTCGATAAGCTACCGCTGGCACTATGGGCATACAGAACTACCCACAAAACAGCGACTGGGCATACTCCCTTTTCATTGGCATACGGATCAGAGGCAATGATTCCGGTAGAAATAGAGGTCCCTTCACATAGAAGAATCCATTTCAATCAAGCAGAAAACGAAAAGCTACAGCTTGAAGCGCTATATCTCCTTGATGAAAAAAGAGATGAAGCTAATCTCAGAATTGCAGCTCATCAGCAAAGGATAGCCAGACATTTCAATTCCAAAGTTCGCCAACGCAGCTTTGAGATTGGAGACCAAGTCCTGAAGAGAATTATGACAGCGACAGGTGTGTTTGGGCCAAATTGGGAAGGACCATATGTCATAGGTCAGAAGCTTCTTGACGGCACATTCAAACTCACCACTGTTGAAGGAGATCAAATTCCAAGGGCATGGAACAGCAATCATTTGCGTCCATACTTTACTTGAAAATTTTGTTGAAATATTGTAAAAAGAATTATGAATGTATAATTCTTGTAATTGAAGGCAATTGTAAAACTGATGCAAGTAAATAATGAAAGAATATAAAGTGGATGTAGGCCCAGCTTTCTGGCCGAACCACTATAAATCTTGTGTTCCTTATTATTATTACATGTTTGCTTTATTTTCGATATAAAAAGTACATAGAATGTATTGCTGAAATGTCGATTTAAATTTTTGCAGACAATGGAAGTGAAACTTGCACATAATAAGACCAAGTGATTCTCGCCAAATTTCAAGTCACAAAAGCCCCGAATTCAAATCCTAGATAGGAAGTACTTCAATTGAACGGCCTATGATTTCGACAGAAACGGGCCTTTGCTAATAAATTGAGATCGTTTGAACAAACAAACATCCAATTAAGAAGCTAATGCCCGTTCTCACGAACTTGCCTGACAATGAAGCACACTTCCTTGGATTAAACAAATTACTTGTAAGAAAAGGGAATGAAAGCTTAAAAAAAAAACAGAGGATCGCTGAAAAGGCATAAGCAAGTGGACAAGGGAACAACCAAAGCCATCATCGGCAGCACAAGTCCTCTTCGGAGGCACAACTCTTCAGAGGATAAAGACCTCTAATGGGTCATACGCCACAAAAAAGAAAGTTCTCTACTCAACAAAAAAGATTGGAGGAGTCATGACCCTCCAACCATGAGAGAGTAACTTCCAGGCGATGAAAACCCTCTCTGAGGCACATTTCACCAGGAGTTGAAGTGTTACGACCGCTCTTCGGAATTTCACTTCACCAGAGTTGAAATGCAAACAAAATAAAAGCCCTCTTCGGAGGCCCATTTCACCAGGAGTTGAAGTGTTACGACCGCTCTTCGGAATTTCACTTCACCAGAGTTGAAATGCAAACAAAATAAAGACCTCTTCGGAGGCACATTTCACCAGGAGTTGAAGTGTAACAGCCGCTCTTCGGAATTTCACTTCACCAAAGTTGAAATGCAAAACAAAATAAAGACCTTTCTGGAAGCCCACGTTTCACCGAGATTGAAATAAAACTTCCAAGTGTTGAAACGTGAAAAGGCTTTCTTCAAAGGCACAACTCTTTGGAGGTACACGTTTCACCAAGATTGAAATAAAACTTCCAAGTGTTGAAACGTGAAAAATCCCTCCTCAGAGGTACAAATTTCTATTTAAAAAAAAAAAAATCCTCATCAAAGAGGATACTTTAACTTTCAAAGGAAGAGTGATTTACCTATTCTAGAAAATAACCTTCCTCAAAAAAAAAAAAAAAAAGGAAGAAAGTAAAAGTACCCTTCAGAGGCTCGCTTTACCACATAGAAGAATTCACTTGGCAAAATGCGTGCATAAGCAAAAGAAAAAAGTGATTTCTTCGAAGGACAAAGCGTAAAAACTTATATGAAGGAAGTTGTACTCTACGAAATTTTTTTTCAAGAATGAAGTAATTATTCTTCAGAAAATAAGAGTGCAAGTCCCCTCAAAGTATAAAATATTGCAGCAAGCTTATGGTATGGGGGCAACATGGTATAGTTACATACAAAATGGTATAGCTACATCGGTAAAGTACGCTCAAACAACATACCATAAGCTCACCGCAATATCATATAAATAAACTTGTGCAAAAATGAATAATAAATGCATTCTCAAATTCAAACAAGAGTCTGTACAGATAAAGGATCATTTTATTCAATTGTATTGCAGATACAAGTTTCAAAACAAAAAGCAGGGGCCGATACCCGCACAATTCTCGACCAGTACATGCAAAAGACAAGAAGCTAAAAGCTGAAATCTTCATTTCCTCTTGCCACCTTTGGACCCTTTACCCGGCCGAATGATTAGCTTTTCAGGTCGGTCTGTAGGCATAAGGGAAGAAGGGGAGGGAGGTGCAACCGGTGCAACTTCCGGTTCCTCTTCAGTAGCAATGATTTTCTTCCCCCTCCTCTTCGACGTTCCGTGCTTCTTTCTCCTCTTCGAAGAAGACTCACTCCCTGGAGTAGCAAGAGCAGACAAAATTATGTCATCAGAAGGAGTCCGCTCCGGAGATATCTCACCTCCCTCAAGTCCTTCGTCTTTCTGCTCTTGCGAAGCGATAGGGTCATCTAAGCCATGAAGAGCCTCTATTTGCTCCTCTTGTGACCCGGGCTGTGAAGCAGAAGGAGGGACCACCTGAAGAGACGGTGGAAGGATAACCGGAGGAGGCGAAGTTTGCACAACACTCGATGTTTCAACTGCAGAAGAAGAGAAATTAAAAATATTAGTATCTCCCGAAAAGAAGGGAGATATGGGTTCATCAAAATTCAAGAAGTAATCGAGAAGCTCATCAAACTTTTGAGGAACAAGTAGGCAATCCACCTGAATCGGACCAATGTCAAAGTTACCTGAAGATATTTGCTTCGTTAGTTCAATCTCATAATCCTGGGCTTCGGTGCTCTCCTGAGGCTTCTCTACAGCATGGGGAGTTGTAACTCCGAGATTAGTTTTATCTTGAGGAATAGAAGATGAGCTAGGGCCAGCTATATCAACATCAGCTGAAACCGAAGGAGGAACAGGGGCATTTACAAGCGTTTCCTTCTTTGAGCACCCCTCCCCTGTCGTTTCAGCTCGAAATTTAGCAAGCTGCTCTTTTCCCCTAGCTAGTGCTTCCCGAGTTGCCTCATCAAAATAATATTCTTGAAGATGATCTTCGGAGTAACCAGTGCCTCCAAGCATATCTACGGCAGCCTCCCATACTTCAGCCAATGTAATCTCATATTTAGGACCCAGAAATGAAAGGCTGCCGCGCCCCAAGATACATTGAAGATAAAAATCAAATAATGTGGAGCCAATGTCAGCTTTGGTTGCTTGATGGGCCTCTTCGGCCGCGAGTTTACCAGCAACAGCCTCGTCACGCTCCTTTTCGGCCATAGCAAGTCGAGTTTTTAACAACTCTATCTCCAAGCTTTGAGAGCCGGTCTGTTCTCGCAGCTGTAAAGTTTTAACGCGATATTCTTCTATGACCTTCTCTTTGTATGCAAGCTTATCTTCGACTGCCCTTTGACTGGCATGCGCATCTCGTACTTGTTGTTGAAGCATGCTCTCCTTTTGAGAATAGGAAGTAGATGAAGTAGCTAATTCTTCCTTAAGCTTTTCTACTTCCGCTTCCAGCTTTTCATTATAGGAAGCAATACTTCTCATTTCGGCGTCATGCTGCTCGAGAGTCTTCTGCCACTCAGCCTTATCGTTCTCCATTGTGAGCATGGCCTCGAGATTGGCTCGGTTAACCCTCTGAAGTTCGTCGACAAGTTTTTGCCAGTTCGACATTCTTTCAATATCGGTCCTGACAGTATCAAGATTTCGCAGCATAGCCAATTTGTCGAGAGGAACCAAGTCGAGATCAAATTGAACCCCTTTCAGGCACCACTGAGGGAATCGACTTTGAAGAGTGGGAGGACCTTGCCCAACTTGGTATGCGGGCCGGTTGATGATTGTTTGAATGTCGGAACGAACGGGGGCAGGAGATCGAGAAGGAACATTTTCAGAAACTGTCGGCATTGTTTCTTCAGTAAGTTTAGCCCGCTTGCTAGAAGAATCGTCCATGTGACCTTTACCTCTCTCATCGTGAGTCTTTCGTTTTTGGATATCATCATCTCTGTGAGGAGGGTCATGTCTTTCTTGTTCTCTTCGGTGACGTTCTTCATTGCTCGTCTCTCATTTGCTTTTCTGATGGCCCTCTCTTCATCGGTTTCTCTTCGAGGGGGGAGATGACGTCTAAAGTCGAATTGGCTGCGTCTCCCGTATTGTTTAAAGTCGTCATAATAAGAGCCGCTCCGCCCCATTGGAGAACCTGAAATTAAAAACAAGGTTTGAGAATCTACCAGGAATAAGAAAGTCAAGTGCATCCTAAGTGCGTGTGACGTGTAAAACTACTCGCGGCAAACTAGACTACAAACCAGTCATCGACTGAGGGATAGTGGTAGTTATTGTGGAAAATTGTACTTCCGGGGCGGTGGAAGTGTGCTTGAGAGTAGAAGTTGCTTCAATAGCTGGAGATGTGACTTTGGTAATGGCAGGATCATCCCTAAAACGTTCTTGAGAAGTGACTATTATGTCACTTAAACTCCCAAAAATATCAACTCCAAGATCAACGTTCTTATCAGTATGAGGACGGGGCTCCTCTTCTTCAGTTATGGGGGCAAGTGCAGGCTTTTCGGACGGCTCCGCATCATCCCTTGGAGTGGAACATTTTACTAGTGAAGTTTCTATAGAAGTTCCTCCCCGCATGTGCTCTTTAATAGAGACCGGGGCATCAGGAGTCTTCATCGGAGAATCAGGAACCTCAGTTGGAACTTCATGAGGTTGAGTAGAACGAGAAGAATGTAAAAGCTCAAACCGATGAAGACTGGCTTATGACTGGAATCTCTAGAAGGAGGAGGAAGTGCTGTAAAAATAAGGAATGGAATCAGCATCTAGCAATACGAACCATGAAAAACTTAGAATAAAATTGAAGAAAGAAGGGAAAGAAGATCTCACTTCCTATTCTCCAGTCTGCGTAAAATCCTGCGGGGCAACGAATATAGAAGAATTGATTCAAAAAACCATATGCACTCTCCGGCAAATCCAAAATTAGTTTACGGTTCCTCGCACCCCTTACAAGTACAATTGAAGGGTGGTCCTTGTTCTTCGCAAAAGTGCACAAGTAACAGATTTCCTCAAAACTCGGAAGACGGTCAAGAGTTCTCCTGAACAGAACGCACAATCCCATCAAAATGGCATAGCCATTGGGATGCAGTTGGAAAGGAGAGATCGTCAGTCGAAGAAGGATTTGTTGAAGAAATTCATTAAAGGGAGGAATTACTCCACTTAAGCACATTTGGCGATTAATGGCAACAAAACCGGAAGGTGGTCTATCAGCAAAATCATTTGGTCCAGGGAGTAAAACTTCTGCCTCGGCAATGCCAAATTGAACGCATAATTGATTAAGCACCCGCTGTTTCAGAAGGGTAGGAGTTCTTTCCGGAGGGTTCTCTAGTGGAATAGCAATCGGAAGAGCCCCTTCGACGTGTTCTATCATCTCTTCTTGTTGAGACGTCATTCTATACAAGCAACTGGATGTTCAGATGTGAAGGTGCACGTTTCCTAAAAGTGTGAAGCGTTGTGCAAAACTAATAAAAATAACAAGCAAAATAACTGAAATTAAACTAATTGACAACTGATCGATTGTGAGATTTCAGGACTTGTTAATTTAAAACTCGAGTGCAGTGTTAATTCAAACAAAATTTTAGCTTTGCTTTAACACTTCATTTGAGTCGGTTGATTCACAACATTTCACTCACACAGTTCATTTAAGTTGATTATTCTTTATCGACTAATCTGTCATTCGATGTGGGCGGTCAGTGACAGTATATTCGTCCCATTTTTCTGCAAATGTTATGTTTAAACAGGTTGTTAAATTAAAAGTTAGAGTAATCTGCAAAGGAATGTAATGAATTTCAAATGATTCAAGTCCAAGCAGTTCAATCAAATTCTCTCAAACTTTTACAAGTCATAGGTCATCTAGACTGTCCCCTGCGACTTAGCATAGGTCAAGGCTATATTAGGTCGCACTGTGCAAGTTAAAGGGGCTCAAAGCAATGCAGATTTGTTCAAGTCCTAGCTCGGCCACGACCTAAAGCCTATGCCGCAAAAGAGTTAGGTCGTTAATTTATTAAGTCGTGCTGCTTGGAATTCATGTGCAAATTTGTCAAGTCCTAGGTCGTCTGGTGACCTAACCTAGGTCGGGGTTAACTTAAGTCGCTCAATGCAAATCTGTTCATGTCCTAACTCGGCCGCGACCTAAAGCTTATGTCGCAAAAGATAGGTCGTTGATGTGTTAAGTCCCTATGCAGTCATTCAAAGGTGATAAGTTGCTAAGCTGTTAGGTCGTTCGGTTCAAAGTTCATGTGCAAACCATCTGAGTACTAGGTCGGCAGCGACCTAACTTCTGTGCCACAGGAATTTAAGTCTAAGGTCGGCCGCGACCTAAAATCAATGCCGCAAGAACTTAGGTCATTACAAAGTTAGATCGCTAAGAAATTAGGTCACATGGTTAGTATTCAAGCAGACAGCCCTAAGGTCGATCCTCCACTCACGCGCTGCCACATCATCTCCTCCATTACCCGTGTAGCTAAGAATCCATTAACCCGTTAACCCATCGGAACCCTCCTCGTCTCCTCCAAATTTGCAAGCCAACTAGTTCGAAACACCATAATTCACCATCTTCCTCCTACATCGTCACGAATTACCCAAGAATCCAATACAAATCGTCCCAAATTCATCACAAATCCGATATACTGCCATGCTCACAGGAATCGCGACAAAGACTCAGTCAAAAGTTAATTGAATCGTGACTTGTTGAGCGAACATAGCACATGAAATTACATTAGGGGCGACAAGTGAAACATTTGCGATTTGATGATAGATGTAATCAAATGTCGGTAAAGTTCACTTACGTAGTCTGATGATGGGATAATTGATGGTTAAGTTGTTGGAGTTGTCTTTGGGGGCTCAAAAGCTTGTTAATGGCGGAATGGAGGCTGAAGCAGATAAGGAGAAGAAGGGACGACCTAAGTTATTTATATTCCAGGGTAATAGAACACGAACCGACACTACGCGACCTAACTTTCTCCTTAGGTCGTTTGCGACCTAACAATCCTTCAGAACGCGAGTTAAGAAAGTCGAAGCACACGACCCATGGCTAAGTCATATACTTCGAGGGGCAAATGTTAACTCCCTTCTGTAAGAGACTTAAGGAAAATGTAACAACCTAACCAATTCGAGAACCTAGCGACCTAAAAGGCTGTGACTTAAAAATGGCTCGACCTAAAAAGGAGAACGACCTAAAAATGCTTCGTGACCTAAAGGAGGCCGCGACCTATGAAACTCCGCGACCTAACAGAGAGCTGCGACTTAAGGAAGGCTGCGACTCAGAAGATGTTTCGACCTATCAAGCTTCGCGACCTAATAGAGAGCTGCGACCTAAGAAGTAGGACGACCTAAGAGTGAATGCGACCTAAAAACGGTCTCGACCTATGGAACTCCGCGACCTAGGAATACTTCGCGACCTAAGGGAAGTCGCGACCTAAAGACTCCAGTTATAACTATAAGAAAAGTACTCGCGACCTAGGATAGGTCGCTAACGACCTAAATGCCTGAGTAAAAAAGTTACCTATACTGTGCCGCAAGGGGATAGGTCGCTCGCGACCTAGGACTTGTACAAATCAGCATGTGTATTCTTGCAGAGGGAGGACAATGCATCTTAGGTCAGGGACGACCTGCGACCTAAGTTAGGTCGGTCTCAACCTACGACCTAACTCCGAGCAAAGCCTATAAGTACACCCCGAATTCCAACTAGGAGGGGACTTTTGGCTCATTCATTTCAAGCGCCGTTATTCTGCTGCATTCTGAACTACTTCAACACCTTCAAGGAACTTCACGAAGAAATCAAACATGTCTAATATGAGTTCAAAGATTTGGATCGATATGAAGTTTAGGCTACTTGTTCTAAGTCACTTGTAACTCAAAGTGTGTTGTAATCAAAGTGTAACTGCATTGACTTGTAATCAAATCGTCAATAAAGATATTCAAAGTGGACGTAGGCTCTCTCTTAAGCCGAACCACTATAAAATTGCTGTTGTTGACTGTTTTCCACTATTATCTGCTTATAATCTGTTCCCGAGCTATCGGGTGATGCTTTCACAATCTCACTTCATACACCGGGGTGTTAGCGTTCAAATTTTAGCGTTAACATGACTTATCTAGCTCACCTGGTTGTTAGGAATGAAAATATTGGTTATTATCATTAATTGGATATTGTAATTTAATAAATAAGCTGAATTACAAAATGAACAATGATAAAACACTTGTGGAATGTTTTAAGAAAGAAAATCCTATAAGAATATTTTGTAAAGGTGACTTATAAATTAAATAGATTTAAATTGGAAAATATTGAATTTAAGACCTGGAGGTTTTAAAATGGTTTTCAAAGCTTTGAAGAAAATATATTGTGATATTAGTTAGAAAATATTTATGAGAAATATTTTGAAAGGATTTTTAAGAAGGAATGAATTAAGTACTCCTCTCTTCTGTCGCTGGAAAATAATTTCGGTGATGACTGCGCATCATCATCGACGTTCATTTTCGAGTCTCAAAGTGGGGGAGACTTCTAAGAAGGTTTGTTTTTCTTCGAAATAATTTTGGGTAAATGGGTTTTGGTTTAAACTCCAAAGGTATGATTTGATATATTAAAGATATAAGTGTATATATTTAGTTCAAACGATTTGGAAAGAACCGGGCATTTAAATTTCTAAGTTATATTAGTTAGTAATTTTCAAATTATTGAATAAAATGTGAATAACCAGAATTTATAAAATAAGAGGATTTAAACAAATTAAATTTGTGAACATTCTAATTAAGTAAAATGAAATCCTATAAATTTGTATAATACCAAATTACATTCTGATAACATATAACAAGACTTACCAAATGTTAAAAATTAAAATGACGTTTTGGATTTGTAATGAGATATTGTACAAATAAACTGAACCTGAAAGTAATTAAAATATACAAGTCAGGAAAACTCAAAGGAAATTAAAATGTATATAAATGGAAAATTTTGATTGTGATAAAAATTATATATACTTAAATATAGCATGAAATGATGAATGGATAAATGGAACAAGTAAATAAACTTAAGAAAGAAGATAAATGAATCGTATTATATCTTTGTAAATTGGTTATAGGAAATAAATATAAATTGCAAAGGGATTGTAACCTTTAAGACAACTGTAAACTAAGAAAAGTCATTTGTGAGAGGTTAGACTTTTATAGGATGATTAATAAACTAAAGTGCTGGTTAATAAATTGTTCCATAAATAAATTTGTTATTAACTAAAATTATGAAATTGAAGTAAATGTAAACAAAAGAATTTGGTATAGCTAAGAATCAATTGGAAAATGAAATTGAATTTAATTAAATTATATAGAATGTTTAAAATGAACTTGAGTAAGCAAATTCTATGATATGATGTTTAAGAAAAGATAATGTTAAAGAATATGCTATGTAAAGAAATGAATATACTAACTGAATAATGGATTGTGAATAATTAATTGTAAATAAAAATAATAATAAAAGCCAATAAAATAATTTAATATAGATAAATTGGATAGAAATCCATTGGAAGGTAATACGTGAGATTGTACGTATATTATTTTATTCGCATAACGATTTGATCCAAATTCGAGCACAAAATTTCGAGAGGATTTATATCGATCCAAGTTAGGATTTTTCACTCGATTTTCGACGGCGAACCCTGGATATGGATTTTTAATTTGATTCTGGAATTCTCTATCATAGTATATGGCTATGCAAGGAGATAACAGTTTCCAATCAAGAAACCAAATCTGAGTCCGCACTAGAGAGTCATGTGAACGATACTAGTTTGGAAGTGAAATTGTGTGATCGAATAAGCGATTAGATTGATATTGCTCACGGATGATATATGTACGGCTTACAGACTTAATTAAAGTTAATATTGGAAATTTATGATGCCAAATATAAAATGATTCTTTTAAAATTATATGATTTGGTCGTTATATGATTGTTAGTTGATTGTATATAATTCATTAAGTATTAATGAAATTGAAAGCTATAAATCATTGAAATCAAATTGGAAGTTAAATGAATTTAAATAGAATTTAATTTGATTCAAATTGGAAGTGAACTAATGTAAATATAAATTAGTGAATGTTAACTAATTGAGTTGAGAATGAATGTTAGTAAAATCCAACATTAATGAATCAACTGTGATTAAAATTGAAAACCAAGTCAATAAATATTAATGAGAAGTGAATTTATATTGATTAGTTATGGATTTGTTGGATGATAGTTGGATGATAATTGATTTGGTGGATGCATTTGTTGTTTTGTTGCATTTGCTATGTTGGCACATGTAGTTGTTATGTTGCTATATTGGGTATATTGATATTATTTTCATATATGCATGTTTCTCATGGTTTGTTGAGTGTTTAGAAGGTGCGGATTGCGCTTGCTTCGCATTTGGAGCTCACTTTCGCGCTATATTAGCCGTATATGCTCGCTAATAATATATAAGGTACATATCTCGGATTACATACCGTACTTTTACACTTTTTTCCCTGTGGGATGCCTCATCACTTGATGAGATGTATATTGGTGATATATATACTGTCATTTTTTTTTCCGATCGAGCCGCGCAAAGGAGACTCTGCCAAAATTTTCTGTAAATTCGGGTGTTAGAAAAATTTTCAAGTTTTAATTCTTTTTTATAACTTGTTTTGATAACTAACTTTTAAAGTTAGAAAGCTGTTCGGAGTAACTTAGTGGAAGCGTAGTTATGACTTTATAAATGGAATTTCATTGTTTTATAAGTGGATAATTTTGAATAAAATATATCAAATGTTGAATTCTTTACTTAGTTCCTTTTCCCTTCTTTTTCCTTTTCGGGAACAAAAAGTTTTGAGTGGGGGAGAGTGTAACGACCCGTAAATTTTCGATAATTAAAATAGCTAATTTAATAAGATTTCGTGATTTAGTGTTAGAAAAAAATTTGTTAGTCGTTTGGAATAATAATAAATGTTGAATTCATTGGGTATAATAGAGTAATTGATTGATAAGTAAAATCTATTCAAATCAAATATCGAATATTGAACAGGTAAATTGTTTAAATTAAATATTTAAAACTTATTGAATAATTGAATAACTGTAAAATGAAAATAGTGTTCTAAATTGTGGATTGGTTTTAAAAGTTGAATCTTAAAAGTTCAATTTCAATATTTCAAAAAATAATGAATTATTGGATAATCGAAATTGTTTAAAATTTAATATTTGGAATTTATTGAATAATTTAATAATGGGAATTAAATAACCGTATAATGGAAATGGTTGTTCTATAATTTTAATTCGTTTCAAAAGTTAAATTTTTAAGTTCGTTTTTGAATATCTCAAAAGATAGTGATTCAAGAATAATAAAAATTGTTTAAATTTAATATTACAAATGTCGGAATAATTAAATTCCGAATTTGATATGATTAATTTGATGTTGAAATTTAATATATGAAAATAGAGTGAATAATTGAAATTTGATTTAATATGATTCAAATTGGTTTCCAAAGTGAATGTAAGTTATATCGGGATTATAATAGAGTTAATAAGATTTTAAAAATTGGAATTTATTGGAAAATTGAATAACGGGTTTAATATGATTAAAAATGATTTGTAAAATTTTATTTTATCATATTAAAATTAGAATGATGTTGTAGAACTTTTAAAATCGAACTAAAAGTAAATTTGTGAAAACTAAATATTTTAATATTTAATTGACGAGTTAAAATAGCCATTTTTCAAACAGTCTCGGATTTCGATGAAACCAGTTTCACCGGATCCGTAACGTGATATTATTGTAAGATTTCAAATTTCATGTCAATAGGATTTACCGTTTGTCCGGGGCGAGCCAAAACGCATAGAAATTCGTTTAATCGATTTAATTTAAAATCGATCGTTTATTTCCATAACTCTCACATGTGATCGAATTTGCTTTCGAAACCTATTCCATTATGTCCGGAACGCGGGATAAACCCTAGAAACGTCGGTCACCGCGCGTAAATCGGAGTTCGGAAAATTCGGAATGAATAGTGTTTGTTAAAATTTCTATAAGAGCCCCTTGAAATTCATTTTTTTGCAAAATTAATAAAACCTAGGGTTTCATTACCCAGCCGCCACTAACAAATATCAATGGCCGAAACCTTCCTCTCTTCTTCCATTAAATTCTTCCAATCCGTCATCCTATACCAAAAACTCCCAACTAGAAAAGCATAGAGAGCATCGATATCTCTCTATCCAACGGTTATGATCGGGAAAGAAGCGGTGGATCGTCGGCAATCCTTGCTCAAAGGTGCCGCGTTTGTGCACGAAATTCGTGAGCAATGGGCGACCGAGCGGCACGTGGCTTCGGCCGATGGTAGTGCTCGTGTGGGCGCTTCAAACCATGGTGGCCGATCATCATCTCGTCGAGCGTAGGTCGTGCGGCTATTAGGGTTTCGTGCGTGTATTGGGTTCTTGCTCGTGTGAAGTAACGAGAGGGGAGAAGAGAAAGATGACGGTCGAGATTCATGACGCCTGAACGAACGACCGTGATGCAAGCGGGTTTGAAATTTAAAATAAAAGTTGTAATTTATTATAATAAATTCGTTTAATCTTTAAAATATTGTATCTTCTTCATACGAGGTCGAAAACGCACAAAACGAATTGCGTTGCAATCGTTTTGTCGAGCACTACACGATGGAGCTGGATTGGAATCGTTTGGAGCTAGTGAAAATTTCGGATAAAATTAAACGCACGTTTAATTTTATTCGAAATAAAACGCTGGAACTACATTGAAATCAAGGTGAGTGTTTTATAATGCTCACAACGTACTAAATATCTTTATGCTAGTTAAATTTGACATTATGAAGTGTTATGATTTTATTTTTCGTTGTTTGGTAAATTTAATTGTCATATAGATTGTCATTTGAATTAACCGTTGAAAATTTAATTGAACAGTTAAATTGAAATTAAAATTGAATTGCGATTAAATTACCTGACATTGATAACTATGAAATTGCCATGAATTGTATTGTCTATTGGATGATGTATTTCGATGGATGCTATTGGTTGATATTTAAATGTTTGGAGGTTTATTTGCTTATATATATCCTGTTATGCATACATATGAAACTGTGATTTGATTTAAGTGAAATATATTCATCCCTGACATTTAATTGAAATAAATAATCACTTGGCCATAGGATAGAAAATTATATACGGACACCGGATTAGCTAAATTAATAATTTTTGAAATCTTCAATTTGAAATTTATTTAAATGTTTGGATTTAAAAGTTATAAATAGAAATCAATTTATAGAAATCGAATTTGTCGAAAAATTGAGTTTGGAATGTTGAAATAAATTTTGGTTAAATGAAATTGGTAAATAATTTAAGTTGAGACTTTGAAATTTAAAATTTGGATATGATTGAATTTCGAAATTTTTTTTTTAGCAAAGCTAGCGGTGTTGAATGGTCCCCTAACATTATTATAATTAACCAAAAATATCAACACAATGGATTACAACATGCTGTCCACCACAGGACTGATGAAAGCAAAAGCAAAAATTATATGTTACTAGTAATAGAAAGGACCAATACATGTTTAGAGGTAGCTTGCCCTTTAAACACCCTATTGTTCCTCTCCAACCAAACAAAATACAGAACCTTCTTCAAAATTCTCAACAGCATTCTACTTCTCTCATTCTTCCACCTAGTTGCCTTAAAGATGTTGTACCATTCCATACATGAGCTTCTCATTGGCTTGTGATAACCATAACATTGCATTATCGTACTCCAGATGTGGTAAGTGAACTCACATTCAAAGTATAAGTGCACAACCGTTTCCACCCCTACACCACAGAATAGACATTTATCACATTGAATAACCGCATAACCTTTGAGCTTGGATAGAGTCAGGATACCATTCATCAAAACCTTCCACATGTACAGGTTTTCCTTTGGGACAGACCTATGATCCCAGATGCGAGAATACCAAAGAAAAGTAGGCAGTTGCATGGAGGGATCAAGTGCCTTATAAACATTTTTAATTGAATGCACCCTGTCATTCCAAGTCATATGAACAGAACTGAGTTTGTAGGACCTATTTTGTATAGCTAGCCATTCAGCTCTTACCACTGTAGAGCTACAATTAGGGAGGGAGACAGCATCATGAGCCCAGAACCTAGCTAGAGTAGCATTACAACCAATGCCAGTGGATCTTCTCATGTCGTAATCAATTATATTAGCTAAAGTGACTCCTTTTGAAGGCCATGGATCAAACCAAAAAGATATCATGTTAATATCTTTAATTCTCTGTTGCACCAGAGGTAGGAAAAATTGTCTTCCTCTCAAGATATTCCTCCAAGTCCAGCTGCAGTCAGTTGGAGATGAAGTATACCAGAATTTGCTTTGACGTATGAGGTATTGCCTACACCAAGAAGCCCATACATTTTTGTCATTCCTTAATAACTTATCAATTCTAGCAGATAACATTGCAAAGTTCCAGTTCTTAATATTTATAATTCCAAGACCTCCTTTTTCCAGTGGACAACAAAGTTTACTAAAAGCTATAGGAATCATTTTCATAGAAAAAGGATTACCATGCCACAAAAAATGATTCAAAGCCGAGTTGACCATGCTAATGAGTTTGGCTGGGTGAATAAATATTCTGGCATAATAAACACACATGGATAATGCAATGGATTTAACAATTACAAGCCTACCAGCCATCGAAAATTAAGATACTTTCCAGCTAGCAAGTTTAGCAGTAATTTTTTCAAATAGTTGTAAGCATTGGAATGTCCTGATTCTAGAATCACAAAGTGGCACCCCAAGATAATATTCATTTTCACTAAATGGAGAGAGGCCAGACATAGTGTACATCATCTCTTTATCATCATCAGTGAGACCAGCAATTAGCAATCTAAATTTACTTCTGTTAATGACCAGACCAGTCAAGGTACTGAGGTATCAAGAACATTTAAGACCCCACTAATGGATTTCAAATTAGGCTTAGTGAATAAAAGTAAGTCATCAGCAAATAGGAGAGAGGATATACTGTTCTTCCTGCATAATGGATGATAGTCTAGTAGCTTATTGCACATGGCTTCAGATAGAAGTGTAGTGAGCAGCTCCATAACGCAGATGAAGAGGTAAGGGGAAACTGGGTCACCTTGTCTAATACCCTGAGTGGCACCAAAGTAGCCAAATATATTTCCATTGATACTAAGGGAGTAGTTGACAGTAGAAATACATGTATATAGCCAACATAAGAAGGGAATAGGGAAGTTCATCTTATGCAAAATATAGATGATAGATTTCCACTGTAAGGAATCATAAGCTTTCTGAATATCAAGCTTAAGGACACATCTAGGAGAAATGAGTTTCCTTTTATACCCTTTCATTAGTTCAGAAGCAAGGAGTATATTATCAGTTATGTCCCTACCAGGAAGAAATGCACTCTGATTAGCAGAGACCAAACCATCCAAACGAGTTTTCATTCTAGCTGCCAATATCCTAGCAATGCACTTATATATAACATTGCAGCATGCAATGGGTCTGAACTGATCAACAGACATAGGATGGTTAGTTTTAGGGATCAGTGCAAGTTTAGTAGCATTAATGCCCGAGATAAGCTTGTTGTGTCTGAAAAAGTTCTTAATAGCCTTGATCAATTCCCCACCAATAATATCCCAAGTGACTTTGAAAAAATGAGCATTAAATCCATCAGGACCAGGAGAACTATTAGAGTTTAATCCGAAGATAGCTTGTTTGATTTCATTATCCAAAATTTCCTTAATTAAATCAGCGAACATGTCATCAGGAATTTTAGGGAGTTGGTACTGAAAAAATTGATGCAGAGAAATTGAAGGAATTTGTGTCTTCCCAAGATTATGTTGAAAATACTCCATAAAGGCATCTTGAATGGAATCTTGGGTATCACAAGGCTGACCATGCATATCAAGAATAGAGAAAATATTTGCAGATGACTGTTGAATTTTTAACCTTTCATGGAAAGTGGATGAATTTTTATCACCATTCAACTGCCATTCCAGTTTTTCCTTTTGCTTTGCCATCTTATTTTCTTCAGTGAGAGCTTTGGAGAGGTCCTTAAGAAGAGATGTTTCAGTATTAATCAACTGAGGTTGGTCAGGACATCTTTGTATTTCCAGTTGTACTTGATATAATTTTTCATGTATTGAAGAAGACAAGCTATTCCCATTACCATATGTTTGCTTAGCCCAGTCCTTCAGATGAAAATTTATTTGTTTTAAAGATTGAACATTATTTCGAGCTTTGAGTATTACTAAGTAAAAGCGATATAAAAAGATATTTTGAAATTGAGCTTGAAATTGAATCATATTTGTAATTGGGTTTTAAATTTGAATATTGAAAGATAATTTTTTAATTATTATAAATTGATATTTTGAAAAATCAAGCTCCAAATCGATATAAATGTAAATTGAATTAATTGAACGTGAATGTAGAATTGAATTAATTTGAAGTAAAAGTTGGCATTGATTTGAATTGAAATCGAAATTGAATCGGTAGAATGGAAATTGAAATTGATTTGAATTGGGAAGTTATAAATTAAATGATTTGGTTTTGAAGATGTTTCATTTTGTTTCCAAATTTCTCGGTTATATAAACCATTTTTAAATACTTAAACTATTTTAATCTATTTTAAACCTACTTAACCCAATTTAAATTATTTTAAATAAATTTATCTATTTGAAGTCCATTTAAAGATTTTAAGTATTTTTAACTATTTAATTATTTAAACTACTTTTAAACTACTTAAACTATTTTCTAAAATTTCAAGCTGGTCAATAAGGTGAAATGTCTATGTTTAAATCTTGAATTTAAATATGAATTGGGTTAAATGAAGTTGCAACCTAAATTGAAATTCGAAATGATTTTGAAATCGAAATGAGATATTGAGACGAAAAAATGATTTTTGAAACGGAATCTTACATTTTAAATAGATACGATGATATTTGAAATGGATTTGATTTTTGAAGCGAATATGATATTTTGATATCAATTATGAATCGATTTGAAATGTAAAAGAGCCAACGGTGTAATAATACGTAGTTGTTAAAGAGACCGGGATTGGATATGGACATACTCTCTGTCGATACCGAAAACCACTTTAATAACTATTATACGCGGAGTGTTGATCCATAATGAAGTGGATGGTTTGGTGAATGCGTTGACTGAAGAAAGAGAACGATATTGGATGACCCCTGACATGACTAAAACAGGAGCCGCGCTGGGCCATTGAGGTTCGCCATCTCTAGCGGACACACATCTTCGATACCATATCTATTACATTTGTGATTCGATTTGGGTGCACTCCTTGATTTGGGAGTGTTGTTTCCCAGTGTTGGGGTAGCTGCTGGCTATGCTCAACATCAGTCTGGATCATGCAACCACTAGTATCCTAGTTGGTATCATCTCATGTACCTTGTCATACTGATTATCCTATTCGCGACCACTACGTTATGTTTTGTGTTATACCTATGGGGTATCCTCTGATAACCACCAGTTTACGGTGGGGATTATGTTGCTGTATAGACTATGGCATTATAAAAATGTGTTAAGGGGGATTATGGTAAGGCCTTAACGCTATTTTGATACTTTATATTACTGATAGGCATTATCTACTTAGCGTACATTACTACATAGTAGATAGTTTAACAGATCCTTAAGAGATGGAAAATCCCGTAACATCTCTTAAGTTATTGCACACACGTTGACACTGGATATGAGATGTCAAACCCCGTAAACATCTCTGACGCCGTTACACTCATATTTATTTACGATTGATTTAACTTTCATAAGGATATTTTAGTCCTGACTCGGGTGTTTTGTCTTTTCATTACGCTCGAGTCTAGTTTTTCAGATTTTTGAAGATCTATTCTGGAGGATGAAGACGAAGATTTGGTATACTATTAGTATTATTACCCCTGCATCATGCTATCTGCTGCATTATTTTAATTGTTCTGTTGTATATGTATAACTCTGATAAGTGTTGTATAAATAATTGTCAAAGTATAGTAAACAGCTTCATGAACTGTTTATTTGACTATTATATTTTATCATTCCGCTACGAGATTCTGTGTTGCTTCATTTCCTTTATTTCTCTTTCTTTTCTTTTCTTGTTTACCCCAATAACCATCTGCCCTTTTGAATGGTTTGGAATCGACATGTGTATTTGATCGTCCATTTAAACTGTCCAAAAAGACGGGTCATTACATCTTATTTGTTCTAAAATTTTCAAATTTATTCACAAATTAATTCCAATTTTTATATTAATTACTAAATTAATATTTGTCTCAAAAAGGGGATGTTACTGATGGTATTCAGGATCACTTATTTAAATGCGGTCCAGTTATGTTTTCTCTAATGGTATATTCTATCTAGAGATATTGGCGGTCGGAGGTAGTCTCTGATCCTTGTGCATGGAGATTGGATTTCGGCTTGAGCGAAGGGAACTCCGTAGAAAATCTATTATGCAAACATTCCTTATCTATATAGATTGCTAATATGATGTTGAATCTAACCAATGTAACCATTCTAGCTATGTTATAATATTTATATTCTACACCCTAGAATGGTAGCCCATAACCTTATGTACCTATCAAAAATGGTTGTATTGTTCATTTGATATTATATTTTACCATTCCGCTATGAGATTCTGATATTGTGTTTATTTTTTTAGGTTCTAGCTCATATTCTTTTTATTTTACCCAATAATTTGGTTTTTCGACACTTATGTAACGACCCACCGATCTACACCATTCAAGCTGACAATAAACCACATATGTCCCACCTAAAGTGAATGAAAAGACTGATAGTTTTGAGAAAGAAGAAGAGAAGAGAAGAACTATAAGAGAAAATAAATTAAAACAACACAGAATCTCACAATCGTAACAGAACAATATATAATACAATATCAATGATCTTTACAAAGAGAAAATGTTATATACATACATTCATCAGAGTATAGAAAAAATTCACTATCATCGGCCTGGACAATCATAACAATATGTCCTCACAAATGCTGATGATTTCAAGAACAAAACAGCGGAAATAAAACATATACGTAAATATGACTTGAAGACCTCCAACCCATCTCCTAAGCTTCAATGGATCCAAAGAAAATTAGTAAATATGCTAGTCTGACCTAAGCATTATAATAAAATAACATGCAAGTCGATATGGAAAACCAGCTTGAGAAAACACACCCAACTGGATTTTAAAGTTATAGAAAACCATTTAAAATCAAAAGTATCTCGTAAGACCATGCCGCACATAAACAAGGATGGGGTTTTTATCTTATGATAACCGAAACATTTTCTGTAGGAAATCCATTTATATTATAATAACGTCTAGGAGTCAAAGTAAAATATGAATATACCTAAAATGCTTGCATCTCATGTTTCAGCATAGTTGGGCACAAGTAAGTCCGTACGACGCTTATTGGAGCATGGATTCCATGCAATGACTATGCTACTGGGGTACCACCCGTCATGGTGCATCTCTCGATAAAATAACACCGACGACCTTGCTTGGATCCCTTGCCAATATAGGACTGGCCTACCACTTGACTAGTAGCACCGAATATGATCACTCCACTTTTGGGCCACGAAGCATACAAATGAAAGATAATAGCGACTCTAGATAGGGATGATCATAGCCTACTTGGGAGCGACCCACTTAGCCCTGCTCCATCCCCCATGTTTTAGTCATTCCCGGTTGATGAGGCTTGATGCTATGTTTTAAGTTTTTATACAGCACTACCCACATGGAATGCTAATACTGCCTTCCAAGCAACAATGTGATACCAACATTTGTCCATACAAGTTTGTTCTGAGACCGAAAAAAACAAATGGGAGCTCCGTCTTCGATTCCATAATATTCAAAATGTCTTCACTTCGAAATGCATTCACTGGATCAAAGTGGTTTTCGGGTAACATACCCGATCTCGGTCTCTTCGAAACAATGTCCGATAATTTTCAATAAACTCAACCTAGTTCTTTAGGAAATAAGATAAGGTCGAAGATCACCTCTTAACCATTAGTGGACAGATTTCTTTATCATTGTCCTAGGAGAACGAAACGAGATTTATACACATAGTATAACATCATCGGAGATTACTATGCCATATAACTCACGTGTTTATCTTAGATATTTTCAAAGTTTCATTTTGGTTCCAAATTTGATATTCGGTTATTTAACCATTGAATAAACCAATATTCAATTAGGGATTTAATTCCATAGGAATATCCAACATTGCTTAAGCACCGAGAAATACTAGGCCTTCTTAACAAATCCATCCATTAACTCAACTCACTTTGTAAGCATTTGTACCAAAATACTTTTACAAAGATTCATTCACAAACCCTTACAATTTCAATACTTGAAAAATCTCCATATACTTATCTCAACAGTATAAGTATATTCACCAACACTAAGAACGATTCTCTTTCACACAATTCTAAATCATTTATAAACTTCATTATAAATCCACAAAACCATTTAATAAACTACTTATATATATATATATATATATATACACATTCTTAAAATTCTTTTATAAATATCTAAAAATATTTATAAAACTCTTTTATCTTTTAACCGATCTTCCTTTTCGTTTTCCAAAACATGTTATAAGATTCCCCTTATAAAAACCCCATCTGATTATAAAACTCCATTTATAATCTCGGATACAATTATAAATAAATTATAATCATTTTCTTTTAAACATTATTATATACCAATAACATTATAAATAAATAAAGACTAACTTTAAAACATCTTAAAATAATAATTAATAATTTCCAAAACATTCTTAAATAAAACAATATTAGTTTATCTTCAACATTTTTACAAATACTAAAATTGATTACCAAAAATTTATTGATAAAAATTATATTTAATTTTAAGCCATATTAATAACTTTTAACATAATTAACCTTTCACAATATTACAATATTTATAAACCAGTTTAAAACAACATTAATATAAATAGACAACCTTTAAAACATAATTATATTTCCATGATAAAAATCCATACTTAATTTCCAATATGACCATTTCCATATTTATAAACCATATTCAAAAATCTCCTCTATTTTATGAAACTTCCTTTCATAAAATCCATTTATTTCTGAACTCCATTTATAACTCCATTCTTTTATAATTCTCATTTATTCATAAGTCCCATTATAAACACAATTTCAACCGTTTTAGACCTTGCTTCCATAGGTATAAATTTCATTTATAATTTCCTTTCAATTTATAAAGTATCGTTTAACATTTCTAAATTTTACCCTCACCCTCTATTTTGAAAATAGAATCAACTACTTTTTAAAATATCATTCGCAAATTATTATAAATCCACAATTTTATGATTTATTCCCAATTTATCCAATGATAAAAGTTCCCCGTAATTTATAAACACCGTTTATAAATCCATGCTTTTATTAAAAAATACGATTTTACAAACCATCACTTCATTTGAAAAATATCACCTTTATAAATTTAAAACATTTATTAATTTCACCATTACAAATAAATTATAATATATGTAAATATATAAATATATATCACTTTATATAAATGGTTAATATTTATATCAAAATATTTCTATTTTCTTTTTAAAATAATATCCATTTATTATAAAAGACCGACTTGTCTTTCAAGATCTTATAAATCTTTATTTACTATTCAAAATCTCTATTTCAAATATTTAATAAAACAATTAATTTATAATATCCAGAAATCATACGTTTGATTTTAAATAAATTACCTTTTCAAATAATTGAAGAATAATTATTTAAAATATATATAATTTCCAAAATAACTTTGAAATCTCTTTTCAGAATCAATCGCTATTTTATGGTATATTAAAATACAAAATATAAGGCCCGGTGCTACTAAAGCACTTAATAAACAAAATCATGTCCATTTCATCAATTACATTCAACATATCATATATCAATTTATATGAAAATTAATCAACAGTTTGAGGAATCCTGTTGGATCCCTCCAACCTGTCCCCCTGCATCACATATAGTATATAGTCATAAAAATATGAATCAACTACTTCAAGGCAGATTCATGCACAAAGGGTCATCTGCTCTTGCATGGGAATGTAATAGGGTCTCATCCGCTCCAATAGGCGGAACATATCCAATCTAACTAATAATAATTAGTAAATTATCCAAACATACAACAACAACCAACAATAAAATATTTACTCATCCAATAAATAATTTTATCGATTAAAAATATTTATGGTTAACCAAAAAGGTGAGATTAACTCACACTAATTTTAATAGTTTCCAAAACATTTTGTTTTGAATTAAAATTGAATGAATGTCCAATTTTAACCCAAAATTATCACTAGCTCCAAATTCATCCAATCCAACTCCATAGTGCAGTCTTTATCAATACGATCACAACACGACTCATCGTGTTCAATTTGGACCTCATACGAGTTAAGTATGGATTAATTAATATTCGAGATAATTAAAATTATAATTTACTAAACTTAATTAACAATTAAAAACTTTACCCTTTCTCTCCTCTTCCCTTAATCTCGTACACAGGCCGTGCTTGTATTTTTTTTCGAACAAACATCGTCGCTCAAGAACCAACCACCAACGTCGTTCGTGCCGCCCACCACGATCGTGCGTAGGCGCTCCCCCTCTGCTCCACCTCGCCACAGCATCGCATGTGCGCGCGCAACATCGCATGTTGAAACCCATAACCTTGCACACGAATGCGGCTTGATTACAGCCACCTCGTTTCACAATAACCCAATCCCAGTGTTGACTAGGTTGAACTCCCTCCCATAACCTTCTTCGCAGTTGAGGCCATCGCCTAAAAATGCTCCGAGTAGCGCCTATCGAGCTCGGCCGTTGGGTTGAGAATTTGAATATGAAAGTTTTCATCTTTTTTTTCTGAACGAGAATAATTAAACAGAGGAAGGGAGTATGGCTTTGAACGTGGCAGATATAGGCCAAGCAATGCTAATAAAAAGAATATATATGTGTGTGTGTGTAATTTAATTTTAAAATGTTCATTTTTATACATCCGAAAATCTCGAACTCTAAACGAGGCATGCCAGCTGGCATCCTATATGTTATACCCTTATTCCAAATGCAATGGAACTAGTCTCAAGGTCTAATTCGATCATATGCAGAAGATAGCTTTTCAAACCCAGTTATTTTCTATAAATTTCTGAAATTAATTTCTTCACATTTCAATCCCGCATGCCCAAATGATACTTTAGATCGTCATGAAATTCATCGTCATACTATAATTAACTATTACGGATTTAATGGAACTAGTTTCGTCAAAATCCGAGACAATGCCTCAAAAGTCTATTTTTACGTTAAATAAAAGGAGAAATTTCCCAAAATTAATTTAATCACTTTTACATCAAATTTAAAACTTTACCATCTTCCTTCTTATTAAAATAGAATTTAGTTCAACTTTTGAAATCATTTCCATTCATATTAAATTCAAGATTTAAAATATTAAACAATTCCAAATATTAAATTTAACAATTTAATTACCAAATAAATCACTATATTTCGAAATCCAAGTTATTAACTTATAAAATTTACTTTTCAGTATTTAAAATCAATTAAATAGTCCAAATTCAAATGACTAAAATTCTGGGTCATTACATTCTCCCTACTTTAAAAGAATTTCATCCTCGAAATTAGCAAGCAAGAAAATGCCCCAAACCCATTAACTTTTCAACAATTAATTGAAACTCGTTATCACAGTTTTATAAGTCTTTAAAACCAATTCATAGTTTTCAACTAATACTATCCCAAGCTATAAAACACCAAATCAAACTTCAGTTATCACGAAAAATTTCCAAAATTCTCAAAAAATTTCAAACTCTTAAATGTACGGAAAATTTCGCCAGCGTTTCATTCGCGCGGCTCAATCGTAAAGATTTACAATATATATAATCAAAAATATACATCTCATCTTCGAGGATGAGGCATCCCATAGGGAAAAATATGAAAATATGGTACTAATCCGAGATGTGTACCTTAGTTTTGTATTAGCAAGCATATACAACCAATATAATGCGGAAGCGAGCTCCAAATGCAAAGCATATGCCATCCGCACCTACTAATCACTCAACAACCAATGAGAGCAAGTATATACAAAGTAGTATCAATATATATAACATACAGATTAAATAATAAAACGTGCAATTTTAGTCAATGTAACAAGAGAAACCCTTAAACAAATAATATTCATCCAATTTTATTACATCATATCCATTTGCATTTCAAAATGTCAACATTATATACTTCTATTTCTTATTAACCTGATATTAGTTCGTTTTCAATTTATTCCTATTCAGTTGATTTACACTCAATTATTAACATTCACTTTAATTACATTCAGTCTGAGGTTAACAACAATTCACTTACACTCATTAACATTTCTTATTTACGTCCAATTTATTTGTATCAAATTCATTCATGCCAATAATGTACATTCCACATAGATGTGCATTCCTTTAATCTATATTAAATCAATTTTCATTCATTGGTTCACATCCAATTATTCACATTCATTTTACTCACACTCAATTAATTTTCATTTAATCCATTTGCATTCACTTAAATCTATATTCAATTAATTTACATCCATTTCAAATCAAATCAAATTATTCACTTCAATTTCACTTTCATAATTTTTAGTTCATTTTCAACTCTGTCAACCAATATTCCAAACCTTGTTCAATTCAATTTACAACTTAAACTGAATTTCATTTTATAATCGAATTTTAGACTCATTCCATTACTTCACTTAATTCATTTCAAATCCAGTTCGACTTCATTTAACCTTTCTTTAAGTTAAGCTTCATTTCCCTTAATTTATACTCAAATTTTTTTTCCACTTTATTTAAGTTGAATTTTTAATTTCGTCTCAATCCCAAATTTTCTTCTCTTATCTATACCACGTTAAAAGTTCAAAGCTTATTATCCAATATTATATCAAAACATTTAGATAAAAACTTTAGGATTTTTAAACACACGGTTTTATTTCAAATCATTTTGAAATCATATATATACATAGCTCCTTTATATTTCAAACCACACTTCTTGAATCTAAAACAAATTTGGTTTACCAAAACAAACTTCATTGGTAGAGATCCTTCACTTGGAAACTCAAAAATGAACATTAATGATGTTGTAGTCATCACTAGAATTATTTTCCAACGACCGAAGTGAATTTGGTCCTTTTTTTCCTTTAAATCCTATTTCATTATATTTCTAACCAATTTTTTTTCAAAATAATACTATTATTATTTGTCCAAAACCTTTGAAAAAACAATTCCTAAATTAGTGGGGCTTAAATTCTCAAATTCCTTGTTTTAAAAACCATTTCCATTTACAAAATCATATATAAAATATACTTATGAAATTTTCATTTCCTTTACATTTATAAATCACATTTATAAATCATATTTATAAAATCTCACTTCTTATGAAATATCTTTTCACAATGTTGATTATTTTAAGTTACAATCAATACTCTATAATCTATACTTATAAATTTTCTTTCTTATATAACTTAATTTCCAATTGTTTATCTTTATTCAATTTGTAATGATAACAACTTTATTGGATCGACAAACAACAAACGGTAATAATCAAATATTATCATGCACTAACAACTAAACACTCCATATATAGCTTATAATAATTGCTAAAAAATTATTCATTTATATATAAAATATAGTTTAGGTAAAAAAATTGATATACCGATTCCCAAAACAATACTATGTCGGTTTACCATATTTAAGCCTTTAGAAACCCCTATTGATAACATGGCATCCCACTATCGACTAGAATTCATAAGTCACTCATCAAATAAATTAATACAATATAAAACATTTTTATATCACTAGCAAATACATGCTCATATCTATACACTCGAAACTCATAATAATGCATTCCATTACCATATCTCCTAATGAGTTACCCCACCAAAGACAAGGTTCTTGCTTAATCTTTAGCTCTGATACCAAGTGCAATGACCCGCCAATCTATACCATTCGAGCTAATAATAAACCATATATGTCCAAACCAAAGTGAACAAAAATACTGGTTGTTATGGGAAAGAAGAAGAGAAATGAAGAAGAACATAAAAGAAATTAAAACAACACAAAATCTCACAATCATATTGGCACAATATATAATATAATATCAATGATCTTTACAAAGAGAAACTGTTATATACATACATTCATCAGAGTACAACAATAATTCACTATCATCAACTGGATAGTTATAACAACATGTCCTCAGAAATGTTGACGATTTCAAGAACAAAACAGCGGAAATAAAACATATACTCAAATACGCCTTCAAGACCTCCAACCCGTCTCATGAGCTCTAATGAATCCAAAGAAAATCTGTAAATATGGTCGGTCCGACCCAAGCATTGTAGTAAAATGACACAGTCAACAAAACTAACACGAGAAAACACACCCAACTGGATTTTAAAGTTCTAGAAGACCATTCGAAATCAAAAGAATATCGTAAGATCATGCCGCACATAAATACAAACTAGTTTTTACCTTAGGATAACCAAAACATTTTCTATAGAAAATTCATTTATATTATAATAATTTATACGAGTCAAAGTAAAATATGAATATAGCTGAAATGCTTACTCTCGTGTTTCAACATAGTTAGGCATAACTAAGTTCGTATAACACTTATTGGAGAATGGGTTCTATACAATGACTGGGCTACTGGGGTACCACTCGTCACAGTGCATCTCTAGATAAAATAACACCAAGGTCAAACCTATCGACCCAATGCCAACACAAGACCGGCCTACCCTTTACTGGATAGTATCGAATAAGATCACCCCGCTTTAGGGCCCTGAAGCATACAAATGAGAGACGGTAGCAACTCTAGATACAGATGATCATATCCTACTTGGAAGCGACCCACTTAGCCCTGCTGCATATCCCTTGTTTTGATCATTCCCAATTGATGACGCTTGAGGCTACATTTAACGTTTATATAGCACTTCACACTTGGAATGCTAAGACTGCGTTTCAGGAAATAATGCAATACCAGCATTCGTCCATACAAGTTCATTTTGGGACTGAACGAAACAAATGGAAGCTTCACCTTCAATTCCATCATCTTCAAATTGTCTTCACTTCGAAATGCATTCATTGGATCAAAGTGATTTTCGGATAACATACCCGATCTCGGTCTCTTCGAAACAACATCCGATAATTTCTGGTAAACTCGACCTCGGTTCACTAGGAAATAAACAGTCAAAAATAAGATCTAAAACCACCTCCTAACTATTAGTGGATGTATTTTTTTATCGTTGTTCTAGGAGAACAAACCGAGATTTATACGCACAGTATAGCATCATCGAGGATGACTGTGCCATATAATTTACGTGTTTCTCCTAGATATTTCCAAAATTGCATTTTGGGTCCAAATTCGATAGTTGGTTATTTAACCATAAATAAACAAACATTCAATCAGGGATTTAATCCATAGGAAAAACCAAATTGGTTAAGCACCAAGCAACATTAGGTCTTCTTAACGAATCGTTCCATTAACTCAAATCGCTTTGTATTATTTGCACTAAAATACTATTACAAAGATTCATTCACAAACCCTTATATTTTCAATGCTTGAAAAATCTCCATATACTTATCTCAATGGTATAAGTATATTCACCAACATTGAGGACAATTCTCTTTCATACAATTCTAAATCATTTATAAAATCCATTATGAATCCACAAAACCATTTAATAAACTTCTTTTACAAATATATAAACCTTATCTAAAATTATTTTATAAATATCTAAAACTATTTATAAAACTCTTCTATATTTTAACCAAACTTCCTTTTCTTTTTCCAAAACATGTTATAAGATTTCTCTTATAAAAACCCTATCTGATTATAAAACTCCATTTATAATGATCCACAATTTTATGATTCATTTCCAATTTATCCAATGATAAAAGTTTTCCTTAATTCATAAACACCGGTTATAAATCCATGTTTTTATTACCAAAATACGATTTTACAAACCTTAACTTCATTTGAAAAATATATGTTTTATAAATTTAGCACATTTATAAATTTCATCTTTATAAATAAATTATAATACGTGTACCTATATATATCACTTTATATAAATCATTATTAATATTTATATATAAATATTTCTATTTTCTTTCTAAAACAATATCCATCTATTATAAAAGATTGACTTGTCTTCCAAGATCTTAAATTTTTTATTTACTATTCAAAATATCTATTTAAAATATTTTATAAAACTATTAATTTATAATATCCAAAACTCATACCTTTGGTTTTAAATAAATTACTTCTTCAAATAATTCAAGAATAATTATTTAAAACATATATAATTTCCAAAATAACTTTGAAATCCCTTTTCATAACCAATCACTATTTTATGGTGTTTTAATATACTATATATAAGGTTAAGTGTTATTAAAACACTAAATAAACAAAATCATGCCCATGTCATTAATTAATACATCCAACATATTATATATCAATTTATATGAAAAAAATTCAACAGTTTAAGGATTCCCGTTGGATCCCTCCAACCTGTCCCTCCGAATCACATACAATATATAATCATAAAAATATAAATAAATGCTTCGAGGTGAGACTCGTATACAAAGGATCATCCGCTCTTATATGTGAACGAAATAGGGTCTCATTCACTCCAATAGGAGGGAATATATCCAATCCAACTAATAATAATTAGTAAATTATCCAAACAGTCAACAACATCCAACAATAAAAAATTCACACATCTATAAATAATTTTATCGATCAAAAATATTTATTTTAAGCTAAAAATGTGACCGTTAACCCTCAATTTTCTACGATTTAAGAACTGTACGACTCAAGCAAGGTATACGACTCAAGCAGAGTGCGCGACTTAACGAGTTGAAAGACTTGGCGACTTACGACATAGAGAAGTCTACGACTTAACGGTTTAAAAGTGAAGGGGTGGTTCACGACCTAAGGCCTCCACGACTTAAGGTTTCTACGACTTAAGGAAGTATACAGTCTACGACTTAAGGAAGTCCACGACTCAAGGACAGGATGACTTAACGATTCAAGAGATGGCACGACTTAAGAAGGAAATGAGTTAACGACTTAAAGCTATCCGCGACTTACGACCTAGCACGTGTCGTGAGCGACTTAAGCAAATGAAGCGCTGCTTCTTATTTAACACGGTGGCCTCTTAAATAAACGAGCTTACCAGTTAAGCCATGACTCACGACCTAGCTTGAGTCGTCCACGACCTAAAGCTACCGAGTAAAAGTCCGATGCCGCGTTACTTATACAAGAGGATGTTGACTCGTGGGCGACTTAGGACTTGTAACAATAATTCTGATAGATGAGTGAACCTTTGTGAGACCATGGGCTTGGCCAGATAAGTCGGCCACGACCTACCATAAGTCGATCACGACTTACGACCCAAGGGGGAAATTTCCCTATAAATACCAACCTACCTCAAGCATGAAGGGGACTTTTTGGACAATCTCTTCAAGCGCAGATACTCTGCCAGTTTCCAAACCGACTCTATACTAGAAGATTCGAAGATCACTACAAGCTACTTTGAAAGACTTTCACACATCCGACATGGATTCGAAGACTTTCATCTACATCGAAGCTTAAGCCACTTGCTCAAAGTGTTTTGTAACTAAAGAGATTTGTACTTGAAGAGCATTGTATCGTTTTGTAACAAGATCAGTAATAAAGATACTTAAAGTGGACGTAGGCTATTCCTTAAGCCGAACCACTATAAAATCACTGCCTCTTACTGTATTTTCTATTATTCTAGCTGATATTATGTTCCCGAACCATCGGGTGGTGCTTTCACATTCACATTTCACACACCGGGGTGTTAGCGTTCGATTTTAAGCGTTAACGTTTTTGGTGCTTTCACTGAGAACCCAACTCAGGATACTTCCATCATTGCTCCGCAAAGGTTTGTGGAAAGGATTTCTTTTAAAACCAAAAGTTTATTGGAAATAATGGCTCCTGGGAGAAAACGAAGTTCTGTAAGATCCGACAATGTTCAAGAGAATACTGCTACCTCTCCTCCTTCAAGTCAAGCAGCTCCAACTGTTGGAGTTACGCGAGCAGAATTGGACGCCGTAGTTTTGGGGTTGAATCAACAATTGAATGCCCAGAATGCACAGTTGGAGGCTCAGAATGCCCTGAACGCCCTGATCTTAAGTAAGTTGAATGATCTACTAGGGGCTAACCGTCAACCGGTTAATAATGATGGAAACCCTACTGTGGGAGTTCAAGATGTTGAAGGAGGGAATGTTTCTCAAAGAGCCGCAGACCCTGTGGAAAAGACACCTCTCCAGGCTGGAGGATCAGGACCGCAGCCGACCCTCCGTGAACGGTTGTCAAGACAGAATTCAGAGAGAATGGATGATGTTTGCCCTCCAGAGCCTTTAAATGATGAAGAATATTTCTCAGGCATGGTTCGTCAGATCATGAAGGAAAGTATGCGAAGGAATGAAGATGAGAAAGAATGGGGTTTTGCTCCAAGCAAAACTCCATTTACTGAGAAAATCTTGAAGGCAGAATTCCCAAGAAAATTTGTTCCTCCTACTATTCCGGCATACAAAGGGACCAGCGATCCTAATGAGTTTCTGTATAAGTACGATTGGCATATGACGGGTGCCAGAGCGTCTGATGAAATCAAATTTCGATATTTCCCGGTATATCTGGAAGGTGTGGCTCTATTGTGGTTCACAAAGCTGCCGATCAGGTCCATTGATCAGTTCTCCGATTTGACCAAGAAATTCAAGGAGCAATTTCGATTGTATGCTTCAAAAGCGAAGGATATAATGTCGCTGTCAAGTCTAGAGCAAAATCCGGGAGAATCCATCAGATCATTTTTGAATCGTTTTAACATAGCATTGGCTGAGGTAGATAATGCGGAGCCACGCATGGTCCTAACATACTTGATGAGGGCGATTGACAAATCAAGCGAATTTGGAAAATGGTTGAAAATGAAAGAACCAAACTCGCTTGACAAATTCTACAAGAAAGCGGATGAATTCATGCGCTTTGAGAGCCTCCAAACATCGGCTAAGGTGGTATCAGTAGAAGCCGGAAACAATGGTGCTGCTTCGAACAAGAAAGAACCTAACACTCAGAAAAGGGGAAATGATGGTGGAAAGAAACAGGGAGATGCTAAGAAAGGCCGTCCTTTCAATTTCACGCCCTTGACCGATACCCCTGAGAACATCTTCTTTGCAACCAAGGATGATGTCAATTATCCGACACCACCTAAAATGAGAGTGGGAAGTAAGATGGAAAAAAGTGGAATGCTCTGCCGGTTCCACAACCAACCCGTCCATGACACCAACGAATGCCGTCATTTGAAAGAGGTAATTGAATAACTCTTGAAAGAGAACAAGCTCCAACAGTATGTGAAAAGGAATAGAAATGCCCCAGCCTCGTCGACTCAAGGACAACAAGTTCCCGCTCACCGTTCTGGCTCAAGTGAGAAGGCCGTAGAACATGAGTCAGAAAGACCTGTCATCAATATAATAACTGGAGGGCCTCACCCAGCAGGCAAAAGCTGGGGCGAGATGGAAAGGTATGCCCGGGCCTTGAGGCATGTACCGGCTGAAGAAAATGTTTTTGTATTAGAAAATGATGCACCTTTAAAGCAACAAAAGACTTCCACTGATGATATAGTATTCAGTGCCAGAGATTCTTTGGGTATCGAGGCTCCTACCATAGATCCTTTGGTCATATCCGCTGGTATTGGTCCGGCTACTGTGAGAAGAGTTTTAGTTGATTGTGGAGCTTCATGCAACATTCTCTTCAAGAAGACTTTTGATCAGATGAAAATTCCAATGGCTGACGTTCAAGCTTCATCACTTAAGATTGCTGGGTTTGTTGGGGAACCCAAATAGACGATTGGGACCATAGATTTGTTTGTAGAACTTGGAAAAGGGCTGAGGAAGATGGCTCGAAAGCAAACCTTTATAATTGTTGAAGAAATCTCTGCCTACAATGCATTTTTAGGCCGACCAACTCTTGCTGCATTCAAAGCTGTTCTTGCCCCATGGTGTCTGACTATAAAATTCCCCACAGATAATGGAGTTGGTGTGATTAAAGGAGACCAAGATGCGGGGCGAGAATGTTATCTTATGGAGTTGCGTGAATCAAGGAAAAGAGAAACAAGAAAAGGTGCGGCGGCTCCAGTCCGCATCAAAGAACCAACCTTGTAGCAATTACAGGGTGGACCCTGCATTGGTGAATATAGTGGTGCACAAAGAAAGATGGATCCAAGGAAAGCCAGTGCAGGGGAGAATAGGGTAGTACCGGTAGAGGTAAAAGTGCCGGTACCTGTTGACCCAAAGGACCCAAACAAAGTGCTGAATGTGGGTTCACAACTCAACACAACAGTTCAGAATGTTCTGATTTCATTTTTGAAGGCAAATTTGGATGTATTCGCTTGGACTCATGCTGACATGTGTGGAATATCTCCAGAGATTGCATTGCACACTCTAAACATTGACCCGAAATTCACACCCGTGAAACAGAAAAGAAGAACTCAGGGTCCTGAGAGGACGGCAGCGTTAAAGGAAGAAGTAGATCGGCTCATGGAGAACGGTTTCATCAGGGAATCTACTTATCCAAATTGGGTATCAAATCCAGTGCTGGTTAGAAAAGCTAACGGAAAATGGAGAGTATGCATTGACTTTTCAGATCTGAACAAAGCCTGCCCCAAAGACTGCTTCTCGCTGGCCAGGATCGATCAGTTGGTGGATGGGACGGCGGGGCATGAATTGTTATCTTTTATAGATGCATACTCCGGATATAACCAGATTATGATGCATGAGCCAGATCAAGAGGACACAAGCTTCATCATAGATGTTGGACTCTACTGCTACAAGGTCATGCCCTTCGGACTCAAGAATGCAGGGGCAACTTACCAAAGGCTTGTTAATGCCATGTTTAAACCGCAGATTGGCAAGACAATGGAAGTTTATGTTGATGATATGCTAGTGAAGTCTAAGAAAGCAGTGGACCACATGGATCACTTGGCAGAGATGTTCGCAGTATTCCAAAAGTACAGAATGAAGCTTAATCCCTTGAAATGTTCATTCGGAGTAGAGTCCGGAAAGTTTTTGGGTTTCATTGTGAGCGCTAGGGGTATTGAAGCTAATCCTGCTCAGATCACTGCCCTGAGAGAGGTCAAAGCCCCTAGAACGAAGAAGGAGCTGCAAAGTCTCAATGGAAAGGTTGCTGCCTTGAGTCGGTTCATTTCAAAAGCTACTGACAAATGCATTCCATTCTTTGATGCTCTGAAGAAAGGAAGAAAAAACTTTGAGTGGACTCCTGAATGTCAGAAAGCATTTGATGAGTTGGTTCGTCATATGAAAGTGCCTTCGATACTTTCAAAGCCTGACAATGGTGAAGATCTCTTCATATATTTGGCAATTTCATCTCATGCTCTCAGTGCAGTGTTGGTACAGGAAGACGCAAGGATTCAACGCCCAATCTATTATATCAGCAAAAGATTCACTGGGGCAGAGATGAACTATTTAAGGTTGGAAAAGCTCGCCTATTGTTTGTTGATCGCATCAAGAAAATTGAGGCCGTATTTCCAAGCTCATCCCATCAAAGTCCTCACTGATCAACCTCTAAAGCAAGTCTTATTCCGTCCTGAGACTTCGGGCCATCTTTTGAAATGGAATATTGAACTCAGCCAATATGACATCACTTATCATCCCCGGAAAGCAATCAATGGACAAGTTTTAGCAGATTTCATCACAGAATGTACGGATAAAGGTGATAGTGAGGAAGAAGCCACTGATAACATCCCAATCCAATGGAAATTGTATGTCGATGGCGCAAGGAACGATTACTGTTCTGGAGCAGGGGTGTCCTTGAAACCCCAGAAGGGCGATCGCTATGTTATGCACTGAGACTAGAATTTCCTTCGACAAATAATGAAGCAGAATATGAAGCTCTCATCGCTGGTTTAAGGATCGCTAAAGAACTAAACATCAAGGCATTACAAATCTTCAGTGATTCTCAACTTATCATATGCCAAGTCAAAAGGGAATTTCAAGCTAGAGGGGGAAATCTTCCCGCTTATTTGTCAAAGGCCTGGGAAATTCTTGATGATTTTGATCATTATTCAATAAGTCACATACCCCAGGAAGAGAACATGAAGGCGGATTCTCTTGCAAAGTATTCAAGTACTGGTGAAGCTCAACTATTGGGATTAGTTCCCGTCGAAGTCTTGTTAGCTCCGAGCACAGATGAAATGGATGTTGATTGGATTATGATTGCATCCCAAGAGCAAGAATCATGGATGACTCTGATATCTGAATATTTGCTCAATGGTTCTTTTCCAGAAAGTTCAAAAGAACGATAGAAGCTGTTAAGGAAAGCCTCTAGATATATGATCCAGGATGGCTGATTGTACATACGGGGATTTTCAATGCCACTACTCCGCTGTGTAACTAAAGAAGAAGCCAAGACAATTCTAACTGAAGTACATGGAGGGGAGTGTGGAGATCATACAGGAGGTCAAACTTTAGCAAAGAAAATTCTCCGTTATGGATATTTTTGGCAAGAGGTTAATCGAGATGCTGCTGACTATTCCCAAAAGTGTGATAAATGCCAGAGATTTGCCAAAATTCCTAGAGCACCTTCCACTGAGCTAACACAAATGGTCAGTCCATGGCCATTTGCCATCTGGGGAATAGATCTCATTGGGCCTTTGCCGACTGCCAAATCGGGGATTAAATATGCTATCGTTGCTGTTGATTATTTCACTAAATGGGCTGAAGCTGAACCATTGGCTACCGTTACCTCTAAGAAAATGATAAGTTTTGTGACTAAAAATATCATTTGCAGGTATGGTGTGCCTCAGAAGATAATCACAGACAATGGTACGCAGTTTGAAAGTGAGGAATTCCAAGATTTCTGCAAACCATTCAAGATCCGAAAAAGCTTCTCAGCAGTGGCTCATCCGCAGGCAAACGGGCAAGTGAAAGTAGTAAACAAGATCATCAAATCAATCATTAAAAAGCAGCTAGAAAAAGCAAAAGGTGGTTGGGTCGATAAGTTACCACTTGCACTATGGGCATACAGAACTACCCACAAAACTGCGACTGGGCATACTCCATTTTCATTGGCATACGGATCAGAAGCAATGATTCCAGTAGAAACGGAAGTTCCCTCACACAGAAGGATCCATTTTGATCAAGATGAGAATGAAAAACTGCAATTGGAAGCGCTTGACCTCCTTGATGAAAGAAGAGAAGAGGCTAAGCTTAGAATTGCAGCCCATCAGCAAAGGATAGCCAGACACTTCAATTCCAAAGTTCGTCAGCGCAGCTTTGAAGTTGGGGACTTAGTCCTGAAGAGAATTATGACAGCCACAGGTGTGTTTGGGCCAAACTGGGAGGGGCCATATGTCATAGGCACGAAACTTCTTGATGGCACATTCAAACTCACAACTGTCGAAGGAGAACCAATTCCAAGAGCTTGGAACAGCAATCATTTGCGTCCATATTTTACTTAAAAGCTTTGCTGAAATGTTGTAAAAGAATTACGAATATATGATTCTTGTATTGAAAGAAATTGTAAAGCAAGTGAATAATGAAAAGCTATAAAGTGGATGTAGGCCCAGCTTTTGGCCGAACCACTATAAATCTTGTGTTCTCTACTACTATAAACTGCTTTGTTTTATTTCGACATATAAAATACGTTAATTGTGTTACTAAAAATGTCGATTTAAATTTGCAGGCAATTAAAATCAAGCTTACCAATCGCAATACCAAGCAATCCTTGGCATCACTCAAAAGCAAGTTTTAAGCAACGAAAATTCCAGGGTCGGATCCTATATAATAAGTACTCTAAGCAAACAATTAGTGATTCCGCTGGAGTACATTTCTTTGGATAAAGCCACCCGCCAGCAAAAGAAGATGATGCGTGCTTAAAGATGGTACCAAGGAATTGCTAATATGGACAACCAGCAAAAAGATATGGGCAAGCAGACCAGTAACAGCGAAAGACCTCTTCAGAGGCCCACGTTTCACCAAGATTGAAATAAAACTTCCAAGTGTTGAAACGTGGAAAAGCCCTCTTCGGAGGCACAACTCTTCGGAGGATAAAGACCCCTGACGGCTCATGCCAGAAAATGAGAGTTTTCTTCCTCTATGGGTGAGACGACCGGAGGCACCTTCCCAATGGGAAGGCAAGGCACTTGTTCACTAGTTGAGACAGTTTGTGCAACGAACGTCCAAGTAACTTGTGTTCGCCCCGGAAATCCATAAGACGACCGGAGGCACCTTCTTCCCTATGGGGGGTCAAGGCACTTGTTCACTAGTTGAGACAGTTTGCACAATGAACGTCCAAGTAACTCGCGTCCGCCCCATGAATCCATCCAACCATGGGAAAGTAACTCCCAGGCAAAAGCCCCACTCAGAGGCACACGTTTCACCAAGATTGAAATAAAACTTCCAAGTGTTGAAACGTGAAAAGCCCTCTTCGGAGGCCCATTTCACCACAGTTGAAATGCTAAAAGACCTCGAGCGGGCCTCGCCAGAAAAAGAGAGTTCTTTCTCGACATAAAGTTGTGGACTGATCGGCGGTACACACTACGCCATAAATGGCCTTCTGCAACACAAAAAAAATGTTGGCTCAGGCCTGAAAAATGTTGCCATAGGTCTATGGCAACACTTTTAGGGTGATGCAATTTTTGCCGTTGCCTTAGACCTCAAAGGCAACATTTTGACTATCTAGGGCAACATAAGTAATATTGTTGCAATAGAACCCTATTTGGGTCTATGGCAACACCCATAGGTATCTGTAGCAACATTCCAAAAATGTTGCTATAGATATTAACTTTCTGAAATTGTGGGACCCACATCTTGTGGGGCCCATAATGTGGGGCCCACGACCCAACTGGGTCCATCCCTATGGCAATACCTTGAATGACTATTGCAACATTATTTTAAGCAACATTTATAACCCGGTGGCAACACTATTATGAAGCTACTGCAACACTATTCTGAAGCTACTACAACACCATTCTGAAGCTACTGCAACACTATACTGAAGCTACTGCAACACTATACTGAAGAGAGACTAAGAGCACATAGAACAGTACAATAACACATAGAACACTTGCACAATACACAGTACAATATCACATAAAACACTTGCATAATACACAACATAATACACAGTACAGATAACAATTCATACAGCAGTACATATCACAATTAATGTCAGTTACCCCAAAATATCCAGTTACCCCAAAATACTACAAAGCTACCCCAAAATATCCGGTACACATAACATTTCATAAATGAGACTTAAGAGATGGTGCCTCCAGTCACATTATCAGTCTCACTGGACATGATTGTGGAAGTTAGATCCTCTACATTGATGTTCAAATGTGCTTTCCGAAATGGCCTAATTGTAAGACCATTTTGTGGATTCATCACAAAATTCCTTTTAAGTTCATCAAACATTATAGTATTTTTGAACTATAAAACTGATAGAAATAATAATTGAAAAGTATGCCAGTGGCTATATGTTAAAGGAGGAAGGCAACGGTTTATTTTTATTATGTCAGAGTTAACCTCTGGGAATTGAGCCCAAATAAGACCAAGTGGCTTGCATCAAAGGTGCCATGGTGATCAGACTGTACCGTGATCATGGCCATGTGATCAAGAAGAGCAGTAATTTTGTAGTTTGGATTATTTAAAACTCCAAGTTGGTTCATCTTTAGCTCTACCCATTTCATTTTTGCAAAATGAGTGACATCTAAGCATATGCTATCATTATGAGTAATGAGTAATGTCTGACCAAAAAGGGTTAATATAACAAAAACAAATAATATACCCGGTCGCAGACCATATCATGATATCATACTCGGAATATGCAGCAGTTAGGAATTCATGAAGATCTGTTAAGAAACAATAATGTCAGTGCAGTTAGAATAATAATAAGGCAATATCAATATCAAGTATCGATATTTATCTACTTGCATGGACGCATTAACTCAAGTGAATTTTCAGCTGCAGATCTGTGATCGAACAGAGTGTAATCAATATCCAAGACAAGCAGCTTTTTTCCGTCACGACAAGGATTCCATAGTTTCCGCTAAGCAATTGAGCATCAGCAAGCAAATACATTAGCTCATTGCAAAGCTCACAGAACAAAAAGATAAATCAAACAAGAAAATGTTGACAACACAGGTATAACAGTAAAATTAATACAATTAATAATTAAGGGTATAGCATAGTCACCTACTGTGACCAATGAGCAATATGGATACATCTACGTATGAATGGAAGACCATTTTCTAACACATTATCTTGGTAAACCGATAGGTAATAGCACAATATCTTGGTGAACTGATAGGTAGGCATGGTGCTTTAAGTGAAAATACACAATTGTCAATAACACACATGAGTAATCAATAATGCCTAGGACATATGACAGTTCAAATCATATTTGCATTGATTCAAAATGGACCGTGATCCTAAATCGTATAGGCTAAGTTAGAAAATGACAAAACAAATTAAACCTTAAGTCAATTTGAATTGCTTAGTTAACAAATTTTCTTTCATATGATATAGAATTATCAGCCACAGATTTATTTAACATGTCTCCGAAGTCATTATGGACTTCAACTGGATGCCTAATTTGAGCTTTTAGATTTGAGTCGAAGGAGATGTTAAGCATTTAATTCATTCACACAATTACTATTCATCTAATTATTGATTAGTATTCACATTGACGTCTTCTCATTGATACATTACCTACAGATGCATACTGTGTGTTAGTTCCAAAACCAAAGTAACATAATAGAATTTCATTTCAACGCTTTAAGCATCAAGCTCCTAAGTGCCATAATAACTTGCAAGGAAACAACTATGCCAGCGCTAACAGAGAATCACAACGTGTGGTGCACTGAGTTAAGAAATGCACCTTATATTGATTAATTCTTCTGTTCAACTTCTGCTTATTGGAATCCTTGTCTTTAATATCCACTACCTCGTCCTGTCCAATCTCAAAATCATCCACAACCTCCGGCGCATCCACGTGATCCATAAATATCTCGTCTTCAACCCTCCTACAAATCAATCAACAATCATGAATAGCCCTAAAAGTAAATGTAACCTGAGAGGAGAAAAATACAATAATAAACCCAATCATAGTCGTCTTGACAGTAGGCTTAATGTTAAGCTGAGACAGTAACACAGAATCGTCGCCAAGCTTAGATGCCATTTTGGGGTAAAGAAGCTTTTGTCTTTTTTGGAGCACATTGGTGACCTCGCAAATGCGGCGCTTCAGCTCGGTGATTGTGTCGTCGCCGCAAACCCTAACGATGTACTCTTTGCCGCTCCATTTTACGGTTAGGGTCATTTATAAGTAGTTTAAATCGAAACCCTAAAGTGATGAGAGAGAGGGTTATACCTCAAAATCGAAATTGAAGCCCTAAACTGATGTGAACAATGCTTGAACCCCCAAATCGAAGCGAAATCGCTGAACAATGCTTGAACCCCCAAATCGAAGCCCTAATCGAACCGAAATCACTGAACCCCAAATTAAGAATGTTCGCTTGAACCATTGTAAGAATACAGAGAAGAATGAAAATTAAAAGTTATTTGCGGGGACTTTTTTCTTCGCTGCTCTAAAAGATCAAGGAGTGGTGTTCGGATTGATGAGGTGTCACGTTCTCCAACGTAGGATTTGCCTTGGTAGATTGGCGCGGATTGGTGCGAAAGATATGCAAAGATATGCTATAGCAACACTATAAAAAAAATGTTGCATCAATTACACTTGTTTAGCTTGAGCAACACATTTTTATGGCTAAGGCAACACCAAAAATTCAACGTTGCAGTAGGACCAAAATTGTATAGCTATCGCAACATTTTACCTGGCAACACCTTGCAAAAATGTTGCAGAAGGCCATCTATGGCGTAGTGACACCCCCGTGAATCCATCCAACTAAGAGAAAGAAGCTCCAAACTTCCAGGAAAAAGCCCTACTCAGAGGCACACATTTCACCGTGATCTGAAATAAAACTTCACACGAGTCGAAATTTGAAAAGCCCTCTTCGAAGGCCCGCTTCCCAGCGAACAGGGAAAAGATAAAAGCCTCTCCTAAGAGGCAGAAACAAAAAGACCTCTTCCCAGAGGAACAATCAAACAAAAAGACCTCTTCCTAGAGGCACAATCAAACAAAAAGACCTCTTCGGAGGCACACATTTCACCGAGATCGAAATAAAACTTCCAAGTGTTGAAACGTGGAAAGCCCTCTTCGGAGGCACAACTCTTCGGAGGTACACGTTTCACCGAGATTGAAATAAAACTTCCAAGTGTTGAAACGTGAAAAAGCCCTCCTCAGAGGTACAACTTTTCAAAGAAGCATTTCATCAGAAATGCAAAACAAAGATCAAAAAGCCCTCCACCGAGGCGCAATATAAAAAAAATGGAAGCCCTCTTTAAAGGCACACTTTAGCTTTCAAAGGAAGATTGGTTCATCTATTCTTGAAAATACTCTTCCTCAAAAAAGTTAAAGTGCCCTTCGGAGGCCCGCTTTACCACATAGGAGATTTCATTTTGCAAGAATGTGTATATGCAAAAGAAAAAGTGATATTTCCGAAGGGTGGAGCATGAAAACTCATATGAAACGAGCTGTACTCTATTTTGAGCAGAATAATATTCCTCCAAGTATGGAATAATTATTCTCCAGAGAATAAGAGTACAAGTCCCCTCAAAGTTGAAAATATTGCAACGAGCTTATGGTATAGGGGCAACATGGTATAGCTACATTGGTAAAAATAACGCTCAAACAACATACCACAAGCTCACTGCAATATCATATAAAGAAACTTGTACAAAAACGAAGAGTAAATGCATTATCAAATACAGACAGAAGTTTATACAAACAGAAAGAATCATTTTATTCAATACTGTCAAAATTTTGTACAGGTACAGGTTTCATAATAAAAAGAAAAGCGGAGGCCGGTACTCGCACAATCTCCGGCCAGTACATGCATAAAGCAAAAAGTAAAAATAAGGGGAAGCAGGGCCCATTGCTTCTTCTTGCCACCACCTTTAGAGCCTTCACCTGACCTAATAGGCAGTTTTTCGGGACGGCTTGGGAGAGTTGGGGATGAAGGAGAGAGGGTTACTGCTGGATCAACCTTTGCTTCCTCTTCAGAAACAAGAATGCTTTTCCTTTTCTTCTTGGAAGTGGTACGCTTCCTCCTCCTCCTTGAAGAAGACTCGCTTCCCGGGGTAACAAGAGCAGCCAGTATTACGTCATCAGAAATAGTATGCTCCGGGGATTTGTCGCCTCCTTCAAGTCCTTCGTCCTTCTACTCCTGCGAAGCGATTAGATCATCCAAGCCTTGAAGGGCTCCTATTAATTCTTCCTGTGATCCCGGCTGGGAAATAGGAGTGATTTGAGGGAATGGAGGAGGGACAGCTGGAGGACGAGAAGTCTGTGTGGCACTTGGCCTTTTTGCTACAGAAGAAGAAAAGCCAAAAATATTAGTATCTCCCGTGAAGAAAGGAGATAGCGGCTCATTGAGATTTAAGAAATAATCAAAATGTTCGTCAAACTCATGAGGAGCAAACAAACAATCCACTTGGGCAAGATTAACAGTAGAGTTACCTGGAGAAATCGGCTTCCTAATGTCAACTTCATAAGCCTGTGCTTCGGTGCTCTCCTCGCCTTCATCTCCTCCCTGCGTGCTTGTGATCTCAGTTATAACTTTAACAGGGGACGGAGAATGAGAACCGGAGCCTGTGATGTCAACATCGGCCGAAAACCGAAGGAGGGACGGGGGCAGTTAATGGTGCTTCTTTCACAAAGTGCTGCTCCCCTGCCTCAGCTCGTGCTTTGGCAAGCTGCTCTTTTCCCCGGGCTAGGACAGCAATGGCGTCATCATCTAGAAAGTGTTCTGCAAGAGATGCTTCATCATAGCCGACGCCTGCACCTCCAAGCATGTCAAGAATTGACTCCCAAACCTCGGCCAGGGTAATCTCATACTTCGGTCCTAAGAATGAAAGGCTCCCACGCCCCATAATGCTATGCATGTAGAAGTCAAATAAAGTGGAGTTGACATTGGCTTTAGTCGCCTCATGCGATTGTTCGGCAGCCTGCCTTCCAGCGATAGCTTCATCACGTTCCTTCTCGGTCTTTAATAATTGGGCCTTTAGCCTTATAATCTCCAAATCCTGAGAGTTGACCTTCTCCCGTAACTCTGCAATGTCAGCACGATACCTTTCCGTTGTTTTCTGCTCAGCCTCAAGTTGTGCCTCGGCATGTCGCTGAGCAGCGTGAGCATCGCGAACTTGCTTTTGAAGTACTTCTACTTTTTGAGTATATGAGGTAGAAGAAGTAGCAAGCTCTTGTTTAAGTTTTTCAACTTCTACTTCAAGCTTCTCGTTGTAATCAGCGATGTTCCTCATCTCAGTATCATGCTGGCTTAAAGTTTTCTGCCACTCGGCCTTATCATTTTCCATGGTCAGCATGGCCTCTAAATTCACGCGGTTGACCCTCTGAAGCTCATCAACAAGCTTTTGCCACCCTGACATCCGCTCGATATCAAGTCTAACAGCATCAAGATTTTGCAGCATTGCTTGTTTGTCAATAGGGACCAAGTCAAGATCGAACCGCACTCCCTTTAGGCACCAGTGCGGGAACCGGCTTTGCAGAGTAGCCGGGCCTGGTCCAATTTGGAATTTAGGCCTGTTGACTATTGTCTGAATGTCTGTCTTCCCGAGAGTAGGAGAGCCGGAAGGGATGTCAAGTGAGACGGGGGCATCGGCCTTTTCAGAAGTTGTAGATGCATGCTTTTCACCGTGCCTGGCACGCTTGCTTGCGTCCTCAACTACATGACTTTTTCCACGGTCGTCATGCGACTTTCTTTTGTGAGAGTCATCACCTTTCTGGGAAGAATCATGGTGCTCCTCCCTTTCTCTCCTCTCATAACGCTCTTCTTGAGCCCTCCTCTTCTGAGCCTTTCGAGCGGCTCTCTCTTCGTCAGTCTCTCTGTAAACGGGAAGGTAGCGCCTATAGTCATATTGATTACGCCTCCCATAGCGCTGAAAGTCGTCGTAATAAGAGCCGCTGCGTCCCATCGGAGAATCTGAAATTGAAAAAAAGACAAGTCTTAAAAGTCTTCAGAAAAAAGAAGTTAAGTACGAATAAGTGCTGAAAATCCTATGTGTGTGTGGTGTGCAAACTACACGCGTCAGGCTACAAACCACTCTTCGGCACAGGGGTGGTAGTGACTTGAGTGGCAGGTGTCAAATTTTGCTGAAAAGTGGATGTCGCCTCGACAACAGGAGAAGCAGCTTTAGGAACATCATCTTTAAAAAGTTAATGTGAAGTTATGATCAGGTCGCTTAGCCCCTCAAAAGTGTCATCACCGCCATGCTCGACGGGTTTCTTTTTCGGCTTCCAGATCGGCCGCATCTTCAGAGCAACGAAGAGTTCCTTCCTCCTCAATAACTGGGGCAAGTGCCGATTTGCTGGATGGACCCGCAACATCGGTAAGTGTGGGGCACTTCACCAGTGAGGTTTCAGTAGAGGGCTCCTTCGTCATAAGCTTTTCAGCAGGGATTGAGACATCTGGTGCCTCCACTGGAGAATCGAGGACTTCATGAGGTTGAGTGGAGCGAGAAGGGTGAAGAAGTCCGAACTGGTGAAGGAATTCGTCGTTCAACAAAAATTTCATATCCCGCTCTTCAACCGGTACAGCCATGAGCCTCTCCAGAGTTGGCTTGTGGCTGGGATCTCTAGAAGGAGGAGGGAGCGCTGAAATGAAAAAAAACGAAGTTAACACTTGGAAATTCGGACTTCGCAAAACTCAGAGAATAGAAGAAGTAAAGGTAGATGATCTTACTTCCTTCCCTCCACACAGCATAAAACCCCGGGGGGCAGTGGACAAAGAAGAACTGAGTTAAGAACCCATGAGCAGTGTCAGGAAGGCCAACGATCAATTTGCGATTTCGAGCGCTTCTCACGACGGTGATAGAAGGGTGATCCTTAGTCCTGGTAAAGGAGCATAAGAAGCAAATCTCGTCGAAGCTTGGAAGTCGATCAAATGTTCTCCTAAATAGCACACACAGCCCCATCAGAATGGCGTAGCCATTGGGGTGTAGCTGGAATGGGGAGATGGCTAATTGACGAAGAAGATTCTGGAGAAAGTTGTTGAAAGGGGGAATGGCCCCGCTCAGGCACAATTGCCGGTTAACCGCCACAAAGCTAGGAGGCGCCACATCAGCAGTGTTAGTTTTCTCAGGAAGAATGGCATCTACTTCAGCAATGCCAAACTGGATGCATAACTGACGAAAAACTTTGTATGATAAAGTGGTAGAGGCTCTCTCTAGAGGATTAACTAGGGGAGCCGGAATAAGAGTGGCTTCTCCAATCTGGACTGTTATCACTTCTTGTTGAGAAGTCATTCTACACAAGCAACTGGATATTCAAATGTGAAGGTGCACGGTTCCTAAAAGTGTGAAGTGTTGTGCAGAACTAATAAAAATAGCAAGTAAATATAACTAGAATTAAACTAGTCGACAATTGATCGATTACCAAATTTCAGAACTTGTTAATTTAAAGTTCAGGTATAGTATTAGTGCAAACTGGGCAGTTTCAGTTGACTATTTCAATGTTGCTTTAATACTTTACTTGAATTTGATGATTTAAAAACACTTCGTTCACACAATCTATTTAAGTTGATTATCTGTTGTTAACTAATCTGCCATTTGATGTGGGCAGTCAGTGGCAGTATATTCGTCCCAATTTTCTGTAAATGATGTATTGAACAGATTGTTAGCTTGGAAGTCAAAAGTGATCTGTGAAAGAATGCAACAAAGTTTAACAGTTTAAAGACTAAACAGTTCAAAGTCCAAACAATTCAGTATTCAGGCAGTTTACTTCAGCAATTCAAGTTAAAGTTCAAGTCAGAATTATGCTTCATGACAGTTCGAAGTGCTAACTCGTCCCCGACCTAAAGAATGTGGGACAAGTTAAGTTAGGTCGTTTGTGCTCTAAGTCTTTAATGCCTTAAGTCATTGGTTCTTTAAGTGGTAAGGCGTAGTAAGGGGAAAAGACTTCAGTTCGAAGCGACGTGAAATTCTCCAAGTCCTATCTCAGCCACGACTTGAGACTTATGTCGCAAAAGTTGGTAAGCCGGTCCAGAGTTAAGTTGCGGAGGTTATTGGGTCGCTCAAAATTACTGAGTCGCGTCCAAGCTAATGTCACGCTTCCTTTGACCGGCCGACCTCTTCTTAAATCAGTAACCCGTCATCCTCCTAACCCGTTAACCCGTATAGGACAATATCGTCTCCTCTAAATTCGCGGATCAGCTGATTCGAAATATGTTAACCCATCGTCTTCCCCTTGCAAGTCATCTAAAAACTTGATCGAACCGCTCCAAGTTTGACGGCAATCGATCGTAACGTGATTTGAGATGAAGTATGGTGTGAGGATCTGGATTAGGGTTAGAAAGTGGGAAGTCCATGTTCGAAAGGTAGCGGTAATCGTAAAATCGAGTGAGTAATGAGTTTACTTACGCAGTGTGATGATGAAGATTGTAGGAACTTGATTGGTGACGAGGTAAACTGATTGGATTCGTTTCTGGAAGCTTCGAAGGTCAATAATGGCGGAAGTAAACACGGAAGCAAGTAGGTGAAGAAGAAGCGACCTAAGCCTTTTATATCTCGGGGCAGTGGAACTTGAATCGGCACATGAGTTAAGATAAGTCGAAGCACACGACCTACGACCTAAGCGTGTACTTCGAGGGGCAAATGTTAACCCTCAATTTTCTACGATTTAAGAACTGTACGACTCAAGCAAGGTATACGACTCAAGCAGAGTGCGTGACTTGATGAGTTGAAAGACTTGGCGACTTACAACATAGAGAAGTCTACGACTTAACGGTTTAAAAGAGAAGGGGTGGTTCACGACCTAAGGCCTCCACGACTTAAGGTTTCTACGACTTAAGGAAGTATACAGTCTACGACTTAAGGAATTCCATGACTCAAGGACAGGATGACTTAACGATTCAAGAGATGGCACGACTTAAGAAGGAAATGAGTTAACGACTTAAAGCTATCCGCGACTTACGACCTAGCACGTGTCGTGAGCGACTTAAGCAAATGAAGCGCTGCTTCTTATTTAACACGGTGGCCTCTTAAATAAACGATCTTAGCAGTTAAGCCACGACTCACGACCTAGCTTGAGTCGTCCACGACCTAAAGCTACTGAGTAAAAGTCTGATGCCGCGTTACTTATACAAGAGGATGTTGACTCGTGGGCGACTTAGGACTTGTAACAAAAATTCTGATAGATGAGTGAACCTTTGTGAGACCATGGGCTTGGCCAGATAAGTCGGCCACGACCTACCATAAGTCGATCACGACTTACGACCCAAGGGGGAAATTTCCCTATAAATACCAACCTACCTTAAGCATGAAGGGGACTTTTTGGACAAGCTCTTCAAGCGTCGATACTCTGCCAGTTTCCAAACCGACTCTATACTAGAAGATTCGAAGATCACTACAAGCTACTTTGAAAGACTTTCACACATCCGACATGGATTCGAAGACTTTCATCTACATCGAAGCTTAAGCCACTTGCTCAAAGTGTTTTGTAACTAAAGAGATTTGTACTTGAAGAGCATTGTATCGTTTTGTAACAAGATCAGTAATAAAGATACTTAAAGTGGACATAGGCTATTCCTTAAGCCGAACCACTATAAAATCGCTTCCTCTTACTGTATTTTCTATTATTCTAGCTGATATTCTGTTCCTGAACCGTTGGGTGGTGGTTTCACATTCATATTTCACACACCGGGTGTTAGCGTTCGATTTTAAGCGTTAACAGTGGCATAAACTCAGATTGATTTTGATAGTTGCCAAAACATTTCATTTTCAATTAAATTTAAACTAACGTCCAATTTAAATCCAAAATTCTCACTAGCTCCGAAACTGTCCAATCCAGTTCCAAAGCATAGCCTTCATCAATGTGATCGCAACGCGACTCATCGCATTCAATTTGGACCTCTATGAGTTACTTATAAATTAATTAATATTCTAGATAATTAAAATTATAATTAACTAAACTTAATTAACAATTAAATTTTTTACCCTTTCTCTCCTCTTCCCTCAATCCGTACACAGACCGTGCTTATATTTTTATTTTTATCGAACGAACATCAGCACTCAACCACTAGCCGCCATTGCCGTTCGCACCGCCCACCACAACCATTTTCCGCCGCTCCACTTCTCCTTCGCCTTGCCACAACTTCCCACACACACGCGATATCGCACAACTGAAACCCATAACCTTGCATGCGAACGCGGCTCGATTGCCGCCACCTCGCTCGCAATAACCCAATCACACCGTTGACTAGGTCGAACTTCCTACCATGACCATCTTCACAGTTGATGCCATCGCCGAAAGAAGCTCCGAGTGGCACCTATCGAGCTCGGCTGTTGGATTGAGAATTTGAATTTTAAAGTTTTCATCCTTTTTATGTTTTCTGAATCACCAAAACTAGGGCTTCAAACTGCTCTGACCAAAACTAGGGCTTCAAACTGCTCTGACCATCCACCGTCGCGACAATGACTTGATCACCATTCAGACATTTTTCCCTAACTTCCCGATCATCCATCCACCTCCAGAGAATACAACGACTAACCCGATCATCTAGATCATCAGAAACTTCGCAAAATCCCAATCTGTTCAACCCAGCAATGCATACTCGAAACCCAACTAAAAATTTTGATTCCTTTTTAAAAATCAAGTTTTTGACTAAGTAATCTGTTTATAAACCTGAATCAATGAATTACAAAGTTTAAATTTTCAATCAAACTAATGCTTGCCTGTCCCTTTTGGTTTCCAAAGCCATTTCAGATTTATTTTAACTTAACTAAAAATTTTAAACTTACTTTATAACTAAACAAACAAATTTTGTTTAAATCTTAAGTTCTAACAGAAATTGTTCAAGAAGATATAATTTTTTTTGAATAAAACTTGAGCCTGGAAACTAAAAACAGAAAAGCACAGATACACAGCAGCATGCATACTACTATATACATTCATATATATGCACTGAAAAATGTCTAGAAAAACTCATATATACACAATCATATTTTTTTTCCAGAAAATAGCATGCAACCAGATTTATTCAAATACTTAAGATTTTTAAAGAAAAGTGTTACTCACCTATGAATTGAAAACAGATAACAGAGCTACAAGTTCTTCTATTTTTTTCTTTCTGGAATTGTTTTGTTGATTAGAACCTTGCTTGTTTGATCTAAGGTTGTTGAAGACTTGTAAGCTGCTGTTGAGTTTGCTTTAGATCTGGTTTTGATTAGTAATTGAGATGATCTTGAGTTTTGAATTTCTGGTTGATGAAAAATTACAGGCTTTTGGTTTTCAACTTGCAAATGATTTGTAGTTTATTGATTTTGAAAATGAATAACAGGTTAAAGCATTTGATTTCTGGTTTGAGGTGGTGCTGATTTTTAGATTTTGTTTGAGAAATGGTTTGAGTTTTCTTGGCTTTTGAATTAGGAAGATAGAAAAGGTAATGAGAGTGTGAAGCGTTTGTTTTAATTAGTTAAAATGATTTATTTTAAAAATGAAAGAAAAATCAAAAATAATATACGACACTTGTCTAATATCTTAACAATTGTCATTATTTTTGTTTATAACTTAACACTTGTTTAAAAAAGCTTCCGTAGTTTTACACTTGTCCCTTAAGTAATTTCTTTTTACTTTAAATGTTAATATAAAGTTTTATACTTATTTACTATTTTATAAATACTTATCTAAATTTATATATATACATATATATATTTAAAGAAAATATTATAATACCAATTATATACAGATAAAATCTTATTCATATATTTTAAATCCAAACATTTTAAAATATCTTTCCTTTGAAATTTAAAATTAAGTTCAAATTAATTTTGAAAGTCCAATTTAAAGTCAACTTAAATATACATATATAATCAACACACACATATATTATAGGATTTAACTTTAAACAATTGTTTTGCAAATCATTTGTATTTAATTCAAAATATAATTTTAAATTATTTGTATATTAAAATTAGAAAACAAATTATTATTAATTTTAAAATATAGTTAAATCCAATTTATATTTCAACATATTTATATTTGAATTTCAAATCCAAATTTCAATTTATTTCAATATTTATTTTGAATTCCAAATCCAAGTTCTATTTAAAAATCAATTTATACACATATATAATAAATAAACAAATATCTTATTTTATTTGGAAAAAAATAAAATAAATTCATAATTTAATCCAAAATTATATTAATTACTAATTTAATTCAAATTTATCCCCAAAAATTTGAATAAATTACCAATTCAAATTTAACTCAAAACCGGGATCGTTGCAACTAGTTTCATCAAAATCCGAGACAGTGCCTCGGAAGGCTATTTTTATACGTTAATCAAAATGAGAAATTTCTCGAAATCAATTTAATCACTTCTAGATCAAATTTAAAAGTTTACTATCTTCCTTCTTATTCAAATATAATTTAAATTAACTTTTGAAATCATTTCATTCATATTAAATTAAAGATTTAAATTATTAAACAATTCCAAATATTAAATTTTAACAATTTAATTACCAAATAAATCGCTATATTTCAAATCCAAGTTGTTAACTTGTAAAATTGACTTTTATTTAAAATCCATTAAATATTCCAAATTCAAATGATTGAAATTTTGTATCATTACAACTTGGGTGCCCAGCACGTGAATACCATAGATGCATTAGTGTTGACATTCGAAAGTCAAAAGGCGAAATCATTATACTTAGTATCAGAGCTGATGGTTGAGCAGGAACCTGGCTTTAATGGGTATGGCTCATTAAGAGATAGGGTAATGGAATACCGTAGCATGACTCAAGTGTATTATACATATGAAAGCACTTTTGTATTTATTATAAACGCATACCATAAAGTCAATTATAAAAATGAATATTAAAGACCTTGTATAAGGTAAATTATACAATTGAATTGTCAAAGTATAGTTAACTAATGTAAGAGTTAATGATGTTTATTTATTATCCCTCGTTAATTAGTTTATTTATACTCAGCCGATTTATATGCATTAACTTTCATTTACTAATTATTGATTTGTGCTCGACTGGTTCATGAGTAGTTTTACCTCCAACCGCATGGGTAGGGTAGACAGTAATCTATGGGAATATTGAAATGAACACCTTGTGAATTTAGTTTCACGGTTTGATTATTAGGTGTTCGGTGGTAATGTTGAGTCAAAGTTAACATTTATAAATTCAATGAATGATGTTTATTTTAATATGAGAAAGATAAGTTATTTAGTAAATAAATATGTATGAAAAGAATTTATACAAGAAAGTAATTTTATATACGTATGGTATATAAGACATGATTTATAAACAAGAAAGATTAAAATGATATTTTGAGAACTTAAATCTCAGTGTCTTTCAAAATGTTTTTCAAGGTTTTGAAGAAAGTGGTAGCATTATTATTTGAAAGGAATTATTTGGAAAATTGGTTTAAGAAATTAGGATCATGGTACTTAGTAATATTTACAAAGTACTTTATACCATTTTGAAAATGATTTTGGTTAAGTCCTAAAAGCATGAATTAGATGTACTGAACTCAATCCTATCGCTTGAAAATATTTCTTGTGATGACTTCAGCATCATTAGCATTCATTTTGGAGTTTCGAAGTGGGGGATGCTACAATGATGTTTTATTAAAATAAACGAGGCTTTCGATGATTTTGGGCAGTTGAGAACTTCTGAATCGTACACAACTTGGAGTTAAGTGTTTTGTGAAAATATAAAAGATGAGTTTATATAACACTTGAATTGAGAAGGTAGTAAGTTAAAACAAGTTCTAAATTGGTTAAACATTCTAGTTAAGTAAAATTGAATTTGATGTTTTGTGTATATTTTTAGGATGTAGAGAGTATTATACGAATATGAACTTAGTTATATAATATTTATGAACTTGAAGTTATGTTTTAAGAAATTTTCCATAAATGCTTTTAGTGATATACTATTTGGATAAAAGGATGTGATAAAATAGATAGGTATTGTTATGAAACCAATAGGATAAATATGCGAGTTGTACGTAGATCATTTTATTCGTATGACAGTTCTTGATCCAATGTTCAAGCATACGATTTTGAGGTGATGTACACCGATCATAACAACATTTATCACCAGATTCTAAATGGCAAATACTTGATATGGTTTCGTGATACGATCTAAAGTTTTCTATCATAGTATATGGCTATGTAGCGAACATGGAGGTTTCTAATCAAGGAGCCTGATTGGAGTCCGAACTAGAGATGTCAAGTGGTCCATACTAGTTGGGAAGTGAAATTTATGTATTGTGCAAGTGATTAGAATTGACATTGAGTACAGTCGGTCATTTGCATCAAATGAGTTTTAGTATATGCATACTATGTTTTGTTGGCTTATAAAGAGTTTAGGTAATGAATCTTCGATTTATTATGAGGTAGCATTAATTGGCTACTAATTAATTACTTGAGGGTGTTGAGTGTATGGTACGCTTAGCAGGTTGTTTATCATCCTTGTGCGATGAGATAATTTTAAATTTGAACAAACCATGAGTTTTGTTTGCTTAGTTATTTTGAACGATGTAAAGTATTGTTATGTGGTTGTTTTTTCTGTTGCTCATGGTAGAATTTTGAGAACGAAATATTCTAAGTGGGGAAGAATGTAACAACCCAGAATTTCAAACACTTCGTATTTAAATATCTAAATTATTTAAATAATTGAATCTTTGATTTAATGTTATTAAAATGACTTAATATTCGTTTTGACCCCCTTTTAAATCATAAGTAATGATGGTAAACTTGTTTTGGAAAAATGTTTACAAAAATAAACACTTAATATTGATAATGTGAACGAAAAACGTTTTATCAATAAACAGCTTTTTAACCATCAAAAGTTGTTCATATTTTTTTTACATACACTTATTTGCTTAGGAATTAAAGAAAATGAAATAAAAATATTTTTCCATTTATGAAAATAAACTTTATGGATGATGTCATGCATGAGATAAGGGAAGAAATTTAGGAAATGAGCTTAAATGAAAAGTCCTAAAAGTTAAGTAAATAATAAAGGAGAAGTCATGTTTATAATTAATGTTATGATGGTTTTGATGGGTTGTTGGTCATTCCCCATCACATTCCTAAACCTATATAAAGAGGGGTGCATACTTAGGAAATAATCACATATATTCACAATGCTTGAGATGAAGTGGGAGGGTTGAAAATGGTGGAAGTGCTTATGCACTAATTCACTTATTACTCTCTAAACTTTTCAAAAGTTTACAAAATCATCTCCATTCTCTTCTACACTTTGTCATTAGGCCTTGAACATCATCAGAGACATGATTAGCAAGCAGTAAGGGGGACAAGGTGAGAGAAGGAGGGGGAGATTGGATGAGCTGTGAGCAAGGGAAGGAGGAAGAAGATGCGGGCTTTGGTTTGGAAGTGTTAATGGTTGGAACTTTGGGCTTGTGTTAATGAAAGGAAGCAATTCTTTAGTTCTTATAGCTTGCGCTTGTGTTTTTCAAGGATCAAAGTGAGCTATCTCACTAACTTGTTTGTATATATTGTGTGTATATATGTTGAGTTTAAATTATAAAGTTAAAGTGACATTATGTAACAATCCGGATTTTTCAACGTTTGATTTGGAATATTTAAATGGTTTTAAATATTGGATTGAAATATAAATTGTTTTTGAATACAAAAATTTTGGTTGAAACGATAGAATGAAATTAAATTTCAAAAAAATAATGATTTATCGTAATACGAAAATGGTAAATAATTGAAATTTGAATTTCATATGAATCGAGATGATTTCTAATGTTGATATAAGTTCTATTGTAACTTTAATTGGGTTAGTAAGATTTTAAAAACTGAAGTTTCTAGTGATTTCGTAAATTTTTGAAATTATCAATTTAATCGACGCGCTAAAATAGCGATCCGGAGTACGTTCTTGGATTTTGACGAAAGCAGTTCCATTGGATCCGTAATAATGTATTGATATCGAATTTCAAATTTTGTAGCAATTGGATTTACTGTTTGGCCATATGGGATAGAAACGCGTAGAAATTAATATCGAAAATTTAATATTTTAACTGGGTTCAAAAAGCTGTCTTCTCCATATGATCGAATTAGACCTCAAGACTTGTTCCATTGCGTTCGAAATAGGGATATAACATTAGAAACGACTGGCAGCACGTCTCGGTTGGAGACCGTAATTTCAGCCAGATAATTTGAAATTTAAATAGTACATTTTATTGATTTGACCTTACATTTCCTTTCCAGCTGACCTCATTTATCTCGAGCCACCCTATTACATCTCATTGCCACCCTACGTCTGAATGCGTCACACCCCTCCATTTAAAACCGTGACTTCCCCCTTTTAATTCCTCGTGTCGTTCAAACCGAAATCAAATTCAAAAGAGAAAAAGGAAAAAAAAGAAAATATAAATCGCGAATCCTGAGGCGTGGCTGCTACTGGTACGGCGAGGGGAGGGGCACGCAGCAAAGGGGTTGCTCATGTGGTGAGAGACAAGTCGTCGAGGCAATTAGGAGGGGGTTAGGGTTGGCAAATTTGTGGATTTAAAGGGGAGATAGGAAGAAGCAAGGCCGAAAATGGGTTCGTAGGGTCGAAGGGCATCTCGAGGAAGATATTGGTGATGTGCAGCTCACCATTGAAGCATCCGACATGAGGCTATGGCGAACAAACCTTCCAAGTCACGATTTGAATGAAGGCCGAGCTCGAGTAGTTGCTGATGGATGAAAAGCTTTGTTGTGTAGGAGTTCGTCGATGCTAAAGTTGCTTGATTCATGCATTGATGAGGAGGAACGGTGAAGAGAAGGTGCGGCAATGTTAAGAGGTTGTTTAGTGTGAAAGAAGATGTTCTGTAAGGTAATTAAATTTTTTGCAAATAAAGGTTAATATGGGAATTTATTTATAAACTAAGTAATTAATTAAATTTATTTTAGTTGTAAATCGATAACTAAAAATTCAATAGCCTTGTTATTTGTGGTCAAAATCGTATGAAGCCAATAGTGTTGGATTCGTAGGGCATAGGTTACATTCTAAAATTGGTTTGGAATTTTTCAAAGACAGTTGGGATTTAGATAATTTAAAATCTGGACATTCGACAAATTTAAAAATCAAGGTGAGTAAATCTCACTCATCTTGGATTACTGTTTTAATTTAAATTGTTGAAAATTAATTATTGAATGATTGGATGAATTGATAATTATTATTAATAGTTTGGATGTTATAAAAATATATATAGTAGTATATATATTAGTAGTTGGATATATCTTTCCGTCATTGGAGCAGATGAGACCCTATGGTCCCCGCATAATAGCGGATGACCTATATTACCGCGATATCCCCCCAAAGTGGGATTGGTATTTTTATGTTATCTAACATCTGTAGATGTAGGGAAGACATGGAGTTGGAATAAAGGATGTTTTTTTAAAATATGTTTAAAAATGAGACTTCTGGGAAGAATATAGAAAGAAGTTAAAAATTGACATTTAAAATAGATTGAAAAATAAATGAAAGTTATAAGAAATGGATTTATAAAAATGGAATTCTACAAATGAGATTATATTTATAAACAAGTAAAACCCAAATAAGTTTATAAATTATAAACGATGTTTATAAATAAGAGAAATTATATCAGTAGATAAACTGAGAATATAAATTCACAGTGTGAATTTATATCAATATATGAGAATCGGTTTTTGGAAAGAATAGCAGATTCTATTTTTGAAATGTAAGGACGGTTAAGAAAATGAAAATGAAATTGATGTATAGTGAATCAAGAGGGAATTATAAATTGAAATTGGTCATTGGAATTTTAAAAAAGAAAAATATATTTGTCGAGAAGTTAACATTTGTCTAAAAAAATAAAATTTTATTTATTAAACTATGTAATTTAAAAACTGGTTAGTACTGAAATACTTCGAAAATGAATTTTTCAAATATCTAATATTTATTGAAATTAAATTCTACTTTTTAAAATCGGCTTTGTAAATCGATTTGTTTATCTAAAAATGAGTTATGGATGTTTATAAAAAGTGTTTCAATATTTTAAATAATTACTTGACCATGTTTGTGACGCCCCACCTCTATACCCACGCTAGCCAAGGACACTACGGGGTAATGCCGTCGACTAAAGCGGAGAATAAGGCTGTTTAGGAGCGACCATCTATAGCCTTTCTCTAACTATCTGTTGAATACGTCGACAATTGTCACACAAGCAGATCGGCATATCCAATGAATACTTAAAACAAAAACATAGGTGGCTGGAGGATCTATCAGAACAGAATATAATAACTCAAATGTAATATACATCACAGAACAGTAGATCATCATATACACATATACAGATACATAACAGAGTATACAAACTAATACATTTTAAGTGGTATAGCAAACCACAATGTACAGACGAGTCAAAAGAATACATATCAGAGTTACAACAAAAAGGACTACACAAAAAGATTTAACAAAAAGGAGCAAGCTGGATAGTCCATGTGTAGAACCAAAATAGGCTAAGTCCAAATGCACCTAACCTGAAACATCTCGGTCTGACCCGAGTATAAATACACGTGTCGGTCTAGCTAAACAAATCAGTTAGAAAACTTAACAACAATAAACCTGCAAGGTCATAAAGTATAACAAATATCTCTAAAAGAGATACAACAATCATCTAACAAAAGATGAATCATAATAAGACAAGTCTCATATCATCGGCAACACAAATAAACAAAGGATATGAATATCCCAAAACAAGCAAAAAAGGCAATAACAAATACCAATGAAGGTAACACAAGTTCCACAAGGTAATCGCTATATTGTGCGGCTCGAAAAGACCAACACCGAAGGGCGATACCTAGAGAATATACATATTAATGAAACATCAGAAAATTGCACGTGCTCAGTACTGTATAAACAAGGATCCATGAGCCCGAAGACTCCAAACCCAATATCACTCGAGCCGTGACGAATGTCCAACTCCAAAAGCGATACTATAGGGCAACAAACCCGAAGGCACAAACCCGAAGGTACAAACCCGAAGGCAACATACCCGAAGGCAACATATCCGAAGGCAACAAACCTGAAGGAGACAGTCCGAAGACACTATCCCAAAGGCAACAAACCGTAGTGGTGAAGGTCCGGAGGCCCAGCACTGGACACCACTAACTGGCAGAATGTTTCACAACTCTCGAAAAGGAACCCGAAAAGTATTAACGTGAGTCCCATAACCACCCGTTCGCACTAAACGGTTTATTATCCGATAGTCAATCTCACACTCAAAGCAGTACAAAGTTTACCTCATCTCATCGGTAAACCAGACCAAAGGTCAAAACAGTCAATCGAATAGGTCAGGGATTAATTGGGAAGATAAACGCACGGATTCATGGTCTGTGTTTTACCTAACCATTTAATCTCCTTTCCACTTCGCTCGAAGTGCAAAATTGTGTGTGTTTTAAATAGGATTTATAAATTAGAGAATTGAGCTTTTAATACGATTGGAAGAGATCATTTTATAAAACTCGTGAATGAAATTAAAAATGAATCATCAAAGTCAAAAATGCAATAAAAACTAATTGGAACCAACAGGAATTGATAAAAATTGGAAGTTCAAACCCAAAAAGGCAAATAGGGCAAAAACAGCAGATTTAGTTGACTGGAACAGGATTTTCAGTCGACTGAATCATACCTGAAAACTTTTTATTTCCATGTTCAGTCGACTGACTTAGAGTTTTCAGTCGACTGAATCATACCTGGAAACACACGGGTTCCAGGTTCAGTCGACTGACTCAGAGTTTTCAGTCGACTGAACTGGAAAAATTTAGTATTCTCAGCCTAGCCCCCAAGGGCAAAATTCCAACAGATCGCAATCGGACGAGCGTGGATGCTAGGGGTTTACGCCAATCGGCAACCCGGCCCTATTGGCTCTTCGATGCATCACCAAAAATGTGATCAAACAACAAGGCTATGATTTTTAGAGTTTTAACTTCAAAACTCCAAAATTTGCAACATTCATAAAACCAATCCAAATCCAAAAGCAATTGCACATGAATAAATGTTAGGAATTCATACCTAACAACATAGATGGATATTGGCATAGATGTGAGATAAAATCTCACCCTTTTTAACTCAAAAACAAAGATTGGAAGCCCAATTGCAAAGAAAAGACCAACCACTCTCCACTTCAACTCTACTAACTTCAATCTGAGATCAAAACAAGTATTTCCTAAGTTAGGTTTAGGAAACTTTCTGAAATTGAAGAAGAAAAGAGTTGGAGAAGATGAAGAGGAGGCTTACCAATAGCTTCTCTTTGATTTTGGAGCAAGAATTCAAGTTTGCAAAGTAAACTAGGGCTTGGAATTTCTAATTCCTCTTCCTTTCCCCCATTTTCAGTTTTAGCTAGAGTTTAGGAAATGAAAATGAGTGAATGGGGAAGAGAGGGACCGAGTTAGGGTATTAAGCTAGCAAGTGGAATGAACCCAAACCCAAAACCCAATAGAAAAAGTAGCAAAATTCGACTTACTCCAAACATATCAAAGTTTATACTTAAAAAGATCACAAACGCCAGTTTGGACTCAATGGAGGTGGTTTTGAGCCCCAATTCGGACGTTTGCAAAAAGTGGCTTTTCGGACCCATAAATCCGACTAACGAAGCTATATTTAAATAAAATATTTAAATATATAATCGTTAAATATGCGGGTTGTTACAGATCTCCCCTCCTTACAAAATTGCGTCCTCGCAATTCCCAGAGACGATATTTTAACCACTACATACATACATCATCCCAAAAAGAAAAGGAAAAAAGCTTGAGATGAAAAGATATTCTCACCATTGCCAAGCCAAGATAGAAAACCCGGATAAGATCGCTCGATAAACTCTCTGGTTTCCCAAGTACAGTCATTGGGGTTAGTGGACCATTGAATTTTAACGAGCGACACGTCCTTGTTCTGAAGGTGTCGCACCTCCGTGTCAAGTACGCGAATAGGCTGCTGTACAATAGATAAGTCCGGTGAGATCTCAAGTTCTTGCAAATCAGGAGAATCGATAACAGAATCCGACTCTCGAAGACACTTCCGAAGTTGAGAGACGTGAAATACGTCATGAATGCCAGATAAATGAGCTGGAAGTGAAACTCTATAAGCCATAGGGCCGATACGTTTAGTAATAGAAAATGGTCCTATAAAGCGAGAAGCCAATTTCCCAGTCGTACTAAAGCGCATCACCCCTTTCAAAGGAGAAACACGAATAAAAACAAGATCACCATCTGAGAATTCGAGAGGCTTCCTACGGTTGTCCGCGTAGGATTTTTGGCGGCTCTGTGCCTCTTTCATTCTCAAACGAATAAAGTCAATCTTCTCTGAAGAGTCACGAACAAAATCTGGGCCAAGAATAAGCTTCTCCCTAGATTCCAACAAACAAGAAGGTGATCAACATGACCTTCCATATAAAGCTTCGAAAGGGGCCATATCGATACTAGACTAAAAATTATTATTGTAGGAGAACTCTACAAGAGGTAGGTGATCCTCCCACCTACCACCAAAATCAAAAATACAGATACGGAGGAGATCTTCCAAGATACGATTCACCCGTTCAGTCTGTTCGTCAGACTGTGGATGATAAGCTGTGCTAAAATTAAGCCTTGTTCCCAAAGCTTGCTGAAGACTCCGCCAAAATGGCTCGTGAATAAAGGATCACGGTCACTCACAATAGAACTAGGAACACCGTGAAGTCTCATGATTTCCTTGATATATAACTTAGCCAAATGCGAAGCAGTCCTATTAGACTTAATAGGAACAAAATGAGCAGATTTAGTGAGGCGATCAACAATAACCCAGATGCTAGAATGGTCTGATCTCGAACGAGGTAGGCCGTCAATGAAATCCATAGAAATCTGATCCCATTTCCATAATGGAATCTCTAGAGGCTGAAGAAGACCCGAAGGACGCTGATGTTCGTCCTTAATTCGCTGACAAGTTATGCAATTACTCACATAACTCGCCACATCGCGCTTCATGCCTTCCCAATAATAAAGACGACGCATATCGGCATACATCTTACTACTACCAGGATGGATAGTATACTTAGAACGGTGACAGTCATCAAGAATGTCATGCCTAAGTGAAAAATCAGAAGGCACAAAAAGATGGTTCTTCTTACGAAGACACCCATGAGAATCAATGCTAAAATCCCGCAACGCCTCATCACAGGATCCAGACTCACAAAGCTGAATAAGATGCAACAAATCAGGATCACGCCGCTGAGCATCGGCAATACGATCCAATAAAATGGGTCAAGCTCCCAAACTAAATAATAGAATAGGAGAATCAGAAGATGAACCTCTATTACGAATTTCACAAAAACATAGAGTCTCAAGAATGTTCCATTCGGCAAGCATCATAGGAACAACAGCCGAATGTTTGCGACTAAGCGCATCAACAACACGATTACCCTTTCCAGAGGTATACTGGATATCAAAATCATAGGTGGCAAGAAACTCGAGCCAACGCTGTTGCCTCATATTGAGTTCCTTCTGAGTGAACAAATACTTCAAGGATTTATGATCGGTATAGAGAATGAAATGCTCGCCTAATAAATAGTGTCGCCAAATCTTCAAGGCGAAGACAACGGCGGCTAACTCAAGATCATGAGTGGCATAGCGAACTTCATTCGAACACAGTTGCCTAGAAGCATAAGCAACTACCCGATCCTTCTGCATAAGAACAACACCGAGACCACCACCACAAGCATCCGTGTAAACAACAAGATCATGATTCCCTTCGGGAACCACTAAAATAGGAGCATTAGTGAGAAGTTCCTTTAATGTCAGGAAGGAAGCTTCGCACTTGTCAGACCAATTATAACGAATGCCTTTTTGAGTAAGGATGGTGAGAGGAAGCACAACATGGGAAAAATACTTAATGATCCGACGGTAATAACCCGCCAATCCAAGGAAACTACGAATCTCATGTACATTCTCAGGCCTCTTCCAATTCTGGATGGCCTCGATCTTTGAGGGATCGACTGAAATGCCGTCGGAAGATACTACATGGCCTATGAACTTAACCTTATTCTCCCAAAAATGGCACTTGGAGAATTTGGCTCTAAGCTGATGACGGAGAGTACTCAAGACAATTCTCAAGTGATTAGCATGCTCGGCTTCAGACTTAGAATAAATAAGGATATCATCAATGAATACAAGGACGAACTTATCGAGATATTCGCAGAATACTCGATTCATGAGATCAACAAAGAAAGCAGGAGCGTTCGTCAAACCGAACGGCATAACGAGCCACTCAAAAGAACCATAACGAGTGCAGAAAGTAGTACGAGGTATGTTATCCTCCGAGACTCATAACTGATGAAAACCCGTGGTATGGTCGAGCTGAGAAAAGACCTTAGCACCACTCAATAAATCGAACATATTTTCGATCCTAGGCAATGGATACCTATTCTTGATGGTTAACTCGTTAAGCTTGCGATAGTTAATGCAATGCCTAAGAGTTCCATCGGACTTCTTCACGAAGACGACCGCGGATCCCCACGGAGAAAAACTGGACTGAATCAACTGCTTGGACTCAAGCTCTAAAAGCTGCTTCTTGAGTTCCTCATTTTCTTTTGTAGACATCCTCGTGGGAGGACGGCTAACTGGCTGCGCGCCTGGAATGAGATCAATGCGGAACTCAATTGCCCGCTTAGGTGGCAAACCCGAAACAGGCTCAAAAACATCAGAAAAGTCGCAAGCAATAGGAATACAAGATATATCATCATCATCTCAATAATCAAGAGAATATAAAGCCATTTCAGAATTATCCACATCCCGAAGGACAAGTGATAGCTGAGTAAATGAATCTGGATGTTGAAGATATAAAATCCTCTCAGAAAAAATAATACTGGCATCGTATCTCACTAGCCAGTCCATTCCCAAAATCATATCAAATCCTAAACAAGAAATAACATGCAGATTCACACGAAAGGAAAACCACATAAAACAATCTCAATATCATCACAAAGCATGCTAAGGGTCGCAGATCCTCCAATTGGATTCGCAATCTTCAATGAAGTAACCATACAAGAAACATCCAAAGATAAATCATCGACGAGCTACTTCGATACGAAAAAATGTGAAGCACCCGTACCGAAAAGAACTCGTATACTATGCCCATGAAATAAAATAGAGCCTTCCAAAATAGATGGAGATATACCTTTGGGCTGAGAAGGACCTTCAGAAGCCTTGGCATCATTAAGCTTGCCGGATTTGGCACTAGCTAGAATAATAAGGCAAGTGGAAACATGATGACCTTCCTTTTTGCAATAGCGACAGAAGAGAGGCTTAGGACAAGCTCGAATCATATGATCAGAAGAACCACAATTGAAACACTTCCGAATGGAAGGTGTTCCAGAAGGCTGAGTATGAGAATTAGAACCACCAGTCTTCTTCTTCTTAGAAGCAAAAGATCTGGACTTCAGAAATGGAAACTGCTTCTTGTTGGGGTTTTTTGAATCCTCAACATCATCACCACTATCACACTCCTTCTCAATAGCTTCGATATGAAGTGCCGAATCAACCAACTCCTCAAAAGAGAGCTTAAGCTGGAGCAACAAAGACTTCTTAAGATATTTCTTAAGACCAGAGACAAACTTCAGATTCTTCTTATAAGAACTGCTAATGAATTCAAGACCATACTTAGATAAAGCCTCGAATGATGCAACATACTCAGAAACAGAAGATGTCCCTTGCTTCAACTTAAGGAAGCGACGGGTCAATAAAACTTTTTTAGATTCAGGAACGAACTTGAGTTCGAATCGGCCCCGAAACTGAGTCCAAGAAAGAGTAGACTCATCAATTTCGGCTATAACAAGCTCATACCAATCAAGATCACGCTCTTGTAATAAGCTAGAAGTTACAAGAACTCTATCATGATCAGACAGATCCATACGAGAGAAGATACGCTCGCACGTGAGAAGCCAAGCTTGGACTTCAAGAACAGACTCGAAGCCTTTAAACGGATTTCCTCCAAGATGATTAAAATCACTGCATAGGCATGCAAAGGCAGACTTGCGAGGTGGAGATACTCGAGTAGAAACTGGAGGCTGAGTGCTCCTAAACAACTCCAAAAACTGATCGACAGACATATAAACACCATTCGGATGCGAGCTACTGGATTGCCCAACACCCGAGCGTCGTCCCCTGCCTCTTCCAGCCATACGCTGGAAGTTAAGATAAGAACAAGATTATTCACAAGGTAGATATCACCAATCCAAATATGGAATACTACGGAACAAAATGTATTCCTAGACGTATTCCCAATTTCTATCTACCACCAAAGGCAAAGAAGGAATAGAGGTAAGATGATTCAAAGATTTGTATCACTTATTACTCTTTGATGTATCGTAATATATGCTTCTATTCTGTGTTTATCATATTTTGTTCTGAACCTCGCTCTGATACCAAGCTGTGACGCCCCACCTCTATACCCACGCTAGCCAAGGACACAATGGGGTAATGCCGTCGACTAACGCGGAGAATAAGGCTGTTTAGGAGCGACCATTTATAGCCTTGCTCTAACTATCTATTGAATACATCGACAATTGTCACACAAGCAGATCGACATATCCAATGAATACTTAAAAAAAACCATAGGTGGCCGGATGATCTATCAGAACAGAATATAACAACTCAAATGTAATATACATCACAGAACAGTAGATCATCATATACACATATACAGATACATAACAGAGTATACAAACTAATACATGTCAAGTGGTATAGCAAACCACAATATACAGACGAGTCAAAAGAATACATATCAGAGTTACAACAAAAAGGACTACACAAAAAGCTTTAACAAAAAGGAGCAAGCTGGATAGTCCAAGTAGAACCAAAATAGGCTAAGTCCAAATGCACCTAACTGAAACATCTCGGTCTGACCCAAGTATAAATACACGGGTCGGTCTAGCTAAACAAATCAGTTAGAAAACTTAACAACAATAAACCTGCAAGGTCATAAAGTATAACAAATATCTCTAAAAGAGATACAACAATCATCTAACAAAAGATGAATCATAAGAAGACAAGTCTCATATCATCGGCAACACAAATAAACAAAGGATATGAATATCCCAAAACAAGCAAAAAAGGCAATAACAAATACCAATGAAGGTAACACAAGTTCCACAAGGTAATCGCTATATTGTGCGGCTCGAAAAGACCAACACCGAAGGGCGATACCTAGAGAATATACATATCAATGAAACATCAAAAAATTGCACGTGCTCAGTATTGTATAATCAAGGATCCTTGAGCCTGAAGACTCCAAACCCAATATCACTCGAGCTGTGACGAATGTCCAACTCCAAAAGCGATAATATAGGGCAACAAACCCGAAGGCACAAACCCGAAGGCAACATACCCGAAGGCAACATATCCAAAGGCAACAAACCTGAAGGAGACAGTCAGAAGACACTATCCCAAAGGCAACAAACCATAGTGGTGAAGGTCCAAAGGCCCAGCACTGGACACCACTAACTGGCAGAATGTGTCACAACTCTTGAAAAGGAACCCAAAAAGTATTAATGTGAGTCCCATAACCACCCGTTCGCACTAAACCGTTTACTATCTGATAGTCAATCCCACACTCAAAGCAGTACAAAGTTTACCTCATCTCATCGGTAAACCAGACCAAAGGTCAAAACAGTCAATTGAATAGGTCGGGGATTAATTAGGAAGATAAACGCACGGATTCATGGTCTGTGTTTTACCTAACCATTTAATCTCCTTTCCACTTCGCTCGAAGTGCGAAATTGTGTGTGTTTTAAATAGGATTTATAAATTAGAGAAGTGAGCTTTTAATACATTGGAAGAGATCATTTTATAAAACTCGTGAATGAAATTAAAAAGGAATCATCAAAGTCAAAAATGCAATAAAAACTAAGTGGAACCAAAAAGAATTGATAAAAATTGGAAGTTCAAACCCAAAAAGGCAAATTGGGCAAAAAAAGCAGATTCAGTTAACTGGAATAGGATTTTCAGTCGACTGAATAATACCTGGAAAATTTCTGTTTCCAGGTTCAGTCGACTGACTCAGAGTTTTCAGTCGACAGAATCATACCTGGGAACACACGGGTTCTAGGTTCAGTCGACCGACTCAGGGTTTTCAGTCGACTGAACTGGAAAAATTCTGTATTCTCAGCCTAGCCCCCAAGGGCAAAATTCCAACAAATCGCAATCGGACGAGCGCAGACGCTAGGGTTTATGCCAATCGGCAACCCGACCCTATTGGCACTTCGATGCATCACCAAAAACATGATCAAACAACAAGGCTATGATTTTTAGAGTTTTAACTTCAAAACTCCAAAATTTGCAACATTCATAAAACCAATCCAAATCCAAAAGCAATTGCACATGAATAAATGTTAGGAATTCATACCTAACAACATAGATGGATATTGGCATAGATGTGAGATAAAATCTCACCCTTTTTAACTCAAAAACAAAGATAGGAAGCCCAATTGCAAAGAAAAGACCAACCACTCTCCACTTCAACTCTACTAACTTCAATCTAAGATCAAAACAAGTATTTCCTAAGTTAGGTTTAGGAAACTTTCTGAAATTGAAGAGGAAAAGAGGTAGAGAAGATGAAGAGGAGGTTTACCAATAGCTTCTCTTTGATTTTGGAGCAAGAATTCAAGTTTGCAAAGTAAACTAGGGCTTGGAATTTCTAATTCCTCTTCCTTTCCCCCATTTTCAGTTTTAGCTAGAGTTTAGGAAATGAAAATGAGTTAATGGGGAAGAGAGGGACTGAGTTAGGGTATTAAGCCAGCAAGTGGGCTGAACCCAAACCCAAAACCCAATAGAAAAAGTAGCAAAATTCGACTTACTCCAAACATATCAAAGTTTATACTTAAAAAGATTACAAACGCCATTTTGGACTTAATGGAGGTGCTTTCGAGCCCCAATTCGGACGTTTGCAAAAAGTAGCTTTTCGGACCCATAAATCCGACTAACGACGCTATATTTAAATAAAACATTTAAATATATAATCGTTAAATATGCGGGTTGTTACAATGTTTTAAAAATAAATTATTATTCTTTTAAAAATATTAATTATTATATATATAGTTTAAAGGTAAGTGATTGAAGTGATTTATATATACCCTCGAGAATTGTAAAGTTAGTAAATGAAGATGGTTTTGTAAGAGGAATGTTATAACGGGTTTCTAGAAACTTGAGAAATTTCTAATTTTTTTTAGAGACAAGAATTTCAAAAATGGGTCTGGATTTAGGAAAGAAGCTATAAATTGTTAAATGGGATTATAAATAGGTATAATCGGATTTCGAAAATTGTAAAAAGGAATTTAATAAAATTCATGAGATTTGTGAGATAAGTTATAAAATATTTTGTAAATGTCGATATTAGAAATGGTTTTGGAAAATAAACTTGCAATATTTTCCTAAATATAGAAATACAAGATTTGGAAATATTTTAGCAACGAAATGATTTTTAAAGAATTATCTTCCTAAGTAATGAATTATAAAGGGAATTTTGAATATTTCTAAGTGTTGGGATGGGTTAAAAAATATCCTGTTATGGATATAGGTATTTGAGTTGTTTCAAATATTGAAATATTGGAAGAAATTTGGATATATATCTTTGTAAAGATATTTTGAAATAAATGTTTTGAAAGATTTAAATAAGGCCTAGTGACTGTTTATGGATGTTATTTGACAGTTAAATAACCGACTGTCAAATTCGGTTAAATTCGTTGATCGTTTCAAAGAGACCGGATCAGATTTAATTATCCAAAAACCACTTTGATTTGATTTGTGCGTTACGAATTGTGATATCTCGAAGCTAATGGAGATGGTTATATTGAAGGAGATTCGGTTTGTTCAGACCCAGAAAAACTTATATGGATGAATGCTATCATTGCATTACTTGCTTGGAAGGCAGTGTTAGCATTCCAAGGATGAATGTTATTCTAAAGGTAAACGTTGCCTCAAGCCTCATCAACTGGGAAATTGACTAAAAATGGACATGCATCAGGGCTAAGTGGGTCGCTCCCATTAGGGTATGTTATCACTTTTCTAGATACCCTCAGATATATATTATAATTATGGTAATGGTTGCGCATGGAAAGAGAGCGCTCGCTAAGAGTGGGAACACCCGGGGTGATAACATATTCTGTACTAGTAGTCAAGTGCTAGGTCAGTCCTGTGTGGCAGGGTACAAGATGTTCTTGTCAGACCCGGGTGCATTAGTATAGAGACGCACTCATCGGAAGGTAGTTCCTTACCTGGCCATAGTATGGAATCCATTCCCCAATAAGCGCCATACGGTTTTGATTGTATACCAACTATGCTGAAACATAAGATGTAAGCATTTCATCTATTTTCTAATTTACTTTCTATAGAGATTATTATAATATTAGATGATTTTGATATAAAATGTTTTGGTTATCGTAAGGTAAAAACCCATCGTGTTCATGTGTGACGTGGTCTTACGAGATACCTTTGTTTTTCAAAGGATTTTGAAAATAGTAATAATTCAAATGAATTGTGTTTTCTCATGCTTGTTTTTCAGACTGACTAAGATCTTGTTTTATTATAATGCTCGGCTCAGACCGAGTATTACAGATTCAGGTTAGGATGCTATGGAGCTCAAGAGATGAGCTGGACGATTTCAGGCGTATATCACGTATTTGATTATATTTCGTTATGTGTGCAGACTGAATAGTCAGCACTGGTGAGGACAAGTTATTATAACTATTCATATTGATTGTTGATTTTTATACTCTAATGATTGTACATATATATTAACAGCTATAGATTCTTTGTATAATTTTTTTTATTATATATTTTATTTTGTTCTGCTACGACTGTGAGATTCTATATTGCTTTTTATGATCTTGAATCCTTTCTTCTTCACCCTTAAGATTTGTATATCTGTTCAATTTGATTTGGACGCGTGTGATTTAGTGTTGACTCAAAGGGTACGAATATATGGGTCGTTACATATTAAGTAAAATTATGAACTTTGGACCCCTCTTGCTTTTGAAGGCAAATGATAACTTTATATTGTATAATGTCACTTCTATTTCTCTCTTAAACATGTGGCATGACCTTGGCTTGATGTTTAAATGGTTATTTAACTTATGTGTTAAACTGAAGCAGGTATGAAGGTGTTTAAAGCGAGAATGGTCGTTATAAATGCACTTTCGAATACCTTGCTTTCAGGAATTTGTATAATAAATGGAAAGATGTTCTTAGGGATTTATTTCCATGGTTTTTAAGTACCCTAAGGATAGTGCTTACTATAATAATTTCAAGTCTTAAATCATATGTTTAAGTGGTTAAAAGTAGACACAAAGATTATGCTTTTCTATGTTGTTTTAACAAGGACTTTTAACAACATTTACAAATGCTATGGTAAGTTGCTTATTGTTTTGAGTGTTTAAAGTGCGGCGATTTTCATGATTTAAAAGGATTCTAAATTCTTTTCTTTACAAATTTTTTTTATGTAAGTTCTTATAAAATGTATTTGAGTATGAAAAAAAGAATAGATGTTTAAATATAGTTTTAATGATTATTTATGATGTTTGAAAGTAAAGTGCGGCAAACTATGAAACATGTTTTTAATCAAACTTCTAAATTAGTTATTTTCAAGTAATATTTTACATAGATATTTAAAACCTATTTACAAGAATTTATAAAGTGTTATTTATATATATATAAGTTTTGATAAAGGTGTTTCACTAGGTTTAACACTAAAATCCAACAAGTAAACCTATCTGTTTATGAGATTTTAGAATGAAGCATCTAGGCAAGGCTTTGATACAACCAATGCTCTAACTTAACTGGTTTTACTCTTGAACGAGGAATAATACAAGTTGAAATGTTGAAAAATTATGAATCTTGTTGTTTATTTACTTGTTTAAAAAAGTAATTAACTTTTCTTAGTGCTACATGCCGACGAAGTAGGCTTATCTATTTCTGAGAGTTAAAGATTGACGTTAAGTAGGGATGGAGCAATAGAGCTCTAACTTACTTTTTCCCTCTTAAACGAGGAATGGTTAAGTTGGGAATGTCGGAAATGGGTTAACAAGGTTATTTGTTACTTTTTTATGGAAATCATTAATACTACACTTAACACTAAAGCCGACGAAGTAGGTTTATCTATTTCTATGAGTTAAGATTGATGTCGAGTAGGGACGGGGTAATAGAGCTCTAACCTACTTGGCTTCCCTCTTGAACGAGAAATAGTTAAGTCAGGAATGTCGAAAATGACTTAACTATATGGACGTTGATTTGTATAAATAATTGCTTGAACAAGATAATCGATTAGTCAACTATCAAATTTAACCAAGTATTATCTTGGATATTTAAAGGAATGTTTAAAAGATGATATAAGCATGGTATGGTTTTGGGTTTATTGCGACAATATGTTAATAACATTAATCTTTAACCTGTTCTGAATATACTTATGAAGGTAAATAGATAATTAAAATGAATGTTTAAAGATAAGCATAAGTGAAACGATTTTGGATTTGCAATGACAACGTATATGTAGCATTAGTCTTAACCCTTTGAATAGATTTTCGAAAGTACTTAGATTCTTAAAATGGATATTTTGAAGAAATTAAGTCTAAGATACATGTTATGCTTATCAAAAATGGATATTTTTGAAGGAAATGGTCTTGGAGAGATCGGGATCAATAGGTGTTTTGTTTATCAAAAATCACTTTAAGTCTAAGATTCGTGTTCTATCTCTTGAAAGTGGATTTGTTTGAGATGCAAAAATCTATGTGGAGATTCAAGATTTATTTAAGATGATCAAACACAGGTAGTTATTCGTGATCTATTCAGGATGTAGGAATGCATATGTGATTTCAAGATCTGTTGAGATGCTGGAATCCATGTTTGGTTTCAAGGTCAATTCGAGATGTAGGGATACAATTTGGGATTCATGTTTCGTTCGAATGATGAAGACTCGTGTAGAAGTTGATGAATGTGACCTCGACATCGGAAATGATAAAAAAAGAGTAGGGGCATTGCTTAGGGTTTTGCCGACCCGCGATAGTATATTATCACTCTAGATCTAGAGTATGCTTATCGACGTTGCACGTGGGAGTGATGATATTCGAGATTATGTATTTCGATGTGGACCGGTTGGGGTTTTCCTTAATGGTATATTCTATCTAGAGATATATGGTGCTCAAACTTAGTTTCTGACCCTTGTGCATGTAGATAGAATTTTGACTTGATCGGAGGGATCTGCACGGAAAATCCATTATGCAAACATTCCTTATCGACTTTGATTGCACCCTCTAATATGCTATTGAATGTAACCAATGTAACCAGCTATGTTATAATATTTATATTCTACACCCTAGACATTATCTATTCTATCACCTTATGTACCTATTTGATAATGGTTTTTTTAGGGGATAACCGTTATGGCATTCCATGCGGTCCCAAAAGTACAGTTATATGTTGATCACATGTTTCTTGAGTTTATCATACCAAACTTATGTCTTGACGAGTGGTTTTTTTCTAAATTCCTTGCATGCTCTTTCGAATAGTCGGAGAAAGACAAGTTTTCGTTGATGTTCTTTGGAGCTCGAGAAGACGAGTTGGATGTTTCACCTACCGTAATATTCTTATTTTTGCTGCATTATGATATTGTATGTATCAGCAATGGTGTGGATATGTTGGTATAACTGCCCAGACCAATGATGGTACTTATGTTTTGTAACTCTGAAATTTCTGTATCGGGGTAACCCTGATACTATGTATTGTCGTTTCACTATTAGATTTTGATATTGTGTTCCTTCTTTCTTGTTCTTGTTCCTTTTATTTTTATTTTACGCTAACAATTCATCTTTCCAGCATTTGGAAGTTCGACAGATGAATTGTAACGACCTGTACTTTTGACTATTGTAAGCTATTAAATTTAATGTAATTATTGGATATATGGGTAGAAATAAAAATTTAAGGATTTAGTAATATTGATTTATTGGATATTTAAATTGTTTAAATTTAATATTGAAAATTATTTGAATAATTGAATTCGGAATTTAATGAGAATGAAAATGACATTGAAAATTGGTTTAAATTTTATTTAAATATGAATGAAGATGTTTAAATTGGATTTAAACGTGGAAAATTAAAAATTGGAAATTTTATATTTTAAATTGACGAGTAAAAAATAGTCATTTTGATCACTGTCTCAGATTTTGGCAAAAACCAGTTTCGTCGAATCCGTAATAGTGAATTATTATAGGATATCAAGTTTCTTAACGATCGGTCTTGTCGTTTGGCCGTGCGAGCTTGAAACGCGTAGAAATTTATTTTATAGTTTAATTATAATACTTCGATTTGAAAAGCTATCTTCTGCATACGATCGAATTAGACCTTGAAACTAATTCCATTATGTTCGGAATGGGGGTATAACATTATAAATGCCAGACGACACGCTTCGTTTGGAGCTCAAGAATTTCAAGTGCTTATAGGTGAGATATTTCTAATAAATAATAATAATATATAACAACCAAATCCTACCCGTACATCACGCTACCACTCTTCTTTCTCCCGTCTAAGTTTTAAAACGAGCAGATGTAAGACAGTAAAAAGAAGAGGCTACTCGATTTTTTTTTAAAAAGAACGACGAAGCGATAGTCATGACTTCACCTAGGAAGGTGTGCAGTGAAGAGTGACCGCCTGGAGGGTTGTCGAAGTCTCGACGATGGAGCGAGGTTGTTCTTGGTCATTCAAATTTAGGGTTTCTGTAGAGGTTGACCGGCGTGGCGTGGATATGGACTCGACGGTGGCGGTGATGAGGCAGATTTCAGGTCGGTGATGGCGTTAGCGATCATACATTTATAAAAAAAACAGGAGTCGCATTGCTGTTGGGAAGGAAACAAAATGAGGATATGCGAACTTGAACGTGGAAGAAAAGTTGCACGATGTGCTGTTGTCGGAGTTGGATTAAGGTTAATTTCAATTAATTATAATGTTGGATTATCTTAATGAAATTTTATAATTATCGTTTTAAATATTGCTTAACTTTTGCTCACAAAATCGGTTTCGGACGAATCAAATCAAGTTGAAATCGTATCGACGAAAGCTTCGGAATGTGATTGAAGTGGGATTATTTGGAGCTGAAATAATTTCAGTTCAATTAGAAGGTGAGTGTTTTTATACACTCACATTTGACTAATATATATTTTTATGTTAGAAATTTTTTATATCGCAAATTGATTTAAATTTATTGATGATTGTTTGATAAATTTAATTGTCATTTAATTAACATCTGAACAAATCAATATGATTTTAATTGATAGTTAAATTAAATTTGAACTTAACTGCTAGTAAAATCCCTGATTATTGATAAATTGGTTAATTGTTGTGAATTATTGATTATTTGGATGATTGATTGTGATGGACGAAAATTGGCTGATAATTGAATGATTGGAAGTTTATTTATTTTTTATATATCCTGTTATCATCCGGTATGTTATTTACAGTGTATAAAACTGTAAATTGAATTATTTCAAACAAATTAAGAAATAGGTTGAATGATATATACATATGACATTTAATTTGGATTGAAATGATATATATCCATCCCTGGAATTAAATTGAAATAATTGGTTCACTTGGCCACAGGATAGAGAATTATATACGGACACCGGGTTGGTTAAATTAAATGATTTTAAAATTTTAAGTTGAAATTATTTAAATGATTTGATTTAAAGTAAAAAAATTCAAATTTATGGAAATTGAATTATTTTAAATTGGAACTCGGAATGTTGAAATTTAAATTTGAAACAAAATTGTTTAATTAATCGAAGCTGAGATATTTAAGTTATAATCGGAATATGATGTAGATTTCATAAAATTGTTTTGTTTTGGAAGATTGGACTTTTATTCGAACTTTGAATATTTCTAAGAAAAAGGTGATATAATATGATATTTAGAAATTGAGTTTAGAATTTAATTATATTTTAAGTTTGGGATTTTAAATTTAATATTAAAGGAAATTTTGATTTAAGTGTTTTAAATCAATATTTTCGAAATCAAACTCGTAATATATATAAACTGAAATGTTTTAAGTTTGGAAATGGAGTTGAAATTATTTTGTGATTGGAACTTAAATTAATTTGGAATTGGAGTTGAAATTAATTTGAGATTGGAATTTAAATTAATTTGGAATTAGAATTTTTAAAACAATTTGGAATTGGAGTTGAAATTAATTTGGAATTGGCATTAAAAATAACTTGGAATTGAAATTAAAATTCAACTTGAAATCGAAATTGAATCAAGTAAACCGAAATGAAAATTGATTTGGATTGGAAATTTTGGAATTGAATCAGTTTGGCATGGAAACAATTTTTAAATAAATTATTTTAGTATAAACTATTTCAAATCTATATGTTTAATTCAGACTATTTTAATTTTCCCAACTATTTTACTATATAAACCATTTTAATATTCAAACTATTTTGACTCTTTAACTATTTTAAAACTATTTTTTAAAATTCAAACTGGTCAAAGGGAGGAATGTTTACATTTAAATCTTGGATTTCAATGCGAATTGGGTTAAAGCAAATTATAACCAAAACTGTAATTCAAATCAAGTTTTGAAGTGAAATCGATATATCGAGTTGAATTAACAATTGAAGTAAAGAAAATGGTTTTTGAAGAAAATATGATGATATAGAAATGGATTTGATTTTGAAGCAAATATGATGATTTCGAAATGGACATGGTATATTTTGAGTAAATACGAGGATTTCGAAATGGATTTGATTTTAAAGCAAATATGATATTTTGATATCAAGTATGAATTATTTTCGAAATATAAAAGTACCAAACGGCGTGTAAAACGACGTTTGGTTGTTAAAGAGACCGGGGCCTCTTATTGGCATGCTCTCTGTAAATATTGGAACCACTTTAACAACTGTGTATGCGGTGGATGATATCCAGAATGTAGTGGTTGAATCGGCGACGCTTACTGGACTGAAACAAGAGAACGATGATGGATAGCTTAGACACTCGTGGCATAATTAAAATGACAAAAACAGGAGCCTATGACTGACCATTGAGGTTAGCTACCTCTTGCGACATTGATCCCTCGTATTACTATTGTGATTTCATGTTCGATGGGTGCATCTTTTTGTCTGTTGGATTGATTGTCGCGGTCGGCCACGAATAGGTTATGACCAGCCAGAAAGGATAAACTGGTAGAATCCTACCTTGGGAATTTCCTCGCATGCCTTGTCATATTTATCCCTATGCGAGCCCATTACGATTTTGGTATAGAACTGTGCAAATGTGTTAAGGTGGATCATTGTAAAGCCTTAATGCTATTTTGATATTTATTTCACTGATAGACATTATCTATTATAGCGCATACTATTATATATAGATAGTTTGATAGATCCTTAGGAGATGGAAAATCCCGTAACATCTCTTAAGTTATTGCACTCATAATTTGTGACAGTGATTTGACTTACATAAGAGTATTTTAGTCCTAACTCAAGTGTTTTGTCTTTTCATTACGCTCGTTTCAGTTTTGAGTTTTTCAGCGTATTGAAGATTATTCTCCAGAGGATAAAGGCGAGGATTTTGGTATATTGCTATTATTATTTTCCCTGGCATCATGATATTCAACTGTATTGATTATTTATCCCTGGCGTATATATAACTCTGATAAATGTGTATAGATTATAATCAAATGTATAGTAAACAGCTAAGCAATTGTTTATTTGATTATTATATTTTATCCTTTCCGCTGTGAGATTCTATGTTTTGTTTTCTTCCTCTTCTTATTTTTCTTATTTAACCCCATTGATTATCTACGTTCAGGATTGTTTAAGTTGAACATATGTAGATTATTGTCGATTTAAACCTTTCGAAATGTGGGTCGTCACATGAATACCGTGGATGTGTTAATGTCGACATTCGGGGATCGAAAAGACGAATCGTCATAGCAATTTATTTGTATGTTTTGTAGTGTATGAATATATTTAAACCATTTATAAATTATAGTAAATATTTTTTTTCTGCTGCAAAGCCAAGAAGAATATATATGTGTGTGTGTAAATATATGTATAAATATTAAATACATACATACGTACATACATATACATACACACACACACACAGATATATATATATCCAAATTATAATAATAAATGTTGTTTAATACTTATAAAATACATAATAAATATGTGTTTACCTAGTCATGAGCATGGCTTAGATATTATTTTTTAAAATTTTTAAATATATTTTATTGTAAATATTCGTACTAATATTATTATAATATTAATAAAAAATTATTTTTGAAACATGTAATAAATTTTTAGTAAATTTTGATATTTTGTAATTTTGAATATTTAATATATAATTTTGAATTTTAAAATCAATTCTAACATAAAATTTAAATTTTTCGCCAATAATTAAATATTTATAAATTATAAAAATGGTATATTTTTAATATTTTGTTGACGGCATATTATGTATTAATTTAATTTTGTAAAATATAAAAAATAATTTATAATATTTATATTATTAATAAAGAGAATGCAATGAATATGATTTCCACGATGTCCTTTAGGAATTACCAAAATGCACTACATCAATCAACGGAATCTCGCCATCGATTTGCAGCCTCAATCACCATTCATTTACCAACCACTCATCAATGGAATTTCACCATCAATTTACTTAAAATAAAAGTGTCATGACTACTAATGCTTCAGCACTTAAAGCATACATCTATCGATGAATGTTTTATTAAATACAAAAAAATACTTGTAACTGTATATTCACGAACGTGCGATTTACAATAATATATATAATTAATTAATATGATTAATTGATTTAAATTATCAAAAAAATTCCAACTGTACATGAAGGATACACCGACGCATATTGGAATACTTTATCTAATGATTCTAAAGCAATGAATGACTATATTTTTTATAGCTGGTAGAGTTGTTTCTTGGAAATTCATGGAAAAGACCATTTTGGCTTAGTCCGCTATGGAGTTTGAGATGATAGCAGTTGCAACATCTAGTGAAGAAGCGAATCACTAAAGAAATCTGCTAGCCGAAGTACCTTTATGAGAAAAACTGATACCAGCTTTGTTGATCCATTCCAATAGTACCACAGTTATTGCAAAAGTTTAGAACCATTATTATAACAGTAAGAGACTGTTAGTCCCTGAGAAGTTGGTTTTGATGAAAACAACCTTAGGAATTGTTATAAAATATAAATACTAACATTATAGTTTAGATATATATTTATATGCATGATTTAACCATGCAGGTACCAAGAATGAAGACTGTATGGTATAGAGATTCAAGACTGAAGATATCAAGATTGAAGACTCATGAGTATCAGATTATCAAGAGTTCAAGATTTCAATATAAGTAATTTAGTTAGAAATTTTGTTAAAACTCCTAGAAAAGCACGGACATCTTAAAATCCATTTTATTCTTGGAATAGAATCTACTTCGAGCCCGTTAAAGGGATGGAACCCTAAGTAGGATGGATTCTACGAAAAATCTAGTGGAACATTGTTTTGTATCCACTAACTTTTATTCAAATGTTTTACAAAATTATATCTTGTTTTCAAAATGATTTCAAAATCTTCCTTTTAAAAGAATCAAAAACATCTATCCTCGTTTTAAAATACTTTTAGCCTCAAATTAATCTTTATTTTTAAAATCAAATTATCCTTGGTTTTAAACTATCTTTTAATTACAATATATTTAACTTTTAATATTTATACTTAGATTTAAATATAAAATTATAGTAAAATTTTATATATACCAAAATATTATTCTCTATACTTTATGTGTTTTAACTATAGTTAAGTATATTTATAAAATAGTTTTAATACATGATAGAAGTTATTTTCAAAGAAAAACAAATTACCAAAAATAACTTAGGCATGTCGACAACCCCAAGATACCCTTGTCGACAAGGTGACAGTTTATTTCAAAAGTTTGAATTTCAAAGGAAGTGTCTATTCGTCATATTCTTTCATGAATGGACATGGCTGTTGTTCTACTATAAATAGGGGCTGTTTAAAAAGAATTTACATTCATATATTCTCTGATTTCACTCATCTTCTTCTTCCACATTTCTTTATATACATTTTTACCATTACTCTACCGAAATCACCATTGAATCTAACTAGATCATCTCTGGTTTGATTCTCATCACTATCTCAACAAGATCCCAGTGCTATTCAGAGTTATAGACTTCTTTATAATTAATTGAGTGAGAAAAGGTGTGATTGTAGCCTGTAAAATCAATCAAGTGAGAAAAGGTGTGATTGTAGCCTGGAAAATCAATTGGGTGAACTTGTTGCTTGTAAAATCAAGTATCTCTACCCAAAGGATTGTGAATCTGGAGCGGTGTACCTCGTGGCCTTGAAAGCGAGGGTGTAATTATTGATTTTGAAAGAAAATCCATATTTGTGTTGCGGGACTGGATGTAGGGTAACTCCGAACCAGTATAAAATCTGGTGTGTTCTTTCCTTTATTGCTTTTACTTTTTATCTGCATCTGTGTTTGATTCTGTGATCATATCTGTGTCTGAATATTGCATACATTTGTGTTCAAATTAATATAAACTCAAAAAGAATTAGTAACTTCTTAAAACACTATTCATCCCCTCCTTTAGTGTTTATTCTAGCCTTAAGATCCGTAATCCACATTTCTCACATTTGGTATCAGAGCCAGGTTTTCAAAGTTTCATAATCTAAATTTTGAACAAATTTCAAAATGGCTACCAACACTGGCACTGTTAGTACTACCAATAGTGGTTGTATTATCCTTGTCACTAGTTCATTTGTAGAAGGTCAGTCTACAGTCAGACCACCACTTTTTAATGATAGTAACTATGCATATTGGGCCTGTAGGATGAAAATATATTTACAATCTGTTGGACTAGACACTTGGAATATTACACAGACTGAATATTTTGAACCCACAACTGATTTTGCACAGTGGACTGCTGAGCAAAAAACCGTTGCACAAAACAACTCTAAAGCTATGAATATTCTGTTTTGTTCACTTGATAGGAATGAATTTAATAGAGTGTCAATTTGTAAGTTTTCATATGAAATATGGAAAACTTTGCAAGTTACTCACGAAGGAACAAGCAAAGTTAAACAGACCAAAATTTCCATGCTCACAAATCAGTTTCAATTATTTAAAATGAATTCTAATGAGTCTATTCCAGATATGTATAGTAGATTTCAGAATATTGTGCATACTCTAATATCCTTGGGAAAGGAATTTTCGAAAGAAAATCAAGTCAGAAAAATCTTAAATTCTCTTACACCAGAATGGGATCAAAAGACACTTGCTATCGAAGAGGCAAATGACATCAGTACCTTAAAGATAGAAGAACTAATTGGAAATCTAATGTCATTTGAAGTCCAAATGATTGAGAGAAGAGAAAGCAAAGCATCTGAAAAGAAATCAATTGCATTCAATGCACTGACCGATGGATCAGACTCAAACAGCGATAATTATGAAGAGATAGCCTTTATGACCAAGAACTTTTGAAAATTCCTGAAATACAGAAATATGAATAATCTCAAGAGAAACAATTATAAGAACTCTGGCAATCAGAAAGTAGTGTCAAACTATATCAAATGTTTCAACTGTGATGAACCAGGTCATATCAAAAGAGACTGTCCGCATCCAGAAAGGAAAAATCTTCCTATAAACAATGATTCCCCAAAGAAACGAAAACATGCATTTACTGTTAGTCTAGATGACTCAGACTCGCCCTCAAGCGATGATGATTAGAAGACAGATAATTCAAATATGTGTTTCACGGCAGCTCACGACTCCAACGAATTCAGAGAAACGGACTCAGAAAAAGGTACACGTTTACAATGCATTGGTTGAAATTGCATGCTTAGGATTGGATGTTTGATTGGTTAATTTTGAATTGGTGTGTCGCTTGAATTTTAAAATTTTATTTTTATTTTTATATTTTTAATTTTTTTATTTTTTATTTTTAATAGTATCATAATATTTTATGGAATATACTATAATTCTAGTAATATTCCAAATATATATAAACATTAAAAATAATAAATATATATACATACATACATATATATATATATATATTAGAATACTTAAGAGAAATAAATCATGAAAATTCAAAGACACCTGTCGACAAGGGGCCCCCATGTTGTCAACAAGGGTATAGAAATTTGAAATTCAAATTTGAATTCAAATGTTGAATTTCCCTCCATCTTTTCACTTCATTCAAGTTTCTGAAAAGTCACCTTTTGACCAGAGAATATGTCCCTTGAGAATCTATTTATTTACCATCTCTTATCACAACTTTTCACTTTCATTTTCAAATTCAAACTCTTATTTCAAAATATCAAGCTCTCTGCTTTCTGCTCTCTGCTCTCTACTCTAATGGCTTCTTCAAGCAACCTTTCCACAATGAGAATTTCTAGGAAGATAAAAGAGCAACTTTTCAATCATCCAGAGGCTATAAAAGCATATATCAACTATGTTAACTATGGAAAAGTCCATACTGGGAAGTTTGCTTTATTTCAAGATTTCTCTACTTATGAAATTGATTCTCTTTTTGCAAACAACCAAGTCCTTAGTCTTGTTGATGCTTCATAAAATGACTTTGTTTGTTATCCAAATCTTGTTAAAATTTTCTGTGCAAAAATCAACCATCGATTTTATAATGGAAACGATGATGAAATTTGGAGTAGTGTCAAAGGCACTAGAATCATCTTAAATTGTGATATTTTGGGTACCATTCACAATTGCAAGAGCACAGGAATGGATCTTTCCAGTTTTAATATTGATGAAAATGATCATGAGACATTTCATCACATTTTCGAAGGAAATAATAACTTTGAATTCATAAATCGAAACTTTCGACCAAAAGCTAGAATTGTTAATCTTCTTTTACAGCATACTTTGACCCAAGATCAGGGAGTTTTAACAATCCAACTTCAAAAGTTTGCAAAACACTTTTTGCTATTTTTGGAAATTATGATATTAATTGGGCGCAAGTTATTTTGGATGAATTTCGTCCCAAAAATTTTGAAATGGGTGAAAACACTTTGTATCATGGAATCTATCTCATTCGAATTTTTAATTAGTTTGGAGTAGGTTTCAAAGGAGAAGAATTTGTTTCAAGAAATTTTTTTAATCACTCAAACATTTCTCTTATGAAATTTCCATATGTTTTTCAACCATATGAGACTCTTACTGAAAAGGAAGAGCATTTGGCTCATGAGGAGACGGAAGAGGAGGAGGAAGAAGAAGAAGAAGAAGAAGAAGAAGGGGATGAAATGGAAATAGAAGAAGGAGAAGAAGGTGAAACATCCTTGGAAAGTATTGACTATTCCTCTAATCCAACTAGCAAAACCTTACTCAAAAATCAAAAGATCATTGTTGAGAACCAACGGACACTTAAATGGTTCGTTAGAAAGAAGTTAGATAAAATGTCATCCAAAATGAGCCACTACGAGAAATTTGATATTTAGTGGCGCTCAAAAAACGCTATAAAAAGTTTTGGTGGCATTTTGATAAACGCCGCTAGAAAACATGCAACTAAAAATCCATGATTTTTTGTTGCATTCATTTCAACGCCACTATAAATGAATTTTTGGCAGCGTTTTTTAAACATTACTAAAGATCTTTTTTACAGCGTTTAAGAAACGCCACCGAAAAAGTGGCGTTTACTATCTTATTTTTTTGTTGCACTTATTATTATTTTTTGCATCGTTTTTTGAACGCCACGGAGATTATCTGAGTTACTATAATTGCTGATTATGTAGCGCTTTTTAAACACTACAAAAAAATATTTTTGGTGGCGTTTTTTCTCCGCCACCGTATGTTTCGATTTTATTGTCTGCTGTTCCACGACTACATATGATTTCGCCTCCACTTCAAGTACTTCAAAACTTATACAATAACGTAATATATAAACACATACACATTCAAAAATAACACATTCAATGAACCACAATAACACAAACAAAAGCAATTACATAATCACCACTATATCATAACATTAGTGTCAAGACAAATGATTAACCATACGTTTACACAACCAAACTACCATAAACAGTTTCATAATAGTACATGCAGCTAAAGTAGTGCTGCTACCATACATACTAGTTTCGTAATAGTTTCATAACAGTTTTAATCAACCTAACTACATACATGTGCTGCTACAATACCAAAAACCAGTGCTGTTGCTTGAATTCTTCACAAACGTTTATCTACCTGTAAACAATAATAATCATGTTACTAAATATTTGTGAGGTGAAATCTAGCACCACAAAAGTTTAACCTTGCTCTCTTCGAAAGTCCAATGCCTGCACAAGTGAAAGCACAACGTATAGATAAACAATTATGTTAATTCGTAGGACTATCTGAATGATCAAAAAATCATCAACTAAGAATCTTCATAAGTGTTTATTTTCCATGATATCATTAGCAAGTAAGAGAAATTTGTGTAAAGAAACAAAAATACAACTGGAAAAACAGAGAAGATGGTATGCTCTGGTTTGTTTTCAACTGTAGCTTAAAAGTTTGATGATCCAAATAAATGCGTACATGTTAGAACATTTTGCTTATTCTTTAGCATGCTAAAATATATTTTTGAATTAGAGCAAACAAACTTCTGGTGGCAGATGATATATTCATATCTATGTATGTTACCTCACTTGTGGCTTCGTCCCCAAAGTAAGTAATAGCACAGGCATTTTATTTCAAGTTCACCTAGCATTTACACTGTACTAAAACAATGTACAATGTACTTGAACAAAAATATAGTGAGCAAAAAATAATATTCTCAGCTTTTCAATTTAAAATATAATTAATATTGTATTTGGTACATCTCTCCATATAATCACAGGTTCCCATACAATTGGAAAATACTTGAAACCAAAAAACATGTCAATTTGTATCTCATTTTGCAAACTTGTTGATGGAATTTGTTTTATAGACCATAAAACACAATATAAAGATTTGTTTGACCAAGAAAATATGTACCTATTGAGGAGTCTTGTGACGACCCACCTTTCTAACCCCAGAAAGACGTATCATCATAAGAAAGTGTAACGACTCGGATTTTTGGATGGTTAATTTGAGATATTTAAATGAATTTAAAGATTGTTTTGAACTATAAATTGATTGGAATATGAAAAGTTGGGATTTATTTAATAAAAGGGATTCGGAATTTAAATATAACAATTAATTGAATACATTAAATAATTATGAAAATAGTAATTGACAATTGGGTAAAATATTTAAATCTGGAGTTGTATGCTTGTCAAAAATATTTTGAAGGCTTATAAAATTTATATTGGAAATACTGGAAGTAATAGATGGATTAAAATTGAATTTAATTGTCGTTTGTTTAATCTTAAATTTGCATCGTTTAAATTGACATTTAAAAGTAACCTTCCGAGGCACAGTCTCGGAATTCGACGAAACTAGTTCTATTGGATCCGTAATATTGAATTATTACCAGATTTTAAATTTCATAATTTTTGGGGTGATCGTGTGATCGTACGAGAGGTAAACACTTCGAAAATAATTAATCGTTTTAAATTTAAATATCTCTCGTCATTTCACCTGTCTAATTTCTTTTCACATCAGCCGTATTATTTCCTTTAGCTTCTTCAATACGCTTCTTTTCTTTTTAAAGTCGCGTCCCTTTTTCCTTTTCATTTTATTCCTTGAAATCGAAAGACAGAACAGAAGATAATGGCCGAAGCCTTTATGTTCCAAAATCGCGTTTCTTCCTTCTATATCTCAAAATCAAAAACCCCTCACTTCTTTACTTTCGAAACCCTCATCGTTTTCTCCTTCTCCCTCAAAGCCGATTCACGGCACGTATAAAAAAAAGAGAGAATAGAACCCTAAATCGCATCGCGTTTGAGCGATTGGGGGCAGGCCGTCTTCACAAAGGTTTCTTTTCGATTCGAAGGTATTTATAATTCAATCTTCGTTCGCGAGCTCTGACGTTGCGCAAGGAGGACGACGACGTTCTTGTGTAATCGAGGTAGCTACTGTTTGCCTTCGCATTTGAGATGGGTCGCTTGGGTGCTGTGTGGTGGTGCGGCGACATGGTGGAGGTCGTAGTTGTTGGGGGCCGTGTCGCTTTTGGGGGATGCAGTGGTGCTTGCGAGTCGATGGGTTCGGGTCGAGGCTGGTTCATGCTCGATGGAGTGAGCAGTGAGGTATCGGTTATTTTCTATTTAATTTATTAAATATATACACTTAGATTAAAATATAAATATACACCTATTTTAATATATATATACAGTAAAACAGGATATGTATGTATTAAGATTTTAAAAAAATATAGGGATTCTAAATGTGGAAAGTTATATAAAAATCAAAATTTTACCCTATATAGATTATTTTTTTAGGTATAGTTTCAAATATAATAAATAATGAATATACATAAGCGAAATAGTGAAGATGTGTATATAGGACTTTGAAAAAAAATAATATAAAGATTAGATTTTAAAATAAATATAGGTCATTTTGGAATAAGAAATTACAAAGAAGAAATTAAAATAAATAAATACCTCTATATTTGGAATATTACTAGTTTATTTTAAAATACTTAAATTAGAGTGATTAATTTGTTTAAATAACTTATTTAATTATTTTAGTTACCAAAAGATTTTTATAAAGGAGAATTAGTTTAAAATTTAATTATTTGTTGAAATAGATCATTAGTTAAAATTAAATTATTAGAGTTAAAGAATAAATTTATTTAAACAGAAATTAATTGCTCGATCTGTTCAAGGATTAATAAAATCATATAATTGGTTATTCAAGGTCAAAAGTATGGAAACGAGTCGGGATTGGGAAGGATTGCAACAATTAAATCAAATGTGAGTTAATCTCACTCAGTTGAATTTAAATTTTAATTGTTGAATTTAAATTTATTGTTGAATAGCTTGAATGTTGGTTGAAATTAGTGAATAATTAAATAGACCTTATATGTCGCATAATAGCGGATGATAATATATGAATCCCATATACTGCAATATTCCACCATTGAAGTGGAATTGGTATTTTATTTGTGCTAACATCTGTGTATGCAGGGAAACAGGTTGGAGGGATCCAACAGGATTCCTCAAAGATATTTATCTTATCTCATATATATATGTTGTTCTGTGACAAGATGATAAATTGAGATGGGTGGCCTTGTATATAAATTGAATTATTAACTGTTGAATAACAAAGAAGCTGAAATTTGAAATTTTACTACTATTAATAAATTAATAAAAATCAAATAGGAAATATTATTGGAATTTGAAACTTCAACTTGAGAATGAATGAAAAAGAAATAAAAGCATTTTATAAACTGAAATTGGTTGAAGTTGAGTTTTTGGGAAAATTTAATATATTAAACACTGGAAGAATCATTGTAATCAATAAGTAAAATTTTATTTAAGAAAAAAAAGAAAATGTTGTTAAGAAGTACAAATAAGAGATTTCTATTAAGAAATAAAAAGGAATTTTATTAAGTAATGAATGGAATTTATTTAAAGAGCAATATGAAAATTTATATAAAAGAAATAAATTATTAAGGTGGAATTCTTAAATAAAACTATTTTTATAAATAAAGTGAACTCAAAGAGATTTTATAAATTTATCAATGGAGTTTATAAACGAGATAGGAAGATATTAGTGTATATTGGTAAGGATAAGTCAAGGTGAACTTATATTGAGTTATAAATTTGTTTGAAACGGAAATAGTAGAATATTTCCGAAAGTAAGAAGTGTGAATTTGGACAAGAGGCATTTATAGATGGATATTGGGTTTTCTAAAATTATAAACTTATTTTTAAAAGGAGTATTTTAAATTACTACACTATATAGATTTCTTGTAAACTATTACTTGAATTTAAAATGTTTCGAATTAGTTATTTTTAAAGGATAGGCAAATATTTATAATAAACTTTAATTTTCTAAAACCAGTTTTACAATTTATCATTAACTAGATATGAACCCTAATTTTTATGTTAAATATTTCTTTTAAACCGTAAATTGTATAAAATTATACTCCTTATTTTATAAATCTAAATGTTTTCAAATGCTTTTAAAATCCAATTAATAATCCTCTTGTGATGATAAGTGAGTTATTAAATGAGATAAGATTTAGGAGAAATCTTATTAAGTGAAGAAATTGAGTTTGAAAATTTATAAGAAAAGTATAAATTGATTTTTGAGAAAGGGATGAGAAAATAAGAAATATTTTCAAAGGTTAAATCAAATTGAGTGTGTATGAGAAATCAGATAAGTGATTTCATGGAAGTAAAGGACTTTGAATCTATTTCAAATGGGTTAAAATGGGAATAATATCTGAATGATATTTGATATAAATAATTTATAGAAATTATTTGATGGTTTCTTGTGTATGATTCATTGATAGTTAAATAACCGACTATCAATATTGGAGAATGCGCTGATCATTTCGAAGAGTCTGGGATCGGATTTAATTATCCGAAACCCACTTCGATCTAGTTTGAACGATAACGAATGAAGACCGTGAAGAGTTGAAGACGGTGATTCGGTTTGTCCAGACCCAGGGCAACTTGTATGGATTGCATGCTTTCAAAACATCGTCAGGAGGACGATGAACATTCTAAGTGGGACTCGTTCTTGAAAGGTAACGCTTAACCTCAAGCCTCATCAACCGGGAATGGCTAAAACAGGGGAGGTGTAGCAAGACTTCGTGGGTAGCCCCCACTGGAGAGTGAGGTTTCCCCTGTCTAGATGTCCCTTTTATTTCGGCTTAGTGGGTGGTTGGTCGCGCCAACCACGGGGTGATCTTGCTTGGGACTGTCCAGTAAGGGATGATTCCGGTCTTGTGTTGCAGGGGAGTTAGGGTGGCTCCTCGGTACTCTGATCTAGACCAGGTACTGTGACGGGCGGTACCCCGGTAGCCCTGCCATTGTATGGAATCCAATCTCCAATAAGCGCCTGTACGGTTTTGATTGTGCCCAACTATTGCTGAAATGTGAGATGCAAGCATTTCAGCTAGATTCTATTTTACTTTCTATAGACACTATAATAATGTCAGAGAACTTTAATAAAAATGTTTTAGCTATCGTAAGGTAAAAACCCGACATGTTTATTTGTGGCGTGGTCTTACGAGATGCTTCTGTTTTTCAAAGGATTTTTGAAACTTTAATAATCCAATTGAGTGTGATTTTCTCACGCTGGTTTTCCAGACTGACTCGGGTGTTGTTTTATATGATGCTCGGGTCAGACCGAGTGAAACAGGTTCAAGTTAAAAGCTAAGGAGCTCTGGAGACGAGCTGGATGACAGAGCGTATTTCCGTATTTGTCTATTATTTCCGCTGTGTATGGACATGTATGATTGATTGATGTACTCTGATGATGGTATGTATGTATATGTATACAGTACATATTTCTTGTATTTAAAACTGTATTCTATATATTATATTTTGTTCCGCTGTGATGTGAGACTCTGATGTTGTTTTCTTTTCTTCTTCTACCTCTTTCTTCTTTTACCCGAAGACTCATACTTTTGTGCCACTTTGGACAGAACTGTTGTGAGATTATGTTAGTTCAAAGGGGTACGAATTTGCGGGCCTTTACACTTGGTATCAGAGCTGAAAGGTTAAGCAAGAACCTTGGCTCTGGTGGGGAATTACTCATTGGAAAATAGAGTCAATAGTACTCTAGAATGAGTTTGAGCGTACTTATAGATATGAGCGCGTATTTGTTAGTGAATATAAAGTGTTTATGTTGCGTTGATTGATTTATTGAGTGGTATATGAACCTTCGTTGGCACAGCCTCGAAAACTGTATCGAAGGGGTTTCTAAACACTTAAATAGAGCAATTCGACATAATATTGATTTTCAAAAGTGGGTGAATGAAATAATTTCATCCAAAATATATTTTGATGTAAAAAAAATATTTTTTGAAGTTATTATAACTTGGATGTTCGGATGATAATATTTTTGACAAATGAGATAATTAAATGTAAAATAGTTAACTAATCAATGAAAACATTAAATGTTGAATTTTGGAATTTAAAATTTAAAGCGAAGAGTTAAAGATGGAAATTTAACTTGAATTAAAATTTAAAACTTGAAATTTAATTAATGATTTGGGAGGGGTAAATTAGTAGATTTTAAATGAAGTTGAAATGAGAAATAAAACTTAAAGTAGACTGAAATTAATTTAAGCTATGTGAATGGAAGTAAATGGAATTAAACTGAAAATAAAATTCAGTTGTATTTGAATTAAATTGAAATTGTAGTGAATCAAACATGAGTTGGATTAAAGTAAAGATAGTTTGAACTTATAAATAAAATCCAAATCAAGTATGGATGGAATAAACTGGACTTGAATATTATCTTAACAAATTTAGAATGGCTAATTAAATCACATGGGATTTGATCTGGATGAGTATCAAATAAATTGGAAATGAATTTAAGTAAGATGTTGCAATAAATAAATTAACTTAAAATTTATGGAAAGGTGATTTCGAAGGAAGTGAAAGTTCATTGAATAAAATAGATTGGTAAAGTACCTTAAACTTTGGATGTGATTGGATGGTAAATAGCAAATTTAATTGGATTGAGAACTTTGATTGAACTGGAATTAACTTGAGCTAAGTTAATATTTGAATTTGAATGAAGATGAATTAAATTGAGATGTAGATGATATTGTAATAAAACTCTCACTTGGGTAAAATTCATAATAATGAAATGAGGTTGAATTTAATGTAAGATGAGTTAAGTAAAATATGAATTTGAATAAATAAGACTTCGATAGCTTATAAAAGAATTGAGAGGCGTTGAAATAAAATATATGCTTGGTTAAGTAAAAATGTATAAACTCGAATTAAAATAAAATGGGAATGTGGTTAACTGTAAATGAATGGAAGTGTGAAGATAAATAAGAAGTGGGACTTATAAAATTAAGGTGGAATAAATAAGTCAAATAGAATTGTTTGAATTTGGAAATGAATAGAAATCCGAACCTGAATTACAAAGTGGAATTGAACCAAAGAAATTTAAATGAAGAGATTTTTGAAGCTAAAAATCAAGTATTGAATTATAAATTAGGAGTAAACTAATTTGGGATAAATTAGTAACTTGAATATGTGGATAAACTTTGAATTGGTTAAATAAAAGTTGAATGGTAAATTAATAAAAGTGGAGGGTGAATTAAAGTGAATGGGAGGAAGAGACCTTGAATTATAAATATAAAATTCAACTTGGATTGATTAGCAAATAAAATGAAATTGGATTAAATATAATGGTTAGAAGTGCGAATAAAATCCAATTGTGTATAAATAAAGTGAAAATGGTCTTGTAATAAGTTAAATAAGTTCGAGAATGAATCGAACATGGGAATTGAATTTTTTTAAATAAATAATTAATTGAGCTAAGAAGTAAATGAAAGAGATTTGATTTAAATAAAATCAAATTAAATTGGAGAAGAATTTATGGGCAAATGAATAAACTTAAGTTATGAAAATTAAATAATTTGAAGTAAATTAACTTAAGTCTAAAATTCAATGAAGCATGGCTTATATAAATTTGGGACATGATTGTTAATTTTAAGCATTGAAGTGGTCGAGCTTAATAAAAATGGTTTTTAATAAAATCAATGCAAATATATGGTTTAAAAATAAATTACAATGGAATGAAATTCCATATAACTTGAGTTGGAATCAATTTAAAACAGTTATAAAACTAAAGAAATTGTTTGTTTGAAGGAATATCGTCGAATTTGCATAGAAATAGTTGTTGTCGTAAACAAGATTAAATAAAGTTCTATGGAATAATAAAGGTAATTAGACCTGATTTTTGAATAAATTGCCATGAATACAAAATAGTTCGGATTAAGAACGAACTGAATAAAAGAATGATATTGAAAATCATTCTGAATCGGATATGATGATATAAATCAAGTAAAAGCAACTGAATTAATCTGGAAACCTTATTAACTGTTTATAAAACTTGATTCACGTATAATTGTTTGTAAAATATGGTTTTGAATTGTTAAGAAGCAGAAATTGATTTTTGAAATCAATTAAATTGAAAATGGGTTTGTTTGGGCATAATTATGAATTGGAGTTAAGTAAATGTGTTATAACTCACTTAAAGTTGGATGCAAACGGTATTTGTGTCAGTTATAAACAAATGGAACTAGTTGGAAACTATATAAATTTGTTATGAAGTTATTTATATTACATTGCTTATGTATTTGATGTGTTGTAGTTGCTTAAATGAATGCAATGTTATAAATTTCATAAATATGTTACTTATGTGTTTAAATGGAGTAAGTACAGGCACCAGAAGACTGTATAGCGGGATTTTGGGCACGCAAATGCTAAAATAAAATATGCCGCTTGCTTAAAATGCTAAATAAGGTACGCCTACGCAATACAAACTAGGAAATATGAACTGTTTTTGGTTTTTCCGACCATGTGGGTCGATGTATATATATTTATATCTATTATCAAATTGCAAAAGCTCCTCCGTACAAAGGGGACTCTGCCAAAAAAATTCGGAAATTTTGGGAGATAGAAATTTTTTGGTAGTTTTTGAAAATTTTGTTAACGACAAACGTTTTCAAATTGGAAATTGAAATAAATTAGTGAATGAAACTAATTTAAATTAATGACATGAATTTGATATAAACGGAAAATATAATTTAAATATTCAGAATTAAAGATAAATTGAATTCATATGGAAATGGAAGAATCAATTTGAATAAGAATAGATACAAACTAAAGTAGTAAGATGGAAATAAATATAAGAAACACATAAAATGATTATACTAACTTAAGTAAGAAATGATGCATTCTCAATTGGGAATTGATATTTCAAATATAATCTAAAATAATATTTGAATGAATAGATATTGACATTTGTAAGAAAGTCAATAAAATGTTTTGAATATTGTGATTTGACATATTGCTGTGTAAGATATGCAGGTAATATAATGGTAAAGAGAATTGATTTTTGATTTCTGAAGATAAATTTGAAATGCTCGACAAAAAGGTATGTGTTTGAATTTCTATATGGAAATTGATTGGGATTTTGATCGAGCCACTTGGCTTTTTGTTTTCTTTTGGGTTTTTGGGAGGCCGTAGAGCCATTTTGTAGTTGTACCGAGCTAGCCGTGCAAAGGAGACGTTGGCAAAAAAATTCGGGAATTTAGGGTGTTAGAAAAATTTTGAATTTTTTTTGATAAGTCAAAATTTGGTTTTAAATTGAAACTTGAATGGTTAAACAAATAGTATAGTTTGAAACTAGGCAAAAGTTTGGAAAGTTAATAAGAAGCATAATGCGTCTTTTATTAAAAGATAGTTAGTAGGATGTTGAATTGTTGGTTGTGAAGTAATAGTAACGGGTATTGGACCATTCTTCCTAACTAGTAATTTCGGGGACGAAATTCTTTTAAGGGGGGAGGAATGTAACGACCCGGATTTTTGGACGGTTAATTTGAGATATTTAAATGAATTTAAAGATTGTTTTGAACTATAAATTGATTGGAATATGAAAAGTTGGGTTTTATTTAATAAAAGGGATTCGGAATTTAAATATAACAATTAATTGAATACATTAAATAATTATGAAAATAGTAATTGACAATTGGGTAAAATATTTAAATCTGGAGTTGTAAGCTTGTCAAAAATATTTTGAAGGCTTATAAAATTTATATTGGAAATACTGGAAGTAATAGATGGATTAAAATTGAACTTAACTGTCGTTTGTTTAATCTTAAATTTGCATCGTTTAAATTGACATTTAAAAATAACCTTCTGAGGCACAGTTTCGGAATTCGACGAAACCAGTTCCATTGGATCCGTAATATTGAATTATTACCGGATTTTAAATTTCGTAATTTTTGGAGTGATCGTGTGATCGTACGAGAGGTAAACGCTTCAAAAATAATTAATCGTTTTAAATTTAAATATCTCTCGTCATTTCACCTGTCTAATTTCTTTTCACATCAGCCGTATTATTTCCTTTAGCTTCTTCAATACGCTTCTTTTCTTTTTAAAGTCGTCCCTTTTTCCTTTTCATTTTATTCCTTGAAATCCAAAGACGGAACAGAAGATAATGGCCGAAGCCTTTATGTTCCAAAATCGCGTTTCTTCCTTCTATATCTCAAAATCAAAAACCCTTCACTTCTTTACTTTCGAAACCCCCTTCGTTTTCTCCTTCTCCCTCAAAGCCGATTCATGGCACGTATAAAAAAGAGAGAATGGAACCCTAAATCGCATCGCGTTCGAGCGATTGGGGGCAGGCCCTCTTCACCAAGGTTTCTTTTCGATTCAAAGGTATTTATACTTCAATCTTCGTTCGCGAGCTCTAACGTTGCGCAAGGAGGCCGGCGACGTTCTTGTGTAATCGAGGGTAGCTACTGTTTGCCTTCGCATTTGAGATGGGTCGCGTGGGTGCTGTGTGGTGGTGCGGCGATATGGTGGAGACCGTGGTTGTTGGGGGCCGCGTCGCTTTTGGGGGATGCAGTGGTGCTCGCGAGTCAATGGGGTCGGGTCGAGGCTGGTTCATGCTCGATGGAGTGAGCAGTGAGGTATCGGTTATTTTCTATTTAATTTATTAAATCTATACACTTAGATTAAAATATAAATATACACCTATTTTAATATATATACAGTAAAACAGGATATGTATGTATTAAGATTTGAAAAAAATATAGGGATTCTAAATGTGGAAAGTTATATAAAAATCAAATTTTTACCCTATATAGATTTTTTTTGGTATAGTTTCAAATATAATAAATAATGAATATACATAAGCGAAATAGTGAAGATGTGTAAATAGGACTTTGAAAAAATAATAATATAAAGATTAGATTTTAAAATAAATATAGGTCATTTTGGTATAAGAAATTACAAAGAAGAAATTAAAATAAATAAATACCTCTATATTTTGAATATTAGCAGTTTATTTTAAAATACTCAAATTAGAGTGATTAATTTGCTTAAATAACTCATTTAATTTTTTAGTTATCAAAAGATTTTTATAAAGGAGAATTAGTTTAAAATTTAATTATTTGTTGAAATAGATCATTAGTTAAAATTAAATTATTAGAGTTAAAGAATAAATTTATTTAAACAGAAATTAATTGCTCGATCTGTTCAAGGATTAATAAAATCATATAATTGGTTATTCAAGGTCAAAAGTATGGAAACGAGTCGGGATTGGGAAGGATTGCAATAATTAAATCAAAGGTGAGTTAATCTCACTCAGTTGAATTTAAATTTAAATTATTGAATTTAAATTTATTGTTGAATAGCTTGAATGTTGGTTGAAATTAGTGAATAATTAAATAGACCTTATACGCCGCATAATAGCGGATGATAATATATGAATCCCATATACTGCAATATTCCACCAATGAAGTGGAATTGGTATTTTATTTGTGCTAACATCTGTGTATGCAGGGAAAGGTTGGAGGGATCCAACAGGATTCCTCAAAGATATTTATCTTATCTCATATATATATGTTGTTCTGTGACAAGATGATAAATTGAGATGGGTGGCCTTGTATATAAATTGAATTATTAACTGTTGAATAAAAAAGAAGCTGAAATTTGAAATTTTACTACTATTGATAAATTAATAAAACTCAAATAGGAAATATTATTGGAATTTGAAACTTCAACTTGAGAATGAACGAAAAAGAAATAAAAGCATTTTATAAACTGAAATTGGTTGAAGTTGAGTTTTTGGGAAAATTTAATATATTAAACACTGGAAGAATCATTGTAATCAATAAGTAAAAATTTATTTAAGAAAAGAAAAAGAAAATGTTGTTAAGAAGTACAAATAAGAGATTTTTATTAATAAATAAAAAGGAATTTTATTAAGTAATGAATGGAATTTATTTAAAGAGCAATATGAAAATTTATATAAAAGAAATAAATTATTAAGGTGGAATTCTTAAATAAAACTATTTTTATAAATAAAGTGAACTCAAAGAGATTTTATAAATTTATCAATGGGGTTTATAAATGAGATAGGAAGATATTAGTGTATATTGGTAAGGATAAGTCAAGGAAAACTTATATTGAGTTATAAATTTGTTTAACACGGAAATAGTAGAATATTTCCGAAAGTAAGAAGTGTGAATTTGGACAAGAGGCATTTATAGATGGATATTGGGTTTTCTAAAATTATAAACTTATTTTTAAAAGGAGTATTTTAAATTACTACACTATATAGATTTCTTATAAACTATTACTTGAATTTAAAATGTTTCGAATTAGTTATTTTTAAAGGATAGGCAAATATTTATAATAAACTTTAATTTTCTAAGACCAGTTTTACAATTTATCATTAACTGGATATGAACCCTAATTTTTATGTCAAATATTTCTTTTAAACCATAAATTGTATAAAATTATACTCCTTATTTTATAAATCTAAATGTTTTCAAATGCTTTTAAAATCCAATTAATAATCCTCTTGTGATGATAAGTGAGTTATTAAATGAGATAAGATTTAGGAGAAATCTTATTAAGTGAAGAAATTGAGTTTGAAAATTTATAAGCAAAGTATAAATTGATTTTTGAGAAAGGGATGAGAAAATAAGAAATATTTTCAAAGGTTAAATCAAATTGAGTGTGTATGAGAAATCAGATAAGTGATTTCATGGAAGTAAAGGACTTTGAATCTATTTCAAATGGGTTAAAATGGGAATAATATCTGAATGATATTTGAGATAAATAATTTATAGAAATTATTTGATGGTTGCTTGTGTATGATTAATTGATAGTTAAATAACCGACTATCAATATTGGACAATGCGCTGATCGTTACGAAGAGTCCGGGATCGAATTTAATTATTCAAAACCACTTCGATCCGGTTTGAACGATAACGAATGAAGACTGTGAAGAGTTGAAGACGGTGATTCAGTTTGTCCAGACCCAGGGCAACTTTTATGGATTGAATGTTTTCAGAACATCGTCAAGAGGACGATGAGCATTCTAAGCGGGACTCGTTCTTGAAAGGTAATGCTTAACCTCAAGCCTCATCAACCAGGAATGGCTAAAATAGGGGAGGTGCAGCAAGACTTCGTGGGTATCCCCCACTAGAGAGTGAGGTTTCCCTTATCTAGATGTCCCTTTTATTTCGGCTTAGTGGGTGGTTGGTCGCGCCAACCACGGGGTGATCTTGCTTGGGACTGTCCAGTAAGGGATGGTTCCAGTCTCGATCCACAATCCGAACTGGATTCCTGACCACAATTAAATTGGGTTCTACTTCCAAATCTTCTTGAACTACCGGTTCTACAACCAGTGATGGATCATGAACAAATTTCCTCAGATGCGATACATGAAATACATTGTGAATCCCAGACATCCGCTCTAGCAATTCAATCCTGTAGGCTACAGCTCCAATTCTTTCCAACACTCGAAATGGTCCAATGTATCTCGGAGCAAGTTTTCCCGTCTTTCCGAATCTTATAGCACCTTTAATTGGGGAAACTTTGACAAAAACCAAGTCTCCGATCTCAAATTCCAATGGTCTTCGTCTTCTATCAGCATATTTCTTCTGACGTTCTTGAGAAGCTTTCATTCTTTTCTTGATAAGCTTAACCTTCGCAGAAGCTTCTCGAATAAGATCGGATCCGAGCACAAGACAATCCTTCGATTCTATCCAACAAGCTTGGGATCTACACAGTCTTCCGTACAAAGCTTCATAAGGAGCCATCTTAATACTTGCTTGATAACTGTTATTATAAGAGAATTCTACTAAATGAAGATGGTCCTCCCAAGATCCTCCAAAATCTAAAACACAAGCCCGCAGCATATCCTCAAGAATTCGATTAAGCCTCTCCGTCTGTCCGTCCGTTTGAGGATGATAGGCTGTACTCAATCTCAAATTTGTTCTCATTGCTGATTGCAGAGCTTCCCAGAATTTGCTAGTGAAAATAGGATCACGGTCACTTACTATACTGACTGGAACACCATGCAATCTAACTATCTCCTTCAAGAAAATTTCCGCCAGAGAAACTGCAGTACGGGTTGCCTTTACCGGTATAAAATGGGCACTCTTAGTTAAACGATCTACAATAACCCATATACCATCATTTCCTTTCCTGGTTCTAGGCAATCCGTCGATAAAATCCGTCGAGATCATCTCCCATTTCCAATCTGGAATTTCCAAAGGTTGCAATAATCCGGCAGATTTCCGTTGATCACCTTTAACTTGTTGGCAGATGGCACAACTATTCACAAATCTAGCAACATCCTTCTTCATATTCGGCCACCAGAAAACTCTCCTCATGTCCTTATACATCTTCGAAATTCCAGAATGAATATTCAATTTGGAGCGATGACTTTGAGACAACACTTCCTGCCTTAGATCCCTATCATTTGGAACACAGATTCTCCCGTTAATCCTTAATGTTCCTTGGTCATCGATTTCAAAACTGGGACACTGACCTTTCTGACTCTTTTAATGATCCTCCTCAACATCTTATCAGATTCTTGCTTGCTTGAGATCCTTTCAATAAGAGATGGAACCACTTCCAGAAGAGATAGAACCGCGTCCTGCTGAGAGCATCAGCTACGACATTCGCTTTTCCCGGAGTGTACAGAATATCCAAATCATAGGATGCAAGAAATTCGACCCACCGCTGCTGTCTCAGATTAAGATCTTTTGAGAGAAAAGATATTTCAACGGTTTTTGATCTATGAACAATTCGAATTTCTCTCCCAAAAGATAATGTCCCCAAATTTTCAAAGCAAAAACAATGGCTAGTAGTTCAAGATCGTGCGTAGCGTAGTTCTTCTCATGTGGCTTCAACTGCCGACTAGCATACGCAATTACCCTACCATTCTGCATCAGAACTGCTCCGAATCCAACCATACAAGCATCGGTATAAACTTCGAATTTGCTCTTCCCATCCAGAATAGAAAGCACTGGTGCACTAGTTAGCCTTAGCTTCAACTCTTGAAAAGCTTCTTCGCACTAGGGTGTCCATTTGAATTTCGCTCCTTTCCTTGTCAGCTTAGTCAAATGCGAAGAAATCTTGGAATAGTCCTTGATAAATTTCCTATAGTAGCCAGCCAATCCCAGAAAACTGCAAACTTCCGTCGGTGTCTCTGGCTGTTTCCATTCCAGAATAGTTTCAACTTTCTCTGGGTCTACAGAAATACCTTCACCAGAAACAATGTGCCCTAAAAATTTAGCTTCTGATTTCCAGAAATGGCACTTTGAAAACTTCGCCTTCAATACATGCTTCCTCAGAGTCTCCAATACAATCCTTAAATGCTCCTTGTGCTCTTCTTCGGATTTGGAGTAGACCAAGATATCGTCAATGAATACCAGTACGAACTTATTCAACACATCCCTAAAGACTCGGTTCATGAGGTCAACAAAGTAGGCAGGAGCGTTGGTTAACCCAAAAGGCATAACCAACCACTCATAGAAACAATTCGGTCCCCTAAATGCAGTCAAGGGAATACTGTCTTCAGCTACCCTCAACAGATGGAAACCTGAAGCTAGATCCGGTTGAGAAAAGATAGAAGCACCATGCAGTTGGTCAAAAAGATCATCGATGCGAGGAAGAGGATATTTATTACGGATAGTCACTTTGTTCAATTCTCTATAATCCACACAAAACCTCAATGATCCATCTGATTTGGTTACAAACACTGCCGCCGAACCCCAACAAGAAAAACTGGGTCTAATCAACCCCTTCTCTAAAAGATCTTGAGTTTGCTTAATCAACTCTTCTCTCTCCCTAGGAGCCATTCTCCTACTGGGCTGAATCACCGGCACATCTCCTGGAATCAAATCAATACGGAACTCTATTTCTCGATGTGGTGGCAGACACTTAACTTCCTCAAATACATCAGGAAATTCTTGTACCACATTGATATCTTCAATCTTCTCTTCAGAAGTCTCAATTCCATGCAAAAGACCGCTCAAATGAATTCCAGAATTATCACACAACACTCTGGCAATTCTACCCAGATAAGTTTCCAACGAAACTGTTCTTTCATCACAATTCAAAACGGCTTTATACTTATCCAGCCAATCCATTCCCAAAATAAGATCAAATCCCTTAAAATTCAACACATACGGGTCACAAGAAAAACTGTGGGATAGAAGAGATCTTCAAGTCCTTACAGATAGTGTCTAATTTGGTTACCCCTCCTATAGGATTAGATACCAAGATAGGACAATCTATAGAACTAGGGGTAAGAGAAAACTTCTCAACAGAGTCCAGAGAAATAAAACTCAAGGAAGCACCTGAATCAAACAAAACTTTAATATATTTTCCATCTAAAAGTAAAATACCTTCTAATACTCCTTTGCCCTTCGAAGAAGAAGATGGTCCGGCTTCCAAAGCAAAAACTTTATTCTGAGGCGCCCTCTGCAGAAGTGGACAATTCTTGATCATGTGTCCTGGCTGATGACAATTAAAGCACAACGATCTCTGTACCATAGCTGATCCTAGGCCACTCTGATGCGGTTGTTGTTGTTGCTACTGGAATCCTTTTCTAGGACATTTATTTGCCAAATGTCCTTCTTGTTGACAAATGTAGCATTTGCGGGGCCCGTTGTTATTCCCAGGTTTCTTCTTAATCGGCTTTCTCCATTTGGGATCGAACTTCCGTTTGTTCGGATTAGTGAAATTCCCACCTGAAGCTGCAACTAGAGCCACAGATTTCTTACCCATCAAACTTTCATACCTCAAAGCCATATCAATCAAATCAACAAAAGATCCTTTCAAAAGCACCATCAATTTTCCATGGAATTCAGGCCTCAATCCTTGCACAAATTTCTCATTCTTTTTAAGGGGAGTATCGATGAGTCCTGGTCCATAACAAGAGAGTTCGTTGAATCTGGTTTCATACTCCGAAATAGACATACTACCCTGCTTCAAATACAGAAAATCCTGGTACAATTGGGTTCTCCCTGCCGTTGGCATAAACTTCTCTTCAAACAACTCCTTAAATCTGCCCCATGAAATGTCATCCTCAGAAATATTTGCAATTGTTGCATCCCACCATGCTGCTGCACCACCCTGCAATTGCCACGATGCCATTTGCCTCTTATGCTCATCAGACAATTTCATGCTCTTGAAAATGCACTCACAAGAGTGTAGCCAGGCTTGAACTTCAATTATTGATTCTGAACCTTTGAATGGTTGGCCTCTGAGATTTTTGAAATCTTTGCATAAAGCTGCAAAACTAACTTGAGGCGGTACTGGATTGACAGCCTCACTAGCATTTTAACTCCATCCATCATCTATTGAAGTACTGGCCCTAACTCTACCTCTTCTTTCGAAACTCATGTCGGTCACCTTAACAGGTAACTCAACAAATGTAGATAGATATATATAATTATATGAAAATACAAATACGCACTCTCAAGGTAAATGTAACACAAGAGCCTAGGTACTCGCTCAACCTAGCGCCCTGATACCAACTGTGACGACCCGCCTTTCTAACCCCAGAAAGACGTATGATCATAAGAAAGAAAGGGATAGAAATAGAAAAGAATAGAAAGAAAGAATAACAACATCAGAATCTCACTGCGGAATGGAACAAAATATAATACATCACATAACTATTACATAGTTATACATACATCAGAGTTATACAATATCCTACAACAGGACTGTCATATACATATATGTCCATACATACATCCAAAATACAGCATACACTAACTGCACAGCGGAACTACATATATAGATACATACGTCTGGTCTTCTTCCCAAAAGCTCCTCCAGCAAATCAATACTCCAAATACCTATCACTTGGCTACTCATAAAAATTTGAGTACCCAAGAGTTTATGAAAACACAAAATATAAACTCTGGGTCAGACATGGGTCTGGTGTGAGTAAACGGGTTAAAATTTGTTTAACTTTGAAAATCTTTTGAACAAAGGTATCACGTAAGACTCCCCACACATAAATACGGGTAAGCTTTTACCTTACGCTAACCAAAACATTTTTATAGGAAATCCGATGATATTATAATAGTGTCTAGGGTTTTCAAGTAAATAGAAAATAGCCGAAATTGTTACATCTATTAAATTCTAGCTACTAGCCATGAAAGTGGGTAATACAAATCAAAACCGTAGGGTCTCGTAGGGAAAATGGGTTTCCAACAATGGCAGGGCTACTGGGGTACCGCCCGTCACAGTACGGGGCCTAGATCACCGTACCGAGGATCACTCCCGACCCCCTACAACACAAGGCCAGAACCATTACTTACTGAACAGTCCCGAACAAGATAACCCCGCAGTTGTGGCCAACAATTGCTCACACAGCCGAAATAAAAAGGAACATCTAGACAGGGGTATACCTCGTCCTACTTGGGCATGACCCACCTAACCTTGCTGCATCTCCCATGTTTTAGCCATTCCCGGTCGATGAGGCTTAAGGCTGCGATTTACCTTTATTGAACATTATTCTTAGAATGCTCATCGTCCGCCTAACAATGTGCTAAAAGCATTCAGTCCATACAAGTTCGTTCCGGGTTCGAGCGAAACCGAAGGCATTATCTCGTTACACTCATTTTGGAATCACCCTCAGAGTTAACGACGATAACCCTTGCATTTTGAAACACCATCTCGATCACCATTTGATAAGTCACGGCCTATCGTTTAATTTGGACCGATGTGGTTTTTGGAGAATCAAAACTGATTATTCCGATCCCGGTCTCATCGAAATCCAAATGCCATTTTAAAGGCCAAGTTGTCTATTTAGTCTTAACAGTTCAATTCAATATTAAGAATTCACATAACAGATATCACAAATAAATCATATACAGTCAGCACAGATATATCCAGAATATATCACAACATATCATGTATTTAAACATTCGAATTTTTGACTTATAATTTCCTTTTCCTGTAACTTGAATAAACAGTATTTATAAAATACTCTAAAACTCCAAACAAGGTTGCAGGCCTTTGATTTAAGATAAACAACTTGAATTAGCAACAATACCTAAGTTTAAAACATTTATATGAAGAGGTGTTTACAAATTTCTCTGCTTTACTTTGTTCAGATACTCAAAATTTTGAAGAACAGCTACATATACTACCAGAGCAACAGGAAGTACTCAGGACAACTTGTTTAAAGCAGACATCAAAGCACATATCTTTTGTAAGTTAAATATACAAGTTTAAATTGAAAATAGTAGGTTTACTCACACAAAAAACATGATTTAACATAGGGTAGTTTTCAGTTTCCAGATGAACATAGAATTTAAACCAGATATATAGGTCATCATATTATCATCAACATATCATACACATGAACTTAAAACTTAATTAAAAGTTTGTTTACTCACCTAAAATTTGTTGGACAGAAAACAAGGTTAATGAAGACTGCAGATCAATTCCTGAACACTTCACTGCTTTGATAACTTGTTTGAAAATATAAGGTGATGTTTGTTTCCTCTTTGTTTTCTTCTTCTCAGGTCTGCTTTTAGGTTTTTGTTAAGTTTTTTATAAATGAACATAAAAATATGATGGTTATATATATATAGAAGTAACTGAACAGTATATGTTGTATCTAGACAGTTTTTATTTGTATTGCCATGCTTTTTAATTGGCTAAGTATTATACATTGCAGAAGGAAATTATCACAGGGATTTCGGCTGCAGTACTTTGCTTGAACAAGATGTTGTGCTAATTTAATGCTTATGCTTCATTTATGATAACATGTAATTAATGGCTTCAGATTCTTGTTTATTTTTGTACAAGACAAAGATTTGTTTTATTTTATTGAAGTGAAAATCTTTGTTTTCTTATGCATATAAGTTTTACAGCCGCACATATGGTTTGTTTATATTGTTATTATTATTATTATTTCTCTGGACAAAGATCTTTTGAACATGAATTTGTCATCTTTATTGTACATATGTATGTTACAGGTTATGTTTGATCCCTATAAGCTTATGTCTTGATTTCTTATATTTGTTTATGTTTGTACAAAGATATTTTTAAATGTGATGTGAATATTTGTCTTCTTTTCATCATTCATGAGTATATACAGGTTATAGAAATAGTTTATCTTCTTTAAATTGTACATATGCATATACTATGTAGTAATATATGTTTCCCAAACTTACCCTATATGTATATGTAGAGTTATCATAGTTTCAAAATTTTATTCTATTTGTAATTTAATTATCAAGCGTTGATTCATATCATTGTGTTTGTATGTTTATATTTCAGTTTATAATTCATATTTGTATATTTGTATCTTTAGTTACCTCTTATAATTTATAATTATGTTTTATACTTGTTTTGTATGTTTATGTTTATAACCATTCATATTGTTTTATATTTATGTTTTAGATTTCCATGTTTATGTTTAATACTACTATGTTTGTTTATTTTTAAGCATTATCATTTTAAAAACTACAATTGTATTCATATGTATATTATCAAATGATAAAAATATAGAGTCTTAGATTTTTTTTTGTTGAATAAGAGAGTTCTGTTATAAAAATTTTAAAGATTTTCTTTTGAATTTTCAAATCAAAATTTTCTTTACAGTCACATATATAATCGGTAAATGATTAAGATCTCATCATTTTATAATTTGAGAAACCTGTATTTAATTTAAATTAGATTAAATATTTATTAAAATATGCTGTCAAAAATTCCGGGTTGTTACAAGTCTCCTATTTTTGAAAATTCCTTGATACATCGTTCAATTGATGCTTGATTAGTGCGCCTTAGTATCGTATTCCTAATAAGCTGAAACAATTAATAGACTTTTAGAAAAAAAAGCCATGAAGAACATCAATATGTTGTAGCACACAATCTCCATCCTAAAATTACTTTGAATTGTCCTTCATTCCATGCTGTAAGCGCACAAAAAGAACTCCTAACAAAGGGTGTATCTGATGAATGCTAATGTATATTGTTACGAGTATAACTATAAGATTTACAGTGACTATTAATTCATCAAATAGCAATGAAAGTAAAGGTTAAATAAGTACCTTAGTCTTTTTTCTCGGTCAATGTTTGAAGGAAAGAAACCAATACATCAATAGTCCTTCTTGAAGGATCACTCCAAGAAGAACCAAAAAAAATTTCATAACGATCCAAAAAATCTTTCCATTCTCCTTTGTTGTCTTTCAATCTAGATTTCTAAATGGATTTCACTACCTTAGCAAGCACCTAACAATAACTAACAACATTCAAAAGATGACATAAATATGTGTTGTGACATTCTAACAATAAGAAGAAAAAAAACATAAAGCCATTTGAAGGAGACTTAACAAAAAAGGACTAGTTTGATAATAGATGTTTAGTGAATTAAGTGAGGAAATGTCATTTAAATCCAGGCCTATGTCACTCCAATATTACTTACATCCCATGATATCTCAGTCCAATTCAGTAACACACATGCCAATTCCCCATATTCATGAGTCCAACCTTCAGAAAATGAACAGCCATCCCTTGCTAGATAATGACTGGGACTTATATTTGGACTCACCAGCTTAATACTCCAAGTTCTTCCTGCATGTTCAGTACATCACATTCCTGCATGTTTGACACCTGCAATTAAAGTGCACTAAAGGAAAACATGCAAGCATCAATTTCCTTTTTGCAATATTATGTATGCTGACATAAGCTAAAATAAAAGTTAAGTTAATTTTAGCAAATACATCTTACAAGATGACATAAGCTAAAATAAAAGTTTACTTGCATTCTTATCTAACCCGATGAATAGATGGATCATGAGGAGCGTCACCATATCGCTTGTTGTATGATGTGTCATAAATCTTGTGTTAATCGCTGCCGAAGTAAACTATTGCCTCCCTCGAATGTGCAATTAATAAATCTTACTACCTTTCTTTGTGGATATTTTTATAGGTTTGCCTAAATGCAGGTCGATTGTGAGGGGACCCTCAGCATCCATATTAATAGGAGGTTGAATAAAAGCTTTTATATATATTAATTAACAAACTCAAGCATGCGGCTATTCAATTAGTTTATTCAGACAATGTTAAATTAAAAACGAACGGTAATACTTAATAGAAGAAAGCAGAACCTTAGCCTGAACTTCTATGCCTCGTGGCCTGGATTTATCTTGTCCATTTACTATCTTTCTAACGAGCTTCAATTTTTGCTTCTTTGTTAAGTCTGAAACTTTTATGTGAAGGAAGTTTCTCCCATTAGCTGTCTTTTCTTGTCATTTCCATTTTCTCCATAACTAGATTCCTTGTTTTTTCTAAAAATTTGTGGACCCTAATCTGGTTTAGATTAGAAATGCAACTACTACAAAGTGAAAACAAACTATGATTTATAAGAACGCTACTAGAGATATTAAAAACAACATTCTGAAGTGTGTAAGTAAAAGAGACATATATTAAGATAATCAGACAGTATCATTGTGTGTACTAAATATTGGAGTGACTCATCAATTTCCTTTTTGCAATTAAAGTGCACTAAAGTGTGTGGGGTTTGGGGAGGGGCGAGGGCTATGTCCATGTAAGTGTGCCCCATATTTTTGTTGCAATAGCATTAATTATTGTTGATAAGTGTTGTGCAAACTCTAAGTATACTGATGGGTCATGGTTTCAAAAGCAAATACAACAAGTCTCCCATAATCCACATATTGAGAATACTTTATAAACATATAATAAACACTCATGCACATAAACTACCGTGCTAATTTACAAAATTTACAAATGATAAAATATATCTCATTCTCTGGACATAAAGTAGGCTACTAGCAGATAGAACACCAGGGACAAACTTATAATCTAGTCTAGGTAACGAAGTGTAAGATTACAATTGTACCATTATGATCAATGACTCTAAACACAAAAGGACGCTGACGAGCTGCTATCTATGTGTACTGAGATGATAAAGTAAAAGGGTCGAAAGAAGATCTTGAAACTGGAACAACGTGGGGACCGATATGACATGTGTTAGTCATACAAACATAATCCTACAATAAATGAACATAGAGCTACTCGTGTCCAATAAGTGATAAGGTCACTCTGAACAGCGTATGACACACCATCTATGCAACCATGTTGCCTGTGCGCTGCTAAATATGTGAGACTAATACACCAAGTCTGTCTAAACATTTCATCCCTAATGCTAGTACTGAAGTGCACTAGATGTATCTTGCTGCTAAGGAACCATAAATGAATATACAATGATAGTTGTTCTTCTTTCAAAATCAGTGTATTCAAAAGTTTACTTATCATACATTGGATCTTCAGATTTTCTGAAAATTTTGAAACCATATTGACAAGATTTGTGTACAATTATTATCCATAAATATAGTGTTGTTGCTGCTGCTAAATACACATTAAACTTAACTAGTGGTATTTCTTAGTACGTGCATATCAATTCTAGTAGTATTTCTATAAAGGCTCTTACTCAGCAGCTTTACTATTTTAGTAATACTCAAGGCAGTACAGTGGCACTTGCAGGTGGCCATACGCTCGTAGATTTCTAAGCTATTTACTTGATCCACAAACATTACTGATGCCTGGTACATGTTTATAGTTCAAAATATTTTTCTTGAAACCCATCATTCACAAATACCATATAATTTTTGTTGATTTGAACTTTGAATGATATTTCTTCACTTAACTCATTTAGCGAGTAGAACTCGAGCAAAGTAGAAGAACATCTTTAATCAAGTGTGCTCATATGCATGTACCATTTAAAACATCTTTTTACGATTATCCCATTTAATAATTAAACGCCAAGACCGTTAATTTAAAGAAAAATAAGGAACAGTTATCAAATTTTCAAATATCAGAACAATCCTTCAATACTTTAACAATGGAAAAGATGACACACTAACACTATATAATACTGTACAAGTTTTTAGAATTAGCAAGGTGTGCTTGAGTGAGATAGATAGAAGGGTTTGCCACTATAAATTGCCACCAGTACTTTTAAATAATAAAAATTAACTAGAGAGTTTAGAGCTGTCCTCGACAAATTGTACATTTAATATTATGTCTGCATTTTCAAGTCGTGGACAGGCTATCAAAGTAAGGTCTTTGGATGAGATACCATTCAACGAAATCAACAAGCAGGTAAAACTAAGTATGTAACCATTAGCCTGATCAAACTAATCTAAGAATATACCAAAAAGTGTAAACAAATCCAAATAAAAAATAAAAAATTATTTTTTGGTGGTTATCTTTATGTTTATAAATAAACGTAACTAATAAAAAGAACAATTGATGCATATAAAGAAAATTTTGACCGTCAACAGGACCTTCCAACTAAGAGTATGATCAATCTATCCAGCCACATAAGATGCCAAATCTGAATCATTTGCCTGAATAATCCGAAATTTTGGGAACAAACAAATAAACTTTTTGAAATAAAAAAAAATTAAGCATTATACCTCATCCATTTTTCCAAGTTCCAATCCCTTAAAGTTCTTTAGTCTCAAGGCCTCAACCAACTCATACTGTAGCCAAGTTTCCTGAAGTTAGAAAAAAGAAAGGAACTTTCAGGCACTGTAGTAGTAGTAGGACTGACAATAACGTGTAATGTGCATGCAGAAATGAGTACATGCAACAAAACTAAACCAAGCAAATTAATAAAAAAATAAAAGGAAAACAAAAGGTTATACCTTGCTCTCTTCAATAGTAGTTTGAAAAACGTAGTTTCCATATGTATCAGTAGCAAGTCTTTCAAATTTACTCAAATCAAATTTCCGCACTAGACTTTCAATTAGCAATTCTCCTCCAAATGATTGCATGCACTTTTGAATCACGTAACTTCCATATTGATCTACGGCTAACTCCAACAAGCGCTCTTCCAAGCAACGACATAGATATTCATTGAATGGCAAGTTGTCCAAAACTTCCAAAGCAAATTGCATCACATGGTTTCTGCATTTTAAAATAAAGTAGACATATATAAAATAGTGATATAACAGTTAACAGTTAATAAAGCTTCAAAATATATACCCTTTGGGATGTTTTGCAAGATAAACTGAATTATAAGCAATTTTCAGTAAAATATCGGCCCTTTCATAATTGGCTGAACCCAAGATGACTTGTTTGAGAGATTCATTTCCAATCCTGTTCTTAGCTAGTTTCACACAGTGCTTCAATGCTGCTTTAAATAAAAACTGAAACAAAAAAGATGATATATTATGAGTAGAATTATGGAAATCAACTGTCTATGTTTGATTACAGTTTGTTAAGATATAACAGTGCCAATCTTACCTTGTTGTGATCGTAGCCGAGATTCTGGAGACAACAAGCTACAATTTGAAAAGCAACAGGATGCATCAAAATTTCAAGCATGTTTTCTTTAAAAAATTAAGCTACCATTCCTTCACGGCAACAATCACTACTTGCGTGCACTGACTTCTACACACCCCTTCAACCACTCACTCCAGACTGCAGTGATCATCTCCTTCTCTTGCAAACCATCAGCAATCCTTTTCACTGCCCAATAACATCATCACAAACCACTACTCCAAGCTCACTTCAACTAATCAACACTTCATATCTGCCTATAATCGTCCCCATTGCCACTCTTTTCCATTCTCACGTTACTTCATATCACAGCCATAAAACAACACACTTCTAACCACAATTCTCTCTGACCAACGTACACTCCATCATACAACAATCATTTAGCCACTGTTAAAACTTGTTAACTGTTCAACAAGTTTCAAAACATCCCCCACTTTCAAAGCAACTCACAGCAATTGACAACCTCCTTTGTTATCACCATTCTCTGTCACTCCAGTAATCACCATACCACCAGCAAGTACACAGCAGCAACTTCCTAAATTTTCACCATGCTCCCTACCATTTCTTACATCACTGATCATAAAAATTCCAACATAGAACTTCCCTCTAAAATCACCACACAACCATGCCTTCAGCACCAACAGTTTACTGCACATATACAACTTCATACAACCAACAGTTGCACTTCTCTGTGCATATCAAACAACCAATTCAACAATCCACAACTGAACTGTTGTTACAATACTTAAACCATACTTCATTGTCTTCCCATCACTATTACATTCCCATTGACATACTCATCATTCCTCTGCAATTGCCCATTGCCTGTAGACTGCATCACCACTGCAGTGACATAACACACACACACCCCATCCATATATCCTACCACGACACCATCCAACTACCTCACAACATCCTTTTCCACCACCCTCTAACTGTCACTTTCTTCTGCCAATCTATACAAAATTACGGCTCTCCACTAGCAATGAAACATCACAACATTGCTACCACTTCACAAGAAAACAAAACTGCAATTACAACCAGTACATATACCTTATCATTGTCTTCTTCCATACCCAATCTTTGCACATAGTAGCACCATCATCGCTACTTACTGCCTCACACAGAACAACCATCTGCTTGATCATCCACTTTCCATTGCTACCTCCACCCTATAACATTCTTACAAACCGCAACCACAATCGAACAACCACCACAACCGAACTAACCTGCAACCTCGAGCTAAGCCACGGCCTCGTCTCCTTTCTCTGAACCACCCTCTACAGCAACTTCAGTTAACAGTAGCATCCCCCTACAGCCGATCGCGACGTCTTCCTCAAACCTTAATCTACCACGACTTATATATATGCGAACAAACTGATAAATATTAAAATTTATATATATGTGTGAAGTTGTACATGTTAAGAATCGAAGTATGCGAAAAAAATGCTAGATATACAAAGCAATAATCCTCTTTACATTGATTACCTCGATTTGTAGATTCGGGCCTTGTGAACAAAGCGGAGGGGAGCAGATTCGACGAAGTGGAGGAGATCCCTATTGACGAAGTGGATGGGAGCTAATGACGAGGAGCTGATGACGAAGTGCAGTGATGGTCCGAGCGAGAGGAATTGGAACGGCCAATGAATTTGGAATTGAGAATGTTAAGTTATTTAGGGTTGGTTATTTTAGGGAGAAAGAAAAAAAAGTTTTAAGCGGCGAATGAAAATAAACGAGGAAGGAAGCGCTTTTTTGTGGACATGAAAAAATTAAGTCCCGCCTTAAATTTTTGTTCCCTCCATTAGTTGCCTTTTTTTAGATAAACACTATTCCGTAAAATATTGGTTGCACTTAAATAAGTTTTTGATTGCACTTGATAATAAACGCTGCTCATAAATGCAACTAAAAATGCTTTTTCTTGTAGTGAGCAAGTTTATCTCCAAAATCAGCAAGAAGCTTGGATTATCTTTATCTTCGTTATCCTCTAACCAGTTTTACCTTTTCATGTTGTATTAGTTTTAGTTTGTTTTGATTTGAATGTTCGTGTAGTTCTCAGTGTTTAATCATTGTATCGTTCTATGATGAAATGAAATTGAATTACTTTTCTGTTATCTAGCTTATCCTACCTCCAGAATAAATGTTAGTATATTATATAAATAAATATATATATACACACACAATTATTCACAAAATCAAAATGAGTCATCAAAATTAGCTGACCCCTGTTGACAACCCCACATAGACCATGTCGACAAGTACTGGTCAGAAATGATTTTTCATTTGAAATTTGAAATTTGAATAACTACCTTGTGTCTATTCATTTCAAATGAATTTCTACACCTATAAATACATATTTCTTCCAGAATTCATCATTCAAAATCCTTTATTATCTACTTTATCAATATTTCTTCTCACAAACTCAAATATGGCCAATCCAATTCATAGTTTGACCGAGAATCTTGAAGAAACCCTTAATTCTTTCAAAAATATTCTTTCTTTCATTCTTCGTAAGCAATGACACTTAGAGTTGAGTCAAATGCAGATGATCAAGGAGCAAGAAAAGCATTTTGATACAATACGATGGATGATTTCCTCTCTGCACAAAAATGATAATGAAGCACATCCTTCGGCCTCTCTCGTCAATGAAAATGAAAATTGGGATGCCATTAAAGCAGACCCTGTATTTGGAGAAGAAGGATGGGTGGAAGTTCCTCGTAATGTTTGATTTTATTAGATTGCTTTGTTTGATTTGAATTGATTGCTTGGATTGATTTGATTCGATTTGGTTTGGTGTGGATTGATAATTGATGTGCAAAACATAATATGCATAAATACACAATGATATTTATATGATCTTTGACTAGTTATCATATGTATCAGTATAATTATCTCTTAATCTATCTATTATATACTCCATTGTATATTTTATTAATGCAGGTATTTTAGTACAAGAATAAGGGGGAGTTATATAGTTTGAGTTAGTTTTTTTGTTGATGACAAAAGGGGGGAAGCATAAAATAGGATAGTTAGGCATAGATTAAGGGGGAGTTATTAGTTTTGGGTGGAGTTATTAGGATAGAAGTAATATTTTATAAACAAAAGTTATCATCGTCAAAAAAAGGGGAGATTGTTAGTCCCTAAGAAGTTGGTTATGATGACAACAACCTTAGGAATTGTTATAAAATATAAATACTAACATTATAGTTTAGATATATATGTATATGCAGGATTCAACCATGCAGGTACCAAGAATGAAGACTGTACAGTATAGAGATTCAAGACTGAAGATATCAAGATTGAAGACTCATGAGTATAAAGATTATCAAGAGTTTAAGATTTCAATATAAGTAATTTAGTTAGGAATTTTGTTAAAACTCCTAGAAAAGCACTGACATCTTAAAATCCATTTTATTCGTGGAATGGAGTCCACTTCGAGCGCGTTAAAGGGATGGAACCCTAAGTTGGATGGAACCTACGAAAAATCTAGTGGAACATTGTTTTGTATCCACTAACTTTTATTCAAATGTTTTACAAAATTTTATCTTGTTTTCAAAATGATTTCATAATCTTCCTTTTGAAAGAATCAAAAACAACTATCCTGGTTTTAAAGTACTTTTAGCCTCAAAATAATCTTTATTTTCAAAATCAAATTATCCTTGGTTTTAAATTATCTTTTAATTATAATATATTTAACTTTTAATATTTATACTTAGATTTAAATATAAAATTATAGTAAAATTGTATATATACCAAAATATTATTCTCTATACTTATTTATGTATTTTAACTATAGTTAAGTATATTTATAAAATAGTTTTAATATAAGATAGAAGTTATTTTCAAAGAAAAACAAATTACCAAAAATAACTTAGGCCTGTCGACAACCCCAAGATACCCTAGTCGACAAGGTGACAGTTTATTTCAAAAGTTTGAATTTCAAAGAAAGTGTCTATTCATCATATCCTTTCACGAATGGACATCGATGTTGTTCTACTATAAATAGGGGATGTTTTAAACGAATTTACATTCATATATTCTTTGATTTCACTCCTCTTCTTCTTCCACATTTCTTTATATAAATTTTTACCGTTACTCTGCCGAAATCAGCATTGAATCTAACTAGATCATCTCTGGTTTGATTCTCTATCACTATCCCAACAAGATCCCAGTGCTATTCAGAGCTATAGACTTCTTTGTAATTAATTGAGTAAGAAAATGTGTGATTGTATCCCGTAAAATCAATCAAGCGAGAAAAGGTGTGATTGTAGCCTGGAAAATCAGTTGGGTGAAATTGTTGCCCGTAAAATCAAGTATCTCTACCCAGAGGATTGTGAATCTGGAGCGGTGTACGTCGTGGCCTTGAAATTGAGGGTGTAATTATTGATTTTGAAAGGAAATCTGTGCTTGTGTTGCAGGACTGGATGTTGGATAACTCCGAACCAGTATAAAATCAGTTGTGTTCTTTCCTTTATTGCTTTTACTTTATATCTGTATCTGTGTTTGATTATGTGATCTTGTCTTTGTCTGAATATACATACATTTGTGTTCGAATTAATATAAACTCAAAAAGAATTAGTAACTTCTTAAAACACTATTCACCCACCCCCTCTAGTGTTAATTCTAGCCTTAAGATCCGTAATCCGCATTTCTCACAGAGACGATATATACTTCGTAAGCACAACACTATAAGAGAGTTAATCTCTTCAGGTGCTATTAGAGTGGATCATATTCACACCGATGAAAATTTGGCAGATCCTTTGACAAAAGAATTGAATAGAGGGAAAGTCCATAAAATATCCAAAAGGATGGAACTATTGCTCTTAGACACCCATAATAGTAACATAAGCTATATAATTGGAGATCGCAAAAACTAGGCTCAATGGGTAACAACAAGTTGTGAAGTGATAAGAGATGAATCTGCTATATTATAAAATGTTTAAAAGTATGTATTTCTGTACCGATTAGAGGATGAAGTAAAAGAAACCATTAATGAAATCGATATGCCATGTGGAGTGAGGTACCTTGTTATAGGAGTACTCCTGATAGACCCACCTTTGTAAATGTGGAAATGAGACCATTTTCTATGAAAACTTTGGGGGAAAAAGTTTTCTAGAGCATTTACTAAACCGGGATAAACATGCATGACCATTAACGCATGTGCTAGGTGAAAGCAATTTAGAAAGGTTGTGCGTGGTTTGATGTTAGGGATAAATTTCAAGACTACTTGTCGTTCTAACATATTCTGAATCTTACTCGCTACGCAAAGATTTAAATCCAAAGATACCTTTATTTATGCGCAATCCTATATTTCTAGAAATTTCTTATAAATGTTTTTTTAATAATTAAAATGGGGAATTGTTGGAAATTTAAGAGAATTAATTTAGAAAAAATTAATGATAAAATTCGTAATGAATGACGTTGTATAATGGTAATATATTTATGAGCTACTATTATTGAGCCATTGCGAAAATTAACGGTAATATAATTCGTAAAGAATGACGTTGTACAACAGCAATATATTTATGAGCTATTATTATTAAGCAGTTGCAAAAATTAATGGTAATAAAATTCATAATGAATGACAATAATTCCAGATCTATTAACAATCCCCCAATTCAGCAACGCACACAATTTCCATTCTGCATATTTAAATGATAGATAAGCAAAAGGAAAAACATAAGGTAACAAACAATTTTCTTTTGTCTTCTTCTCCCTCTGCCATTTCTCTCCTTGTAGAATTTTTCCAAGTAATTAAATTAGAAAGTGCTAAATTCAAAACGATTTGTTGTCACGCAAGCAGCAAATCGATCAAATTTTAGAGGTTGTTTTATCCTAGGGATGGAGTAATTGATAGCTAGCCTTGTATATTTGGGCTAAACCATGAATCGTCTTAAATAAAGCGGCAAAGTACACGACTTAGTCATTTACAACGGTCGGGTCCAACAATAGTTGTGTCATGGGCTTCATTCTTTGGTGGCGCTATCGGAGTTTATCTAAGACTTCATGACTGTTGTGATCAACAATCTCAAGCAGCAGGAACAAAAATGATATGCCTTCGAATTGGGTAGCTATCTTGTGCTTTATGCACAAGCACATGATCTATCATGTTAGCTAAGCTCATCTCTACATATAGTGGTGGAAGCCAGCCTTTTATCCCTATCAAGAACGAATGGTGTTCATATTGAGTTGGTTCAAGAATTTTAGGTAATAAAACATTGACTTTCAAATGAGTAATTTGGTCATCAACATTATGGAGATGGGATAGTGAATAATCTGAATTGGAATAAATGTGAAATAAAAGTATGACTTATGAGCTTGAAATATCAGTTTAAGTGGTACTTTTTTATAAGTAATTCCTACACCAATTCTGGACATTGTTAAATGATTTGAACGATGTTTGTTTTTCAACAGCTCATATATCAATCTGGTGGATAATTCATATAATAGGGTTTCTATGACAGTAGTTAAAAGATGAAACTTAAGGGTTAACTTTAGGCTACATAGTCAGTTTTCTAAACAAGTAGCTTAGGAGTAGATGCATCAAGAGCTTTTTTTGTTTGTTGCAATATATTTACTGTGCTAAAAATTATTCATGAATTTGGCAAATACATTAATTTGACATGTATATTTTTTTATAAGTCTTATAATAAAAATGCATATCAAAAAGATATATACAGACATTTCATTGAAATAAGTACTAGAGTTCAATTTTAGTTATCTATTTAAGCTTGCTAAAGCATTGTATATATTTCTTTTACCAAAAATTGAGCTATTTTTTCTTCCTATAGGCTTTTAAGGTAAAGAAACAGCTAGGCATGTCAAGAGATACTTTCGAATGCGGATAGTGTCATATCCATATTCGCATCCAAAATCTTGGATACCAGATATCTGCATCCGTAGATACGGACGGATATCGAATAATTATCATATCCGCTAACGATTGATAAATCAAGAAATATAAATGATAAATTTTAGTTTAACATAAAGTTTTTTCAATCTCATTGACTATTAAGGTGTTAAAAATAAATAAATATGATGACAATAATTAGTTTAAAGCAATTAATATGCACTTAGTGCGCATAATATAAACTTCCACTTAATAAAATAATAAATAAATATCTTTTGTTGAACTAAAATACACATAATTTAAATTATAACCATAAAAAATAAAATCGAACGGATAATTTTCGAATGCGGATGTCTTTGTATCAGTACCCGCATCAGTTTTTCTATATATTGGATATTTATCCTCTTTTTGAATACGGATGCGAATAGATTTCGAATTTTTCAAGTATCCATTATTTAAATGTGAAGATACAAATGTGATTATTACAGAGAAACAACAAAAAGAATTAAAATATTTTCCTTCATTAGAATCATTACTATTATTAGCCTATTTTCCATTTTTTATATGTTTCTGTACTATTTCACATGAATTGCATAAATAATCCTATGTACTACTTATGATATTCAGTCATCACAAACTATATAAATTCAAAAACATATCAATTTGCTTGAGGTAAGATGGAGCCATGCACATTACAATCAACTTTATAGTCTTAAACTGATATTAATATAGTTAAATTCGTTGGGTTCAATTGGAAAGCGATGATTTGGTGAAGAAACAAGTCACATAACTGTTCAAAACGTTAGGTATAATCATAATTTATTTTGTATGTTGTATCAAATAGTTAATTCAAATCAAATCAACTATAGCTATCAGTGCGGTATATATACCATTTCGTAGATGGGCAACCGAAGAGATGGATAAAGATCAAGACGAGTTCAATTTCTCGGTTTCCCTACTATTTATACCCTTAAATTATGGAAAATCACAGTCGTCCATTACAACAAATTAATTATTGAGTTGATGGCTGATGATTCAGGATGAGAGACTAAGATCTATGTGGTACATTAGGACAGAAAAGAGGAAGACATATGATTTGATCTGGATCAAGACCTACCATATACAGACCAAGAATGTCGTGTAATTAAAAATGCATGTCTCTTGGATGCAATAACTTAATCCATTCTCAAGGAGTATATCCTTATCCTATACCATGCTGATTTAATATTTGCTTCCAAAGACCCAGTTTCAGTCATATTTCTGATACACAACATATGAAGGTCCAGTGATTAACCGTCAATTTACAAACATAGCTACTGGCTCACTATTTGTGTCATTGAACTATAATTTCTTTTCACCTAAATCGAAAAGAAGGGAAGATTTAGTAGAAGTCTTACAAAACATTCATAATGTCACGACCCAAAATTCATTGTTCAAAAGTCGACACCAAATACCTCACTTGTATTCAACTGCCGGAGATTCGAACGTCAAATTTCAGATCGGATGGAGCTTATAACAATAATAGATGAATATAAAACGGCGGAAAAAAAATGAATGTCATGCATATAACACAGATACAACAGTAAAATATCAATTTCTACATCAGAGTATTTAATACATACACCATAATTCCAAATACAACATAATAATACTACAGTGGTCATATATCCAAAAAAGTCTTCAAATGAAAGAAGTGACAACTAACTCCCAAAAACTAAACACCTGAGATCTCCAACTTGCTCCTAAGATATGTCCAAAATAAGAGCTCCAAGATACTGCTAACTCCAGAGTACGGAAACCTGCTACTAGGCAGCCCGTATAGAAATTATGGGCACCCAAAGTTTAGGGAAAAAAAATAATAAACTCCGGGTCAGTCATGGACTGGTATGAGTCAACTGAAAACAGTTGCTTTTAAAGAAACTAGATTTATGAATGAATTTTCGACATGCTTTTAAAAAAATGGAACTACCATAAGACCTCCCGCCACACACACAATGCAAACGCAGAATTGAAGGAGATTTCTTCTTACGATAGTTTAATATGCTTGATACGGGGAAATTTCTTTGATATTATTACTAGTGCATAGTGCAGAAAACATTTAGAAAGTATAATATAAATCTTAGCCAACATATGACCATTATCGTATGCCTACTATAGCTACCATCTAAACAGTGGTGACCACCATAAGTAAATGGCAGGTTCCACAACTAAAACCGTACAGGGTTTCGTATTGGGAATTGGTTTTCCAACAATGGTCGGACTAAGGAACTTCCTGGGCCATATGGGTACGCCTCTAGAGGGACGACCCGAGAACCTAATCGGATCTCTGCCAACACAAGGCCGGGTTACCCCTAACTGGGTAACTACTGACACGAGTATGCCATCCCCCGGTTGTAACCAACCTTTATCCGAGGCCCCAGCAACAAATCACAAAGTAATGTGTGTATATATATATATATATCTGCGATATCAACATAAGTTAAGTATCTGGGCTCCATACCACGATACCACTTCTATCCAGAAGGAAATGCACATACCCTAAGGGGCGCCACCCCCAATAACCTTGCTGCATCTTTCCTGTTTCGACCATAACTGGGTTGTGAGGTTCGACGAAGTCTCGTCCACAAAGCTACGCTTTTCTCAAAGCCATGCTTTGATCAACTAATGATCAGCAACACTCAGCATGCCACATTACCAAGTTGGGAATATATTACTGATAACCTTCAACTACATAACCTCTGAGCTTGTATGTCTCAGAGAAGGGTGTTAAGCTAAGAGAATAAATTCTCCGCCACCAACAGAAATGTATTTGAAAGAAATCTGTTTTATATCTTAATTGTAATGTCAGACATACAATCCATACAAGTCTGTTCTGGGTTCGAACAGAACCGAAGGCACTTTCGAAGAAGTCCTTGTGATCCGGGAGTCCACAATCCCGATCGGATTCCCCATCGCATATGGAGAACTCTATACCGGAGCAACTCAGTGCAGAGCCATTCGATAGGTTATCCTATCGTTCTCGAAGACACCCGGTCTTCACCACCGGTCTTCAAATGCTATCCATAATGTCGTATCACTCATTCGGAATGGTTTATATGACACAAAGGTCCTCTAGCGGCTAAACCGAATAGTGAGCGTCAATTTAAAACATGTGGATATGTCGTTCACAAAAATTCACTGGTTCGATGTGGGTTTCGGATAACAAACTGAAATCTGATTCCATGTCGCATCGAGGTTTAAATGCCAATTTACAGGCAACAGGGTTTTCACATTAATACAGAACAAACCACAATCACAGTACAATACATGGAAATTTATATCACACAGTATCGCAAACAGAATAGAAATATCAATTCAATAGACAACATCTGATGATAGTTAATCATTTTCAATTTAAGGTAAAGGTGATTTAAAAGAATTTACCACATAACTATTTTATTGATTTATCTAAATCAACGATTAACTATTCTTAATAATAAATTTATTAAATCTTTAATTAATTATTCCTTAATTAATTATCTAAATTAACTACAAATTATTAACTTTAATTATTTAATTAACAATCTGTAATTACGAATTAGTCAAAAACTTAAATATAAACTAACCAATCTTTAGTTTCAAATTAATCAATCTCTGATCATTTAGTTAATTACAATTTTACAATTAATTGACTATTCTTAATTACCCCTTTCTTTTTAAACAATTAATAACAATTATTTGTCTTAATTAACATTTAGAAATCTTCTTTAATTATTTTGAAACCAATTTATTATTATTACAAAAAGCTTTAATGTTAATTAACTTTAACACTGATTTTAAATTAATTATTTAATTAAAGTATTAATTAGATTTCAAAACGTTGTCACTATTTGCTTGGTTAATTTAAAACTTGAAAAAAATTCGGGCCCTGAAATCAATTTGGGCTTAACCCATTTTTAAAAATAAAACAACCCGAGTAAACATGGCACTTCACTCAAGTCCAACTCGGATCCTTCTCGTTTCTTCCCCGAGACCTTCCTCTTTCTTCCCCGCGTCTGCTCATTCTTCTTCCTTTTTCCCTTTTTTTTATACAAACTTATGTTAAAACATAATCTCAGTTACACGACCTCGTTCACGCACCTGGGTTCGAACTCGTGTCAAAACCTAAATTTCTCGAGCAATTCCTCAAGACGACCCAAACATCGAACCACCGACACTCACATGCCACCGTGCACGTGCACGGTGGTTTGCCACCCCTCTGGCAACCCTCGCTGCCACCCACAAACCAAAATTCGACCCCCAACTCGTTACGAACACCCAAATCTCAAATTAATTTCGAAAACATAATTTAAGCATTAGGACCAAAACCACAATCAGGCACATCATCGGATATTCACCTCGCGCCACCACCTCTGGCCGTTATCGGCCATCAACTTTGGACCGATGCTTCGTACACGTGTCACGCCGCGTTTAGCACCCATGACGTGAAGTCCGATCGCCTGTGGATGGTACGGCACCCTCGTTTCTATTAAACCCTAATCTAGCCTCGTTCCTTCAACTCGTGCTATAGAAAAATTAATTGATAATTTTCTTGAAAATGTTGATCGATAAACTAGCTTCAACCCAAAGTTCAACATTTATAATTGAATCAATCATTAGAAATTCATAAAAATTCGATTTTTACTCAAATACAAACTGCTCTGGAAATACTAAACTAAAAATCTTCATTTTTGTTTTAAAAATCACAACTTGTAGTAAGAATTCAAGCTATATTTTCGAATCCTAGAATTAAAATTCTTGAATTCATTATAAAATCTGTTGTTACTGTAAGCTGAGTGTTCCAGAGTCAGGTTCTTCATTTTCGAGCTTGAAACAATTTGCTAGATCATAACTTAAGTTTAGGCACTCATTTTGTTTAAAATCCCAGTTTAAAAAAATCATTTGTATGAAGTAAAGAGTTTTAAAACTTTGGTATAGTTTACTTTGTTAAACCTGATACAAAAAAAACGATTCTGTTTCCAGTAAAGAAAATTATAAAAACTTGTTTTGATTTGATACTGGAAAATGGTGTAAGTTTAAACAAAAAGACCCCAACTTCTTAACTAAAACATCATGCATGACTAACCAGAGTTTATTACACAGATCAAATACAAACATAGGGGAAGGAAGAAGGGTTTGACAGGTTATTTTTTTTTTTTTTGTAAAACCAACTTGAACAGCCAAACATTCATTCATATATACCATATGCAAACCAAAGTTCAACTTCCCTATATTATTCAAACATCCTCACAGCAGCCAAAAAAATTGGAAGAAACAGAAGCTTACCCACATGGATATATTGATGAGCAGAGATGTTTCTGTTTTTGAAACTGCAGTTTGATCTTCCTTTTTTCTTTGTTTCTTAAGTAAATTGCTTTCAGCTGTAAGTATGAAGTGATTTCTTCTTTTCTTTTTAATTTCTTGGTCTTTGCTATTTTGTTTTCTTTGAACGAATTAAAGGTTTGTAGATGTATACATATATACGAAAGGTTTGTATACAGGTTTTAGTAGAGTACTGAAGCAAGACTTCTTTTCTTTTTCTTTTTTATTTGTACCTTGTTCAGACATTTATACTTTTTTTTATTTGTTTACTAAACCATGCTTTAATTTCGGTTGATAGGTTCTTGTACATGTAGAGGAGTAAATAGCATTAAATGACTTTGCTTCCTTCTTTGTTAACAGCAATCTGTTGGATTTGATTTTTCTTTTTCTTTTCTCATATATGTAAGTACTTTTTTTTACAGTTTACTTTCTTTCTTTGTTTTGTTTGTTGAATACTACATTTTACTCTATTTTGGTTTACAACTTACTTACTTGGTTTACTTTGCTAATTGACAGAAAATCGTTTTAGTTATTAACACTTTATTACTATGTGATTTTATTACAAAATTTGTTTGTATTAACTCATATTATTGAATAGAGAACATTTCAAATTTAAATACATATTAAATGAATTACATAGGTATACTTTATAAATTCAAAAATTTAGTCTCAAAGAAATTGAAGTTTTATTAACACATATGTTGTTTTATTGTTTAATACGATTATTGTTTTTGTTATATATTTCATTCATTTATTATTATTATTATTTATTTAACTTAACTATCAATATTTATTAAATTCTATACAATCTTTATAATATTAACATTAACAATATTTTATTTCTGTTGAATTTCACAGTTTAAATTTAAAAGTTCAAATAATTTACCGAATTTCAAATTCAAAATCTTGGGATGTTACAATATCAGCTTCTTAAGAAAATTTCGTCCTCGAAATTGAAAGAGAGATAAATGCAAACAAAGAATATATGAATTTAGAAAAATAAGGAAGTGGCTTACCAATTTAAGCCGAGATGTCTATTCTACAATTGGGATATGATTTCTTCAGTCTCCCAAGTACAGTCCATTTGATCGCCACTCCACTGAACTTTGACCAATTTCACAACTTTGTTCCTTAATCGCTTCTCATTACGATCTACAATTTTTATCGGCTCTCTTTTAACTGCCAAGTTAGGAGTGATCTCTAGATCCTGCTGAGCGGCTTCTACAATAATATCATCTGGATCGTGCACATACTTTCGAAGAAAAGAAATGTGGAATACATCATGCACGCCAGACAACCAGCTGGGTAGCTGCTCTCGATATGCTAGAGGACCAATCCTTTCCAGAATAGAAAAAGGACCAATATAACGCGGTGCTAGCTTTCCAGTTTTCCCGAATCTCAATACACCCCGCATCGGAGACACTTCCAGAAATACAGAATCCCCAACTTGAAAATCCAAACATCTCCTTCGGCGGTCACAATACTTCTTCTGACGACTTTGAGCAGTTATTAATTTCTTTCGAATAAAATCAATCTTCTCTGTGGCTTCTTTAATCATGTCTGGTCCAAGGACGAGTATGTCACCTGATTCAATCCAGCATGTAGGTGATCGACAAGGACGACCATATAAAGCTTCGAAAGGAGCCATTTCTATACTAGCCTGATAGCTGTTATTATATGAGAACTCAACCAGATGTAAATGGTCCTCCCAAGAACCACCAAAATCGAGAATGCAAGTACGCAAAAGATCTTCTAGAATTCGGTTAACCCTTTCAGTTTGCCCATTAGATTGTGGGTGATAAGCAGTACTGAAATTTAATTTCATTCCCAAAGCGTCTTGGAATGCCTCCCAAAATCTACTAGTGAAGATCGGATCACGATCACTCACTATACTACTTGATATACCATGGAGACGAACTATTTCTTTTATAAAAATACCTGCTAAGCTTGCTGCAGTCCGAGTGGATTTCACTGGAATAAAGTGAGCAGTTTTGGTTAGACGGTCCACTATAACCCAAATTGCCTCATTTCCCTTCTTAGTTTGTGGCAATCCGTCGATGAAATCCATCGATACCTGATCCCATTTCCATTTCGGTACTTCCAAAGGTTGAAGTAAACCGGCCACTTTCTTTTGATCACTTTTGGTTTGCTGACAAGTAGCACAGCGACTCACATAAATGGATATGTCTCTTTTCATTGTCTTCCACCAGAAAGTTCTTTTGATATCTCGATACATTTTGTTGACTCCTGGATGGATGCAAAGTTTGGACTTGTGGCATTCGTCCAAAACTTCACGTTTCAGTTCCGGAATGTCAGGGACACAAATTCTTCCTTTCATCCTTATTACTCCTCTATTATCCATCTCAAAACCAGTATCTTCACCTTGACATATTCTTCTATGCATTTCTCAAAGAAACTTGTCTTCAGTTTGCTTGGTGGCGATCCTCTTAAGAAGAGCAGGAGTGATAACAAGATGAGCAAGAATAGCGTGCTTTCTACTTAAGGCGTCTGCAACTACATTGGCCTTTCCCGGCGTATACAGAATATCTAGTTCATACGATGCCAGAAATTCCAACCAACTTTGTTGTCGCAGATTCAGATCATTCTGGGTAGATATTTCAAGGATTTATGGTCGGTGAATAATTCAAATTTTTCACCTAAACAAAGAGAGTTTATTAAGTATATTTCTTTAGTTAATTTCGTAAATTGTAAAGAAAGTTGAAAAGATTCTTACCCAGAAGATAGTGTCGCCAGATTTTTAAAGCGAAAACAACAGCCAAAAGCTCCAAATCATGTGTTGGGTAACTTCTCTCGTGCGGACGTAATTGTCTACCCGCGTAGGCAAAAGTACCTTTCCAATCTGCATTAATACTGCACCTACCCCATCACCACACGCGTCAGTATAGACAGACAAGCCTTGGTTCCCGTTAATGATAGCGAGAATAAGAGCAGTAGTCAATCTCTTTTTCAGTTCCTGGAAAGCTTCGTCACATTTTGGAGTCCAATTGAACTTAGCATTCTTCATTGTTAGCTTAGTCAATGGGCTACCCAACTTAGAAAAATCTTGTACAAACTTTCTATAATATCCCGCTAAACCCAGAAAACTTCGAACTTCTCTAGGAGTAGTGGGTTGCTTCCAATCCATAATTGCAGAAATCTTGCTTGGATCAACAGAAATTCCGTCTTCATTAACAATGTGACCGAGAAATCTGACTTCTTTGACCCAAAAGTGACACTTAGAAAATTTAGCGAATAAGACATTCCTCCTTAATATCTCCAAAACAATTCTGAGATGTTCAGCATGCTCCTCTTCAGTTTTGGAGTAAATCAAGATATCATCAATAAACACAAGGACAAATTTGTTCAATACTTCTCAAAACACTCGGGTCATTAAATCTACGAAGTACGCGAGAGCGTTGGTCAGTCCGAAGGGCATAACTAACCACTCGTAGAACATGTCAGGACCCCGAAAGGCAGTTAAATGAATACAATCCTTGGCTATTCGCAGCTGATGGAATCCCTGAGCTGAATCCATCTTAGAAAATAATCGAGCGCCATGAAGTTGATCGAATAAATCATCGATCATGAAAGAAAATTTGTTTTTGAGAGTTTGTTTATTGAGATCGCGGTAATCTACGCACAATCTCAAAGTTCCGTCCGATTTAGCGACGAACACAACGGCTGAACCCCATTCAGAAACACTAGAATGAATCAATCCTTTCTTTAGCAAATCTCGAGTTTGATCGACTAATTCAATTTTTTCCCTAGGTGCCATCCTGCGACTTGCTTGAACAACAAGACGGGCATTGGGTACTAAGTCAATTCGGAATTCTATTTCTCTGTGTGGAGGTAAGGATTTTACTTCTTCAAATACGTCAGAAAATTCCCGAACAACAGGTATAGACTGCAAACTGGGTTCAGGATATCCCAAAGTATACATCAATCTATCTCTCTTTGGACTCGGATCCTCACAAGAGATTTCAATAAAATTTCCAAGGTTTGTTTTGACAAAACTGTCTGATTATTACAATCCAATATAGCTTCGTATCTCGATAACCAGTTCATTCCGAGTAAGATTTCAAATTCATTAAATTCAAGGACATAAAGGTTGATAGGAAATTGATAGCAAGCATATGAAATAGGAACTCTCTTACAATACAAACAAAGATTTGTGGGACCACCAACTGGATTTTTCACGCAAATAGGATCGTCAACAAATTTAGTTTTAAGTTCTAATTCATTTACGGTTTGTTGAGAGATAAAGCTATGTGAAGCTCCCGTGTCAAATAAAATTCTAATAGTTCTATCATAAATAGCAAGGTTACCTTCCAAACCACCTTTTCCTTTATCTGCTTTTGAAGTTGAAGGGTCTTTCTTTATCGCATAAACATTTGCCACCTGTGCTTGCTTCATTACCGGGCAATTCTTAATAAGATGTCCAGGCTTATGACAATTATAGCATTCTTTAGCTCCTTGATCATTCCTCACAGGTTGTTCCTTCTTAACTTGCTTCTTTGGGTTTGTGCAGCTGTTTGAATAATGGACCTTCTCTTGGCAATTGTAACAAGTTATGTTCCTAACCGAATTTCCTTGACTGCTCTTCTTATCCTTGTCTTGTTGTGGCCTCTTGCCCCCAAACTTCCTTTTCTTCCAATTCTGATTATTTGAATTTCCTCCTTCCTTTGGAATCTCCTGCATATCCAGTGTGGCATACCTATATCCCATATCAATAAGATCAGAAAAAGATTCTTTGACGTGTGTTGTCATCCTCTCATGATACCTCTAGTTCATTCCATGGATAAACCTTTCATTTTTCTTAAGAGGCGTGTTTAACAACTGCGGACCAAAACGGGATAGTTCGTTAAACTTATTTAAGTACTCCTCAAACGACAAGCTTTCTTGTTTCAAATCCAGAAATTCTTGATACATTCTGGAAATTCCCGCCGATGGCATATAACGTTTTTCAAACACCTCCTTAAAACGATTCCAAGTAAACTCTTCCTCTGGTTCATCTATAATGACTGTTTCCCACCAGGCTGAGGCTTCTCCTTGGAGTTGCCAAGAAGCTATAAGTCTCTTCTGCTCGTCCTGCAGTTTTAGCCCTTTAAAAAATTTCTCACATGATCTTACCCATGCTTGAGCCTCAACAATTGACTCTTTGCCGGTGAACGGTTTGCCACCAAGCTTTGAGAAATTTTTATACAAATCAGCCAGATTCGGCTACTGCTGGATATCTATTGCTGCTTCTGCTGCTAGGGGAATTTGATTAGGTGTTGCGGCATTCCCTTGACCCTTAGTTCTTCCTCTGCGCCCGCTCATTTTTACTATCTGAGATTAGTAAGAAAATTGATTTAGATATACAGACGAAATACCTTAAGGAATATCAGCAGTAAAAAGAAATAGACTAAGAAAATTTAGAGTTTCGGTCTTGGTTATACTCATTCTAGGGTATACTTCACCCTATCTCTAATGAGCCATCTAATGTGTTATACTCCGTAGCTAAAGTTCTTACTCAACCAGAAGCTTTGATACCAATTTATCACAACCCAAAATTCATTGTTCAAAAGTCGACACCAAATACCTCACTTGTATTCAACTGTCGGAGATTTGAACGTCAAATTTCAGTTCGGATGGAGCTTATAACAACAATAGATGAATATAAAACAGCGGAAACAAAATGAATGTCATGCATATAACACAGATACAACAGTAAAATATCCATTTCTACATCAGAGTATTTAATACATACACCATAATTCCAAATACAACATAATAATACTACAGTGGTCATATATCCAAAAAAGTCTTCAAATGAAAGAAGTGATAACGAACTCCCAAAAGCTAAACACCTGAGATCTCCAACTTGCTCCTAAGATATCTCCAAAATAAGAGCTCCAAAATACTGCTAACTCCAGAGTACGGAAACCTGCTACTAGGCTGCCAGTGTAGAAATTATGGGCACCCAGAGTTTAGGGAAAATAATAATAAACTATGGGTCAGTCATGGGACTGGTATGAATAAACAGAAACAGTTGCTTTTAAAGAAACTAGATTTATGAAAGAATTTTCGATATGCTTTTTAAAAAAATGGAACTACCATAAGACCTCCCGCCACACACACAATGCAAACGCAGAATTGGAGGAGATTTCTTCTTATGATAGTCAAATATGCTTGATACGGGGAAATTTCTTTGATATTATTACTAGTGCATAGTGTAGAAAACATTTCGAAAGTATAATATAAATCTTAGCCAACATACGACCATTATCGTATGCCTACTATAGCTACCATCTAAACAGTGGTGACCACCATAAGTGAATGGCAGGTCCTACAACTAAAACCGTACAGGGTTTCGTATTGGGAATTGGATTTCCAACAATGGTCAGGCTAAGGAACTTCCTGGGACACATGGGTACGCCTCTGGAGGGACGACCCGAGAACCTAACGGGATCTCTGCCAACACAAGGCCAAGTTACCCCTAACTGGGTAACTACTGACACGAGTATGTCATCCCCAGGTTGTAACCAACCTTTATCCAGGGCCCCAGCAAGAAAATCACAAAGTAATATATATATATATATACATATATATACATATATATATATATATATCTATGATATCAACATAAGTTAAGTATCTGGGCTCCATACCATGATACCACTTCTGTCCAGAAGGAAATGCACATACCTTAAGGGGCGCTACCCCCAATAACCTTGCTGCATCTTTCTTGTTTTGACCATTACCGGTTTGTGAGGTTCGACAAAGTCTCGTCCACAAAGCTATGCTTTTCTCAAAGCCATGCTTTGATCAACTAATGATCAGCAACACTCAGCATGCCACATTACCAATTTGGGAATATATTAATGATAACCTTCAACTATATAACCTCTGAGCTCGTACGTCTCAGAGAAGGGTGTTAAGCTAAGAGAATAAATTCTCCGCCACCAACAGAAATGTATTTGAAAGAAATCTGTTTTATATCTCAATTGTAATGTCAGACATACAATCCATACAAGTCTGTTCTGGGTTCGAACAGAACCGAAGGCACTTCCAAAGAAGTCCTTTTGATCCGAGCGTCCACAATCCCGATCTGATTCCCCATCACATATGGAGAACTCTATACCGGAGCAACTCAGTGCAGAGTCATTCGATAGGTTATCCTATCATTCTCGAAGACACCCGGTCTTCACCACCGGTCTTCAAATGCTATCCATAACGTCGTATCACTCATTCGGAATGGTTTATATGACACAAAGGTCATCTACCGGCTAAACCGAAATGTGAGCGTCAATTTAAAACATGTGGATATGTCGTTCACAAAAATTCACTGGTTCGATGTGGGTTTCGGATAACAAACTGAAATCCGATTCCCTGTCGCATCGAGGTTTAAATGCCATTTTACAGGCAACAGGGTTTTCACATTAATACAGAACAAACCACAATCACAGTACAGTGCATGGCAATTTATATCACACAATATCGCAAACAGAACAGAAATATCAATTCAATAGACAACATCTGATGATAGTCAATCATTTTCAATTTAAGGTAAAGGTGATTTAAAAGAATTTACCACATAACTATTTTTATTGATTTATCTAAATCAATGATTAACTATTCTTAATAATAAATTTATTAAATCTTTAATTAATTATTCCTTAATTAATTATCTAAATTAACTACAAATTATTAACTTTAATTATTTAATTAACAATCTGTAATTACGAATTAGTCAAAAACTTAAATATTAACTAACCAATCTTTAGTTTCAAATTAATCAATCTCTGATCATTTAGTTAATTACAATTTTACAATTAATTGACTATTCTTAATTACCCCATTCTTTTTAAACAATTAATAACAACTATTTGTCTTAATTAACATTTAGAAACCTTCTTTAATTATTTCGAAACCAATTTATTACTATTACAAAAAGCTTTAATGTTAATTAACTTTAACACTGATTTTAAATTAATTATTTAATAAAAGTATTAATTAGATTTCAAAACGTTGTTACTATTTGCTTAGTTAATTTAAAACTTGAAATAAATTCCGGCCCTGAAATCAATTTGGGCTTAACCCATTTTTTAAAATAAAACAACCCAAGTAAACAGGGCACTTCACTCGAGTCCAACTCGGGTCCTTCTCGTTTCTTCCCCGAGACCTTCCTCTTTCTTCCCCGCGTCTGTTCCTTCTTCTTCCTTTTTCTCTTTTTTTATACAAACTTATGTTAAAACATAACCTCAGTTACACGACCTCGTTCACGCACCTGGGTTCGAACTCGTGTCAAACCCTAAATTTCTCGAGCAATTCCTTGAGACGACCCAAACATCGAACCACTGACACTCACATGCCACCGTGCACGTGCACGGTGGTTCGCCACCCCTCCGGCAACCCTCGCTGCCACCCACAAACCACAATTCGACCCCTAACTCGTTACGAACACCCAAATCTCAAATTAATTTCGAAAACACAATTTGAGCATTAGGACCAAAACCACAATCAGGCACATCATCGGATATTCGCCTAGCGCCACCACCTCTGGCCGTTATCGGCCATCAACTTTGGACCGATGCTTCGTACACGTGTCACGCCGCATTTAGCACCCATGACGTGAAGTCCGATCACCTGTGGATGGTGCGGCACCCTCGTTTCTATCGTCAACAAGGATGGGTTCTTAAACCCTAATCTAGCCTCGTTCCTTCAACTTGTGCTATAGAAAAATTAATTGATAATTTTCCTGAAATTGTTGATCGATAAACTAGCTTCAACCCAAAATTCAACATTTATAATTGAATCAATCATCATAAATTCATAAAAATGCGATTTTTACTCAAATACAAACTGCTCTGGAAATACTAAACTAAAAATCTTCATTTTTGTTTTAAAAACCACAACTTGTAGTAAGAATTCAAGCTATATATTTGAATCCTTAAATTAAAATTCTTGAATTCATTATAAAATCTGTTGTTACTGTAAGCTGAGTGTTCCAGAGTCAGGTTCTTCATTTTTGAGCTTGAAACAGTTTGCTAGATCATAACTTAAGTTTAGGCACTCATTTTGTTTAAAATCCCAGTTTAAAAAAATCATTTGTATGAAGTAAAGAGTTTTAAAACTTTGGTATAGTTTACTTTGTTAAACCTGATACAAAAAAAATGATTCTGTTTCTAGTAAAGAAAATAATAAAAACTGGTTTTGATTTGATACTGGAACATGGTGTAAGTTTAAACAAAAAGACCCCAACTTGTTAACTAAAACATCATGCATGACTAACCAGAGTTTATTACACAGATCAAATAGAAACAGAGGGGAAGGAAAAAGGGTTTGACAGGTTAAATTTTTTTTTTTTTTTTGTAAAATCAACTTGAACAGCCAAACATTCATTCATATATACCAGATGTAAACCAAAGTTCAACTTCCCTATATTATTCAAACATCCTCACAGCAGCCAAAAAGATTGGAAGAAACAGAAGCTTACTCACATGGCTATATTGATGAGCGGAGATGTTTCTGTTTTTGAAACTGTAGTTTGATCTTCCTTTTTGCTTTGTTTCTTTTGTAAATTGCTTTCAGCTGTAAGTATAAAGTGATTTCTTCTTTTCTTTTTAATTTCCTGTTCTTTGCTATTTTGTTTTCTTTGAACGAATTAAAGGTTTGTAGAGATGTGTGTGTGTGTGTGTGTGTGTGTATATATATATATATATATATATATGAAAGGTTTGTATACAGGTTTTAGTAGAGTACTGAAGCAAGACTTCTTTTCTTTCTTTTTTTTTATTTGTACTTTTTTCAGACATTTATACTTTTTTTTTATTTGTTGACTAAACCATGCTTTAATTTCGGCTGATAGGATCTTGTACATGCAAAGGAGTAAATAGCATTAAATGACTTTGCTTCCTTCTTTGTTAACAGCAATATGTTGGGTTTGATTTTTCTTTTTCTTTTTTCATATATGTAAGTACCCTTTTTTTTTATAGTTTACTTTCTTTCTTTGTTTTGTTTGTTGAATACTACATTTTACTCTATTTTGGTTTACAACTTACTTACTTGGTTTACTTTGCTAATTGAAAGAAAATCGTTTTAGTTATTAACACTTTATAACTATGTGATTTTATTACAAAATTTGTTTGTATTAACTCATATTATTGAATAGAGAACATTTCAAATTTAAATACATATTAAATTAATTACATAGGTATACTTTATAAATTCAAAATTTTAGTCTCAAAGAAATTGAAGTTTTATTAACACATATGTTATATTTTTGTTTAATATGATTCTTGTTTTTGTTATATATTTCATTCATTTATTATTATTATTATTATTATTTATTTAACTTAACTATCAATATTTATTAAATTCTATACAATCTTTATAATATTAACATTAACAATATTTTATTTCTGTTGAATTTCACAGTTTAAATTTAAAAGTTCAAATAATTTACCGAATTTCAAATTCAAAATCTTGGGATGTTACACATAATTTCATATACGTGAGAGTAATATATGCAATATATCGGTTTGCAAATTAATAAAACGTTAGCAACTCAATACTTTTGGCTTGAAAATTTTGTTAATTTTCCTTTTTGGTGGGACCTGATTTCAACCTCTGCAATTTCTCATTCAGAAAACTTTTTGTCAAGATTTTAGAGGGTTTCTAATGTGACTAGTTATGAAAACTCAATCATTATGTCATTAGTACTATTAGCACTATAAACATTAATTGGTAAAATGAGTACTTTTGTCTATCGTGGGTCACTTGTCCTACTTTATGTAGGATCGATCATGGCAAGCGAATATGACCGACAAATCGATCCATTTAATTGAGCGTTTTCGAGCTTATTTGATGTTCATATGTAGTGTTATTACTTTATGCACTGCTTGATTGTTTGTGATAAAACTAGATATAAAATTGCCCTTAGCTTAAATTTGCATTGTTTCAGAATATGTGAATGTGCACACATTTGTACGTCAACTGCTCCAAAATAATTATTGTTGCTGGCATTATTACCATTATTAAGACTGTTAATGGACACTCAAAAAATTCGAAATCCATACGCATTCGTATCTCGAAAATGGATAAATATCTGATATCCAAAAAAACAGATGCAGTTACGAAGACATCCGTTCAATTTTTGTTAAGATTATAATCTAAATAATGTATATTTTAACATAACGAAAGATATTTATTGTTTTCGTAAAGTTATTAGTTTATATTATACACCTAATGCATATTAACTGCTCAAAACTATTTATTATTGTTATCATATTTGTTTATTTTTAACACTTCTGTAATTAATAGAATTGGAAAAAAAAGTTTATGTTAAATTAAAAAAAAATTATGAATTTTGATTTATCTATCTTTAGTGGGTAAGATACTTATCCAAATCCATCCATATCGATGGATACGAATATTCGATATTGAAAAACGATTTCGGATACGGATATGAAACTATCCATATCTGAAAGTATTCATTGACAGACCTAACTATTATAGAATTTAAGGAATACCTGTACATGTTGGTTAATATGCCCAAAGTTGGTGCTATAAATATACATTATCAAACCGACCGCTAGGGAGGTTTGCTTACGGTCATGGGCCAAAATTAATTTTTCTGAAGCCAATAAAACGTGGATCTTGTCTCATCGCAGTTTCCCTAAAAACATGGATCTTGTCTTTTCCCTAAACATTCTCCTTTTACTTCGCGCATCAAAAATTCCAAATTCAAATCTATTATGATTTTCAAATTCTAAAATTTCAAATTCAAATCGACAATTTTGAATGCTTTGATTAATATTTAAATTTGAAATTCATATTTTCAGATTCAAATCTCAATTTATTCTTTTTCAATATATTATCACTTAATATTTAAGTAATATTAACAAAAATTTTAAATGTATATTTCTTATCAAAGTTATACAATCGAACAGTCGGTTTCTCCACCGTCGTACGGTTATACTAGTAGACAATAAGGTGCAAATGATGATTTATAGAATTACCTTCCTAAACATTCATCAAAATCGATAGTGGTTGTCATACAAGGCAGAGCACAGAACATCTCTACTAAAGTTAAAAAAGTTTGAATTCCAATGCCAAACATTTCAATTAAGAGAAAATTTTGACGTGTCTATGTAAATGTTGAAAAGAAACAACCTGGATATGACTAGAATAGTAGATTTGTTCGTGGAAAATATAAAATTATTATCAAATCTAAGCACTTCGGTTTTTATATAAAAATAAGAAAATAAACCAAAACAATATTTATCGTAAAGAATAACCATAATCAATCAAATTAAAAGGACTTTTGCATCACGATGTTTCAGGATGTTTAAAAATTTCATTTTATTGTTAAATTAGAAATGCAGATGTACACAATTTGGTGGTGTTAGCCATAAAATGAACCCTTAATTCACAATTATCAAACTATTACACTAATACGTCCAATACGTACAAAATTGCTCTTCTTAACTTTGTTAAATCATTTAAGTCCTTTCTAATATTCAAATATCACTGCTTCCCAACGGTGTAAATAAAATTCCACTACTATTGTTCAAACAAAAATAGTTAACTAAGCCACTTGCAAGAAACTTGAGAACATGAACAAAGCGTGATATTTGAAACATTGCATACTCATTTTCAACGTCTTTCAACACATATTTTGTGCCATGTGCATAACACGGGTCAAACGCTGGTTCAAAATATATCACAACCATTTCACTCTGCTTCAACTTGTTTCACAGATTATATAACATCTGTTACAGGAAGAAAAGCAAAAACAGAAAACAAAGCTGAAATCAAGTGTAAAACATTAGTTATAGACGTAAATAAATTGCTTTGGTGTCACATTAATTCCTACCATATACTCATTTGCTTAAAAATATAAACATCATACACTTACAATAATTCATGTTCTGCTTCTATGTACCTTCTTGAGTTTACCCCAATTCTAAAAATTTAAGAAACCTGAGGTAACATATCAAACATCAAAGAGCCCTTGAACCTTGAAATCTCATTGCTTTGAAAGTGCACTGCAAAGAAAATAAAGGTCATTCATGATGAACACAAAAGCATGCAAGAGTAAAAGAATATAGAAAATAAAATACATCTAAATAAAGAATTAGATAGAGAGAGGTGATGATGATGGATGCACATAAACAAGCTCAAAATGTGAAACCAGCCATCCCAAACTTACGTTTTTAGTTTTCGGTCCTAACCAAATTTATTTAGATCATAGCAAAATATAGAAGAAACAAATAAATCATCTTAAGGTATCAATGTTACAACAAAAATGAAAGAAACGGATTGAGTCATAAGTGTAAGTCAATACAATGTTTTTTTATAAATCAAAGGCAAATTTTTTTAATTTAAGTTGGAATCAAATGTAAAGTCATTCCGAATACGAAGACAAAATGCTCTTTAAGATATTGATATGTATGTTAATGCCCTCAGAACTCAGTCTACTATCATTGCGGCTTACTAGGTAGTTGTTCATGACAGCGCACATTCACATGCCTACACACACATACATAAATAAATGTGGTATGGGCAAGAATATGCTACACCTCATTTTTACGACACCTTAAATCCCTCTGATTTTAACCACATGTTCTGATCTAAATAAAAGAACAAATTGATTTTATATATATATATATATATATAGAATTTAGGAAGGATTGGCTACACCTCAAGTCCTCCTTTATTTTCACCACATTCCGAATTAAATAATACGGTTAGTGGGAAGAAAGCATATATAGAGCTAGGATCAATAACACCCTTCATTTAGCACCATTTATATCCTTCTAAGATTAGCCACAAGTCTATATTTAACTATTTGGACGATATATACATATATACATACATATATACATACAGACACACACAAATATATATATTTATCTGTGTGCGTGTTATGGACTCACACTTATTTCCACTGCAATAGGCTGTAAATGAATAACTATATAAGTGCCACATCTACATTTATGTTTATGCATCATTGGGCAGTCATACTTCTTCATTATCAATTATAAAAATAGATGTTTTAAATACCAGTTTTGGCTTCTCTTTTATTTATCGTACAATACTTCATATGAACTGATTGCTTAGAGAGGATGAAGTAGAAAATGAAACAGGTAAACTATATCATACAAAAAAGAAACACAAGGTAAACTATGCATTTTTTAATGGTACCTATTTGCAAATGGAATTGATTACGATCCAACTTTGTTGTGATTGTAATTTTCATCTACACAAATTGTTGGTCCACTTAGATATCCTTGTTGGATAATAGTAAATACCATGCAATAGATGGCCCTACAGTTAATATGAGTTTCCTACTTGTCGAAATAGAACAGTGAGATAGTAAGTAGATAAATACCAATCACCTATCCTTTTGACATAAAATAGCACCAACTCTAATGAACCGGCAACATTCCTAAGGAAATTTAAAGGGTTGAATATAAGTAGACAACGAAATTCGTAGAAAAAAAGCATACCTTAAAATAACTGGAACCAGGCGCTAATTGCATCTTGCATCGTTGAAAGAAAAAGAGCAATGCCGCAATATCCATAATTTAATCACCACTCCATAAAGGTATGTTATCCACCACTTTCTTATAAACTTTGCCAGGCCAATATTTATACCATATACAGTGATATCAATGCCATAAAGTTCGCAAAAAAATGTTAATTCTAACATATTTCAGCATGCAAAATCCTTTCAGGAAATCATTCTCTAGATGTCACCATGATGTAAGATGTTAGTATGTAACTTTCGTATAAGTTGAAGTTTCAAAACTCCCTGTAGGTACCACTTATAGTAGTATAAGTGCGCACTTGCATAGTAAACCACAAAAATATTGAATTTCAATCATTAACAATTGACATAAGAGGATCATTTGAAATTAATGAATATTAGTCACAATACTAACCTTGACCAACGCAACTGATTGACAAACTGAGCAATGCAACTACTATTAATCTTTCCAGTCGTGAAACTATATAACCCATTGGATTCATGTAAATCAAGCGACAATAAACCAGAGACAATTTTATCCAGTTAAACCATTTTATCTAAAAAAAATATTAACAAAATATTCAAGAATGCTTATGATCATCCAAAAAATCATGATTTATTGATAATACAACATTCCAAAGCATCCAACACAGGATAAATTTAGGACATCATATGCTTCTTTTTACAAAAAGAAAAAAAACGAAAATTGTAATTAAAAAAATGCAGAAACTTAACGGAAGTACAAAAGGGGTAGAGAGGTATGCTAACAAAACTTTATGGCAAACAAAAGTCGCTGGTCAGATCAAAAATCTTCTAAATACTTATTTAAATTGAACAAATACACTCACTTCAAAGTACCTTTTTCAGAGAACTAGCGCCTCATTCAGCAGTTGGTGGACAAAAACAAACGATGCCTAAGTTTTAATAATAATAATATTATTATTAAACAAGTGATTGCGATTAAACAATGTGTTGTTATACTAATTCAAGTAAACAACAAAAATGAAAAAAGCAACTTGGGTCGCAAGTATAAATCAAATAAAACATTTTTTTACATAAATCATGTGCAACAGTTTTTAGTATTAAACTGGAATCAGATGTTTCCAAATAGAAAAACTAAATGCTCTTATAATACAGATGTACGATAATGATAGTGCCCTCAGTCTACAATCATTGCAGCTTATACAAAAGTTTCTCATGGAAACTCACATTAACATCCATATACACAATACACACATACAAGGTTGTCAAGACAGGATTCAAATCGTAAAGTTCAAACTTTGAATCGCTATGAGATTTAAATTGTAAATCATAGATTTGAAAGATCCATATTTTTAAGTTTGTACACACTTTAAAATTAATTTTAATATGTTTGAACTTTTGTATTTTAAGTTCGTATGATTTATTTGAATAAAATGAGATTTTATCATAGTGACGCAACGAAAACGCAGTAATGAATAACGAGTGAATAATATTTTGTTGTGTTATTTGTCAAATCGATTACAGTGTTTTCCACAAGATTGCAAGGACACGATTTTTTTAAGGAGTGAAGTCTGTAAAATCCCGTTCCAAAGGTAAAAAAAAAATTATTAAAATAGATTTGGAAATTTAAATGGATATTTGAAATGGAAAATTCAAATATTCGAATATAAAATACGTAATTGGGATTTAAAACAGAGTTTAAATGTTGAAAAAATATTTTAAAGTGGATCAATATAGTTAAAAGCAAGGTTCGAGATTTCAGTTTCGATCTCGGTTTCAGTCTTTTGTAATTTTAGGAATTTCGATGTAATTCGTAAATTTCAGAAATTTCGATTCTAGTTTCGGTTTCGGATATCGCTATTTTTTCATACAATTACACTTTTTCTTTAATTTACTGAAACAAGACATATATATTTACTAGAAAAATAAGATATAAAAGAGCAATACTGATTAATTATGAATATCTATAACACTAAAAAATGTTTATTCATTATTTCACTTTCATTTTTAGTTACACCATTCACATTTTCTGTGAATTTATATGTTTCCTAAGTTACAATTTTAAATTTAAATGTTCATGTATTTTAAACTCAAATTAATTCTTTTTTTGAGACTTTTTTTAGCAGTAAAATTTGAAGTACAATAGTTTTTATTGAACAGGAATTTCGTCTTGGTTTCGTTTCGGTCCCGGCTGAAACCTAAACGGAACGACCGAAATCTCGGTGTTTCGGTCGACACCCCAAACCTTGATTAAAAGGTTATTTTGGATATTTTATTAGATTCAATTTTATAAGTTAAATTCTCCTATTTTATTTGATAATAAAAAAGATTATTGATTTGAATTTCAAATTTGAAATTCGAATTGTGATTCAAATTTGAAATCGGTGATGCGATTGATGGTGGCTAGGCTAGCGCGATGGTGGCGAAACCATAGCAATGCGTGTTAGCTGGAGGAAGGTGCAATCTTGTGCGCATGACTAGATGACAACGACATACAAGGCAATGTTGAGAAAGGGTGGGCGATGAAATTTGAGTGTTGGCGTGTGTCAACGGCCAAAGACATTCGATGTCAGGTCTTTGAACATCATTTTGGGTGAGTATAATCCTTTTTTTGATTCAGCTATGAAGAGTATCACATACCTCTATTTACAGTAAGTGCAATTCCTTTATGTTTTGGTTAACAATAAAAGACATTGTCTGTTTCAATTTGAAATTATTTAAGTCAACTTATATTAGATGTTAATCGCTGAATTGTTTGATCGATGATTGGTTAAATCGAACTATATGTGATTGATGAAAATTATATTTTTTTCTACTGTTGATTAAAAATAATTAAATAATACACAATATATACAAATACATACATACATACATATATATATATATACAATGATAACTTATTTGAAGAAAATGGAAAATATGATATGGATATCTAATGTCAGTATGGTGTTTAAAAGAATATTGTTTGAAATATTGAATTTATTTGGGAATAAGATCTTCAGTATGCTTATAAAAAATAAGCGCACATATTATTTTTTGAATGGTTCTTCTTTGTTTAGAAATTTGAGATAAATAAATAATACGGGATTTTTATATCAAACAAATTTTAGTTCGAATTATTTTCAAGTGAAAAATAATGGGACTCCAATTAAAGTTGAATCTAAATCCTATATGAAATTTTTTATTTGGATTTTGAAGTAGAAAAACTTTTTTATAAAATAAAGATTGACTTATTTTAAAATTTTTGAATTTAAACCATAAAGGTTGAATGGTTTATTTATACAAGCTTTTCTATAAAAGGAATTTAAGAGAATTATTCGAAAGATCATTTGACGAATTTTATATAAAATAAACCAAGGTATTTTAATAGTATTTACACTGTTGAAAATTCCCAATTTGAAAAAAATAAAACTATGATTTTCTGTATTCCCCATTTGAAAATGGTTTGATGATTTTACCTTTTTAAAAGGAATTACAACTTGTTTTATAATTCGTTTAGATATTATTGCTTTTGATATCACTCAACGTCCAAATCTGGATCGTAGAGGTTGGATTAAATGTTTTTTCCTTGAACGTCGATTGCAGATGAATAATGTTATGATTTGTTATGATTTGACAAGCATTCACCTTATGAGGATATATACATATATTCAAAATAGATTTCATGGTAGCGTATTGAATTTTGAAATTTAGTTTTGATGAAATTATCGAGTATTTTGAAAATGGTTCAATAAATGAAAAGTAGCACTTCTAGATAAATAAAGGAGAAACACTATTTGCATAATGTTTTGGAAATATATTTTAAGATAAATCAGATCTACAAATTGATTTGTGAAACATATTTCAAAGATTGGTTTTATACGAATTGGAAAATATTATGATAAATTATTTGCATTCAAAACCAGTTTTGATAGGGTTTGCAAAGTAGACCTCTAGTATATGATTTCTAAATATATGGAATTTTCGTAAATAAGGTGATTTTGTAAAAGTGGTTTGGAAATTTGTTTTGAAGTGATTTCAAGAAAATAATTTGGAATAAAAGGAATTTGAAATCTATTTTCAAATGTTTTAATTACAAAGCTTATTGGAATTTTTTACGAGGGTTAACTATAGTGATAAATTTATAACCGAGTAATAAAGGAATTTGTTACACTTACTATGTTATTATTTGATCTCGTTTACACTAACAGCTGGATTTCTAGCCTAACTTGGGATTTGTTATTTGTTTCACAACCTCGTATCAATTTGAGATTGTCCTATAGGTTTGATATGACTGGTCTATGACATGGAGATGGAGTTTATAACAATGGTGAATACTTGTTTTGTCTGTATTAAGATTCCAATGTATGAGTTGAATGATGTATTTGTATTGTGGGCTCTATGTATATAAAATGTATCAAATTTTTAGATATGATATAAAATTCATTATTTTTATTCACTCTGATTTAGTTAGTTGAATTTTTTTTATTTGTGTCTCTAATACTATATTATTCAATTCTAGAGTGTCGAGATGAGATACGTATTATTTCTAATGTATTCAGGTATCGATCGTATCTGTGTTGACCTAAAGTAGCGTATACGAGAGATCGCTACTTTCGTGCCTATTGATCTGAGCTATCATACGGTAAACTCCCTAAGGTATTTCCATCACCGGAGCCGTGACGTTACAAGCTGGCATCTTTTCTTTTTCTTCCTTAGCTTCGTTATTTCCCTTCTCTTGTGCATGGTTCAATGCATGTCTTTTTTTCCTTACTTCAAACTTTAATTCACTTTTTCAAGTGCATGAAACATGTACGGTCCTACCTTATATTTTTTCCTTTTCTTTATTAACTAATTTGCATAGCTTCGCCTAGGCCATCAACGACCGAAACTAAACCCACTATTGCACTCAGCTACGCAATACGATCTTACTGGTACATCATGTTCCAACCCTAGCCCAATCATTTACGATACGGACGCGGACATAACGGTGTTATTTTTTTACTATCATGGACTTCAAAAACAAGACAAAAGGTAGTCGATTTGTTCATCTCACTTTTCTCTAGGATTTCTTTTTTTATTACATACTCAAATTCGTGTTAGATTTTGAGATATAGAGGATTGAAGTTCTGAAAGATAATGTGTGGTATATATATATATCAAATATACATATGTATATATATCAACCTTTGTTTTTTGTTTATGTTGTTTCTCAAATTCAAAGTCAAAAGTGTACACAAGAGTGTGTAAATTTGTGTAAATATAAATCGAAATTTGAGGGGTTTTGCTTAGATACAAGTAATGAAGAAAATGGACATTAAAGCTTTACGCTAAAGCTACGTATGTTATTATTTTCTTTGCTCAGACACGAGTACTGATATTTGTATTGAAATATGAGACTGAAACTGAGTATACTCACGAATTGACTCTGTTATATATCTGTTAATGACGATTAAATGACTACATATAGAAAATGGAACAAAACAATTACCAAACGAAGAGTTATACTCACTTGTAGATGGAATAGCTTGAAGATGATGAAGCAAAGATTTTTTTCCTTTTTTTCCCTCGAGAGAAGAGTATGATTTGCGTAGTTTAGACTACTGAAAAATGAGAAGAGTACGTCTCAGAGAAGGGTGTTAAGCTAAGAGAATAAATTCTCCGCCACCAAACAGAAATGTATTTGATAGAGATCAGTTTTATATCTCAAAGTGTAATGTCAGACATACAACCATACAAGTCTGTTCCGGTTTCGAACAGAACCGAAGGCACTTCGTCCAATAAAGAAAGAAGCCCTCGCAATCCGGGTGTCCACAATTCCGATCGGACTTCCCATCACTTAGGGAATCTCTATACCGTAGCTACTCGATGCAGAGATAATCGATAGGTTATCCTATCATTCTCAGAAATACCCGACCTTCAACACCGGTCTTCAAATGCAATCCATAACGTCGTATCATTATTCGGAATGGGTTATATGACACAAGGTCCTCTCCCGGCTAAACCGAATAATGAGCGCAATATTTAAAAACATATGGATATAAAATTTCAGTTAAGTCACAACTTTTAAAATCCAAAACTTCCCTTTCAAATGGTTTAAACCAATTACCATTTTAATCCTTTAAACAAAAAGATTTATTTCACAAAGTTCACCTAGTTTCACAAAGATCCATTCATAGATTTCAAAACAATTTCCATTTAAATTGGATTAACTCATTAAATCTTTAAATCAAAGATTTATAGCTTTCAAAACACGTTTCCAATTTTATCGGATGTCCCAGTTAGACTATTTATAAGCTTTGGTTTAGAGATGCTTACTGCTTTAGCCTCGGGAAAAGTTAAAATAGAATTGTTTTTGACAATTATGAAATTTGGTGGTCAAATGAGATAATTTTGATTTATATTCTTTTAAATCATTTTGAACTCTCAACCGCTTTATTATTTGATCGCTTTTTCATATCCGATTAAAACTTTGTTCAAAACATTATTATCAAAATTTTATTTTATCTTATAACGATTTTCATTTTGAAAATATTTCTTTTCAATTTTCAATGATTAGGGAATAATTGTTTTATTTCCATTATAAATTTCAAAATCCACAAATGTAATTTATTTAATCTTTCAACTAATTTTTGAATTTCAAAAATTCAAATTTCAAATTTGAATCTTTAAATCAATATTCTCATTTTACTATCAAATAAGTACAAGCATTCAATTTATTATTTAACTTCGAACATCAATGTTATAGACTTCTCTCCTTAAAAAAATTATGTTCTTGCAATTTACTACAGAGTGTTGTGATCGATTTAACAAATAATTTTAATTGCAAATTATAATATACGCATTATAATTTATTACGTTTTCGCTGCGCTACTTTGATAAAATCCGATATATGACATATACTACCTGTTCAAATTTATTTTATTGACATAAGCATAAATAAAAAAAGCCAATGTTCTATTTTGTTTAAATATATCATATAATATTATAAGCGTAGCGAACAAGATACACATAGTTTTCAATAGTTTTTGTAAAGAAAATTTCATCAATTTTAAAATGTGCAAAAAAATTCTAAGTGTCCGAAATTTTGAAATTTTTTGATAAGAGTATCATTAGTACATAGAGACTTTTGAACAATTACAATATGGTATAATAGATATACATCGATCAAAACATGGTCGAAAACAATTTATATATCAAAATTTGTCATACAGCATGTAATACACAATACACACGCGCGCATACATACATATAACATTTTAAGTAAAAACATACATTGTTTTTAGAATTTTAAAGCAAGCTATTTAGTCTTTTAAAGCGTGCAGAAGCGAGCATGTGCCAATAGTTAGCGTAACCAATTTTCATGTACCTAATCTCAACTCAAATCCATAAGACTTAATATGTGTGTGTAAAGTTTAAACACGGCATTCATTCAACTAAGTTTATATATATAAACAATTTTTCGACAAGCTTTTTAATGTCAAAAACAAAAAATCATGTGATGGTTTCAAATGTTGGTTTGTTGGTTGTTGTATTCCAAATACTTGATATTTAAAAAAAATTTGCAACTCAACAGTCCAGATGTTTATATAATGCACAACCAAAGCTTGTTTGGAATAATCAAAGCATTGTAATTACTGAAACAACATTCATTCCAAATTAAAGAAGAAAATCACAAAGGTCAATAAAAGGTGTTTCAAAAGAAACATTCAATATAAGGTTTATCTAGTTCCAGGAAAAGAATTATAAAACATTGAAGTTTTCTAATTAGAAAAAAACGTACAATGGTAGTAATCAGAGGTTTTTTTTACATAGTAAAATTTGCTCATTGTTCATACGTATGCTTCAAAATCTACTACAGGATGTACAATGTGAATAACCCAATTTATCTGGAGCATGCGAAAATAGACTTAATGTGATGTAAGCTATGCGTAAAAGCAAGCAAATCTATTGTGAGGTGAGCTTGTTCCTCTTTAACTACCAATTTCTTTGTTTTATATATCATAACCACTATGCCTTAATTACTAGACTAGATGGTGGGATACACGTAAAACTAGTGACCACTTTGTCACACAAAAATGCCCACAAGAGGTGCACTTCTCAATTGCACTGAATATTTGAACATGAATTTGCAAGATTAACGTATACCAAATTTAACTACATTGAGGATATCCTTGAAGACATATTCCACATTCATGGATCAATTAAAAACTTGAACTTGTTGGGTCAGGCAGTAGAAGAGTAAGCTATTATAACACAACATTTTTTATTTTAATTTTTTGCAATTATTATTTGATGCCCGTTGATATAAAGCACTGCAATGCAGATGGAATCTTTCGCATTTGCATAATCTGCCAATAAGGATGAGAGTAATTTTCAAGATGATTTATGAAACATTGAATGAACTGGCAGCCCAAGCAAGTATTAGTCAAGAAAAGGGTATATTTGACTACTTGCATCATCTAGTACATAATTTTTTTTTCCATATCTAAATATTATTTGCATATATATTTCAAAATACTATTATGTCAATTCATCTCGTTCAAGTATATTTAAAAATCCATATCGACAACGGTAATCAGATGTATTAAACAAAAATCTTAAAATATTCAATGGATAGGTGAACACAACAAATTCTAAATCTTCTCAAAATTATTTTTCTTTGTAAACAAATCTTATTTATTTTTAAAGATATCCTCGAATTCTCATATACATACCTCTATAAAATAAATGCCAATTTCTCCAAATACTTTTTTTTTCCAAAACAAATATTTTCTTTTTAAGATATTCCGATATATATAAATATTCGCACTTCTTTTCAAAAATCATATTTCACTTCGAAATATATTTATCATATTAGTTAAGGCGCTAAGGAGCAAAAAGGCGCAAGCCTTGAGTCTTGGATTTTTTTGAGCCTTGGGTCATTTTGCGTGCTTTTTATACAAATTAATCTACTATTTTATACAAATTAAATTTTAAACCATATTTTATAATTCACACAACTATTTAAATATTTTAATACCTAAATTTTAAACCATATGTTATAATTCATTTAACTATTAACAAAATTATTTAATTATTTTGTAAACTGAAATTTGAATTTTGCAAAAAGGCGTCTCAAACTGCAAAAAAGCACACTCATACTGCAAAAAGACGCACAGCGTGTGCGTAAGTCTTTTTTAAGCCTAAACGAGCCTAGGCGCGCGCCTTGATAACTATAATATTTATAAATAAATTTTCTTATTCTTTAAAAATCAAAGCTTGCTTTAATAGATTCGGTTTATTTTTGTAAACACCTGTATAACCATATCAATCAACAATCCAAATAAACCATATGTTACATCAAGCAAGCATTTATATCATCCAAATAAATTCATTTTAATATAGCGATATGTGTGTGTGTATATATATATATTATATAGGTCTTAGAAGAGTGGGACATAGACCGTTTTACCTTTTTTATACGACTCTAACATGTGTGATGTGCAAGTCGTTGAATGATCGAAAGGGTCGATCATCGGGTAGAATTTTTATGTACGTGTATATATAAACGTGTTTGTATTGAAGATTTATTAAGTAAAGGTTATTTAATTTCTTTGAGATTAATAAAACAATATTCACATGTAAGATGTGAATATTTATTTTCGATTTTGATGTATTGAAATGAATTTATTTGGATGATTTGAATGTTTGCTTGCTTGATGTGATATATGGTTAATTTGAATGTTTGATTAATATGGATGTACGAGTTTATAAAATAAACCGAAACAATAAAAGCAACCTTTGGTTTTTAAATGATAAGAAAGTTTATTTAACAATATTTCAAAGCAAAATATGAATTTTGAAAACAAGTGCGAAGATTTATATAATAAGAGTATCTTGACGAAATATAATTTTAGGAGATAAAAGGTATTTGAAGAAATAAGTACTTATTTTACAGAGGTATATATGAAAATTTTAGGATATCTTTCAAAATTAAATCAACGGGATTTGTTTATAGATAAAAGTAACAATGAAATTTATTAGTGAAGTAAGATAATTTGGGAATAAATTGTGTCAACATGTCCATCGAGTATTTTAAGAATTTTGCTTGATACGTCTGATCTGCATTGTCAATAAGGATCTTTAAATATTTATACAAGGTGATTGACATAACAATATTTTGAAAAATATGTACAAATAATATTTTGATATGGAAAAAGAGTACATTATTTGATGAAAAGAAAAGGTATAATATAGAGAAGTTATTGCTCAGCTAGTTTGTCTAATTCCTTTAGAAGAAACTCGAATTCTAATTTTATTCTTCCTAAAGAGTTGTCAAGACAGGAATGAAAATTCAGTCACATTGATTTTGTTGGTTTGTATTTTTTTAGTTGAATTGGTGAAAATCGGATATGTTTTATTTCTTTCATATAAGATGTAAACCCCACATCGGGTTTTTCACAAATAGAGTTTCAAAATAATCGTATTAACACACACATACACACACATATATATACTCTTCATTCCTGCCTTCCATATCTATGATCATGTATGTGGTTATTAAAAAGTCCAAAGAGGTTGCAAGTTAAAACTTATGATTATTTAAGTATAGTCAAGCATAGTGTTTATATTCATCTATTTAGTACTGGCAATCAGAAAGGAAAAAAACCATGTAATATCTAATTTATTCGTATATTTGAAAGCTATGGTTCAATTGTCTATTCTTTGTTGTATGTAATTTGCTCACTAAACTGTCAAGAAGAAAATAACTATTAAATGTAGATTAAATTAATACAATTATACAACAAATATTACAATTAATTGTACAACTTTTGTTTAGAAAGTTAATAAATCTTAATACCTCTTCATATGCAAACTAATACAAGGATGAATTTGTATACTAAACGGCCTAAATGCCTTCAGATACTATACTTTATATTTTTGCAGACTTTGGTAAAGTTTACCAACCAAGGAAAAAAAATCACTTTTACATACGTGCATCGAAAGGATAAATAATGTTGAATTTGTATATAAGGACATATGCACATGAGAATAAGCTAACTTTGAAAATTCAATAACTAAAGCTAAGAGATAGAGTGGTTTAAATAAAAATATTATTTTTGTCATCTACTGTATTAAAGTTATCGACCTCTGCTTACCTACCGGTTATAAATTCAATACCACTAAGTTGAACCGTGAAGTTCCAAATCAAAATATTTGAAACTATGCTAGCAATTCTGTATAAAGTATTTATATTGCAGTTCCAAAACAAAAATCATATGTTTCACAAATCAGCATCTAAAAGGCGATGGACGGCCAATTCTACAATTCATGCTAACAAAACGTTTTATTGATTTTATACTGCTCGAATAATATTGTTCACAACCCTAGCTGAATTTAATTTGCTAATAACCTATGAACTCTTTGGTATAGAAAATATGAAACAAAAGATAAATATGCTATATTTTTCTCTGATATGTGAATGCAGCACTCTTTCATGTGCGCGTATGTGATCTTATATAGTTTGTTCGAGTCAACCATAGATTCACCAAGACTACATGGATTAGAATGTGGCGCAAATTTGCTTTTGCTTGCATAAAATTTAATAAATTGCTTTGTGATGCTAAAAACAATGTATGTTTTTACTTAAAAAGTTACATATATTGTGAACAACATGTCATATGGCAAGTTTTTGATACATAAATTGTTTCCGACCATGTTTTGTTCCATATCAACATGTCGTATGGCAATTTTTTGATATATAAATTGCTTCCGACCATGTTTTGGTCGATGTACATCTATTTTATCATATTGTAATTGTTCGAAAATCTCTCTATACAAAGGAGACTCTGTCGAAATTTTAGAAAATTTCAACACTTCGAATTTTTTTTTTAAATTTACATATTTTGAAATTAAAGAAAATTTTCAAAAAAACTATTGGAAGCTATAAATTCTATACCACTAAGTTGAACTGCGAAGTTCCAGATCAAAATATTTGAAACTATGTTAGTAGTTCTGTATAAAGTATTTATATTACAGTTACAAAACAGAAATCATATGTTTGACAAATCAGCATCTAAAAGACGACGGACGATCAATTCTGCAGTTCATGCTAACAAAACATTTTCTTGAATGCTAACAAAACGTTTTCTTGATTTTATACTACTCAAATAATATTGTTCACAACTCTAGCTGAATTTAATTTTCTAATAACCTATGAACTCTTTGGTATAGAAAGTATGAAACCAAAGATATATATGCTATATTTTTCTCTGCTATGTGAATGCAGTATTCTTTTATGTGCATGTATATGATCTTATATAGTTTGTTTGAGTCAACCATAGATTCACGAAGACTACATGGATTGGAATGTGGTGCAACCTTGTTTTTGCTCGCATAAAATTTAATAAATTTCTTTGTAATGCTAAAAACAATGTATGTTTTTACTTAAAAAGTTACATATATTGTGAACAACATGTCATGTGGCAAGTTTATGATACATAAATTGTTTGCGATCATGTTTTGGTCCATATCAACATGTTGTGTGGCAAGTTTTCGATATATAAATTGTTTCTGACCATGTTTTGGTCGATGTACATCTATTTTAACATATTATACTTGTTCGAAAATCTCTCCGTACAAATGAGAATATCGAAAATTTTCAAAATTTTCAGCACTTTGAAATTATTTTAAAAATTTATACATTTTGAAATTTAATAAAATTTTCAAAAGAACCATTGGAAGGTATATTTATATTAATCGTTATGTCTATAACATTATGTGATGCATTTGAATGAAATAAAGCATTTACTTTAGTTATATATGGTTGTGTAAACGAAATAAATTCAAGTAGTATATTATATTGGATATTATCGAAATGACGCAGCGAAAGCATAGTAAACAATGATATGTATATCATATTTTTTAGTTAATTGTATTGGTTAAATCAAATACAATATTCTTTAGTAAAGTGGGACGCGATTTCTTCAAAGAGGAGAGTGTACCATCCACCTCCAGAAATAAAATTAATATATTAAAATGTACTTGGAATCTAATTGAATACCTATTTGGATTTATTTGACGATAAAAGTATTGATTTAAAATTTAAATTTAAAATTTGAATTGTGTTTTAAAAATCTCATAAGTTGTTTGAAAATTTATTTTGGTAAAATTAATAATATATATGATATTTTGGAATTGTACTAAGGAATAAAATAATTATTTTAAAATTACTTAAAACCAAAATGTAGTATTTTAATAAAAGAAAATTTATTTAGGGTAAGAATAAAATTGTGAAAATTATCATATTAGCTTGAGTGATTTTTATTATTTTACAACTCGAACGAATCGAAAAGGAGCCAAGTGCAATGAGAATAAAAATAAGACACTTTAATTTGTGTAAACGGGCCTAATATAAATTTACAGCCTATAACCCTCATCCCTATCGCTTATCTTTTTATTTCCATCCTTACCCACTTCAGCCGTAATCGCCTCTTTCATTATTTTCATATTCTAACTATTTAAAATGATAGATTTTATTTCAAATTAGTTTTACGATAATATTTTTAAAGTTTAAGGAAATTATATGTTAAACATATTATTTTAGTGATTTATACGTTTAAAAAATGTATGTATATATATATTATTGTTATTTTCAAAAATTTATATTTTAAAATATTTTTTGTCATTTCTTGGCATGTCATTTGTACTTGTATATTTATACGTTGGTAATTGCATATTTCATGGCATGTCATTTGTATTTGTGGTATCTATACTATACTATTTTGCTCCTCTTCCATCGCGTATGTCTGTATTTAAATTAACTGCATGTCTGACATTATGAGTTAATACGTCCATGTCAATCCGCATCGATAATAAAAAAAGCTACTGTTGCATGTTGAAAGGTTTGTGTTTTCATTATCGGTTTTCCTTACCTTTCAAGAATTGGATTTTACTTGTATTACCAAATCTTAAATATTAATTACATGTAGGGATTATAAGATCTTAATACCATTTTCTTACATATATAATGGGACAACAAATATTCTTCATTTATGCCAAGGTAAAATTATATTCACGTTTCATGTTCTGTTATATATGATATAGCAGGGCAGTATGTCTTTCAGTGTAGACAAACAATGGATAAACGAATCTAATCTAAGATCTACATACTATATAGACGGGGTGCAGAAGTTCATTAGTTTTGTTGCAGAAAACAGTGGTAAGAAATGAGTGTATTTATGCCCTTGCCCCCGGTGCAAAAATATAAAGACGATCAAATTAGATGACATTCATTTTCATTTGCTTAGATGGGGTATTATCCAAATCATATACATTGTGGTATTTTAATGGGAAAAAATGGCGGAGATGGAAAAACAACAACCAGTTAGTCATGTCATAATTATCGATGAATCTGAACATATTAGGATGGAAGATCTGGTCAATGATGCAGATAGATTTCATCATTTTCAACCTAAAAATCCGTTGCCTGATCATGCTAGTGTTGGAAAGAAGTGTACTGATTATCCAGATTAGCAGGCCAATGAAAGTAAGAAGTATAAATCACTTTTTGGTAGCGTAAAAGAGCCACTTTATCTTTCATGTTCAAAAGGGATTACAAAGCTGTATGCCATTGTGAAACTGAATAGCTTGAAGGCCCAATACGGCTTTTCAGATAATGGTGTAACTGCACTCCTCGAACTAATAAAGGAGTTACTTCCCGAAGGTAACACGCTGCTGACAAAGTACTCCGACGTGAAGAAGATCATTAAGCAAGTTGGGATGAATTACAAAACTTATGATGCATGCATCAATGATTGCATATTGTACTGGAAAGATGATGCGAACAAAGTTTCTAGTACAAATTGCAATGAACCAAGATATATATGACATCATTCAACGAAGAGAGAAAATGCACCAAAGTACCTCGAAAGACATTAAGACATTTTCCTTTAATTTCTAGATTGAAGAGACTGTATACTATACCATGGATAACAGATGCGATGACCTGGCATGGTCGTGCCAAGTCTGATCCAACCGTAATGCATCATCTTTGTGACACTTCTCAATGGAAAGCCGCAGGTTCTTTTGACCAATGCTGTCGAGCCACGAAATGTCACATCTGAAATAGCAACAGATGATTTCTATCAATATGCTTCTCTCTCTCTCTAACCCTTATAGTTGTTGGCCAGTAATTGTAGTGCCATATAATCTTCCTCCGTCTATGTGCATGAAAAGGAAGTTCTCAATGTTAACATTGTTGATTTCTGGGCCAAAACAACCAGGGAAGGATATTGATGTTTATTTATAGCCGTTGATAGACGAGTTAAAGCAGTTATGGGAAGGAGTCGTTACATTTGACTTGTTAAATAAATATGAGTTCACAATGAGAGCTAGGGTGTTGTGGGCAATCCATGATTACCCTGCTTTTGGGACTTTATCGGGATGTACAACTCACGGTTACTTTGCATGTCCTGTTTGTGTGGGGAAAACACCTTTTCTTATCATCTTCCTGAAAATAAGAAGATGTGTTACATGGGACATCGAATGTTTCTTCCTAACGAACACAAGTTTTGATACGATAAGACAAATTTCAACAACAAACAAGAACTTCGTCGTCCTAAATGGCCTTTGACTGGTTTTCAAGTTGAAAAGAAAGTAGCGAATATCAAAATGAAAGTTGGAAAACAAAAAGAAGAAATTGGTCGAAAACGAAAAAAGTCAACCAATGAAGAAGTTGATAATGTTTCTAGATGGTATTGGAGGTCTGTCTTTTTTGATTTACCAAATTGGAAAGAAAATTTGATCCGACATAATATTGATGTTATGCATACGGAGAAGAATGTCATGGAGCAACTCATCGGCACCATTATGGACCATAAAGATAAGTCAAAAGATGGCATCAATGCACGTAAGGATTTGAAAATCATGAGTATAAAACAAAAGTTGTGGGTGATGGAAGATCCTGAAACAAACAAAAAAAATACCAAAGGCAACTTTCACTTTGAGCAAAGAAGAAAAATACGGTTTTGCACCGTTTTGAAAATTTTGAAAGTGCCTAACAAATTCTTTTCTAACTTCCACAACAATGTGAGCATCAATCCTCCTGAACGAAGTCACATGATTACCATATCATAATGCAACATTTGCTTCCGGCATTGCTTCAACATTCTTATCCATAACATAAGGATCTATGAAATGTTGTTCATCGTATTAGTTTATTCTTTAACATTTTGTGTTCAAAGGTGATCAATAAGAAACATCTTTTAAAAGAAAAGGCTGGCTTAGTAGAAGCAATGTGTGTTTTTGAAAACATTTTCCACCTGCATTTTTTGATATCAGCGTCCACCTTATGGTCCATTTAGCCGATGAAGCGTTGATTTCTAGCCCTATCAGATATAGATGGATGTATCCCTTTGAACGGTAAATTTATAATTTCAGTTACGTACATCATTATTTAATATAAATAGCTACTGTCTAGAATATATAATTGATCACATTCATAGGTTGATGAAAACATACAAAGGATATGTGCGCAACAAAAGATACATTGAAGGGTGTATTGCGGAAGGATATATCGTACAAGAAGCTAGTCTTTATTGCATGGAATATATGCAAAACGGAGGTGATGGCAATCATAAACATAACCGCGAAGCGTTTTTAGATGAGGACGATGAGTTTGCTGGTGAGATACCTCTAGATAATGGTAAAGACATAATGTTAACCCAAGAGCAGTTTGAACAAGTGCATAGATATGTCCTTAATAAGTACGATGGATTGGATGAATGGAAGAAGTAAGTTCACAAACATGTTGGGTCAGGGAGTAGAAGAGTAAGCTATTATAACACAACATTTTTTATTTTAATTTTTTGCAATTATTATTTGATGCCCGTTGATATAAAGCACTGCAATGCAGATGGAATCTTTCGCGTTTGCATAATTTGCCAATAAGGATGAGAGTAATTTTCAAGATGATTTATGAAACATTGAATGAACTGGCAGCCCAAGCAAGTATTGGTCAAGAAAAGGGTATATTTGACTACTTGCATCATCTAGTACGTAAATTTTTTTTCCATATCTAAATATTATTTGCATATATATTTCAAAATACTATTATGTCAATTCATCTCGTTCAAGTATATTTAAAAATCCATATCGACAACGGTAATCAGATGTATTAAACAAAAATCTTAAAATATTCAACGGATAGGTGAACACAACAAATTCTAAATCTTCTCAAAATTATTTTTCTTTGTAAACAAATCTTATTTATTTTTAAAGATATCCTCAAATTCTCATATACATAACTCTATAAAATAAATGCCAATTTCTCCAAATACTTTTTTTTCCAAAACAAATATTTTCTTTTTAAGATATTCCTATATATATAAATATTCGCACTTCTTTTCAAAAATCATATTTCACTTCGAAATATATTTATCATATTAGTTAAGGCGCTAAGGAGCAAAAAGGCGCAAGCCTTGAGTCTTGGGTTTTTTTGAGCCTTGGGTCATTTTGCGTGCTTTTTTTACAAGTTAATCTACTATTTTATACAAATTAAATTTTAAATCATATTTTATAATTCACTCAACTATTTAAATATTTTAATACCTAAATTTTAAATTTTAAACCATATGTTATAATTCATTTAACGATTAAAAAATTATTTAATTATTTTGTAAACTGAAATTTGAATTTTGCAAAAAGGCGTCTCAAACTGCAAAAAAGCACACTCATACTGCAAAAAGACGCACAGCGTGTGCGTAAGTCTTTGTTAAGCCTAAGCGAGCCTAGGCGCGCGCCTTGATAACTATAATATTTATAAATAAATTTTCTTATTCTTTAAAAATCAAAGCTTGCTTTAATAGATTTGGTTTATTTTTATAAACATCTGTATAACCATATCAATCAACAATCCAAATAAACCATATGTTACATCAAGCAAGCATTTATATCATCCAAATAAATTCATTTTAATATCGCGATATATATATATATATATATATATATATATATATATATATATATATATATTATATAGGTCTTAGAAGAGTGGGACATAGACCGTTTTACCTTTTTTATACGACTCTCACATGTGTGATGTGCAAGTCGTTGAATGATCGAAAGGGTCGATCATCGGGTAGAATTTTTATGTATGTGTATATATAAATGTGTTTGTATTGATGATTTATTAAGTAAAGGTTATTTAATTTTTTTTTGAGATTAATAAAACAATATTCACATGTAAGATGTGAATATTTATTTTCGATTTTGATGTATTGAAATGAATTTATTTGGATGATTTGAATGTTTGCTTGCTTGATGTGATATATGGTTAATTTGAATGTTTGATTAATATGGATGTACGAGTTTATAAAATAAACCGAAACAATAAAAGCAACCTTTGGTTTTTAAATGATAAGAAAGTTTATTTAACAATATTTCAAAACAAAATATGAATTTTGAAAACAAGTGCGAAGATTTATATAATAAGAGTATCTTGAAGAAATATAATTTTAGGAGATAAAAGGTATCTGGAGAAATAAGTACTTATTTTACAGAGGTATATATGAAAATTTGAGGATATCTTTCAAAATTAAATCAATGAGATTTGTTTATAGATAAAAGTAACAGTGAAATTTATTTGTGAAGTAAGATAATTTGGGAATAAATTGTGTCAACATGTCCATCGAGTATTTTAAGAATTTTGGTTGATACGTCTGATTTGCATTGTAAATAAGGATCTTTAAATATTTATACGAGGTGATTGACATAACAATATTTTGAAATATATATACCAATAATATTTTGATATGGAAAAAGAGTACATTATTTGACGAAAAGAAAAGGTATAATATAGAGAAGTTATTGCTCAGCTAGTTCGTCCAATTCCTTTAGAAGAAACTCGAATTCTAAATTTATTGTTCCTAAAGAATTGTCAAGACAAGAATGAAAATTCAGTCACACTGATTTTGTTGGTTTGTATTTTTTTAGTTGAATTGGTGAAAATCAGATATGTTTTATTTCTTTCATGTAAGATGTAAATCCCACATCGGGTTTTTCACAAATAGAGTTTCAAAATAATCGCTTTAACACACACATACACACACATATATATACTCTTCATTTCTGCCTTCCATATCTATGATCATCTATGTGGTTATTAAAAAGTCCAGAGAGGTTGCAAGTTAAAACTTATGATTATTTAAGTATAGTCAAGCATAGTGTTTATATTCATCTATTTAGTACTGGCAATCAAAAAGGAAAAAAAACCATGTAATATCTAATTTATTCGGATATTTGAAAGCTATGGTTCAATTGTCTATTCTTTGTTGTATGTAATTTGTTTACTAAACTGTCAAGAAGAAAATAACTATTAAATGTAGATTAAATTAATACAATTATACAACAAATATTACAATTAATTGTACAACTTTTGTTTAGAAAGTTAATATATCTTAATACCTCTTCATATGCAAACTAATACAAGGATGAATTTGTATACTAAATGGCCTAAATTCCTTCAGATACTATACTTTATACTTGTGCAGAATTTGGTAAAGTTTACCAACCAAGGAAAAAAAAATCACTTTTACATACGTGCATCGAAAGGATAAATAATGTTGAATTTGTATATAAGGACATATGCACATGAGAATAAGCTAACTTTGAAAATTCAATAACTAAAGCTAAGAGATATAGTGGTTTAAATAAAAATATTATTTTTGTCATCTACTGTATTAAAGTTATCGACCTCTGCTTACCTACCCGTTATAAATTCAATACCACTAAGTTGAACCGCGAAGTTCCAAATCAAAATATTTGAAACTATGCTAGCAATTCTGTATAAAGTATTTATATTGCAGTTCCAAAACAAAAATCATATGTTTCACAAATCAGCATCTAAAAGGCGACGGACGGCCAATTCTACAATTCATGCTACCAAACCGTTTTCTTGATTTTATACTGCTCAAATAATATTGTTCACAACCCTAGCTGAATTTAATTTGCTAATAACCTATGAACTCTTTGGTATAGAAAATATGAAACAAAAGATAAATATGCTATATTTTTCTCTGATATGTGAATGCAGCACTCTTTCATGTGCACGTATATGATCTTATATAGTTTGTTTGAGTCAACCATAGATTCACCAAGACTACATGGATTAGAATGTGGCGCAAATTTGCTTTTGCTCGCATAAAATTTAATAAATTGCTTTGTAATGCTAAAAACGATGTATGTTTTTGCTTAAAAAGTTACATATATTGTGAACATGTCGTGTGGCAAGTTTTTGATACATAAATTGTTTCCGACCATGTTTTGGTCCATATCAACATGTCGTATGGCAATTTTTGGATATATAAATTGCTTCCGACCATGTTTTGGTCGATGTACATCTATTTTATCATATTGTAATTGTTCGAAAATCTCTCCATACAAAGGAGACTCTGTCGAAATTTTAGAAAATTTCAACACTTCGAATTTTTTTTTTAAATTTACATATTTTGAAATTAAAGAAAATTTTCAAAAAAACTATTGGAAGCTATAAATTCTATACCACTAAGTTGAACTGCGAAGTTCCAGATCAAAATATTTGAAACTATGTTAGTAGTTCTGTATAAAGTATTTATATTACAGTTACAAAACAGAAATCATATGTTTGACAAATCAGCATCTAAAAGACGACGGACGATCAATTCTGCAGTTCATGCTAACAAAACATTTTCTTGAATGCTAACAAAACATTTTCTTGATTTTATACTACTCAAATAATATTGTTCACAACTCTAGCTGAATTTAATTTGCTAACAACCTATGAACTCTTTGGTACAGAAAATATGAAACCAAAGATATATATGCTATATTTTTCTCTACTATGTGAATGCATTATTCTTTTATGTGCATGTATATGATCTTATATAGTTTGTTTGAGTCAACATAGATTCACGAAGACTACATGGATTGGAATGTGGCGCAAACTTGTTTTTGCTCGCATAAAATTTAATAAATTGCTTTGTAATGCTAAAAACAATGTATGTTTTTACTTAAAAAGTTACATATATTGTGAACAACATGTCACGTGGCAAGTTTTTGATACATAAATTGTTTGCGACCATGTTTTGGTCCATATCAACATGTTGTGTGGCAAGTTTTCGATATATAAATTGTTTTTGACCATGTTTTGGTCGATGTGCATCTATTTTAACATATTGTACTTGTTCGAAAATCTCTCCGTACAAATGAGACTGTCGAAAATTTTCAAAATTTTCAGCACTTCGAAATTTTTTTTAAAATTTATGCATTTTGAAATTTAAGAAAATTTTCAAAATAACCATTGGAAGGTATATTTATATTAATTGTTATGTCTATAACATTATGCGATGCATTTGAATGAAATGAAGCATTTACTTTAGTTATATATGGTTGTGTAAACGAAATAAATTCAAGTAGTATATTACATTGGATATTATCGGAATGACGCAGCGAAAGCATAATAAACAATGATATATATATAATATATTTTGTAGTTAATTGTATTAGTTAAATCAAGTACAATATTCTTTAGTAAATTGGGATGCGATTTCTTTAAAGAGGAGAGTGTACCATCCACCTCCAGAAATAAAATTAATATATTAAAATGTATTTGGAATCTAATTGAATACCTATTTGGATTTATTTGACGATAAAAGTATTGATTTAAAATTTAAATTTGAAATTTGAATTGTGTTTTAAAAATCTCATATGTTGTTTGAAAATTTATTTTGGTAAAATTCATAATATTTATGATATTTTGGAATTGTACTAAGGAACAAAATAATTATTTTAAAATTACTTAAAACCAAAATGTAGTATTTTAATAGAAGAAAAATTATTTAGGGTAAGAATAAAATTGTGAAAATTATCATATTAGCTTGAGTGATTTTTATTATATTTTACAACTCGAACGAATCGAAAAGGAGCCAAGTGCAATGAGAATAAAAATAAGACACTTTAATTTGTGTAAACGGGCCTAATATAAATTTACAGCCCATAACCCTCATCCCTATCGCTTATCTTTTTATTTCCATCCTTACCCACTTCAGCCGTAATCGCCTCTTTCCCTTAACAAAAACCCAAATCGGTTAAATCCCTAGCTCCATTTCCTTTCCTTCAGTAGGAAAAAATGAAACCGCAAACGACATCGAGTCCAAGAAAAGGAGCAGACGACGGTTAGGTCAACGCAACCGAAACGAAGGCAGTGTTAGTCGCGACGTGTAATGATTGCTGGCGACTGGAGCTAGATGCGTGTGAGGTTCAAATGTGAGTTAGGTTTCGCAATGCAAGTAACGTGAGTCGTGGAGGCTGCTCATGGATTTTGGGAGTAAGTTGTGCCGAGCGTCAAAAGGTGAGCGACATCAAGGTCAAACTTAGACAGTAAGGACAAATGAGAGAATGATAGTAGGAAGTTTTTTAGCAAATTTTGGTGAGTATCATCCCTTTTATTTGAGCATATTGGTTTCTTGCTGATTGAAAATTACAGTGGATAACTTCTTGAAATTACAGTGAGATGAATTGCTTTGATTTTAGTAAATTTACACTAGTGAGTAAACTTCCCTTTTTACAATTAATTCCTAATTTGATTTTAATAGAACTGTAGTGAGTGTAACTTGATCTATACGATAAGTTGATTTTTATATGAAGCAATACTCATGTGAGCTTGTTGTTTTCCACTGCGACTGAAAGCAATGTGATGCTAATGACGACAATTTGGATTTGAATATTTGTTTTGATTAATATGATTTCATGATAGAATTATAAATGTGATACCAATGGAAAAAAACAAAATTTGATACCATTATGGGACGCTTCGGCTCCAATGATCAAAATATCAAAAGGATTTTACCATCCAATAGCTTGAACTAATGGACATAGAAGGAGCGATCTCTCGTATACATTACTTTAGATCAATGCGGATATTTTTCTATACCTAAAGACACCAGAAATAATACGTATCTCACCTCGACACAGGCTATTCTACATGAATTCCAGAATTGAATAACTAGATATCCAACGGTTTTTATTTTACTAAAATATTACTTTTAAATTTTAAAAAATTATGATTTTTATTTTATTACAATAGTACTTTTAAACTTTTTAACACTTATAAATAATTGTTTTATTTTCATTCACAATTATTATTTATTTTCCAGAAGTAATTTTCCAAACAACCTTTTGGAATTCAAAGATATTGTTCAAATAAATTCCAGAATTGCCTTTATTGAATTAAATCTAGTATATATATATATATATATATATATATATATATATATATCCTTCCATTGGTAATGTGATTGGTCGAATAAGTTAGCTTCCACCCCACAAGATCAAAGATTCGTTTTACTTAACATTTTGAACATTAACATGTTTCAAATCAACGGTTAAAATAAATGTTTTAGCGGTTGATCTTCGACTTTGCATTTTGAACATGTTTGGAGTTCCAAAATGATCTCATTTTCTATGGACATGATGTTCATAGTGTAAATTGAACATCCTCAAAGTTTCATCTGATTTGGGATAGTGTAGCACCAAAAAACATTGAGATTTAAAATGAGATGCAGCGACGGAGAGGTGTGTACACATACATACATACGCACGCACACGCATGCACACATATATACACATGCGTGTGCGCACATAAATGAACAACTATATATGTACAGATGGAAAACTACGCATTTTTAAATGGTACTATTTGGATAAGGAATTTTTTAGATATGATTCAACCTTGTTGAGGTTGTAATTTTCAACTTCATAAATTGTTAGTCCCTTTGGAAATCCCACAGAATAATAATAAACTCCGTGCAACAGACGGTTCTACGGTCAACTATAAGTTGTCTGTTATTCTATTCATCATAGAACAATGAGATCCTAAATAGATAAATACCAACCACCCTATCTTTTTCACATAAAATAGCACCGACTCTAATGAACGAACAACAAACTAACTAATTTATCACAAGGAAATTTAATGAGTTGAATAACATAGACAAATAGATTTATAAAAGAAAATTATACCTTAAAAGTATTGGATCCCAGCGCCAATTGCATTACTGAAACACCATATCCACGGTTTAAGCACTGCTCCATAAAGGTATGTTGTTCGCCACTTTATTATAAACCTCAATATATGGTAAAAAGGGTATAAAAATTGACCTAGCAGAGTTTGCAAAAAATGTTTACATCTCCAACATATTTCAGCATACAAAATCATTTCAAGACATTGTTGTCTAAATTACAATGTAAGATGTTATTATGAAACTATTATATCGGTTGATGTTTTAAAACTCACAATATGCACTGCTTACAGTAGCACAAGTACGTACTCGTGTAGAAAACCACAGAAAATATTGAATTTCAATCGTTAGAAATTGATAGAATTACGAGGACCATTTAAAATTAATGAATATCAGTCACAATACTAAACTTGTTTAAAATTAATGAATATTAGTCATTACAATACTAAACTTGATCAACACAACTGATAGATAAACTGAGAAATGCAACTATTGCTAATCTTTCGAGTTGCGAAACTCCATAAACCATTGTTTCGGGTAAACATAGTGATATTAAATCAGAGACAATTCTATTCAGTTAAACCATTTATTTAAAAAAAATCATTCATAAAATATTTCAGAATGCTCATGATCTCGCCAAAAAATCATGATTTTTAATAAGTGAGATCAGACATTCCAGAGCATGCAAAACAGCATAGATCTATATCATTATATGCTTCTTGTTACAAAACAATACAAAAGAAAAGGAAAGGAAAAAAAAACAGATAAAAAAATAAGTGAAAAATGTGGTCTTAGAGAGATAATTTAACAAAACTTAATGGCTAACAGAAGCCCCTGATCAGATCAAAAATCTTCTAATACTTATTTCAACTGAATAAACACGGTCACTTCAAAGTATCTTTTTTTGAGAAGTAGTGCCCCATTCAGCAGTTGGTAGGTTAAAGCAAACAATGTACTGTTATACTAACTCAAGTGAACATTATTAAACATAACTTACCTACAAGAATAACTCCAACAAGCAAAGCTGGATATACTGTAGATTACTGTCCAATGTTAAAGTTTTAGTAAAGCACATCAAAATTCGCCAACAAAATAAAATGAACATTAAAAAAGTCAACAGGTAAAACTCAAAAATTCAAGCACTGGATAGCGCAAATTCAATGGTAACAGAGGAAAGAAGGTCGACTACGGTAAGTTACGGAAACCCGAGAAAGTAGTCACCTTATCCCTGATTTACCATCGATCAGAAAAACAACATATTTAGGCCTTGTAATAATTGAAAAGAAAAATTGCGAAGAAAAATAAGAAAAAATAGTCTCCGACATTCAAAGAAGGAATTAGCAGTAGAAGCTTTTCAGCCTGGCAAGGCGAAAGCTCTTAGGCTGCAGCTGCCCATGTTTTGGGAAATCAGCCTATATTTCCTCACCATCGACTACCATTTTTTCTTACTAATAAAATATAAAGAAAAGAAAGCCCAGACATGAAACAGAAAAACGAATAAGGAGGATCATAACCATTGGATTATAATCAGACTAACATTCAACCAAATAATTTCAACAAAACCAAAGAGAAGAATCGAAACAAATTAAGAAGTGATTTTACCCAATTTTTAAGGCCGACTCTATGGGAAGAGAGGAGAGGAGAACGTCAGAGGGCTTAATATGTGAGCATATGCGGCGAACATAATCCCTAAATATTAATGGGCTAGAGTATGACTTACGGGTAAGAACTGTTTTTTAGCCTCACTTCTTTAACACGGCGACAATAGTCCAATCCACGCAAATAGGCCCGTTCAAAGAAAAGGCTTTGACAAAAGCGGACAGCCAAGTTACGTCGGTGTTACGTGTTTATTAGAAAAGAGGTTAGGCAACTAAAATTTATCGTTAACTTGAACGTAACCGTTAACTTGAACGTAAACAAAATTTTCGCACGCTCCTAAAAAAAAATATTTTGCTGAAATGTTTATCGTTGGTTAATTTTTAAACTGCTACTTATTATCAACTTGAAGATTAATGTGTTAGACTTGCGATCGTTGCAATTTCTCAAATGCAAACGACCCACGAATCTAATACAATAAGTTTTAAATTGATTATAAATAACAAAATGCAAATATAACATATTAATTTTTAAATTGACTATAAGTAGCCGTTTAAAATTTAAATAATGATGCAACTACAACTACTCAGAAGACGGCTGAAACCAGAGTTTATCAAAAGATTGCAGACAGATTTAACTTGCGCAGAAAGAGTTCTTGAGTGCAAGATGTAGCATCCGCAAAAAATAAACATAACAGTAATTGAAAAGTCTCATGTCGGAAAAAACCGTAGGAAAAAAACCCATCGCTGATCGGGATTTCTAACAGGTTCCAACAAAACTCATTTACGTGCTTCTGACGGCTCATGTCGGTCAACCGAAGACTCCCAACGGCCATCTAAAGAACGTAGACGTTAACGAGGGTGTGTCGAAAACCGTCGCCAGTCGTCGGAAGCCGTCCTTTTTCGTCCATCGTTTGCCGTCGAAAATTTTCGTCCTACGAGCCGTTGGAATTCCTGAACATGATTTTGCTTTTTTCTACCGCATTTTTGCCTTCCATCCATAATCCATAAACACAATATATTCCACCACACAAGCATATATTCAATTCAGATATTCAATATAAAATCGAACCATACAAATATAATCAAATCACATAAAGAAATAAATCAAGCATAATTCATATAAAATCAAACAAACAATTCACTAAAATAATTACATACATCTCATTGTACAAAATATACATCAATCCTTCATCAACTCCTCACCGTCAACTCCCAAATATCAAAATTACTACCACCAAATGTATCATCAAGCAATATACACAACATTTCAAATCCAACTCCACCAACTCAACGTATCATCAAAAATTACTAAACAATGTCGTAAAACAAAATAATATATCTATCACTTCGGTCAATCACCTTCAGAACCTGCAAAACCAACTGAAGATGGAAAGCGGCCAGCATACTGCTGTATGTACTCCGCAATACGCTGGTCCGACAGCTATGTCATCTCAATGGCCTATTGACGGTTCTGCTCTTCCAGCTACGCCACCTTACCTCTCAACTCTTTGACCTCTACTAGATCGATCTGAGCTCTGACGGTATGGCTGGCTCTCCTCTGGCTGCTAGCCTGTAATACTTATTTAATTTAGTCTATAATCTTACCATCAAAGCTACATCATAATGTGTTAATTGTTCTATTTATAAACTTATAACTGAAACTAAAGCAATGTGAAGTACTTTAGAACTAAATGATTACTAAATTGTTGTATCTCAATATATTATTCACTACTACTTAATTGCCAAAGCCGTAGCGCCTGTTCCGAGAAGGTGGATCCATGACTGACTCGAAAATGACGTCCTCCTCGTCCGTTGTCAACTGCTCTCGATCGGTTTCCTCTAGGAGTTTCTGCCGTTGTTCCATAAACCTTGCCTGCATGAACAAATAAAAATACAGTTAAAATTAATAGCATGATATCTTAATTCATTATACTTTAATGATAATAGTTACTAATAATATGTAAACTAAAATGTGCTCACATGGCTCTCGATTTATCGTCATGCCATGAATATGAAACTGTCTCGTCTGGATTTACAGTCATGTCATGTATATGAGCTTTGTTCGACATAGAATCCATGTAGTTCTTCCTCATCTTCTACATCCAATAGTATCGTACCAACTGTAGGTCATCTGATTGTACGTCAACTGCGGCCTGCGTTTCATGATAAACAAGCAACAAAATATTAAACAATAAGGCGTGAACAATAAATAAGCGATAAAAAAATTAAGAATGAAAATAGAATATTATACTTACAATGAAATCCTGCTATACACACTCCAGGATGTGGGGAGGGATATTATCCCACTTAAGCCAATAAGACGTCATCCTACTCTTGTATGAATTTCTCAAAACTAATAGAACTACAGCTGACGGCTGTAGGTCAAACCTCCTATGTTAATTAAGTATGATACAGATTATCATATCGTACACGAAATATTTAAGATTCTAAAAAAAATTAATACTTACCCATCCGCTCTAGGTACTAGATACACATCGGAATGCTGTGACGAATGCGATGGACCGCTGTCACCGCCTCCTAAAAAATGGGAAGAACTCCTCCTTGTGGATGACATTATATCTGTCACAACTACATCGTTTTAAAAGAGAACAATAACATAATAATGAAATATATTTTATCGTTCAATGACATAAATGAGATAAATTATATAAAGTGTAAAGTATACCTGATTCAGATTGGGTCTCATTTTCCAACGATAAGCAGAACACATTACATTTTTAATATAAATCGCTAAATAAATAGCAAAAATGGTAATGACATATATGATGTAAATGAAGTAATGACATAAACGATGTAATGACATAAACGATGCAAAATAAATCTCGTCAATTTCATAAATTGCATAATACATGATAATTCAACATAACATTTATATCAATCCTCATCGTCTTTTGATTTAAATTCCATCTCATATTTTATGTTATTTTCCTTCCTACTCTCGATTGCTTCTATCAAAACATTTGATTCACCGTTCAGAGGTCCAAAATCAGTATGATCGTCTGTTATTATTATTTCATTGTTTTGCTCAAGATCTGCCTGATAAGCTTGTTCTTCTAGAATATTCTTCCCATCAAACGTAAATCTTGCATTTGTTTTAAAAACCGCTTACCAATCTGTTTTAACTCTTTTAAAAGACGGATAAGGAGCGTAATAAACTTGCAATGCTTGTTTGGCTTATACAAAGGATCATACATGTAATAATGTGACGTGTGCTTTATTTCAATAAGATTATAATTCTTGTGCACACTAATTCCAGAACTTGAAATTGCTAAACCAATTGCATGTAAACATAAATATCTCCTCCATGGGTCTTGAGAAATATGTCAGTTGTAAAATTTAAGTTAAAAACGCCATAAAAATCATTTATGTGATTTTCTGGATCATCGCTACTTTTAACAAATACACCTATATTATTAGTTAATTTTTCTGCACCGTATTCTTTGATGTTAAATTTATATCCATTGATGAAATATATTGGATATGTCTTGACATTTCTTTTTGGTCCCAACGCATGATGTTTCAACCCTTTGTCAACCACACAATTTCTCGGTTCATAAACGTACTTTGAAGACCAATCAGTAAATTCTTACCGAGATCTCCATGCGGATGTTCACTTTCATAAATGCTGCATACGTGAATAAAATATTGCATTAAATTCTACACATGCATGCATTATGGAAATGAATAAATCATAAATTATTATTTCATATTACCTAACGAATGGTGCAATCTCAGCACCATTAAGAAGAATATAAGAGTGTGCTACATGAAGATCTTTATCGTTTAACCATACTTCTACACATTTTCCAGAAGGTCGATCATATTGTCTAAAAATAGATAACATTGTTTGAGAGGACTCTTGTTCGTCGCCTTCATCATTACGAGGAACACTTTCAAATGTTATATTCGCATGGTCATTGAAATAGTGAGAGAAAAAGAACGAAGCTTCTTCTTCAATGTAAGATTTACATATTGAACCTTCAACTCGTGCTTTTTCCTCAATTTTTTCTTCAAACGATTCAAGTATCTATGCAAAATTAATTTACATTAAATTTAACTTTCGAATGTAATTAAATTAATAGGTAACATATTTCATACCTCTCAAATGGATACATCCATCCATATTGCATAGAACCTCGAAGTCATGCTTAAGATAGGAGATGAACAGGTAAATGTTCCGTTACATTAAAAAAACCTGGTAGAAATATTTTCTTCAATTTATAGAGCAATGTAGGAATATCTTCTTCAAGTTTATGTAAATGTTACACTTTTAAACTAGTCGAACAAAGCTCTTTATAAAACAGACGAAGCTCGATTATTACCTTTCAAACTTTCAAAGGCAATAGTTATTTGAATAAAATGGATAATATTTCCATCATTATGTGATGGCCGTGGCATTTCATTCTGCTCCATCTACTGTTTTTAAAGTCAACACATTTACGAACATTTGATGAAATCCCATCAGGAAATCTTAATCCTTCCACCCATTTTAACACAACTTTAAGTTGATTATTATCTAAATTGTAACATGCTTTTCGTTTTTTACTATCATTTTGTTTCATATGAAATTCGAGACGTTTTGATAATTATTGTATATCACATCTTGATTTCATATCGTCTATAGTCTTCCCCTTGACATTCAAAATTGTGTTAAAAACATTATCAAAAACATTTTTCTCGTCGTGCATCACATCAATACTATGACAAAGCAGAAGACCTTTCCAATAAGGCAACTCCTAAAATGTACTTTGTTTGCACCAATTATAAATAGTCGATTTGCCTGCAATTTCTGTTTGTACTCTAGTTTCATATATCTTTAGATAGTTCCTTACAAGTTTGTATATGTCTTTGCTTGACCATATCGTTGATGGTTGTCTGGTTTCTACTCTATTACCTAAAAAGTTTTTCCAATCTCCTCTGAAGGGATGATTGACATGGAGAAAACATCGATGACAGTCAAATCATGAAATTTTCTTACCATTCGGTAAAGAAAATGCCCGTGTTTCTTCCATGCAATAAGGACAAACTCGACGACCGGATGTACTCCATCGTGAAAGCATTGCATAGATAGGAAAATCACTTATAGTCCACAACAAAGAAGCAAACATACGAAGAAGAAAAATTCTTTGAAATGTCATATGTTCCTACTCCTTCGTTCCACGGTGCTTTTAACTCCTCAATCAACGGTTATAAATAAACATCAATTTCTTGTGTTGAATCGTCAGGGTCAGAAACGATAATAGTAAGAAACATATATTGCATTTTCATACACATCCATAGAGGTAAACTATAAGGCATGATGATAATGGGCCAAGATGAATATTTAGCACCAAATTGAGAAAATTGTGAAAATCCATCCATACATAATCCAAGTCACATTACGACTCTCTGCTGCAAAATTGTGATAAGTTTTGTCAAAATGCTTCCATGCTTCTTCAGTGGCTGGATGTGTCAACGTATCTTCTTCCTCTGTTCTCTCACTATGCCACCTCATATGAGATGTAGTTACAGAACATGCGTATAATCTTGGAAGCCTAGAGTGATGAGCAAATGATGCATACATTTGTATGGAACTTTCTTTCTCTTCTTCTTTTTTGGTTTGTATCTTTCCTCGTTACATATCTATACTTCCTAAGAGTGATGTCCTCTTTCCAAAACAACATACAGCGATTTAAACATATATCTATTTTTTGATAAGATAAACCAAAAGCCGACCTAAGTTTTTTAACTTAATATTGATTTTCATGCATTAAATTATCGAGCGACATATGTCTTTGCAGCTTGTACAACGGCTGTAATTCTGGCTTCAGTGATGTTGTATTTTGACTTCATCGTAATGTATTCTGCGGTTACTGATAGCTGGATGCTGCTTTTACAATCATTCCAAAGAGGTTCCTTATCAGCATCCAGTAAATCATAAAAAAATTACTTCAATATTTGGTTCTTCAACATTTACATCGTCGTCGTCAACTTCAACCGTAGAGAATATTGATCATACTGCATCTTCAACTATATTTTCCATACGATTTGTCGTAACAATTTCATTACCAACAATTTTTTATTTCAGACTCTGTAGAAGTATATGCTACAACTTTTCGATAACAATCCCAAGCATAATACTACGGGATAAAACGTTTTTGCGCAAATGGACTTTCACATTATCGGGTAACAAATACTTCAAATGTTTACACCTACTACACAGACAATGAATTTCTACATCATTTCCGTTAATACTTAAAGCAAATTCAACAAATACGTTTATATCATTATAAAAATCTTCTCTTATTAAGTCTTTCAATCTCTTTCTTTGATACATCCATCTCCCACGATCAACAATATAATCGATCATTTTTCCTATTTGAAAAAATATGTTACAAATTTAAAACTAAATATTGGTCATTTTACGGATTCATATTTTATTTTTCAATGTATCGATACAAAAATTTATACGCATCAATTTTACCCCACTTAAGAATACGATATAGAAATGTTGATTTATGGTTATCATTTTTCCTAGTCAGCCATCCTACTTTCCATTACAAACACAGTAAACACTTAAATTTCGTACATCATTTCATTTTAAACGGTTCAACAAAATTTTGCAGCACTTCACCTATGTTTCCTGCATTATACACAAATGCGTGAACACAGAAAACAAAAAAGAAAAGTGACGGTGAAATTTTGTGAACCATTTGAAACGAAATAATGTATGAAATGTAACTGTTTACTATTTTTATTTATAACTTGTCCAGTACAGGGAAAATTCCAATAAGTATTGTACTAGATGAATATAAATGTCCTTTTGTGACAAAAACGAATATTTATATAACGATCACGTACAATTCTTGTCGAACGGGGCCAAAAACTCTCTAAGAGACGTAAAAAAATAATTTATAAAAATGAATATTTATTAATTTTATATATTTCAAAAAATTATTAGTTCACCACATTTATTCTGCTTATTTTATCGAATAATGTTGCTTCAATATTGCTGTCATTTTTCAATGCAATCAATTTTTTTAGATTCGTGCATTCGTTATTGTTATACGAGTCAAGATATTATACAACTCATGGCTAATTCCAATTAACACAAGATAATGATAGAAACAACACATATATAGTGGTTTACATATACACAAAATCACAAGTTATATATACTCCTTAAAATTTCATGATAAGATATGAAATAGGTATCATAAGATAATATAAACCATTATGAGGCTATTGGAAACAATTACAAACACTAATTGGGCCTAATTTATCAACTTTTTCAAATATAGATTCGGGGTGAAAAAAGATTTTTCACAAGAATAAGAGATTATACTGAGATTGAAAGAAATAGAGTATGATCAGACAACCGAGGAGGATCCGAAAGCTTCAAATTGGAGGTTGGAAGCTTGAATAAGGATTTGGAGGTTTTGATTTTTTTTGTGTACTGGAAAATGAGCAAGAAGAGGCTCGGCTGAAGCCTTTAATTCGCTAATTTATTTATGGCCATTTGATATATAAATCATCATCTTAATTAGTTTGAATCTATTTAAATTAAGCCGTTATTTAATTTATCATTGAATATAACCGCTAGTTAATTACCTGTTATCTACTATCGGTTCTATATTGATTGATTGATTGTTTTGGATGATGATTGTGATTGATGTTGATTGTTGATATTGGATGAATGGATGTTTTATTTTATATCATTATAAACTGCAAGTTTTTTATGGATTTTTATTTCATTCGGGATTGCGAAATGTTATAAAACCGTATTTATATTTTAAATTGCGGATTGAAATGATAAATATCCGTATCACTTGACCATAGCATAGAAAATTATATGCAAACACCATGGTCTATATATAAAAATATTTTTAAAATGTTTTTCTATGGTTTTGTAAAGAAATATATGGTTTTATATAAATATTGATTTTAGATATTTTATAAATGTTATTTTATTCTTGGTTTTAAGCTATGTATAAGTTTGTTTTAATATAGAATAAGCTTAATAATAAGTTTGATTTTTATTGAAGATAATAGGGTTAAGTATTTTATGTATTTTAATATAGAGTTTATAATGATTTAAATAAATTAAGGTTGGAAGATAAATTGGAAATTTATTTGAAATCGAATTTATTTAAGAATTAAACTCAAATAAGTTTGATGTGAAATTTGTTAAATTTGAAATTTTGGAAGGTATGATTTTTATAACTTGATTTTTGTTAAGGTGAATTAAATGAATATTTCAAGTATAAATAAATTGAAGGAAATATTTTATTATTTGTAATTTGAGTTTTAAATGATAATGGATTTATTATGTAACATATTTCAAAGCCAAATAATAGAAAATTGAATTGTTGAATCGTAATTACCAAACTTAGTTTTGAAATTGTTGAATACTTAAAGTTTGAAATATATTGAATTTGAAATGGTTTACTCCGTGGATCAAATCTGTTTTGAAATCAATAAAATTTGGAATAGTTTAATTGGAAACTGAATTGTATTGAAATTTATGATTTGGGATTTGGTTAAAATTTAAAATTTAGAAACTCAAGTTGCATGGAATTGATTTGTGAAATTGAAGAAATTATCTTATTATATAAAGTATTTTAATATATAAACCATTTAAGTGGTGGAAGTTATGTTTCAAAGCTATGAGTTTCAAAGTATTACGATTTGAAAGTGTTATATTTCAAGTGTTTTGATTTTGGAGTATTATAACGTTAAAAGTGCTATGATTTTGGAAAGGATATATTTGAAATAAAAATGATATTATATTGGTTTAATAAAAATTATATCATATTGATTTGATTTTTGAGGTGGAAATGATATCATATCGATTTGGTTTTTGAAATGGGAATGATATCGTATTTATATGGTTTTGAAATGGATATTATATTTTGGTTTTGGAGTATAAATTATTTTGAAATGACCGTGGTGTTATAATAACATTTGGTTGTCAAAGTGACCGAGATCGGAAGTTGTCATACTCTCTACCAACTCCGAAAACCACTTTAACAATTGTGTATGCGGTGAAGATTCCAAAATGAAGTAGGATGATGGCGGCGTTTCCTTTGAGGTATATACGTGGACTCGACTCCCGTGAGTTGGCATAAGGTGGCTAAAACAGGAGCGGTTGACGGGCTAAGAAGGTAACACCTTTTATCGGGCACACTCCTTCGATACCATTCTATTACTTTGTGATTAATTGGGGCCCTTTTGATTTTGGGGGTGTGGCTCAAGGTGGGCGGTAGTAGCTGCCATGGGTTACCACCGGTCCGGAAGCGTAATTGATATATCTACCCTGGCATTGCTTAGTTTTGCTGTGTCACCTACCCTAGCGCACCTCGTACGATTTTGGTTTTCTTCCGTAGCCTATGGAGTATCCTTTGGTGACTTCCTAATCAGGAGGGACTATGATATTAGATAGACTACTGGGACTATTACGTATTAAGGGAAAGATTTGGTAACTTCTTAACACTATTTAAAAGTAAGTTTATTTTACTATAGACATTATTATAGTAGCGAAATATTACTACACAGTAAATAGTTTAACGGATCCTTAGGAGATGTGAATCCCGAGCATCTCCTAAGTTACTGCCCTCACGTTAGACACTGGATAGGAAATGTCAAATCTCATAAACATCTCTGACGCCGTTCCACTCATATTATTTACCGTTGATTTAACTTACATAAGATCTTTTAGTTCTGACTCGAGTGTTTTGTCTTTTCAATTCGCTCGGGCCAGTCTGAGCATTTCAGGTTTTGAAGACCTTATTTCTGGAGGACGAAGGCAAAGATTTTATTATTACTATTATTTACTATATTGTTCCACTGCATCACATTGTTCCCTGCATTGTTATTTATTATTCTTTGGTATGTGTAACTCTGATTCTATGTTGTATAAGTAATCAAATGTTTTGTAAAACAGCTTCACGAAATGTTATTTGATTATTATATTTTGTCATTCCACTGTGAGATTCTGTTTTTTATTTCTTTCTCTGCTTTTCTTATTCACCCCAATAACGATCCGCTCCTTTGTATGGTTTGAGTCTGACGTGTGTGGTTTATCGTCGATTTAAAGTGTACAAAATGGCGGCTGTTACAGTTTTAAAGTTGAAATTTTGAATCCAAAATGATTTGGAAATGTTATTGGGTTAATTATGAAAATTTTTGAAAAGAAAGTTTTGGAAATTACTTTGAATATAATATAACTTGTTAAAGTTTGGAAATTCAAATGGTTTGATTTGAATTTGTATTCAAGGTTGAAGTTGAGTTCCATAAATATATGTCTAGAAATTATGGTTTAACAAGTTATATAGTGTATTTATATGGGTTTTAAATATATTTTGGGAATTTAAATTTAACCCAAGTTCATACTTAAAGGCTACAACTTGTGTATATTTGATCGGATTTTTTCCAAAACGAAAAGCATTTGTTTTCAAATAATAAGGGCTTTCATATAAAGAGAGAACCTCCAGTTTTTGTTGAAAGGGTTTCAAATTTGAAATGGAATTGTTTTGAAAGCTATTAATGAATCGTTGTTAAAGATTAGTGAATTTTGTTTCTAAAATAAGAGGATCTTAAAGGTGTATCTTTTGTATAAAAGATTAGAATTGTAAATAGTTTTGGAAGCTATGAATGAATCTTTGTGAAAGATTGGCGAACTTTGTGAAGTGAATCTTTTTTGTTTGAAAGATTGAAAGTGGAAATTTGTTTTAAAACCATTCAAAAGAAAGGTTTTGGGTTTAAGTTATGACTCAACTAAAATTCCACATATCCATATGTTTTTAAATATTGCGCTCATTATTCGGTTTAGCCGGGGGAGGACTTTGTGTCATATAACCCATTTCGAATAATGATACGACAAATTGGTTAGTATTTGAAGACCGGTGGTGAAGACCGAGTATTTTCGAAAATGAAAGGATTACCCGTCGAATGACTCTACACTGAGTAGCTACGGTATAGAGATCTCCATGTGTGATGGGGAGTCCGATCAGGATTGTGAATACCGGATTGCAAGGGCTTCTTTTGAAGTGCCTTCGGTTCTGTTCGAACCCGGAATAGACTTGTATGGATGTGTGTCTGACATTACACTTTGAGATGTAAAGCTAGTTTCTATCAAATGCATTTCTATTTGGTGGCGGAGAATTTATTCTCTTAGCTTAACACCCTTCTCTGAGACGTACGAGCTCAAAGGTTATGTAGTTGATGGTTACTACTGATACATTCCCAATTTAGCAACGTGGCATACGAAGTTCTATATTGATGTGGCCCAGGAAGTTCCTTAGCCTGACCATTTGTTGGAAATCCAATCACCAATACGCGCCTTGTACAGTTTTAGTTGTAGAACCTGCCATCTAATATGGTAACTATAGTAGGCATACTATAATGGTACGTATGTTGGATAAGATTAATATTATACTTGCAAATATTTTCTGCACTCACTAATAATAATATCAAATGTTTTTCGCGTATCAAGCATGTTTGACTATCATAAGGAGAAATCTCATCTAATTGTGCGCTTGCATTGTATGTGCGTGGGGAGGCCTTATGGTAGTTTTATTTTCCAAAAGGCATTGCTGATTTCTTTTAAATTCTTTTGTTTTGCTTTTGATAAAGATAAAATATTTTTGTTTACTTACACTAGTCCCATGATTGACCTGGAGTTTACTGTTCCTTTTCTAAACTCTGCGAGCCCATAATTTTCCACATGGACAGCCTAGAGTTAGATTTTCAGATAATCAGCTAGTAGATATCGAATCGATAGCTTTCAGCCTTTGGATTTTTGGCAATCACATTGGATCGAGTTTGCTTAACTTCAGCATTGATGTTGGATCAAGCTTATTGGTTGGGAGTTCTTTAAGTTTTTTGTTTTGGATATGAAAGTCTTCGAGCTTTTGGAGTTTGGAGTTTTAGCATTGAACACATTGTATTTCCGCTGCTGTTGTCTCTGTTGTTGTCTTACATCTCCGATATATGTTAGTATTCATTTGTATCGTATTGTATCAACTGTTATGTATCAATGATATTATTTATTTCTCTTCCGCTATATTGTTGTACTTAATGTGTTATAAGCTCCAGCTTTGAATCTACGGCATTCGAATGCGGGTGATGTGTCGATTTTCGAAGGTCAAGTCAGGGTCGTGACAACTTGGTATCAGAGCTGAAGGTTGAACTTTGGCTCAGAAGTATAACACATTAGGTAAGTCATTAGAGATAGGGTGAAGTATACCCTAGAATGAGTATATCCCTAAGATATCCGTCTTTATGTCTCAGTAAATTCTCTTACTATTCACTGATAGTAAGTGCGAGTGCAAGAAGAGGACGAGATAGGGGACAGGGAAATACCACTATAAATGGTCGATACCCTATAACAACAAGGAACAACTTTTTCTCCTCAATCTCTTTTGATCAACCAATATCGATTCTTTGATGATTTCGTGGCAGCTATAAGGAGAAGCTTCGGGTGTGGTGGTGGCCCTGCGAATCTTTAGTTTCTTACCAATCTTTTCGTTTTAACTTTAATAAATTTGAAATTTAAATAGGAATAAATTGATTAATAAAATATGAAGTTAACTTGGATTGTATCCATTTGTCTATTCTTTTGGGTCCTGATTTATTCTACGAACGGTTAGTTATCTCTTCGGACTAACCAATGCCCTGCATATTTCATAGATCTAATGACCTGAGTACCTTGTGTAGTATCGAATGAGTTCATTCTCATATGTATGGATGATATTCTGATTTGGTAAGCCAAATGCAGAATAAATATTCAGTTTGATCTGGTAAAACATTCTTCATCGGTTCTTTGTTGTCTCCCTAGCAAATTTCGAGGATGAAATTTTCTTAAGGGGAGAATATGCAACGATCCCATTTTTGAGTCGAATTTAAATTAGTAATTTAAATTAAATTTTGAAATTAAACTATGAATTTAATGGTGAGTTAATTTGAATTTTTCCAAATTTAATAAAGCTATGTGTTTGTTTTGTATTTATATAGTAAATTATAATTTGAAATTTGAATTTGAAATTCTTTAATAAATATTTTAAAAATAAATTGTATTTAAAACTCTATATTTTAAATTAATAAAAGTTATTTTCTAAAAATTATAATGTATACATATGTATATTGATTTGGAAGTTATATTTTAAATACAAATTTTCAAAAGCTATTCAAAGGTTAAATTCTATATTTTATAATATACATAAAGTATAATTAAGTTTTAAATCAATTTCTTTAAAAGTATATGTGTATATATATAGAAATGCATTAATTAGATAATAGAAATTGTATTAATAAAAATATAAGACATATTTAAACTGTATTTAAAATGTGATAAAACATAATACAAATTTATCCATTTAAAGTATAATAGTTTGAAAATGAATAAAAAGGATTAAATACTTTCTTTTAAAATTATATGTACATAAGAAAACATATTACATAATTTATAATAGCATAAGGGTTTAAAAACATTTAAAAATATAAGACCATATAAATATAAATCTAATTAAGGATTTAAACATAAAAGTTATTATAAACGGCATTTGTAAGGTACTTCAAACGTGCACATACATGTATTGCCCAAATACAAGTTGTAATCACAAGTGTAAATAATATAACGAGGGGCAAAAATGTTTGTTCTTCTTTAAATTTGAATTAAAAATATATGTATAGATTAAATAAATAGTAAACTGGTTATTTCATTTCAATTCAAAACTAAAGAAACTTTCTTTCATCTTCAAATTTAAAACCTGGAAATAAAAACAAGAGAGAAAATAAAAAAAAATTGTAAACAATCTTATCATCAAAACTGAAGCAAACATCTTCTACTTGGAAAAGCAAAACTTAAATCTGGGATCTTCAACCTGATTCAATCTGAAGCAAAGCAACCAACTCAACATCAATCCCAGCCTGAAACAAGTAAAATCAAATAACAATACAAGAATCAAATTCAACAGCAAGCTTCAATCCAAATACATCAGGTTCCAGAAAAAAAATCAAAATTTTAGATTCAAACGAAAATACTGGTCCTCTGTCTTCATTTCCAGGTGAGCCATTAACCCATTAAAGAGCTTGAATCTGTGTATGCTTGCCTCTGTGAAATAAAGTAGTGAAAATTGTTTGCATGGATGTAAATATTGTTGGTGTATAGATAAGTACGCAGATGTTTAAACATGCATGCCTGTACATATGTATTTATAAGCTACTGTTTTAGTTACAGTTTAAATAAATAAATTCAAGAATCAATTGCTCTTCATCTGATCTCCTATAGGTCATGATTTATAAACAAAATATGTTTGTAATAACAAGATATAAGATTTAAAAATATTTATTAGTAAAATCAGTAAGCAATTTTACTAAAAGAAGAAAATACGGTGGGAATTGGTTCAAGTCAGTAAAAATCAGTCACCTTAAATTGAAGTTTTGATCATATTAATCAATTCGAATTTGAATATGATGAATTTTAACAACGTTATCTAGATTTTTAAGTATGGGGTTGTTGTGAATTTCCGAGTTGACCTGAATTTGGGTTTTCATCAATTGTTGACGAATGGGGAGGTAATGGTGGTCACGATCAAGGTTGGAGGCAGTGTGAAGGTTTTTGATTGTGGGAAAAATAATGGTAGATTTTATAATTAAACGTGGCGGCCTACATAGTCGAACGAGGACTCAGAAGCTCGTTTTCGTCATGGTTTTTGTGAGCGTCATATGGCGTCGATCAATCATCGGAGGTGATCGCATAGGAGGGGGGTTAGAAACGTGGCGATGTGACGAATCTCTGGTGAGGTCAGCGAGGGTTTTCAAGGTTGGGATCGTCGGCAATTGAGGATTTCTCCAATCAAGGTTGTTTCAGTTTTGGTTCGAATGTCTTGTTTTCGATTGATGATCGATTTCGCCAATCTGGACGATCGAGAGAGTCGGCAAGGTAGTCGTTGCCTTGTCAGGAGTCGCGACGTTGATCTATGGTGGTTGGAGTGACCGTACACGTGCACGTGCACGTTTGTATATGAAGTTGATTTGAGATTTGGGGAAGAAGTAGTTCTCTCGGGTCGAACTCGAAGTTATTCGCGTGAGTGTCTCGAAGCAGAATAGGGTAGGATGAAGACTCGAAGTGGTACTCGGGTTGAGCTCGGGTCTGTGAATTTAGTATGGAATCAGTTTTTAACTTTAGAAACAAATTAAGTTTATTTGATATAATTTAGTTAAAACTAGTTCTTTTGTAAATAATAAATGATTATCCAAGATTAAATTGGTTAAAAGGTTTTAAATAAAATTATTTTAAATTAACTAAGTTAAATTTGTAAAGGTTTTTAAATAGAAAAAGAATTATTTCAATTTAATTAAGTTTTGAGTGTTAAATCTATATAACCTTTATTTTAAAGTTTATTTTAAATAAACTTAACATTGTAAGTAATTAAAGATGGAGTGTTTTGTTATATAAAACATTAATTTAATTTTAAAGAGTTTAAGTTAATAATGAATTTATTTCAAAGATTATTTAAAAAGACTAATTAATTTGTTAAGAGTTAATCGATTAATGAAAATAATTAAGGGTAATTAATTACTTAAAGATAATTACTTAATTAAAAGTAATTGATTAATGATTAAAGTGGATTAATCAAGTGATTAAAGAATAATTAATTTAAGGATAATTAATCTATGTTATTAATTAATTAAGGTAATTAATTTTAGGATAATTAATCAATTAAAGATTAATTAATGAAAGTGATTAGGGATAATAACTTATTATAACTTATTAATTAAATGGTACTTAATTAAGGGCTAATTAAGTAATGCAATTAATTAAGGATAATTATTAAAGAATAATTAAATAATTAGAGATTAATTATTAATTGATTTATTAATTAATTAAGGTTGATTAATTAATAAACAAAGGTTAATTAATAAATGATTAAAGAATAATTAATCAAAATGGTTTGCAATTAATTAATGTTAATTAACCAAGATTAGTAATTTATTCATAAGTAATTAATTTGATTTAAGTTAATCAGATGACTAATTGATCTTACTTATGGATGTTTGGATTGTATGGAATGCTTTGAATTGTTTGATATACCTGGTGTGCAATGCTTTGTGATATGAATTGCTTTGATTTGAGCTGTGACGAATGTAATTTATCTGTGACGAATTTATATTATTTATCTATGAATCTATGAATAAAGATAAGCATTATAAGATTACCGCTTATCAATATTTCTTTGTTTGGATTATGATGACTGATGATGTTGCACTATTGTGTAAAACCCCTGGACCACACCATAGACACACAAACATGGATTTCACGAGGATTCAGTTAAGTCACAGATATTTGAACTTAATATTATTTTATCCAAAATGATGAAATGGTTTTAAAGTTGAAATTTTGAATGAAAAATGGTTTGGAAATGTAATTGGGTTAATTATCAAAACTTTTGAAAAGAAAGTTTTGGAAATTACTTTGAATATAATATAACTTGTTAAAGTTTTGAAATTTAAGTTGTTTGATATGAATTTGTATTCAAGACTGAAGTTGAGTTCTATAAATATATGTTTAGAAATTTTGGTTTAACAAGTTATATAGCGTATTTATATGGGTTTTAAATATATTTTGGGTATATAAATTTAACCCAAGTTAATACTTAAAGGCTATAACTTGTGTGTATTTGATCGGATTTTTTTTGGAAACGAAAAGCATTTGTTTTCAAATAATAAGGGCTTTCATATAAAGAGAGAACTTCCAATTTTTGTTGAAAGGGTTTCAAATTTGAAAAGGAATTGATTTGAAGGCTATTAATGAATCTTTGTTGAAATTAATGAATTTTGTTTCTAAAATAAGAGGATCTTAAAGGTGTATCTTTTATATAAAAGATTTGAATTGTAAATCGTTTTGGAAGCTATGAATGAATCTTTGTGAAAAATTTGGTGAACTTCGTGAAGTGAATATTTTTTGTTTAAAAGATTGAAAGTGGAAATTTGTTTTAAAACCATTCAAAAGAAAGGTTTTGGGCTTTAAGTCGTGACTTGACTAAGATCCCGTATATTCATATGTTTCTAAATATTGCGCTCATTATTCGGTTTAGCCGGGGGAGGACTTTGTGTCATATAATCCATTCCGAATAATGATACGACGAAATGATTAGCATTTGAAGACCGGTGGTGAAGACCAAGTATTTTCGAGAATGAAAGAATTACCCGTCGAATGACTCTGCACTGAGTAGCTACGGTATAGAGATCTCCATATGTGATGGGGAGCCCGATCGGGATTGTGAATACACAGATTGCAAGGGCTTCTTTTGAAGTGCCTTCGGTTTTGTTCATACCCGGAACAGACTTGTACGGATCTGTGTCTAACATTACACTTTGAGATGTAAAGCTAGTTTCTATCAAATGCATTTCTGTTTGGTGGCGGAGAATTTATTCTCTTAGCTTAACACCCTTCTCTGAGACGTACGAGCTCAAAGGTTATGTAGTTGATGGTTATTAGCGATACATTCCCAATTTAGCAATGTGGCATACGAAGTGCTGCTGATCATGTGTTGATCAAAGCATGGCTTTTGTGTAAAGTGTAGCTTTGTGGACATGACCTCGTCGAACCTTACAACCCGGAAATTGTCGAAACAGGAAGAATGCAGCAAGGTTATGAGGGTGGCACCTTTAGGGTATGTGCATTCCCTTCTGGAGAAGGGTGGTATCATGGTATGGAGACCAGATACTTAACTCATGTGGTTGCTGCAAATTTATTACTTTGTGGTTATTGGTGTTGAGCGCTCGGATAAAGGTCGGTAACGACCAGGGAATGGCATATTCGAGTAGTAGTTACTTTGTTACAGAGGTATCCCGGTCTTGTGTTGGGAGAGAGCCGGTTAAGTTCTCAGGGCGTCCCTCTAAAGGCGTACCCATGTGACCCAGGATGTTCTTTAGCCTGATCATTTGTTGGAAATCCAATCATCAATACACGCCTTTTACAGTTTTAGTTGTAGAACCTGCCATCTAATATGGTAGCTATAGCAGGCATACCATAATGGTACGTATGCTGGCTAAGATTAATATTATACTTGCAAATGTTTACTGCACTATGCACTAATAATAATATCAAATGGTTTTCGTGTATCAAGTATGTTTGACTATCATAAGAAGAAATCTCCTTCAATTGTGCGCTTGTACTGTGTGTGTGCTGGGAGGCCTTATGGTAGTTTCATTTTCCAAAAAGCATTGCAGATTTCTTTTAAATTCTTTTGTTTAGCTTTTGACAAAGATAAAATGTTTTTGTTTGCTCACACTAGTCCCATGACTGACATGGAGTTTAATGTTCCCTTTCTAAATTCGTGGTGGCCACAATTTTCCACGTGGGCAGCCTAAAGTTAGATTTTCAAATAATCTGCTAGTAGATATCGAATCGGTAGCTTTCAGCCTTTGGATTTTTGGCAATTGCATTATGGATCAAGTTTTCTTAACTTCAACATTGATTTGGGATCAAGTTTGTTGGTTGGGAGTTCTTTAAGCTTTTGGTTTTGGATATGAAAGTCTTCGAGCTTTTGGAATTTTGAATTTTAGCATTGAAGACATTGTATTTCTGCTGTTGTTGTCTCTGCTATTGTCTTATATCTCTGATATATGTTAATATTCATTTGTATCATATTGTATCAACTGTTGTTTATCAATGATATTATCCATTTCTCTTCCGCTGTGTTGTTGTACTTAATATGTTATAAGCTCCGACGAACCGGATTCGACGTTTGAATCTACGGCATTCGAATGCGGGTGAGGTATTCGGTGCCGATTTTCGAAGGTCAAGTCAGGGTCATGACGCCAAAATTCTCACAAATCAAAATTCATTTCCTCCTCTCCTTCAACCCTTCCTTCCTCCTCTGTAGCGATCGCCCTCTCCACCATCTCCAAGGCCATCCTTCGACCTTCCCTCTCCTCTTCTTTCTCATTTTTCCTTTCTTTTCCCCTTCCCTATTTTCCCCTTCCCTATTTTCCCTCTTTCTTTCCATTATTTTCATGGTTTCTATTTTCCACTAAACTACTCCAAATAAAATAATTTTTTTTGAAACCATGTATAATTTTAATGGAAACAACTTTGTTGTTGAACCCCTCTTCCCATTACGAATATTTATAAGTCAAAACCCCCATTTTTCAAGTCCTTTCTCGGGTCCAGTTTTGGCCGAAAATATCCCATATTGTATCAATCATATTTCCTTCAGGAATGAACCAAATTTTGTGATTCTTTTTTTCAAACCATTTATTTTTCCAGTGGCTTCACTTTCTTATAGATCGGTTCTTCAAATTCCTTCATTTGCTATGCCAAAAACTCAAATCTTTTCATAGTATTTTTGAACTCAAATTTTCCACTCAGAAAACACCTTTGTTTGTTTTGACCATAACTTCCTCAAGAACGAAGCTTTTTGAATGATTCTTTTTTTTAAGTGAGAGAAAATAATTTGAAACAACTTCCTAATTAGTCACTTTTACAGATTCAGTGATATTTTGGTCCGGATATTTTTCTAAAGATGACCTAGTTTTGGATTTGTCCATAGTTTGGATCTTGTGTTGTTTGAAAGTTTGAAGTAGCTGAATCTTGTTTATTGATTTGTGTTCATGTCTAAGCTTTGTTGGATTTGCTTTGCATTTAGATCTTTACTAGGAATCTCCATATTGCTTCATTTTTATCATCACCTTCGTAACCACGAAAAGTGAGCAAACATCCACAACTACTAGATTTTCTTATGTTTGTTAAATTGAATTTAAGATGTGATTGAAAATTAATTGGTTGTTGTTTATTATATTTTAAATTGTCATTCTAGTTAAATCTGACTTTTATTGAATTTAATTTCCGTTTAATTTAATGTTGAAATTTAAATTTCTAATTAAATACCTGTTAATGATAACCGGTAAATTGTTGGTAGTTATTGGTTGATTTCAATGATGATTGTGCTATATGTTCAATTGTTGATATTTGGGTGATTGGATGGATGTTATTGGTTGATATTTTGGATGATTGGATGCTATATATATAGATATATCTTTGTTATCCCTATGGGTTGAAATGATATATACCCGAGCAATCTTATAGATCAGGGGAAAATCGTTATGGGTTAAAATGATAAACCCGAGCGGTTTTCATCGATTTGGAAATGTTGATTTTTGATACTGTTTGAAATGACATATACACGTATAATTTATTGAATTTGGATTTTTATTTGGAATTGAATTATTCGAAGAGTTTAAGTTAATTCAACTTCGTATTTGTCTTAATTAGATGATTAAGATTGATATTTCAAATTATTTGAAACCCTTTAAATAATTATATTCATGGTGTACACTTGATAGGAGATGAAAATCCCCTAACATCTATGAAATTATTGCACTTATATTTCTATTTTACTTATTTTGATCCGACTTACATAAGATCTTTTAGTTCTGAGTCGAGTGTTTTGTCTTTTCATTACGCTCGGGTCAATCTGAGCTTTTCAGTGTACCGAAGACTATTTTCTAGAGGACGAAGACGAAGATTCAGTATATTATTACTATTTATTATTCCACTGCATTCTGTGTTCTGCTGCATTATTTGTTTATTTCTAATATATGTATAACTCTGATTTGAATTATAAAAGTGTAATCAAATGTTATTTGTAAAATAGCTTCGTGAAGTGTTTATTTGATTATTATATTTTGTCGTTTCGTTGCGAGATTCTATGTTTTGTTTTTTTTTTGTTTTTTTTCTTATTTACCCATTAACAATCCTCCTTTTGAATGGTTTGAGTCTGACATGTGTGGTTTATTGTCAATTTTACCCGTCCAAAAAGGTGGGTCATTACAACTCTGATAATATCACTGGATTTTTATATAAAATGTTTTGGTAACTGTAAGGTAAAAATCCATTCGTTTTTATGTGTGGTGTGGTCTTACGAGATATCCTTTGGTTGAAAAGTTTTCAAATGTAGAAATCAGTTTGGTTGTTACTTGTTATCGGGTTTTACTCATGCTAGTTTACCAGACTGACCCGAGCGTTATTCCATGTAATGCTCGGGTCAGACCAAGCATATTTTTTCCATGTTTGGCTAAATACTTTAGAGCTGGAGAGGAGTCAGATGGGCAAGATGTATTCACATATTTTCTTCCACTGTATTATAGAGTCTGTATGTTTGTCGGTGTAGGACGTGTTTCTATAACTGTCCAAAAATTTAGGAAAAGTCTAGTGTACTCTGATGTTGTATATATGAATAAAGATGTTTCCTTTCTGTAAAGATCACTGTTATATTATATATTATTCGTTGTGTTGTAAGATTATTTGTTGTTTTATTTTTCTCTATCTTCTACATTCTTCTTTTACCCTAACAGATCAGTATTTTCGGCAATTGAATGTTCGGTATGTAATATAGTGGACGTATTAGTATCGACTTTTTAGGGTCGAAAATCCAGTTCGTTGCATATTTGTTCCTAGCTCGTTTACTTTTTCTGTTGGATGCTTCCCTTTACGAATCACAACAATCTTATTCAAAGGTGCCTTTATGGATTAGCTTTTGATAATTTATCTTGAACGAATTCTTTCAAATGTCCTTCACGGATTAGCTTTTGAATGATTCTGGCTAATACTCGGCACTCGTCTGTCTTATGACCATTTTTCCAATGATAAGCACAATAATGATCCCTCTTTCTCTTCTTAGGATAGTTTCTGGCCTTGAGTGAAATTGGAAAATTAACTTTTTCTTTAGTTATGGCATAAATATAAGAAAATGGCTTGTTCAAAGCAATTGAATTGGTGTTAAAATCTTCCACTCTCATTCTTAAGGTTAGCTTTCTTTTTAGCATAGTGTAATTCATCCATTCAGATGGATTTATCAGCTTGGAAGTGAAAGTCTTGTAAATTTTTACACCTATGGACGAAAGCTCTTTCCAAAACGGCATGTTTTCTATCAATCCTGAATGCACTGCAATTAGTTTATCTCTATCGTTCATGTCTTTAGCCTTCCATACCTCTGTGTTGAACCTTTTGAGATAATTACCCAACAATTCTCCTTGCCTTTGCTTGATCTTTTCTAAAATGGTGTAGTCAATTGTTGGATCTTGGACTATGCAGAACTGAGCAGAGAATTCATAGGATAATTCTTTCAATGAGTAGAAAGTTTTCTAACTACATTGGCAGTACCACTTTGCAGCTGCCCCTTGAAGTGTTACTTGAAATAATCTGCATCGCATCGCCCTTAAAGCATTATAAAGGTCCATTTAGCTGTTAAAAACCATTAAGTGATCATCAAGATCAATAGTGTTGTGGTATTTCATAGTTAGGACCACAACATGAGATAGAATTCTTGTTGACATGATTTCGTCATTGAATGGGGCCGGTCGATCATTTTCAATCACTTTCCCGTCTAAATTTCTTTTCCCTTTAGCATTCAACATGTCTTTAATGGCTTTCTCTGCCATGTCTTCCAAATAAGCTTTACTATTATAGTAGCTTTTTTGATTTGGATTATATTCCTTTGATGTTGAGCTTCCGGGCCGCTCTAAAGATTTATCTTCCATTCTACCTTGGTGATTGTCTTTAGCTGCATAACGTTCCTTCTTCTTTGATGACGTTAAATCAATCTTGCTCTTGCCTTCGAATGTATAAGCCTTCAGATTCCTCCTTAGAGAGACCACTTCATTTCCTGTTGTTGATTTATGGGTTTAGATGATTTCTGAGCAAGGGCTGCTTCTAGGAGCTCTTGCATTTCCAATAGTCATTGCTCCAAATGTCTTATCTTAGCCGCATTGTCATTAGGTCGGTTGGAGTTGATGGTTGTCCTGGCACAATGCCCTCTATGTTGAAGGTTGGAGTAATGTTTTCCTTCGAAACTATTGTGTGTACTACTTCCTTGTCCAATTGTGACAACCCGAAATTTTGAATATTTAAAATAGGAATATTTAATTAGTTTTAAATATTCAAAAGAGTAATTTTATCTTGAATTTCAATATCACCATTTATTGGATAATTTAATTTTGAATTAAACTATTGGAAATTGAGTAAAATGTTGAATCTGAAGTTTTAAGCCTGTTAAAAATAATTTGAAGGCTTGTAAAATTTATATTAATAATACTGAAGATAGTAAAGGTGTTAAATTTGAATTTGGAGGTACTTCGTTAAGTTTTGAAATTTATATAGTTTAAATTGAATTTAAAAATAGCCTTCCGAGGCATAGTCTCAGAATTCGAAGAAACCAGTTCCATTGGATCCGTAATATTGTATTATTATCGAATTTCATTGTTTGAAGTGTTTGGAGTTGTCGTGTGATCGTACGGTAGATAAACACGCTGAATTCTATATCAAAAATTCAATATAATATCTGCGTTCAAAAGGCTATCTTCTCCATACAATTGAATTAGGACTCATAACATTTTCCATTGCATCCGAAATAGGGGTATAACATTATAAACGCCTAGCAGTATGCCTTAATAGGAAATCGAAATCTTAAGTTGTATTAAACTGGATATTATATAATCAAACAATATTATAATTAGAAAAGTTGCTAACGTTGTTTCCATTCTTTTCATCTCTACCATGTTCAAGACGTCTCTGTCAATTCATGTTCCTCCCTTTATTTCAAATTCCCCTTTTTTTCGAACAATAGTATTTTTTTTATAAAAAAATGTTCAAAATCGAAGAGCATAGAAAAAAATGGCGAGCTACTTCCTTCATCTATTCGAAAATAATAATATACGTATATAATTACGATCGACTAGATCGAAGTTGCATCTAGGATCGAGGGATGCATGAATTAAGGCAAGGTCGCAAGGTCGTGGTGATCGCTTGAGGGAAAGATAGGGGGTTGTTGGCGTAGGAGCTTTCGATTTTGGGTGGAGCTTTGAAGCGACAGCGATTCGCAAGGCTAGAATGAGGGGGCCTGCGCTCGTAAGGGGTAGGGGTAGTTGTGCCTGGGTTGCGAGGCAGGGCAGAGCTTGGAGGGGTGGAGCTAGGTGGTCCAGGCGTCGAGCGATCATAGAGCAGAGACGAGGTCACTTCCGTGTTCGCGAATCGTACTTGGGGTATAACATTTGTAGTTAATTTAATTTCGGTGATTAATCAAGTCATTAGTTTGTATATAAAAAAAGAAGGGGAAATAAAAATAATAATAATTAAGAACAGCGAGGTTTAAAAGTTTAATTAATAGTTTGTTTTAAGTTAAACCATTTGATGATTATTGAATGTTCACAAATTCATGTTGTATTTGTACGTGGTCTGAAATCATGGAGAAACAAGTCAAGATGGATCGGACTGCAAATTAAAAACCAAAGGTGAGTTAATCTCACTCACCTGGTAATAATTTAAATTTAAGTGGTTAAATTTAAATAATTGGTTGAATGATTGAATTGATTTGATGTGCTATATTATATAGTATTATATAGTATATATTCGAGTGATCGATTTCCCGCATTATATTGCGGATGAGACTCTATGCGTCGCATAATAGCGGATGATATTTTATAAATCCCATATACCGCGATATTCCACCTCGAAGTGGAATTAGTATTGTGCCAACGTCTATGGATGCAGGAAAACAGGTTGGAGGGATCCAACCGGATTTCTCAAAATTATTTAGACTGTTTAATACTCTGTGTTATGAATATTTGATATCCTGTGATGAATATTATTGATAATTGGAATATTGAATGCTATGTTTTGCTTGAATATATTTCGGTACGTTGAGTTATCAAAATATATAGAACTGGATTCTTGAAAGGAAAATAAAAGAGGGAATTTTTAAGTTAAATAATTATAGAAAATTGAATAAATTTAAGAATGAACTGGAAAAGAATAAAAGTGATTTTAAAATTTTAATAAACAAATTCCGAATATAAAAAGGGGATTTTGAATAAACAGGAAGATAATGAATTATAAAACTTAAGTGACATTATTTAAAGGAATAAAGGATGTACTTTAAATCTAAGATTTAAATTATTGGAAAAGATAAAGAAGGAATTTGAAAATAAGAAATTGGTATTTTTAGTTAAAAAGATTTTAAATCATAATCAAGAAATAAAATCTGAAGTCTATGGGTTTGAAATAAAATTGAGTAAGAAAAGGAATTTATTTCAAAATGGGAGAAATTTGGAGATCAATTTGAAGGTGGATTAAGTGTTTAAAACCGAGATTTTTAAAAGAGAATTGAGACTTTGGAATTTATAAACTGGATTTATAAAAGTGAAGTAGTATATCAGTGGATATTTCAAAGAACAAATTCGCGGTGGGAATTTGTTAAAGAAATGGGAAAATTTGTTTAAAAATAAATAGTGATTTTTTTTAAAATGATGTGAAGAGTAGTATATTTCCCTGGATAGCCAAGTATGTTTTAAACAAATTTTAAATATAAGTAAATAATTTTAAATTGTTTAAAAAGTATGTTTAGAAAACTTATTATTCCTAAGTGTTTAAATTCTAAAGTAAGTATTTTCTTTTAATCTATTATAGCAGTAATTATTTAAAGGTGGCTTGGTATTATGTTTTAAAAGTTAGAAATTCAATTTTATATTATACAAAGTAGTTTTATTTTAAATATTCTTAAAGTATATATTTTGAGTAAGTATTAAAGTAATTTTTAATTTAAATATTTAAAGCATATTTTACAATAAAGTGTTTTAAATTATTTTAAAAATCCAAAGTTTTTGTGCTTGGTGTTTTCGGTGGAAATAAATATTTGAAAATTTATTTCATGAGAAAAGTGTGTTTTGAAAACTATTTTCAAAAGGGGTTGAAAATGGAAATATATCTTGCGAAGTTATTTGAGGATAATAAATAATTTGGTGAAAATTATTTAGGGTTAATGGATGTTTGTGAATGTTAATTGATAGTTAAATAACCGACTATCAATATTAGCCAATGCACTGATCGTTTCGAAGAGACCGGGATCAGGATTAATTTCTCGAAAACCACTTCGATCCGGTTTGTACGTTTTCGTATGGAAAACAAGAGTTCGGAGTCGAAGATGTTGTAGTGAAGTGCAAGGGCTAGTCGCTACTAATCCCAAGGTGATTCCAAAATGGATGTAATAGGAGTAGTGCCTTCGGATTCGTTCGAACCCGGGATGGACTTGTATGGATGAATGCTTTCAGAACATCGTCAGGTGGGCGGTGAGAATTCCAAGGGATATGTTCTAAAAAGGTAACGCTTAGCCTCGAGCCTCATCAACCGGGAATGACTGAAAATCAGAGGTTATGCAGCAAGGCTAGGTGAGTAGCACCCATTAGGGTGAGGTCATCCCTATCTAGATGTCTCTTTTATTCGGCTTAGTGGTGCGGTTGCTGATCCCAACCATGGGATGATCTTACTTGGGATTATCCAGTAAGGGGTAGTCCCGGTCTTGTGTTGCGGGGGTTGGGAGTGATCCTCGGTATGCTGATCTAGACCAGGTACCGTGACAGGTGGTACCCCAATGCCTAGTCATTAGTTGAAAATCCATTTTCCCTACACGCCTGTACGGTTTTGATTATGCCCAACTATTGCTGAAATGTAAGATGCAAGCATCTCAGCTAGATTCTATTTTACTTTCTATAGACACTATTATAATATCAGAGAATTTTAATAAAAAGTGTTTTGGCTATCGTAAGGTAAAAACCCGACATGTTTATTTGTGGCGTGGTCTTACAAGATGCTTTTGTTTTCAAAAGGATTTTGAAACTTTAATAATCAATTGGAGTGTGATTTCTCACACTGGTTTTCCAGACTGACTCGGGTGTTATTTCACTATAATGCTCAGGTCAGACCGAGTATTATAGGATATAGGAAAGGATGCTGTGGAGCTCAGGGGACGAGCTGGATGGCGATACGTACTTCCGTACTTGATTATTATTCCGCTGTGTATTCAGTTTTGAGGATAAGTTTATAGGACTGTCCAGTTGTATGTTATTGATGTTGTTGAACTCTGATGTTTTATTCTGATGATGTATGTATAAAATCGATATAGTTTTCTTTTGTGTAAAGATCTGTTATTATCTATTATATTTTATTCCGCTGCGATGGTAAGATTCTGTTGTTGTTTTGTTTTCTCTTCTTCTATCTCTTCTTCTTTAACCTAAATGGTCCGTATATCCGTTCATCTTGAGTTGATTGATGGAGAATAGTGTCGACTCAAAGGTTATGGAACTGCGGGCCATTACACTTGGTATCAGAGCGAAGGTTAAGCGAGAACCTTGGCTCTGGTGGGAATTACTCATTAAATAGAGTTCGTAGTACTCTAAAATGTGTTTGAGTGTATTAATAGATATGAGTGCGTATTTGTTAGTGAATATAAAAATTATTTTTATATTGTGGTGATTTATCGGTTAAGTGCTTATGGATTCTGGCCGAGATGTGGGACGCCATGTCATCGATAGGGGTTTCTAAACTCTTAAACAAGATAAACCAACACAATATTGTTTTGAATAGGGTAAATGAAAAAAAATTTACCCAAACTATTTTTGTATATAAAGGAAATAAGTTTTCGTGAATTATTATAGTTACATATGGATGCTTGGTTGTTAGGAATGAGAATATTAAATTATTATCATTGTTGTATGAGAACTGAATAAGAAATTGAAATAGTAACCAAAGATTAAGGAATAAATTAATATAAGAAATGAGATTTGTAAATGTGAATTATAAATGTGATCTATAATTTTGAAATAGAATTCCATAGAAATATAGTAAATGTTTTTGAAAGAATTTGGGATTTGAAATTTTTAGAAATTTAAATTCCTTTGAATTTGGAAATGATTTTCAAAAGTTTTAGAGAAGTAATAGTGGTAGTATTTCAGGGATATTTTGAATTGGATTTGAAATCTGGTGAGATTTGGGATTTAAAAATATTTGAAGGGATTTTAAAGTGATAAAAGCCTTGAACTCTTTTCGGTCGCTGGAAAATAATTCCGATGGTGATCACGACATCATCGGTGTTCATTTTCGAGTTTCCAAGAGGGGATTGCTACCTGGATGTTTTGGATTAATGTTTGTTTGTGGTTTGATTTTGAAAATGAAAAGGAATAGTTTGATTTAGATATATATTTTTTCAAAATTGGATTTTGAACCTTTTAGTAATGGTTTAAACTCTGGAGTTGGTTTGAAATGTTTTGGTATATTTAAGCAATTGTTTGAAACTCTAGGATCTTATTAAAAATGGTTATGGAATAAGTTAATGAAATAAAATTTATTGGCTGAAAATAAATTTGTGAATGAACAAGTGAATTTATAATTGTAAGTAAATAAACTGAAATTGGATATTGGAAGGAGTAAGCCAAAATAAAATGTATTTGGTATTTTGGAAAGTGAAATAGAAATCTAAACTCGAATTATAAATTAGATTGAACTCAAGTAAAGTAATAAAGTGATTTTTTTAAAGATAAAAATCGGAGATTGAATTGTAAATTGGAAGTGAGCCAACTGGATAATTAATTATGTAATATGGAAATGGAACACTGGTTGGATAAATAAAAGTTGAAATTTGAGTTATTGATGGATTTGTAAATAAAACCCGAGTTATAAATAGAAATTCAACTTGGAATTGTAAGTGAATTAAACATGAATTAAATATGGCCTTAGATATTATTTTAACGAATTGAGAATGGAATTAAAATTTAAATGGATTAGGAAAATGGCTGATTGACTTAAATGAGCCATGAATGAATTGAATTTTGAAATTAAAATTTGTAATGAACGAAACAAAAGAACTAATCAAATAAATTTGTAGATTGCAATGAGATTTGATAAGTTAAAGTGAAAAAGAAAATTTATTCGCAAATGAAGTAAGCTTAAGTTTGGAAGGTGGAATAAATTAAAGTAAATTAACTTAAGTTAAAAATAACTAGAAGCTCAACTTCGTGTAAGAATGAAAGTTCATTAAATAAAAGTTTGGGTTAAATTTATTTGGAAAATGGTTATTAATATAAGAATCGAATGTTGTCAAGCTCAATGAAATGATTTTAAAATTTATGGTCGGTGAATAAACTAGAAATGGGATAGAATTAAATATAAACTGAGTTGGAATCAATTGGATGTGGATAAAAACTAAAATGGATATTCTATTAAGTGAATATCGTCAAATTGCATAGAATAAATTAGTCGTTCGACTTAAGCGGAAGTACATAAAAAAAATTATGAATTGGTAGAGGTAAATAAAATTGAATTTTGGAATCAATTGAAATAAATGTGAGTTGTTTGGGTTAAAAATGAATTGAATGTAAACAATTGAGTTGTAAAGCATTTAAATTGAATGAAGTGTATACGAATTGGTTGTAAACAATTAAAATTAATGTCGGAACCCTATAAGTTGCTTATAGATATTGTTTAACCCGCATTGCTTATAGAAACTTGTACGTTTGCTAGTTAAACAGGTCAAATGTTGTTAAATTACATGATTTTGGCACTTACATGTTTAAATGAAGTAAGTACAGGTACCGGGAAGCCGTTTGGTTGGATTTGCATGCGCTAATTGCTAAAATAATAAGCCGCTTGCTTAAAAATGCTAAATAAAGGTACGCCTATGCAATAAAAATAGGAAATATGAACTGTTTTCGTTTTTCCGACCGGGTGGGTCGATGTATGTATATTTATAACTCTTGTCAAATTGCAAAAGCTCATCCGTACAAAGGAGACTCTGCCAAAAAATTTCAAAAATTTTGGAAGCTAGAATTTTTTTTGAAAATTTTGGGAAAAATTTTTGTTAGCGACAAAATGATTTCAAATTGAAAATTAAAATAAATTACTGGATGAAACTAATTTAAAATAATGATATGAATCAGTTATAAATGGAAGATAAAATTCAATATTTAGAGATGAAGATAAATTGAATTCATATGGAAATGGGAGAACCAATTTGAATAGAAGTAGATATAAACTAAAGTAGTGAAGTGAAAATAAATATAAGAAGCGTATAAACACTTATAGGGAACTTAAGAATATATGGTGAAATTCTTAAGTAATATAAGTGTCGAGAAAATATATTGAATAAGCATTTGAGTGAAGATTTAATAAAAAAAAAGTGAAATGATAAGCGTTGATAAATGAATAGAAATCAAAGTAATGTGAATAAAGAGATTTGATTTAGTTGATAATCAATTGAGATAAATACGTAGGATGTACGTATATTATTTTATTCGCATAGAAATTTGATCCAGATTCGAGCACAGAATTTTGAGATAGTTATATCAATCCGAGTTAGGATTTTTCACTTGATTTTCGACGGCGAACCCTGGATATGGATTTTGATTGATTCTGGAAATTCTCTATCATAGTTATGGCCATGCAAGGAGAATGACGGTTTTTGATCAAGAAACTAGATCTGAGTCCGCACTTGGAAGTCGGATGGACGATACTAGTTCGGAAATGAAATTGTATGATCGAGCGAGTGGTCGAATTTGATATTGCGCACGGATGATATATGTACATCGTAGGGGCGTGGATGAATAAATATTGAAATTTTATAAAGGGGCCAAATAAATGATTTTGAATGTTGTGATGGGATATTATTACTAGGTAAGATTTACAAGTATTATAAAGGAAAAGGAAAATTGGTTTTGATTTCAGAAGATAAATTTGAATTGCTCGACAAAAAGGTATGTATGTAAATTTTTGTTTGAAATATGATTGGGTTTTTGATCGAGCCACTTGACTTTTTGTTTTCTTTTGGAATTTGGGAGCCCGTGGAGGCATTTTGTGGTTGTACCGAGCTAGCCGCGCAAAGGAGACGCTGGCAAAAATTTTTGGAAATTTAGGGAGTTAGAAAATTTTTGAGAAAATTTTGATAATTCAAAATTAGGTTTTAAATTAAAATTTTAATGATTGAGCAAAAAGTATTGTTTGAAAACTATAGGAGAGTTCGGGAAGTTAGTAAGAATGATAATGGGTCTTCTATAAAAAGATAGTTGGTAGGATGTTGAATTGTTTGGTTTTGGGAAAAAGTAAACGGGTATTGGACCATTCTTCCTAACTAGTAATTTCGGGGATGATATTCTTTTAAGGGGGGAGAAATGTGACGACCCGCAATTTTGGATATTTAAAATAGGAATATTTAATTGGTTTTAAATATTCAAAAGAGTAATTTTAGCTTGAATTTCAAATATCACCATTTATTGGTAATTTAATTTTGAATTAAACTATTGGAAATTGAGTAAAATGTTAAATCTGGAGTTTTAAGCCTGTTAAAAATAATTTGAAGGCTTGTAAGGTTTATATTGATAATACTAAAGATAGTAAAGGTGTTAAATTTGAATTTGGAGGTGCTTTGTTAAGGTTTGAAATTTATATAGTTTAAATTGAATTTAAAAATAGCCTTCCGAGAAACAGTCTCAGAATTCGTAGAAACCAGTTCCATTGGATCCGTAATATTGTATTATTATCGGATTTCAATTTTTACAGTGTTTGGAGTTATCGTGTGATCGTACGGTAGATAAACGCGCTGAAATCTATATCGAAAATTCAATATAATATCTGTGTTCAAAAGTCTATCTTCTCCATACGATCGAATTAGAACTCATAACATTTTCCATTGCATCTGAAATAGGGGTATAACGTTATAAACGTCTAGCGGTATACCTCAATAGGAAATCGAAATCTTAAGTTGTATTAAACTGGATATTATATAATCAAACAATATTATAATTAGAAAAGTAACTAACGTTGTTTCCATTCTTTTCACCTCTACCATGTTCAAGACGTCTCCGTCAAATCATGTTCCTCCCTTTATTTCAAATTCCCTTTTTTTTCGAACGACGGTAGCTTTTTTATAAAAAAAATTGTTCGAAATCGAAGAGCATAGAAATAAAATGGCGAGCTACTTCCCTCATCTATTTGAAAAAAAAAATACGTATATAATTACGATCGACCAGATCGAAGTTGCATCTAGGATCGAGGGTTGCATGGATTAGCGCAAGGTCGCAAAGTCGTGATGATCGCTTGAGGGAAAGATTGGGGGTTGCTGGCGTAGGAGCTTTCAATTTTGGGTGGAGCTTTGAGGCAACAGCGATTCGCAAGGCTAGAATGAGGGGGCTGCGCACGTAAGGGGTAGGGGTAGTTGTGCCTGGGTTGTGAGGCAGGGCAGAGCTTGGAGGGGTGGAGCTAGGTGGTCCAGGCGTCGAGTGATCATAGAGCAGAGACGAGGTCATTTTCGTGTTCACGAATCCTACTTGGGGTATAACATTTGCAATTAATTTAATTTCTGTGATTAATCAAGTCATTAGTTTCTATATAAAAAAAGGGGGAAATAAAAAAACAAAAAAACAGCGATGTTTAAAAGTTTAATTAATAGTTAATTTTAAGTTAAACTATTTGATGATGATCAAATGTCCACAAATTTATGTCGTATTCGTACGAGGTCTAAAATCATAGAGAAACAAGTCAAGATGGATCAGACTACAAATTAAAAATCAAAGGTGGGTTAATCTCACTCATCTGGTTATAATTTAAATTGCCCAAATAAAGGAAAAAATCTAATCTCTTTTACATATCCGCCAAGTTTATCAACCTTTTCAGAAATGATAGAGCGAAAAATTTCTTTCTATAGGACAGAAAAACTATACCACGAAGACCTATATAATTATTGGATTTATAAAATTTAAATAATTGGCTGAATGATTGAATTGATTTAATGTGCTATATTATATAGTAGTATACAGTATATATTGGAGTGATTGATTTCCCACATTATATAGTGGATGAGTCCCCATGCGCCGCTTTATAGCGGATGATATTTTATAAATCTCATATACCATGATATTCCACCTCGAAGTGGAATTGGTATTGTGCTAACGTCTATGGATGCAGAGAAACAGCTTGGAGGGATCCAACTGGATTTCTCAAAATTATTTAGATTGTTTAATATTCTGTGTTATGAATATTTGATATTCTGTGATGAATATTATTGATAATTGGAATATTGAATGCTACGGTTTGCTTGAATATATTTCGGTACACTGAGTTATCAAAATATATAGAATTGGATTCTTGAAAGGAAAATAAAAGAGGGAATTTTTAAGTTAAATAATTATAGAAAATTGAATAAATTTAAGAATGAACTGGAAAAGAATAAAAGTGATTTTAAAATTTAATAAATAAATTTCGAATATAAAAGGGGGATTTTGAATAAACATGAAGATAATGAATTATAAAACTTAAGTGATATTATTTAAAGGAATAAAGAACGTAATTTAAATTTAAGATTTAAATTATCGGGGAAGATAAAGAAGGAATTTGGAAAATAAGAAATTGGTATTTTAAGTTAAATAGATTTTAAATCATAATTAAGAAATAAAATCTGAAGTCTATGGGTTTGAAATAAAGTTGAGTAAGAAAAGGAATTTATTTCAAAATGGGATAAATTTAGAGATCAATTTGAAGGTGGATTAAGTGTTAAAAACTGGGATCTTTAAAAAAGTAGTGAGACTTTGGAATTTATAAACTGGGTTTATAAAAGTGAAGTAATATATCAGTGGATATTTGAAAGAATAAATTCACGGTGGGAATTTATTAAAGAAATGGGAAAATTTGTTTGAAAATAAATAGTGAATTTTTAAAAGGATGTGAAGAGAATATATTTCCCTGGATAGCCAAGTACGTTTTAAACAAATTTTAGATATAAGTAAAGAATTTTAAGTTGTTTAAAAGGTATGTTTAGAAAACTATTATTCCTAAGTGTTTAAATTCCAAAATAAGTATTTTCTTTTAATCTATTATAGCGGTAATTATTTAAAGGTGGCTTGGTATTATGTTTTAAAAGTTAGAAATTCAGTTTTATATTATACAAAGTAGTTTTATTTTAAATATTCTTAAAGTATATATTTTGAGTAAGTATTAAAGTAATTTTTAATTTAAATGTTTAAAGGATATTTTATAATAAAGTGTTTTAAATTATTTTAAAAATCTAAAGTTTTTGTGCTTGGTGTTTTCAGTGGAAATAAATATTTGGAAATTTATTTCATGAGAAAAGTGTGTTTTGAAAACTTTTCTTCTACCTCTTCTTCTTTAACCTAAATGGTTCGTATTTCCGTTCATCTTGAGTTGATTGATGGAGAATAGCGTCGACTCAATGTGTACGGAACTGCGGGCCGTTACACCAATCGTTTGAGTCTTCTCGATTTCATTTTCCTACAACAAGTCAAACTTTCCATAATTAGTCTATATATAAATAACAAGGGCAGAGGTTTGAGCCCTCCTTCTAGTTCAAAAATATTAACAAGAAATCTTGTCAATACCTCAAAGCAAAATCAAAAGTGTGAATGATCCCTTCGAAACCACCTTTCGAATCGGTTGAGGTAATCTAAGACCCGTTCGAAACCACCTTTCGAATTGGTTGAGGTAATATAAGGTTGTGACCTAATGGGATCTAAAGGGTTTTAATTGAGTTGGAAGGGTCTTACTCCTTTGAAAGGCACCCCTTCGATAGGCATTGATGTATGTACTCCATAACCAAAACCATATATAAGCAGTGAATCAGAATCTATATATTCAAAAGTACCATATATTTTCTTTATTAATAATTTTCATGAACACGGGGCCTTAAGTATTACAAGAAAGTGAAATCCCAAATTTGATTTAGGAATTAGGGTTTATAAACTCAAGAAAAGAGTATGTATAGAAAGAATGAATTCGGATACCTTAAACAACACCCCTAGAATTTTATTTGTAGGCGCATGATGGATCCTTTCGCATCAGTCCCTTCGGCTTAGTCAAAAGGGTGCCTTGATAATCTATCGCGGCTATTGAATTCAGAGCGCCTCTCTAACATTGCTTTCGAATGAAACTTGTGTGTTTTCGACTCCATCGAAAGGTAAAGGAGTGACTCATATTTTTCTGTTGATGTGTTGGGTAAGTAGGAAAGGATGTTCAAATATGCTCAAAAGGTACACATCTAGTGCTTGCGAAAGGTGACGATGCTTTCTTTTATTTAAGCTTTTGCAACACTTAAATCTTCCTTCCATCATTGGGTATCGAATCGGTTTGCACTACTTATATGCATTTTTTAGAGGCTTTCGATACTTTCAAAAAGGTATTTTCTTGGTTTCGAAATGTTTGTAGCATAGTAGAAGGCTTCCTGGACTTCTTTATTATTGTTCAAATCTAGTGCCAACATGATATATTGCTACTTAAAAGAGCGAGGAAGGGCGTTTGGATGGTTTCTAAAGGATTTAATGGTGGCATATAGATCATTGCGAAAGTTCAATTGTAATGGCGGATGATTCTTGGTGGATAGAAGATGCTTGCGGAAGGCGGCTTTCGGAAGTAATTCCCTTGATTAATGCGGAAAATTTCTTTTGATGCCTTCGAAAGGCATTTTTAACACATGCAAAACCCTTTTGTGCATGTTGAACCACCATTTCGGAAGTGATCAACTAAAGCGGAAGGGTAGTCTTGTCCTATTTCAACCTCTTCGGAAGCAATAATTCATCTAATATTTGAAGAAGCATCCCTTCGACTCTTTCGAAAGGCCTTGCTATCACTATCATTTCTCACGATGCTCTAATTTGTAATCTTTTAGGCTTCGTTAGGGTTGAAGTGATTTTTGATGATAATAGACAGCACTTGCATCCATTCACAAAACTGGAAATTTATCAGATGGATGTGAAAACTGCTTTTTTAAATGGTGTTTTGGAAAAAGAGATATATATTTATGTGGAACAACCAAAAGGTTTCATAAATTTAGGCCAAGAAAAGAAAGTTTTTAAATTGGTAAAATCTCTTTACAGTCTAAAACAGGCACTCATGTAATGGCATTAGAAGTTTGATAAAGTAGCATTATCAAATGGCTTCATTGTTAATGATGCTGATAAATGTATTTATAGAAAATAATATAAAATGGTTATGTTATAATGTGTATATATGTTGATGACATGCTAATATTTGTCTCTGATATATCTTGTGTGAAAGAAACAAAAAAATTTATATCCTCTAATTTTGGTACGAGATCTGAGAGGGACTAATGTGATCATATGGATCAAAATCATAAGGAAAAAAGAAAAGTTAGTTCTAACCTAATCTCGTTACATTGAGAAGTTCCTCAAGAAGTACGGTCATTGCAATAACAAACCAGCTCCAACTCCTTTAGATCTTAGTAATAAATTAGTGGAGAATATTGGAAAAACTGTTTTGCAACTTGAATATTGGAGTCTTATGTATGATATGCACTGCACTAGACCAAACACAGCACTGGCTATAAGCTGGTTATGTCAATTTACGAGTAATCTAAGCTATGAACATCGTAAAGTTATTTCTAGAGTTCTAGCTTATTTGAAAGGAACCATAGACTACAGTTTATATTACAAAGGATATCTTGATGTATCAGAAGGATATAGTGATGCAACCTAGAATGATGTAGAATCCAAATTTGAGTCTATGACTGAATGGATCTTTACATTAGGAGGTGATGTTGTGTCTTACGGTTCCATGAAGCAGAATTTTATTTGTGATTCAACAATATTGTCAAAATTAAACGATTAGCTAATGCATGTAAAAAGGCTTGGCTTAGGTATTTCCCAATAGATATTCCTCTGTGGAAATGTCCATCTCCTATAGTCTTGATAAATTGTGAAAATAAAGCTACGATTTATAATTTTTCTAATGGTACATATAATGGGAAGTCTATACATGTGAGTCTCAAATATTGGATGATACGATAGTTACTCAAAATTAGAGCAATCACTATCAATTATACAGAAACAAAGAAGAACATGGCCGATCAACTGACTAAAAGTCTTCCAAAGGCAATGGTTTCTACAAAATCATAAGAGATAAAGGTCTGTGAATGAATGTTGATCCTCCTTAACATAAACCCAACCTATGTTTTGAAAAGGATAAACAAGGTTCAATGAGTGCCAAGAAGTTAAGAAAATGATTATGGGACACTAAAACAGTTGGATTTTGCATGAACCAGGATGGATGAAGATCCTTTATAATCTGTGTGTGTGTGTGTGTGTCTATATATATATATATATATATATATATATATATATAACAAGGAGTACCGTAGAAACACCTTAAAAGACTTACCTGTATATGTATGGAAATTGGGCCATTTTCTATTAAAGTAAGACCGCTAACATAGACTCCTGAACTTAGGACTAAATGCATATGACCATTAATGCGCTGAACATACAGAACACTATACTCATGGAAATCAATTTTTGTGACTTTTCCAATTTTATCACAGGAGTGCTTAGTTCAAGACTAGTTCACCAATGACCTCCATCGGACTTTGAAAGGTTTATAATAAATGAAGGCTTAATCCAAAAAATACAAGTCATTTAGGTATTGATTTCTATGGTGATGCAAATTCTTGATCTTCAAACTATGTCGGCATGATCACACCTGATTACATAGGCAATCACCTAAGAGATGCTATCATTCAGTTTATTTTATTTTTCTTATTTTGAATATGGGGGGATTTTTTTAATTCTCAAATGGGGTTTTGATTTAGACATTGTTTTAGAAGAGGAAAGATGAGGAGGGAAGGTATTTTAGTCCCATATCATAGAATAAACAAAGATAACTTTATTTATATAGTAGATATTCATGAGAAGTTTGGATCTTTTAGGCGTCCAATTGTTTTCTCTTTAATTGAAGAAAGATGTCATGCATTTTGACACACATACACCCGCCGTTATCGCCATACGTCCGACTGGGAGGATCGAGTTTGGTTTTGGGTATAGATACAGATTATATTTTGAGATAGTTTTTTTATAAGCTTTTCAGCTTGTATACAAACCCAAAAGTTCAAAATTTAAACTGTTAAAAAGGTAAGAAACTAAAGGATGTGACTATTTGAATATTAGAGGGAGATGCGGCTGTTGCAGGCCAATAGAAGCAGTTTTGAATTCAGGCGAGAAAATGGCAGTTACAGCCAATGGACGCGACCGTTGGAAGCGTCTATTGACGAAAGGATGCATCTCTTTGTTGCTTATATAAAGGCAAGGATGAATTCACTTTCAGTATATGAAATCCTTTACCCACTTCTTCATTTCTAATCTCCAGTATCTGCATCATCGAACTCTAAATTTCCATAGTGTTCTTGGTCAAATCGAGGATGTACAAATCTTGAATTCGGTTATGTTGTTAAAAGGCTTCACTGAATTCTAAAAAATAATAATTCGACAACCAGTTTGTACATACTGAATTTAATTATTTTCTAAAAGAATCTACTACATAGATTACAGTAACTGCTTCATTATCATGCTCAAACAACCGAAATTATCCAACATATTGGAGGTTCATTACTTATACTTGAGACTGGCAAGGTGTTGAAATTGAAAAAGAAAGCTTTCTACTGTTGTGTGAGAAACCCATAAAGGCGATTTTTTGGTGTGTTGTAAGGAATGTTCCTCCAAGGAAAAGTGTTGTGTGATTGTGAAAGGTTATACAAGGATTACAATATTGGATGTACAATAGTGAAAGACTTAATTTCTTTTTATGTTTTTATTACTTTTGCGCTCTTAGTCTGCATATCGCTTTACTCTTTTACTTTATTGCATTATTATAGCATTATTATTTGTAGTCATATTACGATCCAAATTTGTGCAAAATTTTGATGAACTTTTTGTTATCTTAGACACGTCCACACCATCAATTGGTGTTAGAGCATGTTTTATCAAAAATCATCCCAAAATTTTGATGAACTCCAAATATGGCCAATGCTAAAACATTAGAAGAGTGGAACTTTGATTCTACAAATAGATGTTTCAAATAGATGACAAGGTTCAAATTGGCAATTCTTATCGTTTGGAAAAGGGGACGTCAACAATGAAAGACAATTCAATTTTGTATGGTAAAAACTTTATGATCTTATTAGTAGAAAACTCTAAATTAACCATACATTAAAAGTAATATTTTTTTTATGATTTATATTTTATTGAAAGCTGGCACAAAATTTCAAAACTAATTATTAATTTTATCATTTCTTTATGATTTATGGACATTCGTGCATTTCATGACTTAGTAGTGAAATTTTTACATACTAATCGACATATCATGAATACGTCATATCAAAACTCTTATTTATACATGCTTAAATGTCTTAGCATACCACTCTTTTAATAATAACAAAGGGAGATAAATGTATAGTATTACTTAAAGTAAAAAAGATAAGAGAAGCCATATAGATAAGGAAGCAATATAGTAAACATTAGGTGCTTTAATTTTTAAAGTTCATATGGTTGTCTTGAAGATAGGAAAGCTTGTTAATACACACTTTATGGATTTGATGACAAAATTAGACATGTCAACATATACTTCCAAATGAAGGTATAAACATATCTACATCCACACTAGAATAATTTTCAAATATTGGATATTCGGATCCATGGATGCTGATGGATATCAAACATTACCTCATCCTTTATTAATAAATCCATAAACATAAATATAAAATTTTGATTTAATTTTTTTTGGTCTCATTGATTATGTAAGTATGATGAATTAAGTAATGCTAAAAACAAATAATTTGAGCAATTAATATGCATAAATACCCATAACGTAAACTAGCATTTTAATAAAACAACAAAACATATCATTCATTAATCTAAAATACACATAATATAAACTATAATTTTAATAAAAACCAGATGGATAAATTTTGAATGGGGATGTCATTGTTTTCATATCTATTTTCTTGAATGTTGATACTTATTCGTTTTTTGAATGCATATGCAGACGGATTTCAAATTATTGGGTATTGGACCACTAACAAAGAAAGTCCAATAGTGACGGGTAAGTGTCAAAATCCGAAAAGGAGATTTATGTCATCGGAGAAATCTAAAAATAGGGTTTTTTTTCTAAAGTGTTGTGAAATCTACTCTTCCGAGCACAACGAGGTGTCCTATTGAAAAGTTGTATGAGTAATACATTACTGGATGAAGGACCAAAGTCCGAACCAATATAAAATCCATGTTCTCACTGCTTTCACACTCTGAGTTTGTCTATCACTTTACATTTTTACTTTAATAAGATCACAGTGAAAGGAGGTTTATGTTTGAGAGAAATGTTGTTTACCTCAAACATCTCATACTAATAAGCTCTAAAATGACAAAATTCATGTATAGATATAAGCAGTGCCGGCCCAACCAGCAGGGTTGCCCAAGGCAACTCAAAGTACAAAGGAGCAAAAAATGTAAAAAAAAATTGTCTAAAGGAGGAATTAAACTCAAGACATCAGCATCGAAGAGCTTACCTACAACCACTACACCAACACTTGGTTAACACAACAAAAATACAATATTGTAGTTAAAAATATCGCCCCTGTTATGTTGCCCCCAGTATCAACCTCCACTAATATGTTGCCTCCACCTGGGGGGTTGCCTTAGACAGTCGCCTGGATGGTCTTAGCCCTGAAACCGGGCCTGGATATACGCATGTACGTTCACCTATATAGTTTTCTAACTAAATTTATCCGAATCCTTAACTATTTTTATTTATACCCTTTTTAATAGTTTATAGTAACATGTTATCTACGTTTATCTAAGATATAAAACCAATGAGCAACATTTTGAAAAACCAGAAATGTCATTAACACCCGATGAATGTGCATAGTTAATTACCTAAGAATTCGTCTGGTTGTACCCACATATAAGAATTGACAAGCCGTAATATTCTAACTAGCATACCTAGACCTCAAGTAAACTTAATTATTTTGAACAAGCATTGAAAGGAAAAAATATTTTGAAATCAATTTCTTAGTCAACCAATGCAATCCCAAAAGGTAACCTTAAGATGAAACATACAAAGTTTTTTGTAAGAATACAAATTTATGTAATATAGATTATTCTATTACTATATCCACAAGTACATCAACAAACAGTTAAGTTTAACTTACAATTTGGTTTTCACCGCACTAGCTTTGTTGGGAACAATGAACTTCGGCTAAGTCGTGTACATTGTCACACTCTTGAAGACGTTTCAGCATTCTGCTCGAAGGTGCACAGTAGTTCTGAAAAGCAAATTCCGCCGCCTCTAGGATAAAACAGCCTTTCTAATCTGAAAAGTTTCGACATGTTTGCACTAACAAAGTCAATTCTGATTTGCACTCTGAAATACTACTCAAGGTGTTTAGTTTTGTCGAAGGAAGAAGAAGAAGAAAAATATCTTTTATTATTACCAATTATCTTCTGTCTATCTATCATTTATATAGGCAGAATGGAAATTGTATACGTTACTAAAGTGATGGAACGTTAATGGATTTTAATTTATTATCATTTACAATATTATAATACCATTAGCTTTTGTAACAGCTCAATAATAATGTCATATAAATATATTACCGTTGTGCAAGCGTATGGCTCAATTATAATAATGATTCATAAATATATTACCGTTGTGCAAGTGTAATGGCTTAATTATAATAATGATTCATAAATATATTACCGTTGTAAACTTGCAATGGCTTAATTATAATAATGGTTCATAAATAAATTATCATTAACCTATTTTTTATTAATTTTTTTAATAAATTCACTTCATAAACAAAAACATTTCCAACAATCCCCCACTTGATTTAAAAAAAAAAATCGAGCAGTTTCTGAAAATATAAGATTGTGCATAAACACAACTGTCTTTCGACTTGAACCTTTGCATGGTGGATAGGTTTCAGTTTTTACTAGAGTGATACAAAGTCTTGAACTCTATTCCTGACATCAGACCACACACAATCTTTCTAGAGTGCAAACAAATAAGACCGTGCATTTATGTTCATGAACGTCTATCCCATTTTAGTTAATGCTCTAGGAATTTTGTCCAAAACTCCATAGGAAACGACCACATTTCCACATTCACACGAGTGAGTCTATCAAGAGTACTCCTGAAGGTGGGTAATCCACTCCAAATAGAGTATAGATCTCACTAAGAGTTTCTATTAACTCATCCTCTATTCACTTCAGGAATACATGCTTCTTAATATAAAAATAGCATGTTCAACTAACACCACTTCACAACTTGTTCTTAACCACTGAACCTAGTTCTTGGGATCTCCAGTTATTGGGTTGGGCTACCATTATGTGTGATTCAACCAATCTAAGGGCAATAGTCCCATTCTTTCAGAAGTTCTAAGGGCTTTCTCTCTAGCCAGTCCTTTCATCAAAGGATCTGCCAAATTCTCATCACTATATATGTGATCCACTTTAACAGCATCTAAAGAGAGTGCTCTCTAACAGTACTGTACTTAAGACGTATCTATCGTCTCTTACCATTATAATAACGTTTTTGTACTTTTGCAAGCCGCGGTACTATCGCAATGAATCAACATAGCTGGTATCAGTTTTTCCCATAAAGAAATCTCAGCTAGCAGATTTTTGAAGTACTCTGCTTCTTTACTATCCGTGGCTAGAGTTATCATCTCAGACTCCATAATAGACTGAGCCAAAATAGTATGTTTCTTGGATTTTCAAGAAATAGCTCCTCCAACGATGCTAAAAATATAGCCACTGGTTGCTTTTGAATCATCGGATAAAGTATTGCAGTCTGTATCGGTGTAACCTTCGAGGATAGATGAAATTTTTTCATAATGTAACCCAAGGTTCACAATTTGTTTTAGGTATCTCATGACCCTCTCAATAGCATGCCAATGCTCTATACAAGGTCTACTAGTAAACCTGCATACTAATCTCATGATATAGGCAATGTTGGGTCTAGTACAATCGGTGACATACGGAAGGCTGCCAATGATGCTAGCTTAATCAGACTGGCTTACACATTCACCAGTATTCTTAAATAGCTTACACTAGGATCATATGGTGTACATGTAGGTTTACAGTCAAAATAATTTTATTTCTTTAGAATCTTCTCAATATAATGAGATTGACCCAAAGAAACTCCCTTTTCGGACCTAGTAATCTTAATATCAAGGATTACACTTGCTTCACCTAGATCTTTCATATCGAAATCGACACTTAACAAAGATTTAACAAAGTTTATGGCATGAATGTCTGACCTAAAAATAAGTTGGTCATCTACATACAGACATATGATAGTACAAATGTCATTCTTAGATTTATAGTAAATGCATTTGTCACTTTCATTAACTTTGAAACCATATGAAATTATTAAGTTATCAAAATTTTCATATCATTGTTTAGATGCTTGTTTTAAGCCATATAATGATTTATCTAACTTGCAAACTTTATATTCTTGACCATGAACTAAAAATCCTTCAGGTTAGTCCGTATAAATTTTCTCTTCTAATTCACCATTTAAAAAGGCAGGTTTAACATCCATTTGGCGTATTATTAAATTATGAATAGATGCAAGTGATATTAGTACTCGAATGGATGTAATCCTAGTTACAGATGAAAAGGTGTCAAAAAAGTTTACATTTTCTCTTTGCTTAAATCCTTTAGCTACTAAACGGGCTTTATATTTATCAACTGTGCCATCAGGTTTTAATTTCTTTTTAAGTACCCATTTACAGCCTATAAAATTACAACCAAGTGATTAATCTTCTAAGTGCCAAATCTTACTGGATTCTAAAGAATTCATTTCATCATTTATAGCTTCTTGCCAAAAGTCGGCATCTAAGGAAGATGAGGCATCTTGGGGTTTAAGGGATCATGCTCTATAGTAAAAGCACAAAAATCTGAATCGAAATCTTTTCGATTCTGGCTCTTTTACTTCTTTTAGGTTCATTTTCAGAAGACTCGTTAATTTTTGTTCTGATAGACTTGGTGTTACTTGATGTGCCCCCACTACTCCTCAATTTAAATGGAAATCTAGATTCATAAAAATCAGCATCATTAGATTCTATTATATTATGTGTATTCAGGTCATAAAATCTATATGTTTTGCTATTAATAGCATGGCCAATAAATACGCATTCATATGCTCTACTTGCTAATTTTATTCTTCTAGGGTCTGGTATACGAACATATGTCAAACACCCCCAAGTTTTAAAATAAGACACATTTGGTTTATAATTTTTTAAAATCTCAAATGGTGAGATTTTAGTTTTTGATTTAGGGATTCTATTCAATACATAGCATACAATCAATAAATTATTCCCCCCATTGTTTTGCTGCACCTGAATTCAATAAGATAGCTACAGCTAATTCGGTAAAGGTTCAATTTTTTCTTTCGGCTTTACCGTTCATTTTAGGTGAATAAGGTGCAGTTCTCTCGTAAATTATACCATACAGTTTATAGGAATCAAGAAATAAACTAGACTCATATTTTGTTCCCCTATCACTATGAAGTCTCTTAATTTTCTTATTAGATTGATTCTCAACTTCGGTTTTAAATGATTTAAACATATCAAATGCATCACTTTTATTTTTTATAAAGCATACATAAGTAAAATCAAAACAGTCATCAATAAAAGTGATAAAGCAACGGTATCCATGTCTAGTCAAAGTTCCATCAAGCTCACATATATCGAAATGAATCAAATCTAAAGATTCAGAAACTCCATCGGCTAATTTATGTGGCTTCTTAGTGATTTTTGCTTCATTATAAAATTTTCATTTATCAAAATCAGTTTGTCACATTCTAGAGATAAGATATAAGGTGCTCATGTTATGAATTATACATTTATTCACATGACATAATCTAGAGTGCCGGATATTAAAATCACATAATATATAAGTAGAAGCAGACATTTTATTACATTTAACATTCAGTTTAAACATACCATTAGTTGCACCAAAAGTCATTGTTGTTCGGAACATCTTCAAATTGTTGGGAACAATGAACTTTGGCTGAGTCGTGTACGTTGTCACTCTCTTGAAGTCGTTTCGGCATTCTACTCAAAAGTGCAAAACAGTTTTGAAAAATCAAATGCCGCCGCCTCTGGAATAAAACAACCTTTCTAATCTGTAAAAGTATCAACCTATTTGCACTGACAAAATCGATTCTGATTTGTATTCTGAAATACTGTTCAAGGTGTTTGGTTTTGTTGAAGGAAAAAGTAAAATCAAAATGTTTATTATTCTTACCATTTTTCTTCCGTCTTTTCATCTTTCAAGTAGAC